>CM075196.1:7262574-8573824 GCA_037577475.1 Chaunax sp. Z400
CCTAACCCTAGCTCAAACCCTAACCCTAACCCTAACCCTAGCTCAAACCCTAACCCTAACCCTAACCCTAGCTCAAACCCTAACCCTAACCCTAACCCTAGCTCAAACCCTAACCCTAACCCTAACCCTAGCTCAAACCCTAACCCTAACCCTAGCTCAAACCCTAACCCTAACCCTAACCCTAGCTCAAACCCTAACCCTAACCCTAACCCTAGCTCAAACCCTAACCCTAGCTAAAACCCTAACCCTAACCCTAACCCTAGCTCAAACCCTACCCCAACCCTAACCCTAGCAGAGATACAGTCAAACCCTAACCCTAACCCTAGCTCAAACCCTAACCCTAACCCTAACCCTAGCTCAAACCCTAACCCTAACCCTAGCTCAAACCCTAACCCTAACCCTAACCCTAGCTCAAACCTAACCCTAACCCTAACCCTAGCTCAAACCCTAACCCTAACCCTAACCCTAGCTCAAACCCTAACCCTAACCCTAACCCTAACCCTAGCTCAAACCCTAACCCTAACCCTAGCTCAAACCCTAACCCTAACCCTAACCCTAGCTCAAACCCTAACCCCTAACCCTAACCCTAGCTCAAAACCTAACACTAACCCTAGCTCAAACCCTAACCCTAACCCTAGCTCAAACCCTAACCCTAACCCTAACCCTAGCTCAAACCCTAACCCTAACCCTAGCTCAAACCCTAACTCTAACCCTAACCCTAGCTCAAACCCTAACCCTAACCCTAGCTCAAACCCTAACCCTAACCCTAACCCTAACCCTAGCTCAAACCCTAACCCTAACCCTAGCTCAAACCCTAACCCTAACCCTAATCCTAGCTCATACCCTAACCCTAACCCTAACCCTAGCTCAAAACCTAACACTAACCCTAGCTCAAACCCTAACCCTAACCCTAGCTCAAACCCTAACCCTAACCCTAACCCTAGCTCAAACCCTTACCCTAACCCTAACCCTAGCTCAAACCCTAACCCTAACCCTAGCTCAAACCCTAACCCTAACCCTAACCCTAGCTCAAACCCTAACCCTAACCCTAACCCTAGCTCAAACCCTAACCCTAACCCTAACCCTAGCTCAAACCCTAACCCTAACCCTAGCTCAAACCCTAACCCTAACCCTAGCTCAAACCCTAACCCTAACCCTAACCCTAGCTCAAACCCTAACCCTAACCCTAGCTCAAACCCTAACCCTAACCCTAATCCTAGCTCATACCCTAACCCTAACCCTAACCCTAGCTCAAAACCTAACCCTAACCCTAGCTCAAACCCTAACCCTAACCCTAACCCTAGCTCAAACCCTAACCCTAACCCTAACCCTAGCTCAAACCCTTACCCTAACCCTAACCCTAGCTCAAACCCTAACCCTAACCCTAGCTCAAACCCTAACCCTAACCCTAACCCTAGCTCAAACCCTAACCCTAACCCTAACCCTAGCTCAAACCCTAACCCTAACCCTCAATCCTAGCTCAAACCCTAACCCTAACCCTAGCTCAAACCCTAACCCTAACCCTAGCTCAAACCCTAACCCTAACCCTAACCCTAGCTCAAACCCTAACCCTAACCCTAACCCTAGCTCAAAACCTAACACTAACCCTAGCTCAAACCCTAACCCTAACCCTAGCTCAAACCCTAACCCTAACCCTAACCCTAGCTCAAACCCTAACCCTAACCCTAACCCTAGCTCAAACCCTAACCCTAACCCTAGCTCAAACCCTAACCCTAACCCTAACCCTAGCTCAAACCCTAACCCTAGCTCAAACCCTAACCCTAACCCTAGCTCAAACCCTAACCCTAACCCTAGCTCAAACCCTAACCCTAACCCTAGCTCAAACCCTAACCCTAAGCTCAAACCTACCCTAACCCTAGCTCAAACCCTAACCCTAACCCTAACCCTAGCTCAAACCCTAACCCTAACCCTAGCTCAAACCCTAACCCTAACCCTAGCTCAAACCCTAACCCTAACCCTAACCCTAGCTCAAACCCTAACCCTAACCCTAGCTCAAACCCTAACCCTAACCCTAACCCTAGCTCAAACCCTAACCCTAACCCTAACCCTAGCTCAAACCCTAACCCTAACCCTAACCCTAGCTCAAACCCTCCAACCCTAACCCTAGCTCAAACCCTAACCCTAACCCTAGCTCAAACCCTAACCCTAACCCTAACCCTAGCTCAAACCCTAACCCTAACCCTAGCTCAAACCCTAACCCTAACCCTAACCCTAGCTCAAACCCTAACCCTAACCCTAGCTCAAACCCTAACCCTAACCCTAGCTCAAACCCTAACCCTAACCCTAACCCTAGCTCAAACCCTAACCCTAACCCTAGCTCAAACCCTAACCCTAACCCTAACCCTAGCTCAAACCCTAACCCTAACCCTAACCCTAACCCTAGCTCAAACCCTAACCCTAACCCTAACCCTAGCTCAAACCCTAACCCTAACCCTAACCCTAGCTCAAACCCTAACCCTAACCCTAGCTCAAACCCTAACCCTAACCCTAGCTCAAACCCTAACCCTAACCCTAACCCTAGCTCAAACCCTAACCCTAGCTCAAACCCTAACCCTAACCCTAACCCTAGCTCAAACCCTACCCCAACCCTAACCCTAGCTCAAACCCTAACCCTAACCCTAGCTCAAACCCTAACCCTAACCCTAACCCTAGCTCAAACCCTAACCCTAACCCTAGCTCAAACCCTAACCCTAACCCTAACCCTAGCTCAAACCCTAACCCTAACCCTAACCCTAGCTCAAACCCTAACCCTAACCCTAACCCTAGCTCAAACCCTAACCCTAACCCTAACCCTAACCCTAGCTCAAACCCTAACCCTAACCCTAGCTCAAACCCTAACCCTAACCCTAACCCTAGCTCAAACCCTAACCCTAACCCTAGCTCAAAACCTAACACTAACCCTAGCTCAAACCCTAACCCTAACCCTAGCTCAAACCCTAACCCTAACCCTAACCCTAGCTCAAACCCTAACCCTAACCCTAGCTCAAACCCTAACTCTAACCCTAACCCTAGCTCAAACCCTAACCCTAACCCTAGCTCAAACCCTAACCCTAACCCTAACCCTAACCCTAGCTCAAACCCTAACCCTAACCCTAGCTCAAACCCTAACCCTAACCCTAACCCTAGCTCATACCCTAACCCTAACCCTAACCCTAGCTCAAAACCTAACACTAACCCTAGCTCAAACCCTAACCCTAACCCTAGCTCAAACCCTAACCCTAACCCTAGCTCAAACCCTAACCCTAACCCTAGCTCAAACCCTAACCCTAACCCTAGCTCAAACCCTAACCCTAACCCTAACCCTAGCTCAAACCCTAACCCTAACCCTAACCCTAGCTCAAACCCTAACCCTAACCCTAACCCTAGCTCAAACCCTAACCCTAACCCTAACCCTAGCTCAAACCCTAACCCTAACCCTAGCTCAAACCCTAACCCTAACCCTAGCTCAAACCCTAACCCTAACCCTAACCCTAGCTCAAACCCTAACCCTAGCTAAAACCCTAACCCTAACCCTAACCCTAGCTCAAACCCTACCCCAACCCTAACCCTAGCTCAAACCCTAACCCTAACCCTAGCTCAAACCCTAACCCTAACCCTAACCCTAGCTCAAACCCTAACCCTAACCCTAACCCTAGCTCAAACCCTAACCCTAACCCTAACCCTAACCCTAGCTCAAACCCTAACCCTAACCCTAGCTCAAACCCTAACCCTAACCCTAACCCTAGCTCAAACCCTAACCCTAACCCTAACCCTAGCTCAAAACCTAACACTAACCCTAGCTCAAACCCTAACCCTAACCCTAGCTCAAACCCTAACCCTAACCCTAACCCTAGCTCAAACCCTAACCCTAACCCTAGCTCAAACCCTAACTCTAACCCTAACCCTAGCTCAAACCCTAACCCTAACCCTAGCTCAAACCCTAACCCTAACCCTAACCCTAACCCTAGCTCAAACCCTAACCCTAACCCTAGCTCAAACCCTAACCCTAACCCTAATCCTAGCTCATACCCTAACCCTAACCCTAACCCTAGCTCAAAACCTAACACTAACCCTAGCTCAAACCCTAACCCTAACCCTAGCTCAAACCCTAACCCTAACCCTAACCCTAGCTCAAACCCTTACCCTAACCCTAACCCTAGCTCAAACCCTAACCCTAACCCTAGCTCAAACCCTAACCCTAACCCTAACCCTAGCTCAAACCCTAACCCTAACCCTAACCCTAGCTCAAACCCTAACCCTAACCCTAACCCTAGCTCAAACCCTAACCCTAACCCTAGCTCAAACCCTAACCCTAACCCTAGCTCAAACCCTAACCCTAACCCTAACCCTAGCTCAAACCCTAACCCTAACCCTAACCCTAGCTCAAAACCTAACACTAACCCTAGCTCAAACCCTAACCCTAACCCTAGCTCAAACCCTAACCCTAACCCTAACCCTAGCTCAAACCCTAACCCTAACCCTAACCCTAGCTCAAACCCTAACCCTAACCCTAGCTCAAACCCTAACCCTAACCCTAACCCTAGCTCAAACCCTAACCCTAGCTCAAACCCTAACCCTAACCCTAGCTCAAACCCTAACCCTAACCCTAACCCTAGCTCAAACCCTAACTCTAACCCTAACCCTAGCTCAAACCCTAACCCTAACCCTAGCTCAAACCCTAACCCTAACCCTAACCCTAACCCTAGCTCAAACCCTAACCCTAACCCTAGCTCAAACCCTAACCCTAACCCTAATCCTAGCTCATACCCTAACCCTAACCCTAACCCTAGCTCAAAACCTAACACTAACCCTAGCTCAAACCCTAACCCTAACCCTAGCTCAAACCCTAACCCTAACCCTAACCCTAGCTCAAACCCTTACCCTAACCCTAACCCTAGCTCAAACCCTAACCCTAACCCTAGCTCAAACCCTAACCCTAACCCTAACCCTAGCTCAAACCCTAACCCTAACCCTAACCCTAGCTCAAACCCTAACCCTAACCCTAACCCTAGCTCAAACCCTAACCCTAACCCTAGCTCAAACCCTAACCCTAACCCTAGCTCAAACCCTAACCCTAACCCTAACCCTAGCTCAAACCCTAACCCTAACCCTAACCCTAGCTCAAAACCTAACACTAACCCTAGCTCAAACCCTAACCCTAACCCTAGCTCAAACCCTAACCCTAACCCTAACCCTAGCTCAAACCCTAACCCTAACCCTAACCCTAGCTCAAACCCTAACCCTAACCCTAGCTCAAACCCTAACCCTAACCCTAACCCTAGCTCAAACCCTAACCCTAGCTCAAACCCTAACCCTAACCCTAGCTCAAACCCTAACCCTAACCCTAACCCTAGCTCAAACCCTAACCCTAACCCTAGCTCAAACCCTAACCCTAACCCTAACCCTAGCTCAAACCCTAACCCTAACCCTAGCTCAAACCCTAACCCTAACCCTAGCTCAAACCCTAACCCTAACCCTAACCCTAGCTCAAACCCTAACCCTAACCCTAGCTCAAACCCTAACCCTAACCCTAACCCTAGCTCAAACCCTAACCCTAACCCTAGCTCAAACCCTAACCCTAACCCTAACCCTAGCTCAAACCCTAACCCAAACCCTAACCCTAGCTCAAACCCTAACCCTAACCCTAACCCTAGCTCAAACCCTAACCCTAACCCTAGCTCAAACCCTAACCCTAACCCTAGCTCAAACCCTAACCCTAACCCTAACCCTAGCTCAAACCCTAACCCTAACCCTAGCTCAAACCCTAACCCTAACCCTAACCCTAGCTCAAACCCTAACCCTAACCCTAGCTCAAACCCTAACCCTAACCCTAGCTCAAACCCTAACCCTAACCCTAACCCTAGCTCAAACCCTAACCCTAACCCTAGCTCAAACCCTAACCCTAACCCTAACCCTAGCTCAAACCCTAACCCTAACCCTAACCCTAACCCTAGCTCAAACCCTAACCCTAACCCTAACCCTAGCTCAAACCCTAACCCTAACCCTAACCCTAGCTCAAACCCTAACCCTAACCCTAGCTCAAACCCTAACCCTAACCCTAACCCTAGCTCAAACCCTAACCCTAACCCTAACCCTAGCTCAAACCCTAACCCTAGCTCAAACCCTAACCCTAACCCTAACCCTAGCTCAAACCCTACCCCAACCCTAACCCTAGCTCAAACCCTAACCCTAACCCTAGCTCAAACCCTAACCCTAACCCTAACCCTAGCTCAAACCCTAACCCTAACCCTAGCTCAAACCCTAACCCTAACCCTAACCCTAGCTCAAACCCTAACCCTAACCCTAACCCTAGCTCAAACCCTAACCCTAACCCTAACCCTAACCCTAGCTCAAACCCTAACCCTAACCCTAACCCTAACCCTAACCCTAACCCTAACCCTAACCCTAACCCCTAACCCTAACCCTAACCCTAACCCTAACCCTAACCCTAACCCTAACCCTAACCCTAACCCTAACCCTAACCCTAGCTCTAACCCTAACCCTAACCCTAACCCTAGCTCAAACCCTAACCCTAACCCTAGCTCAAACCCTAACCCTAACCCTAACCCTAGCTCAAACCCTAACCCTAACCCTAACCCTAGCTCAAACCCTAACCCTAACCCTAGCTTAAACCCTAACCCTAACCCTAACCCTAGCTCAAACCCTAACCCTAACCCTAACCCTAGCTCAAACCCTAACCCTAACCCTAGCTCAAACCCTAACCCTAACCCTAACCCTAGCTCAAACCCTAACCCTAACCCTAGCTCAAACCCCACCTTAACCCTAACCCTAGCTCAAACCCTAACCCTAACCCTAACCCTAGCTCAAACCCTAACCCTAGCTCAAACCCTAACCCTAACCCTAACCCTAGCTCAAACCCTAACCCTAACCCTAGCTCAAACCCTAACCCTAACCCTAACCCTAGCTCAAACCCTAACCCTAACCCTAGCTCAAACCCCACCTTAACCCTAACCCTAGCTCAAACACTAACCCTAACCCTAACCCTAGCTCAAACCCTAACCCTAGCTCAAACCCTAACCCTAACCCTAACCCTAGCTCAAACCCTAACCCTAACCCTAACCCTAGCTCAAACCCTAACCCTAACCCTAGCTCAAACCCTAACCCTAACCCTAACCCTAACCCTAGCTCAAACCCTAACCCTAACCCTAGCTCAAACCTTAACCCTAACCCTAACCCTAGCTCAAACCCTAACCCTAACCCTAACCCTAGCTCAAAACCTAACACTAACCCTAGCTCAAACCATAACCCTAACACTAGCTCAAACACTAACCCTAACCCTAACCCTAGCTCAAACCCTAACCCTAACCCTAACCCTAGCTCAAACCCTAACCCTAACCCTAGCTCAAACCCTAACCCTAACCCTAACCCTAGCTCAAACCCTAACCCTAACCCTAACCCTAGCTCAAACCCTAACCCTAACCCTAACCCTAGCTCAAACCCTAACCCTAACCCTAGCTCAAACCCTAACCCTAACCCTAGCTCAAACCCTAACCCTAACCCTAACCCTAGCTCAAACCCTAACCCTAACCCTAACCCTAGCTCAAACCCTAACCCTAACCCTAACCCTAGCTCAAACCCTAACCCTAGCTCAAACCCTAACCCTAACCCTAGCTCAAACCCTAACCCTAACCCTAACCCTAGCTCAAACCCTAACCCTAACCCTAGCTCAAACCCTAACCCTAGCCCTAACCCTAACCCTAGCTCAAACCCTAACCCTAACCCTAGCTCAAACCCTAACCCTAACCCTAACCCTAGCTCAAACCCTAACCCTAACCCTAACCCTAGCTCAAACCCTAACCCTAACCCTAACCCTAGCTCAAACCCTAACCCTAACCCTAGCTCAAACCCTAACCCTAACCCTAGCTCAAACCCTAACCCTAACCCTAGCTCAAACCCTAACCCTAACCCTAACCCTAGCTCAAACCCTAACCCTAACCCTAACCCTAGCTCAAACCCTAACCCTAACCCTAACCCTAGCTCAAACCCTAACCCTAACCCTAACCCTAGCTCAAACCCTAACCCTAACCCTAGCTCAAACACTAACCCTAACCCTAACCCTAGCTCAAACCCTAACCCTAACCCTAACCCTAGCTCAAACCCTAACCCTAACCCTAACCCTAGCTCAAACCCTAACCCTAACCCTAGCTCAAACCCTAACCCTAACCCTAACCCTAGCTCAAACCCTAACCCTAACCCTAGCTCAAACCCTAACCCTAACCCTAGCTCAAACCCTAACCCTAACCCTAGCTCAAACCCTAACCCTAACCCTAACCCTAGCTCAAACCCTAACCCTAACCCTAGCTCAAACCCTAACCCTAGCTCAAACCCTAACCCTAACCCTAACCCTAGCTCAAACCCTAACCCTAACCCTAACCCTAGCTCAAACCCTAACCCTAACCCTAACCCTAGCTCAAACCCTAACCCTAACCCTAACCCTAGCTCAAACCCTAACCCTAGCCCTAGCTCAAACCCTAACCCTAACCCTAACCCTAGCTCAAACCCTAACCCTAACCGTAACCCTAGCTCAAACCCTAACCCTACCCCTAACCCTAGCTCAAAACCTAACCCTAACCCTAGCTCAAACCCTAACCCTAACCCTAACCCTAGCTCAAACCCTAATCCTAACCCTAGCTCAAACCCTAACCCTAACCCTAGCTCAAACCCTAACCCTAACCCTAACCCTAGCTCAAACCCTAACCCTAACCCTAGCTCAAACCCTAACCCTAACCCTAACCCTAGCTCAAACCCTAACCCTAACCCTAACCCTAGCTCAAACCCTAACCCTAACCCTAACCCTAGCTCAAACCCTAACCCTAACCCTAACCCTAGCTCAAACCCTAACCCTAACCCTAGCTCAAACCCTAACCCTAACCCTAGCTCAAACCCTAACCCTAACCCTAACCCTAGCTCAAATCCTAACCCTAACCCTAACCCTAGCTCAAACCCTAACCCTAACCCTAACCCTAGCTCAAACCCTAACCCTAACCCTAGCTCAAACCCTAACCCTAACCCTAACCCTAGCTCAAACCCTAACCCTAACCCTAACCCTAGCTCAAACCCTAACCCTAACCCTAACCCTAGCTCAAACCCTAACCCTAACCCTAGCTCAAACCCTAACCCTAACCCTAACCCTAGCTCAAACCCTAACCCTAACCCTAGCTCAAACCCTAACCCTAACCCTAGCTCAAACCCTAACCCTAACCCTAGCTCAAACCCTAACCCTAACCCTAACCCTAGCTCAAACCCTAACCCTAACCCTAGCTCAAACCCTAACCCTAACCCTAGCTCAAACCCTAACCCTAACCCTAACCCTAGCTCAAACCCTAACCCTAACCCTAACCCTAGCTCAAACCCTAACCCTAACCCTAGCTCAAACCCTAACCCTAGCTCAAACCCTAACCCTAACCCTAACCCTAGCTCAAACCCTAACCCTAACCCTAACCCTAGCTCAAACCCTAACCCTAGCCCTAGCTAAAACCCTAACCCTAACCCTAACCCTAGCTCAAACCCTAACCCTAACCCTAACCCTAGCTCAAACCCTAACCCTAACCCTAACCCTAGCTCAAACCCTAACCCTAACCCTAGCTCAAACCCTAACCCTAACCCTAACCCTAGCTCAAACCCTAACCCTAACCCTAACCCTAGCTCAAACCCTAACCCTAACCCTAGCTCAAACCCTAACCCTAACCCTAACCCTAGCTCAAACCCTAACCCTAACCCTAGCTCAAACCCTAACCCTAACCCTAACCCTAGCTCAAACCCTAACCCTAACCCTAGCTCAAACCCTAACCCTAACCCTAACCTTAGCTCAAACCCTAACCCTAACCCTAACCCTAGCTCAAACCCTAAACCTAACCCTAACCCTAGCTCAAACCCTAACCCTAACCCTAGCTCAAACCCTAACCCTAACCCTAACCCTAGCTCAAACCCTAACCCTAACCCTAACCCTAGCTCAAACCCTAACCCTAACCCTAGCTCAAACCCTAACCCTAACCCTAACCCTAGCTCAAACCCTAACCCTAACCCTAACCCTAGCTCAAACCCTAACCCTAACCCTAACCCTAGCTCAAACCTTAACCCTAACCCTAGCTCAAACCCTAACCCTAACCCTAAGCCTAGCTCAAACCCTAACCCTAACCCTAGCTCAAACCCTAACCCTAACCCTAGCTCAAACCCTAACCCTAACCCTAGCTCAAACCCTAACCCTAACCCTAACCCTAGCTCAAACCCTAACCCTAACCCTAGCTCAAACCCTAACCCTAGCTCAAACCCTAACCCTAACCCTAACCCTAGCTCAAACCCTAACCCTAACCCTAACCCTAGCTCAAACCCTAACCCTAACCCTAGCTCAAACCCTAACCCGAACCCTAAACCTAGCTCAAACCCTAACCCTAACCCTAACCCTAGCTCAAACCCTAACCCTAGCCCTAGCTCAAACCCTAACCCTAACCCTAACCCTAGCTCAAACCCTAACCCTAACCCTAGCTCAAACCCTAACCCTAGCTCAAACCCTAACCCTAACCCTAACCCTAGCTCAAACCCTAACCCTAACCCTAACCCTAGCTCAAACCCTAACCCTAACCCTAGCTCAAACCCTAACCCGAACCCTAACCCTAGCTCAAACCCTAACCCTAACCCTAACCCTAGCTCAAACCCTAACCCTAACCCTAGCTCAAACCCTAACCCTAACCCTAGCTCAAACCCTAACCCTAACCCTAACCCTAGCTCAAACCCTAACCCTAACCCTAACCCTAGCTCAAACCCTAACCCTAACCCTAACCCTAGCTC
Source organism: Chaunax sp. Z400 (assembly GCA_037577475.1). Lineage (NCBI taxonomy): Eukaryota > Metazoa > Chordata > Actinopteri > Lophiiformes > Chaunacidae > Chaunax > Chaunax sp. Z400. Next base: position 7,273,384 of record CM075196.1, read on the forward strand.
AAACCTTAACCCTAACCCTAGCTCAAACCCTAACCCTAACCCTAAGCCTAGCTCAAACCCTAACCCTAACCCTAGCTCAAACCCTAACCCTAACCCTAGCTCAAACCCTAACCCTAACCCTAGCTCAAACCCTAACCCTAACCCTAACCCTAGCTCAAACCCTAACCCTAACCCTAGCTCAAACCCTAACCCTAGCTCAAACCCTAACCCTAACCCTAACCCTAGCTCAAACCCTAACCCTAACCCTAACCCTAGCTCAAACCCTAACCCTAACCCTAGCTCAAACCCTAACCCGAACCCTAACCCTAGCTCAAACCCTAACCCTAACCCTAACCCTAGCTCAAACCCTAACCCTAGCCCTAGCTCAAACCCTAACCCTAACCCTAACCCTAGCTCAAACCCTAACCCTAACCCTAACCCTAGCTCAAACCCTAACCCTAACCCTAGCTCAAACCCTAACCCTAACCCTAGCTCAAACCCTAACCCTAGCTCAAACCCTAACCCTAACCCTAACCCTAGCTCAAACCCTAACCCTAACCCTAACCCTAGCTCAAACCCTAACCCTAACCCTAGCTCAAACCCTAACCCTAACCCTAACCCTAGCTCAAAACCTAACCCTAACCCTAACCCTAGCTCAAACCCTAACCCTAACCCTAGCTCAAACCCTAACCCTAACCCTAACCCTAGCTCAAAACCTAACCCTAACCCTAACCCTAGCTCAAACCCTAACCCTAGCCCTAGCTAAAACCCTAACCCTAACCCTAACCCTAGCTCAAACCCTAACCCTAACCCTAACCCTAGCTCAAACCCTAACCCTAACCCTAACCCTAGCTCAAACCCTAACCCTAACCCTAGCTCAAACCCTAACCCTAACCCTAACCCTAGCTCAAACCCTAACCCTAACCCTAACCCTAGCTCAAACCCTAACCCTAACCCTAGCTCAAACCCTAACCCTAACCCTAACCCTAGCTCAAACCCTAACCCTAACCCTAGCTCAAACCCTAACCCTAACCCTAACCCTAGCTCAAACCCTAACCCTAACCCTAGCTCAAACCCTAACCCTAACCCTAACCTTAGCTCAAACCCTAACCCTAACCCTAACCCTAGCTCAAACCCTAAACCTAACCCTAACCCTAGCTCAAACCCTAACCCTAACCCTAGCTCAAACCCTAACCCTAACCCTAACCCTAGCTCAAACCCTAACCCTAACCCTAACCCTAGCTCAAACCCTAACCCTAACCCTAGCTCAAACCCTAACCCTAACCCTAACCCTAGCTCAAACCCTAACCCTAACCCTAACCCTAGCTCAAACCCTAACCCTAACCCTAACCCTAGCTCAAACCTTAACCCTAACCCTAGCTCAAACCCTAACCCTAACCCTAAGCCTAGCTCAAACCCTAACCCTAACCCTAGCTCAAACCCTAACCCTAACCCTAGCTCAAACCCTAACCCTAACCCTAGCTCAAACCCTAACCCTAACCCTAACCCTAGCTCAAACCCTAACCCTAACCCTAGCTCAAACCCTAACCCTAGCTCAAACCCTAACCCTAACCCTAACCCTAGCTCAAACCCTAACCCTAACCCTAACCCTAGCTCAAACCCTAACCCTAACCCTAGCTCAAACCCTAACCCGAACCCTAACCCTAGCTCAAACCCTAACCCTAACCCTAACCCTAGCTCAAACCCTAACCCTAGCCCTAGCTCAAACCCTAACCCTAACCCTAACCCTAGCTCAAACCCTAACCCTAACCCTAACCCTAGCTCAAACCCTAACCCTAACCCTAACCCTAGCTCAAACCCTAACCCTAACCCTAGCTCAAACCCTAACCCTAACCCTAACCATAGCTCAAACCCTAACCCTAACCCTAGCTCAAACCCTAACCCTAACCCTAACCCTAGCTCAAACCCTAACCCTAACCCTAACCCTAAACCTAGCTCAAACCCTAACCCTAACCCTAGCTCAAACCCTAACCCTAACCCTAGCTCAAACCCTAACCCTAACCCTAACCCTAGCTCAAACCCTAACCCTAACCCTAACCCTAGCTCAAACCCTAACCCTAACCCTAACCCTAGCTCAAACCCTAACCTTAACCCTAGCTCAAACCCTAACCCTAACCCTAACCCTAGCTCAAACCCTAACCCTAACCCTAACCCTAGCTCAAACCCTAACCCTAACCCTAGCCCTAACCCTAACCCTAACCCTAGCTCTAACCCTAACCCTAACCCTAGCTCTAACCCTAACCCTAGCCCTAACCCTAAACCTAGCCCTAACCCTAACCCTAGCTCTAACCCTAACCCTAGCTCAAACCCTAACCCTAACCCTAGCTCAAACCCTAACCCTAACCCTAGCCCTAACCCTAACCCTAACCCTAGCTCTAACCCTAACCCTAACCCTAGCTCTAACCCTAACCCTAGCTCAAACCCTAACCCTAACCCTAGCTCAAACCCTAACCCTAACCCTAGCTCTAACCCTAACCCTAGCTCTAACCCTAACCCTAGCTCTAACACTAACCCTAACCCTAGCTCTAACCCTAACCCTAGCTCAAACCCTAACCCTAACCTTAGCTCAAACCCTAACCCTAACCCTAGCTCTAACCCTAACCCTAGCTCAAACCCTAACCCTAATCCTAGCTCAAACCCTAACCCTAACCCTAGCTCTAACCCTAACCCTAGCTCTAACCCTAACCCTAACCCTAGCTCTAACCCTAACCCTAGCTCTAACCCTAACCCTAGCTCTAACCCTAACCCTAACCCTAGCTCTAACCCTAACCCTAGCCCTAACCCTAACCCTAGCTCTAACCCTAAACCTAGCTCAAACCCTAACCCTAACCCTAGCTCAAACCCTAACCCTAACCCTAGCTCTAACCCTAACACTAGCCCTAACCCTAACCCTAGCCCTAACCCTAACCCTAACCCTAACTTTAACCCTAGCTGTAACCCTAAATAGTGCACCCACCCTTGAACTTTATTTTCGGACAATTCAGCATGACACTATTATCAGGTCAGAGCTGGTCCTCTTTTCTCTCGTCATACATCTAATTCTCATCTATGAAGAAAAAATATCGGGGTGCAAAATCCTGCAGATGATAAACTTGTCTTGCCAAATAGTGAGCCCACCCTTGAAGTTTATGTAAAATAAAGTTTTTATTACACATCAAAGTTGGAAAGAATTGCATTATTGGAGGTGAAAAAAGCAGTATTTTGATCATTGCATGGTATTTCAAGGTAGGATTACTCAAAAAGTACACGGTACAAGTACTTCATAATAATTGTACCTGTAGGGGGACATGTCCTCTAACAGAAACTATAAGACACATGAAGACACTATTGAAGATAAGGTTTTTATGACACATCAAATTTGGAAGGAATTGCATTATTGTAGGGAAAAAGCATTATTTTGATCGATACATGGTATTTCAAGGTAGGATTACTTGGAAAGTACGAAGTAAGGATACTTCATAATGATTGTACATGTAGTACCTTATGTCTTCTAACAAAAGATATGACTGTCATGAATACAAAACTGAAAATAAAGCTTTGATTACACATCAAATTTGGAAAGAATTGCATTATTGGAGGTGTAAAAAACCATTATTTTGATCGATACATGGTATTTCAAGGTAGGATTTCGTGAAAAGTACGAAGTAAGGATACTTCATAATGATTGTACATGTATTACATTATGTCCTCTAACAAAAGATATGACTGTCATGAATACAAACTGAAAATAAAGTTTTGATTACACATCAAAGTTGGAAAGAATTGCATTATTGGAGGTGGAAAAAAGCAATATTTTGATCATTGCATGGTATTTCAAGGTTGGATTACTCAAAAAGTAGAAAGTAAGAATACTTCATAATGATGGTACATGTAGTCTTATATGTCCTCTAACAAGAAATATGAGTGGCATGAATACAAAACTAAATATAAAGTTTTTATTACACATCAAAGTTGGAAAGAATTGCATTATTGTAGGAAAAAAAGCATTATTTTGATCAATACATGGTATTTCAAGGTAGGATTTCTTGAAAAGTACGAAGTAAGGATACTTCATAATGATTGTACATGTAGTCTTATATGTCTTCTAACAAATGATATGACTGGCATGAACACAAAACTAAATATAAAGTTTTTATTACACATCAAAGTTGGAAAGAATTGCGTTATTGGAGGTGGAAAAAAGCAATATTTTGATCATTGCATGGTATTTCAAAGTAGGATTACTCGAAGAGTGCAAGGTACAAGTACTTCATAATAATTGTACCTGTAGGGGGACATGTCCTCTAACAGAAACTATAGCAATCATGAAGACACTATTGAAAATAAGGTTTTTATGACACATCAAAGTTGGAAGGAATTGCATTATTGTAGGGAAAAAGCATTATATTCATCGATACAACCCTAACCCTAGCTCCAACCCTAACCCTAACCCTAGCTCTAACCCTAACCCTAACCCTAGGTCTAACCCTAACCCTAACCCTAGCTCTAACCCTAACCCTAACCCTAGCTCTAACCCTAACCCTAACCCTAGCTCTAACCCTAACCCTAGCCCTAACCCTAACCCTAACCCTAGCTCTAACCCTAACCCTAGCCCTAACCCTAACCCTAGCCCTAACCCTAACCCTAGCTCTAACCCTAACCCTAACCCTAACCCTAACCCTAGCTCAAACCCTAACCCTAACCCTAGCTCAAACCCTAACCCTAACCCTAACCCTAGCTCAAACCCTAACCCTAACCCTAACCCTAGCTCAAACCCTAACCCTAACCCTAGCTCAAACCCTAACCCTAACCCTAACCCTAGCTCAAACCCTAACCCTAACCCTAACCCTAGCTCAAACCCTAACCCTAACCCTAGCTCAAACCCTAACCCTAACACTAACCCTAGCTCAAACCCTAACCCTAGCTCAAACCCTAACCCTAACCCTAGCTCAAACCCCACCTTAACCCTAACCCTAGCTCAAACCCTAACCCTAACCCTAACCCTAGCTCGAACCCTAACCCTAGCTCAAACCCTAACCCTAACCCTAACCCTAGCTCAAACCCTAACCCTAACCCTAACCCTAGCTCAAACCCTAACCCTAACCCTAGCTCAAACCCTAACCCTAACCCTAACCCTAGCTCAAACCCTAACCCTAACCCTAGCTCAAACCCTAACCCTAACCCTAACCCTAGCTCAAACCCTAACCCTAACCCTAACCCTAGCTCAAACCCTAACCCTAACCCTAACCCTAACCCTAGCTCAAACCCTAACCCTAACCCCAGCTCAAACCCTAACCCTAACCCTAACCCTAGCTCAAACCCTAACCCTAACCCTAACCCTAGCTCAAACCCTAACCCTAACCCTAACCCTAGCTCAAACCCTAACCCTAACCCTAACCCTAGCTCAAACCCTAACCCTAACCCTAACCCTAGCTCAAACCCTAACCCTAACCCTAGCTCAAACCCTAACCCTAACCCTAACCCTAGCTCAAACCCTAACCCTAGCTCAAAACCTAACACTAACCCTAGCTCAAACCATAACCCTAACCCTAGCTCAAACACTAACCCTAACCCTAACCCTAGCTCAAACCCTAACCCTAACCCTAACCCTAGCTCAAACCCTAACCCTAACCCTAGCTCAAACCCTAACCCTAACCCTAACCCTAGCTCAAACCCTAACCCTAACCCTAACCCTAGCTCAAACCCTAACCCTAACCCTAACCCTAGCTCAAACCCTAACCCTAACCCTAGCTCAAACCCTAACCCTAACCCTAACACTAGCTCAAACCCTAACCCTAACCCTAACCCTAGCTCAAACCCTAACCCTAACCCTAACCCTAGCTCAAACCCTAACCCTAGCTCAAACCCTAACCCTAACCCTAGCTCAAACCCTAACCCTAACCCTAACCCTAGCTCAAACCGTAACCCTAGCTCAAACCCTAACCCTAACCCTAACCCTAGCTCAAACCCTAACCCTAACCCTAACCCTAGCTCAAACCCTAACCCTAACCCTAGCTCAAACCCTAACCCTAACCCTAACCCTAGCTCAAACCCTAACCCTAACCCTAACCCTAGCTCAAACCCTAACCCTAACCCTAACCCTAGCTCAAACCCTAACCCTAACCCTAACCCTAGCTCAAACCCTAACCCTAACCCTAACCCTAGCTCAAACCCTAACCCTAGCTCAAACCCTAACCCTAACCCTAGCTCAAACCCTAACCCTAACCCTAGCTCAAACCCTAACCCTAGCTCAAACCCTAACCCTAACCCTAACCCTAGCTCAAACCCTAACCCTAACCCTAGCTCAAACCCTAACCCTAACCCTAACCCTAGCTCAAACCCTAACCCTAACCCTAGCTCAAACCCTAACCCTAACCCTAACCCTAGCTCAAACCCTAACCCTAACCCTAGCTCAAACCCTAACCCTAACCCTAACCCTAGCTCAAACCCTAACCCTAACCCTAACCCTAGCTCAAACCCTAACCCTAACCCTAACTCTAGCTCCAACCCTAACCCTAACCCTAGCTCTAACCCTAACCCTAACCCTAGGTCTAACCCTAACCCTAACCCTAGCTCTAACCCTAACCCTAACCCTAGCTCTAACCCTAACCCTAACCCTAGCTCTAACCCTAACCCTAGCCCTAACCCTAACCCTAACCCTAGCTCTAACCCTAACCCTAGCCCTAACCCTAACCCTAGCCCTAACCCTAACCCTAGCTCTAACCCTAACCCTAACCCTAACCCTAACCCTAGCTCAAACCCTAACCCTAACCCTAGCTCAAACCCTAACCCTAACCCTAACCCTAGCTCAAACCCTAACCCTAACCCTAACCCTAGCTCAAACCCTAACCCTAACCCTAGCTCAAACCCTAACCCTAACCCTAACCCTAGCTCAAACCCTAACCCTAACCCTAACCCTAGCTCAAACCCTAACCCTAACCCTAGCTCAAACCCTAACCCTAACACTAACCCTAGCTCAAACCCTAACCCTAGCTCAAACCCTAACCCTAACCCTAGCTCAAACCCCACCTTAACCCTAACCCTAGCTCAAACCCTAACCCTAACCCTAACCCTAGCTCGAACCCTAACCCTAGCTCAAACCCTAACCCTAACCCTAACCCTAGCTCAAACCCTAACCCTAACCCTAACCCTAGCTCAAACCCTAACCCTAACCCTAGCTCAAACCCTAACCCTAACCCTAACCCTAGCTCAAACCCTAACCCTAACCCTAGCTCAAACCCTAACCCTAACCCTAACCCTAGCTCAAACCCTAACCCTAACCCTAACCCTAGCTCAAACCCTAACCCTAACCCTAACCCTAACCCTAGCTCAAACCCTAACCCTAACCCCAGCTCAAACCCTAACCCTAACCCTAACCCTAGCTCAAACCCTAACCCTAACCCTAACCCTAGCTCAAACCCTAACCCTAACCCTAACCCTAGCTCAAACCCTAACCCTAACCCTAACCCTAGCTCAAACCCTAACCCTAACCCTAACCCTAGCTCAAACCCTAACCCTAACCCTAGCTCAAACCCTAACCCTAACCCTAACCCTAGCTCAAACCCTAACCCTAGCTCAAAACCTAACACTAACCCTAGCTCAAACCATAACCCTAACCCTAGCTCAAACACTAACCCTAACCCTAACCCTAGCTCAAACCCTAACCCTAACCCTAACCCTAGCTCAAACCCTAACCCTAACCCTAGCTCAAACCCTAACCCTAACCCTAACCCTAGCTCAAACCCTAACCCTAACCCTAACCCTAGCTCAAACCCTAACCCTAACCCTAACCCTAGCTCAAACCCTAACCCTAACCCTAGCTCAAACCCTAACCCTAACCCTAACACTAGCTCAAACCCTAACCCTAACCCTAACCCTAGCTCAAACCCTAACCCTAACCCTAACCCTAGCTCAAACCCTAACCCTAGCTCAAACCCTAACCCTAACCCTAGCTCAAACCCTAACCCTAACCCTAACCCTAGCTCAAACCGTAACCCTAGCTCAAACCCTAACCCTAACCCTAACCCTAGCTCAAACCCTAACCCTAACCCTAACCCTAGCTCAAACCCTAACCCTAACCCTAGCTCAAACCCTAACCCTAACCCTAACCCTAGCTCAAACCCTAACCCTAACCCTAACCCTAGCTCAAACCCTAACCCTAACCCTAACCCTAGCTCAAACCCTAACCCTAACCCTAACCCTAGCTCAAACCCTAACCCTAACCCTAACCCTAGCTCAAACCCTAACCCTAGCTCAAACCCTAACCCTAACCCTAGCTCAAACCCTAACCCTAACCCTAGCTCAAACCCTAACCCTAGCTCAAACCCTAACCCTAACCCTAACCCTAGCTCAAACCCTAACCCTAACCCTAGCTCAAACCCTAACCCTAACCCTAACCCTAGCTCAAACCCTAACCCTAACCCTAGCTCAAACCCTAACCCTAACCCTAACCCTAGCTCAAACCCTAACCCTAACCCTAGCTCAAACCCTAACCCTAACCCTAACCCTAGCTCAAACCCTAACCCTAACCCTAACCCTAGCTCAAACCCTAACCCTAACCCTAACCCTAGCTCAAACCCTAACCCTAACCCTAGCTCAGACCCTAACCCTAACCCTAGCTCAAACCCTAACCCTAACCCTAACCCTAGCTCAAACCCTAACCCTAACCCTAGCTCAAACCCTAACCCTAACCCTAACCCTAGCTCAAACCCTAACCCTAACCCTAACCCTAGCTCAAACCCTAACCCTAACCCTAACCCTAGCTCAAACCCTAACCCTAACCCTAACCCTAGCTCAAACCCTAACCCTAGCTCAAACCCTAACCCTAACCCTAGCTCAAACCCTAACCCTAACCCTAACCCTAGCTCAAACCCTAAACCTAACCCTAACCCTAGCTCAAACCCTAACCCTAACCCTAGCTCAAACCCTAACCCTAACCCTAACCCTAGCTCAAACCCTAACCCTAACCCTAACCCTAGCTCAAACCCTAACCCTAACCCTAACCCTAGCTCAAACCCTAACCCTAACCCTAACCCTAGCTCAAACCCTAACCCTAACCCTAGCTCAAACCCTAACCCTAACCCTAACCCTAGCTCAAACCCTAACCCTAACCCTAACCCTAGCTCAAACCCTAACCCTAACCCTAACCCTAGCTCAAACCCTAACCCTAACCCTAGCTCAAACCCTAACCCTAACCCTAGCTCAAAACCTAACCCTAACCCTAACCCTAGCTCAAACCCTAACCCTAACCCTAGCTCAAACCCTAACCCTAACCCTAACCCTAGCTCAAACCCTAACCCTAACCCTAACCCTAGCTCAAACCCTAACCCTAGCTCAAACCCTAACCCTAACCCTAACCCTAGCTCAAACCCTAACCCTAACCCTAACCCTAGCTCAAACCCTAACCCTAACCCTAACCCTAGCTCAAACCCTAACCCTAACCCTAGCTCAAACCCTAACCCTAACCCTAGCTCAAACCCTAACCCTAACCCTAGCTCAAACTCTAACCCTAACCCTAACCCTAGCTCAAACCCTAACCCTAACCCTAACCCTAGCTCACACCCTAACCCTAACCCTAACCCTAGCTCAAACCCTAACCCTAACCCTAACCCTAACCCTAGCTCAAACCCTAACCCTAACCCTAGCTCAAACCCTAACCCTAACCCTAACCCTAGCTCAAACCCTAACCCTAACCCTAACCCTAGCTCAAAACCTAACACTAACCCTAGCTCAAACCCTAACCCTAACCCTAGCTCAAACCCTAACCCTAACCCTAACCCTAGCTCAAACCCTAACCCTAACCCTAACCCTAGCTCAAACCCTAACCCTAACCCTAGCTCAAACCCTAACCCTAACCCTAACCCTAGCTCAAACCCTAAACCTAACCCTAACCCTAGCTCAAACCCTAACCCTAACCCTAACCCTAGCTCAAACCCTAACCCTAACCCTAACCCTAGCTCAAACCCTAACCCTAGCTCAAACCCTAACCCTAACCCTAGCTCAAACCCTAACCCTAACCCTAACCCTAGCTCAAAACCTAACACTAACCCTAGCTCAAACCATAACCCTAACCCTAGCTCAAACACGAACCCTAACCCTAACCCTAGCTCAAACCCTAACCCTAACCCTAACCCTAGCTCAAACCCTAACCCTAACCCTAGCTCAAACCCTAACCCTAACCCTAGCTCAAACCCTAACCCTAACCCTAACCCTAGCTCAAACCCTAACCCTAACCCTAACCCTAGCTCAAACCCTAACCCTAACCCTAACCCTAGCTCAAACCCTAACCCTAACCCTAGCTCAAACCCTAACCCTAACCCTAACCCTAGCTCAAACCCTAACCCTAACCCTAACCCTAGCTCAAACCCTAACCCTAACCCTAACCCTAGCTCAAACCCTAACCCTAGCTCAAACCCTAACCCTAACCCTAGCTCAAACCCTAACCCTAACCCTAACCCTAGCTCAAACCCTAACCCTAACCCTAACCCTAGCTCAAACCCTAAACCTAACCCTAGCTCAAACCCTAACCCTAACCCTAACCCTAGCTCAAACCCTAACCCTAACCCTAACCCTAGCTCAAACCCTAACCCTAACCCTAACCCTAGCTCAAACCCTAACCCTAGCTCAAACCCTAACCCTAACCCTAACCCTAGCTCAAACCCTAACCCTAACCCTAACCCTAGCTCAAACCCTAACCCTAACCCTAACCCTAGCTCAAACCCTAACCCTAACCCTAGCTCAAACCCTAACCCTAACCCTAGCTCAAACCCTAACCCTAACCCTAGCTCAAACTCTAACCCTAACCCTAACCCTAGCTCAAACCCTAACCCTAACCCTAACCCTAGCTCACACCCTAACCCTTACCCTAACCCTAGCTCAAACCCTAACCCTAACCCTAACCCTAACCCTAGCTCAAACCCTAACCCTAACCCTAGCTCAAACCCTAACCCTAACCCTAACCCTAGCTCAAACCCTAACCCTAACCCTAACCCTAGCTCAAAACCTAACACTAACCCTAGCTCAAACCCTAACCCTAACCCTAGCTCAAACCCTAACCCTAACCCTAACCCTAGCTCAAACCCTAACCCTAACCCTAACCCTAGCTCAAACCCTAACCCTAACCCTAGCTCAAACCCTAACCCTAACCCTAGCTCAAACCCTAACCCTAACCCTAACCCTAGCTCAAACCCTAACCCTAACCCTAACCCTAGCTCAAACCCTAACCCTAACCCTAACCCTAGCTCAAACCCTAACCCTAGCTCAAACCCTAACCCTAGCTCAAACCCTAACCCTAACCCTAACCCTAGCTCAAAACCTAACACTAACCCTAGCTCAAACCATAACCCTAACCCTAGCTCAAACACGAACCCTAACCCTAACCCTAGCTCAAACCCTAACCCTAACCCTAACCCTAGCTCAAACCCTAACCCTAACCCTAGCTCAAACCCTAACCCTAACCCTAACCCTAGCTCAAACCCTAACCCTAACCCTAACCCTAGCTCAAACCCTAACCCTAACCCTAACCCTAGCTCAAACCCTAACCCTAACCCTAGCTCAAACCCTAACCCTAACCCTAACCCTAGCTCAAACCCTAACCCTAACCCTAACCCTAGCTCAAACCCTAACCCTAGCTCAAACCCTAACCCTAACCCTAGCTCAAACCCTAACCCTAACCCTAACCCTAGCTCAAACCCTAACCCTAACCCTAACCCTAGCTCAAACCCTAAACCTAACCCTAGCTCAAACCCTAACCCTAACCCTAACCCTAGCTCAAACCCTAACCCTAACCCTAACCCTAGCTCAAACCCTAACCCTAACCCTAACCCTAGCTCAAACCCTAACCCTAACCCTAGCTCAAACCCTAACCCTAACCCTAACCCTAGCTCAAACCCTAACCCTAACCTTAGCTCAAACCCTAACCCTAACCCTAGCTCAAACCCTAACCCTAACCCTAGCTCAAACCCTAACCCTAACCCTAACCCTAGCTCAAACCCTAACCCTAACCCTAGCTCAAACCCTAACCCTAACCCTAACCCTAGCTCAAACCCTAACCCTAACCCTAACCCTAGCTCAAACCCTAACCCTAACCCTAACCCTAGCTCAAACCCTAACCCTAGCTCAAACCCTAACCCTAACCCTAGCTCAAACCCTAACCCTAACCCTAACCCTAGCTCAAACCCTAACCCTAACCCTAACCCTAGCTCAAACCCTAACCCTAACCCTAGCTCAAACCCTAACCCTAACCCTAACCCTAGCTCAAACCCTAACCCTAACCCTAACCCTAGCTCAAACCCTAACCCTAACCCTAGCTCAAACCCTAACCCTAACCCTAACCCTAGCTCAAACCCTAACCCTAACCCTAACCCTAGCTCAAACCCTAACCCTAACCCTAACCCTAGCTCAAACCCTAACCCTAACCCTAGCTCAGACCCTAACCCTAACCCTAGCTCAAACCCTAACCCTAACCCTAACCCTAGCTCAAACCCTAACCCTAACCCTAGCTCAAACCCTAACCCTAACCCTAACCCTAGCTCAAACCCTAACCCTAACCCTAACCCTAGCTCAAACCCTAACCCTAACCCTAACCCTAGCTCAAACCCTAACCCTAACCCTAGCTCTAACCCTAACCCTAACCCTAGCTCAAACCCTAACCCTAACCCTAACCCTAGCTCAAACCCGAACCCTAACCCTAACCCTAGCTCAAACCCTAACCCTAACCCTAACCCTAGCTCAAACCCTAACCCTAACCCTAGCTCAAACCCTAACCCTAACCCTAACCCTAGCTCAAACCCTAACCCTAACCCTAACCCTAGCTCAAACCCTAACCCTAACCCTAACCCTAGCTCAAACCCTAACCCTAACCCTAGCTCAAACCCTAACCCTAACCCTAACCCTAGCTCAAACCCTAACCCTAACCCTAACCCTAGCTCAAACCCTAACCCTAACCCTAACCCTAGCTCAAACCCTAACCCTAGCTCAAACCCTAACCCTAACCCTAGCTCAAACCCTAACCCTAACCCTAACCCTAGCTCAAACCCTAACCCTAACCCTAACCCTAGCTCAAACCCTAAACCTAACCCTAGCTCAAACCCTAACCCTAACCCTAACCCTAGCTCAAACCCTAACCCTAACCCTAACCCTAGCTCAAACCCTAACCCTAACCCTAACCCTAGCTCAAACCCTAACCCTAGCTCAAACCCTAACCCTAACCCTAACCCTAGCTCAAACCCTAACCCTAACCCTAACCCTAGCTCAAACCCTAACCCTAACCCTAACCCTAGCTCAAACCCTAACCCTAACCCTAGCTCAAACCCTAACCCTAACCCTAGCTCAAACCCTAACCCTAACCCTAGCTCAAACTCTAACCCTAACCCTAACCCTAGCTCAAACCCTAACCCTAACCCTAACCCTAGCTCACACCCTAACCCTAACCCTAACCCTAGCTCAAACCCTAACCCTAACCCTAACCCTAACCCTAGCTCAAACCCTAACCCTAACCCTAGCTCAAACCCTAACCCTAACCCTAACCCTAGCTCAAACCCTAACCCTAACCCTAACCCTAGCTCAAAACCTAACACTAACCCTAGCTCAAACCCTAACCCTAACCCTAGCTCAAACCCTAACCCTAACCCTAACCCTAGCTCAAACCCTAACCCTAACCCTAACCCTAGCTCAAACCCTAACCCTAACCCTAGCTCAAACCCTAACCCTAACCCTAGCTCAAACCCTAACCCTAACCCTAACCCTAGCTCAAACCCTAACCCTAACCCTAACCCTAGCTCAAACCCTAACCCTAACCCTAACCCTAGCTCAAACCCTAACCCTAGCTCAAACCCTAACCCTAACCCTAGCTCAAACCCTAACCCTAACCCTAACCCTAGCTCAAAACCTAACACTAACCCTAGCTCAAACCATAACCCTAACCCTAGCTCAAACACGAACCCTAACCCTAACCCTAGCTCAAACCCTAACCCTAACCCTAACCCTAGCTCAAACCCTAACCCTAACCCTAGCTCAAACCCTAACCCTAACCCTAACCCTAGCTCAAACCCTAACCCTAACCCTAACCCTAGCTCAAACCCTAACCCTAACCCTAACCCTAGCTCAAACCCTAACCCTAACCCTAGCTCAAACCCTAACCCTAACCCTAACCCTAGCTCAAACCCTAACCCTAACCCTAACCCTAGCTCAAACCCTAACCCTAGCTCAAACCCTAACCCTAACCCTAGCTCAAACCCTAACCCTAACCCTAACCCTAGCTCAAACCCTAACCCTAACCCTAACCCTAGCTCAAACCCTAAACCTAACCCTAGCTCAAACCCTAACCCTAACCCTAACCCTAGCTCAAACCCTAACCCTAACCCTAACCCTAGCTCAAACCCTAACCCTAACCCTAACCCTAGCTCAAACCCTAACCCTAACCCTAGCTCAAACCCTAACCCTAACCCTAACCCTAGCTCAAACCCTAACCCTAACCTTAGCTCAAACCCTAACCCTAACCCTAGCTCAAACCCTAACCCTAACCCTAGCTCAAACCCTAACCCTAACCCTAACCCTAGCTCAAACCCTAACCCTAACCCTAGCTCAAACCCTAACCCTAACCCTAACCCTAGCTCAAACCCTAACCCTAACCCTAACCCTAGCTCAAACCCTAACCCTAACCCTAACCCTAGCTCAAACCCTAACCCTAACCCTAACCCTAGCTCAAACCCTAACCCTAGCTCAAACCCTAACCCTAACCCTAGCTCAAACCCTAACCCTAACCCTAACCCTAGCTCAAAACCTAACACTAACCCTAGCTCAAACCATAACCCTAACCCTAGCTCAAACACGAACCCTAACCCTAACCCTAGCTCAAACCCTAACCCTAACCCTAACCCTAGCTCAAACCCTAACCCTAACCCTAGCTCAAACCCTAACCCTAACCCTAACCCTAGCTCAAACCCTAACCCTAACCCTAACCCTAGCTCAAACCCTAACCCTAACCCTAACCCTAGCTCAAACCCTAACCCTAACCCTAGCTCAAACCCTAACCCTAACCCTAACCCTAGCTCAAACCCTAACCCTAACCCTAACCCTAGCTCAAACTCCAACCTAACCCTAGCTCAAACCCTAACCCTAACCCTAGCTCAAACCCTAACCCTAACCCTAACCCTAGCTCAAACCCTAACCCTAACCCTAACCCTAGCTCAAACCCTAAACCTAACCCTAGCTCAAACCCTAACCCTAACCCTAACCCTAGCTCAAACCCTAACCCTAACCCTAACCCTAGCTCAAACCCTAACCCTAACCCTAACCCTAGCTCAAACCCTAACCCTAACCCTAGCTCAAACCCTAACCCTAACCCTAACCCTAGCTCAAACCCTAACCCTAACCTTAGCTCAAACCCTAACCCTAACCCTAGCTCAAACCCTAACCCTAACCCTAGCTCAAACCCTAACCCTAACCCTAACCCTAGCTCAAACCCTAACCCTAACCCTAGCTCAAACCCTAACCCTAACCCTAACCCTAGCTCAAACCCTAACCCTAACCCTAACCCTAGCTCAAACCCTAACCCTAACCCTAACCCTAGCTCAAACCCTAACCCTAGCTCAAACCCTAACCCTAACCCTAGCTCAAACCCTAACCCTAACCCTAACCCTAGCTCAAACCCTAACCCTAACCCTAACCCTAGCTCAAACCCTAACCCTAACCCTAGCTCAAACCCTAACCCTAACCCTAACCCTAGCTCAAACCCTAACCCTAACCCTAACCCTAGCTCAAACCCTAACCCTAACCCTAGCTCAAACCCTAACCCTAACCCTAACCCTAGCTCAAACCCTAACCCTAACCCTAACCCTAGCTCAAACCCTAACCCTAACCCTAGCTCAGACCCTAACCCTAACCCTAGCTCAAACCCTAACCCTAACCCTAACCCTAGCTCAAACCCTAACCCTAACCCTAGCTCAAACCCTAACCCTAACCCTAACCCTAGCTCAAACCCTAACCCTAACCCTAACCCTAGCTCAAACCCTAACCCTAACCCTAGCTCAAACCCTAACCCTAACCCTAGCTCTAACCCTAACCCTAACCCTAGCTCAAACCCTAACCCTAACCCTAACCCTAGCTCAAACCCTAACCCTAACCCTAACCCTAGCTCAAACCCTAACCCTAACCCTAACCCTAGCTCAAACCCTAACCCTAACCCTAGCTCAAACCCTAACCCTAACCCTAACCCTAGCTCAAACCCTAAACCTAACCCTAACCCTAGCTCAAACCCTAACCCTAACCCTAGCTCAAACCCTAACCCTAACCCTAGCTCAAACCCTAACCCTAACCCTAACCCTAGCTCAAACCCTAACCCTAACCCTAGCTCAAACCCTAACCCTAACCCTAACCCTAGCTCAAACCCTAACCCTAACCCTAGCTCAAACCCTAACCCTAACCCTAACCCTAGCTCAAACCCTAACCCTAACCCTAGCTCAAACCCTAACCCTAACCCTAACCCTAGCTCAAACCCTAACCCTAACCCTAACCCTAGCTCAAACCCTAACCCTAACCCTAACCCTAGCTCAAACCCTAACCCTAACCCTAGCTCAGACCCTAACCCTAACCCTAGCTCAAACCCTAACCCTAACCCTAACCCTAGCTCAAACCCTAACCCTAACCCTAGCTCAAACCCTAACCCTAACCCTAACCCTAGCTCAAACCCTAACCCTAACCCTAACCCTAGCTCAAACCCTAACCCTAACCCTAACCCTAGCTCAAACCCTAACCCTAACCCTAACCCTAGCTCAAACCCTAACCCTAGCTCAAACCCTAACCCTAACCCTAGCTCAAACCCTAACCCTAACCCTAACCCTAGCTCAAACCCTAACCCTAGCTCAAACCCTAACCCTAACCCTAGCTCAAACCCTAACCCTAACCCTAACCCTAGCTCAAACCCTAACCCTAACCCTAACCCTAGCTCAAACCCTAACCCTAACCCTAACCCTAGCTCAAACCCTAACCCTAACCCTAACCCTAGCTCAAACCCTAACCCTAACCCTAGCTCTAACCCTAACCCTAACCCTAGCTCAAACCCTAACCCTAACCCTAGCTCAAACCCTAACCCTAACCCTAACCCTAGCTCAAACCCTAACCCTAACCCTAACCCTAGCTCAAACCCTAACCCTAACCCTAGCTCAAACCCTAACCCTAACCCTAACCCTAGCTCAAACCCTAAACCTAACCCTAACCCTAGCTCAAACCCTAACCCTAACCCTAGCTCAAACCCTAACCCTAACCCTAGCTCAAACCCTAACCCTAACCCTAACCCTAGCTCAAACCCTAACCCTAACCCTAGCTCAAACCCTAACCCTAACCCTAACCATAACCCTAGCTCAAACCCTAACCCTAACCCTAACCCTAGCTCAAACCCTAACCCTAACCCTAACCCTAGCTCAAACCCTAACCCTAACCCTAGCTCAAACCCTAACCCTAACCCTAGCTCAAAACCTAACCCTAACCCTAACCCTAGCTCAAACCCTAACCCTAACCCTAGCTCAAACCCTAACCCTAACCCTAACCCTAGCTCAAACCCTAACCCTAACCCTAACCCTAGCTCAAACCCTAACCCTAGCTCAAACCCTAACCCTAACCCTAACCCTAGCTCAAACCCTAACCCTAACCCTAGCTCAGACCCTAACCCTAACCCTAGCTCAAACCCTAACCCTAACCCTAACCCTAGCTCAAACCCTAACCCTAACCCTAGCTCAAACCCTAACCCTAACCCTAACCCTAGCTCAAACCCTAACCCTAACCCTAACCCTAGCTCAAACCCTAACCCTAACCCTAACCCTAGCTCAAACCCTAACCCTAACCCTAGCTCTAACCCTAACCCTAACCCTAGCTCAAACCCTAACCCTAACCCTAACCCTAGCTCAAACCCTAACCCTAACCCTAACCCTAGCTCAAACCCTAACCCTAACCCTAACCCTAGCTCAAACCCTAACCCTAACCCTAGCTCAAACCCTAACCCTAACCCTAACCCTAGCTCAAACCCTAAACCTAACCCTAACCCTAGCTCAAACCCTAACCCTAACCCTAGCTCAAACCCTAACCCTAACCCTAGCTCAAACCCTAACCCTAACCCTAACCCTAGCTCAAACCCTAACCCTAACCCTAGCTCAAACCCTAACCCTAACCCTAACCCTAGCTCAAACCCTAACCCTAACCCTAGCTCAAACCCTAACCCTAACCCTAACCCTAGCTCAAACCCTAACCCTAACCCTAGCTCAAACCCTAACCCTAACCCTAACCCTAGCACAAACCCTAACCCTAACCCTAACCCTAGCTCAAACCCTAACCCTAACCCTAACCCTAGCTCAAACCCTAACCCTAACCCTAGCTCAGACCCTAACCCTAACCCTAGCTCAAACCCTAACCCTAACCCTAACCCTAGCTCAAACCCTAACCCTAACCCTAGCTCAAACCCTAACCCTAACCCTAACCCTAGCTCAAACCCTAACCCTAACCCTAACCCTAGCTCAAACCCTAACCCTAACCCTAACCCTAGCTCAAACCCTAACCCTAACCCTAACCCTAGCTCAAACCCTAACCCTAGCTCAAACCCTAACCCTAACCCTAGCTCAAACCCTAACCCTAACCCTAACCCTAGCTCAAACCCTAACCCTAACCCTAACCCTAGCTCAAACCCTAACCCTAACCCTAGCTCAAACCCTAACCCTAAACCTAACCCTAGCTCAAACCCTAACCCTAACCCTAACCCTAGCTCAAACCCTAACCCTAACCCTAACCCTAGCTCAAACCCTAACCCTAACCCTAACCCTAGCTCAAACCCTAACCCTAACCCTAGCTCTAACCCTAACCCTAACCCTAGCTCAAACCCTAACCCTAACCCTAACCCTAGCTCAAACCCTAACCCTAACCCTAACCCTAGCTCAAACCCTAACCCTAACCCTAACCCTAGCTCAAACCCTAACCCTAACCCTAGCTCAAACCCTAACCCTAACCCTAACCCTAGCTCAAACCCTAAACCTAACCCTAACCCTAGCTCAAACCCTAACCCTAACCCTAGCTCAAACCCTAACCCTAACCCTAGCTCAAACCCTAACCCTAACCCTAACCCTAGCTCAAACCCTAACCCTAACCCTAGCTCAAACCCTAACCCTAACCCTAACCCTAGCTCAAACCCTAACCCTAACCCTAACCCTAGCTCAAACCCTAACCCTAGCTCAAACCCTAACCCTAACCCTAGCTCAAACCCTAACCCTAACCCTAACCCTAGCTCAAACCCTAACCCTAGCTCAAACCCTAACCCTAACCCTAACCCTAGCTCAAACCCTAACCCTAACCCTAGCTCAAACCCTAACCCTAACCCTAACCCTAGCTCAAACCCTAACCCTAACCCTAGCTCAAACCCTAACCCTAACCCTAACCCTAGCTCAAACCCTAACCCTAACCCTAGCTCAAACCCTAACCCTAACCCTAACCCTAGCTCAAACCCTAACCCTAACCCTAACCCTAGCTCAAACCGTAACCCTAACCCTAACCCTAGCTCAAACCCTAACCCTAACCCTAGCTCAGACCCTAACCCTAACCCTAGCTCAAACCCTAACCCTAACCCTAACCCTAGCTCAAACCCTAACCCTAACCCTAGCTCAAACCCTAACCCTAACCCTAACCCTAGCTCAAACCCTAACCCTAACCCTAACCCTAGCTCAAACCCTAACCCTAACCCTAACCCTAGCTCAAACCCTAACCCTAACCCTAACCCTAGCTCAAACCCTAACCCTAGCTCAAACCCTAACCCTAACCCTAGCTCAAACCCTAACCCTAACCCTAACCCTAGCTCAAACCCTAACCCTAACCCTAACCCTAGCTCAAACCCTAACCCTAACCCTAGCTCAAACCCTAACCCTAACCCTAACCCTAGCTCAAACCCTAACCCTAACCCTAACCCTAGCTCAAACCCTAACCCTAACCCTAACCCTAGCTCAAACCCTAACCCTAACCCTAACCCTAGCTCAAACCCTAACCCTAACCCTAGCTCTAACCCTAACCCTAACCCTAGCTCAAACCCTAACCCTAACCCTAACCCTAGCTCAAACCCTAACCCTAACCCTAACCCTAGCTCAAACCCTAACCCTAACCCTAACCCTAGCTCAAACCCTAACCCTAACCCTAGCTCAAACCCTAACCCTAACCCTAACCCTAGCTCAAACCCTAAACCTAACCCTAACCCTAGCTCAAACCCTAACCCTAACCCTAGCTCAAACCCTAACC
This sequence comes from Chaunax sp. Z400, assembly GCA_037577475.1. Classification (NCBI taxonomy): domain Eukaryota; kingdom Metazoa; phylum Chordata; class Actinopteri; order Lophiiformes; family Chaunacidae; genus Chaunax; species Chaunax sp. Z400. The sequence continues at coordinate 7,293,628 of CM075196.1, forward strand.
CTAACCCTAGCTCAAACCCTAACCCTAACCCTAACCCTAGCTCAAACCCTAACCCTAACCCTAACCCTAGCTCAAACCCTAACCCTAGCTCAAACCCTAACCCTAACCCTAGCTCAAACCCTAACCCTAACCCTAACCCTAGCTCAAACCCTAACCCTAACCCTAGCTCAAACCCTAACCCTAACCCTAACCCTAGCTCAAACCCTAACCCTAACCCTAACCCTAGCTCAAACCCTAACCCTAACCCTAACCCTAGCTCAAACCCTAACCCTAACCCTAACCCTAGCTCAAACCCTAACCCTAACCCTAGCTCTAACCCTAACCCTAACCCTAGCTCAAACCCTAACCCTAACCCTAACCCTAGCTCAAACCCTAACCCTAACCCTAACCCTAGCTCAAACCCTAACCCTAACCCTAACCCTAGCTCAAACCCTAACCCTAACCCTAGCTCAAACCCTAACCCTAACCCTAACCCTAGCTCAAACCCTAAACCTAACCCTAACCCTAGCTCAAACCCTAACCCTAACCCTAGCTCAAACCCTAACCCTAACCCTAGCTCAAACCCTAACCCTAACCCTAACCCTAGCTCAAACCCTAACCCTAACCCTAACCCTAGCTCAAACCCTAACCCTAGCTCAAACCCTAACCCTAACCCTAGCTCAAACCCTAACCCTAACCCTAACCCTAGCTCAAACCCTAACCCTAACCCTAACCCTAGCTCAAACCCTAACCCTAACCCTAGCTCAAACCCTAACCCTAACCCTAACCCTAGCTCAAACCCTAACCCTAACCCTAACCCTAACCCTAGCTCTAGCCCTAACCCTAACCCTAGCTCAAACCCTAACCCTAACCCTAACCCTAGCTCAAACCCTAACCCTAACCCTAACCCTAGCTCAAACCCTAACCCTAACCCTAGCTCAAACCCTAACCCTAACCCTAGCTCAAACCCTAACCCTAACCCTAGCTCAAACCCTAACCCTAACCCTAACCCTAGCTCAAACCCTAACCCTAACCCTAGCTCAAACCCTAACCCTAACCCTAACCCTAGCTCAAACCCTAACCCTAACCCTAACCCTAGCTCAAACCCTAACCCTAACCCTAACCCTAGCTCAAACCCTAACCCTAGCTCAAACCCTAACCCTAACCCTAGCTCAAACCCTAACCCTAACCCTAACCCTAGCTCAAACCCTAACCCTAACCCTAACCCTAGCTCAAACCCTAACCCTAACCCTAGCTCAAACCCTAACCCTAACCCTAACCCTAGCTCAAACCCTAACCCTAACCCTAACCCTAGCTCAAACCCTAACCCTAACCCTAGCTCAAACCCTAACCCTAACCCTAGCTCAAACCCTAACCCTAACCCTAACCCTAGCTCAAACCCTAACCCTAACCCTAACCCTAGCTCAAACCCTAACCCTAGCTCAAACCCTAACCCTAACCCTAACCCTAGCTCAAACCCTAACCCTAACCCTAACCCTAGCTCAAACCCTAACCCTAACCCTAGCTCAAACCCTAACCCTAACCCTAGCTCAAACCCTAACCCTAACCCTAACCCTAGCTCAAACCCTAACCCTAACCCTAACCCTAGCTCAAACCCTAACCCTAACCCTAGCTCAAACCCTAACCCTAACCCTAGCTCAAACCCTAACCCTAACCCTAACCCTAGCTCAAACCCTAACCCTAACCCTAGCTCAAACCCTAACCCTAACCCTAACCCTAGCTCAAACCCTAACCCTAACCCTAGCTCAAACCCTAACCCTAACCCTAACCCTAGCTCAAACCCTAACCCTAACCCTAACCCTAACCCTAGCTCTAGCCCTAACCCTAACCCTAGCTCAAACCCTAACCCTAACCCTAACCCTAGCTCAAACCCTAACCCTAACCCTAACCCTAGCTCAAACCCTAACCCTAACCCTAGCTCAAACCCTAACCCTAACCCTAGCTCAAACCCTAACCCTAACCCTAGCTCAAACCCTAACCCTAACCCTAACCCTAGCTCAAACCCTAACCCTAACCCTAGCTCAAACCCTAACCCTAACCCTAACCCTAGCTCAAACCCTAACCCTAACCCTAACCCTAGCTCAAACCCTAACCCTAACCCTAACCCTAGCTCAAACCCTAACCCTAGCTCAAACCCTAACCCTAACCCTAGCTCAAACCCTAACCCTAACCCTAACCCTAGCTCAAACCCTAACCCTAACCCTAACCCTAGCTCAAACCCTAACCCTAACCCTAGCTCAAACCCTAACCCTAACCCTAACCCTAGCTCAAACCCTAACCCTAACCCTAACCCTAGCTCAAACCCTAACCCTAACCCTAGCTCAAACCCTAACCCTAACCCTAGCTCAAACCCTAACCCTAACCCTAACCCTAGCTCAAACCCTAACCCTAACCCTAACCCTAGCTCAAACCCTAACCCTAGCTCAAACCCTAACCCTAACCCTAACCCTAGCTCAAACCCTAACCCTAACCCTAACCCTAGCTCAAACCCTAACCCTAACCCTAGCTCAAACCCTAACCCTAACCCTAGCTCAAACCCTAACCCTAACCCTAACCCTAGCTCAAACCCTAACCCTAACCCTAACCCTAGCTCAAACCCTAACCCTAACCCTAGCTCAAACCCTAACCCTAACCCTAGCTCAAACCCTAACCCTAACCCTAACCCTAGCTCAAACCCTAACCCTAACCCTAGCTCAAACCCTAACCCTAACCCTAACCCTAGCTCAAACCCTAACCCTAACCCTAACCCTAGCTCAAACCCTAACCCTAGCTCAAACCCTAACCCTAACCCTAACCCTAGCTCAAACCCTAACCCTAACCCTAACCCTAGCTCAAACCCTAACCCTAACCCTAGCTCAAACCCTAACCCTAACCCTAACCCTAGCTCAAACCCTAACCCTAACCCTAACCCTAGCTCAAACCCTAACCCTAACCCTAACCCTAAACCTAGCTCAAACCCTAACCCTAACCCTAGCTCAAACCCTAACCCTAACCCTAGCTCAAACCCTAACCCTAACCCTAACCCTAGCTCAAACCCTAACCCTAACCCTAACCCTAGCTCAAACCCTAACCCTAGCCCTAGCTCAAACCCTAACCCTAACCCTAACCCTAGCTCAAACCCTAACCCTAACCCTAACCCTAGCTCAAACCCTAACCCTAACCCTAACCCTAGCTCAAACCCTAACCCTAACCCTAGCTCAAACCCTAACCCTAACCCTAACCCTAGCTCAAACCCTAACCCTAACCCTAACCCTAAACCTAGCTCAAACCCTAACCCTAACCCTAGCTCAAACCCTAACCCTAACCCTAGCTCAAACCCTAACCCTAACCCTAACCCTAGCTCAAACCCTAACCCTAACCCTAACCCTAGCTCAAACCCTAACCTTAACCCTAGCTCAAATCCTAACCCTAACCCTAACCCTAGCTCAAACCCTAACCCTAACCCTAGCTCAAACCCTAACCCTAACCCTAGCCCTAACCCTAACCCTAACCCTAGCTCTAACCCTAACCCTAACCCTAGCTCTAACCCTAACCCTAGCCCTAACCCTAACCCTAGCCCTAACCCTAACCCTAGCTCTAACCCTAACCCTAGCTCAAACCCTAACCCTAACCCTAGCTCAAACCCTAACCCTAACCCTAGCCCTAACCCTAACCCTAACCCTAGCTCTAACCCTAACCCTAACCCTAGCTCTAACCCTAACCCTAGCCCTAACCCTAACCCTAGCCCTAACCCTAACCCTAGCTCTAACCCTAACCCTAGCTCAAACCCTAACCCTAACCCTAGCTCAAACCCTAACCCTAACCCTAGCTCTAACCCTAACCCTAACCCTAGCTCTAACCCTAACCCTAGCTCAAACCCTAACCCTAACCTTAGCTCAAACCCTAACCCTAACCCTAGCTCTAACCCTAACCCTAGCTCAAACCCTAACCCTAACCCTAGCTCAAACCCTAACCCTAACCCTAGCTCAAACCCTAACCCTAACCCTAACCCTAGCTCAAACCCTAACCCTAACCCTAACCCTAGCTCAAACCCTAACCCTAACCCTAACCCTAGCTCAAACCCTAACCCTAGCTCAAACCCTAACCCTAACCCTAGCTCAAACCCTAACCTTAACCCTAACCCTAGCTCAAACCCTAACCCTAACCCTAACCCTAGCTCAAACCCTAACCCTAACCCTAGCTCAAACCCTAACCCTAACCCTAACCCTAGCTCAAACCCTAACCCTAACCCTAACCCTAGCTCAAACCCTAACCCTAACCCTAGCTCAAACCCTAACCCTAACCCTAGCTCAAACCCTAACCCTAACCCTAACCCTAGCTCAAACCCTAACCCTAACCCTAACCCTAGCTCAAACCCTAACCCTAGCTCAAACCCTAACCCTAACCCTAGCTCAAACCCTAACCCTAACCCTAACCCTAGCTCAAACCCTAACCCTAACCCTAGCTCAAACCCTAACCCTAACCCTAACCCTAGCTCAAACCCTAACCCTAACCCTAACCCTAGCTCAAACCCTAACCCTAACCCTAACCCTAAACCTAGCTCAAACCCTAACCCTAACCCTAGCTCAAACCCTAACCCTAACCCTAGCTCAAACCCTAACCCTAACCCTAACCCTAGCTCAAACCCTAACCCTAACCCTAACCCTAGCTCAAACCCTAACCCTAGCCCTAGCTCAAACCCTAACCCTAACCCTAACCCTAGCTCAAACCCTAACCCTAACCCTAACCCTAGCTCAAACCCTAACCCTAACCCTAACCCTAGCTCAAACCCTAACCCTAACCCTAGCTCAAACCCTAACCCTAACCCTAACCCTAGCTCAAACCCTAACCCTAACCCTAACCCTAAACCTAGCTCAAACCCTAACCCTAACCCTAGCTCAAACCCTAACCCTAACCCTAGCTCAAACCCTAACCCTAACCCTAACCCTAGCTCAAACCCTAACCCTAACCCTAACCCTAGCTCAAACCCTAACCCTAACCCTAACCCTAGCTCAAACCCTAACCCTAACCCTAACCCTAGCTCAAACCCTAACCTTAACCCTAGCTCAAATCCTAACCCTAACCCTAACCCTAGCTCAAACCCTAACCCTAACCCTAGCTCAAACCCTAACCCTAACCCTAGCCCTAACCCTAACCCTAACCCTAGCTCTAACCCTAACCCTAACCCTAGCTCTAACCCTAACCCTAGCCCTAACCCTAACCCTAGCCCTAACCCTAACCCTAGCTCTAACCCTAACCCTAGCTCAAACCCTAACCCTAACCCTAGCTCAAACCCTAACCCTAACCCTAGCCCTAACCCTAACCCTAACCCTAGCTCTAACCCTAACCCTAACCCTAGCTCTAACCCTAACCCTAGCCCTAACCCTAACCCTAGCCCTAACCCTAACCCTAGCTCTAACCCTAACCCTAGCTCAAACCCTAACCCTAACCCTAGCTCAAACCCTAACCCTAACCCTAGCCCTAACCCTAACCCTAACCCTAGCTCTAACCCTAACCCTAACCCTAGCTCTAACCCTAACCCTAGCCCTAACCCTAACCCTAGCCCTAACCCTAACCCTAGCTCTAACCCTAACCCTAGCTCAAACCCTAACCCTAACCCTAGCTCAAACCCTAACCCTAACCCTAGCTCTAACCCTAACCCTAACCCTAGCTCTAACCCTAACCCTAGCTCAAACCCTAACCCTAACCTTAGCTCAAACCCTAACCCTAACCCTAGCTCTAACCCTAACCCTAGCTCAAACCCTAACCCTAACCCTAGCTCAAACCCTAACCCTAACCCTAGCTCAAACCCTAACCCTAACCCTAACCCTAGCTCAAACCCTAACCCTAACCCTAACCCTAGCTCAAACCCTAACCCTAACCCTAACCCTAGCTCAAACCCTAACCCTAGCTCAAACCCTAACCCTAACCCTAGCTCAAACCCTAACCCTAACCCTAACCCTAGCTCAAACCCTAACCCTAACCCTAACCCTAGCTCAAACCCTAACCCTAACCCTAGCTCAAACCCTAACCCTAACCCTAACCCTAGCTCAAACCCTAACCCTAACCCTAACCCTAGCTCAAACCCTAACCCTAACCCTAGCTCAAACCCTAACCCTAACCCTAGCTCAAACCCTAACCCTAACCCTAACCCTAGCTCAAACCCTAACCCTAACCCTAACCCTAGCTCAAACCCTAACCCTAGCTCAAACCCTAACCCTAACCCTAGCTCAAACCCTAACCCTAACCCTAACCCTAGCTCAAACCCTAACCCTAACCCTAGCTCAAACCCTAACCCTAACCCTAACCCTAGCTCAAACCCTAACCCTAACCCTAACCCTAGCTCAAACCCTAACCCTAACCCTAACCCTAAACCTAGCTCAAACCCTAACCCTAACCCTAGCTCAAACCCTAACCCTAACCCTAGCTCAAACCCTAACCCTAACCCTAACCCTAGCTCAAACCCTAACCCTAACCCTAACCCTAGCTCAAACCCTAACCCTAGCCCTAGCTCAAACCCTAACCCTAACCCTAACCCTAGCTCAAACCCTAACCCTAACCCTAACCCTAGCTCAAACCCTAACCCTAACCCTAACCCTAGCTCAAACCCTAACCCTAACCCTAGCTCAAACCCTAACCCTAACCCTAACCCTAGCTCAAACCCTAACCCTAACCCTAACCCTAAACCTAGCTCAAACCCTAACCCTAACCCTAGCTCAAACCCTAACCCTAACCCTAGCTCAAACCCTAACCCTAACCCTAACCCTAGCTAAAACCCTAACCCTAACCCTAACCCTAGCTCAAACCCTAACCCTAACCCTAACCCTAGCTCAAACCCTAACCCTAACCCTAACCCTAGCTCAAACCCTAACCTTAACCCTAGCTCAAATCCTAACCCTAACCCTAACCCTAGCTCAAACCCTAACCCTAACCCTAGCTCAAACCCTAACCCTAACCCTAGCCCTAACCCTAACCCTAACCCTAGCTCTAACCCTAACCCTAACCCTAGCTCTAACCCTAACCCTAGCCCTAACCCTAACCCTAGCCCTAACCCTAACCCTAGCTCTAACCCTAACCCTAGCTCAAACCCTAACCCTAACCCTAGCTCAAACCCTAACCCTAACCCTAGCCCTAACCCTAACCCTAACCCTAGCTCTAACCCTAACCCTAACCCTAGCTCTAACCCTAACCCTAGCCCTAACCCTAACCCTAGCCCTAACCCTAACCCTAGCTCTAACCCTAACCCTAGCTCAAACCCTAACCCTAACCCTAGCTCAAACCCTAACCCTAACCCTAGCTCTAACCCTAACCCTAACCCTAGCTCTAACCCTAACCCTAGCTCAAACCCTAACCCTAACCCTAGCTCTAACCCTAACCCTAGCTCAAACCCTAACCCTAACCCTAGCTCAAACCCTAACCCTAACCCTAGCTCAAACCCTAACCCTAACCCTAGCTCTAACCCTAACCCTAGCTCTAACCCTAACCCTAACCCTAGCTCTAACCCTAACCCTAGCTCTAACCGTAACCCTACCTCTAACCCTAACCCTAACCCTAGCTCTAACCCTAACCCTAGCCCTAACCCTAACCCTAACCCTAGCTCTAACCCTAACCCTAGCTCAAACCCTAACCCTAACCCTAGCTCAAACCCTAACCCTAACCCTAGCTCTAACCCTAACCCTAGCCCTAACCCTAACCCTAGCCCTAACCCTAACCCTAACCCTAACTTTAACCCTAGCTGTAACCCTAAATAGTGCACCCACCCTTGAACTTTATTTTCGGACAATTCAGCATGACACTATTATCAGGTCAGAGCTGGTCCTCTTTTCTCTCGTCATACATCTAATTCTCATCTATGAAGAAAAAATATCGGGGTGCAAAATCCTGCAGATGATAAACTTGTCTTGCCAAATAGTGAGCCCACCCTTGAAGTTTATGTAAAATAAAGTTTTTATTACACATCAAAGTTGGAAAGAATTGCATTATTGGAGGTGAAAAAAGCAGTATTTTGATCATTGCATGGTATTTCAAGGTAGGATTACTCAAAAAGTACAAGGTACAAGTACTTCATAATAATTGTACCTGTAGGGGGACATGTCCTCTAACAGAAACTATAAGACACATGAAGACACTATTGAAGATAAGGTTTTTATGACACATCAAATTTGGAAGGAATTGCATTATTGTAGGGAAAAAGCATTATTTTGATCGATACATGGTATTTCAAGGTAGGATTACTTGGAAAGTACGAAGTAAGGATACTTCATAATGATTGTACATGTATTACATTATGTCCTCTAACAAAAGATATGACTGTCATGAATACAAAACTGAAAATAAAGCTTTGATTACACATCAAATTTGGAAAGAATTGCATTATTGGAGGTGTAAAAAACCATTATTTTGATCGATACATGGTATTTCAAGGTAGGATTTCTTGAAAAGTACGAAGTAAGGATACTTCATAATGATTGTACATGTATTACATTATGTCCTATAACAAAAGATATGACTGTCATGAATACAAAACTGAAAATAAAGTTTTGATTACACATCAAAGTTGGAAAGAATTGCATTATTGGAGGTGGAAAAAAGCAATATTTTGATCATTGCATGGTATTTCAAGGTTGGATTACTCAAAAAGTAGAAAGTAAGAATACTTCATAATGATGGTACATGTAGTCTTATATGTCCTCTAACAAGAAATATGAGTGGCATGAATACAAATCTAAATATAAAGTTTTTATTACACATCAAATTTGGAAAGAATTGCATTATTGTAGGAAAAAAAGCATTATTTTGATCAATACATGGTATTTCAAGGTAGGATTTCCTGAAAAGTACGAAGTAAGGATACTTCATAATGATTGTACATGTAGTCTTATATGTCTTCTAACAAATGATATGACTGGCATGAACACAAAACTAAATATAAAGTTTTTATTACACATCAAAGTTGGAAAGAATTGCGTTATTGGAGGTGGAAAAAAGCAATATTTTGATCATTGCATGGTATTTCAAAGTAGGATTACTCGAAGAGTGCAAGGTACAAGTACTTCATAATAATTGTACCTGTAGGGGGACATGTCCTCTAACAGAAACTATAGCAATCATGAAGACACTATTGAAAATAAGGTTTTTATGACACATCAAAGTTGGAAGGAATTGCATTATTGTAGGGAAAAAGCATTATATTCATCGATACAACCCTAACCCTAGCTCCAACCCTAACCCTAACCCTAGCTCTAACCCTAACCCTAACCCTAGGTCTAACCCTAACCCTAACCCTAGCTCTAACCCTAACCCTAACCCTAGCTCTAACCCTAACCCTAACCCTAGCTCTAACCCTAACCCTAGCCCTAACCCTAACCCTAACCCTAGCTCTAACCCTAACCCTAGCCCTAACCCTAACCCTAGCCCTAACCCTAACCCTAGCTCTAACCCTAACCCTAACCCTAACCCTAGCTCAAACCCTAACCCTAACCCTAGCTCAAACCCTAACCCTAACCCTAGCTCAAACCCTAACCCTAACCCTAACCCTAGCTCAAACCCTAACCCTAACCCTAGCTCAAACCCTAACCCTAACCCTAACCCTAGCTCAAACCCTAACCCTAACCCTAGCTCAAACCCTAACCCTAACCCTAACCCTAGCTCAAACCCTAACCCTAACCCTAACCCTAGCTCAAACCCTAACCCTAACCCTAACCCTAGCTCAAACCCTAACCCTAACCCTAACCCTAGCTCAAACCCTAACCCTAACCCTAGCTCAAACCCTAACCCTAGCTCAAACCCTAACCCTAACCCTAGCTCAAACCCTAACCCTAACCCTAACCCTAGCTCAAACCCTAACCCTAACCCTAACCCTAGCTCAAACCCTAAACCTAACCCTAGCTCAAACCCTAACCCTAACCCTAACCCTAGCTCAAACCCTAACCCTAACCCTAACCCTAGCTCAAACCCTAACCCTAACCCTAGCTCAAACCCTAACCCTAACCCTAGCTCAAACCCTAACCCTAACCCTAACCCTAGCTCAAACCCTAACCCTAACCCTAGCTCAAACCCTAACCCTAACCCTAGCTCAAACCCTAACCCTAACCCTAACCCTAGCTCAAACCCTAACCCTAACCCTAGCTCAAACCCTAACCCTAACCCTAACCCTAGCTCAAACCCTAACCCTAACCCTAACCCTAGCTCAAACCCTAACCCTAACCCTAACCCTAGCTCAAACCCTAACCCTAGCTCAAACCCTAACCCTAACCCTAGCTCAAACCCTAAACCTAACCCTAACCCTAGCTCAAACCCTAACCCTAACCCTAACCCTAGCTCAAACCCTAACCCTAACCCTAGCTCAAACCCTAACCCTAACCCTAACCCTAGCTCAAACCCTAACCCTAACCCTAACCCTAGCTCAAACCCTAACCCTAACCCTAGCTCAAACCCTAACCCTAACCCTAGCTCAAACCCTAACCCTAACCCTAACCCTAGCTCAAACCCTAACCCTAACCCTAACCCTAGCTCAAACCCTAACCCTAGCTCAAACCCTAACCCTAACCCTAACCCTAGCTCAAACCCTAACCCTAACCCTAACCCTAGCTCAAACCCTAACCCTAACCCTAGCTCAAACCCTAACCCTAACCCTAGCTCAAACCCTAACCCTAACCCTAACCCTAGCTCAAACCCTAACCCTAACCCTAACCCTAGCTCAAACCCTAACCCTAACCCTAGCTCAAACCCTAACCCTAACCCTAGCTCAAACCCTAACCCTAACCCTAACCCTAGCTCAAACCCTAACCCTAACCCTAACCCTAGCTCAAACCCTAACCCTAGCTCAAACCCTAACCCTAACCCTAACCCTAGCTCAAACCCTAACCCTAACCCTAACCCTAGCTCAAACCCTAACCCTAACCCTAGCTCAAACCCTAACCCTAACCCTAACCCTAGCTCAAACCCTAACCCTAACCCTAACCCTAGCTCAAACCCTAACCCTAACCCTAACCCTAAACCTAGCTCAAACCCTAACCCTAACCCTAGCTCAAACCCTAACCCTAACCCTAGGTCAAACCCTAACCCTAACCCTAACCCTAGCTCAAACTTACTTCATGTAGGCAACCTCCTTGTTTTTACAAAAAGCACTTATATTGAACATCATAAATTATCCCTTACCCCCACCCATTTGGGTCATTTTATATTTTATATCTTTATTTTTTATTTTTTTTATATGTCTTGTCCCCGTCGGATTATTTACATGTTAATTGGGAACCCTAGGTGGTCGAACAATGCCGGTTTTTGAAAAAAAACATGGTTTTTATCACACAGACCTGCGCGAGAATCGATCCGAGGTACCGGTGTTTTAACAATTATTTTAACAGGTATTTTTACTCCCTCTGCTCTCCATCATGCATGAGTCCAGTGGTGAAAAAAACCCTCCTTTTATTTGCATAGTTTTATCGTCTTAATTTTAGATGCGTTTTTATCACAAAAGTTTTGGTGTGGTGCTGTGGCCGTGGTGGGGACCGAACCGCCGGTTGGTGGCTTGCAGGGCGCTCGCCCTGCCCCTGGACCACAGGAGCCTCTAAAAACATCCCAACATCACCAAAGATTTGACCCCCACAGGTAAAATAAAACTGATTTAAGGAAATATATCTAGCTGCCTGGAATGACAGTCGCAAAAAACGCAAACCCCCCCCCCCCCCCCCCCTTTTTAATTTCGTTTATTTATTTATTTTAATTCGATTGGTTTTAGTATAAGAGAGAATCACCAACGAGCTTTTTAATTATTTTATAATAGTCTCCTTGTGCCCGCGCCCTTCGTAGTACCCGCTAGGGTACCACGCACAACACAGAACCTAACCCTAACCCTAACCCTAGCTCAAACCCTAACCCTAGCCCTAGCTCAAACCCTAACCCTAACCCTAACCCTAGCTCAAACCCTAACCCTAACCCTAACCCTAGCTCAAACCCTAATCCTAACCCTAACCCTAGCTCAAACCCTAACCCTAACCCTAGCTCAAACCCTAACCCTAACCCTAACCCTAGCTCAAACCCTAACCCTAACCCTAACCCTAAACCTAGCTCAAACCCTAACCCTAACCCTAGCTCAAACCCTAACCCTAACCCTAGCTCAAACCCTAACCCTAACCCTAACCCTAGCTCAAACCCTAACCCTAACCCTAACCCTAGCTCAAACCCTAACCCTAACCCTAACCCTAGCTCAAACCCTAACCCTAACCCTAACCCTAGCTCAAACCCTAACCTTAACCCTAGCTCAAATCCTAACCCTAACCCTAACCCTAGCTCAAACCCTAACCCTAACCCTAGCTCAAACCCTAACCCTAACCCTAGCCCTAACCCTAACCCTAACCCTAGCTCTAACCCTAACCCTAACCCTAGCTCTAACCCTAACCCTAGCCCTAACCCTAACCCTAGCCCTAACCCTAACCCTAGCTCTAACCCTAACCCTAGCTCAAACCCTAACCCTAACCCTAGCTCAAACCCTAACCCTAACCCTAGCCCTAACCCTAACCCTAACCCTAGCTCTAACCCTAACCCTAACCCTAGCTCTAACCCTAACCCTAGCCCTAACCCTAACCCTAGCCCTAACCCTAACCCTAGCTCTAACCCTAACCCTAGCTCAAACCCTAACCCTAACCCTAGCTCAAACCCTAACCCTAACCCTAGCTCTAACCCTAACCCTAACCCTAGCTCTAACCCTAACCCTAGCTCAAACCCTAACCCTAACCTTAGCTCAAACCCTAACCCTAACCCTAGCTCTAACCCTAACCCTAGCTCAAACCCTAACCCTAACCCTAGCTCAAACCCTAACCCTAACCCTAGCTCAAACCCTAACCCTAACCCTAGCTCTAACCCTAACCCTAGCTCTAACCCTAACCCTAACCCTAGCTCTAACCCTAACCCTAGCTCTAACCCTAACCCTAGCTCTAACCCTAACCCTAACCCTAGCTCTAACCCTAACCCTAGCCCTAACCCTAACCCTAACCCTAGCTCTAACCCTAACCCTAGCTCAAACCCTAACCCTAACCCTAGCTCAAACCCTAACCCTAACCCTAGCTCTAACCCTAACCCTAGCCCTAACCCTAACCCTAGCCCTAACCCTAACCCTAACCCTAACTTTAACCCTAGCTGTAACCCTAAATAGTGCACCCACCCTTGAACTTTATTTTCGGACAATTCAGCATGACACTATTATCAGGTCAGAGCTGGTCCTCTTTTCTCTCGTCATACATCTAATTCTCATCTATGAAGAAAAAATATCGGGGTGCAAAATCCTGCAGATGATAAACTTGTCTTGCCAAATAGTGAGCCCACCCTTGAAGTTTATGTAAAATAAAGTTTTTATTACACATCAAAGTTGGAAAGAATTGCATTATTGGAGGTGAAAAAAGCAGTATTTTGATCATTGCATGGTATTTCAAGGTAGGATTACTCAAAAAGTACAAGGTACAAGTACTTCATAATAATTGTACCTGTAGGGGGACATGTCCTCTAACAGAAACTATAAGACACATGAAGACACTATTGAAGATAAGGTTTTTATGACACATCAAATTTGGAAGGAATTGCATTATTGTAGGGAAAAAGCATTATTTTGATCGATACATGGTATTTCAAGGTAGGATTACTTGGAAAGTACGAAGTAAGGATACTTCATAATGATTGTACATGTATTACATTATGTCCTCTAACAAAAGATATGACTGTCATGAATACAAAACTGAAAATAAAGCTTTGATTACACATCAAATTTGGAAAGAATTGCATTATTGGAGGTGTAAAAAACCATTATTTTGATCGATACATGGTATTTCAAGGTAGGATTTCTTGAAAAGTACGAAGTAAGGATACTTCATAATGATTGTACATGTATTACATTATGTCCTATAACAAAAGATATGACTGTCATGAATACAAAACTGAAAATAAAGTTTTGATTACACATCAAAGTTGGAAAGAATTGCATTATTGGAGGTGGAAAAAAGCAATATTTTGATCATTGCATGGTATTTCAAGGTTGGATTACTCAAAAAGTAGAAAGTAAGAATACTTCATAATGATGGTACATGTAGTCTTATATGTCCTCTAACAAGAAATATGAGTGGCATGAATACAAATCTAAATATAAAGTTTTTATTACACATCAAATTTGGAAAGAATTGCATTATTGTAGGAAAAAAAGCATTATTTTGATCAATACATGGTATTTCAAGGTAGGATTTCCTGAAAAGTACGAAGTAAGGATACTTCATAATGATTGTACATGTAGTCTTATATGTCTTCTAACAAATGATATGACTGGCATGAACACAAAACTAAATATAAAGTTTTTATTACACATCAAAGTTGGAAAGAATTGCGTTATTGGAGGTGGAAAAAAGCAATATTTTGATCATTGCATGGTATTTCAAAGTAGGATTACTCGAAGAGTGCAAGGTACAAGTACTTCATAATAATTGTACCTGTAGGGGGACATGTCCTCTAACAGAAACTATAGCAATCATGAAGACACTATTGAAAATAAGGTTTTTATGACACATCAAAGTTGGAAGGAATTGCATTATTGTAGGGAAAAAGCATTATATTCATCGATACAACCCTAACCCTAGCTCCAACCCTAACCCTAACCCTAGCTCTAACCCTAACCCTAACCCTAGGTCTAACCCTAACCCTAACCCTAGCTCTAACCCTAACCCTAACCCTAGCTCTAACCCTAACCCTAACCCTAGCTCTAACCCTAACCCTAGCCCTAACCCTAACCCTAACCCTAGCTCTAACCCTAACCCTAGCCCTAACCCTAACCCTAGCCCTAACCCTAACCCTAGCTCTAACCCTAACCCTAACCCTAACCCTAGCTCAAACCCTAACCCTAACCCTAGCTCAAACCCTAACCCTAACCCTAGCTCAAACCCTAACCCTAACCCTAACCCTAGCTCAAACCCTAACCCTAACCCTAGCTCAAACCCTAACCCTAACCCTAACCCTAGCTCAAACCCTAACCCTAACCCTAACCCTAGCTCAAACCCTAACCCTAACCCTAACCCTAGCTCAAACCCTAAC
The DNA here is from genome assembly GCA_037577475.1 of Chaunax sp. Z400. Lineage (NCBI taxonomy): Eukaryota > Metazoa > Chordata > Actinopteri > Lophiiformes > Chaunacidae > Chaunax > Chaunax sp. Z400. Next base: position 7,308,676 of record CM075196.1, read on the forward strand.
CCTAGCTCAAACCCTAACCCTAACCCTAACCCTAGCTCAAACCCTAACCCTAACCCTAACCCTAGCTCAAACCCTAACCCTAACCCTAACCCTAGCTCAAACCCTAACCCTAACCCTAGCTCAAACCCTAACCCTAACCCTAACCCTAGCTCAAACCCTAACCCTAACCCTAACCCTAGCTCAAACCCTAACCCTAACCCTAACCCTAGCTCAAACCCTAACCCTAACCCTAGCTCTAACCCTAACCCTAACCCTAACCCTAGCTCAAACCCTAACCCTAACCCTAACCCTAGCTCAAACCCTAACCCTAACCCTAACCCTAGCTCAAACCCTAACCCTAACCCTAACCCTAGCTCAAACCCTAACCCTAGCTCAAACCCTAACCCTAACCCTAACCCTAGCTCAAACCCTAACCCTAACCCTAGCTCAAACCCTAACCCTAACCCTAACCCTAGCTCAAACCCTAACCCTAACCCTAACCCTAGCTCAAACCCTAACCCTAACCCTAACCCTAGCTCAAACCCTAACCCTAGCTCAAACCCTAACCCTAACCCTAACCCTAGCTCAAACCCTAACCCTAACCCTAACCCTAGCTCAAACCCTAACCCTAACCCTAACCCTAGCTCAAACCCTAACCCTAACCCTAACCCTAGCTCAAACCCTAACCCTAGCTCAAACCCTAACCCTAACCCTAACCCTAGCTCAAACCCTAACCCTAACCCTAGCTCAAACCCTAACCCTAACCCTAACCCTAGCTCAAACCCTAACCCTAACCCTAACCCTAGCTCAAACCCTAACCCTAACCCTAGCTCAAACCCTAACCCTAACCCTAGCTCAAAACCTAACCCTAACCCTAACCCTAGCTCAAACCCTAACCCTAACCCTAGCTCAAACCCTAACCCTAACCCTAACCCTAGCTCAAACCCTAACCCTAACCCTAACCCTAGCTCAAACCCTAACCCTAGCTCAAACCCTAACCCTAACCCTAACCCTAGCTCAAACCCTAACCCTAACCCTAACCCTAGCTCAAACCCTAACCCTAACCCTAGCTCAAACCCTAACCCTAACCCTAACCCTAACCCTAGCTCAAACCCTAACTCTAACCCTAGCTCAAACTCTAACCCTAACCCTAACCCTAGCTCAAACCCTAACCCTAACCCTAACCCTAGCTCACACCCTAACCCTAACCCTAACCCTAGCTCAAACCCTAACCCTAACCCTAACCCTAACCCTAGCTCAAACCCTAACCCTAACCCTAGCTCAAACCCTAACCCTAACCCTAACCCTAGCTCAAACCCTAACCCTAACCCTAGCTCAAAACCTAACACTAACCCTAGCTCAAACCCTAACCCTAACCCTAGCTCAAACCCTAACCCTAACCCTAACCCTAGCTCAAACCCTAACCCTAACCCTAACCCTAGCTCAAACCCTAACCCTAACCCTAGCTCAAACCCTAACCCTAACCCTAGCTCAAACCCTAACCCTAACCCTAACCCTAGCTCAAACCCTAACCCTAACCCTAACCCTAGCTCAAACCCTAACCCTAACCCTAACCCTAGCTCAAACCCTAAACCTAGCTCAAACCCTAACCCTAACCCTAGCTCTAACCCTAACCCTAACCCTAACCCTAGCTCAAAACCTAACACTAACCCTAGCTCAAACCATAACCCTAACCCTAGCTCAAACACTAACCCTAACCCTAACCCTAGCTCAAACCCTAACCCTAACCCTAACCCTAGCTCAGACCCTAACCCTAACCCTAACCCTAGCTCAAACCCTAACCCTAACCCTAACCCTAGCTCAAACCCTAAACCTAACCCTAACCCTAGCTCAAACCCTAACCCTAACCCTAGCTCAAACCCTAACCCTAACCCTAACCCTAGCTCAAACCCTAACCCTAACCCTAGCTCAAACCCTAACCCTAACCCTAACCCTAGCTCAAACCCTAACCCTAACCCTAACCCTAGCTCAAACCCTAACCCTAACCCTAACCCTAGCTCAAACCCTAACCCTAGCTCAAACCCTAACCCTAACCCTAGCTCAAACCCTAACCCTAACCCTAACCCTAGCTCAAACCCTAACCCTAACCCTAACCCTAGCTCAAACCCTAACCCTAACCCTAGCTCAAACCCTAACCCTAACCCTAACCCTAGCTCAAACCCTAACCCTAACCCTAACCCTAGCTCAAACCCTAACCCTAACCCTAGCTCAAACCCTAACCCTAACCCTAACCCTAGCTCAAATCCTAACCCTAACCCTAGCTCAAACCCTAACCCTAGCCCTAGCTCAAACCCTAACCCTAACCCTAACCCTAGCTCAAACCCTAACCCTAACCCTAACCCTAGCTCAAACCCTAACCCTAACCCTAACCCTAGCTCAAACCCTAACCCTAACCCTAGCTCAAACCCTAACCCTAACCCTAACCCTAGCTCAAACCCTAACCCTAACCCTAACCCTACCTCAAACCCTAACCCTAACCCTAGCTCAAACCCTAACCCTAACCCTAACCCTAGCTCAAACCCTAACCCTAACCCTAGCTTAAACCCTAACCCTAACCCTAACCCTAGCTCAAACCCTAACCCTAACCCTAACCCTAGCTCAAACCCTAACCCTAACCCTACCTCAAACCCTAACCCTAACCCTAACCCTAGCTCAAACCCTAACCCTAGCTCTAACCCTAACCCTAACCCTAGCTCTAACCCTAACCCTAGCTCTAACCCTAACCCTAGCTCTAACCCTAACCCTAACCCTAGCTCTAACCCTAACCCTATCCCTAACCCTAACCCTAGCTCTAACCCTAACCCTAGCTCAAACCCGTAACCCTAACCCTAGCTCAAACCCTAACCCTAACCCTAGTTCTAACCCTAACCCTAGCCCTAACCCTAACCCTAGCCCTAACCCTAACCCTAGCTCTAACCCTAGCTCAAACCCTAACCCTAACCCTAGCTGTAACCCTAACCCTAGCTCTAACCCTAACCCTAACCCTAGCTCTAACCCTAAACCTAGCTCTAACCCTAACCCTAGCTCTAACCCTAACCCTAACCGTAGCTCTAACCTTAACCCTAGCCCTAACCCTAACACTAGCTCTAACCCTAACCCTAACCCTGGCTCTAACCCTAACCCTCACCCTAGCTCTAACCCTAACCCTAGCCCTAACCCTAACCTCAGCTCTAACCCTAACCCTAAGCCTAGCTCTAACCCTAACCCTAGCCCTAACCCTAACCCTAGCCCTAACCCTAGCCCTATTCCTAACCCTAGCTCTAACCCTAACCCTAGCTCTAACCCTAACCCTAGCTCAAACCCTAACCCTAGCTCTAACCCTAACCCTAGCTCTAACCCTAACCCTAACCCTAGCTCTAACCCTAACCCTTGCCCTAACCCTAACCCTAGCTCTAACCCTAACCCTAGCCCTAACCCTAACATAACCCTAGCTCTAACCCTAACCCTAACCCTAGCGCTGACCCTAACCCTAACCCTAGCTATAGCCCTAACCCTAACCCTATTCATCGATACAACCCTAACCGTAACTCTAACCCTAACCCTAGCTCTCAGCCTAACCCTAGCCCTAACCCTAACCCTAGCTCTAATTCTAACCCTAGCTCTAACCCTAACCCTAACCCTAGCTCTAACAATAACCCTAGCCCTAACCCTAACCCTGAACCTAGCTCCAACCCTAACCCTAGCTCTAACCCTAACCCTAGCCCTAACCCTAACCCTAGGCCAAACCCTCACCCTAGCCCTAACCCTAACCCTAGCCCTAACCCTAGGCCAAACCCTCACCCTAGCTCTAACCCTAACCCTAGCTCTAGCCCTAACCCTAGCCCTAACCCTTGCCCTAACTCTTTCTCTATGCCAAACCCTAATCCTAACCCTAGCCCTAACCCTAACCCTAGCTCAAACCCTAACCCTAACCCTAGCTTAAACCCTAACCCTAACCCTAACCCTAGCTCAAACCCTAACCCTAACCCTAACCCTAGCTCAAACCCTAACCCTAACCCTACCTCAAACCCTAACCCTAACCCTAACCCTAGCTCAAACCCTAACCCTAGCTCTAACCCTAACCCTAACCCTAGCTCTAACCCTAACCCTAGCTCTAACCCTAACCCTAGCTCTAACCCTAACCCTAACCCTAGCTCTAACCCTAACCCTATCCCTAACCCTAACCCTAGCTCTAACCCTAACCCTAGCTCAAACCCGTAACCCTAACCCTAGCTCAAACCCTAACCCTAACCCTAGTTCTAACCCTAACCCTAGCCCTAACCCTAACCCTAGCCCTAACCCTAACCCTAGCTCTAACCCTAGCTCAAACCCTAACCCTAACCCTAGCTGTAACCCTAACCCTAGCTCTAACCCTAACCCTAACCCTAGCTCTAACCCTAAACCTAGCTCTAACCCTAACCCTAGCTCTAACCCTAACCCTAACCGTAGCTCTAACCTTAACCCTAGCCCTAACCCTAACACTAGCTCTAACCCTAACCCTAACCCTGGCTCTAACCCTAACCCTCACCCTAGCTCTAACCCTAACCCTAGCCCTAACCCTAACCTCAGCTCTAACCCTAACCCTAAGCCTAGCTCTAACCCTAACCCTAGCCCTAACCCTAACCCTAGCCCTAACCCTAGCCCTATTCCTAACCCTAGCTCTAACCCTAACCCTAGCTCTAACCCTAACCCTAGCTCAAACCCTAACCCTAGCTCTAACCCTAACCCTAGCTCTAACCCTAACCCTAACCCTAGCTCTAACCCTAACCCTTGCCCTAACCCTAACCCTAGCTCTAACCCTAACCCTAGCCCTAACCCTAACCCTAGCCCTAACCCTAACATAACCCTAGCTCTAACCCTAACCCTAACCCTAGCGCTGACCCTAACCCTAACCCTAGCTATAGCCCTAACCCTAACCCTATTCATCGATACAACCCTAACCGTAACTCTAACCCTAACCCTAGCTCTCAGCCTAACCCTAGCCCTAACCCTAACCCTAGCTCTAATTCTAACCCTAGCTCTAACCCTAACCCTAACCCTAGCTCTAACAATAACCCTAGCCCTAACCCTAACCCTGAACCTAGCTCCAACCCTAACCCTAGCTCTAACCCTAACCCTAGCCCTAACCCTAACCCTAGGCCAAACCCTCACCCTAGCCCTAACCCTAACCCTAGCCCTAACCCTAGGCCAAACCCTAACCCTAGCTCTAACCCTAACCCTAGCTCTAGCCCTAACCCTAGCCCTAACCCTTGCCCTAACTCTTTCTCTATGCCAAACCCTAATCCTAACCCTAGCCCTAACCCTAACCCTAGGCCAAACCCTAGCCCTAACCCTAACCCCTAATCCTAACCCTAGCCATAACCCTAACCCTAGCCCTAGCCCTAACCTAGCCCTAACCCTAACCCTAGCCCTAACCCTAACCCTAACCCTAGCCATAACCCTAACCCTAGCTCTAACCCTAACCCTAGCCCTAACCCTAGCCCTAGCCCTAACCTAGTCCTAACCCTAACCCTAGCCCTAACCCTAACCCTAGCCATAACCCTAACCCTAACCCTAGCCCTAACCCTAACTCTAGTCCTAACCAAAGGGTTACAGTTAGGGTTGGGGCTAGGGTTAGGGTTAGGTTAGGTTTATGGCTAGGGTTAGGGTTCGGGTTCGGGCTAGGGTTAGGGTTAGGCTAAAAGCATTTTCGCTTACTTTATAAATGCAAAAACTGTTGACCGGGATTAATACAATAAAGTAACTTAAAAACAACAAGTACAGAGTACAAAAGCAGAAATAAATAAGGATATAGAGGCAGAAAGTATGACTAGTATTACTTTCTTGTAATGTAGAGTAAATCATTTCAGAATGTTGATATGCTCTGTAAGGGCCATTGGTTTGCGTTTTGTTTGTGTTTACCTCCCACAAGTAGAAGGTGTCAAAGTTTGTGGTAATCAGCGGTAATCAGAGGTCATTAAATGCACCGGTGTAATATGATTTGTTTGTTGGAAGGATGACAGAAGCGGACAATTTTTCGACCGTGCAAATGTGTCGTGCAATTATGGAAGATGTAAGTAAGATAGAGCCTTGTTGGACGTTGTTTTGTTATTGAAGAGGAATCAAAATAAATTACTTTGAATCCATGGAACAGTGGACATCCTCATTTGTACGCGTCTGGACTATGCTTTCCTCCAACCGTAGTGGTGACCTTTTTTAGAATAGCGAAATGGTCAGTACATGCTCATTTATTTTAATGCTCTCTGTACAGCATGAAAATAAAAGCAACTGTTTCAAGTTATAGATTAATTTGAATTTAAATTTTCAACCAGATTTAAGAAAATAGCAAATAGTTATACCGGTAATTATACTGTCGTAATACATCTATAATTGATATATCGTGCACTATTCTCATAAAGTTAAGTTAAGTATTATCTTATTGTCAAATGTGTCCTGTAATCTGTCATTTGTCAGAGGTGTATTTATCTTCAGTTGGTAGCTCAGCTGATGTGACAGGTACAGTGATACCTGTCTGTGCAGCCTACAAAAACATCTGTGAGTGTTCTTTTGCTCTCTGTCTCAGTGATTCTCCAGCTTCTTTCTTCTGTTCCCCTGGGCTCCATAGTTAGTAGATTGAGCAGAAAACAGCACTGAGACCCTGCATTTCCCCTTTGACCAGTCGTGTTCTCTCCACTGTCCCACAGTGCTCTTTGACTATGAGCTGTCTGCTTAGCCTGTGGCTGTCTGGCACACTGACCCCCTTTAGAAGTCACTTTGTGTCTGTGTGTGTGCATGTGAGTGTGTGTGTGTGTGTGTGTGTGTGTGACACTACTGTTTGTTTGTGATTGAGTGTGTATGTGTGTGTTTACCCCTCCTTTACCCTAACATGCACTCATGTCCTGGCTGTTATAAATAATTCATTGACCATTTGAGGGCCCCATAGCAGAAGAGCACTTGTGTGAAGCTTTAGAGATGGCCTTTAGTCACTTCTTACAAACACCCACTTAATCAGTCATCACACAGAAGAATACACTCCTCTCAAACAGCCACTCAAACTGTCACAGCAAATCAATGGGAAGCCCAGATTTAACATGATCCTCTTACCAAAGCTGAGATTTGGTGAGAGAAAATATATATTTTCACTTGTAACACCTGCCTCATAATGGTATTAATACCCAAAAAGTACAGTGTGGGTCAGCGTTGATGTCCTGAAGGAGGAGGAGGGTGAAGTGTACGGGACAAAGCACCTGTTTGTTTTTTTTCCAATCTGCTGTCTGCTTCTGGTTTGAGTATTTGATGTGGTGCGCAGGTGAAAGACGGGGCACAGGGGGGAGAGCTAATCGAGAGAGGTGAGGGAGACTTGGTGTGAGTGAGACAGGGAGGAAGACACGGCGGATGAGGCGTCGGGAGGTCAGAATAGCATCCCAACTCCCTAGGAGAGGAGGAGAAGTGTCCGGCAGCACCTGCCTCATTACCGTCCGCCACCCCTGCGCTTGACGTAACCCCGCTAACCCTGAAGAATATACATTAGCCACAGGCCATACCTATGGGCCATGCAAACACATTTGTACAGGTTTTTGTCGATTAACTAATTCAGAAGTGAGCTTCATTATTCCACTGCCCTTAATTGAGATAACAATGCAAATTCCCTTCATTAACTGTGACATGGACAATTTCTCCCAGGCTCCACAGGGACACCATTATATTCAGAGCCCATGGAGCAGGTTGCAAGGTGTCATCAGATATTCAAATGGCATGCTTGTTTAATTGCAGTAAATGTAGCATGTCCGGACAGGTTGGCGGAGGACATTTGGAGTGCGTGCCAGGCCGTTTTTGTGTCGGTATGTACTGTAGGTGTGTGTGAGCGTTTAGTAATAGAGGCATTTGGATGGTAGTTAAGGCAAGAGTCAGTTCAAGGTATGAGTGTTTGTTTGTGTGTGTATGAGGAAGTGTGCAGAACCAATGGGCCCCCCAGGCAGCTGTTTGCAGGCCCCTGTGCAATCCCGTGGGGCTCCTGAGGGAGTGTGTTGTTGGACTCTTGTCTTTTATGGCAGCAGCAGTAAACATGACAGGCTGTTTGGAGACCATCTGTTTCCAATGGCTGCCGCATGGTAACAGGGAGCTCAACCTGAGATCTGCTTGGTGTCTGTCTCAGAGGTAACAGTCCTGTCTCCTGGCTTCTACAAGGGGATTCTGACAGGGGGGAGAGAGGGGAGGCGGATGAGAGAGAGAGAGTGAGGAAAAGAGGGAATCCATTGAGTTGAACTTGGCATCTGCATGTGCTACCTAGCATCAAACAACACCCTGAGGACCTACAGGTACACCCTCATCAAAATACACCATCACACATGCACAGTAACATGCACATACAGAAGCAGACAATCACACACACTAAGGAAAAATAGACATACACTCGCGTTGCAGACACATAAACACCTTGAGCCATTAAACTAACGCAGTATTAAGAAAGGTGGTCCCAGAGCGTGACAGATTGAGTCAAGTTCCTCTAACACTGTCTGGCTGCTGACACGGCGCTATGTCAAAAGACTATTTCCCCTAACACCTCCTCTTGCCAAATTGAGATGAATAAGAGAGGAGAACGAAGAGACTGTTATACTCCTCTTAACACATAAGTCTTTAATATATCTCTGATACACTCATTTGTCCACCTCACTCACTAATTTGAGGCCTTTCTCGCTCAAATGGCACTCAAATCAAAAGAGTGTGGATCGTTTCAGGTGTGACTCAGACTGTTTTGCAGGTCTTTTACCTGTGAGGGCATCTTGTCATCATTACGGTATCACAGATGCATTTTTTTTTTCTCTTTTGTCCTTTGTGTGGAAAATCAATGGTGTGTTGACACTGTTATTTTTCATTTGAGGTGTATCTGTTGACACAGACATGGTTGGCTTTCTTCCCATCCTGGCCAAATATTTCTTTTAAAAAGTCATTTATTTTCCCATCATTACCCCACTTAAACACCCGCCATCCTGAAAGGCTCCGTCTCACTCTCTTTCTGCCTTGTCATTTTACTCTCCCTGAACATACTCACCCATTAAAGACCCGCTCCAGTCTGCCACTCATTATTGCTCAGAGCATTTACATTGAATAGGTCATTGGGACCCAACTAAGTGGAACTAATGTGAGACAGAATAGTAGAGGGTTTGGGTTCAGTGTTACACAATCTCTCTGTTCTGAAATAAGGGATCTCTGACTGCTGATAGATGAGTGAAGCACTCTCCCTGAGTTATGTCTGAAACGTAAATGGGGTGTATTTTATGGTAATCTGTTTGTTTTTGGCTTTTCTTCATCTTAATGACCACAAAACACATTTATTCAAATTAACAAAGCATAGCACTTTCTCAATATACAGTAGGTATGTACTTGTGGCAGTTCTTTTTAAAAAGAAAAATCCTGCATACAGTGCTGGTCTTGTGATTATGCAGGGATAAGGATGCAGAAGGCTAGGCCATATGGTAGATGTCTCATTGCCATCCTCACGAAGAGAAGTCTTAGGAGTGGGCTGCAGGGTCATTCTTTGACACCGACTATTGGCACAATAAAGAGGAAGCAATTTTATACATGCTGCCAGTCAATAGCAGCCTGCAAACTGCAGGACTCTGCGCTTTCAGTGTTCAGTTTGTTGTTCTGTGAAACATCTGTTATGTTTATGGAAATACAGCCACAGCTTTTTTCATGCTGACAATAAAGTCTATCTTCCTACACAACATGTGTTAGGTCTCCAGTTGAGGTAAAGAGGCAGTAATTCTGTATCTTGTTTCTACTTTGTAGGCTCGTCTGTGGGTGCAGGCAGGGAGGAGATGAGAGCTGATACTTACACTTCTGGCTTAACATGGTGGGTGGGAGCACAGCAGCTGGTTGACTTTTATTATCGCAGAGTGGAAGTGAGTGAGTATGTGTGCACAAACACAGCACAGCTTTTTGACCTGTTTACATGTCGGCATATAAGTTGAGTCAGACACAATCGACGGTTCTATCAATTGAGGCATTAACACCAGCTTCGTGGTGCACGACAAAAGAAAGGTGATTCCGTTGTCGATTACGTTGTCATTTTGCTGAACATGAGAGAGAGCAAGAAAGAGAAAGAGGGGGAGAACTAGAGGAAAAGAGGGAGTATGTGAATACACTTCAACTGGATTTAGCTGTATGAAGTGAGATAGATCAAATATTGAGTAAGTGATGGAAGGGCATCACCACATCAAAGACATGGATTGGGAGGCACAGGGAGAGATTAAAGGCAGCCTTGAAGAAGTGGGTGAAGGAGACCAAACTGTGATGGTTGTAGCCATGCTGTACGGACCAGTCGATACTCGACCCACTGTACCACTCCTCCAAGTCACAGCAATCTGACTGAATTTTTCCCCTCTCGCCTGCCAGATCTTAATTACTCACACAATGACTTTGAAGAGAAAAGGATCATGGGAGCACATGGAGGAGCAACATCAACAAGAAAGAATGGAAGATATTTAGCAGTGAAATTATTCAAACCGTCAAAATTCTCTGTTGAAAGAAGTTCTCAAGAGTGTTTCCACTGATCCCTCTTTCATCCTTCCCCTCCCGTCTCACATGCACACTATGTAAAGGTTGCAAGATTTCAGCTTCCATCTACATGTAAGATTTATTCCTCAAAATGTTACATATATCTCAGGACAGCCAAATAATTGAAACAGCAATGAATCTAAAGAACACAACAGCACATAAACAAATTGAATGGAGACCCCTGCGGGTTCTGGCCCAATCAGCCTGCCCTGTTCTGGCCCAGCTTGTGTGTCTGCATGCCTGCCTGAGCTTGGCTAGGTTTGAAAAGTTAGGCTTTTGGGCGGATGCTACTCATAAATATGTATTTGTCTTAAGCTGTGTAGTCCAACATGCTCTCTCTGCTCTCCCCAAACCTTATGCTCCTCTCACTCATCAGTCCTTCATAAGTTAGGGATGCAGCTTCCTGGGGGATATTCATAGAGAGCTGAACAAAAGGATGATTGATGTGACTTTTTTCTGTTACAGCTTACAAGTACAGGGAGATTTTACACTTGGCTGGCCGAAGGGTAATTCAGGTTTGCAGGGTGAAACGTAAATGCCATCATTGTAACAGCAAATTCTGCAAAATAAACATTACAGTGGCACAGGCGATGAAGCAGCATATAAATTTCAAAAGGATTAAAAGGGCTATCTGTCTGTCAGTCAGTCTTGACTGATGGCTTCATTAACACTAGACTTTTTCATTTTCAAAGCTCACCAGCAAGTGATCCTTCCATCCAACCCCATTTGTATAGCTTCTTAAAACTTAACTCATCTGCAGATATAGATTTTCTTTTCACCTTGAAAATTGAGATGCGTCCGACTGAGCACATAATCCTGATCCTGAATTTTGATTTTGGCTACAGCTAGTGTTTTCAGAGGGTACACTCTTTCTGTATGCGATTCAAGTCAAAAGGTACAGAAGCTAAGACCTAAGATCTCTGCATGTACAATCTGCTGGGAATCTGTCATGTGATGATCCCTTTTTATCTACACAGTTGGTGTGTATGTGCATGTGTTTGTGTGTGTGTGTTAGAGAGAGAATGTGTGTAAGTAAGCATTGGTGTGTGTGCATGTGTGTGTCTGTGCCTGTGTGTATGTAGGCTCAAGTCCAGCATTGAATCATATCTCTCTCCCTCTCGTCTTTGTGTTTTCATAGGTCGCCCATTTTCAGTCAGCTTAGTGAGGACGTGCCTATCCATATTCTTCTGTTGGAAACCATGTCAGTCCTCACAGTAATTGATTTCCTCTTTGATTTTACAATTCTATTTAAAGCACTGTCTTAATCAGAAGCTCTATATTGTCAAGTCTTGTGCTGCTCCTTCCTTCTTTTCCTTTATTTATGCTTTAGACAGTTCCTGCCCTTTTTTCTTACACCCCTATTTTTAGGCTCAGACAGTGCATGTGCTTATGTTCTGATAATTCTCAGAAATCACTGATATCCGTGCAACAAAATAGAATTAATGCCTACCTACAAAAACATGGCTTCAGGCTTTGATCCAATAGGAAGCTTGACTCTTGTCATTCTTAAAAACAAAGTGGAGCTGGGGTAAGAGAGAGCTCAAAGGGCAGCAAGATGGTTTTGTCTTTGTTGTGTCTATGCAGCTATCTAGTTAGTGTTGAATAAGAACTCTAAAATAATAACATGATAACACAATATTGATTGATCTTATTCTTTTGTACAAGGGAGAGAATTCCATAAGCTGCTCATCTCCCTCCAGGGCTGCAAATTATGAGACTGAAAAGGGGAGAGGTCCAAAACAAAAGTACTTCTACTGATGCTTACAAGATTATCAGTCTCTGTCGTTGCATTTGTCCTCAAAAAAGATGCATCCCTCGATTACAATTTTTCTTCTTTGCTTTGGCCTCATTTGATGAAATAGCATTAACATTCTCTTAACTTAAAGTGCAACTGGTTTGGCACATATGGAGTAATCAAACTTTAAAATAAATCAAAACTGAAGCCTGTTATGAAGAACAAACTACTTGTTTAGAGATTTAAACATTATTTTGAACATTAATTTAGCCAGAATGAATGACAAAAACTGTAAGAAATTAAAATTCATAATGTTGTCCATGTATGCACAAATATGCTTGATTCACAGGCCAACAACAAGAATGGGAATCATCATCCATATGACAGAGACTGCATAAGATGCCTTCATTGTTCTGTAATTTTGATTTGTTTGTTTGTTTGTTCTCTCACTTTTGAAACAAATGCATCATAATGTTCTATGACTTCTTTTAATGTGGCATGATCCTCACGGTGAGTCCGATTTTTAGATATAAATGTGATGTAAAACAAAACAAAACAAAACAAAGACATCATGTAACAAGTAATTTAGCTTTGAATGATTGATTAAGGGTTCCTTATGATCACTTGTCAGAGGAGATGTTAGTGCAGTGTGTCTCTTATCTGAACTGTTGGAGAGAGGATAAAAGAATGACAGTCTCCCGGCCACGGGCCAAACAGAACCTTTCAATCCTTGCTCTGCAGGGACTGACCACTCAACACTGTCAGCCAAGTACTGTAGGCTGAATGTTGCAGTAACCTTGACAGGAGCTGACCTCTACAATCATAATCCCCTATTCCCGATGTATTGACATTCTTTTTTTTGCTTATTCCATACCACAGAGTGAAAAACTAAAGCACCTTTAATAAGTTGCAACACCAGGCCTGATTCTGCTCATTCCCATCCACTATCTATCCATAGCTTTATGATAAGCCCTATCATCTATTCCGGTATTGCCTTAGTACTCATATAACCCCTATGCACATCTCAAGCTACATCCGCATATCTCCATTCCCTCTCCTATCCGTACGCCAAGGCCCATCCTCTCCAGGCCCAGCCCAATGTAAACTCCTGCCCACAGTAGCCTGTCCACCCTGTGCCCTGGCTGTCAACTTTCCAGGCAGGCTGTGTTGACAAGGGGAGGCCACTAGGGCTGTCTGTCATGGGGTTATTCTCGGGGCGGAGACGGTTCACCTGATTCGCTGACACCGGCTGCCGTGTGCTGTGGCTGGAAGGGCGGGCGTTTGGCGGGGATTTACGTGTGTGTGTGAGTGCTTATGCATGTGCATTTGGCTGGGAGCTACCAGGGGTTAGCCTTGCCAGATGACAGGTATGAGGGAGGCGGGGAGAGAGAGACTCGGGAGGCGAAAAGAAAAAAACACAGCCTGGCTTCGTTGACACAACTAAACACACATATATACTCCCTCACACATACATGGCCAGTTGAAGGACAATAAATAGGGTTCCAGACCTCAGCAACACAGCTGGGAGTAAATGCCTGAGAGAGATTTGTTTTAATCAAAGAGCAACGAGTAAAAACACTTAGTTTGACATTTGTAAAAGTTCTGTCCCTGCTTCTTTCTGCAAGTTTCTCATGTTGTTATCATTTGCTAAGATTATTGAGAGATCCAAGACTGTCAAATATTCTTTATTATTATTGTATTCGATTTTATTATATATTATTGTGTTGAGGATTTGTGAGTCTTTGTATGAGGCATTTTACTCGTCAGCCCTATCAGCCATGCCATAACCAGGTCCTCTACTCTGAAACTTAAAGCTCACCGCATTTTCTGCTTTAATGCAAGTCTCCCATAATGTACATACCTGATACTGATATTATATTTGAATTGCAATGGCAGTCCGAATGTTTCAAAGAAAAACAACCCTCTTCAATTATATTTACCTTCTCTTAATTTGAAGAAACTTTGAATACAGCCAGGACTATTGTTCACAACTCAAAAAAGTATTTCCAATGTTTTTAAATTCACAATATCTCAAAATATTAAGGTGCAGGAACGTATGAAAAATCGATTAGTAGATTCATGGTAACCAGCTTTATGTATTTTTCGAATAGCTCATTTCTGAATCTTAATTATTGGTTTTTATAGGCATTTCACCAAATTTAAGCACAGTATGACATCTATGGCATTACAAGTGACCAGTACAATATATGCAGACATTTCTTATTTAACAAAGTCCTTGTTTTATAAAGAACCAGATTAGCACTAGAAGTAAGTCTGGCTATTTTTTACAGCAACATTGTTGATGGCTGACATAATTTGACATTGTAACTGTTGAAAAAAACTATCTGTGATAGTGGTCCATCAGCCTATTTTGTGTTTTTACTTAAACTGTTAGGATAACCTATTATGTGCCTATGTGCAGTATGTGCTGTGGGTCTATATGATCTGACTGCCATTCCTGAAGAGTCTAAGAGACCATTACACCCTGCTGTAGTCTTATCTGGTATTTGGGGATCTTATATTCAAGCTTGTCTGGGCTGTCCTGGAGGGTTCCGGGCTCCATCGTACACCAATGCTTCTGCAGGAATCTGATACCCCTGCTCAAATTGCTCTCATTTGTTGACCAAGGGCCTTGTCAGTACAATATTTCACTATCAGGTGCGGTGTCGCTGATCAACTGTGCAAAATCTAGCCTATAGGAGAACGTTTGACGGATGTATTTCAAATGTATGTGTATAAAGCTACTGAATATGCATTCTCTGTGTGAGTGCATTTTATGTGTGTGAGGTGAGGATAATCCCTTGATCTCCATCAGAAGGTCCCAGCGACATGCCAGTGCTGACTTTGGACACAGGAGCCAGAACGGCCTCGGCGCCAAGGCAGCTTTGTTTCACTTATGTGGTGCCAGCACTGTGGGCCTTAAGCAAACAGGGTCAGCTCACAAAGACAAAGGAGTGACATGGATCCATTGGAATCTCAGCCCTCAGATAAGTTCTATTCATAAATCCGCCAGTCTCCTTGCACACGGCTGAGGAGGCCATTATCAAAGCAGAGGCATGTAATGTATTTTATTTAGTATAAGCAGTAACACTGTTTTCTTTGCTTTTTGCAACTTAAAAGTGGCACTGAGTTTTTCTTGTGATCATGTCGTGTGAGGAATATATGGAAAAGACTTCCTGCATTTGACTCATTACTGTTTTACTGTCTGTCTCTGAAATTACAATACGCGTTAGTTTTCTTTGATAATTATATATTCAGTATATATACATACTAAAAAAAGTACTACTGAGAAAGAGCACAGTCAATAACATCTCCTCGGCTTTTACCTTGGACCTCAATTATCATCCTGAGAGTTTCTACATCTTACATTAGATAAATGGCAATTGAGTCTTTTCTGTTTCCTATAATAAAAGCAGCATCCTGACACTGCAAATGAGACAGAGTTCAGACATTAGTATTCTGTTAATTTGACCCTAGGCGCCTCTGTGCAATCAGATTTGAAGCCAAAGCACTTAGCCTATGCTAAGGATTAATGACGGCCATCTAAAACAATTTGGGAGCCAATCAGTTGAACTGAGGAGGGTAAATCTAATATGATAATTTATCTGCATCAACGCGACTTGCCTGGCAGGGAGGAGTATGCTAATTGTGCGACCCTTACCTAGTGACTGGATGCACACAGCTGGGTGTGCTGGCTCTAGCTCTGCTATTAAGAAACTTTGAGGGACTTTGGAGTCTGCTGAAGCGAGTTCTCCTTGGAGGGTGATGGGAAGTGAACCCCGCAGCTTCACACTGAGCGCAGCCCTGCTCCCCTCAACCCTTCCATTTCAATTTCCATAATGTGCCCGCCTCCAATGACATGACAGCAAGGAGCAAATAAGTGTCTATATTGGTATCAGATGGAGATGTAGAGGATAGGGGTTTTAATATGGTTGGAAGGCCTTCCCAAGGGACCATTTTTGCCACTACAGAACATCAGTTACACAGTTACAACAATAGTCTCTTAATTGATTCGTTTAATTAGCCGGAGATGGAGCTAGCGCTACAGCCTGTCATCCTGTATCTTAGGGGGTCTCCTCAGCTACCCACATGGCCAGCCTCTTTCCACAAACCAGTCAGACTTCCATTAAAGTGTAATTATATGTAAATGAAAACTACATAAAACCTTTTCTCAAGTTGACCACTGAAACAATCCTGTCTTTCATTGCTTTTTCTTTCACATTTTTATTAATGAAAAGACAGCAAAAGAGTATTTGGCGGTGCTGTGGGAAGACGTTTTTAATCTTTACATGGACACGTGAAATCTTTTGCCCTTCTTGTGAAAGGCAAGCAATTAATCAGTGCTTTTGTTGGAGAGGTTAGTCTTTAAATCATTTCCCAGCTTTGTATTGTAGAGAGTAAGTGCAATTGGGTGAGTTGGGGTGGGAAGGGAGATTGGGGATCAGAGGACCTGTATGGGGGTTTGTAAGAGTTTCCACTTAAAGTGATGCCTCTCAACAAAAGCAACCACCCCTCCAAATCCTGTGCACCCAGTCCCCCTCCCCTCACTTTCTTGTTTACCACAGACCCAACCTCTGAAGCCCTCTTGGTATGAAGTTGGAGCCACAGAGCTAAGAGCAGGGGAGTGATTACAACTTCCTTCAGTGTGAATGGTGCAGATGTCGGCCTGGCCTCAATGAAGCAGAACAATGCCCTCAAAGGCATCTCAACACAATAGGCTTTTCTCCTCTGCCGGAGATGTCTCTCTGTTGCAGCTTGCAGAGCAGGGATGCTAAGCAGGTGGCACACAGAGAGACAGAGATGGCCATGGCCCTTTCAAGTTCTCTCAGCTGAAAAGCATCAGTGGGTACATGTGTAGAGGAGTTACCGTGGATTGCTTCTTTGGTCAGTCTGGGCATTAGTGTCTAGAGGTGTCATTTAGCTGTGGATTAGCCAGGCTGCCTGTTCAATGGGGATTTTCCTCCATTGATGGGCCACTGGGAGACGCTCAGATTGATGCTCTCTGGCAATTTTTCTCTCATCTCATGTCTTGGTCTAAGATTGAGAGCTCTTTGGCTCTAATATAAGAAAGTTACAGTCCCAACCACTCCCTTTGACTAACACTCCCTCTCACTTGTCCATTTTCCCCTATTCCAATATTTCTGTCAATCTTTTTCTGTATTCATGTCTCAAATAATTATTGCTTATGTAATATGATTTTAACAGTAAAAAATAGAAACAAAGTTAATCAGAAAATTTACGTAATACAACCAAATTTTGACCAAGAAATGCAAAATTAGGGTCTTACATTTCAAGCAATATCCTAGATTACATAATACTGTATACAGCATCTGTGCATGTGTATATACATAAAATACATAGCATTCAATAATTTATTTAAATGTTTAAAAAAAATATACACTGTACATGTTGTGGGCTTTTGATTGATTTCGTTTACCACGCCATGTGTTGGTGTACTAAAATGGAAAAACCCTGCTCTTATGGATTTGCAGATTTAATTATGACAGCACAAGCATCCCACCATGTGTTTACCACAAACAGTCCCTCTCTACGGAGCTGAATAATTTGCTCTCCACTTCCCCAACTGTGTGGCATTACTGTGGTTTTCCTGGGCCCAGTGGAGAGCAGTGGGGACCAAATGAAGAAGAGTCACCTGGCGTCTCCTCCCAAGGTCTTGCAGAGTTAACATGTAATGAATAAATTAATATCTAATGAAGGAGAGAGCCACTATTACACTCACCTTGCACTCTTGCCATCAGGGAAGATAGATGGTGAAGACACTAAATACTGCCGTGGATTGACAAACAACATCAAAAGACAGAGAGTGGTGCTAAATACTTTGGATGCTTGCCTACTGTGCTCATTTGAGCAGAAGTTAATGTCGTCTGTACTTTGATTCTTTTGTATAATTTTTATTTTCATCCAGTCAGGCTCACGCTGGAGCTTTGCTTTCATCAGTTTGGGCTGATTAAAGATTTGTGACCCTTATAAGTTGTCTGCTTTTTGAATAATTGTTTTAAAATTGTGAACAATGATTTCTATTTGTTTTTCAAACTGAAGCTAGTGTTAAATTGGGCTGTCCTTTAAACGATAAACATTCATGCAAATTTCTCCATTTCATGTGTCTTTCTTGCTCTTTCCTGCACTATGCAATTATTAACTGTTGTATGATGGTGGCAAACAATGTGCCTACAGATTTACCTTTATTTTATCTTTTGTCATTGAGGGATTTAATGCGTCATTGGCACACGTGCAAGCCGAGTCCTGCTGGGCTATTGCTAATGTTGAGGCCCCCTTGTGAGAGTACATTATCTCTGAGCCTTCCTATTATTCTGGAACACTATTGACTGCTAATGTGCCTATCTACACATCCCCGGATATCTAACATCATTATGAAGTGAACTAACAATCCATTATTCTCATATCTTGTCATTACTGCAAGAATACTCTATTAATTTAAGTGATCTTGTTTAGTTCTTTTAATTTACATGAATGACAATTTGCTGTCTAACAAGCTCTGACACGGAATGTATCTGCATACAGACTGTGAGTCACGTGACACAAATTTTCTCTATTATTGGGGTGAATTGTTAGACGCTGTCTCCTATTTCCCAAATGTTTTGACAATAGGAGACACAAACACAATAACAGGGTTTCAGTTTGCAGAAAGCAAATATACTGCCAGCACAAATTGTGATATGTTCTCAAAGTTCCTCATTAAATGTCTGAAGAAGACAATGCTGTAAACAAAAAAACCTTTTCAACATAAAGCATCAAGTTTTTCAAAATAAAATAATTATGCTTAAACATAATTTTTAGCAGCCTGTTCATGATTCTTGCCAAATATTTACATCACAATATTGTCATGCACATATCACCTACTCACATCACCACTGCCAGACACCTTGGGTTGAAAAGAACCTTCCAATATTTCCCTTTGGAAGAATAGATACTGTGCGGTGGTGAAATATTGATTATTGCTATTCACAGATTGAATCAGACCTCCCTCAATCTGCTGCACAACCATATGACAGAACCGATTGTCCAATATAACATCATACAAAGCTGAGAGCCCTCCTTTTTTTTTTCAAACTTTCAGTAAATTTACCGTCTCCTTAATCATAGGGGTATTTCCTCATCTTTCTGATTCCATTTATCAACAAAAATCAGGTAACTAATCTAGTGTGTTCCTATATAAGTCTGTACCTCTGTATATTCTCACAAAGGAAATTAGCCAAAACAGAAAATGAGATTTTTTTTCCATTCGGAACAAGACTGAAAATAATGTCTGGACTCGATGTTCTTGAAACTCTGGCAACAATGTGACCATTGTGTGGAAAGGAGGCAGTAACCATTAAAAACTGAACTGCATTCACTGTTTCAGCAGGCTATTGACAGAAGTGCATGAACAATAGCGAAAAAAGCAGCAGTATTAGTGTATGTGAGTGGAAGTGGCTGTACATAAGGCAGGGGAAACAAATCAAATAGAACCAATCAGAGTCTGCGTAGAATGTAAACAATGTTGTTGGCAGAAGTTAGACATATTAACCTCTACCCTCAATCAAATATGATATTTTTAGCTCTATAGTGAGACTCTACTTTGATCCAGTGCCTGTGCATAGAGAAAATCTGTGCCGATCTGTACGTGAGCCTCAAAGGAAATACCAAAGCTTTCTCTGGCTGTAGTGCATAATACAACACATTGAGAAAGATAAAGAGAGGAGGGGAGAGGGTGAGGCCAGGGTGAGGTGCCCTAGTGTAATGGATCGTTATTATGTGGGCCACAATGATAACTGAGCCCTCGCTGCACCAAATAAACAGAGTGGCTATATTTCAATCAGTGATTACTGTATCATAGCAGGGCAAAGTGCACAATGGGAGAAGCATTTAAACTGGGAACATACTGTAGATGTCACTATTTGACTCCTACAGAATTTTATAATTTTAAAATAATTTTTATTCAAATGTGGCTTATGTTTTCCTTGGTTTCCATTTCCTTGTTCAATGTCACTCACAAGTCTTCGGTTGATGATTAATCCGCCAGGAGACATGGCATCACAGTGTCAGCTAATGACCACAATGTGACTAACACACTTATTATTCTTCGCCGCAGCCTTTACAATATAGTGTCAGCACAGTAAAATCAAAATAACAGAGGAAAGGGAAAAGCAACTAATATAATTTGATTGGAAAACATCTGACACAGCATGTGACTAATGACACAGCCTCATTGTTAACTTTGCAAATGTAAATGATTCATATAAAAGAATACCAAAATAAAACAGGCGATAGCTGTTAACACTGGACATTGGGAGAAGCATAATACATAAAAGAGAATTGATTGAAATGTAATTATACTACAGTAATTTAATTATTTTTTGCTGTATTTCTGGATCATGTCAGACATTCTGATTTAACCCCCTCCTACAAAGTGTAAATTAAATCCTATATCACATTATCACTGATGGACTTTTGTGATATGACACTATTTGACACTACTTATTCCAGAGAGACAAGACAGAAGAGATGATTTGTAAGGGCAATTAGACTTCAAGTGTTAAATTGAGCTCTTCTTCTCCACAGGAGTCAAGGGAAGAACATGTACTTTAACTCTGTCAGATTACACAGATAATACTCTGCTGCTTTCAGCAGTAGGAAAAAAACACGTCTGTTCCTCATGTCCTTGCATTTATTTGTGAAACATACAACTATTTCCTCTCATTCTCCATGGGTATATGACATGTTTTATTGAAGTGCAATAAAAGAAACACTTTATTTATATTTTATTATAATTTTGCACATATTTGCTGCCTCAGAGCCATTAATTATTTCTGTTCAAATTCAGACATGCAATTTTTTACTACATAATTACTTCTTAAATTCTGACAATATGTCCTTGTTTTATGTGCTTATGCTTTTATCTCTTTTTTCATTGTACAGGGGGGCAGGTGCATGTTCCCCCACCATAAATCTGTCCTATTTACGAGCAGGAACATCAACACAACACAGAAAAACAACAAATGGTGTCACTGTTCGCTCTGTTTTTGTGCCATGTTTGTGCAATGACATCACCGACCAGACCACTGACTGATTAATTACTCTGATGGTCCATTCTCAAGCAAGAGGGCATTTTCAGGTCATGACCCTGAGGATAGAGGAAATGGTTGCAATAAGCGGGGGGTCATCCCTCTGCTGATTCTTTAGGAGATTTACCCCTGCATCACCTGTGACAAACTTACTGTCCATCTATCAGGCACTGCCCATGCGGGACCTCCTTTACCAACAGGGAACAGCAAGAGATCCCATCCTCTGCGCTCCAGTAGCCAACAGTTTGGCCCAGGAGAACAATAAAAAAGTGTCAGTTTCTACAGGAAAATAGAGACAAAGTGAAAGAGGAAACAATTCGTCCACAACAGGACGCACAGCCCTGGAGGATAATCTGCCTTCAAAGATGCTGGGGTGGCGTATCAGAATAGTTTAGAGGTGGCGCACTTCAAAGGGCTCGGTGCGGCTTCTGTACCGAGTCAATTTTCCTGCTATTCTTGTGGGTTGGTTTTGGGCTGCTATAAGTAGCCCGCATCCTGTCCCTCTGTGGTCTCAGGTGGATAGGTTTTGTTTTTGTAGCTGCAGCCAGGCCTTTAATGGCTCGTCGTGCTTCCACTGCTTCTGTTGGCAGGCCTGATTGGCTTGTTAGCAGCGTAAACATATATCACAGAGCTGCCAAAATCCTGTGTAACTATGTGGTGTGTGGGGTCAGAGCAGTTCTGATTAGGACAGCTCATTTTCTTAGGTTGAGTTTGCTTTTCTGATGGCCAAAATTGAACATTACTGACATTACCAAGAGCTAATGATAAAACCATGAAATGATCTAAATGTTAGCAGTTAGTAGTCTCAAACTTCATTTTTAGTGACAAAGGTAATACTTTTATTCCTGGTGCACTACCACACAAATGATGACAAACTATAGAGGATTAAATGCAGTGGTTAAATGTAACTAAGTGCATTTACTCAAGTAATACACTGAGGATCCTTTTCATGCTGCTTTCTACTTTTACTTACACTGCATAGAAAACATGTGGAGCCTTTAAAATATGATATTTTGATAGAAATTAAACTATCAGCAGTATGTACGTTCAATTAAAATGATTGGCAGAATAATGACAGAAATTTATTTAGCAACTAGGCCTAAATTATTTTTAATGAAAAGAAAAATGGTTCCAGTTTCTCAGTGTATTTGCTGCTTTTACTTAAAATTATTTTTAACAAACTTAATCTATTGGTTGGTTAAAAAAAGCATTGTGAAGGAGTGTCTGTGGGATCTGGGGAATTATGACAACACATTTCACTATTATTTGAATTTATTATTTGAATGCATGAGTGATAGTTAGTAATGATATACTGTATATATATATATGTAGTCGCAAGCGACATTCTTCTGCATTGAGTACTTTTACTTTTAATATTTTAAGTACATTTTCCTGATTTTACTTCCATTATTTTACTTATGTAACAGTTTCAATACAGAAGTTTTACTCATTTTAGTACTTTTGCTTAAGTAAGGGATATTAATAATTCCTCCACCACTGACTAAACTTAATGGCAGTGCATTGCGTGCTTTGGTTTAGGGCTGCCTGTGGTCAGAGATATGCTTTAAAGCCCTTTGTTTGTTTTGTGGTCTTGATTTTACTATTCACCTGTAGACATTTGTTAAGTTTTAGTTAACAAGGACATATTTCTGAAATACGATACAGTGATCCAGGCAGTAACAACTAATGAAAGTGAAAGGCCAATAACATTTATTAAAGCTGATATCTGACACTTGAAAATGTCTTCAAATCTCCTTTGTCCCTGTCAGAGAAAGCATCTGTTCTCTGCTAGTCCTATGTGTCACTGTATCTGCTGATGCCGTCTAGAACCTCCTGGATAAACACAGGCTTTACGACGTTTGAAGATCTCTCCTCACGCTCTCCGCCTTTTAGAGCTTTTGTGTCCTTTTGAAACATCTCATCCATGTTGATCAGTTGTGGTTTTCTGGTTACCTCTGCTCCTCCCACAACACTCAAAGGCGCACATGGTCCATTGTTTGGAGCGCCAAGTCTGATTAGCGTGCTCTTACCCACAGGCTTTGGTAGACAAGCCTTAGTGGAGTAAATGACCTCTGTGGTGTAATTACGCACTGTTTGCGGTAACCTGGTGATCTAAACTCTGGCCAGAATGCACCTCTGCTCCCCCTGGACCACCTGCCCCATTGTTAGCCTCCCAGGGAAGACGGGGTGGCTTAAAAACGTCCACAGTCCTCCATGCTTGGGTCCCTCTCGGCCCTGCAGCCTCCCTTTCCTTTTAACAGCTTTCAACTTTGTTTGGCTTTCCTCTCTGCTGCCCTGAACCATAGGTCAGCCTCCCCATTAATTACAGCTTTTGGTGATTACGGGGTGAGAGGGAAAGTGGCGGAGTTTGTCTTGTGTGTGGCGGGTCCAAACAACCCAAACAAGGCAGGTCTGTTTATTTAATCATGTTAGTATCTCAGTTTAAGTATGTTCATGTCATTGTTTCTGTTTGACCTCTGACCCCTGCTGTATGAAATTAGTCAAGTCATCTATGTCTGTGTTTTCATATAAAATATCTTTCATACATTATTATTAAGGTCATTATTAGGGTAAATTACATAGTAAATGAAATTATAATACATATAATGTACAGTATATGGTGTTTTTTTCTGGGGTTTTTTTATCTTGCAGGAGCTAAGCAGTGAACACACACACTCACACCCGCCACACTTAAACATGCTAACGGTTGTAATCACAGTCTTATATCCTGATTGTGCAGTTGGTAGTGTGGACAATGAGGGCGAAGAGAGGGAAATGTGCAAGGCAGCTTTCCATTATGAGATAGTGTGTATTACTGTAATCCAGAGGGCCTCCTGCTCGCTGTGGCGTGTGCCAGACTCCTGGGTGGGCAATCTCAGAGACAGTGGGGAGGCCCAGTTTATTTCTGGGCACATTTGGCATGGCCTATATGGCTGTTGCAAGAACTAAAAGTGGAACAGAAGTCATAAGACGTTTTTCATATTTTGAGGCAAACTTTTTAAGAGCTAGAGGTGAAAGGTGTCTGTCTATATTCATGCTGCTGCCATCATGCCCAGAACACTCATGTAAAAGAGATTTTAAATCTCAAATAGACTTTTCCTGGTTAAATAAAGGTTAAATGAATAAAAATAAAATATATCTAAATATTTTTTTGCATTAAATTTTGTGGTTAAATTAAACACACAAATTAAAGATGGGATATTGTGAAATCCTAGTGTGAGTCTCTCTCTCTCTCTGAAACAACAACTATCACAATATGAATTATACATTATTGAACAAATTAAGGTGTGTGTCCTGCTTTGTTGTCACTATGATCAATGCATACGCTTTGAACGGCATTCTTGTATGAAAACAAGTGTTGTGTTACATTGCCTTGTTTGTTTTCATGTATTAATAAGATATATATAGAACAAAATACAGTTACAAAGTGTAGCGCAGCACTCATGAGACAGATGGAGCCTTTGATATGGTTTGTAATTGGTCCTCAGCTCCTGTCACTTACTTTCTTGTGGTTCAGTTGTCAGAGACCCTCACAGTATGAGAGCGTGTGCTGCCCTGAAGACCACTTGTTGGAAGCCTGCTGAGCCTTTCCAGGTCTGCATTGGCCTCAGGAGACTCTGAAAGCTTGTCAATGTTGTGCCAGAAAGCTTATCCCTGTGCTGTGGCACTAGTCTGGCACTGGAGCGCTGCTCTCTGCTGGGATAGAAAGAGATGGTTAGTGTCCCACTGGAAATGTGTCTCATGCCTGTTAAGGTGTCTGCAGGAACATTAGCACAAAGCGTTTCGAGGACTTTCCAATGACACTCCATATAATATTCACACACACATGCAAAAACACACAAAGGCACACAGCGTGGAAATGCAAATGAAATTACATTTAAATAATCACATATTTCTACAACAGTCTTCAGGTTCAGGTTCAGGTTACTTTATTTGTACCTGTAAGTAGATTTGTTTGCAGGGAGAGTCACATCAGACAACACATAAAAACATAAAAAATACAAACAAATGTGAGAAGTGCAAAAAGTGCCCAGAGGTTGCAGTCATCCAATAAATGGATAAATAGATACAAATAGATAAAATGAATAAATAGCTAAAATAGCTAAAAAAAAGATGTGCATCAGACAGTAAAAATCTCATCAATGCTCTAATTTGTTCCACTCAATAATGGCTGCTGGAACAAAACTATTTCTATAGAGCCTTGTTCTTCACTTTGGGACTACGAATCTACACCCAGAGAGGGAAGAAACTGGAATTCACTGTGCAGAGGGTGGAACTCATCATTTAATATTGAGCTATTCGCTGTAACTGCCTGATGTATTGAGACTCTAAGTTGAGTTGTGGCTCCCCAATCACTTTACTCGACCATTTCACAATCTGGTCAAGAGAGTATCTGCTCTTCAAAGAAAGGTGACCAAACCATGATACCGAAGAAGAAGATATTACTGATTCAATAAAAGTGCAATGGAATAAGGTCATCATGGTTTTGTCAATGTGGAAAAAGGATCGCTGGTGCCCCTTTTTCCACGCAGCGTCACAATTTATTTTGAAGTTAAATTGTGAGTCCATAATTGTCCCAAGATGTTCGACAGTTTGGCTCTTTATAGATGTGACTTCATGAGTCACATCTTGAGTTTGAGACATGTTTAATTGAAGATAAGATTCCTCACACCATTTCACAAAGTCGTCAATGACTGGACCGTGACCAAATTGATAATCCTGTAGCAGTTTTAACTCATCTGCTAATGAGGTACTTGAAGGAATAATAATAAATATATGTATTATCATAATATGGCAGGTCAAACAAATTATTGTATATGCGTATAGTGTATCTGTAGAATGTTGTGTAGATTCACACCCTCTGTTATACACAGAGGTTTTGATTCTCACATCACTGTGGCGCCTGATTGCCATAGCTACTGAAACAACAATGATGATCATCCCAAGGTCATAACCTTGCTTGACCCGAGTTCAGGGGGAGGTTGTCTGGGGTTTCCTGACAATAATAAGTGGGAAATCTTCACTTCCCAGACCTCCCAGTAACCCTGCAAAGAGAGAGATTTACGAGGACTCCCCTGATTGGCTTTATGACAGGACTTCCACTCTGTTCTCCACTGCTGTCCACTCTAAACTTAGGTTGCTCTGCGATGCTCAGAGACTGGTTTGATACACAAGTGTCGGAGCAGTAGAGCTGAGTTGGGTTAATTAGTGGTCAAACAGGATGGGTTAGGGATATGTTAGATATGTCAGTGTCTGTAGCACTGTGTACATGCTGCTCCATTATGCAGTGGAACCCCTTTGAACTTGTAAACTAAAATATACAAAGCTCGGATAGATGAACAGCTGACTTTAACTCTAATAGACACACACACGCACACACACTGGCAATAGTTTTGCCATACATGGGTCACCTGCCTTGTCCCCTGCTGATCTGTGATCTGCACAAGTATGTGTGGAAATTATTTCTCAGTATGCATTTTTTAATCTTAAATGTCAAATAAACACAAAGGGTGCATACTAGCCAACTGTTTTTTAGGCCTCTATGAACCTCATTAACAATCTTGTCATGCCTGAAATATGAGTTAAGAACATGCCTGCTGGAATGTTTAGCTTTGCTTTATTTTGCACTGGTTTTACCAGCGTGTCTCTTATAAGTGAAAGTAAAAAAGAAATGTTAAAGGTATAAAAAAATAAGCAGAAACCAAACTAAATCAGTGAAATAATTCATTTCCTGTAAATTGAGGTTGGAAAGCTCTCTCCACTACAGGTGTCCAGCACAAATCA
The DNA here is from genome assembly GCA_037577475.1 of Chaunax sp. Z400. Classification (NCBI taxonomy): domain Eukaryota; kingdom Metazoa; phylum Chordata; class Actinopteri; order Lophiiformes; family Chaunacidae; genus Chaunax; species Chaunax sp. Z400. The sequence continues at coordinate 7,335,799 of CM075196.1, forward strand.
ACTAAACAGCAGCTAAGAACACATGACTGGTGACAAAGATGTTTGACACACTACAAGAACTATGTGCTATTGTCACCCGCTGACACTTAATTCCAGGCTAACGGCACCTGATGGACAACTTCCGGCTTGTCTGTCAGCGTCGAAACCATCCCCATGGAGAAAGAAAAAAGAAACAGTGAGAAGATGCAAATGAATATTCTGTGTATTATACTGTATACTTGTCTCATTTGTTTTTCAACCGAGTGCTATGTAGGCCACAAGTGACCCATAAGTGCTTTAAATGAATACGGTCTGCTAATGACGTTGAGAAGACACCCTGGGAACCATGAAATATGTGCAAGGACCCATGACCACTGGGATAATGGCCCTTAACCAGACCGCGGATGCCCGCTGTCCACTCTCTCCTCTACTCCACTCTGCCCAGGTTTGGAGTGGCTGGTTTGGGCGACAGATGGTAAGATGAGGCCCTTGTATCTCCTGGCAGAGCAGGGGGAAGGGTAATGCCTCACGGGTGATATAAAGACAACCAAAATTTGTCATCTCCCATCGATCAGGATACATGCATGCATGTATGTGTATGCATACTGCAGTTTTGTGCATGCAATGGGTTTAGATCATGTCTATACACTGAAGTACAGTGGTGTGCATCTGCTCACAGTATGGTCCTCTTTATTTATAGTGCAAGAAATAAAACCACTTTATAGTCAAGGCACTAAATGGTAACTGCAGTAGGTGAGTGTTGGCTATTTCCTAGCAGGGAGTTCTGTGTGCTGGAGCTTTTTGTGTTGTTGAACCACATCCAGGGCAAGAAAAGAAGAGAAGATGGGGGCAGCTCTAATTAAAGCCAAAGGAAGAGTGTCATCTGCTGTGAACTCTCGACTAGGGGCCACAGCAAATCAATGGATAGCCAGCACTGCCATCATCATCAACAGCTCCCGATCAGAGAAATTGGAGGGGAACAAAAAGAAATGAGAAAGACTCTACCAGGAAGCTCCTACCACCTGTGCAGAGCCCAGAGAACGCGGGGGAGAGGGAGGCAAACACAGAGACAAACAGACAGAGAGAGGATTTTGATGGCATGGTCCAAATGCTGGAGATTTATCGCTTCTGAGTTTAGAGCAGGCAATTTGGTCATCATTACCAAGGACATCTATTTTGATAAACAAAGGTGCAATTATATGAACATTGGCTGTGAACAGAATGATCTAATGACCCTTTAAAAAAAAATATAGATTTTTTTTGGCTTTTGCTAGAGGAGCGAATGGCTGCATAATGTGAGTGCCAATGGTAAATGTTCCTGGCAATATTAAAAGTGTTCCCCAGTGCAGATTTAGAGTACTGAACCCTGTAAGCGGTATCAGTGCTCTCCTGTATATGTGAACACTGCCTCTTGGCCAGCAAGCCAAGGGAGCGCTGGATCAGATTCTTACGCAAACACGAGCACATCAACGACATGTTCTCATGGCATTAGCATTCCAAATGTTTTTCAAGACGAATGTGAATGCAACTATTTTTGTCTCATAACCCGCTCTCTCAGTAAACTCGCGTTGAATAAATGAATTCTGACAAGGGGAATCTGCATACAAAAACACAGCGGGTTTAGAGGCAGCGTCTGGTCCACTGGTGAGGGCCTCTGAAGCTCTCTCTGAATCTCTTCATTCACAGCCTGCTCCCTATGGACTTATGGTTCTTTAAATGGCTGCTTCTGTTTATCTCCTTTTCACATTGGAGGCTAGTGAGGCATATAGCCACACATTAAATCCTCTGTGCCTCTGGCTGGCACCTGTACATCAATTTACCGGCTCTCACACAAAAAAAAGGAAAGTCTTGAATTTTGAAGATGCTCTGAAAAGTTTGCCGTTCAGATTATTTAAGACAGACATTGAAAGGAGCACGAATGCCTTTAAGTGGGATCAAACGCACTGTGTTCACCAGAAGATTCGTCTTAATTGACCCACAGATCTGGCATTCATAACTCTGCAAGTTGTGAAAACATGCCACAAGCAGAGGCATAGCACAAAAATCTAGGCCCTATGCAGATCCAGTTGCGGACCCCGTTCCCCCTCTAAATGCATCCATGCATCCATTCTCACGCATGAACAAATAAGTAAATTACCAACTTCACACCTGAAGTGGTTATCAGGGTTTGTCTTATTATATTGCCTGTATTGCCTGTTTTGTGCCCTCTTTCTCAACAGATTGCTCGATTAGTTCAGTTACACTAGTTGTAGGTATTGTATGTGTACTGCTATTGCCTGTAATTTGAATTTGAGTCTGATTGCTCTTGCATACTTTATATTTAAACTATTCTTATTTTTACTGTAATACTTGTAATGTACCAAACTTGTTTGTGCTTATTTCTTTCTATGTGCTGTGATGTTATCTTACAATGCATAATACATAAATACAGAGTGATACGATATAGTAGCAGCCCTGTGTCCTAGAAATTACATTTACATAAAACTAATTTCCAGCAGTACATAGGTTTATAAGGGAAATGAAATTGCTGCCTTTGTGATGCTCAGTAAAAAAAAGTTTATTTGACTGAATTTCTTCACTATTTTAATGGGAAAAAAGTAAATGGTCAGCATTACGTGTCCCTTTTAAATGTGTTTACTGTTGCAAATTAGTTTTATATAAATGTAATTTCTAGGAAATGGGGCTGTTGCTGGGAACATTTTAGAACATTACATCATCCCCCATGGTTATCTAGGTCTTTATGATGCCTCAGTGGTGATAGGCTTGCTTCTCATCCACTATTTAGCTATTTAGCAAAGCTACATATTCATCAGTAAGATAACTATTACACATTTTGGCTCCAGTAGCTAGACCCAAACCTCTAGAATCCCAAGAATATTGTGCAGCTCACTTCCTCTTATGAAAGTACAATTTAACGAGTTCCATTCATAGATTACAGATTTCAGCAGGGTCATAATTATATGCATTAAACAAATGTAAGTGCACATGAGCAAAAAACACTGGCTGTGTCATAATTCCAGGGGTCTACTGTATCATACAGTATTTCATGAATAAGACAGTTCTCGCATATGTTTTATTCATTCAGCCAAAACAAGGTACAAATTATCATAGCATACAAGTAACTGTCCACGGTTATTTATTGTCTGCTAATCATGCAGACAAACCTACCAACATGCTTTGTATCATTCTGCACAAACCTTACATTAGGTTAGGCACCGCTATTGGCACTCCTCTCGTCATCCCATGTAATGCTCGTGGGCATATAGAGCAGACTTTCAAAGCAGTACCATCTCCATATGTTCACTATGATAATCTTTTATCTGCCATCCATGACTCTGTTTCGCTCCCTTCCTCGCCTGTGGCAACAATTTTATTTCTGCATCAATTAGCACAGTGATTAATACAACAAGCAAACAGTTTAGAGGTAATGGCATGCAATTAACATCTTTCTCCATCATAAAGGGTATGCTAAACACTCACACCACCGCTTTCTCTGCCTGGAATAGAAAGACGTGTTTAGTCCCTAATTCATATGCTCTGGGATGGAAGTGGAGTGTGCTTGGCTTTGTGTTATGCCATCAGCACATTAATCTAATTATAGATAGCTGAAAATGAGTCTTGCAAATCAGGACTGTGTGTGGCACCCCCACCCATCACACACACTCACAAACACACACACACACACACACACACATGCTCACATTGTCCCCCAAATAGGAGAGTGAATGAGAATGCCTTTGCTTTTCAATGCACTGCCACCATGCAAGTGCCAACCCACTCTTCAAATGCCAGCATCGCTGGTGAAAAGGCACCATTCAATTGCTTTGTATCCAAACTTGTTAGTGACTTACTTTTACCACCTACCCCCGTCTCTTTTCCTGTTTTCTAATTACAAACCCATTGGTACGGGGAGGGTGTGCATGGGTAAATAGAGCTGTAGGGGCCTGTCATGTGCGTAGTAGTGGAAAGAGGTCCTCGCAGCGCTGAGGGATGAGATGATTTGTTGTGATTGACAGCTACCTTGAGACTGGCCTGATGGAGTTGTCAAAGCTGTATGCTAACAGCCTGTTTCCTTACCACTGCAGATGTAGACTGCTCCGCTGTACTGCACACACACAGACACACACACACACACACACACACGGGCAGCATTTTCTAGCATTAGGCACATCATGGGAACTCAAATATTTATTAGGACAATGGGTTTTAGATGCAATAGGAGAAGAGACTGTCAGATTTCAAATCGGGTTATTCTAGTATAAACAAACATTTTGTACTGACAGCTTCACACTGCCACCTCTTCCATATCACAGTATTGTTTTTTTTGCAAAGCCAAGACAGAGCTGTATCTGAGTGTGCCGTCTTGGGCTAACACCGGGTGTGTGATTCAATGGCAATCCTACATCTGGGAACTCAGTGGGAAAACTATCCCATTTCTCACTTGTGCTGTTAGAAGAGGGTGTTCATTTTTACAAGGTGGATAGTGTTACGACGAAATGAAGTTGTGCAAAATTCCCTGTGAAAATCTGGTTATGAGCGTTAGCTATGATTTTGACTGGTACTATTCATCACATGGGTCCACTGAGAGTCCGCAGAGCATGTTTGTTTACTGTGGGCTGAATCCCTTCCCACCCTTATGACAGGAGAGTTGGAAAATTTTCGTCAAAGAGAATTATAAAATAAAAAAATAAAAATCTAAACTTGTTGGTATCGATGCTATCAAAGCTTGTTTGCGTCTATAGACATTTTAAATTGATTTGGACTTATTTTGTGAACTCAAAATGGATACTGTTTCCAGAATGAACACCAGAATCACACATAAGCAGATTTACGTTCATAATTAAGATGTAATTAACGGGTAAGATTGCTCTGTTATGCTTTGACATGGTTTGGAGGCACTTTGATGGTGTGAAGGTAGGTTTGTCAGCAGCTTGAAAGAATTTCAGCCAAAGGAGAGGTGTGTCACAGCTCAGAGGCTCTTGTTCTGTAATAGGGGATCAGCTTTAGCGGGGTATAGAATGACTTGGTCAACAGATTTCTCCTCTGGCCCCCAAGTCTTTTTTCCCTTTTCTCTCTTTTCCCTCACGCCTCGTTCTCCTTGCAGTTATTCATCTCGGGAACAAAAGCTAAGTGTTTGACTGTGAGCCGGATCAAGGGCCTGCTTCTTCCTCCCAGGAAAAGGTGGAATAACAAACATGGCTGATGTTGAAATCAGCCATACCTTCTGTTAGCTCCAGACTCTCACATCTGTGCAGCACCTCTCTCTGTCTCCCACACAGCTGCTACTGAGGCTGGGGAGGCTTCAGCCCAGTGCCTCCTGGCTCCCATTGCCTAGGAGTCCCCTGGGAAGCAGCTGACTGGCGCCCAGACTGCCAACTAGATGATGGATCCTACCAAGAGAATCAAACATGACAGGGGAAGGTGAGGCTGCAGGAGTGGCCACCAGTGAACCTGAGGACGAGGGGCAGATGTGGTCAAGTGCCTCAGCTTTGTGTGTGTGAGAGCTTATGTGTATGCTTGTGCGTGGGTGTTTGCATGGTAGTGTCACTACAAATGCATACATTGAATGCCCATGTCTGTGGGTGATTGTTTTGGCACATGCAGTCAGGTTGTTGTTTTTTTTAGTTTTTCACTCCAGTCACATTCTCCATCTGGACCAGAAGTATTTCATTAGCTGTAGTATGTAAAATTTTATTTTGAAAGCTGACAAAACATCAGCAGTGTTTAACTCTTAATGTCTGTCATGTCTGCAGTTGGACCTTCCCAAAACGGTGACAGATGCCAAATGATACATGCTGTTGTTAAAGCAAATCAAGTTGAAAAGAGTTTAGTTAATGAATGAATGGTAGAAAAAAAATTAACACGTGATAAAACATATTTTGACGTCACACCCTTTATCTCATTTGGCTTGATTGGTAACCAATAATTTGTAAGTTTCAAATATATATACATATAAACACGTTTCAAACCATTTACTTGGCTCAGTGTATTGTTTAGCCACTTCTGCCATGACCAGCTTCATCTTGTGATACCAGCTGGATGAAAGCTTCATTCTTGCCCTGCGGCGTCCTGCTGTGCCATTGCCTCAACCAGACACTGTGATGGTAAGTGACTGCTGTAATTGTTCTGCTCCCTCATACACTTCAGCCAACCAACTGGCTCCTTCCTTCTGGTCGTGCCACATTGCCCTGATGGGCCATCTTGGCATGGACCCCAAGCTCCTCAACACATGGATTTAACACTAGTGCACAGTGTCATGTTGATGTGGAATTTGTTCCATCCATGATAGTAGCACTGAGATCTGGGATCAGTGCTCTCAAGAAATAAATAGAATGCAATAAGAAACATGTATATGCTGCTGTGATCAAAGTGTTTTTGCATTGCCAAAATTTGTTTGAATTGTTTTCTGTTTAATTTACTTCTGGTGGTATTAGTGTAGACTTAGACTTCCACTGGCACACCAAGGCACTGGAGGTAAATAGAATTTTGTCCATGGTGCTAAAACTTTAAAAACAAGGGGGAAAAAAATCCTCCTAAATAATAAGACATCGCTAAAAAAATGTTTTTAAAGTAAGTCTACATAGTGGATAAATCCTGGGCAAATAAAAACCAAAACCACATGACTAGATAAATGTAAATAGTTCCAGTAAATGTCCAGGACTCCCTGGAAGAAGAGATCCTGTATGTCAATGGGACCTTCCTGGTTAAAGAAAAGATCAAGATAAATAAAATAAAATAAAATAAAATAACAGATATTAGAGGAAATTCCAAAGATGTGTGTTTTGTGTATGCCATTAGAGTGATCTTATCCTTTTATTTATTTTTATTTTTTTGCATGATCACAGAAAATACATTTTTGTAAAATTAAAATGGCTGTGCCCTACTTGAAAAAAAAAAAAAAAAAAAGTCTGGTCACGGGTATCATACGTCTTATCTGCACCCCAACCTCAGTGTTTACTGAGCAGCCAGCATGTTTTCTCCATCGTCATCTCTCTTATGCACTCAAATGCTCTCGTTGCCTCATGTAGCCTCGCTGACAACACCAGCACCCACCTTCACACACACACACACACACACACACACACACACACACACACACACACACACACACACACACACACGCACACGAAACAAGAAAACAAACAGAGGAGAGGGTGAAGATGAGGGGAGGGTTGCTCACAGTACTGTACATCAAATATTAAATTGTTTACCATGGCAAATATACTCATCTTAGCCCAGTCTGTTTGAAGTGACAGTCATTGCTGCGAGTAGTGAGTAAAGAGGATCAGCCTTGTCATATAGTGGAGACCTGCTACTGTAACTAAGAGTCTCATTTACCATTCACTCTGTGGTGTCACACACTCTTCTTGGAAAGGCACCCACTATGCATTAGTCAGGACTGACGCTGATATCTCTGCTTTTGGGTGTTAACATCGGACCCCTGTAGAGGTCTCTGTCCGTTTGCTTATGTAACAAATGTCATACAGTGAAGAGGAGGAGCAAAGTCAAATCTGCGAGGAATATCGAAGTATGTTAAACTACTCTTCAGAGGAAACAATGATAAATCATGTGTGCGAAATGCGTCAGTTATCGTCAGCAATCCATCTCCCTTTACCTCACTTACTGTACTTACTTAGTACTTTATTGTCAGACAAGCCTGAAAATTGTCTCGCATCTCGGCCACTCCATTTGCAACATTACAAAACAGACATTCTTCATAGGAAACAAGAGTATATACAATAAACATAAAAAAACAACAACAAAAGAATCAAGTCCTACGGGGTATGAATGCACACACACACACACACACACACACACACACACACACACACACACACACACACGTCCATATACATGTATGCAGACCACACACTCAAACCCAGACATAGGGATTTGTGCATCTGGCTTTTATCTTTGCCTAACCACCAGCATTCATGTCAGGTACCTTGTGAATAATTCACTATATTTACCTGCTCCTCTCTTCAGGACTTATAATTTTTGGATTGCAGCGCAAGTAAATAATAAATAAATAGATAAAGCACAAGGTGAATATGTGAATGCATAAATAACTATAAGAGCAGTCTCAGCCAGAGGTATGTTGCCATCTTCTGGTTTCAGACTCAAACTTCAGGGAAAAGGAACAGTTTTGCCCCGAATCCATTTGTCACTTTTGTGGCTTATTTTACATTTTTTTAAAAAGGTAAAATTAGAGTCTTCGTTTGAACTAAATGTAACAATTACACTTTAAATGATCATCTGTTACGTACATGTTTTATTTCATGTGAGAATTCCTTCACCAACTAGACACTGGCAACCATTTGTTCAGATGAGGAAGGGTTACCTTTCACTAAGTGCCATCATTGCTTTTATTTGACTTTTGTGCAAATGTAGTCTATAATCAAAGAATCATTTTGATAATGAGATGATGACATTACACTAATCTTGTTACGCCTGGATATACCTTTAGGTGACTCAAGGCTGTACTCCAAGATGTTGTCATAAGTTGTTGCCCAAATTTAGATGCCTTTCTTGTTCACCTAATTTGCATGTATGATTATCCACATATGCCCTCCTGTTCCACTACTGCTCAGAAAATGATCTGTGCTGTGGCAGGGTGTTAATTGGCTTGGCCCTGCAGTGTGTATGTGCACTGGTGTGTGTCTGTGTGTGCGTGTCTGTACCTACACACACATTTCTGCGTATGTATAGTGTATGTCATCATATTGACAGCGTGAGCGGTGTCAGAGTCTCTCTCTCCGCGGCCCAGCACATGTGGCTCTCCACCAGTGTGAGTGGCTCGTGTCTCTGTTCCTAACATGTGCTCTGGGCCTCCCCATCCCTGTCCAGCCCTGCTTGGCTGTGTTAGGCCCTGTCCACCTCAGACAGGGTTCCACCAAGGAGCCAACCATTTACTGTAGCTGAAGAGAATACATATGGACCTAAAGCCGGAGCTGGGAAATATAATTTATTGACTTGCAGTGTCATGATAGCTCTGTTGTGCAAATTATTATTTTATGCAAATTGTAAAGTTTTTCTTCTGAACATGAATTTGATTATTTTATATATCATATCTCTGCCATATTTTTGATGTGAATCAACATAGAATAAAATTCAAATTAATATCTTGATAGTGATTCCAGACGTATTCCTCAACGGTAAAAGCAACATGCATGATAATGAATGCAGTGAGGCTTGTTTTGTTAATGTCCCATAATGTCCCTAAAGAATTTGCAAACACTGACCCCAACATTGGAAAAATGTTTTTCTAGTCTCAAATGAAATCTGTTCAATAAAAAACTACGTCACAGTGAGAAACGTTAGCTTGTTTCCCAGACTCTGTCGGCCAAGTCATGTGGCATCTGTTTTCATTCTATTGTTCGGCACAGGAAGGTCTCATGGGATATGTGTGCGCCTTTCTTTATGGCGTCCAGCAACTTTATCAGTTTCAAAATGTTTCTCTGCAAGGTCCAGGTTTAGTACCTGTGTTTTTGTGCTTAGGTGTTACCTGCCAAGTGCTCATCTGAGTGTTGCTGCGTGTCCTTTGTGGTTCGATGGTTGCCAAAATGAGAGGTGCTGCGTCCCTGATGCTAAAAAGCATTTGTGTGACTTCAGTTTGTGTCGCTCTGGTGTCCGTTTTAGAGTATTTTGTGCCACACTGGTGGTCGCATGTCCCAGAAAGTGCCAGAGGACAATCAACACCGCTGCCACACACACACACACACACACACTTGCCCTCCCTCCCTCTTTCTCCTTTTTTTTCCTGTCTGTATCTTTTCCCACTATCCCTCCTTTCTCCTTTTTGCCTGCGGCAAGACAGCTGTGTCCATCAGGCCGAGAGGCCCGTGACATCGGTCACACGCAAAAAACCCACTAAGATCATGGCAGTTGAGCAGCTCTTCTTGCTGTTTGTGCAGGAAAGAGATGTGCAGATGCTCCTTCATGACCATCAGAGAAGCAGCAAGCAATCCAATTTTATCAGACATTTAAAAATGCACTCACAGGTATCACTTGTCATGCAGTTATTCACATAGTTAAATATTTCTGATCTCATATATATTGATGTCATATTGTATATGTCATTAAACATATTTGGGTCATGTGTTTTTTGATTGTGTATAGAAGAAAGAGATGCATGACTTGATTTCACTGAGACTGTTCAGAAGCCCCTTTTTGTGACTGACACTGTGCATAATTATAATTATTATTTATTTAAAAAGACACATAGAGGTTTAAAAACACTGAGGGATTCAAATGTAGAGCAATAAACTAGCATTATTGTTAGATAAATAATTCCACCAGCAGAGAGATGGAAGAAAGATTTTCTTTGAACCATTTTCAGTTTGCGGGCCTCACTTCACTCTATTAAACCTTTTTTGTGTGTTTTGTGGTGCTGGCAGCAGCAGAGGTACCAATGTTATGAATGCTCTGGCAATAATGACCATCATCATGTTGTCAGAATGAGATCCATTATGACTTAATGACTGGTTAGGCAGAGTTTTAACTGCGTGCTCTATAAAAAGGTCTTGTCAGCTTCACTTTGAATTACCTTTATTTCATTTTATGGCAAATACTAAAACAAGAAATTGTAAACAAGACAGATCACTGACTTCATTTCACATCCACTTTATTTTCAACATAGGATAAGATAAAAATCATTTCTACATCCTATTGATTTAGGTCAAATTGGTGCTAATTAAATAAGTGTTCTTCAAAGCTGCCGGACCAGCTCTGGCAGAGATATTACTGTGGCAACTTAGTGTAGATCCATGATTTTAAAAAAATAACTCACAAGACATGAGAACAGAAAAATCAATTGCTTTTTTTTAAATTCACTAACACAAAGTTTTTAATTCATAAACTAGTGTAAGTGTCAAGTGAAGTAATCTTTCACTAAAGCAATAAAACACATGACCTAATATCCATAAAAAAATGTTCTGAATGAACCGTCTAACTATATAACAGGACCACAGTGAGCTCTTAAACGGTGTTGGGATATTTACTGTGGGGTTTACGGTTTACAGTGTAGGTTGTCAGAATTTGCTGCTTATCAGGACTAAAATATTTTATACACTTTTGTATTTCTTTTGGCCTCCAAATCCACTGAAAGATGCAATAAAACAATGGAAATTTGTAAATCATCATTGCACAGCAATTATAATCTTTGTTCTGAATTTTAAAGCTTGTGTCTATGATTTCACATTAAAAGTTTAGCTCTTTTTTTTTTCTTGCATTTTCTGTGCATTTATACTTCTCAGGTAATGTCTTTGGATTTTGTTTTTGGTTCATCTCACGGCAGATAGTTTTTGTATTCCAATTACTGTAATCCATTACCTGCAGCCATATGGAGCTGTATTTATAGTAAAAATATTGTCACACATTGCCACAGCTGCTCCAGTTCACTTAATGTCGGGCTTTAAGGAGCAGCTAAAAGCTTTGCTCCAACAGCTCTGTGTCTTTGATGTCAGGGAACTGGATATCCCCCCAGATCTGGAACACAGTCCCAGAATAAACACTGTGGTCTGGAGGTTAACTTGCAGAGCACTATATAGCCTGAATGCTGAAATCCATACGACTTCAATGGAGGTGCCCCTCTCACTCTTCTCCCCACCTCACCCCTCATTCATTCGCTGCTTTGTTTCTCTCTCTCACTTGAGCAGCTTTTCGCAACTTTGCGTAACGCAGCAGCACGCACTCTCTCCCTCTATCGTTCCCTCTTCATCTTAATTTTTTCTTGTCCTCTTTCTCCGTCCCTTTTCATGTGCAAAGGTCCATTTGAACAGAGGAGCTGTGCTCTCTTTGACCTGTGCTTGTCGGTGTTAATTATATGGGTTTAATTACAAAAACACATTTAGCACGTTGAAAGGGCTTCACAATAAATCCTTCCTCTTCACCACCAAACCTCTAGGATTTAGATGCGGCTGGGCTGTTTCGGCTATCCGAGTCAGATTAGATGTTGTGTCTTATTTTGAGTTGTGTGAGGCTTTTGCAGGCTGCTTAGATGCTCTTAGCGATTTGTATGATGCCTCAACTCATTGCCTGGTGCCCCTTCTCGCTGGTTACATATTAAAGCACCTCAAAATACAAACCAAGAAGTTGTGAAAGCCGTCTCAATATAAAAAGCTTCTACTTTAGTTGTTGTAAGATTTTAATTCTGGTGCAAATCCATTAACATTTAACAATTTATTTTACTGCATTTGCTTAATTTGTTCATTTTTTGGTTGCAAGGCAGCTCTTGTTGTGTGAAACAGTTCAGATAAATTAAATATCCAAATATTAAATTCACATTTTATCTGAGAAAGATGAAAAACATACATATATATTTTAGGAACATTTTTAAATATTTGAAATGAAGCATTCCTCATTTGATGACTAAACTCCAGAAAGTGAAATGTACCCACTCTAGAGATGTCTTTAGAAATAACGTAGTAACATAATTCTGTGGCACAGAAAAGTCCAGCCTTAATTCAGTTAATTCCAGTCCATTGTGAAGCAGCCACTGATGCTCTGTTTAATCAGAGGGATTTGTCATGTGATTGACGGACTGTTGACAGCAGTACTGGGGCAGTATTTAGCAAGGTCTCAGGACCCCTGGGGCTAAAGTGAATTTTATGGAGACACTGGTGTGCCGCTGGCATAACAAGAAGTCAGACAGTTTTTAAAGCTGATGCAAATGAAGGTATTTCATGTTGTCATTTCACTGTCTGGGGTGTGATCGTTGATCACTTTGTGTATAGTGAGAAAAAACAAAAATGCATGCAAAGCCAACCGTACTGCACAGTCTGAGTGTGTGTCTATGTGTGTGTGGTTACACCCACCGGTGCCCCGCTCTGTGTCTTGCAGCAGAGTAGAGTGCATTAACAGACTTAATTTACAATGAATGGACTCTGCGGACTGGAACGTTCGGAGTTATGAGATAGTTAAGCGCTTGGTTAACAATGCTTTGATTGAAAATGGGGCCAGTGGCTGGTGGTCATCTTATGTGTCTCTAATTATGAGTTATTGCTGTGAAGATTTTATTGTCAACAGTGACAAAAATCGCCCACAAGGCGTAAAAACGTTTTATAAAATTATTAAAGGTAAGTTTGTGAGCCGTAACTATTAGTATGCCCACAATTTTGATTTAATCATAATGTCACACTAATGAGACTTTTTAAAAAACTCAATCTAGCTTTCATTTATATATTTATTTATTTGTAACATTTTCTATTTTACTCCTCATATTTTAATGTGTATTTAGTTGTGTTTTATCTCTTGAAATGTTTTTTTTAAATTTATACTGACAACACATGCTCTTTTTTTTAGTGAGTACCAATTTTTGAAATGCCTCATTTACTTAGTTGCTGTGTTGTTCAGTTATTTTTCAGTCTGCTTGTTTTTCAGACGGTTCCAGGAGAAAAACGTACCCCTAATAAATGAGATTATGATTCTTCTGCTTGATACAGAAGCACATAGGATTTATATCATCAGTTGTTTTGCCAATTATAACACAGCAAGCAAAACTTTAATTAGGGCTCCCCTGGATTATAGGTTCTATAAAATATTAACTCAAATAATGTGTAATTTCACACCGGTGATCACATTGTCAAAGAAAAAATAACAGTTTATCCTCTATTTTTCTCTCTCTCTGTGCTCTTGATAAAAACATGTATTACATATTTATGTCAGGTCTTAAAACTGAACAGCAGTGATGGCTGTGCTACTCTGATAACATCCATATGACAAGCTGATGTTTATCTTTTACCCACCACCTTTTCTTTGACTGTAACCTACATCAATTTAAAGGCAAAATACAAAACATATTTTATAATGATTTTTTTCACTGCACTCCCGAGGTCAAGGTTTTGTGGGCAGCACTGCCTCTAGATGTAACACTGAGAATTACAGTCCAGTCAGGATTTGTGTTACAGTTTTCATGGTTCAGTATTTTTTATTTAAAAAGGGTTTCCAGTTAAAATATGAGTTCAAAATTTCACACTTTTTCTTTTGAGGTGATTTGCAGAACAAACATTATTTTCTTGAAATTTGTCCAAAATTCCATTTTTTCTAAATATGTGATAGGATCCTTTAAACCAACAGCTGGTCTCTCTCACATTAAATACAAACAAACAAACAAAATAAATACAAAAAGCATAAGTCTCGACTCACATAAGTGATTTGAAATGTGTCTCTTTCCAGTGAATGAATTGCAGCTCTACGGTTTAATTGCTTTTTCATGATCCAGCAATCCTGCAGGAAAATGCAGCGTAAAAAAGCCCAATTAGAGTCTTTTCACTTTGTGCTGGAGACAGCAGGGTTCAGGCTGATTGTCTTTCTCTGCTAGTTGCTCTGCTCCAGAAGGTGATACTGGGTTGGACCCCTGTTACCCTCCGAGCCTTCTGTTAAATTTGGCAGAAAAAACACCAGGGCTCAAGGAAGAACAAAAGCGCGGCAGTTTTACCATAGAACCAGAAAAAGAATCCCTGAAGAATGGATTAATTTCGTCTAATCGAGGAGACCCATTCCATGCTTACTCTTGCAGTGAGAGCTATTGGAGGATGCAGGAAGCAGCTCTCCTTATTAAATTTCCCAAAATGGTTTGGAAGTTCTTTAGCGTGCTCCTCTATACAGCAGATGCTCTGCATTAATTGGTCTATAAGGGCCTGACCTCTGGTTCTGTGCAAGGGGTTTAAGAGGCATATTTATTATTTGCTATAACCTGGCGTACATGATTAGTACACACAAGGGGCATATTTCATGATATTTTACAGTTCTTAATGTTGTGTGTGCTTCAGGGAGTTGGTATTTGGGAAGCAATGTTTTAACAGCAGGTAAGTCTTAAACACCATTCATCAGAGGCCTGCTCTCTCCCCTCATCCGGCCACAGCCATGACTGATGGGCCTGTCTTTTGTATGAATGTTTAGCACAGTGAAAAGCCATATGCCACTGGCACTGACTCCTGCCCACCACCTCCTACTGTAGCAGTGGTGGAGAGAAGGAAAAGTAGAGAGTCATAGAGAATGGCATGACAAAAGAGATGGGGTTCAAAGAAAAAGGAAATTAACCACAGAAAGTGGAGGAAAAAAAAATTAACGCACCTGAACTCACCACCTGAAAGAGCCGCTTCAAATATTGTGGTACTGTATTTACATGGCAAAACTTTAATTTCAGTCATTAAAACACAGAGAGAACCCCTGTAGTTACTGTACAACTTGTGTAATCATGCAACAGCTACAAACATTAATAGGGGTAGATATTTATTTTTAATAAGAGAAGCAGTGGTGGGAGGTACGAGGGGAAGTGATGCTGGGCTGTTCCATCTGTCCCAAGCAGCCTCTCTCTCAGTGCTGCTGCCACCTCCTCGTGAGAGAAGCACAGCTGTTACTGAAAACCCTACCGTCCAGGAAAGGGCTCGCACTCCTCCCCTCTGCCCTCCATCCCTCTGTCCCTCCAGCCCTCTACCTCTCCGCCCAAACACCCCTGCAAGAGGATGAAACGAACCAGCGAGCCCAGCCACTGTGCAGTCAGCCTGCAAGTCTGCAATTTCAAACCTCTTTAGATCATTTTTCATGCTCACCAGAAATGAATAATGCACACATTAACTGGTGCCAGTTAATAAATTTCCGTCTCACTGCACTATATTTTTCAATAAGGGTCTGGCTGCTTCATTTTGTTTTGCAAAACAGCCTCAGAAGGCTCCTGCTGCAAATTATTCCAGCCCCCCTTTTCATCCATGGCCAGAGATCCTTTCCTTTACTTAGGAAATGATAGAAATCATAAATCGGCTTAAATTTTCACCGCTGCATGCAAATGTCAGGGAGTATGTGAGCCAGTTTGTTATAGCCATGATCATTTAGGGCTTTTCTCAGCTGACGATAATACACAACAACATTTTTCGCAAGAGTGCATCCTCAACATTCAGCCCCCAGGGCACCGCTACATAGAAACAGAATCAATCTTGGGGAACTTCCAGGCTTTGTAAGGGAGCCAAATTGGCAGACTATGTCCATTATATCAGTTCACAAAACCCTGCTAGCATCTGGCCACACTGGACGTTTTATAGCCCATCTCTAACTATTAATCATTGGCCACGACATCATGGACTCTCAAGAGGGTGTCTCGATGCTCCATTGCAGGGAATGCCACTGAAAATACCAGGGCATGGAGAAACGTTGTTCTCAATACCCACTGACAGTAGCCCTCCTTAAAATGACAGAGTGCATCCAAGCCAGACGGACAGAGTGGTGTTGGGGAAGCACTTTGACAGGCGAGGGGACCCCTCTGAAAATGCCACCGTGCCCCTCATGGCCTACAGTGTTGTAGTGCACTGGTAGTATCTGTTCTGAGGTCGTGCCATGTAATACGATCTAGATGAAGCAGACAGGGTGGATCCCTCTCCAGGATGTGGATGGGGTGTCAGACAAGCTGCTCCTCTAATAAGGGCTGCCATTCTAATGATCACTCAGTCAGCCTAACCTCTGGCCCCTGCAGTTATAAGAAACAGAGGGAGTGGCAGGCTGGGATGGTGGGAAGGACTTGCGGGTTCAAATGTGCTGTATTTACATCAATTAGACAGGCAAGATGGAGGTGCCCATCAGAACCCATTAGGATTGTTGTGGTTAGGGGGAGCAGGAGGGAGGGACGGTGAGGGCCCTACAAAGGCCCAGCGGACACATCACAGGACTGCACTTGATCACATCCTGTCACATTGATGTGAACTCGGTCAAAGCGACTCTTACAGATGTACAGTGTGTTTGTGATGGTGTGTATATGCATTGTGCGCATCAAGGCGCCATGTCTTCTCCCAACCCTCCTCTATAAATATCACAAAATACAATAAAACAACTCGCGTTAGCGGCAGTGTAGTAATTACCACCCAAAATTCTAGGATTTCTCAACCATAGCATGTAAGATCATGAATTTAAAAGGCTCTGTTGCAGTGCAGGGTAACCATCATCACTTGTTCAGGACATTTCATTCTAGCAGTTTTGATGA
This sequence comes from Chaunax sp. Z400, assembly GCA_037577475.1. Lineage (NCBI taxonomy): Eukaryota > Metazoa > Chordata > Actinopteri > Lophiiformes > Chaunacidae > Chaunax > Chaunax sp. Z400. The sequence goes on from CM075196.1 coordinate 7,352,750, forward strand.
AGCCTGCGTTTCTTTATTTTGTGGCTGTTGGTAGTTATCAAATGCAAAATGCACACCTGCTGTTCTAATACAACCTCAGTGGGTTCAAATTAGGGCTCTCCTATTACTTGTTCTTCTTTTGAATATGATGCAACAAAAGGAAGTTGGTTTTTGTTTTAATAATAAGTTTGTTGAAATTAGTATTACATATTTTTGACTGTGAACAGTCAGACAAGATTCTCCTGAATCCACTGATTACTATGATCAAAACTAATCGGTGTGATTAATAGAACACGATAAAGAACCCCTCCTGGGAGTTGATTTCATTATCATTGTGATGGAGCTTCTGAGCAGGTAAAAGGTGAACCATGAAAACCCGTAGAACAAGGAGAGGACTTCATAAGGCTGTACTATCCCATCTTTTATTAATGTCACTCCCTAGGACAGCAGGTTTTTGTCAGTCAGAATGGATAATGAAGATGTTGGCGGGTCCGGTAAATCCATCCCTTTAATACTCACATATTTTATGATAATGAAAGGTATTCAAAGAATGATTATGATAAAAGTGGGCTCCCCTACTGATGTGCCAGCACAGCTGTGCAGCTAGACAGCCGGCTGCAGGCACCCAATGAAAGGATCACACAGTAAGCAAAGAAAGGCTCCATGAGTACATAAAGCGAATAACTGATGGTTTTGCAGACAACCGTAAATCGTCAGCACTGCATGACAAAAAAATAATACGAGGGAAAAGCTTTCACTCTTGAATGTCACTATTCAGACCTTTTTGATCTTGTTCTGTCTGCATTTGCTCCATAGCATGAAGCCCTTTCACCACACTGACCTTAACATGAGACTTGTTGAGACAGGCTTCATATTTAACTAAACATTACTTGGAGTGTCCTGTGTGGGCTATTTATTATGCTTTCAGATACATCTACCAGGCTCTTTACATCAAAGCAGCAAAAATAAAAACAGAGTTGAGTAACAAGGAAATTTCATCATTTGATAAGGTGCATATTTAGGTCAGATACAGAGGACATGGCCAGTCCTGTGTGTGTGTGCCCTAGCAGCCCCTGATGTGCATATCAGTAACATCTTCCCAGCATCAAAGCATCAACTGCTGTATTGTACTGTATGTGTAAACAAACTCTGCGGCCCCTAAAGCAAAGCCATACCAGTCCGCCAGAGCTTCAAAAGTTCTCTGCAAGCTGTAGGAAGCAGGTGAAAAAATAGAAGTCCGCTGAACTTTGACACCCGGTGCACAGTTGTTGACTGATGTTTCACACTGGGGTCGCCTTTTCCTTCAGCGGTGTTCTTGAAGAGGAGCAGGCTTGTGTGCGAGCGTGCATGCACAGTCCCTGGGGAGATCATCCCCGTCTCCCTTTGAAAGCTCTGCGCTATAGAGCTGTTTTCATATAGCACCGGCCATGGGTTTCCTGTCTCAGCTGACCCCTTGTGTCCTCATGGACACTTCAGAAAAACTTGCAGCACAAACACCTTTCTCCCATTAACTACAGAGGCTTCAGAAGAAGCAGGGAGGTAAAGGGGGTTTTTAACCTCGGAGTGCCATCCCACTCAGGAACTTAAGAGATGGGCGTTAAAAACAAACACGATAATGACATTAGCCCACCAAGTGGTCAGCAATGACAGTGGTCAGCTGATGCCTCTCAGGAACAGTGTGCTGTGTTTTTTTCCCTGTTTTAACAAACATTACATTGAGGCCATGTGCAGAGTAGCGTGCTTGGTCAAAGCCAGCTTTTGAGAAAAGAAACATTTGGAAAATCCTGAAAAAGGTCCAAATTAAATACACTGTTTTCAACAGATTCTCTGGGTCCACACATGCATGGTGCTCCATGCAGCTGACACAACACAGGGTCAGAGATGAAAAGAAGATGGGGTTCACCGTGAATAAGTTCCACATGGGCTTCGAACGGAGCAACAAAACAGCACAGTGCAGACGGCCATGTTAACAGCACGGGCATGCAGCACACCTGCCCCAGACACATCTGAAACCCATGAAATTAAATTAGATACTAGGCACACAAGCAATGTCATACATGATAAAGTCTCTATCACAACTTGCAGCTGCTATTGCATTTCCCTTATGAGAGTTTTTCCTCTCAAAGAACTGAACTAGAGCCTGATACACAGATCATGGTCTTTATTTCCAATTGGTACAAAGCCAGAATTAAGGAGATCAAATAATACCAAATGGAACAATGGGAGAAAAATGTTTTACAGCACGCAGAGGTCCCAGTAGGCTGCTTCAGGGTGTGTGGTGCTTAAGCTGGTCCAGTTTGCGTAGCAGCATGTTATAGTTGTCTTTGGTCCCAGGAGCCTCAGGGTCCAACTTTAGAGACAGCTCGTAGTGTTTCTTTGCCAGCTCAAGCTTTCCCCAGCGATGATACAGCACAGCTGAGAAAAAAACAGAAACACTGTTCAACCTGAGAAAAGGGGACCATTCTAATTCTATTTATTTAGTGCATTCAATCCAGGTCACATGGGCTTCTGTATCATGCTGAAATATTCCTTAGGCTTGGATGCAAATTATTGTTTGTGCTTTTGAGTCTCTAGAATGTCTCAACAATGTAAAATATGTGAAACAACCAATGATGAATTATACCTAAATTGCCATGGCAACTAGCAGCATTTGGGTTGATCCGAAGAGCGTGGAGGAAGAAGCCCTCTGACTCCTGAGGACAAAAATATAAAACCAATGAATTAGAAATGTATCGCTCCTGACTTTGAATTGACTTGCAGAGACCCTGTAAGGGATCAAATCATGGGCATGCACAAAAAAATAATATTATCAGTTTAAATGTTTGTACTATGCTAACTGACCTTGTATTTCTGCAATTTCCCGAGGACATTAGCCAATGAAAACATGATCGTGTGGTCATTCGGGAGGAGCCTCAGAGCCTCTCGGCCGATCAGCTCTGCTTGACCCAAGTTACCTCAAAGACAGAACAATTACAAAAAAAAATGTACAACTTTCATTTCTAGTGATACACACAACATATAAGCCACTGGAACTGTGAGTGTACATTCATTCACAGTAAACAACACATATCCAGATAAATTACTGCAATAACAGCTGGTATGGAGAGACTCTGATTTCTTGCTTTATTTGTCAGCAGTGTCTAGAGCAGAGTTTTTTCCTCTCCACACATGGAGGAGCGGTTTAGTCTCCTAATTAAGGTTGAAAACAAGGCCCACTGGGTTATTGATCTCTGTCACAGACCCATCTGATGTCTGGCCAAAAATGGAGAGAGAGAGAGAGACAGACAGTCGAAGAGACAGACACGGAGACAATGACAGTCGTGTCCTCAGTCATGGCCAGTATCCTTCAGACACAGCTTGCCAACATGTGACTACACGTGTGACCATGACTGAGTGCATCTGCCTGAATCTAGACTGATTCTGCCTTTTGTTTGTGTAATGATCAAAATAAAAGAGGGGGGAGTGTACATGAAAGAGAAAAGAATATTCCCAATTCTTTGCTATTTGAAAATGACACCTATTGTTCTTCTTTTCTCTCTTTTTGTGTTTGGTGGGGTAGCTGGGGAGAGGGGTAGAATTATTTCTGTCAGATTTGGGGGAACAAATGCGGTGGGGGGCGCTATTCTGGCTGTGCTTGCCCATGTTTGATCAGGAACATACTGGTCTCTGATTGGACAGTTCCAGTGCCCTCCTGGGAGACTCCGCCCCCGCGGGAGCAGCTTCTGACAAAACGGCTTGAGCTTTTTGGAAATCAGAGCATTCTCCACACGGCAGGGAAGAGTGCCTTCAAAACTCACAACACAAAGCTTTAATACATAAATTTCAAGCATTACTGATTCCTGCTCTTCCGGTCTAATCTTGTTGGCCGTTTAGATTTCCTGCCTTTCCAAAACAACAATGCTGTGTTTCTTGGTCGTTAATGCATGATCAAGCTGCACCCAGAACACAGAGTTCTTTGAAGATAAAGTAACCCATACTAATACTAAAAGTACTCGCACTAAAAATAAAACAATATACTATTATTATTATTATATGGACTGACACAAATTACAATATTTCTGATGAAGAGCTGCCAATCCATTTTTGAGTGATAGCAGGTTCCAATTATTGAGGTGTGATTTTTTTTTTTTTTTATTTAATCACTAGCACATTTTTCTATGTGTGTAGGTGTGTGTGTGTGTTGTTACCAGTGTTGTCCAGCAGAATGACCATGTTGTTCCAAGCCAGACTGTGCTCAGGTTTAAGCATAGTTGCATTCCTCCAAGCATTTAGGGCGTCGACATGTCTGTTCTGGTCAGCATACTATCATGATTTCAAGAGAGAAATAGAGTCAGAATTTTTCCCCCTCTTCATTCTATGGCAATAACTCACCAATACAAGTTTCATTTGAACTTTTATTTAAATTTCAGGACCCAAGTTACAGAGCAGCACAATCCCAAATCTCACTATAACCCTTATTTCTGTTTGTTAAAGCACAGTGCCTCTCTCTGTTTTGTTTTTTTAAAAGCAGCACCTGCTAAACAGTGTTAACACCCTGGAGTCTCACCAAGCGTCCTAGATTATAGTAGCAGTCCGGGTATTTTTTACGGAAGCGGATGGCATTCCAGTAGCTCTGCTCTGCCTCTTCAAACTTTTGCAGGCTGTTCTGAACTATACCCAGATTCATCCAAGCTGCAGCAAAGTCAGGCCTGCAGATTTAAAAACAGAAAACATACTAAGCAATCAGTAGAGATATTTGGTTCTGGAAACGACATATTTGCCTGTGTGTCATGAGTGATGAAATTCTGCGTGTTGGACAACATACTGAATAGAAACAGCTTTAGACAAAAGCTGCTCTGCTTCAATCAGTTCATTTCTCTCCTTTAGGATATTTCCCAGGTTGTTCATGGCATGGACATAGGTAGGATGTAGCCTGAAAGCCCAAGAAACCTACAGTTATCACAACTCAACTGTATTCTATTCAACTAGCAAGCAGGTTATTGGATTGCTGATGCTTGTTAGGGGATGTACCTGACTGCCTCTCTGTAATATCCAATAGCAGCAGTGGTGTTTCCCCTGTCAGCCAGATTCTTCCCTACATTGTAATGGACCTGAGGGATCAGTCATGAGCACATTAGACATCAGAGAGGGCTTTATTTCCACATATGGATAAAAACATTTTACTAACACATTCTGCAAAGAGGCAGGCAAACACACAAAGCAGAGAGATTTACCTTCGCATTGAGTGGACAGACAGACAGAGCACTGGTGAAGAGGCTTTGCTCTGACTGCCACTGGTTACTGCGGAGGGCACAGCGAGCTACATACACACACAAAAGTGCAAGCACAGACACACACAGCAGCTTCTGGAGAGGAGAAAGAAGAAGAAAAGAAGACACTGAATGTACTGTAAGGCATTATAACCCTTAAGCTTAAAAATACATTATCAGTGACTCAACGTTAATACCTAGCAAATGTATCACACTTGCCACACATGGACACCACCTGCTGTTATCATGCGTTTACAGGTGAGTCTGTCATTAGTCCTTTCTCCTGTCTGACCCTGCTCTGCAACACTGAATTACGGAATCATCAAAGCTGCATAAACAGGTGATTAAAAGTGAGTTTAAAACCAGGACAGTGTGACATGGTGGCTTATAGAAATAGAAAGGTCACCAGATTGAATGTTTGGTGAAGACTATAGGTTCAATAGTGTGTGGTATCCTTTGCTGTGTTGCAATGTTTTAGGCAGTCAACGATCAATTCATTTCTAATAGGGAGGATGGCCCAACCCCAGCCCCACCCCCGGCTCCCAAACCACCAATCACCAACGCACACCCAAGCTTGGTCTGGGGTGTTTTCTGCAGCACAGATGCTACTGAATGATCATAGAAATATTATAGGAATACAATAGGCAGCAGTGTGTGTCTATGATCCTCTCGCTCATCAATGACTACACAATACTACTTGTCACTTTGATCATATACAGGCACACATTTACAGGCTACAATACAATATAGAATTGAGCGTTTTTAGTATTGTTAGTAATTGCAAAATATAGTAGTTTAGATAATATAAGACAAAACTGACAGAACGCAGGACTGAGAAAAAACATGTGGCTGTGGCTTAGGTGGTAAGAGCGGCTGTCCACTTATCAGGAGGTCGGTGGTTCGATCCCCAGCTCCCCCCAGTCTACATGTCGAAGTATCCTTGAGCAAGATACTGAACTCCAATTAGCTCCCCGGGCGCCACAAGGGCTGCCCACTGTTCCTAAGGGATGGGTCAAACGCAGAGAACCAATTTCGCTACATTGTACTGTGTACACTGTAAAACTGTGTCTTCTATAAATCCATCTGCTACTTCAGCACCAAGGACAGTGCTATGGATTTGTAAAAATCAAAGTGCAATTAGGCTACTGATATTTCAGGGCCATCGATTCTGACTTGCATAAACATCAGTAAGATAAGGAATGAATAAGAGTGGAACATATTCAACGAAACTAGCTTCTCTGCCACTAGCCGATAGAGAGGGGGGATGGCCGGTTGGTCATTTTGCTAACAAGAGGGATAAAAGCTGCACTACTGCTTTTACGTATGATGTATCCCTACCCTGTATTTTGACCAGCGGTAGCAGCAGTGTCCCAAGGAGTAGGCCAGCAGTAGGCAGTAGCCAGCTGAAGACAGGTAGAGCACTCTCTCAGCAATGACGAAGCCCACCCTGAAAAAAACGTTGCAAGCTGGCAGAAAGGGAACGACCAGCAGTACCAGACCCAAGGTCAGTGTCCTAACAGGGAGGGAAAGAAATCAGAGAATGCCAAATCATAAAACACTTGTGCATAACACTCAAAACTGACAGTTTTACACTGTATTGTAAGGAAATTTAGGCAACAATTTAGTCTCAATAAACAACTCCAAAAAAAAAAAAAATCCTGTAGATGGAAAACTTTCCCTGTGAACCACATTCACACAGCCTGACTCTTTAAACCAACAGAGTATGTTAGAACTCAATTGAGACATGGTGCTCTGGTCACACTGCAGTGAATATGATAGGATTTTCATAATAAAGTGAAAGTCAAGGGAGGCTATCATCTCATCTACAGCGAGTGTGGAATGGCTGTGCTTGCTTACCTCCTTGTCGGGCTGTCCTGCGAGCATAAGGCTTGGCTTATCAAGCCTATCAGGATGCACCAGAGCAGCAACAGCCACACCATCCTCCAATCAGTGGCTGACTTAATGAGAGGCACACAGCCCATGGACCAATCAAAACACAGCCACCAGGGACACAGCAGCAGCCAGGCATTCAGAGAGTAGTAGTAATTATAGTTCACTATCTGCCAATCAACGAGGAACAGGACGGCCACAGAATGGCAGCGAGCCGAGGAAGATGAGGGAAGAAAAGCATTTCAAAATCAGAATCAAAGTTTATGACTGTGTGAAGAAATGATAAAGATTTCATGCAGCAAACCTCGTATTAAATGACTGCAATACAGAGATATCAATTTAATGTTTAAAAAAAAAACATTAATCTGGGATGTGACTGAACGGCTAAATGTTGCATCTCACATTAAATAACCTCCACATTAGCATCTTACTCACTCGAAGAAATACGTTTTCTGCAAAAGAGGCTGGGTTGTCTACTTCAGCGAATGCCGGTGGCCCTGTTCCCATGATCCTCCAGCGTGCATAGAGCATTGACATTCCTCCAAGACCCATTAGAGCCAATCGCGTAAGCAATCGCGTTCGCAATATCTCACTCAACTGTCCAAAAAACATTACAGGAACAGGTTTATTGGTAACTCTTTCAGGAGCACACAGTGAAATGAAATTCATATTGCTTTAAATAGACAATGTTATGTGATGTGACATTAATCATACGAGGGAGTACATAATTTATGACAGAAAAAAGGGGGGTGGTTATATTAACTGTAACTTACATCGAGTGGGTTTTTCCTAAGGAGTAGCCTCTGGCTGAGTTCATACACATTAACATTACAGATCAGGAGGACATCAAAGGCTGCATTCATACCCTGAAGGATAATACAGAGAGAAGGGAGGAGAATTTAAAATGCATATAGGTCAGCAACAAAATGGATCTTTAGTTCCTATCATACATGTGAAAAACATGAGAGTTTTGGACTTTTCACATAAGCAAAAAGGACAAGGAGAGAACAATCAATTGGTATTTAATCTTTCTAAAGTGTCAACAAATGAGTATTTATCGTGCATCACTAATGAGATTTCCCTTTGTTATTGCTGGATGCAATGAAATCATTCACTCACAACAAAATGGCTTTACAAAAAAAAAAAAAAAAGACTGTACCAAGACTGTGATGCCTTGTTCTTTACAGAGCATCGCTGCAGCACATAACAAGATGCTGACCACAACCCACTGGACAGAAAACCTGTAATCTCTGTCACTCCCTGGGAACACAAAGCCAAGATCAAATCAGTTCTGGACACTTAAGGCTTAAAATGTAGGTGGTAAAACATTTACTTTAAAAAAAAAGAAAAAAGCAGAGGCTTATGTATTTGTACATATGGACAGTCTTTTGTAGTAGTAACAGTGAACACAAAGAGTAGTACTCATGTTAGGTACCTACCTCTGTAAAAAGCTTTGCAGTATGTGAGAAAAGAGAGCTGGAAGAACAGAGCGCACAAAAGATCTGCTCGACCAACTACACCAGCCACCTTATTGAGATGGAGAAGAGAAAGGGAGAGAAAGAGCAAGAGAATGAAAGATGCTTTATACAAGGCTGAAAAAATAAGTTAAACTACCCAAGAAAACATAAAGAAACAGCTTCATTGTATGAATCCTTTCATTAATTATTGCATTTTGTATCAAATATCCAATATCACATTCTGTTTGCATGTTTCATCCAGTTACGAATTGAAGCTTATTAAAAAAGGGAGGAAAAATCTCTCATTACCAGCATGGCCTGTTGGTGTTTGTATTTTATACAGTGTGTGGGTACAGTATGGTTGGCATCCTGGGGTTGCCTGCTTTGATACATACAGCAGGCCTAAGCCAACAGTGTGCCTGCCTCCCACCCCCCAGGTCTCACCCAGTCCTTGACCTGCATGATTAAAGAGAATTGAGAGTTGGAATCGCTGCTTTCCAGCCAGGCTTTACAGCAAACACACATATGCTGGCAGGTCAATAAGCATCCCAACAAAGCTAATAGTCAGGCCACGCTACCACATGCACCTTGGCACTGCATTCCCTACTGAGATGAGGCTTTTGTTCTTGGCATGGAACCACTGCATGTTTAGTATTAAAACCCTGGACTAGTATGTCAGGATGTCATGATTCACTGATTTAGGAAATATGGTGTTACTAAAAAAGGTAACTTGTAGCCAAAAATCACAACCAGTATAATGTCTCAAGGGACTGTACAGGCCCACAACCTCAACTGTTCCTCACCAAGCCCGAGTTCAAAGCAAGAACGAGAGCGAGCTAGAATATGAAAAGAATATGTCGCTAGAATATGTAAATGCAAAATCATTTTATATCAAATCAGCTATCATGTGTCATGAATTTAAACACTGTTAATATGTCTCAGTAATTTCTTTTTCTTCATAACCTCCACCAATGAGAGTTTTAGGAGGCAATGTGTTCAACCATGTTTGTTATGTTTGTTTATTTGTCTGTCTTTTGTCTGCATGATTTCTGAAAAGTTGGATTTTGATGATAATTTTGTGTAAGGGTGGATCTTGGGCAAAGGAAACGTTGATTAAAGTTCGAGGCTGATCTGGGTACAGATGCAGATTCTGGATCACTTTTTCGCTTTCTTAAACGTTGCAAAATACGGCCTCTTGTTAATATTTTGTCGATATCATGAAAAATAATAATAAGCCAATCAACATAAACATGTAAAACCAATATGCACAATTGGATCCAGATCTGGGAGATTAAAATATCTATTTGGGGGAAATATGTGTTTGTTCTCAGTACAGTAAGCAGAGGGGTAGAAACATGGTACTGCTACCAGTATGCAGCTGAGATAATGTAGATTCAAATTGATTTCATGCATCTGTGAAAGGTAAGAAGTTATATCTAAATGCAAAATACATCACCTGCCATTATCAGATTTTTATTGATAACTCAAACTACTGGGTCAAGGAATTATGTAGTATTACTTCATTTGCCATGAAGCAGATCCGAGTAGAGCATGTACATATTGTACACACTCACAAGCACGCCTGTTTCTTTGTTCAGAGGCCCATTGCTGAAAACTTGTTGCAGGTTTTTTTTTCTATTTTCCAACTATTCTGGTTTTAGTGGCAAAGGCATTGATGGAGGTAGGTGCTTTCTTAGAGCTTTCTAGTTGTTCAGCTGTTCTGTGGCCAACTGTGATCTAAGACTAGGACTGCGAATGCAATGATCACATTTGCAAAAGCATTCACTAAATCTTTCCCTGTTCCTCTATTTAAATTACAAAAAATCTCTAGCTCCATGTATGGTAATTGCACTGTTTGGTGTTTACATTCATGTATATTGTCAGCATTACATCCACTGTTCTGTGTTGCACTGATTGCTTTATTTTATGCTACTGTGAAAAATATTTTTTTTTAACTTGAACTTAACTTACACTTTCTGTGTGAATTGGGTGCGCAGCAAAGAAGAGGGCAGCAAGCAGAGAGGTCTTGGGAGCATGGTTCAGAATCCTACCCATCTCATCATAGGCAAGTCCTCCAATCAGTATAGCGAACACGTCAATCATGAGGGCAGATATGACAGCATGAAGGATGATGTTTAGCACGTGGAAGCCAACTGGATGCAGGCCTCCCGCCAAGAGGTAGTTCAGTCTGAAAGAAGAAGAGGGGTAAATACCTAACAATACTGTACTACTTGACTCACACCAGCCCACTGTTTGACCAATTTGTATTTTCATGATGGTCTCAACCTATGGCCAGATGATGAGGAGGGCCAAATCCAAGTCTTCTTTATCACAGTGAAATCACAAGTAACAGATGGAGACAAAGTCAAGGACTTGATGGTGACTTAAGGTCAAGCTTTGTGAGGCATTATTTGCCCAATCAAGTTTGCAATCAAATGACATGCAGACCAAGACAACTTATTAGCTCTTTTAAAGTTTCTACAAGAACTACGTTGCGATGTCCATTTAAGCAATGTTAACACCAAGCAGTCAGTCAGAAACAGTATTTTTGGTAAACATGGAACGGTTTAATGTGTGAACCCACACAGTTTAGATACAGTATGTGCCCTTACCTAAACGTGAGAACAGTGAGAGGTCGGTAGGATTTGTGACTTGAGTTGCTACTCAGGTTACTTCCCCAGAAGTCATTGCTCCAGATGTTACTCAGGGGTGTTGTTGGTTGTAAGTCCTAGAACAGCAACATACTGATCTCAGTGCCACTAGCATGTGCAGGACATTAGTGTTGTTGTAAATTCATAAGAAGGATATTTTTAAAATACAAGTGGTATAGCAAAGGTTTTGCAAATACTAGTATGTTGGTGTCATACTACTGAAAAGAGAAAAATACCTTGTTGTTGACAATCGCTTCGGAATCATCGAACACAAACTCCCCATCGTAACTATTAATGAAGCACAGAAGAGCCAGCAGGGCGACAGTGACCTTGGCCTGGACTGGAGCAAGCTTTGGCAAGGGGATATGGCGATCCCAATAAACTTCTGATAATACCATGATGTGGGGGGTCTTTGGTCATTCTGTGTCATAATCTACACCCTGAGGGGAAGAGGAGTTAAGACAAGCAGCGTCATACTGTGTCAAAGGCTACAGATGCTAATATGCTATCCATGACATTTGGTGCCAATACGGAGACTTCATCAAAAAGCGACGTTTTCATATACTGGGTGTATTCTTACCTTATCGTTTAAGAGACGTGCTGTGAGATGTCAAACTATTTTGTGTAACTTCCATGTTAGCCCTTTTGCCAGCTGGCTACGTAGCAAATGGAAACATTAACTTAACGCGCTAAGGAAGCCAGCAATCGCACCTGCATATAAACGTTGTAATTAACATTCCACTTTGAAAGACAGAGGTGAAATAATTACGTTGTCACTGACGCATGAAGATGTGACGTGTAGGCTACAGTAAGAGTTAGCAGGCTAATAAAGCGCTACTTTAGCATGTCTCGTTAGCGGGTGATATTCCCATTTCTGCAGCATAAACATGACAAACGCACAGCAGTAGCTATATCGGTATTTCGCGTTAAATGATTTGTTAGAAACTGTGAGAATTCAGTCACATAAGGTAGTTCCTCAGACTTGTAGTCGGACAACTCGCGGCTGTAAACAAATATACACACTCAGACTCAAACACTTCCTGGAGCGTCACTACCACGTGTTCAATTTTCAGCCAATAGTTGCTGAAACAATATACAGCAAAAGTTCCACAGCGGTCCTTCCTGGTGACGTTCTAAACGTCACATACACAGGAGGTGCATATTGTGAATTATTTTAAATATTAGTTAGAGAACCACTCATGACGCAGGTTAGTCTCTCTTTATTTATCTTACAGTATAGTCAAAGTGAAGAAAATATGTTACTGTGTGCCTCCATGGTGAAACGCAGCTGAAAGCTTTATAACACCTTCCTTCACTTCTTCCAGGGAGATAAATAATCGTATTGCATCTTGGATAACATTTTTTACCATTCCTCTGTAATTTATTTTTTTCTGATATTTTTGAAAAGGCTGAATAGTGTAGTTTCACAATGCAACAGTTTGCTTTTAAGGTTTCTTCAACCTTTCCACTCCTGCCCCTCTATTGATCTATTTTTGCCTAGCTCTACCTTTTCTTATACATTTTTGTTTCCCTTTTGCACAACTGATGCACCAGTCTAGAGATCAGTGGAAAACACTGATAATCAGGCTTGCTAACAGTCTGTAAACACAGGCACATTCTCATTGGGTGAGTGCAGCCTTCTTTTTTGCATAGAAAATAATTGAGTCGCCATCCATCTATCATTTATTTTTTTCCTCCATCTTCTCACCTTAAAGTTAACCATACATTGAAAGGTACACTTGAAAGGTAAGCACATTATGTTACAACAGCTTTGTGACATCCACTATCAGTGGACCTCCATTACACAGAGATGTGAAGATAAGATTTAATCTTTAAATTCTAATACAATATGACAAGTTTTTGGGTGTTTTTTTTAAAGAAAAACAAACAAACATAGAGACCTATGTTAATGGTATACATATACACGTTTCCATATATCTGTGCAATTATTTGACTCTGGCATGAGATTCAATAAAGGTATGTGAGCCAAACAGTGTTGTTAGAAAGAGACACCTACCTTTTTGGCCAAAACAAATACGTTTATTTATTAATGGCTTTTTTAATGATCAACTTCTTTAGAGAAGCAATTAATGTAAAATGATTTTTATTTCACAAGGTAGGCAGACTGACAGAAAATATTTAACCTAAATCTCAATCTCATAATTGATTTTTTTTTTAAACTGATCAGCAAGCTCTCCCTTTAACGTCAGAGAATGTGAGCCTTTTGTGTTCATTTGCCATCTTTCATCTTGCACCAGTATGGCCTGAGTTGAAAGTGTATCTCTCTGCATGTGTTGTTGTTGCATTAGTAGTGCACTGAATAACAGCATGATACACACTGTACACTTCACTCTCACAGACTGTGCATCTCAAAAACTAGTAATCTGTTGTCTGTCATAAAATATGCTTCCATAAAGAAGTGTCAATAGAAAGATGAGCGTCTGTAAGAATTGGAGGTGCTTAGGTTGTGGTGAGGCCCATGGCAGGCTTTGGGATTTTGTGCTCCACTTCACCTGTCATTGGTTAGGGAAGACAAGGAATCTCCCTAATGGCCAGAGCCAGGGGCCCAGGGCAATGAAAGGGGGGAAATATTGTCAAGGGCACATTCTCAGACCTTTAAAATGGGTCTCAGGGTTAGTTAGAGAAGCAGACACTTATTTGAGAGGAAAGCACATATATAGTAATTAAGGCCAGTCTTCAAAACATCATCCTTGGTAACCACATAGTCAAAAGCAATTTTTATGGGTGATACTAGTTTGGTGATGCTTCACCAGAACTGGGGCCACTGGTTTTCTCCTAAATGGTTTAGAGAACTCACATCATTCCGAATTTATTCAGTTTTCACTGAACTTGATATTACAAGTTTTAAGCAGACTTTTTTCCTCTCCCACCAGGAAGACGGATACTTCAGCAGAAGCATTTAGTATGCCAAAAAATCCCTAATTACCACCCCATGCAAAATGCATGAAGTATGGATTCTTCACCCATATCATTCGGTTAGAATTCATGTTATTAGCATCACTTTCAGTGGGTTAGCATGGACGGGGTGGCGGAGATAATGAGCGAGGATTTCCCAGTACCACCAGTGGAAGATCTAGTGGCCCGAACAAGGCTGCCAGTGGAGACCCTGTCAGGCAGAGTCCACTGCTTTTGTCATCGCGCAGAAGGTGACAGACATTGATTGTGTGCAGTCTGACATTGAATCACAGCTGAAAGAAAAGGTCAGGGTCAAATGGCGTGAAGGGGAAGAAATGGCTAAATATCGTGCAATGTCTTCAGATGAACAACACAGCCTGCATGTGTGTGTGTGTATGTGTGTTTTTTTTATCATTAGTTGTTAATCATCGCTGGCACAGTTTTTTTTTCCCTCTGATCACAGTGGGTGATATACAGTGATATTCTCCAAAGCCTTGTTTATTAGAAAACATGTTTACTAATGACAGGCAAAGTTTATATTTGTAAAACATACTTGGTGGTGAAATATGTTCCATTCTTTAAAGATTACTTGTACAGCAAAAATAGATGTACTAGAACTACTTTTGTACCCAGGAAAACAATAATCTCTTGGGCTGATGTGTGTTTATCCCCCTCAGATTTCAAACATCAAATACGTATTAGTTTTAGCCCATGTAAATGAATTATTTTAAAATGATGAATCCTGCATTGTTATTAAGCAGAGTCAAACTAGAAGTAGCAGGGGACAGAGCATGGAAAGATTCAATACCAGCATGGCATTCAGACAAAACAGGAAGTGCTGCCGGGCCCTGATCACACCAGGATTCATTTCATTAGGCACAGAAAACGCTCTGGTCAAGCTCTTTTGGCGAAACAGCATGGTGTATCTGTGGCTGCATGCAGAACCGGGAAATAATGGAAAAAAGATGTCGGATTCCAACACCTTGCACTGAAAAGTTGACAATATCTTAGACAAACTCAAAGCGTGGCGCAAGAGAAGTGATTTACCACTAAGGAAATTCAGTTTGTACACATGCAAATTTCAATGAACTGGGTGTAACAGGCTACATTCACATTACAAGCCACATTGTTGAATTCAGATTTTTTTTTATCTTGGTTATCTTGGAAACTGCAGACATGCACACATCAGTGACATCTGTGTCACCAACAACAAAAAACATCTTATTTGTGAGACAACTCATGGTGTTCAAATCGAAATGGACACTTGTACCGAATGCATGCATGACATTTCCCACTGAAGGACAGCAAACACTTTGGTCAGCTGTTCACGAGTAGATTGTGAGCAGCTGACGATCTGCATTGTTGTTGTCAGAGAACAAAAGCAACCAAGAGTTTGCAGTATGCCTACTGTAAGTCTTTTACAATGCAGATGGGAAGACAAAATGTTTTCCTTTTTTGGCTTGCTAACACATTAGTTGTTACTTTTTACCTTTCCTTTTTGACTATTTTCCCCCATGTAGGTCTCTGGACTCAAGAGTGTTTTTAGAAAACATGCCTATTTTTGTCTGGGTGACAGAGGTGGAACAGACATCTACAACAAAGGTGAGTGAGATATAATTGACTATAAAACAGGTACTGAGTCATCGCTTGTCACACGCCCTGTCTGAACCTCTTTAAAAGCCACTCTTCACTCATTATTTTGATAAAGCTGCAAGCCTCACCTTTCCTGATCAAAAGTTTCTTAATATCACAATCCCCAAAGTTATCCTTGAAGACAGTATTGTATCATTATGTGCGTTTCATCTCCTCTGAAGTTCTGGTAAGAGACTATTGATGCGGTGGAGCTGAACTGTCTCCTTTTGAAATGTTCACCTCAAAGGTGCTGAATCCAAATCTCTACACGATTGAGCTGAGCCACGAGGACTTCACGTGGAAAATCAAAAGCCGTTTCAAGCACTTCCAAGCTCTTTATCGGTAGCTGCTGATGTTCAAGGCTTTTGTAAAGCTCCCCCTGCCAACCTGCAAGCAAGAACTGCTAATTTGGTCACCTTTTGTCACTCACTTACATATGCCACATGCAAAACCCGCGCACACTCATCAGTGTGCAGAATCACACAAGACATCGGCACAGATGCGTGCACGAAACTGGCTTTTAGCAGAAACTTATTTATACCCTACGTCTTCTCTTACATTCATGAGTGTTTGTTTCTTAGTTGAGGGTTATCAGTTTCTCTTCAGCTCATTTCTCTTCAGAGGCTTGGAAAAATATAGCATATTCTTGCAGACAGTGGAAATTCATTTGTATAAAAACCCCACTGCAGAACTTAAAACTCAACTTCCAGCCAAATGAAACCTTGGAGAAAAGGGTTTACCCTATATATGGATATAGACATTTGGAGAGAAGGACTGTAAATCTGTATTTAAAAACCTAAAATAATACTAAAAGCTACTCTCAGTTTAAAATTGGACTAAATGGATTTAATCTCATTCTTTTCCACTTCAAGAATGAGGATAGTGTGCACGTTGAACCCCAGTCTATAATGGAAAAGCAGATATGGTTTGCGCATTGACTACCACAAGCTCCCCAAAAGTTTAACGATGCAATGATTTGACCTCCAGTGTCCTTATCAGTCAAAAGTATTATCTTCTTAATCTTTTCGATTAAATGCCTCTGGCAAAAACAGGCATCGAATGCAGTAGAATGACAGCACTGATTACAATATACAGCCGTAGCAATAATATTTGTGCTGTAATTCTGGTTTGGTATGGGGACCACTCATTAGGCTATGTATGCACTCTTCAGCTGAGTGGAAAACAGCTGGAATCTGTCTGATGGATGCAGTTGGAGGACAACGTAAGAAACATCCTCAAAAGCACAGTATACAGCTTCTATCTGTAAGCATTACAGCTAATGTATTGTCTTGTAAAAGACTGACATCAGTGCAGTCAACTCCATTGAAGGTGAGCCATCCATACTTTAATTAGGTGTGAAAGCTTACAGTAATTTCATCCTTGTCAGAGTTCTGTGGCCTGCATGAGGAGAGTCCCTTCTCCGAGGATGGTGATGGAGAATAGCTTGCATTAATGAGGGGAAACACAGCAGGCAGGAGCAAAGAAAGTATCACTTAAAGAGCTAAGATGGCTGCTAATATCCATTGCCTACGGAATAAAAGCAATGAGATGACACATTATTATAATGATGCATAAGTGCAAAGTAAGCATCTTGGAGTAAAACAAAGTCAACGTGTTCTAAAGGAATATGTGCGACAAACTGGAAGAGAAGAGAGAAGTATTATTTTCAGCTGAAAAGTTGTTGTGTCACATAACTTCATTGTTACCTCTCTCATTCTAAGCTGTGTCTTTTCAGTAAGATCATTTCTAACACATTGATGCTTTATTTTATGACTTTATTATGCTAACCAAACGTTTTTGTATGCTTTCAATGTGTGTGTGTCTTTTTATGAAGTCAGACTCAATTTTGATCTTGAAGCAATTGGGAAAATGGACAATTCCACAATTCCACTCAGATGTGCATATTTAGGATTCTGTCAATCCTTACATCTAGGTTAAAACAGATTCCGCCTGCTCCCCTCTGAATTCCATCATTGTGTGTGCGAGTGTGGTTCTGTGCACTTTGTAGATGGCTGGTGGTGAAGGACTCTTTTGTTCTCTACATGAGGCCAAAGCACAACCAGGTGGGAATGGTGATCCTCTATGATAAGGGCTCTCACATCAAGATGAGCACGCAGGAGACCGGCGTCCATCACGGAGTCGCCATCGAGAACCTCTGCAGGAAAGTATCTGTTTTTATATTTACATTTTGCTGTGATTGCAAAGACTGTGCTGACTGTACAAAGATTACTTGTGTGGTGTGTTCTATATCTCTGTATACATGCCACACATGTCACATCCATACTGTTAAGGGACAAAGCATGCTGCCTCCATCAGGCTCTGCAAACAAAGACGCTCTGGACTGAAGGCACGCATTCCTTTGTCTTCAAAAAGGCCACTGCTTCTGAGGTGTTTCAA
Source organism: Chaunax sp. Z400 (assembly GCA_037577475.1). Classification (NCBI taxonomy): domain Eukaryota; kingdom Metazoa; phylum Chordata; class Actinopteri; order Lophiiformes; family Chaunacidae; genus Chaunax; species Chaunax sp. Z400. The sequence continues at coordinate 7,370,921 of CM075196.1, forward strand.
TAATTTGGCAGCCCCTGAAGGGGCCATACAATTCCTTCTTTCATTCATTCATTCATCCATTCTTAGAAGTTTGGCAAAGACTCTAACCTTCAGGAGAACCATCATGGATCCCTCATTCTCACCAGGGAGAACCGAAACACACAAAAATAATAGAAATACAGTTTATGTACTTGAGCCCATTGAAGCTGTTTAAAAAAAGTTTTTAAGAAAGTTACTTAATAATAACTAAACCGTAGACATTCAACAACTGCCACAAGTTTACAACACCTGCAGTCGTCAACACTCCTGTTGACACCCAAACAAAGACAAAAGTCCTGTCCAATCCTATCAACTTTAGCCAGGGCCTCCACAGGTGTCTGTGGCTCTGCCTACCAAAGTGACGGAGCCATCATAACACATCACAGCTCAGAGTGGAAGAGTGGCAGCACCCAGCTAGCCCACTACACAATGTAGGCCCTTGGGCATGGCGATGGGATAGAAACCCCGATCATTTGCAAGATGCCAGGAGTGGCTCTCTTAGGGGATGACAGAACATTTTGACTGCATGTGACCCCCACAGGATTCTATCTTGCAGGGGTCAGGGTTTACACCAGGAGGATGGTTGGATGATTCAAGTGGCCAGAGGGTGATTGTAGAAAACAGAACGGATGTGAGAGACCTGGCAGTGGTAAGGTTGATTTGTTTCTGTACCGTCCTCCCTGCTGCTGCCTTCTCCCTGGTGCTGCTCACAAAAGTGTTCTGCCAAAAACCCTCTTGTCCCCAGTGCACCCCAGGCCCTGGCTTGATTGACACCCTGTCACATTATCTTATGACATCGCTGGTGGTGAGAGAGTACTGAGGAGTGATACTGCAAAGTAGCTAGGGACGTGCACACAAACACAGACAAAGACACACAGCCACACATAATGTACACACATATACAGTAACACAAACACACCCTAAGGAGCTCACGCACGCTTTAGATGAGTTGAAGTATATCTCATCTGTGTGTGTGTGTGTGTGTGTGTGTGTGTGTGTGTGTGTGTGTGTGTGTGTGTGTGTGTGTGTGTGTGTTGTAAAGGCAGGATTCACTAAACACTGGGGAAGGTTCACATAGGGGCGCAGATGTTTTGCACATCATGTACATTGCTCTGCAGAGACAGGTTATTTTAGGCAGCAGGGTGTACGGAACAGTCCACTGATTCCTTTATGAGATGAATATCAGTCTCCGTAGCTGACGGTATCTCCAGGCTTTTATTTATGCCATCCTTTACTCCCAAAGTGACGCTCTATTGTAATAAGCATTGTAACACCTCTGGCATATGCACCAGGGACTGGTACATCTGCAAAAGAGGCCTATAAATAGATGAAAGTCAGAGTTTAACATTGATCTCATCTCTATTCTAAAGTTAACATGATGTGAGGATCAGTAAAAGCACTTGAATCAGTAGCGTTCTGCTTTTATTGAAGATTTGACAAAAAGTAGCTTGTTGGTGAGGAGAAAAGCAAAGTGCCAACTTATGTGCCTTAAGGTAAAATGTGTAGTTTAATGATCTTACTGTGCCTTTGAATGGAGGGTAATAATCCACCTTGACCATATGTACTCTACACCACCTTTATTGGTCCTTTCACTTTGCAGAGAGTCTTCCACAACCCCTTTAAGGAGCCCAGGGACTTTATTGGCATGGTGACAGCTGCTTTCTACTCTGGTTATTCTCCACCGGGATGACATGTCATTTCCAGTTCGTAGGGGAAACCCGCCTTCACCGTCGTTGAAAAGCAATTGAGACAAAACTTAAATCTGTAACTTTACAGTAAATAACAGGCTTCACATGTGAAATACTGTTTTTTTTAAATACATTTTTTACTGTATTTATATTATAGTATATACCTGAAATAAATATATAGTCTATCACTGTATTTTTGTAAATTTACAACACATTACTGGTCACACTGTGTATTTACAGCATGTAAACTGTATTTTCAAATGACACATTTTGGAGGTACATCTGCCACGTTTATCACTTATTTACCATGAAACCTCTTGACTCCACGCTAAAATACAAAAAAATATGATATTTACAGCTTCCATTGTTGGTCAGTGTTTGTTCAGGATAGGTTGATGTTTTCAGGGTTAGTGGAACAGACAGTGGTGACCCTTTCTGTGAATGGGACTCATAGGGATCCATTGCCAGCAGTGGGCCACCGATGTTTGTCCACATGGACGTGAACCTTTTGAGTGGCAGGTCAAGAAAAGCATGCCAGGAACAGCTGTGTGAGGATGATGGTTGTCAGACCACAGAACACGTCAAAGTTCAGACAAGCACCTGGCAGCTGGATGACATTGAACTGGGAGTTAAAGAGAATCAATGCATTTTCTTAAACTATAATGATATGCTTTATAGAATTTTAGATTTAGTACTTTGGGGATATTTTAATTTTGATAAATAATATTCATTACATTTATACACACCCGTTATAAAGCCTGGACAAACCAGTCATCGCAGAATCTGCACATTAATTCCCATCAATTATTTGGCAGGTGTATTGAGCAGGGTCAGGCCAATATGAAGGCTCCCATTAGCATCTAAGGCCCACTTTAGGGGTTGATATTCATCCACCTCTGTCTGGTGGAGGGGTAAACCCCCACCTCCCACCCCCTGGAGGCCTGCATTAAACATAAAGACTCTGCATGGATGAGTGAGTCAACAAATTACCACAACCATTAAATGTGAAAAAATGATCTGCCCTCTATGTGCCACCAGTCTGCTCTCTTCTGTTCTCTTCGCTTCTGTTCTCCTCTCTTCTGTTCTCTTCTCTTCTGTCCTGTTCTGTTCCCTTCTCTTCTGTTCTCTTCTGTTCTGTTCTCCTCTGTTCTCTTCTCTTCTCTTCCATCTTTGCTCCCCCCCCCATTACCTTACTTTCCTCCATTAAGTTATTGTCCTGGGCTTTTAAATAAACATGATCTTAGCCTGAGCTTTGTCTTATTGCATTTAGTTAGAGCATCCCTCCTCATGCTTGACTGGCTGTGTCCATCAACTCAAGGGAGCCTGACTTGCTGCAAAATCCTAGCTAATACACATGAAACTGATACAGCTGTTGGTCTAACCTTTGAGTGTCTCCTAAGGAGCACAGTGATATTTGCACTTAATAAAATTATGCCTACCAGGAGAATATGCCGCTGACATTTGCCATTTGTCAAGTTGAGGTGGCAGTGAGGCTTTATGAGTCATTAGTGATGAGGTTACGGTCATGAGTTCCTTAGCCTGCAGCTATTTATTACTGTACATGGAGGATTTTTTTTAATTTTTTTTTATAAAGATCATACTGTATATCCTGCCACATAACATGAAAGGGTAAAACATATAATAGTCAACAATTAAACATGTTAGGATAAAATGATTTAAATAATAAAATCTAAATAAAACTGATTAATTCAAATCCATAAAAAGTCAAAATAGGACACTGTGTTCCTACAACTGAGGGGCAGAACAGAGAAGTCCTGCTCACCTTTAGTTGAAAGGTTTGACTGAGTGACTAAAAGAGGATCTGAGGTCTCTTTACATGACAACATTTTTGCTGAAAACAGAAGTTTTTTCTTTTTGTTTCCAAAAAGTTCTTCGTTCGCGCGGCATCATTTTCAAAATGATCCCCGTTGGTGGTGTGACTTTTCAAAATCAACACCACAGAATAAGATGACTGTGGTGGATCAGCAAATCTACATTGGAGGAGCGTCAATAAACTCAACATAGTCTGGAGCACGAACAAAACCACACAGTCCAACGTTGTTTCTTTGTTGTTGTTCTGGCCATAGTGGGCTGTATTGGGCATGCACAAAGTGGGGCTGTGACATCATCATTTTCCAGAGGATTTGCATTTTGCCCATTTGATGATGGTACAGTAGGGTGGTGTTTTCAAAAGATTACACTCTGGAGCCCATTTTCAAAGGTTTGCATTTCCACGCCTTAAAAACGCCGTTCTTTTGTAAATGATGAGCCAGAATGCAGCAAAAGTTCACTGTTTTGGGGATAAAGCGGTTGTCGTGTAAATGGCCCCTTAGGCTGCATTTAGGCTCATGGGATGTCAGAGAAATATTCTTAAAGTAATCCTCTATGAGCCTTAAATGTGGTCATTAAAAATTTCAAATCCACAGTATTGTATAATGGACTGGTAGCTAATTGTTCTGGTACACTGTTAGTAAAAACAAACATACACTGTACACTGTGTGCCATAATCTAAAGCATGCACAAAAGAAAAACGAGTAGTGAAGAAGGAGCTTAGAATCAGGGACACATAGGAACTTTAGCCCATGCAGAGTGATAGATGCTGCAGATGTCGTGCCCTTCCCTCCAACAGTCACAAAGAGGTCATGCTGTGGAGGTGTGGTGCCTCCTGTTGTTGTAGGACAACGGAAAAGGACAGGATTTTTCCTTTTTTTAATTTTTTTTAATTTAAATATACAGAACATATTTAGAGTGGAAGTCACTAATTCTATATACCTGCCAATAATAGCCCTTACACCATATGTGATTATCCTCACATGATGTAGTGATTGATGAGCATGACTTTGGCCTAGATTACTAACTAAGAGCTAAAAAAGTTTACTTGCTAGGTTGTCTGACCTTGTTTGCGCTTCAACATGTTGATTCTATTACTGTAGGTTGCGTTTTAAAGTGCATATTTATTCTAAAACTATATTTGAAGTCATCATTGATAACAATAACAATGGGTTGCAGAGGGAATACATCAGAGACATTCCAATGAGCACAAAAGAAGAACAGACATATACAGAGCCTATAAAAAGTATTCACTCCCCCCCAGACTTTTTCATGTTTAATTCCCTTGGAAAAAACTAAAACCAAGTAGTCTACGTTAAAGTCTCTGAAAACTTCTGTAATATTTATAATTTTATTTTAAGTATTTCTGTATAACATTAAATATTCATGAATAAATAAGCAACAATTAAGTTAAAGATCAGAAAGAAAAACATCCTGGCAACACAAGCAAATAACCCCACAACTTTTCATCACATATTAATTCATATACAGCTTCACATTAGTTGTTGCAAAGGAATACCTGACATGACCTTCTACTATAACCTAAGTAAGTAGAGGTGGAAGAAGTATTCAGATACTTTACTTCAGTAAAAGTACTAACACTGTAAAATAATCTGTTAAATGTAAAAGTCCTGGAGTATAATCAAAAAACACAGTTAACATATTTAAAGAAAAAGTACTCAATGCAGAAAAATGTACCCAATAAGGCCTATATTCTTTATTATATCATTAGATTATATTTTTCATGTGTGAAAAGAGATTTTTACTGCTGTTGAGGTGGAATTCATTTTGAACTATTTTGTATCGGACTGCAAGGGATGATTATTTTTATTATGGTTTAATTTGCAGATTATTTTCTTTACAGATCAAATATATAGTATTGTTTTGTCATAATGTTTGTCATAATCACCTAGAGCCTAAACTGACACCACACAACGTTTTTAATCCAACCAAAAATAATTAAGTAATTAATATTTAATTAATAAGTAATTAAAATAATTAAAAAACTGTAAATCAGCTGGAACCATTAAATGTTTTTACATGAAAAATGACTCAAACGTTCAACAAAATAGTTGTTAAATAATTTGTTTTGTGTCTAAAAATCCCAGTTTTACAAGTAACAAGTGATTATTTAATAACTTAAGTGAGGTAAAAATTACAATCCTTCTTCCAGATAGTAGAAAAGGAGAGTAGCATCAAATGGACATTCTAAATAGTAAAGTACTTGAGTAACTTGAGTAGTCAGTGTGTTCATGTCACTAATAAAGTGAGAAGCAAATCTGCTTAAATTTGAAATCATACTTTTCATGTAACGTTAGTTACGTTTGGCTGTTGGTGTATTATGTTTTATCTGAGAGTGATTATCACTTCTATGACTACATTTTAAATCAGCCTTCCTGGGCAAAATCTTTGATATATTGGTGTTGCCAGTACATTTCTGACATTCTGTTGTGTTCTTGCTGATTTCTCTTTAAAAACATGGTGCACATGTGTTGGTTGTTGTTGCTCATGCTGGGTTATTTATCTCCAAATAGTCTGTGGGTGAATCACAGTAAAATAACTCACTTAAAAAACAAAATTTGATTGTTTTCGTCAAAAAAACATAGTACATTTATATTGCTTTTGTTAACATCCCATTTTTTTTGACTACCTCCAAACGTGATATTGCCCTTCAGTTATTCATCTGTCAATTTTATTGATTTATAGTGTGCTAAACTCCTCTTTGAGCCGATGCTGGGATTTACTTTCACTACTTGAGAATTTCCCCACTGTGGGACTAATAAAAGAATATCTTATCTGAGTATCTTATCTTACTGGACCATCCTAAATCTCATCCAAATGAATCCTTAGTTATCCCCACATTGTTGTGTAATGAATAATGTTTTATTCAAAATCCTTCAGAGTCATACTGAGAAAATGGCAATTACATTCTTCATTAACATACACTTGATAAATAATTTGTTATGTAATTATTTCCTGTGTGACAACGATAGTTGTTATATACAACCTATATAAATGAACCTTGTCTGCAAACTCATGTTTTTTCCTCTGTGTGTCTTGAAATACCGAAGAAGAGATTTATATTAGATTCAAAGAAATCAACTTTCCACCTTTTTCATTGAGCTATTATTTAAGCCTATGTCTGTGTTTTTAAGAAACACAATTGTCACCAGTCACCACCACAACTACCGGCTTTATCTGCAGCTGATAAACTGTCTGAAGCAATGGTTTGAGCCTGCATTTAATGGGCCTCTCTCTCTCTCTATGTGTCATTTGTGCCATTCTTGTGCCTCTTTTAGCCTTACAGTGTCATTATGATCAATGATGGCCTCTAGTATTTGATGTAACATGTAAGTCTAATTAATCACAAACAGTTAACTAGATAAATAGAGAAAATGGGTCAATATACATTCTCCTCAGAGGATTATTAATAAACTCGATGTCAAACCTATGCATGAGTTGTGCATCAGATAATCATCAGATCATGTCTTGTTCTTTCCTCTTCATGGCCTTATGAGGGTTTCCTTGCATGGTCAGAAATACAGTACAGTATACATACTTCTCTCCACTGAGAAGACCAGAACACTGAGTAACCAACAGTTGGATCTTCCAGAAACAGGTGTGTTTCACTTAAAATCACGTATCAAACATTCGTCACACACAGGTAACCTCATATAATTTATTAATTCATTATTTAATAATTCATCCAAAATAGCAGAATCATAAAATATGAATCAATCCCAGGGGTGGTGCTAAGTTTACCAGCACTGTATGGTCTCTGAGATTTTCTTTCTGTCACTTCTGTTAATGAAGATGGAATCTATTCAGAGCTAATCACACGCAACTGACTGCTCGGCGTGCCATAGTTCTCTCCATTACACTCATTTAGGAAGATCAGCATCTGCTAAAGAAATGGAGACATCAGCAAACCCGTGATGCTTCTTCTTCTCCGCCTTCAGCAAAAGCTTGTGTGTCTGCGCATCCAGTGATCTTCATCATTTATTTACAGTATTTGATAAGTTAGCAAACATACAAAACATTCTGGTGATGCTACAATTCTGCTGTCTTCTGTGTTTGTGTGTTTACATGTGTTTGCTCACAGAAACGGACTCCCTGAAGGCCACATCAGAAATAATGAACTGTTTGGAGAGTGGAGGGGCCTTTTTTTTCGGGCAGCATGAAGAAGACTGCACTTCATCCTAAATGATCGGGTCAAGTTCCACAAACCATTTGATGTTACTGACTTGCTTATTTACTGTTTCTTCAACGTGTACGCCGAGTCTGTTTATAGAATATTACACAATATAAACAAGTAAATATGTCCTAATGATCCTGTGAGCCAGCATTTCTCCCAGCAAATCCTGTCCCCAGTGTGAAATTAATTGCTGTGATGTTGTCATGCAAAATATCAAAATCTTATTTTCAAATCAGATCCATGGTGTCTTAAAAAATAAGAATTGCGCCAAAGCAAGAGGAAAATAATCTGTAACATCACACAAGCCTTGAAGGACACTGATTTTCACTTTCAACTGTTTGATGTTGTTTGATTGCTTACGCGCATGTATCCTCATACAAGTCTGTGTGTCTGTGTGTCTATGTGCAGGCACGCGCCAGTTTGAATTTTTTGGATCAGAAAAATTGAGTTTGACTGCAGAGCATGGAAAGGTTACATTTGGAAAACAAACTATATGACAAGAGCGTTCTCTTTTGATACCGTGATTGGCAATCTTCAAATGCTGCCAAACAAAGACGAGTAACAGGATAAAAAAAACAAAACCAAAGGAAAGGCAAAATTGAAGTTGTCAGTTTGTGCTTGAGTTGTCCTAAACTATTCCATTCTGCAGCCAGTGGGGGTTTCTGTCAGTCGGCAGCAGACTTCTATATTTCATTTTTCTGTCTGGGCCTTTACACATCTCAGGGTTTTGGGTTTGAAATGACTGGTCTGGACACAGCGTGAGGATAAAGATGACAAATGCATATGTCATATTAAAATCATTCAAAATTTCCAGGGGGAAGGGAGAGAAATTTGGGAAGGTGGAGACTCAGTGAAATCAAACATCTTCTTAGTTCTTATCAGAACGAAGAGCTACGTATGGATGACTGTTGAGCATTCCAAATCACAGTCATCTCAGCTGGACCAACTGTAGCATATGAGTCTTTATTCTATTTGTTTGTTTGCTTTATGGTTGCATACAAAACCTCCTAGAATGACCACAGCCCCGACGTGATACTAGAGAAGAAATACAGAACAAGATGCTCAGTGATGGAGCCATGCATTTTATTTTACAGCATGTAGAATGGCTTCATCTCAAGTGTAGCCAAGTCTTTATCTTACGGCATCTCTTCATTGACTACCCTGACGTAAAACCCTCTTTTGTTTGTAGATTATAATATTGCAGAATTCACATTGCAGTGTGCATGCATTGCATGCTTCTTTCTGTCAAACCCATTTTCTGCTCTCTTGCTCGCAAACAGCATATTCATGCACAATTAGACATAATGGCAGAGTTAAAAACATGAAATTATAAGGTAATGTCTCACCGAGGGCTGTAGTCACATTAAAAAATGCTTTCCAAGTGATCTGGAAGATTGCGCTGCAGTGAAATTTAACAGTTTGAGCATAGCTCCCCCTGCAGGAAGGCATTATTCCTTGCTAATAATACCCTCAAATGCTTGGACTGAAGTAGAGGCGCTCATTGTTACCCCTTTCACTGCAATTACAGGCCTTTCTACTTTGATTGGTGGGTAATTGAATTGGTTTGAACATGTATGATTTCCTTCCGAATTTGCCACTCATAGTCCAATCTTGGCACCTGATCAGACAATGCCTGTCTCCCAGTGATTAAAGACCCCAAAGCCAGGTGTAAAACTAGACAACTAGGGAACCATAGCCAGATGAATAGGACTGATTAGGTGTTCAGTGAAAATGAGATTTTTCTGGCTCAAAGACAAAGTACAGCCTCTCACTTTGTGCTCGGTGTTCGGTGGGGTGGCAGTCGACCGCTGTTGATGAGGTAGATGAGGCAAAGGCCTGAAAATGACTTTGTGCATTCAAAGCATTTACAAAGGAGCCGCAGAGTCAAAGTCTGAGGCTAAATCTGAGAAAAACATTTCAAGCATGAAACAGGCTTTTAAATTGAATTTAAATGGAAAAATTTAAGAATTTTTTTGTTGTTGTCCTGATTAGGCAGAAAACAGCCATTCCCAGATCACTTGTGGAGATCATGGAGCAGAGAGAAAACCATCGGAGGTACAGCTTTAAAAATGATGTGTAACAATGAGACACAAGTTTGATTTAAGTTTGAACTGAGGATGTTTTATCTCACCATTCATTTTTTCATGTGAAGATATATTATCTTACCTGTGTGTGGAAAAGAGATCCATTTAAATTTTTTGAACACAGTAACTACAGTTTGATAAGGTTTATTTGTACCTTTAATTTTTCATTGTAAGAAACACATGAGCTAGAAGATTAGGACTTTTTTACTACATTCTCATACCAACGGCAAGAGAATAGGGTCACATTCGGGTCCTAAGAGAATCACGTCTGTGTTCAGGTCAAGATCAGTATATCTTGAGAGGTGGATGTACGCCAGCTGACTGAGTGGAAAATGAGAGGTTTTTTTCTCCCTTCATTGAGAATGAAATGGATTTTAATCAACACATTATGCCAGTTGTTAATTGCCTTTGCCGCCCGCTGCTAAAATAATTTGCTACTTTTTTATTGTAGAAGTAGCCATCTGTTTCAAAACACAGGGATCGCATCAGGCCTAGACCTGGAGTGGATGCTGACATGAGATACAGGCGCCTAATTTGCACCGCCACCACCTTATTTATGAGGCTAACAATGTGTGGAGTGGAGGGAATGATTCGCGACAAGGACCTAAATTGAGGAGCAAGCTACATTGAATTTATGAAAACGGAACATTATTCTTTAGAAATGCACCTTCATTTAAAAGATACGTTACGCTTTATTATGTAGGCGTGTACAAAAGGATTAAGTCACTACTGTGCAACTGGACATGTCAGAATAATTCTTTTTTAAATATGCGTCATTTAAACCTTGAGGGAACAATGGCCTTCTTATGAGGATCACCCTGTTTTAACCCATCTGTATCCATTTAATTGCTCAAAGCTGCAGACAGACACTCAGTGATGTCTAAAAGGGACAATAGTCACAAGGAGCTCAGTGAGAGAAGCTTTTACCCCGCTTCACCTCATATTTACTCTAATCAGTCCCACTGTTGAGGCACACAGTACAGATTCTATGGATTGAGAGAATAACGCCTCTGTATTCTCCTCAGTTATTGGCTCCATGTGTTTTGTATAGGCAGGTTAACATCTGAGTGTTTGGATTTGTTATATGTGCAGCCATAGAAAATGTGTCCAGCGTGCTTTTGTCTTTTTCTTGTCTTTTTTGGGGGGGGGGGCTGGAAAGTGAGGCAAGCATAGGGTGTCCTTCCTGCTCTTGGGGAAGGTGTTGAAATGCGTTGCTCAACAATGACTCAGATCAAAAGTTGATGAGGAATCTTACCACCTACATCTTTGACAATTGATACAGCAAGCTTTTACACTCAAGAGCAATCACACCTCATTTCTGGTTAATAATCAGATTGACCACATCCTCTCTGTGTATGATAGACTCCCTGGAGGAGGGTGGCAGGTGTGTGCTCTAAAATATATCTACTTTTCAACACTTCCTCCTTCAAAACCAGTTTTTAATTAGCTGCAGGGAGAGCCATCAACAACGTCACCAGGCCATGTGCTTTTTATATAAGACATTTTTCAGTGGCTCTGTCTGTCATCCATGCAGTATTCGCAGCATTTGCATCCGTTAGTGCGTGTGTGTGGTGGTGGACTCGTACTGCAGTCATCTCAACAGGAGGGGACCGAGCCATCAAAGCCATCATGTACTTTAATTACAGGTAATCTCAACTCACAGACACTCACGCTCCCTCTGTTCTTAAGAACTTCCTCCTCAATTACCAAAGTGCCTCAATTAGGCCCTAAATAAGCAGTGGACATGCACAAGGGAGAGATGGGCAAATTACAAGGCTGAGGGTAAAGACAACAGGCCCTGTAAGAGCCAGTGTGATGCAGAGGCAATTAAAAGACAAAAAAAGTGTTCTACCACACAGGGTGAAAATGAGAAAAAAGAGAAAAAGCTCTTTGATAACCTAGTTCTGAGCTAAGTGGAGCTTAAGAGGAGACGGCCGAGGAAAAGAAAGAATGAGAAAGGAAAAATTAAAGACATTTGATTGGCAAGAGGGCTGATGTCACACTGCTTCTCGACAGGACCATATGTCGGGGGAGCACTCACTCATCGAGAGACTGGAATGTGTGAGTAAGTTGTGCTTTCTATAGAGCGAGTGGGCGTCCCACAGGCAGCTGATTCTCTCCACTCTCTGCGGTTCCCTTCGCATTCATTATCCAGCCAACCCCATACACACTCCATCAACTGTGAGACTTACTGGGCTTTGAATGGGCAAATGAAGACCCCGTCTCTTTTAATGGGTTCATTCTGTGTCTAACAAGGAGGATGCTTAAGCTGCAGTCAGCAGTTGAGTGCATTAGTCAATTAGCTTAAATCCGAGCTGGAGCGATTGTCTGATGAATTAACTAGAAAGATATGCACCAGCAAAGAACGCAAACGAGTGAAACGAGAGCGTTGTTTGTGTTTTGTTTTTGAGAGGGCGTGTCCTCTCACAGTGCTTGTGTATTGGATCAATGACATTGCTGGATGGCAGTTCTCACACTGACCCTGGATGGCTGGGTGGAAACCGGAGACAAGAAACTAAGCTCGTCTAGAGTCAATGCCAGAACTCCACATGGCAGATGACAGGATTGTCATCATCGGGCATCACAGTGAAATGGAGGAAATGCAGGGGAGAGCATATTGGAGTCAAAAGGAACAGCCCTGCACCGCAGCCTCAGAAGTGAGTCAAGTCTCCTTTGGTCGCTGCATTTACGTTTTACGTAAACAGGAAAGCACCTTCCCATTCACTTAAACAGCAAAATTTTGACTGGTACTGTATAGTCAGAAAAAAAAAATGCCCCAACAGCTTAGGGCAACCCAGCTTATTTCCAGGAGAGGGCAGTGTTATCCTGAGAAGGGGTGATCTAAGCAAGGAGAATCATTAAAGAGCATCCGTCCATTCAAGTGTCACCTTTGTTAGTCTAATCCCACATGTTGTGTTTTTACACATGAAGGGATTGTAAAGTGAATTCCATCACTGATGAAAGGGAGTACCAGTTGTGTTTCTAGATTTAGCTGAAAACCCTCTGCTCGTCAGAGAAAGGCATGTCGACTGGAACATATAATAGTCTATTATGACAAACAAGGTGGTTTAACATTTAAACAAGAGTATAAACTGCCAAAATCCTGACCACCATATTACTGTATCAAGTGTAATGTGAAGGACGACAACTTTTTGCTCATAAATGCCTCAGCAGTGCAGGGCTTTATTATAATAAATACTTTATAACGCTAAGGATTTATAATAATCAACAATTTACAAAATATTTCAGATGTTTTTCTCCACACAAGTACATGAGATAGATCTGACATTTAATTACAATCACAGTCATAAACTTAGATGTTGATTTAATTTGATTATTCCACTAACCAGAACAAGAATCAAAAATCAACATTTCTACAATTAATACTGAAGGTTAGAGGAGACATTTAGAAACATGGACTGAAACAGAAGAACAGAAATAAAGCATTACAAAGAAAGACATCACACATTAGCGAGCTGTAGCAACACAATGACATGAAACATCAGGACCGTAGAAACACATATTGTACAGCAGCAGCTTCTCATTTCATGAATGCAATTAGTCCTTTCCAGTCACAGTCTGCTTTAACACCATATATACCTGCATAGAAAAACTCCAAATGAGCAGATCACAAAGGAAAAGTCATACGAATTCCAGAAGTAGGATATCGTCCCTGCATGTCACAATTGCATGTCAACATATGTCTCCTTTGTAAGTGGCACACACAGTCTGCCATACATTCTGAACACTTATGAACCTGGATTTTTTTTTTAAATATTCGATAAAGCATCTGTGAAGACCAAGAGGAAACGAAACAGCTTCTCATCTTACGTGTAAAACAAATGGAAAACTGGGCTGTGACTCATTCTCTAAATGTCAATGTGGTCGTCGCCGCTCTCATCACTCTCCACAGTCAGCTGACGGGTCCACCACTTCTTCACCTCAGACCCCGAAGAAGCCTCATCGTTCACAGGGTTCATCTTACACACTATGGACTTGACACTTGTGCGACCTGACAATACGTGGAAAGACAAGAGAATTCACAGACTGACTCTTGTTTCATGTCAACATGCACTTCTTTTTCATTTTTACAATTCCACATAAAACTGTCCTTGTCTCTTTCCAGGCCACTATTGGAAAGAAGAGTTTCATCATTTTAATCTACATTATCATAAGCCTTCATACCAGCCGTACCCTTATAGTCAACCATAACTATTCCATAAGCATTTTTAAATTTGAAAAGACTTCAATCAATGTCTGCTCAAAGTTTTATTAATGCTGTCTCACAATCAAATTCCCCACCCCTGTTAGAGCAGAAGAGACGGCCAGACTGTATAGTAACCAATAAAGAAATCATCGTCAGTCATAGTAGAAACCCAAGATAACATCAAATAGCATTAAAGAATTGCTGAACAGTATCAATAGTTTTCAATATCATCTAATACTGTGCATATATCTCCAAGTATTTTTAATTTCATATAGTTTTAGCATGTAAATCAGTGCAGTGAGCATGAATGCGTGTCTGCCGCACACACACTGTTCCTGCTCCAGTCACCTCAACATCTTCACCATCTGCACATTTGGACTGTGTAAATTACTGAAGATTGGAAATAAAGCCGGTGACAGCTCTCGTACAATCAGGATACTCAATATCCTTATTATGAGACCTAATTATAATGCATGGCAAGTTCACAACAAAACTTAAGTAAATAAGTGAGGGATTGTCGCATTTATTTTGGCAAGATGTGAAGCAGTCAGTCTGATCAATGCAAACCTAAAAATATAATATGTATAAATACTGACATATTTCTTTATGTCCATCATTCATGATTTGTCTACCTCTATCATCCATGCATGGTACTGCATGATGGATGTATGGACTACCCTCACACTGCTAGAGGACAATGTGAATGGAAAAATTACCAATATGTACTTTCTATAACCTCTGCCTCAACAAGCACCTTGATTTCTGTGTCAGAAAAACTCCTCTTCTTCATCTTCCTCTCAGTTGTTGCCATGATTCACCCTAAAAACCTTCGATCAGCGGGCTCATTTCAATACATCACCATTCAGGTTTAACTCTGCATTGAGCATTGAATGTTGGCATGTTGAGGGTATGATAGGAGGCTGATCCCAAGCTTACATTTCCTGTGATTTACAGTAAATGTTTGTATTAGCAGACAGCGTTGTGCACGAACACCTTCAGTATGGATCTTACGCACAGTTCTCTGAATAAGACCCCTGTCTTTCAAAAGTAGGGAGACACTAGGAAAAGGATTTGTTCCAGTCCAAAATCATTTGAACAGAATGTCCTATGCAAATGTCAATACACAGTAATACACAGTATACACACACCTGAAGGCAACCTCCACTGTCCCAGCTTCCTCTGTGGTCTCCCCAGGTCTGAGGAGTCCTGCCGGTAGCCTCCTCTGTCTGACAATGTGGGGCTCAGTAGCTGCTGGAGACCACTCATCTAAACAAAGAGGAGATATCCTTTTTTTTTCCACCAGTGCAAGTTCACAGCTGCAGATTATATGATGCATTTGCTACTTATCAAGCTGTGAGCGTGTGCGAGTGTGTATGAAGTGTTGGTATGGATGCAGCGTTTTACCTCTGGCTGCGAGGGGTTGTCTCGGTTATTAGCATTGTGGTCTTCACTTGGCACAGTGGTCTCTATGCTGGGGGGGTTGAGGAAGCGGCTCACCTCCTGCTGCTGGCTCTCTCTCAGGCTGTGGATGATGCTACATGACTGCTGCTGCTTCTGCAAGTGGACACAGACAAACACAACCAGTTCCTGAGACTGTGCCGTATGAATTGTAACGAGCATGTTTGTAAAGGAGGGCTTGGAATGAGAGACTAACTGCTCGGATGCGTTTGAGGCACTTCTTGAGCCACATGCGTATTGTCTGCTTGGCAACTTCTTCTTCAATGGTGTATTCCAACTGTTCCCTGGCCAACAGCTCCTCCAGCTGGAGAGACTTTCTAATGTCCACTGAGCGATACGACAGCATGCTGTATGATTACATACACACAGACACACAGAGAGCCACAAGGAGTTGAGATGCTGAGCCCAAGTAGTAATATCCCTTACACAATCGTGTTTCACAAAGTGATGAGTTTATTAAATACTTCATGTATTTGTAAAACATGCAAGGCAGTAAAGGAGGTGTACAGTTCAGTAATGACGTCGCATTGTGCTGCTCTAAATATACTGTATCTGACTGAAGTGTACGAAGTGTTCCATGGTCACCTGAGCACATCATGGAAGGTCACATCCCCTCCACTGTGCAGTCGCTCCATCTCGTAGCACATGTGTTTAAACAGCAACTTGTCTTTGTCCAGGTCCACCTCCAACCTGCCCCGGAGCAGACGAAGCAGGAACTTCACCCTGGATGTCGGGATCACTCCCTGGGGAAACACTCATAGAAGTCACAGGGTAATTCTAGAGGTAGTGACGTTAAGTCAAGTCTATATCTAATCTAAAGTCTAGTCTGTGCTGTGTTGAACTTCTAATTTTTATTCATTTAAATCATTTTTTCCCCAATACATTTTAAAAAAAAGTAGAATTGAATTGTGATAGTCCCATTTGCTAATCCAACACCTGCTATTATTAGTTTTAGTTTTATTACTCGGTGCCATTGGTCATTGCCTCCAGCCAATCTCATTAGCTCTCTTACTGCTTCTCTCTCATCTATATTATCCTTTCCTCACAGCCATATGATCATCATTCTCTCCCCTCTGCTGTGCCCTCTCTCTTATTGCTAATTTCTCACCTCCCGTTTGTCATCCACCATATTCCAGATAATTTGGAAGTGTCTCAGGTCATTATAGCTCAACAGTTGGTCTTCCTCGGTGGAGTAGAAGAGGGAGAAATTCTCCACGATGATGGCTACAGTAATAGACAGAGATATTACTACTCACAGATCCAAATATTCAACAATATCAATGTCTATCTAGTTTTCATTTTAAGATGCATCAATTTCCATATGTATGATGATGAATGCAAGTTATTTAGAGCTTTAAATATTTATTTTAAGATGACGTGAGTTAACAGCCCAAGGTATATGGGAGCCTGAATAAATTATGTCAAAGTAATAGGTTGATGGAATCACGTTCTGAGATAACAACAAATCTAATAATGAGTTGAAGATAATCCCTTTGACACCATATTCCAACTTAATTCTCTACTTACTTTTATTCTTACAACAATCACTTTTCATATATTGTGTCTTTTGTTTAATTTTCAGGTTCTAAAGAGTATTTTTGTAAAAGGTGGCAATCATATCATAACTATCTGTTTATATGTGACTATCTGTGCCTTTAAAGATGAGATTATTTCATGTAGAATTGAAAGCTTCAAACAGTCCACAAATCCAGATTCATTGGAAATTCATTGGAAAATTACTCTAACCTCAATTATGAGGACCTTGCTTGTTGTCCTCAAACTAAACGAGTTCCTATAATGTCATTGTGTGAAAAAGATTGGGCCCTACAATGACATCAATACAAGCACACCTACACACACTGACCTACGAGTAGGTTGAGCATGATGTAGGCTATGATGACATAGAAAGAGCAGAAGTAGATCAGCGCTCCGGCATAGTTGCCACAGTCAGTCTCCCAGTAGCGATGTTTGTCCGGGGTGCAGAATGGGGCCTGCACCTGGAGACAGACATAAGAGCATTAACGTATGAGGCGTTAAATATATCAAATGCTCCCTGAAATGTTATGGTGAGTGGTTGGTTCAACTAAATAACCAAAATTATTATTTATATAGTAATATTTAGCCATGCAGATAGCCAGGTCAGGAATTTAAACAGGGATCTTTGCTCGTAAGTAGTTCCAGTGAGAGTATCCATATATGAACTGGGAAAAACCAGAATGACACAAAATATAATGTAATCAATATCAAGAATTTTGTTCTTTTGTCTGTCAGAATGCGAGGTGGACCTGCAGCCCATCTTACCATGCAGTCATGCATAATTTTATTCCAATCTTCCCCTGTGACAATTCGGAAGAGAACAGTGATAGCCTTCCCCGCTGTAGAGAAGTTGGCGTGCCTGCCATAAGGAGAGACAGAGTTAATCGGATAACTCTATAAATATGTGTTTTACTCTTTGCATTGCATCAGCCTGTAGCGGAAAAGCATGATGTTGAAGGACAGGGTAAGTTACGGTAAACAAAAGCAATTCATCTGACATCCTTACCGGTTGATGTTCTCTCCATATTTGACCGTTCCAAAGAGAACAACGCCAGCAAACGCATAACAGAGAAGAAGGAGGAACATTCCCACTATGATGAAGAAGCTCTTGTACATGCTGACAACCACAGTCAACAGCAGCATCTTCAGAGTCACCTTTATCATCACAGACACACACACACACACACACACACATATATTTAGAAGGATATTTCTTTTTACTAATGTGCATTCTTTTTGGCTAAATATGCTAGAATGAGCATGTTGGTGCACAAAAATATACTCACATGCTTCCCACATATTGTAAAGAATCTGAAGACGATCACACATGTGCCCATCATATAGGTATATGCATTCTACAGAGGAAATGTATATGGTTATTTGTGTGCAGTGAATTTCAAATAAATCTTTACTAAATGTGACAGTAATCTGTCCAACCAGTAGGGAGAAGTGCAGGACTATCCAAATGACACCCAGTGATGTGACCAGCAGGTCATAGCGATTCCGCCTGCTCTGCCAGTAACCCGCTGGAGACATGGCTATCAGCTTCATGGTCACCTAGGTAACAAAACCAACAAGAAACATCAAACAGAAGTCTACACTCAGAGAGAACATTTCCTTAATAGCATGAGAGGATGCTCACCTCTAGCACAAATATAAAGGTGAATACTACTGACATGGTGGCCAGAGGAAATGTTACTTGATCATCTACGTCCCACTGGAAATGAGCAGATTTAAACACACATGTCAACATATGAATTTCTATTCTATATTTAATATATGCATGACTGTAATGATACGTTGTGTTGTGATATGAGGCTTTACCTTGACTGAGAGCAGCACTGACTGTGCCAGCACCAGCACAGCAATGCCCCGCTTGAAGAAGGGATGCTGAGTAATGTCATACATCTTGGCTCGGAAACCCCCGTTTTCTGTCAGATAGAATAGCAGAAATTTATTGCACAGCTGGAATATAATATGTGGGGATTGTTGATTTCATCACTTTCCATACAGAAAGAGTGGCTCTCTCTGATCAAGTCAGAGATCAAATCTGGAGGTCTGAACCGGCTAGAGAAGCAATACTTCAATCTGTGGTAGTACTTCTTACTGTCCTGCAGATGGCACTCATGGACTGCTTCTGGATTATACTGCAGGTCTTACACACACAGTGCATATTTGCATATTCCTTAGTGAGGTAAGCGTTACATTACTGACTTCAAAACACACTTGGTATTTCAGTGTTTCATAAAACATATGTTTAACTTTTAAAAAAAGAAAAAGGAATGAGAAGACCTGACATGATTGGCCATCAGTGAAACCAGACCTAAGTGCTCCAGATAGTATTACTATATTCTGTTTGCATCTGTAACTCTACTGCATTTTTCCACGATTGAACAAAATTTGTTTTCCCCATTCACATGCAGTTGAATTTCAAGTTTATGCTTGCACAACTGACTTGAACAGATCCAGAGGAAGGCTCTGTGATTCTATAGGTATGACTGCTGACCACTAAGAGACAGTCTTTAGAGGTACTTTGAGTAGGGGCATGTCAGTAAAGGCTACTTCAGTGCTGTAATGATCTGCCTGTGCTGAGCGAGTGGTGCCAATGCTGAGGGCCTTTGGACATGGATCAAAGTCAGGTTAAGACTGTTGGCGTTAGCGACACTGCTTACTCAAACCGAAGCCATTGATTTTCTGTTAGTTCTCAGCCTCAGCTGCACAACCAGACAATTTCCCACACTGCATTTCAACTATTCTCACGACTCCTATCGTAGGAGCAAGATCAGCAGTGTAAATGAACAGCATTCCCATGTTGCAGTTATTGCTGTCCATAAATTCAAATTTAAAGCAGGGAGTTTAATTCAACATTGTGAAAACGTGTTCAACTGGACAAACAAAAATGTAATGTATGATTCAGTGTCAAAGCCATTTGCTGCTGCTAGCCATTATTTGGGTACCATGATGAATCCCTCCAGGCATCAATCCTCATTGAAAAACAAAGACTATTAAATATGGATTCATCCTGCAGGTGCTACTTAGTAATGCACCAACGCACACCACATGATTAATCAGATAATACAGCGAGACTTTCAATGTCGTGCTTTGATACTCTATCACCAAAGCATTTGGTGCATGTGTTTGTGTTTTCTTTTGTGTGTGAGCACCTGGGCGAGGAGGCAGGTGGAGAGGTTGAGCTATTTTCAATCGACTCTTCAGATCCTCCCATCTCCTCTGGTCCACTGTTAGGAGAGCAGTGCCCTGATGGTGGGGGACAAGACATGACATATCGGGGGTTTAGTCTCTCTACTGCCACATAAGATGCACAAAGGTACAACCACCCTGAAAACAATCTTAAACACGAGTCATCTGAAGATGACTCTTACCTTGTTCTCATTGAAGTTGGCAATGACGACGCCTACAAACAAAGTGAGTCCAATCATGCAACCCAGAAACACAAAGACGTGGATGTAGATGCCATGGATCTGCAGGCACAGAGGTATTTAAATATTAAACAGTGTCCTTCGAATGTCAGAGTCAGTGTTAAAAAACAAATCAATCGAAGTAAGTGGAATGGGAAGGTGAGTTAAAGCGAGGTTCAGTACCGGGCCAACGCGGTGAATAATGACATCTCGGACCTCGACCCAGCCTTTGAGTGACAGCACTTCAAACAGAGCCAACATGGCATTTCCCACATTGTCAAAGTTAAAATTCCGAGGGTTGGCCCTGAGGAAGGACAGAACGGATCAACGGATCAATCTGGTGCAAAACAAACAAACAAACAAACAAAACAAAAATCTTGAATCTAGAAGTAATAAAAAAACAAGCCGTTACCAGACTCTTGGTACCCAGAAACCAGGCTTCTTCTCTGTAGGCCTCAGTTTAAGGTTGAGGTTTTTGGAAACACTGACATTAATTCGGAATATACCATGACAGTCCTCCTATAACCAACAAAACATGTGTACAATAAACATGTGTACAATAAAACAAGAAAAATGAAGCAACCCTTAGAGGTAAAACAGAAAAAGATATTAATGAATTAATTAATGACTCATGGACTACTAAGGCAATATTTTTCTCACTGATATGCAAATGATAAATAGGTGACATTACTGCATAATAATCATCAGCGCATTCCCTTCTCACACCAATTAACTTGGTGAATACAATGATGTAATTACTATTAGGTACAGAAGCTAAAATTAAAACGATCAGACCCACGTTTTAATAAACTGGAACTCTCCTTAGTAGACTTACAGTACTGGAACACTATGTGCCGCATATATAATCAAAGATTATACAGAAACATAATGATGGAAGTATAACAACTCTTATTGAGAAAGCAGGATAAAAGGAGCCACTGGATTACTGATTTGACTGAAGCCCCTTGTACTTGTGCTTCTCTGCAGGGAGTATGGAATAGAAGGGGGCGGTTCAGTGAGGAGATAATGATTCTTGCTGTACCCGTTTAAGGATATGGGGGTCATTGCACTTTGCAAGCTTGCCGGCAAACAGTTGAACTCCGAAGCTTGCAAACACCAGCATTAATGTCAGGAGCAGAATGGAAACCTGAAGGAGAATCAATAAAGAGTTTAATGCAGACAGTTCAACATAATCCAAGGCTGTGAGATTAGAGATCAAGCTAAGGATGGCAGCCAGCTGTGGATGTAAAGACCTCAGCTGGGAAAAATCTGACTCAGAGAATCAGCAACTATTGCAAGCTTCTGATAATATAATATAATCCTTGGTAAGCAAAGCAAAAGATAAGCAAATCCATGAAAACCATGGACCACCAAGAATTTAATAACAATTTTGCAAATTTTTGTTATACTATTCTAAATCACACAAGTGGAAACTGCAAATGGCTAACCACTGACCAGGAAAATCTCCTTGAATCCTTTGAGAACCTCTCGCACCACCTTCCTCATCTGGGGTACCAGCTTGAAGATCCTGAGCGGACGCAGGCAGCGCAGCATCATTAGCAGCTGAGCCCCAGACTCAGGAGGGACGTCAGGAGGCAGCCAGCACAGAAAGATCAGACTCACCTACAGGAGACCCACAGCAGCAGGGTGATGATTACATCACAATTTAATCATTTGATTAGCACAATCAATGTTAGATGGACATACTGGAACCCCATTGAACAAAGATTAAACCAGCCTTTTGGATAATACACATGCAGACTTAAAGTTATTTATAGTGATTGGCTAATATTTAAATATGGCAAATGAGATGTCTCTGGTCTACCCTCAAGGACTCTTTTGCATGATTCATCCATTAGAATGCCTTTTTATGAATGAAGCAGCCTGTAGATTAGATTAGATTCCTCACGAGATAGATGAAGATGTCCATGACTCCTCCAAAATCTCTGATGACAGCTGTTGGGGTGAAGAAAAGACCATCGGCCATGATCTTCAGGTTGAGCTCGATGCTCATAAAGATCACAAACACATACTCCCCAATCTGAAACAGAGGACACAGTTGGAACAGCACCTGTCCAGCCACGCGTCTGCCTCGCTTGTTCATTCAGCCACTGATCCACCTGCTTTAAGTACCTGCAGCGAGGGGGCATGCATGACCCTGGTGAAGGGTGATTCAAACATCATGGAGATGCAGGAACAGATGGTAACTACAATCATAACCCAGTCCAAGTACGTAACGAGGCCCAGAAGATCACTGCAGGGACACACGCATTAACATAGTTATAGTTGTTTTTTTTTAATTTACACAGATAAATTCGGCATGAGTATGTCATGAAAGAGTGACGGAGAATATGTGAGTAGAGGTTATACAAAGTCAAAGTGAATAAATCTTTGTGTGTGTGCATGTGTGAGCAGACCAATCAGTTTTTTTGTACGTTGTCAGTAAATATTCCCTAGCACTAACGGTATCTGATCCAAAGACCTGCCTCTCAATCAGACTCTGTGCTTGGCTGAATGACTCCTCGCTTCACAATTTCTATTCCTTGTAACAGCTTCGGGGAAGCACAACAGACAGGTAATTAAGCTACACAGCTGATAAGTATTCCACAGCTGTAGAATGAACAGATCGTTAGAGAGGAAAAGAATCAATAATTCATCACACTTACTACAGCTGGTGATATTTGGTGTTCTTCACTGCTCCTGTTATGGGGTCAGTTTTGGATCTAGATTCGAATTCATACAAAGAAAATAAATGGTCAACAATTTAACAAAAAAAGAAGAAATATTTGTCTTATAAGACAAACTCAAACAAGGGGATTAAGCCTTTCTGCTTAAACAATGTAAAAAACGGTGTTAAATGAGGATAAATAAATCATAGACAGGTGGGTAAACATGGGTGCTGCCATGTTACAGTTGTTGAATGCTGAAGTTCAATTTTTGACCATCCAGAACCATGAGAGGCTGCCAAAATAAGCATTCTTAGACAGTATGCAGATAAAAGACGGATCTTACGCATTGAAGCGAGCTCGAACGATCATCCTGCAAAAGTTCCTGAAGCGATGCTCCCGCCCCACAATGAAGAGCGGCTTATCAAAGTAAGGATGGTTTTCTCTCAGTTCCTCCTCCTGGACTTTTCTGCTCAGCCGAACAAGCACAGGGATGTGGCAAACACCAGTTACTATATGCAGTACGTATCAATGACACGGCAAGGGCTGAATGTTACAGCATACAATATTTTTGTCAGAAACGTTACAGGCTGATATTAGGCGAATGTGTGTCTGACAACCTTTTCATTTCTGCTTGTTCTTTCTTCTCTTGGATCATCTTGATCTCACTGTCCTCTCTCTGTGCGTTACGATAGCGAACTGTACTGGAATGCTGGAGAAAGAAAGGAGACGGTGAAATTATGAGGCACATTTTGAGGAATACTGGTGGCCGAAGACATGAACATGTAAAGCCTTGTTTGAGAACAGTTATTCCATGAATATAAGCTCACAGTATAACATGTTTGTCAGTATTTGTGTGTGTGTGTGAGCGCTCACATCCTGCGTGAGCGTTTCCAGCGACTTCCCTCGGCTGATCCTCTGACTAGTGGAGCCATGTCTCAGAGATCTGCAAATTCAAAGTACAGAAAGGTATCACATGGTACAGTGCAGGTAAGATAGCACATAATTAAATTTCTGTACATCTCTGTGTGCATGTGTGTGTGTGTGTATGTGTGTGTGTGTGTGTGTGTGTGTGTGCAATCACACCTGCGCTCTTGCCGTATGTGATGTTGGACACTGAGTATGGAGCGTTCTTTGGCTGGCTGCCCTTCAAAGGATCCACTTAGAATACGCTGCCTGGTGCAAGCCCTGGGAAACACAATCACAAAGATTTTTTTTTTTAGTCTCTCTCCTCATTATTAATATAAAGATGATTAAAAAAATTAGTTTAGGTCAACAGCTGACAATCACACCACCGGTGGATCTGTTCCAGCTTCCTGCCCATCAAGCTCTCTGTGGCCTTTGTCATTCTGGGTCCGTAAGAGTGGTGAATCAGACTGGTTCCAATAATTTAATTAGTTAGTGAACTTGTGTGTGTGTGTGTGTGTGTGTGTGTGTGTGTGTGTGTGTGTGTGTGTGTGTGTCTGGGCTTCTCTATCTGTTCTGGCAGAGCAGAACTGATGACAGTGTGGGCACCCGGAGTGTGTGTGCTTTAATCATTCATGGAGACTCAAAATGAGTACTTGTTTATCGGGAGTAAGTGTGCATGAAATTATGCGTGTATGTTTGCCTACTTTGGTACGACTGTAAGCCCTACTGTGTGTTTGTGTGGAAGACGGGAGGCCAGACAGAACGTATTAAGAATACTGATATGCTGTCTATCTTTCAGACTGTTGAGTCGGGGGAAGAGAGATTTGATGGGGGAGCTAATGTACACTTAGCGCCAGCTCTGCCATGCAACAGCAAATTATCTGTTTATTTCACCACAACAGTAAATGAGTCTGAAGCTGGTCTATGTGTGTGTCTGAGACTGAGAGCAGACAATGCCAGGGCTACAGAGCTACACACATTATACCCCTCACCCACGCAAAGACTGGTATGATTTTAGGATTGTGGATAATGCATACTAAAACACATGCAGTTGGGGTCTCCAAGGATATTGTAAATCCAAAACTCTCATAATCTCCTGATGAAAACAAACATTAACATCTGTGTGTGTGTGTGTGTGTGGGTGGGGTGTGTGTGTGTGTGTGTGTGTGTGTGTGTGGGGGGGGGCTCTTTAGAGATGCAGGTCAAATTATCACTTTTAACCCACAGGGCTAACCCCGTAGGTTAGAAGTAGACAAGATTTGGTTGAAAAATTAAAATGACCAAAAAAAAAAAGACATCTTGGTTACATACAGCATAATAGTTGTTTCAGCAGCATTACAAAGAATCTAAATACACAGTGAAATTGAAATATTGTTGAAACACCAAATAAAACTCACCCAAATTTCACCTAAATGTCTTTTAACATGCAAAAAAGAAAGACCATGCTTACTGGGGATGTGTATATGTGTCTTACCGCAGAATTTTATTGATAGTAGTTTCTTTTTCCAGGAGGTTACGGGCTCTGATACTAAATATTGACCTGCGAAGCTGAGAGAGCCGATACTGAAAGTCAATTAGTTGGCAGTTAGTGCACCACATACAAAACAAAACACACCATCCATACATCTGTAAACATCATGCACAATTTGCAGCTGCTACTGTACTTCGTATTGCTGTTGTTTGTCTTTAGCCATTAAAATTTAGTTATGCATGAGAGAAATGGTGTGATTAGATAAGAGAACGAGTGAAAGTACCTTTTGGTCGATATACTTGTTGTCTTCAATGGCTGAGCGTTTGGAGTGGTCACACGAGGATGATGAGGCAGAGGGGAGACGCCGAAACAAACAACTTGTGTCCTGCTGCTGACGATCGATGAACTGCTTCATAAAACTCTCCCTGGAGCACAACACAAATAGCACACACACACAAACAAACAAACACAAATGGTAATGAATTTTTATGCATGATTTCCCACTGAAAAAAATCCGCATATTTAAAGACAGAAGATATTAGCACAATTGTATTGTAACATCAGACCAGCTTGGTGCAAATTCAGCTGCAAAATGTATCAGTGGAATCTGTTCATGCAGCAGCCTAGCAGATAGGCTGCAGAGGGGAGTTTCTGCAGTAGTGAAGATCCAGCTGTACACTAATCAGCAGCTAAATGATCAAATTGACAATGAGGTCTGCTGTGTTGGAAGCTCAAAACTACTCTCCTGCTTAACACTGTATAGGATAAAAAAAGGACTTCTAGCATAATATTATTGGTTACTATCTTCTAGGAGGAAGTCTGGTATCTTTTTCTTTTGTTCTTTTCTTAAATCATGTCATTACAAAAAAAAAAATTCTGGAAAATGGAAGCAACATTACAAGGTTTAACATCTCTATGGCTTGTTGTGGTGCTGCTTTCACAATAAATCACTGCTTATTAATTAAAACACGTTTTTTTTTCTCCACCATCTGCTTGGGTATGTTGGGTACTGTTAATCATTTTAGTGACCTTCTTTCTTCGATGCCAGACTCGGACACTTGCTGGCACTTTTTCACAATTTGTATTCAAATGGCTGGAGATCACACTGCTGTGTTATATTGCAATGCAGTTCTTAGACAAACAGATATTTAGGTGTGCCTATATGTCACAGAAAAAATATACTGCATGAATTGACTTGGTGTATGTCTGCCTGCGATGCTACCTGATCCTGGGCACGGTGAAATCAGAAGGGAGCTTGGAGATCTTCACCAACTGAGGTCTGTTGGGGAACTTCTCAAATATCCTGAGTCGTAGGGGGAGCTTCTCTTTGGTGTCAGCATTGGCTTCACTTTGCTTGAGCTAAAGGAGGGAGCCAGAGAATCAGTTCAGGCACAAAAGAGGAAGACATGATACAGTAAAAGGGGAAAGTCAGCTACGTGACGTGCATGAAGAAGAGAGGGATTAAAATGAGATACAAAGGGGAAAGAAGGACACAGTTGTTTAAAGTTTGTGTGCGGAAAGTTTAGGGATTCTGACGTCACCCATGGTATTGATGGAGAAAAGCATGGGATTAAGCCTGGTACTCCAAGGGAAAACTGAGATGCGGAGGCTTAATGAACGACTTAAGAGTGCAGTATTATGTTTCTGCCTGATGATGGCAGCAACACACTTACCTACAACACACACACAACATACATTACACAAAACCACATTTAGGATTAAATCTCACTTACTTTTAGAAAAGAATGGAGAAGGCAACAAAAGAAAAAGCAAAGATTACTCTCAACTGGTTAATGGAGAAAAGAAAAGCTGGCGGCAGAGTATCGGGAATGTGTGCAGGCCTAAAGGCTGTGGTGCAGGCTGGTGAAATAAAAAGATAAAGGAAATGGAATCCATTTTTTTTTCTCCATTTAATTACATATGGGGGACTAATTGAAATCCTATTTTCAGGTATTCTCTGTCTGGCTACCCCTGATGCATTGCAAATTAGGCCTGGCAGTGAACTCCTTTACCAATGGTGAATGCTTATCAGTCAGAGCAGGAGGCCGCTGTGTACCATATCGACTGGACTTGGCGAATGTTTCTCTGTCAGTCATGATGTTTTTCTATCTGTCTACCACTGCAATCCTCCTTCACACTGCTCCAGTGTATTTTATGTTTTCGGTGCAAGAACGTGAATGACAGGAACATCCCCTGGTATTTGAGGGATAACATCCATGTACGGAGGGGCCTGACAAAGGAAGAAATGGAAACCTGTCTATCACTTTTTATTTTATTTTATGAGACTAAAATGTTGGAGCTGCTTTTTGAAACTGAGTGGGTGAGTGGCATACTGTGAATATGGAATTATCCACCAGAATTTGCTTGCCTAGGCTTTCTGTCTATCTTCTGACTCCCAATATAGAGACGGGATGGAAAGAGGCAGCGACACAGGGAGGAACAGCATGAGACTTAAACAAGTAACAGAGAAAAGCGAAAAGAGGGAAACATATGGGAAAATAAGTATGAAGACCAAACTTAAGGAATGATTATAAATAGGCAAAATGTATTGTTGATCTAATATGGTTTAAAGCAATAAACAAAATACACTCTCACTCTATATCTTCTTCAGCAGGATTTGAACTGAAAAGTTTAATCTGTTGAGCAAAACATTGAGCTACTTTCTAGCGCTGCAGTTTCCTTGGGTGAAACTTGTAGAAAGCGCTGTAGTCATCTCAAACACTACCTTTACGATTGGTTACAAAAATTCACAAACAAGCATGCATATGCACGCACGCACACACACGCACTCAGAGCACACCATTAATATGGCCCATGTTGTTCCCAAAGGTCGTAATCAATTGGGCCAACTCAGCGAGATGTACATACAGTTTAGGCCAGGCTCAACACCCTTATCTGCAGCAGGATCCCATCACAGCAAAACTTTCTGTGCCACGGTATGTTTTGTTCTTTGTTGCTTTTTGAGCTCATCTTCATTTCTCCATCTCTCAAAAAGGAGACAATCCATCCAAAAGTGTGCATCCATCCACATCTCTGCAAAGTCTGAGCTTCATCTTCAGAGTCTGTTCATTTCATCATTCATCCTTCCTTTCAATAATCCAGGCAAAGGAAAGCCGCAGGGACATTCAAAAAGGACTGTTACCAAAATATTTTCTCATAAATAAGACTATAAATAAGTAAACAATATCCAAACTAAGGCCAAAGTAAGAGGAAGTGTTCATGAGACACTGTACCGAATGAATAATTACTGATGCAGTGTAAAACTGTTCGCTAAAAGGTTTACCTGGTGAGTGGGCGCACTCTTTAGTTGCCATACATCACTATTAACTGTATGTGCTAACACATCAGGCCTTCCGACTGGTCAATATATGGGATCAATAATGCAAACATGGAAATGGAAGCGCTCAGGAACAGAGCACTTACCAGCAAATTCTATTTTCTACTGATTATTGGTTTTACGTGGAACTGTATCATAGGAGAGGAATCGCTTTCGCCTGTAACCAAGTGTACACATGACAATAAATGGAACTGGCATATTCATTTTTCTAAGTGTGTTTTAAGTGGCTATAATCAAACTTCTGTATCGACTATGGATAACATGTATGATTGTATGTCAAAGGTGTCGCTTGTAAAAATGAAATGATGTATTTCCCAGGTGGACACAAACACAACTCCAAATGAATGATAATGTTACTGTGTATCTGCTGGTTGTGTGATTTGGCAGCTTTGGTAACAACTTTACATTATCAACATTATACAGTAACGTTTTCTGTCTACATGTTGTAGCCGCTGGTCTATAGTGCCCAGAAACATTAGTTCAGTTTCAGATGTTAAAGTATAAGCACTATTCCTGTGTGTGTGTGTGTGTGTGTGTGTGTGTGTGTGTGTGTGTGTGTGTGTGTGTGTGTGTGTGTGCGCGCAGGAGAAATTATCTCTGTGCGTTTCTCTTTATGCCACGGTGAATGGCTGTTAAATCAAAACCACTGCTTCGCTTGCCACAGATGAGATTTAGTGTATTGTGGTTTAACAATGGAGCCGAGACTAATGTGTTTTGCCTTGAGACCCATTCAGGTGACCTGCCACTGGAACCCCTTCCATTCAAGCCAATTTCAGGCTCGACAGAGCTAAGGGAGCTTTCCATAGGGGATTTCCACAGCTTTCCTGACCAACCCTGGTAGATGAAGAAAAGACTGACCATAATCTTTCGACCAAATTCAGGAATAGCCATACTGTAGTTCAGTGGGAGCATGGGAGGGGAAATGTAGTAGGCATCAAAATGGCCTCAGACAAGTTGCTGAAGAGTCTGGGAGGAAAAATATTTAAAATAAGAAAAAAAGGTTTATCTTTTAAAAATACAAAGTACACTTACTGTGCTGTTCAGTATAAATATGTCTATGTAATTATGATAACATAAAAGATGTGCAAGCTGTACCGTTGTAAGACTAGTTAAAAAGTGAGTGAATAACCCTGAAGGTCAGACTCTGATCTTTTTGATGTATGCAACCTTAAAATTATTCAGTTTCAAACTGATCTGCAAATAAACAAACAGATACTGGATCCGATTGGGGGAGCCAGCAGAAAAATGAATATTAACCTTATAGCCCTTTAACAAATCATCCTCCAACTGCAAGTAAACGACTGATATGACATTACAGAGAATAGCAAAATCTAAATAAAAATCCTTCATCTGTCTCTAGCATATTGGCCTTGGGATAACTTTATAATAAGCATCAGAAAGAGCACCAGTTATTGATTCTGTGTGATTCCTCAAACTTTCCGATCAGTCCTGTAAAAGCGCCTCAGAGGCATGCAAAACAGAGTACAGATTGAACGTCACTGAGACGTGTCAAACGAATAACGGGAAACTAATGAGCAGTCGCCCACTAACCTGCTGCTACCACACGAACATCCCACAGGTAATGTGGGAGGCTGTACACAGAATCATCTGCATTTTACCATTCAGACATCAGAGCGTACCATTCACCCACAACACCAGACAACAACTGTGCATGTGTGAGAACGTGGGCATATGTGATAATGGACTGCATATTTTAGCAGGATTATAACACAACCTTACCTTTTGTGTATTCCATAATTCAGGATAGTAGATGCTTAATGGCACATTAGAAGAAGAAAAAAAGCGTGTATGTACTATAGAACAGTACAGTTCCATACTGTATGTACAGTTTGAATTAATAGTATGGCTAGGAATCAAAATGTGTGTTCCCTGTCGCACATACTGTACTAACCTATTTGTACTCCATATACCTTGGATGGGTTCTCCAGGCCTTGGGCCAGTCCAGCTGTAACACCCAAGGGTGGAAAAGCTGTGAGGTAGTTGGCAGGGTCACCCTCTCCTCTCATTAGGTGTGTAATGAGCCATGCTGGGGAGCTGCTGTAAAGCCAAATGGCCTGTAAACCTCCAATAGCTATTAACAACTACAACGTACACATTGTCATCCTCTTGACACACATACTGCATATTAGATCTGTGTGGATATTTACTATAAAGTGGAGCTTGAACATAAGTAGTCATAAATAACTTAAGCATAAAACCTTAAACCTAAAAAAAATTCTGTACTTGCCAAGATTTAATATCTTAGATCTAGAAAAATGAGATAATTATCCTTACTAGTTTGTTTGTTTTTGTAGCTTAGTCTTCGAATTTCTTGACAAGAACAAACTTATTTTAAGATTTCTTGACAAGTAGAATCATCTTGCTGTAGGGACACAATTTCACTTGTATTAAGCCAGTTTTGTGTTCATTTCTTGTATATAAGCTACTCTTTTTTATGTAGTATGCCTCAATTTTAGCCAAACCTTCCTGTGAACAGGGATGTTTAACTAAAGTGGTGACTTAACTAAAAACAAAGAGGAACAAATCAAGTGAAATAAATATCTGACATGCGAACCAAGTGAAAAAAAATGCTAACATGCAAAAACTTTTTTTTCAGAATAATTTCTTACATGTTGTTACTGTGTACATATGTTCCTGTGAGTCTTAGAGTGTGCGTTCATCCTAGTTTTAGAACATCGCAGAGGCATAGACCTGGAGTGTCTCCCAGTACAAAAGTGAGGGTGACAAGATAAGCACACACTGTATTTGGATTCCCCGAGGAGTACGCTCCTCTCTTCTCTGCTCCTCTGTCTTCCTCGCCTCTCTTCTCCTGCACTAAATCCTCGGTCCATTAAATCACACAAATGGAGGACAGGCTTTTAGTTTAATTTGTACATAATGAATGGGAAGCTGTAATACAATCCATCCATAAGCATTTGATCAAAGAAAATCTTTAAAAAAAAAAAAAACATTCAACACCTTTTGGAATATGGACAGAAAACAGAGAATGCACATGTACAAACATGCTACTTCATATGTACACACATGTACCTGCAGTATCAATAGAGAGAACAATAAATGATTAGTTAGACAGAGAGGATGCCGCAGTGACACTGTGTTCCTGTCACTGCTGTAGAACAGTAAACCCCATTTATACGCAGAGAAAACAACCTATTTTCTCTCCTTCTCATCTCCTCCCTCTCCCTACCCTCCATGTGTTCATCTCTTCCTCCAACCTCTCTGCTCACTCCATGTCATTTACCCACCTCCCTCTCCTCCCGTTTGATCTCTCACAGCCAATTCCAGATCACACTCCGTTCAACTGATAAATATGGAACAAGAAGATAAACGCAATTCAGCTGACGACCACACACTGTCACTGCCATGCTTCTCGCCATGGCAACTTTGACAGGCCTGACACACTGGGGGCAGTAATCTGATTGCATCCGTGCGACATCACACGCTCTGAATGTGAGCCCTCCCTCACAACCATGTCTTGTAAACTGATTGAATATTGGGGATCTAAGAGGGTAGTCATCCATCATCATCATCCATCATAACACAACTGATGCCCACATAAACCTCTACAAGAACATATCATGATTCAAACTTTGCATATGTAGGCCTTGCACTAGATGGCAGTATGGTAAAATGGTACAAGTATAAAGCACAGCAGCACATCCTAACATTTATGCAGCTTTTCAGTGAAGCTCACATGGTCAGATAATGTGGAAATTGAATATTTATCACAACAATTATGTGGAGGAAATCCACATTGTGTGTATGGCGCTAAAATAACAGGGCCAGAGGCTGCTGGCTACACACTTGAAAAAATACCATGAGAAATTACAAGGAGCATGGCAAAAATGAAAGGAATGGATTTGTATGTGTGTTTTCCAATGAACGGAAAATTTTTAAATTGTTCTGCTTGGATTGGTTCGTCTTTCCTCCCCAGTAAAACGGAGTCCAACCGATACTGGATTTTTGAGACAGATACAGATACAGATAGGACTTCTTTGAACCAATCAAAATAGCGTTGGATGCCACAAAGCCCAGTACCCCTGCAAAATAGTGTTGAGGGGAACGTTATTTGGACACGCGGGTCCCGGCATTAAAATGGCTAAATGAGGGCTGACCTCATCACTGCACTCAACGTATCTGACTCTCTGGGTGCTGACAGCGTGTTGAAGACCTACAGACTAGAGGTCTTGCAGAGCATCTCTGAGCTTGCAGGTCACAAAGAGGTGCAGCTGCGCTCCTGGTGCCGCGGGACTCCCTCCCAGTGAAGGGAGTGATCGCATGATCAGGAAATCCCATGTTCAGAGAATCTTGCTGATTCTGAACATTTGGGAGAAATCTTCTCCGATTTCAAAACTCTGACTGGAGTACTGCTGATAATTCCAGTTTCCAGTGTGGCAGCAGAGAACAGGTTCTGCCTTGATAGATAACAGCTGTACTACAAATCACGTAGAAAATAAATAAATAAAAACCAAAATTCAAACAGCCTTGAGAGGCTGAGGCAGGGATACAAATCATAATGGCAATTGCTCTGCAACAAACTCCCTCGATGGATTTGATCAAGTTCAGGCTCTAAAGAAGGGCAACTGAGTTCAGTTTAATTTCTTGCAAATGGTTTGCTCACATTTCAACTGTGATTGTCTAATTAGGTTAAACTGCAACATTACATGTTTAGGCAAAACAGCAGCAGTGTTCAACGTTCATCTGCTTTGGTGTTTACATGAAAAGCAGTAAGTGTAAGGCTGGACATCTTTTCTCTCATGCCCTTATAAATGGCGAGACAAATTTATTACTGTATTTTACTCCAACAAATATGTTGAATTTGTAATTTTCTAAATATGATGGTAAATTAATCTTAAATTTATGTCAGAGAAAGAAAAAAAAAAAGATTTAGACATTGCACTGAACACAACCTGGAGTACGCTTCCTCATCACTGCAGCAAAGTGAGAGAGAAAGTAATGTACTCAGTGGGTGTTAAGCTACTCTTTGGAAAATTGGGAAATGGATGCATACTATGTGAACTTATTTTCAGATGAATTATAAACTTGTCGGCGCTTTCTGGTAGACAAGCAAGGTAATATTTTACTCTTTCTAAAATATTATTATCTCAACATACATATCTGGCATTGCTTTGGCCCAGTTTGCTGATATCTGCAATACCTCTAGTGACCCAATATCAGCTAATATACTTGCAGGGCCTATTCATCAATTGGACTCTACTTAAAAATAGACAGAGCAGAAAACCATTGTTTGTGTTTAGTATACGTCTCTAGGTATTTGTACTGTATGTATTTGTCTGCCTTCCGTAACACAACACTATAACACAGACAAAGAAAAGACAAAAATTGAAATGTTGTGCAGCTCCTCTTTTTGGTTACATTACAGACAAATAGTCAACAGAGGGTAACCATTATTGTGCCCCTTGTGCACATTTGTCCTCTACAGGCTGAACACTCAACAGCTGCACCCTCTCCTCTGCTTGTAAAAAAATTGGCAGAGGAGAGAATAAGGATTAGAGTGAGGTCTCTAAGCTCAATGTGTAAATGAAATGTTGGTTAGTCTGCATTTGTCTGCACTGAGCAAACAGACTGTAGATGAAGATGTAGATGTAGATGATGACTACTATGTTTTTAATTTTTTTGTCACTCTCTGCCTTGATTTTTACTTGCACAATTCCCCAAATATGCTTAATTTCCCAAATGTGGTCCTCATGACTCATCGACCTGGCCTGAGGACCTTTGTGAATACCAGACACTTCCATTTTTACAAAATACACACAGAAATGCAAAAAATTAGTGTGTACACAAAAATGCACATGCACACACACACACACTGCATCCTCATCCCTGCCCTGAGGGGTAAACACCTTCTACTGTTTAGTAGATATCTACCAGCACAGGATAAACAGTTTCCCTATTCCTGCACCTCCCCCTTGGTCCTACAGACATGGCTCTGTGGGCAGGAATGATTTGTTGGACAGAGATGGGACATCATTCTCACAAAGCCCCCTGAGCTGGGACAACATAGATGAAGGTAAACCAACCACAAACTGGATTATATTCCTAAAACGGGTCGGTCAAATTTTGGGCCGACTGAACAACATTGTTAATATACACAGGGAATGGTTTCAAAGAGTCATTCCACCATGGAGTTAAAAATCTGGAGAGTTGTGAACTACGGTACTCTGACACCAGCAGGTCATAGTCCAGAGCACTAATTTTATTAAAGGTCAAACAAAGAAATAAATTCACTATATCTTGAGGACGATTACTTCATGTCTAAGACCAAAGGTTCAGTATTAAAAGAGTATAATGGATGCCACAGAGAACAGGACATTGTCAGAGTAAATAATAGCTCACTATCATAATGAATAATTGTGCTGTGCAGGTGGTCTTTATCACACAACGCTTAGCTGCACATGAATCTTCATTTCATTGTGACACATGCAACCAAACACATTTTGTGTGCTTGAAGTCTGTCATGGGTAAAAGCAAAATACAATGGCATATAAGGGGAGCTAAAATATTTGAGTGGTTTTCCAACTGACATTTCTGACACAAACGGAGCATGATAGGGGACCGGACGTTCAGGCAAGATACACTGTCAACAACTACTTTAAAAAAAACATGATTGTCTCAGCCGTAGCTACAAATTCAACATTCAGTGTGACAGTAAAAGCAATTCGCTCTGATGCGAATGAGCGACGCGTGAGCAATTCACTCTCTCCACTCTCTCCAACAGCTGCTGATAATTATGTCACCAACAATGTAAGACAACCCATCCCTTACTCGACTTCAAATAATACCAACACAAATTTCTTTGATTTGCACAAAAAACATTTGTTGAATATTTTATTAGGCTTCAATTTGTTGTTCCATTATGTCCAATTAACTTGAACACAGCAACTGCCTGTGTGTTCAGCCATCTGTGAAGAGGAATGAATTAAATTGTCTCAGTGAAGAGAACACACTATACCCATAACACTCACTGATTATATACTCACTCATTATATACATGGTCTTTTTTTTTAGGAGCTCATCATGGACACAAGTCATATTAAAGACAAATGACAACCCTTACAGTACCAAGTCAGTGAAGTCATCTGTCAAACAGCAGGCAAAAATGACTAATCACATACACCCTAATTGGATTCTCATCCCTCACAGCCCACGTGTGTATTTATTATGGAGAGGTTGGCCATGTCTTCCAGCCAAATGTTTGCAAAAGCCTTCTCTGGGAGCATGATCACCATCTATGGTCTATTTATAGTCAGTCTCCATATCCGTGATTGAAGCACCTGTAAAATAGGCAATTTTACAGTCACTGCGTCTAATCACTCAGCTGTGGGTGGGAAATAACCTGCCCTGGCAAGCTGAGACCTGCCAGCCGGATATGAATGCACGCAGTGCATATCGTTTATGTGAGCATGTTGTGCATGTGTGAATGTGTGTATGTGTGTGTGTGTGTGTGTATGTGTGCAAGCATGTTCATGTCAGTGAGCTTATGGATAATTAATTCAAATAAAGTATGGCTCCAAAAAGAAGTAGAAACTTAGAAACAGCCTTAATTGGCTTTAAATTTAGGCATTTCTCCATTTTTCTGTCCGTGATGACTCAGCTTCCCTTAAGAAATTCATCTCAAATCGCAATTCATTTACACATGATGAAAGAAACTTCTCATTTAAGTTCACCCGTTGAGCAATGTCTAGCACCAAAGCATTAGACAACTTTTTCATGCAACACGATTTAGCTTTTTTTAAGTTAATTTCCCACTTAACACTCAACCCTCCAGAGAAGAGCCCCAAAAAGGTGAGAATTCTAAGAGCTCTGCCCATATGTGGTCACATAACAACTCTGCCACTCTTCCCCGGGTAGCAATAGAATAAACAAATGTAGCAGCAGATAACAAGCAGAAATGACATGAAGAAGACACGTCATTTAGCAGTTCAAATACTGGGGGAGAGACTGTCATTTTTAAATGTACTGTAAGTCTACTTTCACTGGCCTTAATATTCCATGTGCTACAGTGATTAATAAATGGGCAAATCAAATCCATTGTAACTAATTGTAATGGACTGGGTGTTCATATCCAAAGGATGAAACATGCATGGCATTAATATAGCACGTGTTAGTCTTACTAACAAGAAGCATTCGGGATTAACCCATTCACTTGCCACCGCGCCATGCCACCTGCTCATCAGGAGCGGTAACCATTCACACACTGTCGCATCTTCTGGTGCCATCTGGGGAGTAGAATCTTGCCAAGGACACACAGGCTGCAGGGGTCGGGGATTAAACCACCGGCCCTCCACACGTTCTATCTCCTATGAAACGTTTGATTTTAAAAACCATGTACACAAGTGAGGAGGAACGCTGTGACATAATCATTGCAGCTGTATGTCCTCAAAAAAAAGGCAGCTGTGCTATAGTGTTTTACCAAGCTGCTAAGCACATGCAGGCAATGTATGGAGTTCAGAGTGATGGCAGCAGGTTTCTGTGTGATCAGTGTTTGGTGAATGAACGCTTGGTTTGTACGTGACGCATTAAAAGCACTGGAAACAGGGTTGGTTACCAAGGCACACCAACCATCCATCTGAAAATGGCAACTCATCAAAAAAGACTACCAATAGAAGTTGAGCACAGGAAAGAAAACTCCACTTTCCGTGTTTTATTTGAATTGTTTCAATATGTTACAATGAACAGCTGAACTACCTGTACTTGAAGGCACCAAATGACGACTAGTGTGGAATGTAAATAACTGAACCAACTGCAACAGTGGCATAGCGTAGCAATGCCATATTACAATTTTAGCTTTTTAGTAATTGCAGTCTGGCAAGTATAAATATAAATAAATTAACTGTTCATATTCCCATATAATGATTGCCCTGATAGACCTGATAAAACACTATCATATTGAGTTTCTAGACGTGAGTTAAATAAGCATCTTACCTGTTTGAGCTTCTTCAAGTCTTCATCTAACTCCAGATTGTCCAAGATAACAGCCACAAAAAGACTGAGCAGAATCTAAAACGCAACAAGAGTAAATGCATGAGACCGTATGCTGTTGTGTGAACTCATTACAACACGTTAATGTCACTATCGACATCAAAATAATAGCGCTTTTTCAAAAGTACAAAAACCGCCTAGTGAATGCATTTGTTGCTTGCTCTGTTCTAAAGGACATCCTGTCTGTCTGGCATGAAGTGTGAGTCATCCAGAGACTGTCTGTGCTGTTTTTGATGGCTCCCCATGTAAGAAGACCAAACGATGAAATGTCAGCAGTTCTTACGCCTGCAAGTCTGATTTACTGTAGTGAGATGTACCACTTGAGAAAACACTGAAGGGGCAGAAGCCCTAATTGAGACCATTAAGAAACCAATTCACATATCCTTTTTATCACTTACTGCTTCCTCACCAACAAAACAGAATGTGAGTTTGAACAGAATACTGCAGCAAATATACAACAACGTCACAGTCACTTATCGAAACCACTCAAACATCAATTCAACAGTCTGTAGTAATTATTTAGCTTCTACATATGAAACAGCATAGTAAGTTCCTCACCAGGGTAGCAAACAGATGGTAGAGGATGAAGTAAATGGCTACTACCGGAGCCCACATATGACCTACAGCCACAAGAGTCTGGTCCATGACATCTATCCAGCCCTCCTGGGTTAGGATCTGGAACATGGACATGAATGCCTGCAAGGAGGGGAGCAAAGGATGAGACACAGTAAGAGAGGCAAAAGGCTAGAGAGGGCAGCGAAGCGCGTAAGTGGAAGAGGTGAAGTGAAGGACAGAAAAACAGAGAGGAAATTTCACGGCAAAGTTCTGACATCCGGCACTTTTCACAAAGTGCAAAAATCGCACAGTTGATGTGCATATCCCCTTCCGTCCATCCCTCTCTAGCTGGCAATTGTGAGATTTTGAAATATATGCGAGAGAGAGGACAGAGATGAGGTGAGAAGAAATCTTTTATTCACTCTGTTTGGGTGTTCTCTAATCTACTTGGTAGAGGTCAGATCAACAGCCAGATGCAACGCTGCGGCCCCTGGAGTCAAATGGCACACCTGTGCTTCCTTCTTAGCATCTCACCTTCAAAGAGCAGCCCCATCCCTCCCACCCCCCTCCCACATCCCTCCCACATCCCAGTTACCACGGATAAAGATCTCAACAGGTCTAACCACAAGGGAGACAGCCAAACATCATTAACTATGATGCGTGCCTGTCTGTGTGTGCACACATGTGGGTGTGTGAGGCGCATGCAGAAAAGAGGAGAGAAAATGAGAAAGGGAAGTGTAACATGGAATACAAGTGGCATCTGTTTACCAGCAACCTTTCATCTCCTGCTGTGCCTGGGATCAGTGAAATGTTGGAGGGTGTGGGGAAAAAAATTGGAGAATTGAAAGATGTGTGGTTAATGAGAGAGAAAGAAGCTCATGAGCACTTAGGAATCAAAGGTACGACATCTGTCAACCCATTACGCAACCCATCATCAGCATGTGCAGACCTCTCCTTTGCGTGTGTTGTCGTTTTAGACCTCTCATATGAATATATACCGTTTTTATACAGTGTAATTATTATATTACAAGTATCTTCTGATTTTAGATGCATTCCATGTTTCCCTGAGAATAAATTATTTGAACATGAGAGCATTTTCAGGCAAGGTGACTTTGGAGTTAAGCACACACTATGTAGTTTCTGCCACAAGGGCTCCTTCAATCAAAACAATGACAACAAAAGAATTAGTTTGATGACACAGTGAAATAGAAGGGGATCATGGGATCTTCAGGGTTTAGCAAGCACCATTTCAGATGAAAATTTATGTCACATTACTCGAGCAGAAATGTTCATGGGCAAGGTAATGTTTAAAGATTTATTAATAACCTTATACCAATATATGGTCGGGTTAATAACCTTATTAGGTTAGGTTACATTTCATCATTGGGCCTTAGCGGATGTATCTACTGAGCGCTCTTCTAGTTTTTCAGGATATTCTTTAAACACATTGCCCTCTTGGTGACAGGATGTGGTTCCTTACCCTGGGGAATGTGGTGAAGCGGTCCAGCTCCTCCACAAAGCAGAACATCTGCAGGCTGATGGCCGACATGACGATGAGGAGGCTGGCTGTGAACACCACCAGACTGCCTAGTTTTTTACCCGGACCGAAAATTTTATACACAAAGTCCTCCAGAGCCGGGGAAATCTTTATCAAACGCACCACACGCAGCACCTGAGGGGAAGAGAAACATACATCTCGACTACTTTAAGTGTTTCGTGGGCAATGTTATTTTTGGTCAATGGAAGTAGCTTTAAAATCCACAGCAAACGAAGAAAGAGGTGAAAATTCAAAAATGTGTTTAGAATAATTATCAGATTTACAAAAGCCAACATACTGTCGTACCATATTGATTACATACTGATTAAAAAAACAAGAAAGCATTGATCTTGACCCAGTGATAAAGGTGCAGTGATATTGTGCTCCGTCAACAGACATTCCCTAAATTGCTTGTGGTGGCAACGACCCCCAAATGGTAATGCATCTTGGTCATGCTTTGATCAGGGACCCAGAGAGTGGCTATCGATCGAGGTCCGCACTGTGATGCCCCTGGCCAAAGATCCTTCACCCATTCTTGGATGCACGGCAAAATAAAGGAAGCAAACAGGGGATTCTGGTATAAAAGGAAACCTACAGGAAACAAATACAGCAATAATACAAATAACATAAGAGATGGGATGGAAAGACACCACCTTGTTCTGACAAACCATGATGGCCACTATTCATATCAAACAGAGTTCTGAGGCCAAGATCATACCAGAGGATATGTTCAAGGAGGATATAAGGGTATAACAGCTAAATTAGTTCTCTGCTCATCTCTCTTTGCCGTGCACCTGAGACCATCACAATAAAGAAATGGCAGAGGAATGCCACTGATATAGAAGTGTATAAATATAGCATGTAGAGATAAAGTAACTGAAGGAGCATTTTATGAGCAAGGAGACTTTGTGCTACAGCTGCCTGGGATGGCTACTGCTGTTGCTCTGTCTGTTGTTTAATTGGAGCTAAGAGCCACTGAATTTCTGATTAGTAATCTCTTGCAGTGAAAAGCTCAGCGCAGCTTTACAACCTGCCCAGGTGTGTAATCGGTCCCTTTGCCAGACGATGAAAGATGTACCGGCATTGTTAGTGAGTCCTCTAAGATGACTTGTCAGGCAGAGTCATAGGATTCAAGCTTCTGGCTCTACTCTCTAATAAGACAAAGCAATGCTTAATACAAAATTGAACTACATTACATGTCATATTGTGACTATCACAGATATTCCATTGGGTATTTTAAACCAATATTGCATTTCTGAATGAATCAATGGGCTAATCGTGCTGCTACAAAAAGTCATTACAATTCTGAACACACAGAGAGGAAGTGAGCAGTTGGGTTCCGTTGGCTGATGAAAAATCATTTTGCCAAGTGTACTTTATGTGTATGAGTGTGTGTCAAAGCTGTAAGTACTCTAAAGCATGTGAAATTTCAGGCAGACTGAAAGACAATTAGTTAGGCTAGCCTTTAACAACCTTGGTCAGATTAAATTAAACGCAAATCTAAAACAATCATTGATTGCACAGCCTAGTTCTTTCTTCAATAGTCAGCAGACTGATTCCAGCACAGCCTTAAGGTTAATCACTTGTAATTAAATGTCACCTTTTTAAAACTAGGACCTACTTGGAAATATCACCAAGGACAGTGAATGACAAATGTTTTTCCATGAGTGAGGAGTGAAGAAGGCTCTTGACTCCAAGATGCTCTGCTAATTAGAATAAAAGCAGACGCCTGAATCGAAAGTGAGCAAACATACAGAAAGAGAACAAATGCACCTATATATTCACTATCTGTTCCTTAGTCCGCTTTCATTTGAAGTGTGGATTCATATTCATATTTAGGATATAAAGGGATTCAAAAATACATATTCAAGCATGTGTGCATTCATACCTGAAAGTAGGTGAACTGAGAGTGGTAAAGGTCAGGGTAGATGTGCAGCGTGGTGCCCACAACCAACAGAGATTCAAACTTGTGCAGGGAAGAGCTGATGTAGCCAGTGAAACCCAGACACCAGATTTTCAAAAGAGCCTCCAGGTCAAACAACACAGTAAAGGCAACCTGGGATGGAGAAAACAAATATTAATTTGATTGAACATTTCCATTTTATGCTCCTTTAGTCTTCTGGTCTACATAATGTCAGAGGGAGATATTGTACATTTCACTCTACTATATTTATTTGATGGCTTTAATAATTTTTTACATTGCAAATAAAGAAAATGAAGATAATATACTGATGTTTTGTCACAGATTGACAAGCTAATACTGGTACCGCACCAATAAGATGTGCATTGTTCCATTTAACTCTCGAACCACTGCCTCCTTTTCCCATTTTACCTTCACAGCATCACACAGATTGCAGCAAATCTATAAATCGATGGCTATAAGATATGGGCGGAGGGAGTAACAGAGGGCAATATTGTGCGTGGTTTTTCCTTTTTCTTATCTCCTCTATTCAGCTGTGTGTGTGAGAGAGAAGTATGAAGGACCAGGGGAGGTGGCCACATACTCTTCACTGTCTTTGTTGGCACTTCTTGCATACTGATGTCATCAAACTAGCATGCATGACACATACGTTACAGTGTTGTGTGCATGTGTGTATACTCCGAAGGACGTCAACTGTCGAGAAAAACCCACGTGTCAATTAAAAATGCTTCAAACACAATCAAAGCATGATCTAACACTGTTATTGCATAATAATAAACATGAAAACAGGGCTTTAAATAAAAGCCTTGGTCAAAGGACTTGTGGTCATGTTAAGACGTAGGGTTATAGGTAGATAATATATATGTGTGTATATATATACACACACACACAAACATGTACTGTACATAAATAAATACATAAATAATAAATAATCTTACCTCTGCCAGGTAAAACTCATCATAGTGCCTACGGTGGTTCTCGCCTTTATAATAGTTGCTAGCGGCAACAATAACGTCCACAGCGACCATGCTTAGGATGAACATGTGGAACACAGAGGAACGCATCAGTTGCTGTGGAAACAGAGCAGTGTTCAATTGTAATCAAAGTAAATTGCACATAACAGACAAAAGGAGAACGAAGTTTGTAGAAAATCAATGGCCATTTTAATCTCTTTTCCAAAATCCAAATTCTCTTTGTTCAAAATCCTGTTTTGGTTCTGGTATGGAAGTTGCGGTGCTTAGTCCCTAATCCTTAAAACTGTTAAATAATAGTGAATAGTGAAATTAAACCTTGGCCATTTTACCAGTGAAGAATATGACCAGGCTTCAATGATTGATTGATCACTCGATCAATCACCCCATCCTTCTACCAAGTTTCAGGGAAATCTGTCATGTAGTTTTTGCATAATCCTGCTAAAAACAAATAAACCGACCATGGCAATGAACACGTACTTGGTGGAGGTTATGTTTTATGTAACAACAGATATTACCTGTCTGTGATTACCATGGAGGAGGTAATTGAAGTTTCAGAGAACACATATAAAGTGGTAGCACAAGCATGGTTCCTTTCTTTTTGGAGGTCCTAAACATAGAATGCATTGTATATAGTGAAAGACGGTGGAAACAAGCAAAGTGGGCTAGGAGCTAAACTGCAGGAAATTCAAGAGCAATCAGCATGAATGTTGGGAGAAACACTCTCCCAGAACATAGAATCAGCGTCTATTCAGACAGCTAGAAACAAGAAAGGGCCAATATACAGTATGTATGCTATTTCCTGGGGGAACAGCACTGGGACTGAATGCCTACAACAAAATCACATAATGGAAACAATCATGACTTCAAAGACTGTGAGAGAAAAAGAGTTTGACGAAACACATACTGCTCATTTAGAAAAACATAGCGACTATACATTGCTTTGGAGACAATATGACAGATGTGATCATAGTCTTGAACTGCATGTATGTGGCAGAGCGAACAGCTTGCGAGTGGGTAGAATCACTCACCCTAAAAAAAGACTTGCATG
This sequence comes from Chaunax sp. Z400, assembly GCA_037577475.1. Classification (NCBI taxonomy): domain Eukaryota; kingdom Metazoa; phylum Chordata; class Actinopteri; order Lophiiformes; family Chaunacidae; genus Chaunax; species Chaunax sp. Z400. The sequence goes on from CM075196.1 coordinate 7,414,798, forward strand.
TGAGACTGGCAAGAGGAAGGACTGACAAAGTGAAAAATGAGAGAAAGACTTTACAACAGATGAAGAGTGTTTTGCGGCATTGCTGGAAAGATCAAATTCGCCCCGGGAAAATGGGACCACTGCCATCCAACCTCCTACACACAAATGCACCTACAATACAAACTCTTTAGAGTGCGGAAAGCCTGGTCTGCAGTTGTGTTTGGTGCTTTAAAAGCAAGAAGATGATGACGATAGAATTATATTAGATGAAATTATCTCATTGAAATTTGAACGAGTGTAAAATACATGACATATTGCTGATTTATGGAACTAAAAAAGCGACTGTTCACACGGCCCTGAAAATATCAGATTTGAGTCACATTAACGCGAGAAAGTCTCCTTTAAATATTTCTTATTTTGTCTTTATTTACCACCTCTAGTAAGTTAATTAAAGTTGTCATATGTTCATTTCACGTTTTCGTTATTTAGTTTAGTTTCTGAATTGGTGTCATTTACTTTGAACCTGACATGAAAATGAGGACTGTTTTGCAAATGCCAACAACTAAGGAACACAGGCACATAAATCAAGGCTGGATTAAAAACCTTCTGACAGGAACACGATTGCAGCCCTTTTTGGAATAGCTCAATTGTTAGCCTCTATGACAAAATAAGTCTCTAGTTTGCATTGTTCCAGGGATATTTAATGTCCAGTGTGTCAGATTGTTTTCATCAGTCTTGTTCAATGATTGGTGGTGAGAAACACAGCTAAGCTAGAAAAGCTCAACATACTGTTAAATTAACATTTGCCCAGGGCAAATGTTAATGTTGACCCCTGAACGGTGTCCTGTTAGAAATCGGTGTTTCATCGATGCTCTTGAGCAGGTCAGGAGGGGCTACGAGCCGAGCTGCCATTAACGTTAGCTCAGCGTAAAAACTATACCAAGATCTGAAGTTCATTGTGAGGTGACTTTGAAGTGTCAAAATAGTAGACTGGAAATGTTTGATTGTCTGGCCATACAACCAACAGCAGGCACTTATGAAAAACTCACAGGCTATCCAAATCTGTAGCATCTTTTAAAATGATCTCTAATAGTATATTGTAATTTAATGTTACTCTTTTACAATTGTAGTTTCGGCTCTAATTCCGTCTCGTCTTAGTAAACACAACATACCATTAATTTTAGACCTAAATGTGAATTCTTGCTATTGTTTTAAGCTCAACTGATAGCCCAGACTGTAGCGCTGTTAGCCTTAGGATTGAGTGTTTTTGCAGAACATACATACAGAACACGGCCACTCTATAAACACAATGGTTATGCTCCCTGACTGAGATTGGATGTGACAAAGCAGTTTGACATTTTCAGCAACCAGACACTCTCCCCCATGGGAGTTTTGGCTGAACAGAGTTGTGTGTGTGTGTGTGTGAGAGAGAGAGGGTGAGCGAGCGATAGAGGGGGACTGACAGAGAACAGAAAGTACATGTTTGTGAGAATGAAATGGATGATTTTCTCAAGGTCCTGATGCTGCCCATATTCTCTGTCAGCTTTGGGAATCACACTCCAAAGAAGAGCTGGGGTGCAGTGTGTATTTGTAACCCCTGTCATATGGAGATACAGTCTGCCCGCGCAGCTCTGCCACATAACCTTCAAATCTTTGCCTCTCATTCTCCTCGTTTGTGGCACTTCACAAGATAATGCTCTCCCAAGTCCTTCATGAGCCAAAATGGCCTAGTTTGGCCAATGCAGCTGATGGCACTGGTCCACCATACATGGTCTCAAGATGTCAGACTCCATTTAACAGCATCAAATGTAAGGACAAAATGGCCCTCTCCTACCATCGATGTTTCTTAGCTTGTGTGTCTCTGAAGTAATTTCACACTTGTTTGATGGATGCCGTTTATTTGTTATCTCCAGTTGGGTCTCTGAAACACAAGGTGCTCACTGTGCACGGGCATAATCATGCGTCCTCAGATGCACACACAAGCTGAAGTCAAGTATTCAAAGCTTGAAGTTGTGGCTTTGGAATTTAGTCAACAAACACTGGGCATTACTGTCTGATAGCTAAGCAAATCTTAATTTCTCACACATTCTGCAAAATACAGCTTTGTGTTCAGCTCCTTTTTTTACTTGACTGCAAGAGAGTGTACGTGATAAAGAATTATGCATGCAAATAATTTGGTAGATAAAAACACATCATTTCAAATGCCATGTAAATTGGTGTTTGGGGAAAACAGTGCACCGGAGGTGTGCTTCTCTGCACTAAATAAAAAAGAAAAACAACATAAAAAATAATAATGAGGTCTAAACACCGACTTATCTTTTCATAAACCCTTCTTTTTGTCTGGGTATTTGAATTCTTTGACACTCAATTTATGCCAAGCCAATTTAAACAGTGCACCAAAGGCTCACATTCTCTAAGGCCTGTCTGAACAGTGTGTGACATAAATTACAATCTCACAGAAAATTTGGGACAAGTTCTCCTCACATGGTCTTTCCTCAATATGCATATCAATCACCTGGGGAATGGGGTTATCATCATACCTGAAGCATTTGTATTGGCTGGAACTGTAACACAAACAAGACAGAGAGCTTGCTAGATCAGGCTATTCCAATAGACATTTAATATTATTTCAGTATACGGTATATCACTATACTGGTCTGTTAATGTGTCTGATTGCAGTCTAGGCTGAATAAATGATGCAATTCAGTCACCGTGTTCTGTCTAAAAGTGTTGATCTCATAGGATTAGTCTCATCTTTTTCACTTTCTTCCTGCAGGTGAATTTATTTCCCATTATATACACAGTATATCTACCCTATTATGCCCAAACGCCATCTTTTTGTCACTGTCACCTTTCATAACAAGGTTCTCACTGTGATTACGATCCTTCAGTATCCCTTTTTTTCTGTGCCCTCCTTCTCCGTCTCACACACAGAGACCAAACTGACGTTAACCTTGACACACTGTGCGTGTGTGTGAATTTAAAATGATGCGGTGTCATTGGGAATACGCACCGGGCAAAGATTGGTGGAGAGGATAAAAGAAGAGTTTCAGAGAAGCAAATCCGCTGGTTAGGGAGGGAGAGGTCAAAGAGGCTTTGATTCATTGGACTTCAGTCACCCTGAGCAAGTTCTGTATTTAGACTTGTGGACAGAGGTCTGAGGTAGGGGGTGTGAGCAGCATCAGCCTCACTGTCAAAGAGGCTATGATAAATTACTCACATGGACTTCCTGGCTTATGCACAGTAGTATCATGGATTCCATACCCTTCCTTAGTTAAAGTGTTTCTTTATTTCCTTGAATTTGACGTAGGGTTGGTCAACTGCATTTTTAATTTAAAAGATGTGATTTCTTTTTTTTTTTTTGGTCTGGTGCTATAAATCACCCTCTACAGTATTTTTGCTTATAGCAGCCAAAGCTCCAATCTGCAGCGTAATTATGGCATAGTGGACCACCAAGGGCTAATTAGTAGATCAGAGCTTTAGGGAAAAAAACAGGATGCTTCATTAACCTCCACTAGTCTATGGTCCCTCTATGAGAGGAGAAACTCGGTATTGTAAATAGATACGGAGCAGTCAGTGGGGCTTAGTGTTTTTGATAAACATATTATAAATATCTCATACGCAACAGCTTAAACATCACAGCTAAGAATTAAATATGAAGCTGGATCAAGGAAACGGTCAGCTTAGTTTAGTATAAAGCCTGGTGCTGGATTTTGCTTTCTTTGAAAAGAGGCAGGCATGCTGTTTCTCCCTGTTTTCAATCACCTCTCAATCTTGATCTGCTCAATAGAGCATTTTCCTCTGATGCCATGCTCCAGGATAAAGGAGAGGATAAATTTATACTGCTGTGTTCCAGGTTGCAAGTATAAATGTAGGAGAAAAATCATTATCATTTCACTGCATCTCAAATACTCGTCAACTTAAAAGACAATGGATAGGATAGGAATAATACTGATGGATATGAGACCATGTTTTAGAGTAAAACAACATATTTGATAGGGATTGGCATTTTAAGTAATTTTTGAAGAACTTTGAAGATCAGCCATGAATTTCCCAGCACTTTCCTCGTATGTCTTTTAGTCGTTTTCCACAATGGTAGCTTGTAAACAATAGCAGCAGAAGTCTTCTCCTTCCACAAAGCTTAACTTCGCTTAATCTTTGTCTCTATTACCATATCGAGCTTGCTAATGGTCTCTGCCCTGGTGGCATCAAAACAGTACATACTTCAACACTGCTAGCTAATGAGGTGAAATGTCCTGTTATCCATCCCCACTGTTTTCTTATTTCCTCTTGCTTGGTGTGCAAATGGTTCATCATGGAACTATAGGTGTTCTCTGATATGCATTAATGTTAGATAGATTGCACTGCACATTCATTTGTATATTTTTAGCAATAGTCTTAACGTGACTCATACCTGCTGGTCGCCATTCTGCCCGTGGCCTTAGATTGAGTGATGTCTGACTTAAACACTGGACTTCATCCCGTGCAAGTCTATAATTTTGCTATATGGATTTGTGCAGATATTCATACAGTAGATAGCAGTATCATCACTGCAATACTTCCAAAATAATGTAAATTATTAATATAGAAAGGGTCAATTACAATGGTCAGAATACATCCAACACAAAAGTGTGTTTAAAGCACTGTAGTAGTTACAACTTCCTGGTTCAAGACTTCGTTTAAGTACAGCACTTGGAAATGGAAAAAAAGAACCCTTAGTAAAACAGGTTCTATTGATTCATTTTGGAAAACCCAATACTGTGACCTATATCCGACTACAATCGTGACCACTTCTAACGTGGGTGCCAGTTTTTGTGAGCTTTCAACTATACGCGGGTTGTCAAAATGCCCGAAGTCTTTAAACATGTGTGCAAGGTTTTGGGAGTTTTTGAGCAACCTTCGTGGCTAAAATGTGTTAAAAATTAGCGTGTGAAATCCAAGATGGCTGACATCCCTCTCCAAAAAAGAGCAGGTGGTTGGTTAATCTGTTATGTGCTTTCTCCAACTGCTGCAGCACGTTGGACACAGACAGACCCAGACCAACATACAGTAAGACACACAGAGGCCTGACAGACCCTTACCAGGTATCTGTTACCTATAGCAGCAGACAAACAGGAGGACACACACACACACACACTGTCTGTCTGTAGATGGTGCCAACCTGCCAGCTCTAAAACATTTTAATCATCTGACGGCCAATTACTCCAGTGCCAGGCAGAACAGAGCAGAAGCTTGCACTTCACTTCCGCAGCACTCAAAGATGGCCCTGCAGGCTGGATCTGCACTGCAAGATTTCATTCTACCTCTGTTCTCAACTGGCACTCCTCCTTTCTGATATGGATGAAAAGGCAATGGAATAAGGTGTTTGGCATCAGGGGAGAGAGCAGGGGATAGCCATCATCCATCAAAAAGGATACCACTGTAATATAATGTGCCTGCTCACACCCTCCATTACAACATTAAAAGATCATAAAATATTCTGTCCTATACCTATACACATGCATAGAGAAGCAGGTGCACACTACTCTTATCATCATCTACTACTGCTCTGGCTGGCTTCATGGCTTCTGTACATGCAGTGTTCCTCTGCTACTGTAGTAAATGCATACTGTGCTGCCTTTTGGTGATCTATTTACTCAAATGATTTTACAGTGCCCAATTTGTACATGTATGTTTATTTCACCTATGTGAATATGAGCAAACAGACATGAAAAGTTCTCATGTCTATATGATACATGTCTATTCTATATTTCTCTAAATCTATGGTGCTCAACGGGGGGGACATCTAACACAATTTTGCCCAGAGCTGAAGCAGTCCATGTGAAGGAGATAAGATTTCCTCTACACTCTGACCCACTAAAACACCGTGCATCTCAGTTTATGTATAATGACGTCAGCTGCAAGAAGTCTGCATCCTTGAGGCAATGTTCAGAATCAAAATAGCACTGTGATTAAAAGATTAAAAGATGCAACAGCATTTGACAGTGTTCTTTAGCAGATTGTATGTCTGTAGGACGCTAACATGATGGCAATCCGTTCTCCTAATCAACTATTAAAAGGTCAACAGCAAAATTATGTTATTTACATTAAGTGTGTTTGAAAGTATTAAATACGTAACGCAATGCACCGTTGATGTTATACAGCAGCCAGGCTAATATGTTTTTTGACAGACGGCCCTGCGTCGTTATGCTGGAGGCCCACTTTGCCAACACACTAGTCACATTGAAATAGAAGATTTGTTTTTTTGACACAATGCTAATGGTCTCTCACACAGAGCTAATGCCTCTCTCTGTCAAACTGTTCATCTTTTATTTCAGAGTCAGAAATGATTTCCTGTTGGCACAGGATGGCAATAATAGCTATGTTTTTATGACTGAATAGGCAGATGAAGCAGTCTTTGTGTGTTCCATGTAATGAAGCCCAGGGCTCAAGGGGAAGTCAGCCGTGTTTATCCCTCTGGTTATCCCTCTGTCTAAATCTTTCCTCCAACTGATGATGAGGCTCTGGGGGGCATGCTGCTTAAATGATAATCCTACATATTTCACGTTCTCTCCTCTCTCTCTCATTTCTTCCCTTCTTCTCTACCCAATTTTTCTATTTTTATTTGAGCTTCTTCCTTTCCTATGTTTGTGTGCGTAACTTTAAGCTTAGCTATGGGACAGTATTTACTCCATGAGGGTTTGTTGACAGCCATCCTCCCTCTAACAGCTGTAGACTCTATTGGGAGTTCTCTCAGAGCGAGGGCCCAGCCTTTCAAACCGCACTGCAATCAACAGCGAGGCAGCTGCAAGCAACACCCTCTGCGTTCTGCTCATCTTTAAAGCCCAACCATTTGAAACACAATGACCATGAGGCAGCACTGGCGTCTGTCATGCAGACGTCTTTAAAAGTCATCCATCACTGGTATAACATCATTAGTGCCGCTCTACACACCAAACATGAGCCTCCCTTCATTTAAAATCCCATCATTTACTCATTTAAGACAGCCATTGAAGACAGTCAAATGTGAACACAATGTTATGATACAGCGTGAGTCCATACCTCTTGTTAAATATGTTTTCCGATTCTCTTTTAATACAACACAATTCAAGAACAAGAACAAATCTAAATTCCAATGGAAACTTTCAACAATACGCAAGTGCATAAACATGCAGGGCTCAGCTTTTAGAGTTCAGGTATGCTCAGGTGTCAACTTTCAACTAAACTGAACATATTTCATAGAATTATGAATGTGTGTGTGTGTGTGTGTGTGTGTGTGTGAGAGAGAGAAACGTATCACTGGCAGCATCAGCAGCATACTAATTACGCAGTGTTTTTACCTGAAGGCAGGCGGGCGCTCGACCATGTGGTTTGTTGACATCCACAGCTACAAGTTGCCATCCGCCAGCGGCGTCTTCATGGAACATCTGCGGCAAACGGACAGCACACGAGAGTAAGATCCCACAAAGAAACCTTGCAAATCACTCAAAGTACTGGACCAAACTCAAACAAGCACATCTACCCTTTGGCTACATCTTTATAAAACATCAGTGGCTACAAAAAAAAGCTGAAGGCATCATACACAAAGGTACGTACCACATACAGTATGTAGGCCTACTGTAGAACAATAAAAAATAAACCAATATCACAGCAGAGACATTTTATCAAATCCTAGCAAGACAGTGGTGTCAAATCACAAGCTTTTATCATCTTGTTTTAATAAAACTTGACAAAGATAATTCTACCTGTAACACTGATGTCAAACACCAGTTTTGATAGAATTCAAATTCACATAAGCCAAAGTAGACTTCAATGTAATTCATTTTCAAGTTCATCCCTTAATCACAACCCTACTCATCAAAATATGAAGAAAAAAAAACCTGATCGTATGAAACATAGGTGGATTTATCCATCGCCTTTTAATGAACACAGTTAGGCTTTACAGCCTACTCTCTATTAAAAGCCTCAATAAGCTGGGGACTGTGTAGCAAAGTTAAGGAAAGAGGAGTGTGGAATAGATTGTATCTCCCAGGGCCACCTTATTCCAGTCTTTCTCTCAGGGGAGCATGAAGAAGGGAGCATGAAGAAGGGAGCATATTGTTTCAGCCTCTGTGATTGGCAGTTAAATGCTACACCATAGCTAATTAGTTTATCCGCCTCTAACAAAAAGATTGGGGCATGGTGATGTGATGACAATTAATTTGAATGATGGGGAAAAAAAAGTAATTGTTTTCAAGGTCGTAGCAGTATATGCATGCAAGTGACACAAGCCTAGAGGTTTAAGCTTCATGACTTTCCAAAATCTATCATTTTAAATACTGACATTGACAAAGACTGTCTTTAAAAAGCCATTTCTTTTCTCTGTTTCAAATCCACTTTTCAACCCTTTAAGTGTGGTGTGTCACATCAAACAAAAAGCATTCATCAAGAGTAAGAACTACTTTTATATGTATGGGAACATTTGTAAGACAGCTAAATATTTACACTAAAAACTAAAAAAGTAAAAAAAGTCAATGATAATCACTTAACGTATATTGATGGTGTCTACACTGAATGACGATGAGGAATCTTCAGGCAATTACCTCCAAAAGCTGTTAAAGTGTTTCATTATTATTGCTTCATTCTCACCCAGTTCACTACTTTATGAATTTATTTATAGGCCATAAAGTCTGGCAGTATTCCTCACAATCTCTCATATAGTGTCTCTGTGGCCTGACCTCATGACAAGGGAGTGAAACTTGGATGAAAATACGAGCACAAGCACCTTATGAGGTAACAATCTAATCTCAGTAAGTGGTTCATATTGATTTATCAAAATATTAACATTTGCAACCCTCGCTATCTTTGTATACTATATTATTTTGGGGCATTTTATGCATTTCTTAGATAGCAATAGTGGAAAGATTACAGGAAATGAGGGAGAGATGTAAGGCTACATGGCACAAGGCAAATTAAGGCTAAGTTAGGTATAGATGTCCTTCTGCTCAGGCATGTCCTCCAAAGGGATTAGTTTGTTCCTGGTCTGCCCAGGGTCTTCTTCCAGTCAGGCATGCCCAGAATTCTTCCAAAGGGAAGTATCTTGGAAAGCTACTGATAAGGTATACCCGAACCCATATGATAGGCAATTCTTCTCCAGCCTCTTCCAGAGGTCCAACCTCATTGCCTTTTCCCAGTGGTGACCCCTAACATCTTGTGACATAAACACATTTTGCCCACTTGCATATTTGATGACATTTGTGTCACTGCCTAGAGCTCATGACCTTTAAGAGCGGCTGGAGCACAGACTGACTGGTACATCAAGAACTTCCCCTCTAGGCTCAACTCACTCCTTACCACAAAAGTATACTACTGCTGCTGCTGATGCACCAATCTGCTTGTCAGTATCTTGCTTTATCTTATCACATATTGCTGGTGATTATGGGATGATGATGTACCAGCCAAATGCCATTAGCTGGCCAAGATTTGATTTCAAAGGAGGTGAAATGAAAATAGATAAATCTTTTTTCCAATAGAGAGAGAGTTATTACAAATCACATGGACCAACTGCATCACCTTCACTTGGGACCCAAGTGCCTGTTTTTCAATTTATCTAATCCGTTTCGTTAAAACTATTTTTTTTAAATTGTGTCTGGCCTATTTTATAAAAAAGCAGATTTGATCTTATCTGCTCGTACATCTGGTGGTTTGTGGGCATGTAGCCAATATTGAAGTAAATGGAGGTATTTACTGATGACCATGCACTCTTATAAGCCTTAAGGAAGTCAATCCTGTCAAAATGTGTCTGTGTTCCTTCCTTTGATTCTTCTGAATTCATGCAACTTTGATCAGCTCAAAATTGATGAATGAACACATTTTTTTTTGCACTCTGTACCAAGATGACCAGCTTTAAAGAAAGCTGCTGTTCAAAAATATGTTTAGAATCAGGGCTGATTTATGCTCCACATGAAGTTGTCCACATGGCACTTCATTGTCAGCTTGTGTGTCTGAGAGTGCGATGGCTGTACCTGTGTTGTAGCAGTGGAGGTGGTACTGCTCCTTGAGCCCCACATCTGCTGAAATTGCACTCTAATCTCAGCAAATGTCTCAATGATGACTGCAATGAACACATTCTGTGAAAAAGAATAAGAGATAGAGAGACGTTGAGAGAGAAACATTGTGACAATTTAAAATAATGACCAAGTGCATGTCCATCTCTTACTGTAACTCCCCTTTACTATCTTTTTATGTGACATTCATTCTCTCATTAGTCAAAAACATCCTCCTAACAAGGGATTTTGATTGTTGGTGAAAGATTAGGTTATGTCAATTAACCAAAACCTTTTGGTGTACATCTATATCCTGCTGCCATGCCATGCAAGCTGAAAGCATTATGAAAAGTGCTATGGCGAGAGACTGGCTCTAACCTTGACGAGCCATGCCAAGAAGAAAATGAGAGTTATGAAGTAGAAGTAGGAGCGCCAGCGAGGGAAACTGTCAATGGCTCTGTACATGAGAAACACCCAACCCTCCTGTGATGCAGCTTCATACACAGTAAAGATACTCGTACCTAAACAAAGACAGACAGGAGTCAGACAGATCAGTTAAAAAGCAGACGTAATTATTGAGGGGGTCAACATTGGTATTTTGCTTCATACAATGATATCCATAAGAATGACATCATGGCTCTAATCAGACTGACCCTTTCAAAAAAGACTATTATCCATAATGGTAGCTTACAGTATGGAGAATACAACATTGAATCTCCCAATTCCATGATTTTTTTTTTTACATCTAAACAGTTCAGTATTAGGACCTCTTTGAATCTAAATTTGGGGTTGGAATTAGTTATTGAAATACTACATCATCCATTGTTTGTTTGCTTTGGTTTGGTGGGTTGGTTGGTTGGTTAGTAGGATTATGCAAAAGCTACTATGTACGGATTTCCATGAAACTTGGTGGGAGGATGTATCTTGGGCCAAAATAAACCTCATTAAATTTTGGTCTGGATAAAGGGGTGATTGAGCTTTGATGAAAGTATGTGCTCCAAAAAATGTGAATTTTTCATAGCCAATTAGGCTATAGATTGCACTGAATATGCCATATTTCAGTCTGTAATGCTAAATTAGGGTACCGTACTGTTTATTGTGAAGCTCGTACTCTCCTTCACGGCTATCTGAGGATTAGGAACACTGTGCACTGACACTGGATCTCAGCACTGTTCAGCTGATAAGAATTCAGAATGCTGCTGAATGAAACAGCTTTGTGGCACAGCCGGTAATTAGAGAACATCAGTTCTCACTCTCTCACACAGAATCATTAGTTCACATTTCTTCACAGAATATAAAATAAATTTATAAATGACAAAACAGTGTCAGTGTAATACTCATACCTAGTTCATTGAAGCCACTATAGCCAAGCTCCTGTCGGCTGAGGCCAAGCTCTTCCAGGTCCACACATTTGAAGCCATAAGGACACTGGTAGCCCTCCCCATCAGGGGAACAATGGGTGTCTGGGATGGCCAAGCTGTTCCATGTCACTTCACTGATCAAAAGCGAGAAAAAAACCCATTAATCAACATCTTTAAAAAAAAGCAGAAAATATTTACTATGCGAGTAAAAATGGAGGTTATAACAGCAAAATGATTGACAGACCTTGTAGATTTCAAAGTAACATCATCACATATATATTACGCACACACACAGATGCATTGCCTGTGTGCAAACAGAGTACACACACTGCCCCTCCACCCTCTTTCCCTCCTTGTCTATTGCCACAGGTGTTATTCCAGGAGCTGCTTGATTCCACTAATGAAAATTAATGCCTTCAAATTGGCTGCCCAGACATTCATCTAAATTGTTTATTAAGGGGTACAGATCAGAGGGGATAATTTATTGCACTATCACAAAGGGCAATCAGAGGCTTAGTGATGAATCCTGATAATGCTAATTATACTGGGCTGAAGAATACCACTGTGTTGTATCAAAGAAATCACTTTTCCTGATGGTAAAGAGAAGACAAATGAAGCCACCAATGAGAAACCAAATGTCCAGTAATAGAGTGATAACTTTGATGAGTAAAATAAAAACGAAACCTATTTGTGATAAGAAATGATTAATGGTTGCTTTGTTGAGCCAGTAATTTGATCGAAATAGGATTCATTTTTATCGACTAACTTTCATAATAATCAGTCGTGCATTTATATTATTGTATCACAGCAGGCATTTGTCATATCTGTAAAAAGACTTTTCTTTTCAGAATAACCCTAAAAAAACAAATCACAACTGTAGCTTTAAATAATAAATATACAAAAAAACACAAAAATCGTCTTCAAATTCGTTGTATACAAATCCATGAACACTTCATGAAACAGAGTTAAATGACATTGAGGTCAGCTGCAGAAAACCTGACATCCAGAGGAGATCCTACTGTACTTTGTTCAGAAATCCAAATCCATTTTCATCTAATATCCATAACAGGAAATGTCTCCTCTGCTATTTTTCTCAATTTCCATCAAATCCCTTCTGTGTCAAAAGCTAGAGAGCTTTGACTTTGTGCCAAGGGCAGATAGAGATTAGACACATCAGTCTCCAGGCGACATATTTCGAAAATACCCCATTAATGGCATATAAATATATATGTGAGGGATTTGGGGAAAGGAGCACAGCAGCAAACACATTAGATGCACATCTGCCTGCCACGCCACTTTTGGAATGATGTTACAGAGATGTCACAGATATAAACCTGAGAATTTCCTGTGTTACTAATGGTCAATGCATGGCACAAAATCAGCAGCAAGAGATAGACGGGTAACTGTTGAGCAGAAAAGAGATTAAAACAAAGGCTTGACAGTGTAGGAAATTTTAATTAGTATAACTAATTATAATAATCTCCCTGCAGCCATCCTTTCTGTCCACAAGGATTTCTATTCTCTGAATCATATGATCATCATCATCAACTAGATTTTTCAATTCAAAAACTGTCATTAATCTGTTCAATATACTGATTTGTGCTATGTGCCCACCCACCCACAAGCATTTTCTTTCAGCAGCAAAATGTGCTGAGCACCCTTTTTAAGCAAACAAAGTATTTTAGCAACTAGCTCAAGCCAAATAGCTAAAATGCATGTAACTCTAGTCTAAATTACTCTGTCAAAAAAAACAAGTAAACCTTGAACAAAACAGCTGAATATTGGACATGAACAGAATGGTGTACAGCGGTGCTGTGCTGCTCCACTTAAAAAGGCCAATTTAATGTGTGAGGCCACCGCTTTAACGATCATACCAAATAGATTTTATTTTTAAAAGATGAGTTTTTCAGGATCTGTCAGACTCAGCTTTAGCAAGTGACGGTTTCTGAGTGATCAGGCTTACTGACCCATCATTGATTTGCTTTGTGGTGATTTAATTAAAGCAGGATTCACAGTGTGGGGCAAAAATAGGACATAATTTTTCACCATTTTCTTTGCACATGGAAAATGTTGATAGGTTAAAACTGGGAATGTGTGACCAACTTATTGTTTAGAGTGTATGGTGGGGCAAATAATTTGGCCAGAGAGACTAGGGGGACAAATTTATGAAGTTTTATGTTCCACACACTGTGCTATCTTTGTGTTGTATTCTACATGTTGACTAATTATCAAAACATTGTTATTTTAATGAGTTTCCAAATCTGTTTCTGTTCCTGTAAGACCTAAGGTAAGACAAAGTAAGCCCAGAGACAATCGTCAGAAGTGTGTATCTACTAGCATCTAAAGTCATTTCTATTAAAGCTGGGAAATACAGCCTCTATCATGTGTATGTAAAGGTGTTTACCTATAAAACAAAGAATTCAATATCACTGCTTAGTTGAAACAGGCAATAGAGTATCATCAGGAATATTTTTTTGTGGAATCTAAAAAAGGCTCCCAAAGTAACATTTCTTTATATTTTGTTCTTACCCTTTCTGTGTTTCATTGGTGACACAGTGATGGTTGAACGTTCCAAACATTTGAACACCCAGAATTCCATAGAGCAGGAGAAAAAACAGCAGGAAGATGGAGACACTCCAGATCTGTTCTCCAGATCGCCTACAAAGCAGAAGAAAAGAAGGTATATAGAAATTTAACACAGAGCTATTCAATCATTGTGGAGCGCATAGTAAAGAGAAATGCTCATGACAGTTATTTACTTCAAAATGTTAGTGATGCGGGAGCGAGGAAGTTCAAAGCGGAAGTAAATCCTGAAGGCCCGGATCATGATGAGCGCTCGGGGGATCCTCAACATTCCCCATGGAGACATCTGATCCACAAGCTCTGCTATTTCAAACACCTGAAACAAAGACACGTGGAGAATCAGCTAATACAATGGACCTGCCTTATGTTGAGCTGCACAAAAACTTGCATAAAAAAAAAACTGGCAATACAAATGTTGAATATACCTGTAGCACCAGGGACACCCAAATGAAAAACACCATGAATCCATCAAACACACACCAGCGATCCTTGACATAGGAGTTTTCCCCCTGCACAGAGACAAGTCGAACAGGAGGAAACATCAGCAGTGAGACAAAAAGACCAAAAAGTATGGTTTCTTCTTTGGCACATGCCCCAGTATTCCATCCAATATAAATTGAATGGAATTCAAATTCAGTGTACAGCAAATACACTGCTTTTGCTTTTTGGCAAACTGAACATTGCTGCCTCTTGTGTTTACACTTAAGTACCGCATGTGTGCAATTGAAATAACAGCTGTCAAAAGGAATCACAAGATCGAATGTGCCTAGAAATGTAAAAAATTAGCAAACTGAAGAAAATAATTATAAGATACACACCTTTAGGACCTTTAGACCATACCCCACATCTAACTGGTTAGTTATGGAAGGGTAACCCTATATGCCTCCTATGGTAGAGGAATAAAAATTCCTCAACCAATGCCCGTATCCATGTCCAAATTTAATGGCATTTTCCCTTTCACATGCCCAACCCTCCCAACAAGTTTCATGAAATTCCATCCCGTAGTTTTTGTGCAATCCTGTTACAAACAAAATAATAAAAACAAAGCAACATACAAACATCAACAAAATATCTTGCCATGTTTTAAGGCTTTAATAATGCTACTGCCCACATCACGTGCAAACCATCACTTTCTGAAAATCTAACACAAAAAGCTTCTGCTGTGATAAAGCCTTTGTGTGAAAGAGTAATGGTAAGCAACAGAATCTGTGCCCGTTTTGACAGACCACAGTATTCAAACAGCCCCATTTTCAACATGATAAGACAAGAATGGTAAAGGCCAAGAAATATGAACAAGCTGAAATGTCATGGGGGCAGAAAAAAAATGGGCGATTAATTACCACTTAGAGAGAGAGAGTGTCTGTAAGAAGCTCAGGCTTTCACAGGAAGCAGCAAATAGGAGGCTGTGAAACACTCTCCAGATAAGACCATGTTTGATCACACCCTGACAAGAACAAAAGCATGCAAGTACTTTACCAGCCTGCAGGAATCATTTGTTTTTTTGCAGGCACGTTAATCAAGTAGCTAGAAAATACAACTTTCAAATGTCAACATGGTAGTACATGTTGTATTTATCCCACTCTCACTCACACTCTAAATACTAATGACTTTAGAAATCTAGAAATTCAAATATTTGATGTCTGCGTCAAACTGAATTCCACCTGATCGTTTCCTGTTCACTGGATGTTAGGGCTTATGTGGAAACTTAAAATAAAGAGTCCCCATGTTGTTTAACTGGACCAGTAGTGCTGTATTGATGTGATATGCACGTACACTTTGATGGTGTTACATGAATTAGTTTTTGTGAAAGCCAAACCAGTGCCTGATCCCATTTTAGCATAAAAAGGACAGAAAATCAGTTCAATACCTCATAACCTTTTTTGTTAAGGAATCCAAAGTCATTCCTACCGTTTTGAGACATCTTGCTAAACCACAAATACAATGACAGAATTAAAAACAGCATCCACATATAAAACTAGACAAAAAATCTAATCATTCTAATCATCATTTTTTTTTTTTAATCTCGTGATTATTTGATTTTGGTGATGTGCCTCATGTGAGCATGCAGCCCCCGTCAGTAGCTACCTTGATGATTCCTCTGATGTGCATCTTGGCGATCATCTCGGCGGTGTAGAGGAACATGAGCAGTGTGTCCAGCGTGAACGTCACATACTGCAATGGAGGGTAATGCTCAAATGTCTTGGGGGTGTTCATACACACAGAGATGACACTGATGATGGCACAGGCCCGCAGCAGAGAGTGCACCCACTACAGGAAGAGGGAAAAACAAGAAATGTTGACTAATAATGGGTTTTTTTATTTTGTTATATAGTTCGCTTTCCAGCAAACTGGATTTCCTGTATGTTTTAAACAAAACTTTCAAGTAAAATATATCAGAAGAGTGTGACTTAAAAATAACTCCGGAACAAAGACAACAGAGCACATTTCACTGTGGTAGCCAGCCCGAAGACACAGGGGTAAACTCACTGGTTTGTTGATCCAGAAGATGTCAGCGCTGTCTGTGAGAGTCTCATCTGGCCCAAAGTCAGTCATGGGCTGGGCCTCGACCCGAGAGCTCTGTTTCCTCTTCAGCATGCTGGGGCTTGCTGTGCTATACAGAGAGTGGATCTGACAGAGAGAGAGAGACGGACCACACAGTGACCAAAGATAAACGAGGAACAGGAGAACACTCTGGCTGCATCCAAGTCTGGGCAGTGGCAACTTCAGTCATATGGATTATAATCTAAATAAATCAATTTAATGTGTACTCAATGCAAGTTAGAGGCGAATGAATAACTGCGCAAAGTTTAGATTATATATTATTAAATATGATGTGTATAAATAGTGGCTTCTGGGTCTACGTACATGAAGCATTAAGCTTTAGTATACTCTTATGTGCATTTAGCAAGATAAACTACCCTGACTTGAATTGCCAGAAAAGAGGTATGTACTTTAAAATCAAACATGTGTTGCATTGTCGAATGGCCACCGTGATACACAACGTAGCACACATGGAACACGGGACAAGTGTATTCACACAGGAAGAGCTCCAGTAACTTACCATTTGAAAAGATCTCACATGATCTTCATCATATACACCAAGGCGCCAGTCGATTACGCTGAACCACCTACCGTACGGTGTGAGGAGGTGTGACTTGGTGCTACCTGTGCATTTCCATGTTTGTGTTAATCTTTGTGTGCATGTGTGTATGCAGAAAAAAAACAAAAAAAAACAACAAGTGTACAGGCTGTTGTGACATAAGAACACAAGAAGAAATGACACTCTGAATGGAGACAAAGCGCACATACCAAAGGGAAAAGTAAAGCTGAAATTGCTCCAGCACTGCACATAACATGCGATCAGGCATACCCTGTAAATAACACACAACAGTTAGTCAACATCATGGCTCATATGGTGTACAGTACACTACCCACATCTACAGTACGCTCATAGAGACAGAAATGCCCACCACGTCTGACATCAAGGCATATATGCGACGCACTCTGAGAGTGAGTGAGTGACTGAGGTGTTGTGGAAAAAGAAGATGGGGTGGAGGAGGATCAGGGGACTCACTGTGAGGCTCCTCATTGGTGCATTCATCCCCAGGTCACAGAGGGGTGGAGAGACCAACCAGAGAGAGACTAGGGATGCAAAAAGGAGAATGTCCTAAAGTCCTGGAGGTCCTGTGGCAGCAGTCAGTGAACGGTAGCAGTTATAAGAGCAGTAAAGAGTGGTGAGACAACATATTCACAAGAGCTGCGAGGTGCAGCTTCAGAACACATCAATGCAATTAATCTGGTCCATCCAACGTATATATATAAAAACACATTTTAATACCTTCGGTGGTATGAAGACCTGCAGGTAGTTTTAATGATATTCGTCTGAATTCTGAATCGTCTATGTCAGATCTGTGACATCCATGCAATGTCTGTAGTGCTGTCAGAACATTTAACAACATCTCTTCCGAAAAACAAAGCTCCATTTTCTCTGGACAATCTACACAACATACTGACATTTTTTTTTGTTTTATCATCAGAACTGTTTCTTTGACAGAAACAGTAAATGGTGCAAATACTTTGTACAAAAAGTTTTTTGGTTTTTTTTCCAAATGAAGCATAAAAACAAAAAGACTTAGTTAGGATGGGAACTCGGATAGAACAATGTAATGGTATTACTCGTGTTTTACTTTATGTACTTACCAAGAAAAGAAACTGTCCATCCTATAAACCCTATGTACTTAGAAGCAATTTCCCAGTGTAATTGCTACACTTAACATATGCAGATGGAGATGTGAGGAAGAGTAAAAACAAAATTACAGGGTCTAAGTGCTATTACGTGGGAGTATAGGTGGCAAAGACTGCAATTACTTTTCTTTGTGGAAAGAGGACATGTTCCTCATGGGCAGGATGCGATCACTGGACAGAATAATTGTAACTCTGAGAATTTGTTGGAGCAAACTTTCTTGGCTGAAGTTTTATTGTTGAGGGCACTCTGGCAGTATGTTAATTACAACAGACAGCGACAGTCCGACAAATGTGGGCAGGACAGTTTTTACATTCTCTACCACAACCTACAATTTAATCTAAGCCTTTACAGAAGCTGTTATCAAATAGGTGCCCTTTAAGTTTATAGAAAAGATCAAGACGTTTCCAAGGTAACGGTGAACTCATACAGCTGCTGCGGAGAAGAGCATACAGTGGACACGTTAACATTCATCTCCCTTTATCATTTCTATGTTCTACTCATCAATATTTCACATAAACAATGGTTCAAATAATTACATAATAATAATCAACTTTATTTATATAGCACCTTTCAAAAACAAAGTAACAAAGCGCTTCACAATAAACATAAAATAAGAATTAGGACTTAGAAATCTAAACAGGATAAATACATGTAATGTAAAAGGTGCCAGTCACACTGTCATTGACCTTATTCACAGCAGCAACAGGCATATTTCAGAGACAAAACATTGATAAACCTGACTGGCACCATCAAATGTTTATATGGTGAATATTCACACATCATGCAGACACAAAGCAATATTAGCATTCTTGTGGAATTGTTTCACCATGTGAATAGAAACCCAAGACTCTTCTTTTAGCTCCGTCCGGATCTCCCACAACCACTGAAGGAAATATCTGACTATATGACTTCTTAGCTGCTTAGTCTGCCTGCCGTCTGTTACCAATACCCGTCACGACAAATGCAATGTGTTTTTTTATAGTCTGAGTATGCAGTATATACTGTATATGGTAACCTCAAACTCAGCCCTGACATGATCCCTTCTGTGTCATACAACACAGTGTTTACCTGGCATTAGAAGTTGTCATTATTCCAGTTGTTTCTTCTAATTTTGAGTGGTCAGCTGTCAGTATTGTCAGTAAATCTCAGATTTTTCACAAAGCAATAGGTAATCTTATTATGCAAGCAAAGCAATCTAGGTAATCTTATTAAAAACTACGTACACCTGGAATGGACCCACAATGTCTGACTCACATTGACCTCGCAGGCCTCAGTGGGCCACAGTGAAATCCTAGAATTATTCTGGGAAACTTCTCACCCTATTGAACAACACCGCACAAGCTGCTGTGGCATTTGACCGTCATGTGAAATTGCTGTCACGCAGCGGGATGTCAATTATGAAATGTACTGCATATACATATTGAGGATGAAAACTATGAATGACATCGATGGAGCCAAGGTTACTATGGAAACGGATGAGAGCTGAGGCGCTGCATAGGGCAAAATCAAAGACAGTCAGTCTATGGTAAGAACATGCTGAATGCAGCACGTCACCACAAATGTGGGTAAGTGTAGCTTCAAAAACGAAGATGCTATGATATGTGACGTCCTGGCCACTTGATAAAAAAAGCAAATACAAGGCTATATTTAACCAGGGCCTACACCAGGGGATGACCATTCCCCCACTTCCTGGAGAACCAGCAAGCTAGCTCGCGGCAGCACCCAGCGTCAGGTGCATCCATAAAGAACAGCAGCTGGATGCCAACTTACAAAGACGACGGGCGTGTTGCTAGCAGATTAAGAAAACACACTGAGTCACTTACAGGAGGAGGGTATCCTTTATCGGCCGTGTGTCGTTCTCGCCAATACATCAGCTGTTTTTCCGGGTTTGTGGGAACCGTGTGGAAGAGTGCGGGCGCGCGCAGGTTGCAATCACATCAACAGCACGAGCTCATGCAGCGGAGGCGCGCAGCCGTCTCCATGGTAACAGTCGAAGGTGCGCGAGTTACATCATCTTAAGGCTCCCAAACATGTTTGCTTTTGTCTTCAATGTTCAGCTCTATGATATATTGTGGCAGACTACAATCTGCGTTACAACAAAAGTGTTTTCAAGTATTTCAAATATTAATTGTATTTCTTTTTTTTTTCCTCTCTTCTGTCTCCCAACATCATAAATAATGAGTAGCCTAAATTAATGTTTTTCTAATGTTTAAGGTTGCCAGGTAAAACAAAGCATAGCTGTTTATGCATAGCTTTAAGCAAAGTCCTCAATTATTGAGATGAGTTCAGGGTTGTCAGGTCAACTCAGGTGTGGGATGGTAGGTGCACGTTGAAAGATCCAATTCATGCACCTGCTGTCTTATGGCTGTTCACAGTTCTTCCTTCAACCTGAGGTAAATGCTGCCAGAGTAGGCCTATACAAAATATGCAGATGTTATCATAAGCCTATGCTTATGATTACATATTTATTGTAGAGATCAGTTTTGACAGTCCAAAAATGGCAAATTCAAAAGCATTCATTAAAAAGATAAGGAGTAAAAGAAAAAGGTTAACTTGTTTTGGTAATTTTAAGACATTTTAAGAAAGCAACCACAGAAAACAAAGTGACAAGCAAAGAACTCCTATAACAAACATTTTATTTGCCATTGTCAATTAAGATGAATGAACACTGCATGGATGAATGAACACTAAATTATAACAACCATCTTTGTGCCAAAGCATTATATTGACATTACTAGTTATTTAAAAAAATGATTTTGCATCAGTTGCTGTGGTCTCAGCTGATTATTTTTATTGAAGTAAAAACGACAGTCACTTCACATGCTGTTTATAGTTATTTTATCATTATAAAATTATCATAGTTATTAATTCACTACACTCGTATGTGTTGGAATAGTGGGTGAAAAAAGGATGGAGGAAAACTAAAACAAAGCATAAAAACTCAATCTGGTTCTAATTACATCTCAAACTGGTGATTTAAGTTTTCATTTTGGCTGTTCTCCCCACTCCAGCTCCTGCCCAGGACTGTGTCCAAGAGTCAAGACTAATCAAAGGCACTTGTACGTAGAAGACTGCAGGTCTCTGAAGGAACTGAGACAGTTCATGCTTGCCTGCTGCTTTCTCTTCTTCTCTCCTTTTCTTTTCCCTCTCACTCTCGCTCCCAGTCCTGTTTAAGGAGAGAAGGATCCTAAATTCCTTCAAGCTACTTCACTTCAGGTTTCTGTGGGATTTAAACATGCACACTGGGTTTTTGTTACAGTCCATGTTAGTGCCGTTGTTTTTGATTCTGCTCTCCACCGTAGAGGACACTTTGTTACAGTCGGTGAGGTGAGTCTCCACACAGCTTTGTTTGTTTCTTGTTATTTTTTTCTTGGTTTTTGTTATTTTGGGGTATTCTGAAGTGCAAGAAGGAGGAGGGAGGTGCCACGTTTTGCTAACAGAGGCAACATTTGGAAAGTACATGTGGAAAAGTTTTTAGGAGTGCCTATCCACGTAGTTTGCACTTGCAGTTTCTTTTTTGTACCTTGTTTGCCAGAAATTCTGCATGCCAAGTCATGGGAAAAATCTCCTTTTTTCCATTTTACGGTTGCATTGCACTTTTTTTTTTAAACTTGAAGAATTTATTTTCATGTGGAGACCTCAGCTGACAGGAATTACCATAACAAGGTTGATAGTTTCTGTGGTGCAAAGGAAGCTTCAGTGAAGAAGAGTTATGCATTTCAAAAGGAACGATTAGTAGCCACAAACCAAGTTATAATGAGGAAGAAAATCCAAAAAAACATTTATGCTCAACATTCAAACTGCCTTTTGTCTTTTTCCATTTTGTAAAATTAATTAAAAATATTTAACTTGATTGTAACTTGATTTTTCAAAATAATACTTGAATTACCTTGGCCTTTAACTGAGTCTTAGTCAGCAGTACCATGAATGTTGCCCTGTGACTCAGATACAGAGTGTTTACTTCAAGCAGGTGCACTGTGCCTATGTGATGATTACATGTAATCAAGAAAGAATACATATTCAAATTCTAACTAGCTTGTTTGTTTGTTTGTTTACAGTGTATGTCTTCATAGCAACTTGACATTGTCTGTAAGAGTAGGTGTGGAAAAACACTCAGTAATTGAAAGGTATGTTTTGTAAGCCCTCTGGCAGGCTCCTCTATCCCCAATGAAATGTCAATGTGACATTTCCATGACCGTGCAATGCTTTGTCCAATCAGCATGTAAATACATTTCTTAGAAAGTCACGGCTAAGGTTGGAAGGCTCCACCTGTACTCGTAACATTACGTGAGTGGCTTTCCAGCTAGGGGGGAAGGCCTGGAGCCACTACAGGGACGCAGTGAAAAAATATGGAGTGAAAGTCAGTTAAATGAAAATGATCTATGACGGTTAAATAAACAAATAAGTGTTTGTTGATGCTCTCATGCTGACCTTGATTTCACTACAATGGATCTTGCTTCCACTATTGTTTGATTGGGCCATGGCCTTTTTTTTTACTTCTTAAAGGTGGCATGCCAGAAAATTTGAGAACCACTGAACTGAAGGATTAGAATAAATAATCTATATATAGCTCACTTTTACTTTTATATAGCTCACTTTTACTTTTACTCTATATCTATTTTTATATTCTCGGTTTATATTTATATTTTAGTGTTGTCTGTGTGTATGTGTATTTCTACCTGCTGCTGTAACAGGATAATTTCCCAATTTGGGATCAATAAAGTATATCTAAGTCTAAGTCTATCCTCACACTGGCGTTGCCCTCTGATGGACCCTCCCACTTTTCATCACTTTTTTAAAATTGCGTTTTCCTGTGAAGTTTGGATTTTTGAATTATTAAATCACTGAACTGCAAATTCCCTGTCTTCACCCTTTATGTCTGCATTATGGTCCTCACATATATTATTGTTGAAACTTAACATCTGATAGTAATGATGTAAAATAATGGTTATTTACAAATGTCTGACATCCAAAGTGACTGCTTACAAAAGTGAACTATTTTCTGTTACATAGGCCATACATTGTTAGTGAGTGAACGAAAGAGTCACCGCCTGTGTCATCCTTGACTCCAGGAAGCCATAGTGAAGTTGTCACAGGAGAGAACCAGTGCTCATCCTTATTAGCAGGTACATTAAAATCCAGCAACCTGCTAAGCAAAGGAGTGTGGTCAGGCTTAAAAAGGCCATCCGTAGGTGAGGCCTGTGTGAAAAGGAGCATGAATGAACTCCCAATGTTTCATGGGCAACATGAAATCTGTATTTCATTAAAGGGAGTGTCAGGAATACTTGATCTGTTAGATTGTCTGAACTATGTCGACTGTTTCCTATCTGGACGGTTTGGGTGGGCAGGAATAGAAAAAGAATGTCAGACTGCATCCAAATGAAACACAGAGATCCCGTGGAGTCAAAGCCAAGCTGTGTGGAGTGTGTACAATAAAGGGAGAAGCAGTTTCAGCTCTGTTTGATTTGTTCTATTTATTGGTTTAATCCTTCATGTTATGTTATTTTGTGCTTCTAATGTGTTTTTTCTCGATAGAGATCCAAACAGACTCTAAGTTACATGAGTCCCACTATTCCTCATCTTAGACCATTTGATGATTGATGACGTTGCTGTGAAATAGCCACAAATGGAAGGGACGCTCAGATTTAATTGCATGTCATGCTCAAATGTATATGTCAATGGTGGGTGACAGAAAATTAAACAGTGAGGGAATGAAACTGCCCTCACCTTGCAGCTAAACACTAAATGTTCACAGGAGAAAAAAAATAAATTGGTTTCCTGAATGTATGTGTACAAATACTACACATACCAAACATCTTGAATAGATCAATTTGATGTTTGAAAGCAGACAGGTGTGCACCATGTCTGAAAAATGTATTTCAAACCAACGCAGGTGGCAGCACACTTGACCCTTCACCTCAGAAGTTTCCATAGCTGCTTAACATCTTACCTCCTTTCTTTTTCCTAGCCAGGTGGGCGGTGTGTGTAAGCTGTCCGCAGAGTCTTCCCTGCGCCGCTGCAGGACGCCTGATGGCAAGATCTGCAGCGGGAGGGGCAAGTGTGACTGCGGCATTTGCCTCTGCAAGGCCAAGGAGCCAGGGAAGTTCTACGGTCCACGCTGCGAGTGCCACGACTGGGTTTGTGCAACATTTAATGGCAAAACTTGCAATGGTGTGTATAATGACATATGTTCTGACACATCACACAGCCAGAGGAGTCAGATATGTTGTCATATTGTCCAGTTAAAGTTTGATTTAAAGAGTAGAGATCAAGACCCTTGACTTCACATATTTTACTACCTGGTATGATTGTTAGTGAGGAGTCGCTAAGTGATGCAGCAGAGCTCCTCACTCCGGGCGTCCGTCAGTGAGGCTTTGCAATCTGACTCTCCAGCTGATGTTATAAGCATATGTTTAAGCCAGGTGCAAGGAATAATAAAGAGTTTAAGAGTGTAATCCAAAAGGTTTTTAATATCCCATTCATTCGATTTTAAATATAGAAGCATGCATTTCACAGACTTAGAGTTGAGTATTTATTCACCTGTGCTTATTTCTTTCTAAATCAAAGGTGCAGTATTGTGTCTTTGAGAGGCTGCATCATTCAGCACTTCAAGGGGTTTTTATTGGTAATAGACAGCTGGTTGGTTCATGCCGTTACCAAGGCATTGACTGTTTTTTTGGGATGCACAGCTTGAAACGTGCCTGATTTTTTTTACAAGTTCTCAGAAAGAACACTTCTGCAGTCACACTGACAAACACATTGCCTCATGAGATCCTCTACACATTAAACATTAATTTTCCATGATGAAAGCCAAAGTCAAACTCACATATTACAATAAAATGTTTTTTCTATATAGAAAAATTATAATCATTAATTAATTATAATAAAGATACAATTACTGCTGTATTAAATATCACCCTTGCAAATAGTCTTACAGGTTAACATGTTTGTTGGTCAGTGTTCAGTTTTCATCTGAGACTCCTTTAGGTTAACTAAACTTCACCTTTACAGGAAGCAGTTTATGTTTCTCTTCTCTTGAAGCTTCGATAATCAATATTGCTATGTGAAATAGAATAGCTCATGATGAGGAGAATTATCATCTCACCTTGCAGTTCCCATTAGCATTAGAGAGCTTTATTGTATTTTAACCACAGATTCAACAAAAACCCACATCTTTATTGTGGTTCACTCACTGCTCTCATGAGTATCATTTATTTCAGCACAAATGCTCCAAACAAACCACTGTACGCTACCTGCCCAGACAAATTTAGCATCTAGCTGGTGAACATAGTGGAGCATTTAGCTAAAGAGCTAGATATTTCCCTTAAGGAGCAGGTGAGAAGCAAAACAGCATTAAGGGAAAGTGAATATTGATAATGATGCTACATTTCTACTAGATATGTAAGGGAGCTGCCAGTTGCTACAAGCTGCCATATCACCTTTATATATAGTAGTTATATTGAAATTATTCAATGTTATGTTTGGAGTTTGATGTGCTGCCCCCAAATGTGGCATAAAATGAGTTAATATGGGTTTAAGAGAGATGTTAATGACAGATTTGGAGGCTGCAGTTTTTTGACTCTGTTTACTATCACTATATTGTATCAGAGATAATTCCTATATTTAGAGATTACCTTCATTCTTATGACCAGACCTTTAGTTCAACGTTTCAATGAAAAGTGGGAATTATAGCTCTCACTTTATGGCAGAAGAGCACTGGTTGCAACCTTTTACCGAGGCTTATCAGACATTTTTCAGATGAGATACCCTGGAGGTTGTGAGCGAGGCTGGTCCCTCCATGTTGATGTGAGGAAAAAGAAAAAGAACCCTCATCTTTTTGTTCGGTGTCCTCTGTAGTCACTGGGCTATGAGTGTTAGGGTCTAATGGAGATATATGTGCATCCGGAACAGGTCTAATGGAGATATCCATCTGTGTGTGTGTGTGTGCATGTGAGGGGTAGGGTGATTTATTTGGGAAGACAACTTGGCTGCTGTGAGGAGCTCATTATGGTTCAGCAGTCTGGAGCGAGAAGTCCCTGTTTCAGCCTGATAATGGGGTTTTACTCACTGGTACACAGACTGCAATTGGAACTCAGATGTTTCAGGAGAGGACACGGACACACACGGACATGGACACGCGCACAATTCTAATGTATACACAACCAACCACATACTCTCACTGGGGTACGTCCATGTGCATATAGACCCCAGGAATTATATTCGAACCATATTGAGAAGAATACACCCCCCCTCTTCCCCCAGATGCTCAAGAGCCCATGCAGCATTGAAAGTCCGCTGTCTGAGTTCAGCAGCCAAATTCTCTCCCTGCGGCTCTCTTATCTCTGCTTTTCACAACTGCCCACGGATAAGATCCGATAGATTTTTCTCCTCGGGGTAAACTGTGCTTTTTTTTCTCCTTTCCAAAAACATTAGCTTTCCTGGCACTGAAATGGTCTCTTTGCTTGGATGGCATTCATCAGGCAAACACGAGCTAAGTCAGATCCTCTCAATCAGAGCAACAAGCCAGTCCGAATGAAGAGGATGGGATGATGTATTTTTTTAACCCTCTGAGGTCAAAGGACACGCTGGTGCATTTTTTTGTGATATTTCTGTTAATACCTGGAATCTGTAGCCTCTTCCTCTTCTGCGCCCTTACTCTCGCTCTCTATGCAAGTGCTTTAAAAATGTGAGTTTAACAACACATTTAGAAAATTGAGAAAACCCCCTCACACCCCACAGGGTTAAATTTGTCCAATGGCAATATTTCTTAAGATCAAGGCTGTCCAGTCCACGTGAAATAAGTTCCTTTAATGTCTTTCCACTTTATTTTTTAAGCCACGTCATGCCGAAAAGGGACTGAGATGTAACACTGTCACCACAAAGAAATAATGTCCTCGCTTTGAAAGAAGATCCAAGTCTTTTATGTGAGGAGTTTGTATGGTCTTTCCTTTTGTTGTGTGGGTTCCTTTAGGTTCAGACAGACATGCAAGTCAACTGAAGTGGAAGCACTGCATTTATATACCATGTGTCAGTGTGCAGATGAATACAGTAAACAGCCCAGGGTGCTTTTGCCCAGGGAATGCTGGGATGGAGGCATTATAGAAGCATACACTTTCATGATGTTGTGCAACCCAGTGTCGTACAGTACAATGACAAATGCATTTTGATCCTTCTCTCCTTTCTATGGAGGTAGTTCATATACTAAACTCTCTCTGCAGGAGTGATTAGAACAAGAATGCATATGTCTGCAAATTACATTCTTTTTACCGATTTATTAAAAATAGAGTCATGCTCTTTTAGATGTATGCAATCCTGTACCTACAGTGTGTGGGGTTATTTCATTAAATTCCCACTTCCACTAGATGTATACCCATAGTATGAATTATTTAGAAGGCTCTTGTGTTTCTGTGTTAAAGGAAATTAAGGATATCAAACCTTCAAATGGGAATCACATTGGTAAACTAGCCGCCCACATCTTTAATCTATTGCATACCTGATGTCACAACTGCATAGTGGTACTTTAAGTACAAAAAGTACAAAATACATTCTGGGTTATACCCTGTTTGTTTTTTTTGTGGAAAGTGCTGAAATGGCACAAATTTCATCCACTTATTTGTTTTCATTTGGTGCTTATAGTTCTTAATAAACTAAGAAGTAAATCTAGACCTTTTTAGGGTTCATTCTCTTTGCACTGATGGCATTTCTCTCATGTTGTTTCCTTCCTCTGGTGCTTCCCACATTGTAGCAAAGCAATGGCACGATGATCCGGACTAACATCTGTTCACCAACTGTGCAAAACCCCCGTTGTCCCATTACTCCCTGTTTTTGACTATGTTTAAAACTTCCTGTTTTTTTCGAAATTAAAATCAATCTCTTCAGTTCATTTTATAGTCATACAATTTCTTTAATAACTCCCTTATTGTAATAGAAGAGGGCCAGCGTGGCAACGTTTCCATTTTCTTTTTCATAGCCTTTCCTCTTTTTCCTTTCATTGCTGTCTGCCTCTGTCTCTCCCTCTCTCTCCCTGTCTATGTTGGATAGAGCAAAGCGTTTTCCTCTGGTGTATATTAAGACAGCTGTGCTTCTGAGATTGATGGTCTTTTTCCAATGTCAGAAATGAAGAGGAAGGCTTAGGGCTCTGCACACTAACATTGCCACTGTGAAAACAAGACAAGGTACTGTATATGGTTGCTCAGTGTATGGACAATGTGTGAAAATGTGGTCAGTTTTAATTTAAAAAAAAGGGGCTAGTCAGTGGTGGTGTCTATAATGTTAATTCCTAAATCTTAAATGTTCCCAGTTGTACTGAAGCAGCAGATCACTTGACATAGCTTAACAGTGCTGGAAAAAAGACATGCTATAAATCCAGTTACAAGAACAATAGTTTCCGCTCAGATCTTAGGGTGTTTTTGTCAGAGTGGTGGTTATTTAGGGTGCTTTAACTGTGTGCTTTACTTTATTTCTGTCTATATGAGCTTTTCTTTCCTACACTAGTCTGCACTTGACTTTTATTGTGCTTAACCAGATGTTAGAACTTCATTTCCTCATGAGCAAGTACCTGATGTCCTATCCTGTTCAAATTCCCCTTTTCAAAACCAACTGTGTAGACCAAGGAATTTTTTTTCTTTGCCTAGCATGTCTTTTGACTTATTTGCAAAGGGAAATCCACATACAGTATTTATACTTTGCTACAAACGTCAGCAGCGTGACGAGGCACTGAGTTTCCACTCTGCGCTGAGAGCTGAACGTTTCTCAATTCATCTGGCCACTGAGAGTTGAACAAGTTTCCGAGTATCAATGACTGATGTTTCCTCACCCCCATAATATCTACACAAATTAAACCATACAGCTGTGCCTCAATAAGGACTTCAACAAAGTGACTTCCCATCTAGGCTCTTTGGTGACTCTCTGATGACTTAGACAGTTGGAGTTGATTCATTTTAAAATGACAATGGCCAATGGGGATATTTCAGTCAACATTCTGCTGACGGCACCAATGAGGAAACTCCATCACTCAGCTATACAGTTCAAGCCAAAAACACTTGTTAAACGCTGTTACAATATTGACTGATTACTTTTCATTTTTTAGTTCAATAGTCATTGGATATAATGATTAATTTTCTAAACTTGATGTAATAGCATACAAAATATTTCATCAAACATGAGTCTCTGCATCCAACAGCTACCATCCCAATGGCCACTGATGTGGACTGAGACAGAACGTATGTCTGCAATCCAGAACAGTCTTTGACTTCATGATTCTAGCAGCCTTAATTTTATGGTTCACCTTTTCACCCTGTCTCAAAGAAGCAGTTCAGCAGAACTGTGGCTGAATCAGAGCGAGAGCCCTTCTCGTTTTGGGCTTCTAACACATTTTAGCCTCTCTGCCTCTTCCTCCTTCCCTCTCTTTCCAAGGCTAGGGTTTTCATGCCCTATGTTCTTTTCCAGCCTCGGTCCACCAGCCTTTGTCCTCACTGCCAAAGCCAGACAACATCCCACCCAAAGGGGGTTTTGTTTTATGTCAGCAGCACATATGAAGTCAGTTTGTCCAGTGCTGTTTCCAATAAAAACTCATCCAGACACACTTTCTGTCCTATATATTTAATGCATATCTTCTGTTGATTTCCCAAAGATAGAAAAAACCCATAAAAATGGACCCACAGTGGAATCCTTGAGCCGTTTCAGCCCATTAAATTGTTCATTGCTGTGTTTTTCTTCTACATATTTTGATGTGCTCTCACTTATATTCTGAGCTTTGCTGGGCGATGTGGCTCTCTGGTGAGTCACCTAATGATTTCAGCATGGACTGGAGGGAGAAAAAGACACTCAAGTCTATAGAAATAATAGTAAAAGGCCATTTTTATTGGGACCAATTACAGCTCCCAAAGACTTCATGCTGTAGGAACAAGTGTGTCTATTGCTATGGTTATGCCTGGAGAAGGCTTAAAAAAAATCGTTTGAGTTATTGCAAAAGTTTGATGAAGTCAACAGAGTTTACAATTTAATGCCCAGGAGGAGAATTGAAAAAGCCACGAGGCTATAAAGCAGTTATTCCTGGTTGTGAGGGCAGCGCATACAGAGAATGAGAATGAATTATTACCTGAGACAGGTGTCTCATAGATGCTTTTTTCACTGAACATGAGCTGACGTGCTGCCGTTTCACGCTCCGTAAGCCGCAGGGAGCGGAAAGCATGGTGGAATAATTACCTATTCTCCTATTATGGAGAACATGATCCAAACAAAGCAAGTGGAGAGATGTCATTTGGAGATGAAAAGCAATTGAAAATAATAAATGAGCACAGAGAGTCTCAGAGTTTTTGACTTGCAAAATGTAATTTATGTTTTGAATTGAAGTGTTACTTATAATTGAAACTGCACTGAAATCCCAGAATAGGCCCCAGATTGCCTCAAAGTGATATGCATATTTTCTGCTCACTGACAGGAAATTAGTTTTGGTCGATACATTTATTCACATTCCTTATAAACTCTATTTTGATTTTGTTTATCATTAAGAAGGGACCAGTTAAACTAAACCTGACATTCCTGTAGCTCGCTGCATGAGTCACCATCCTCTCCTCATGAGGATGGTAACGCTCTGTCACCTGTTATTACTGCCACTGATGCTGACGCAGATACTCTTTTTACAACCCCATTGGTTGTAACTAGGCACTGGCTGCACCCTGATTGGCTAGGCGCATATGTCCATCGGTGGTGTGTAGGATGAACCTAAAAGCTCCTAAGACAAAGAAAATTACTGCACAGAAAGCATCAGGATAAATTATCTGTCAACAGATTGGCACCTTCCCACACTCATTAACTTTGGCCACAGACAGACAAGCAGCGGCTGTATGTCCAAGTGATTGTTAATCAGAGATTAATGGAGTCTATTAGATGCCAGTGAATCTGCAATATTCTACTGAGTTAAGCTGGAGAGCCTTTAATCTAATTCTATTTTCCAGCTATTGTGATGCAGTTCACAATCACAAAACAAAATAATAAATCCAAAAAGAAACACCCACACATATTGTTGTTTGGATTGTTCCCATGAGTCTGTGTGCATTAAAAAAAGCCTTATGGTCTACAGTGCACTTTTTTAATGGGTCGATGATCCATGAATCACTAATTACTTCAAAAGACGCTTTGTTTTTGATGTGTATGACACTTGAAGATCCCATTTACACATCTAGTAAGGCATACATACAATTCTATAATGTGTGTCTGATATTGTTTTTGCAAAAAAAAAAGTATAATTAACCACATTAAAACCCCTGAAATGGTCCTTCCTTCCTTCTCCATTAACATTTCAGAATATGCAAATATATTTCATTTGACTTTGTCCTGCTTCACTGTAAATCTGGGTGTACGTGCACCAAAGGCTTCAAGTTACATCTCATTTGTGTATGCAGAATATTGTGATGCCACAAATCATGATTGCAGACCTGCCTCTTAAAATCAGACTTTGAACGAGCACAGAGAATTCAGCAAAGAGTTTCAAACTATAAATAACATTTTCACACCCAAACAGGGTGTTACTAAGTTTGAATGAAAAAGCGCTGCTAGTGCAGACTAAAGATAAGACAATATCTGTTGCTTTGCAAGATTATTTCAAATCTATATATGAGTATAATGCAATAATATGGAGTTTTGATATGTTATTTTTAAAAAGTGTATGTTTGGTCTGAGTTGCGGAAGGATTTATAACGTTAATTGCATTTTCTAACATTTTGTTGTGGTTTGTGGTCTACAAAGGGATCACATCACAGGGATTACTAAATCCCAATAGAGGTGATTTTGTCATTAATTTGTTAGTCACTTAATTGGGGAGTCCAAAGGCAATATAAACCCCACAATTTCCACAGTTTGTATGGCAGCTATTACATAGAAGTTTGAGATTTCTTTAAATTCTGTTTATTTTCCACAAACATCGTATTGTCTCTGTGGTGCAGCTGCATTTGAAGTGCACTTTCCCTGTCCTTCTTTTCCTTGAACCCCTTTCCCAAGTGCCCCCTGAGATGTATCAATAATGAGGAGAGACAGGGGACTTGCCTGTTGTTAATGACTGATGGATAGCCCTTGAAACAGACACTGCATTTACATGATGAACGAGTCAGGAGAATGATTGAGTGTGACATACAAGGCCCCTTGCTGCTAAATGCAATGGGAGCAACATTTATAATAACTTGTCAACAGGCTTCATTTGCATCACGCGATTCCCCCTGTTTTTCATACTGCTCACTGCAGCCATCAGAATAATGACGGATAGTGACACCACACTGCCTGTGTGGGTCCTCTGAACACTGAATAAGGCAGTGGTTTCACTGAGTGATTGATGAGGAAGTTAGTGCATCATCCTGAAATTCTGTAATAAAATGGGTTCAACTGTAAATAGCACATGGAAAAGTAAAAGACAAATGTCATCCCCTGCTTATCTGCTCAGATCATTTATGCATCCTAAAGGAATTTTATGATTTTCTCACATCCCCTAAATCAGAGTCACTCAGAATTACAATGGGTCCTTTACAATAAATAGGATTCAAAGAACTCAATTGAATCCTACATTCTTAAATCATTACTCTCTTGGTAGTGCGATGCAAATATGAATTAAAGATAGCACTTCAGTGTGTCCTTGTATTTAATGAAGTGATCTGAAGCACTGGCAATGGGTATGCTTTTCAGCGCTGATAAAACAGCATGCGGTGTGTTTCTTTTAAGACCGTGGCTACTGTGACTGTGGGACGTGTGAGTGTGATGAAGGCTGGTCTGGAGATGTCTGCCAGTTCAAGGAGGAGTGTAACCTCTCCAAGCAGAAGAGCAAGGAGTTGTGCAGAAACCCGCAGGGGGTGGTGTGCTCCAACAGAGGTACTGTGATCTCACACACGCACACACAAACACGGGATGACACACAACCATCAGGTTCTTCCACACCAAACTCACCAAACCATGTCTTTATGGACCTTACTTTGAGCGCTGGGGCACAGTCACACTCGAGAAGGAAAGGGCCTTCCCCAAACTGGTCCCACAAAGTTGGAAGCATAGAATTGTCCAAAATGTCTTGGTATGCTGAAGCGTTAAGATTTCTCTTCAGTGTAACTAAAGGGGCCTATAGCCCAACCCCTGCAAAAACAATCCCATATCATTATCCCTCATCCATATTAAGAGATTTGTCCAAATACTTTATTAAATGCTCATGACATAATATGTACTAAAGACAAATTCTAGATTGCCATGTTGTGAAATCTAGTGATTTTAATTAGTGCACATCTGATTTCTTATAAAGTCAAAAACACATGGCGTCTGCAGTTTTGATGTTTCCTTTTTTAATAGCTTATTAAAATCAAGCATTAACTAAATGATGATCAAACATAATAGCGCCATTACATACAACATATTAATCAGTTCTTTCTAGTTAAGGTAGATTGTGATCTCTTTGCTCTCACATCTATCAGTATAAACAATGTCTCTTTCACTAACACACGTACATTAATAAATCCATGGATGAATCAATATCATTGGGAAAACTGACATCCTGAGTTAATGATACTGTAAGTAAGTATTTATAATTAAACTTCGTCTTAAATCTCAGACGCCAGAGCTTATTTGTCATTCACCATCCAGGTTTGTGTGATAATCTGCACTTGTACACTGAAGACATGTTACTGTGAGGTGTCTGGGCTGAGACACGCAAACAACTCCTCACCCTCCTAAGCTCAACCCCTCCACTGACCCACAATGCCCCTTGCTAAATGAAATGAATACCTGTATTTATGTGTCCACATGTCATCCTGTGTGTGTGTCTTTGAAAGTATGTACTATGCAGCATGTTGCCTGTTTAAGCATGTAGAAATGCCAATGTATTCACAGCATGTGGTTGTCTAGCCATCTGTCTCTATAATGCATCATCTGAAAAAGCTCCTGTGGATGCACATGCACACACGTACACAATCTTCAGTATTCAGATGCCAGTCTAGATCCATTGCCATATGATGCAGACGATGCCTCCAAATGCACATCTGCAACCCAGCTGGGCTCCTGTGTCAGAGTGCTCTGTACTGAAACATGGATGCATGCTCCCATTCACAACCAGCCGCATACTGTAAACACATGCACGCAAACAAACGCCACCTTTTCCTACAAATACACTTAAAGTGTGTCTAAAGCTGGTATCCTTGATAGGCAAATGCCTCTGTGGGAGCTGCATGTGTGACAATGACGACAACAGGGGTCTGGTGACAGGACGATTCTGTGAGTGTGACGACAGTGAGTGTCTGGACGAGGACACCGGAGAGGTGTGTGGAGGTATGCCCCACAGACTATGTCTCACCCCCATAACTTTAAAAACAAGATAATTAATCTCATGTTTCCACATCTAAGATTTTAAATCTTGGCAAGAACAGAACAATTTGCAGTGCAGCTGTCAAATCAACAGCAGAAGTTCTATTTTTAAATGGCAATAACTTTTATTAAAGGAATGCTACAACATTTCTGTACTATTGGGGGTTACATACTGTAACAGTGATGTCAATTGACCATTTTTCTTTACATCAGCTCCATCATTCATGATGGATCTGTGATTATGGTTTCTTTATTATACTGTATGTTGCCTTGTCTATCACAAAGACAGGAGTGCCACCATCCTCTGTTAGAAGAAAAACAAAAACCTATGTGTTAACTTGTCAGCTACTGTGACATAGCAGTTACAGAGGTATTAACTTTTACAGGGCAGATAAAGATAGATAAGATTTATCTATGATAAAATAAGATTTTTGAACTGCTGTGCCTAAAATAAAAATATGTTTTGATTATACAGTGGAGAGAGTTAGTATTTGGTAAGTAGGGTCTTTATATCATGAAAATACCATCAGAACAAATGTGTTTTTGTGTTCTCATCTAGCTGATAAAATACAAAGTTATTTGTAAAAAAAAGAAGCAAAAAAAACAAAAAACAGCATGATGTCCGTTACATAGGTTGAAATAGGTTTCAATTTGACATGAAAAAACTCATAAGTCTCATTTATCCATGAAGGTTAATAGGAAGTTTAATGTAGTTTGAGCTATAGTCTCTGGTTTAATGCATTTGACAGTATTATACTCATCCTTCTTTCCCATAGGTTGTTCCTGCTTGTCAGTATTAATTAGCCATTCATCAGTTTACTTTGAAAAACGAATTCTAACAAAAAATTGATTGAAAATTTTGATTCCAGACAAATAGTTTTGAAAAAAAAAAAGATATGTTTTCTAATTTGGTTTGACACAAATATAACATTGTTATTATTTCAAGTAGTTATCAAATCAGGAAATGTAAATGAGAAACAAGGAGTCATTGTTGAAATCTATTTTAATGTCTATAACATGGACAGAGGTGAACTCATAACCTGTTATTTTGTGATCTGCTTCCAGGCCATGGCCAATGTTACTGTGGAAACTGTTACTGTGCTGCTGGTTGGCATGGAGACAGATGTGAATTCCAGTGTGACATCAGCCCATGGGAAAGCAGGCAGAAATGCACATCTCCAGATGGCAAAATCTGCAGCAACAGAGGTCTGTTTAACCACTCCAAAGCCAGTATACAACACAAAGCCCTACAAGTGGCTCCCATTTTAGATTAAATTATTCTTCTTTTTTTTCAATTTCATATTTTTCAGCCATTACATGGATGAAGATATTGATTATGATTGATTTAGAAAGCAATAGAATAGTGGAATTATGTCTAAGAGGCTCTGTGATTTAATGTTTGCCAGTACAGCTTGGAAACCCATCAGATTACACATCGTAATGATGACAGTTTCAATTTAATTTTGTTGCCAAGAAGCAGGAAACAAGTATTAGATTTGTTTCCCTTCTGTTATAAGAGGGGGAAAGAGACACTCTCCCCAAAGTAGTGAAACACTGAGGAATAAATGAATGGAATTGAAACTCAATCTAGTTTTAAATGCATTTTGGATCGTTTGGTGTGTCTTCTGCAATATGACTACCACCTTTGACATCCACGTTTGAAACTGAGAGTGTAGAAATAGATGAGACAAAGGGAAATAACAGGAAAATCCAAAGAATAGACTGGTTTAAGGAATCCTCATGTAAATTCCACAGAGCCATCAGCGCTTAATGGACAGGAAGTCAAAGAAAAAGCTTCACTAACCTATAGCTCAAGTGATCCTGAGGAAATTTAGTAAAGCTCTCTAAAATAAATGACACTTGCTGAGAGCTGGTTACCTGTCAGGGCTGAATCATAGGCTACCTGTACAGAGGCCCATGATTTATTGTTAAATGCACAGCAGACACAGCATGAATAATCATCAACAGTGTGCATGGTGTAGAAGCCCATTGTACTCCTCTTTAGTAGGCTATAGAAAAATTCTGAGTCATCTGAGAGAGAAAAAAAAGAGCAAAAGAAATACGCCCGCAATTAAAAATGAGTTCATATCAATTTGGAAATATTTATTGTTACTGATATTATTTTTTAAATCAATCATAGCATGTTCTATCAGCATTTCCAGATTATTTCAAAAGTACCTTCCATCAGTCTAATTCTTTATTGATTCTTTGATTGATTCTTTTTTGATGCACTGTTTCACTGTGGAGAAGAGACAGGTTTTAACAGCTGATTTAGTTTTCTTACTCTGTCGATTAAGCGAAAGCTAAATGTCTTCAATGAAAATAAACATTAAAATTGATCAAATATGAGACTAAATCATAAGGAGGAACTACAGAATAGAACCTGAGCCTGGCTAATTAAATTCAAAACTGATGAAGCGAAATAATATCCATTATAAGTGAGAAAGATTCTTAGTTATTACTACTCAACACAAAAAATATGAAAATGCTGCCTGTGTTGCTCCATTATCATCATTATACTAAATTTCACTTGATCTAACTGATGCAATTGTCAAAACATTTATCCAAAATCCTACTTCTGTCCAAAACCTCACTTCCAGACATGCACTATGAACAAAAGTGAAAGGACACTAATACATATATATATATATTATATATATACACACAGTATATAAATATAAAATGCACCAATATATTTGAAGATCTATTCATTCTGCCCTATTCAAATACTGCACAATTCTCACAAGTCAGACAGACAATTTGGTATTGATTATAATTGGAACAATTCTCACTCATCCATATATGACATGCAACTATTTTGCTCTGAATTAATCTTCCTTTAAAGCATTGTGAACATAATTCCTGCTGATTATAGAAGATGGATGAAGGACCCAGATCAGACAAAGGAGGGTTGATTTGATTTCATCACCCCGTATATAGATGTAGAGATGAGAGGTGTTTTGTATGAGACTGTGAAATATCTTCCATCTCTCTCCTATTTTGCTCAGCAGGAGGCCTCATCGCCTGCTCTGGAAAATACTCTGAAATGAATGAGTGAATGATTTGACAGAACACAATGGATTACTCTATTACACAGTTCCAACAAACCGTCAACCCTCTGTCTGTGAGGTTCACCTAACCTCATCAGCTGAGCTAAAATTACACAAAACTGGCATGCTGTCAAATGATAACAGCCACATGATGCTGGAGGCTGAATATGTGCATCTACAGTATATTTATTGATCAAAATAATTAGAAATTACATGGTTGCATTAGGCACACAGAGAGGGAACATCCCCTTTTGTGTGAGAGATGCAAATGAGATTGCTTTTTAGCTGGAAAACAGGAATTTGCTCAAAAACCGTCTCTGGATATAGAGAATGCAAATGCATTCTGTAATGGAGCTCTGGTTTTATGGAGCACTTGTGAGCAGTAACTATACTGCAGGTGTTGTAATCTCCTCCAGGGAATCTGGGCTTTGACATTTGTGGCAGACATAAAAGTGCATGGCTATATAAAACTATTAGGGTTACGAGGTGGTGAGGGAGACCGAACCCATGGCCAGGGGCCAGGCACTTGCCAACCAAAGCCAAAAGGCTTGCTAGCTGGCCTGGCTCCCCTGGAGTTCCCTGTGGTCTGTCATTGCTGATAAGAGAAAATGGGATTTCCATTGGCTGCTGCTCAGCAAACAAAATGAGAAAGAGAGAGAGACAGACAGATTCATAGATAAAAGAAGAAAAATGAGACAGAAGGAGAGCGTGTATTTATTTTGCTGTCTGTAGCCTCTGCTAAAGTAGAAAAATATATCCATCCACCACCCCCAACCCCCCCTTATGTCACTTGTATTTTTCATTGTTTCAATGTGTTTATTTTCAACGTCATTTATTTATTTATAGTATTCGACTGAAAATAATCTTAAGAATTAATGCAATCAGAATATACAAGATGTGTTTTTGTGTGGTTGTGTCTGCTGTGGCTGTTAGGAACCTGTGTGTGTGGAGAGTGTACCTGTTATGATGTAGATCCCTCTGGTGACTGGGGGGATATACATGGAGACACCTGTGAGTGCGACGAGAGGAACTGTCATGCAACCTACGACCGCTACACGGATGACTTCTGCTCAGGTCGGCATGTTGTATTTGGATTGAAACAAATACAGTCACGTTTATGTCATGCAATTACGTGCATTTGCTGTCCTCTTTAATAAGAGTTCAAGAAAATTCAGTTCAAGATTTAGATTTGGTCATGTGGTAAATGTGTAGCTGGAGCCAGCGGCCAGTTAGATTAGTTTAGCACAAAGACTGGCAGTTCATTTATCAAACTAATAATTTATGTGCCACAAAATGTATCTTAGCATTCTAGCATATACAGTTTTCTTTCTGATGCAGGATACAAGTCCATCTCGCACCGTGACATTTTGAATCTCATCGTCCTCTTTCTATATACCCCAGACCAGACCAGTTCTACTTAATGCACATCCAGCAGCTCAGTAAAGACGAGTCAGCCAATGTTCAATGGACACTAAATTCCTCCAATCTTCTCACTCCGACCATGTCCTAACCTTGTTTATTTGACTACCTTGTGTGTATCCTAGTGTGCCAACTTCAGTCAGGGCTGCATCCTCCTCTTAGTATGCTTATTTAAATTTTCCTTGTATAAAGGTTTACTTCTCCGCTTCCTTCACCACGTCTTATTTCCCCTTGGCAGATCATGGCCAGTGTAACTGTGGCAGGTGTGACTGCAAGGAGGGATGGACTGGGAGGAAGTGTGAGCATCCTCTGTCCTGCTCCCTGTCTCTGGAGAGCAGTATGAAGAAGTGTCGCGGAACGTCCAATTTGCCCTGCTTCGGACGAGGTATCTGGTCTTCCCATCCCATCCACTCCTGTTTCCATGGTTACTGCAGAAGGCCTGTACTCTGTCCTCACCATTTGATGTAAAATAGGCCATTTCACGTCTCTTAATCCATCCTTAAGAGGGCTGTAAAGATAAATCTAATAACATCTTTCAGCAAGCTTTGAAGTGAGAAGCAGCCATGCAGTGTGTTTATTGCATATCATATGCATGAATGTTGTGATGTCATAAGAGAAAGTCAAAGACGGGAGGTTCAGTAACTGCGTTTCATTTTCAGCATTCCTTCATTGACTTATTGTCTTTATTATCCCTATTGAAGGAGCTCATATCTTTCACCATAGGTGCAGTTTAAAACTGGACCCAGGCAAGATGGCTAGTTAGTGTCAATGAAATCACAAATCTAGTGGTTCTATATATGTCATCAATCTTCAGATAATGCAGTAATCATGTCAAAATTAAATTTTTGATATGCAAAAACGTTAGCCTACGATTGCATTTCGAACTGCAAAGGTTACTGACTTGCTGCTGTTTTGCACACCATCCCATGTTGTCATAATGATTACTTATGTTACCATGGTATTAAATGGTCAGATGAAGTACCTGCAAGGCACAATAAAGTGTTGTGCACATAGCCGGCTGACAATTCATCGTGACCACCAACTACAATGTCAAGTGGATTCCCTCTAAATCCCCTTCCACTTTCCCTCTGCTCTGCAAATGGTCAATGTGTGCTGTTACATATTACCAAGGGCTGAAGGAAAGTGAATGAGGAAAGGTGGAACTACTAATGAAATGCAGCCTTTCCATTCTGCTTCAAAAAAGACTGCAACCTATCATTGCATGTCATGCTTAAAAAGAAGACCCATAGTTAACACAGGGCAGTCAGGACAATGGTTACTGCCCTGCCCAAAAACAGAAGCTAATTGTTCTGGTATTTAAATACTTGTTTTTGATTATCTTCTGTCTGCAAGAATTGAGACTTATTTTATGTTGAAAAACAAGCTTTACTGTCTTTATTTCCTCCAGCCACCTCTCAAAAGCTCCCGACCTCACAAGACATCACAACGCATATGCAAGTTTGTGTTACTGCTTGTAATTGAGTGGTAGCTTTTTGTTCTGATGAATGCATTCGTGCTCATACATATGTATTATATGCTCACATGTATGTGCTTCTGTGAGATGAAGGGGCACAGTTTGCTTGCAACAATATAAGCAGGGCTGGAGCTCTTTCAACAGAACGATGTACGTCGATGTGTCTAGATTTATTACATTGCGCTGTATGCTTCATTACTGGCTCTTCTAGACAGATGAAGGTTGTTTTCTTGGGGCGCCCAAAAGTAAGGCCAAATACACATATTAGATTGAGGCACAGAGGCAGCATTAGAAACCTGAGTTAAGTGTAAGAAGACACCCTTGAGCCTGGTGATTGATCAAAGTAAGGTCAAAGTGAAGGAATAAATAGACTAAGAAAAGAGGAGTAGTAGTGAACATTTTAGGGCTAAAAAAGAAAAAAATTCTTTTGAGACTTTACGTTTTAACATAAAGTCTCACATGTTCTAACACAATGAAACTATTACAACCTCCTTGACCACGTCTCCATATACCGTATTCAACGGAAATATCATAAAACTTACCTGGGTGAGTTGAAATCACATTCTAAGCAAAAAGGAGGGCATTTATTGTCAGGTTTCAGATCAAATTTAGATATCGCTCTCCCAAAAAGAAGCAAATGAATGAATGGCAAAGTTTCACAAGCAACAGGAGGATAACTGGCTCCAAATAACATAAAACTTT
The DNA here is from genome assembly GCA_037577475.1 of Chaunax sp. Z400. Classification (NCBI taxonomy): domain Eukaryota; kingdom Metazoa; phylum Chordata; class Actinopteri; order Lophiiformes; family Chaunacidae; genus Chaunax; species Chaunax sp. Z400. The sequence goes on from CM075196.1 coordinate 7,455,948, forward strand.
GCACGGCTAAAGCTAAGACCGACATAGGAAAGGTCAATGGCATGTGTGGATATCCAGGTGTGACAAATCTGTCAATCAGTCCTTGAAATTACATCAAATTAATTCATCAATAGAATTTCAAGACAACATTAAGAGACCAAAATGTACATAGGCACAGGATCTGTCTGGTAAAGCTATGTTCAGACTCAATAAATTCACAATGGTCACATTACTGTTGCTCTTAAAGTGACTAAAAACTCCAACTTAAATCCATTCCATTGCATTGTTTGTCTGAGGTTTCGCTTGTGCCATGTTGTCTTAATCAATCAGCTATACAGTGCTGTATGAGCCATTGTTCAGCATGCAGTACCACCATCCCATTCATTTTGATCCACACATGATGTAATTTCCTGGGGAATACCGAGCAGTGTCCTTGTACTTCAGGATGAGACATTGAGACAATAGTAAAGCCTGCTGTTTTCCGTGGGTCTCAGTGATTCAGCTTAATAATGTAGGTGACGATGGGGAATACTACAAGGAGCACCAGCTGATTGGTCTCGAGCCTCTCCGAATTCAACAGGGGTTAATGTGAAGCATTGATTTCCTGTTTCATTTGACTGTGAGGGAAGCCGCTGTGAAATCCACAGCCTCTCAGCAACTGATGTGTTCCAAAACAAATAAGATATGTGGACATTAATGTGTATTATTATAGTGGCCATAGATTCTCATAGCTGGGAAAGCTGCTCAGACACCGGAAAGACAGAGCGATGACGAGTCAACATGTGCCAACATTGGAACAATGACAGCAGTATGATAAATGAAACTCACATACACGAAGCCTCAACCTCAGCTAAGTGCACTCGACAAATGGAGCCAATTTGGTGTCTTTGCATACATCATCCGTTCATTATATATTGTGTCTGTTCCATAAAAGACTTTGGTTTTGACAGCTGCAAACCAATTCCACAACAACAGGGTTGAGCAGGCAAAGTGGCGCCCTGCACATAATGAAAACACAAAGATTAACTTGTGCTGGGAGAGTTAATTAGCTTTAATTCCTCCAGCAGTACCTTAAATTATCTCCAATTGCTGCAACAAAATGGAACTTTAAATTACCCTGTGCAATAGAAAAATTAATGGGATCCATAAATTCCTCCTTTTAAAATTTGCATTTCTTTTTTCTGTCACCCCAGTCCATTCAGTAACCGTCTAAAGTGTTTGTTTACACCCCATGGCACAATGTGAAATGAATGATTTGAAATGTTGTCAAATATACAAGAGACGCTATTTCATAGAATCAGAATTTATATGTTTAAAGCATTGTCTGCATGTCATAAATCCTTCTCCAGACTGATATGTAATAAAAGTCTGAATGTTCTATTCACCAGCTCTGTGTTCAGACACAGAGGAGGGTGATGGGGCATGCATGCATACCTGAGAGTTTACGGTGATGTGTGTGTGTGTGTCTGTGCACATATGTGGTTTTATTTACTGAACTGTCTTTTCTAGAGTAAGAGGATCACAATGGTTGGAAACAAATGATGGTTCAGAGAGTTGGTTGAACAGTTTGGTCAGATGGAAAAGGATGAAGAGAAAAACACTTAGGCATGGATGACTGGGGCTGGTAGAGATGGCAGCCTGAGCGGAAAAGTCTTGAAATTTGAAACAGCAGCTTTGGAGCTTTTCTTCCTAAGAGGTGGAGGCAAGATGCTTGTGGATAGGACATTCTTTGTAATGTGGTATTTCCTCAAGGAAACAGCTGCTTTCACTGTCTTTCTGCTGATTCTTGGGATTCCTTTTTCTCCTTGAAGTATGGTCTGTAGTGGACTTTATACAGTAGTGTATCTGTGATTGTTAATAATTAATGTGCATATGCACCTTTTGCATTAGTTAGTATGTTAGTATTACGCAGTCTGTCACCAGCGTCTCTGATGAGGCCTGGCTGAGTTAAATAAGACATGCGTTCACATTTCGGTTTAAATACCCAATAGCAAAAGCACACATGTAGGTTATATCATAATGTAAGAACATGGGTCCTATATATACACGTTCTTTGCAAGAAGACAGTTCAGATTTGGGGGTGGCACTACACTGTTCACATGCTGACACTTGTATTGCTCATCTTTATTTCTCCTTGATGCACATCAAGCGGAAATAAATTTGTCTCCTACAAGGAGGTGCAATATAAGTACAGTCTCCTGAGAAATCTTCACTTCAGCTAATGAGATTTCCTTCACAGCAGAGACTGAGGTATCTTGACTTTTAGTATCTCACAGTGGTTAATGGTCCTATAGTAGTTGGCCTGTATAACAGAACGGCAACAGAAACCATCATCAGTTTGAATTGTTTATGTAGTATAGGGGAAGATGTAGCAGGGCCCCCAAAACCATTTGATACATTTATGATCATGCCCCAAAATTGTAAGAATAATAGTAATAATAATCTTTATTTATATAGCACCTTTAAAAACTGTTTAGAAAGAGCTTTAACAGACAACAAAGACAGGAAACTCAAGATAACATGGCAAAGTCCAAAAAGCACATAAACTAACAAAAACCAGCAGGCAAATGACTTGGAAACCAGGCTGAAAAACACAGGGGAAAAACCAGGCACAGACATGCTAGATAGATAAATACTAAACATGACATGGGGCAAAGCAGGACAAGGCAGAGCAAAACAGAAAAACAGCAAAACAGGCAAACTGACAAAGAAGGCAAGAAACACAGAGACTAAATACACAGGTATAACGAGAGGAGATGGGGAACAGGTGGCACAGGGAGGAGTTGACAATCAGAGACAGGTGGGAATGATCAGACAATCACAGTGGAGGGAAAATGAAGAGGGAAAACTTAAAGGGGAAAACATAAGGACTATACAATAATAAACTAAAAAGATGTTGCATTGCCCTTAGCCAGATCTTTAGCACGACATGTGTGTTCATGGTGGCATTTATGGTGGCAATAAGACCCTCTGTCTCTGGTGATAGTGTTGTTTGCCTATACAAATGGACTGAATACTGCAGCCTTAAATGCACTTTACTGTGTGTGTTTTAAAGAACTATCAACACTTAATACGTCATGGTACAGACAATAGACTTCTTTCAAAGGTCCTTCACATTAAATGCTAATGTAATGCTTTCATTCACACTACAGGATGGGTGACAGCACAGACAGGGGCCATCATTAGACTACATTTATTGTATTTGGTATTTTGCTTAACTAATCCCAGCCGTCACAAATATGATAATGAGATCACACACAAAAAGATGACAGGTTTTTGGAGGTATGAAGGCTGCCAGAGTGGTTTTAAAAATGTAAATCCATGCTGTTGGTGATGAGTCTCTTTGAAAATGGTTTCTAGTATTTACATCCAAAGTCCAGGTTTAATCTCAGTCACATTTTATATATAGTAATGCAGTGAATATCAGACAATACATTGAGATTTTACCCTTCAACCTAAATGTTTCTTGTTAAACCTTTTCCAGCCACAAAGATGGTGGAAGTTGCAGATGTAGGTGCAATGAACCCATTTGTTGTCTGGTCAAATCTGACCAATTTGAAAGTTTCCTCTCTAAAAAATGTAATTGATTTCATCTGTTTCTCATACGGTTCCACGACTTTGTTCACACATATTTAAACGAACATCAAAACATAAGTTTGGTGTGTCTCTGTAAAAAGTGACAACGATTTATCTGCTACCACTGCAGACAGAATATATGATGAATATATGAGGGGTTTCCATTTAAGCTGATTAAGTCCCCATAACCATGTGTTTTCTGCAAAGGAGTCTCAGTGGAGTGTCTTCTGATCTGACATTAAGGTGTTGTTCACCTACGACAGGATGACAAATTAAACATCAACATTCAACAACACACGCGTACGTGCTGGTGTGAACGGTTTGACACCGAGAGATAATCGATATGGGGTATAGGGTGTATGACATCACAGGTTGCTAGGGTAACCAAGTCCCCCCAGCAGATGGTGATATGTTGTATGTGAAGCGGGAAGATATGTTTCTAAAGTGTGTGCATGTGTGTGTGTGTGTGTGTGTGTGTGTGCGCGTGTTATATGTGAGGTCATAAAAACTGATAGTGATATGACATGGACAACACATTAGATGACGCTGTCTGTCGAGAGACAGCCTTGTAAATTCATTTTCAGCTCGATGTATTGCCTCTAATTCCACTCACTGAGTCATGAAAAGATAAAGACGGGCACATACACATTATGGATATGTTTTAGGTGCTATGTAGTGGCACTAAACACAAAATGTACCCTTCAGAGCCACAACACGGGAAAACGCTGTGAAAAACAACAAACAGTGAATGACGATTGCGAAAAAAAGGACCTACCTGGCTCAATAAAAACAAGAGATAAGAGACAGAGAGCCACTCAGTATGCTGTTTTAACCAGCTGTCTTCACTGAGCTGGGAAATTCCCTTTATGCAATTATTTTTCATGGTGGGTAACTTACCGGTTTGTCGCCCTTTTGGGTGCATTTTGCCTGCGGATGAGTTCATTTAGGATTTTTAACAGTGTGTGTCTTTCCAGAGCATTCAAGACATTATGTGTGATGATAATTCCTTCAATTATACAGTAATAGTATTAAGTTCTAATTAAGGTATAGGAATGAAGAATGCATTTTGTGTTCTTAGGTTGAAGTTAAATGCATTTCACCCCTCAGTGGCATTGTTTTAATTGTACTATTATAGCAGCATTAAATAAACAAATAGCTCATTTACTATAAGTAAATTGCTTGAGCGAAATCTTCGCATGTGTAAGACAAATCATACAGGGTTTTTAGCGTTGACAAAAAAGTGACTATGAATCCAGATACCTGTGTTGCCGACACTACGCCCATAATTGATATACTGTAACTCTGAGCAGCATGGTAAAATGATCAATGAGCAAGAATACTGCACACCTCCAGTGATAGTTCAGAGTAGATGATGTTTTTCTAATGAGTTTCACCATTAGCCAGCTCACTCAGTGAGTTCCCCTGTGGCCTTATTCACTGGCAGCTCGCTGATTGAAGTGGGAGAGCTGCATGTCTACGAGTGTATATGCGTGGGTGTGTAGCCTATGTGAGTGTATTTTAGAGTGAGCGATTTACATATAAGAGTTCCCCCTGTGGCTGGAGGGAATGCTGTCAGGCAGATTAAGTGTAGTTTAAAATCAGTTATTGCGGACTCTATTCTATTGTACTGTAGGAATGAAAATGGCTCCCCTGGATTACAAGTTGAAGACAAAAGTAAAACTTACTGAACAGCTTATTTTAAAACGCAAGCCTGCTATGAAACCTGCTCAGGTGTGGAATAAATGTCTGCTTTTGTTTTGTAGGTCAGTGCCAGTGTGGACAGTGTACTTGCCATCCACCTGGGGACAGTCGGATCCATGGAAAAAACTGTGAGTGTGATGACCGTCAGTGCGAAGACATCAGTGGAGAGGTCTGTGGCGGTGAGAGTGCACACACACAACACCACTACCGCATTCAAACACACTTCTCTCTTATGAAAACTTGGTTCATTCTCCCTTTTTTCATATTCCTTTTACAATTTTCACAGAAGTATGAATTAAATTCACAGGTAAATCAGACCTGTCCTATGAAAAGACCACAAGTGGAACTTAAGACTTGTGCTAATCTGAATTAGTATTGACTTAAACAGTTTAAACTAATACATTTTTTTCCAAATGGCTGCTGAACTAATGGCAAATGGACTGTACTTATTTGGTGCTGCTCAATTCAGATCAACCACTCGAAGTGCTTTACAAAACAGGCCAGGATTCAATCGCTCACACACACATTCATACAGTAGCGGTAGAGGCTACCATGCATGGCGCCACCTGCTCACCAGGAGCTGTAACCATTCACACAATCACTCACACACCAATGCAACAGCCATTAAGAGCAATTTGTCGGCTGCAGGGGCCGAGGATCAAACAACCAACCTTCCAATAAGTGGACCACTATATACCCATACAGTATACATATACAGTATTATTGGTATGGAAACTTAAATTGTTATAAAGTCAGGATAACTGTCTCGTTCCAGCAGCTGCTTCAGGGTCTTTGGTACACCACAGTGTAACATCCCCAACTGTATATCAAGTATCGGCATCACTGCCATGTCCCCTTGATCCCGTCTATCTAAGTCAAGGGCTGCTTTGCTTTGGAAAGATGTTTTATATAACTCTGTGTCAAACCTTTCTCTATTTCTGTAAGAGCACAGCACTGCTCAACTGATACACTGGTTACATCTGCTGATGATTTACAACGGAGAAGATACGAGAAATTCTCTTCACCCTACTCTGTCTTAGAACAAAAGCAAGAGATGTACATGATATCCCAGCCAACTCTGATCCTAATTAAAACAAGAGACAGTTTGTGTAGCATGTGCACACATACACTTGCACACTTTTAAATGATGCCAGGAGCAGACGCTGAATTTGAACATCAATACGGTGTGATCCCATCGTCCCTCTTTGATATCCACAGGCACAGCCCTCTAAACCCTCGAGCCGAATTTGAGAGAAATCGCTCCAAGCCTTTGAAGCTTCTATCTGAGTCCTTGGGAACTTTGCGCTCTTAATTTGAGCCATTTAGGCACAACCCCTGTAATGGATAGATTGCACTAAGACATTAAAGGCTCAATTGAAATTGATATTCTCCTTTGCAGCAGCTGCTGCTGTCAGACAGAGGGGAAGAGAATGCAGAATGTCAGATCAATGTGTAATTATGCATTGTGGTGCTCCTTAAAAAAAGAAAGAAAAAAAATGAAGAATGGATCCTATTTGTCATTCTGAGGATGATTGTCAGAAACACTTAGAAACATTTATCTGTTTGATTCTACATTAATACACACTAGCTTTATTTTGTTTTAGAATCATTTATCAAAACACTCTGTCTGTTTACCTGCATACGTACAAACGTCTGATAATGCTTTTCATTGTCTGCTATAATTATAGTGCTTGAAAAGTGAGATAACGTGACACAGCCTCTAAAAGAGTAGAAAAAGTGCAGATTTTCCAAAATCTCTCCAAAATCCAAAATCCCAACAACAACGAGGAGCATTTCCCCCCAAAAGTGTCCACTGTGGCTGAAGTAAATAAGAATATTTATTAGATCAAATGATATGTCATAATTAGTATGTAGGAAAGTCTTTGGAGTCAGAAAGTCTTTGGCACTTACACTCTTCAGGGAGATTGAGATCGAAGGGCATCTGACCTGAGCAGCAGCAAGATATATATCCCCCCGTAGAGTCCAGACACTGGTGGTGGTGGCTGATGAACCTGGTGAAGCTGATGAATGATGAAGTCGGTGAATCTTTGAAGACTGGGCGGTGATAGGGACGTGAAAGGTGCGCCATGGAGAAAAGACAGTAGCAACATGATAACAATTGATGGCCCAGACCATGATAACAGGAAAATAAGATCATGAGAGGTGTGAATGACAGAACAGCATGAGAAATTAAGTATGAGAAATAAAGCATAGACTAAGTGTGCAAAGGTTTAGTCTTCCTGACTGAACTTATAGAGTTTCATACTGTATGTGTTCACACTTTAAACTGAATGCAGTCTGTGTATTACTTTCACTCAGCCACACAGACACGCTTCTGTAAGCATCTCCCTGTGATCGGGGCTTTTTAATGTTGTTTTGGTCGGCTGTGCCATTTTGTATCAGTGGTGCATTGCAGCACCAGAGGGTAAATTTCTCCTTTAAAGGGGGATGCAGTATTTATGTGAATGGATTACTGGGTTTCATTGTGTGCTGGCCTATCCGGAGACAATTCTTCACAAGTCATCCGGGGGAGAGAGAGCCAAGAGTCTGAACACCAAACACCAACTCAGTCACACACACAGAAACATGCTGTCAGGCCGACAATTATGTCTGTGTACACAGAGGAAGATGGACGTTATTGGGTGTTTTTTGAAGCTTAGAGGCTTCACAGCAACCAGGTGCTCTGAGTGAGGAGTGGGGATAAAACAGAAAATAGCTTCATGGTGAAGAGGCTGTACAAAACTTTCCTTGCCAGGGACTTTATAGTGCCCCTGGATGTTTGGGCTTCACTGCAGAAAGGGAGATGGGGGGAAATTAGGAATGACACAGGCTGCTTGCATACCCTTCAGTGTCAATCAGCTTGTCAGTGAGGCTCACAGAAGTTTTTTCCAAAGCAAAGCAGCCTGAATATCCACTTTACGATTAAGAGGAAGAGGTCATTCTTCAGGCCTCCATGGTCATCCTTTGTGCATTTAAGTCAATTCATGTCGAAGAGGATAGACGGTGAAGATAGAACGCTTTCTATTTCTTCCCAACTGTACAGACTTTATTGCAACTACAGGACTAGTCATGTGAGGATTAAAAATACTGTGCATTCGTAATAAATAATAATTACGTTTTAATTACATTGACCAGAAGATTTTGGCTCACATGTGATTCACATTATCTGTTATGAAGACACTTCTGTATTATTAAATGCCAAATCTAATACAAAGTAATCAGAGCTTTAAAAGTATCAGTATTTCATAGACATAATTATGACTTGGATGTTGACATGGATGATATTTAAAAATCTGAGACTGGTTATTATGTTAACCCCCACAGGACATGAGCATGACATTACTGTTTAGCCTGATTGGTGCCTGATGAGTATCAAGTCTGTGCTCTGTTTTCAGCTGCAGGGTCATCGTAAATATCTAACTAATAACATTTATGATGGTTTTCTATATTTGCGTGCCTCTGTAAGACACACAAGTCAGTCTTGATGTTTATTGCCAGGACCCTGGAACGAGGATATCTAAAGAGAATGCTGACATTTATTCGTGTCATGAAATAGACGTGTGCTTTTCCTGCTATTCTACGTAAAAATGTGTTTGAGAAAAGACCTGATGAACCATCTGTGTCCTTACTTATGTGGTGGCCTGCAAGGGATCCAGAATCGAGGGTGACCCTACTTCAGTGTTGTCTCACAGACCATGAAGTAACGTTCATTTTGGGTGTTCCTCATTAACTGATGACATCATCCATTTCCAAGTTTTTCTACCAGTTAGAAACAAGAAGAAAAAAATCCACATTACCCAGGTTTGAGTTATGATTCACATCAACACATGATGACTGGCAAATATGTGATTTAATATTAGATATTTCCAAACAGATATAACTTATATCTAGAGCACAAACAAGACGAAGCAGTAGTGTTCATGCATGGCTTCCATGATTTGAATGTATCAGCTGCAATGTCTTTTACATTGCAGTGGAATTTTAAGCAGTAATCAATAACCATCATTAGATTGTGGTACGCTGAGGGGCCAGGATTCAACTTTGTTGACAGAGGAAGGCACTAAAAATCATCATCTTGGTAATGTATTTGGTATCGACATGTGAAATTATGAGGACAACATGGGGGCCCCATACACATGTATGATTATTTTCATCAAGATCTGTGCATTATTCTCTGAGAAATTAAAGAAAATATTTAAAAATGCGCATTTCTCAAAGTTATTGACAGCAAAAAAACCAACAACAAAAAAAAAATACCTCAGAATCTGATCCCTTATCCAGATCCACACCAAAATTTAGTGGACTTTCTTCTGGTCCAAGACCCATCCTCCCACCTAGTTTCATGGTAATCCATTCTGCAGTTTTTGCTTAATTCTGCTGACAAACCAACCAACCAACAAACAAACCCTCCTTGGTGGTGCACAATGAATATTTCAACTTCTTTTAAAGCATTTAAGTATTTCTTTTATTCATTTTTCCTTATTAAAGTGCAGCGAACTGTTATTTGTGTTTCAAGAAAGACTAAAACAAATATCCATCATTCCAAAAAAGTAAGGATCTTAATACTACCCATAAAAACAGATTATAATATCAGAAAATATTCAAATATAATATATTAATCTATATGTTTATCTAAATATTTAAAGTTGTGGAAGTGGAGGGAAGCCAAGATCCTTAGTACTCATTTTCCAGTTTCTTCTCCTCTTCACATTCCTCAGTCAACCATCTTTTATTGTTTTATTTTATTGATATATTAGGATCCCCATTAGCTGCCAATTTAATGATCGCCACCTTGCAAGAAAACGTTACAACCAAACACAATACAGTGTGTCCTTAATAATAAAAATTCCAAATAAGAAAACAAAAATAATGAAGAATAAATTTTAAATTCATGCTCACATTGAAGACGTAGCACAGCACAAACATTTCCCCTGTATTAAGAGAGAGAGAACAGTCAATCATATGGTCATCTAGGTCTTTTCTCTGTCACAATAAATTCTTCACCTCTAACAGACTCTCTTTGTCTACAGTACAGATCTTTTATGGTTAAATAACAGATTCACCACTACCTCCTCTATACAGTCCACCTCTAAACACCATATCACAGTGGCTGCTCTGTGAAAGGCAGGTGCAGACTAATTGAATGAGGGCTGAGTTGCTGTTCCTCCAAAACAATTAACCGCTCTTGCAGGCTGGTTGATTGATGCAGCCATGCGTGGCCTGCCATAGCTGCCACTCCACTCTGGATGAGACAGACGCCATAGCTAACTTTCATTTATAACCTCCCACTGCCATAGACACCACACATCACACACACATCACACACACATACTCCATCAACCACACCACCTCTGTCTGTGATTGATTAAAGATTGAGAGATAGTGAGTAAAGACAGCCAATAATGAAGCATTATGTATCGCCGTGGATAATAATAATAATACATCGCAAACAGTTTCCCTGAAGATACTGACGATTTTGTTACCTTCTTCATCCATTTGCTCATATAAATCAGTCACCACAACTGTTTCAGACTCCGGGTTTAGAGGAAAAGTTGAACATCTTTGAAAATATGCTTCTTTATTTTTCTGTCAAGAGTTAAAATATACCTACAAGTGCATATGCCACGTATACATGGAGCTACATTACAACAAACAGCCTATCATCTTAAGCTTGGCATAAAAGCTGGATGCAGGAGGGACAGCCAGCCTTTCTCCATCCAAACGTAGAAATTTTTAATTTGTGCAAAAACAAAAATGCAAAAAACAAATGGAGTTTACAAAAAACACTCCTGGTTGGAATCCATGTTGGACTTTATTTATGTTGCATTTCTTTTCTTTTCTTTTTGGTCTGTTTATTTAAAAATTAGTGATGCTCTCATCGTACTCTTGGCTTCTAACTCCAAGAAATTCTGTTTCCAAAAATGTTAAATGTATTCCTTTAAAAACATTGACATGGTTCATTAGTATAAAAACTGGTGCATGAAAAATAAATCGAATTGATTAAAGCCGTTTCATTTTGCTATAACATATGGTGGTAAACACTCATGGAGATACTCACTGCAGCCTGAGCACCGCTACCAAAGGCTGATGTGCTATTGAAGAAATATTCTTTTGTGCCTTGGTAAGCTTTAAAGCTGTTAAGATGTTGCTAAGTGAATCATTTATGTATTCATTCTTATCATACTTCTGTGAGTCTTGAAGAGAGTTAAATCTCATCTGAAAATCTTAACTAAATTTAGTCAATAGACCCCTACATCAATGTCTAACAGCACAGTATGGATTTACAAATGATGAAGAAATGTTCTGCTCATCAGCACCTCTTCAACCTGGCATCTGTAAGTAGATGTGAACGGAAAGGAAACAATCAGTGCAACTGCCTCTACATGAGATGATTTGTATTGAAGTTAGCACATTGCAAGCAATCCAAGGGTTCTGTTAGAGATGAGAGAGACTGTTTGTGTACCATATGTGTGCTGTTGGCTATTGAGGCATCCCAGAGCCCAACTGTCTCTTTCAACCAATTAAACGTCCCTTCTGTGTTGTGTATCCATGTTGTGTTTTGTACGCTTTTGCCGGCCTTTATTTTTCATCTCTCTCTGAAGCGCAGGAGATTTTTCAAGGACAGGACAAGACCAGTGATGACAGCTCCTTTCATGTCCCCAGGGGGAACACAATAAGCCTGCTGCGTCTCTCTCGTCCTCCTGTGGCTCTGTCTCCTTATCCTGCTTATTACTGTCACTGTCTTCACCATCAACCTTCTGCGTTCGAACGTTTTCTTGGTTTCTTTTTGCTCTCCGGCGGCATTTCTCTTTACTTTTTGCTCTACCTCTGACTGCTTCTTTTTTTTTTTTCTTTCTTCTATTTGTGCTATTATCTCATGGCCATGCTCTATATTCTGTCTCCTTAAAATGAAGGCCCTTCTGCCCTCCACCGCCAGGTCACGGTTTCTGTTCATGTGGACGCTGCATCTGCAAGGAGGGTTGGTTCGGGAAGCTGTGCCAGTTCCCAAGGTCTTGTGACATGAGCGACGACCAGAGCAAGGAGCTTTGTGAGACCTCTGATGGAGTCATGTGCAGTGGAAAAGGTGAACAAGCTGTTTTGTTGTTTTTTTTAAAGGAGCTACCTAAAAGTTTCCTGAGTCCCTTTGTTTTGTTTTCTACACTTTCAGGCTGGTCTTGTGGATTTCGAGCTCTTCATTGTTTAACGATGTGCCTGGGCCATGTGTCATTGTGATGAGGCTGGAAGGAGATATATATTTCTTTTCATTTGTTAAATCAATCACTAACCAGCACTTTTATGCCACACTGATACTAAAGATCTTATGTGCTTTACAGGCTCTTTATATAGGAATTCCATGTTAAACCTGGGCCCTATATGTTTGGTGTGTGTAAATGACTAATGTGAAACAAGTTGCAATGGCTACAATGCAATCATTATGGGCGAGTTCAACCATCAAAGTGCATCCACTAAAAATGTTTGTTTTAGCCACTAACAGTGGCTAATTGTCTGACAACATTACAGGAATGATCACTCACTTTTTGTTTAAGAATCAGCTCATCTTTATTTAACCAGAAACAGCTGCAACAACACTCAAAATCAACCCAAATCAACCAGTCTCCATTGAAAAACATTCTGTAATTCTGCTGTGTCATAAATAACACATGTTCATCGAAACTTGACATAAACAGAATAAAACTCAACTAATTCACTTGTCTTCCCACTGTTCCAACAATCACTACATCTAGTTTAGTCAAAATAAATCTTAATTCATGCAGGTAAATGTAGGAGGCTGTACCAGAGAGGCAGTGGGAGCACAGAGCTGGGATCATTTCACAAGTGAGGTGATGAATTAGGGCTTTAATTTGAAGAAAAAAAAGAGAGTTGGTGATTGTAGGAAGACATTTCTTTTTTATTTCTCTGTCTTCTGTCTTGATTGCCAAGTGATGTCAATGATGTCAATAAGTGATGTTCACTTTTACTCTGTGATCTGTACACTTAAGCTTCTATCTTTACTTTTATTAACCCATTTTCACTGGATATCCTGGGTATATCCTTCAAACACATATTGGAGACCTGTCTGTCTTTGGAATCTTTTTTTTTTGTTTTTGTTTTTGTTTTTTTACTGACTAAAGGATCACATTTCCTCAGGCAGTGCAGCAATGAAAGTGTGAGCTCCATGCTAGTGTCAACAGCTTGACAGAGTAGCAGCGGCTATCAATGAAGCGACAGGGCTTAGCGAAGGGTTAATTATCATAATCAATAATTGATACTGTGTATTTCTCTTGGCACTAATCCTATATTCACAAACTAAAACAGCTAAATCAAATCCATAACAACCAGATTTGACCTTATCTTATATGCAGTCATACTTTGCATTAGCAATTATTATAGTTCTAAGTGAGTAAAGTGAGAGATCTTGCAAGATTAATATCAAATTTCCATTCTGAACCTATAAATGTTTGCTCTGTCACCGGTTTGTGGGAAAAATCGCCTTCCTTGTAAGAAAAACTAAAGAACATTGGTGTGTTTTAATTTCACTTCTCATATATAATGGATATTATATTTACACAAACTAAAATAAAATTTAGGCTTTTTTTGTCTAGAAGTAGGTAAAAATAATTATTTTATCCGTTTTGCTCCATTAACTCCCATTCATTTAGGACTCTTGAGCGCCCTCTAGGTGAATTGCAGCCCCTTTTTGGTACAACAGAGTTAATATGGAGTGAACAGGCTGTATGTACAGTAGAAGGGCTGTGGTAACACACCTTAAGCTACATTATGTATAAATGTCACATATTATATTGAAGTAATACCACACACAAAAAAATTTTTACAAGATGTTTCATCTTCGCAATTTGTATTTTAATATTTTTTTGAATAACTGGCTGAACAAATAAAATAATCTGAAGGTTTCATTTCGGGGCATTTTTCCCTATTTTCTTATGTTTAATGCTCTTGAAATAATTGAAAAATAATCATCAATTGCAGCCCAGTGCAGCTGCCTGTCAACCGTATGCTTTACATTTATAATGTTCTACACATTGTCACCGCATTATATGTATCATTAGGTGACAAATGACACCAAACAACAGGACTCCTTTTGTGTTGTGTTGAATCCACATAAGTAGACAGACTGCAGTGGGTCCAGGCCTGCAGAACCAAGCAGGGTGTGAAAATGAAGATGAGCATATTCATTCTCCATGCTCCACTACATCCAGAAACAAAACAATCTTCCCTTTATATGTTTTTCTCCTGATCCTTACTTCGTCTGTCTCCACCTCTCATGTTGAGCTCCTGTAACCTGAAGCATGTTGACAGCAGTAGATTTGTTTCCCTCTACCAATCTTTAATACCTTATTATCCTGCTGCTGCCCTTTAGAGAGAGAGAGGAATAGACATTGGTGGGGAAGAGAGGAAGTTTCAAGTGTGGGTGGATTGGTTTCCTGGTGAGAAAAGTATATTAGTGGCTGTTGCCCCAGGGAACATCTCATATCCACTCTGCCCAACACAATTAATCTTCTGTGAAAACAAAAAGAAAAAGTTACAGGAAATGATTTTTTTTTTTCAAAGCATTTGTGGAAAACACAAGGGGTTAGTGTCAAAAAGAAATATGGAATATATAGTGTCAAAATGTTTCACAGCTAACATGAGGAAAATGTGATGTTAATTAACAGTTGTGTGTCTGTGTGAGTATTACAGGTTCCTGTCACTGTGGCCAATGTATCTGCTCTCCCCAAGACTGGTGGGTGTCTGGAGAGTACTGCGAGTGTGACGACCGAGAGTGTGACAAACATGACGGCCTCATCTGCACAGGTAGAGCAGCAAACACACACACACACATACACACACACACACACACACACACTTAAATAGACCTATAGAAAACAAATCCAAACCAGACAAGACATACATTCACAGTCAGACCTGATTCAAGTAGACGGGAAAATAAAAGGAGCCAATCCAAAATGCAATCAACCCAGTCTGAACCCTAAAAAAGAGACATCAACTTCCCAGCATCGTGATGCCATATAGACAACAGTTGAAAACAATATGTTATTGCAGTAAGAACAAATGTAGTCATAGAAACTAAATGCAAAAATATTTTCCTCATCAAAACCCTTCAAATATTTAAATATAGAAACAAATCAAAGCTTTATTTTCATCTACTGTGCCAATGACCCTACACAGGATATGCGGTCACGGAAAATAAATTAATGAATGTATTTGAATACAACTTTTATGCAACTTTATACTTGAACCCCATTACATAAATTAGAGAGATGAAGATGCAAACATGTTTGTATTTCACTTAAAGACCTTACAAATAACAACTAACACATGTTATGTACCAATAAGAGTGATCCAAAAATATCATAACACAACACTGGCAGGGACCATTCTGCACAATGAGTAGTTTTACTTTGGATACTTTAATACTTGTCTTTTACAGACAGATTTTGAGTTGAAGACTTGTTCATGTTAAAGTATTTTTAGGGTTTAGTATAACATCTACTTAGGTCTGCTTTTACTGAATGACTTGTTCATAATTGGGTCTAGATTCCTCAGAACTGAGTTGACCTGTGAAGACCTTTAAGGCGCATATGCACATTCTCACACACACACACAATTGTATCTGTAAATTTGCTGTTGTTGTGAGTCGGAGGAAAATGAATTGAGACACACATTAAAAGTTTTCTCTCTGTAAGAGTTTACCTACAGGAGCTGTCTTCTCCCCAGTGATAATGGAAATCTCACTACATGTTCAAAATTATTTTTGGCCTGAGCCTGTCAAAATCTAGACAGCTGTTCAGTGTTTCTCATCATGACTCTATGGCTCCAAATGTCAGCCTTAATGTCACAGAGCATAAGAGGTCCCAGGTGCAGACACACAATTCTGGAAAACTGGGAGGCAACAGAAAAAGTACAGCAATGTCTGTTAAATGTTTGATGACCACATGATAAACTGAAGTATGTGTGTGAAAGTGACCATATACACGATAATTATTATAGTAAAGTTGTGTTTTACATGAATACCCAATTCTTTAATGTTCAAAAAAAAATTTGTTTAGTAAATTTGACAATAAAACACTCTGCATCTGCAGATTTCATGGCTGTAGCTTCTCATTACACAAACAAATGATAAGCGACGTGGAAAATTCAGCGTGTTAGGAATGCTTGGTGCTTAATTTCATGCACTATGATCGAGAAGAGAAGAAACAAAAAGGTCTGTCAACATACGACGATGCTGTAAAAATAAATACTTACCATAAAACACATCTAATTGTGATTATCAGACATCCACCAATTTTAAGAAATTTTTTTATTTTATTTTACAAACACATACTATAAAAAAATAGCAGTAATAAAGTAGTAAGTAAAGTAATGAAGTAAATAAAATAAAAATCAATGAAACTGTAAATGTAGATTCTAAAACTGGCCGTGATGACTCATTAGCATACCAGTGTGTGTCTGCAGATGAAAATAGTTCCCAACAAAGGCATGATTTATTCCTGTTTATGTAGTTTGCTAAATGCTGGTCAGCTGTTTCTCTTATTTGGCATGTTTTTAAATGAGCGAGCTTACAGTATGAGTGCAGTAAGGAAGTTAGAGAGTTTTGAGAGACAGACTAAGGCTTCTCCTATGGGATTTACTGACAAGAGGAGTTATGCCAGGCTTGTCTGTTCAATCAGAGGAGGGTCTGTCTAGTCCACAAATTGACTCCAGCACATCAACAATCATGTCAGCCGTTTCTGTAAAAAAAACTACATGCCGACTCACGCTCAGCCCCTTCATGCAATGTGTTTTCCTTTCTCTCTCTTTGACTGTCTTCTTCTCATTCCCCTAACCTCGACATCCTCTATCTGACAGCTCAGGGAGCTTGAGCTTTACTCCGTTACCAGTAGACTTGTCAGATTTTGAGATATGTGAGCTTTAAACAAACGTAGTAAATATCTAAAGTATAAAGGCTTCTCACTCTTGTATGTACCAAGACTTTGCTCCTCACCTGTGAAGGCAAAAACAGGGGGAAACCACCACAAACTATCCTTAGCAGTTTAGTCAGCCTCCATTCCTACCCTGCTGCCTGAGCAGCACCCAGGGAAACAAGGTGTGAAAAGGTGAACCTTGCTAAAGGTCAGGCTTGATGGCACAGCTCTTAATTCGCCCCTTCTCTTTTCTCTTACTTCTCACAGGGAACGGGTTGTGCAATTGTGGCAGCTGTGAGTGCTGGGACGGCTGGACAGGGAACGCTTGTGAAATCTGGGTGGGAGAAGAGTACTGAGGAGGAGAGGACACTGCTGTTAGAGACAGAAGACCATCATACCCCATCACCAGAAGATGAAACTATATCATTATCAGCATTTAATCTTTTATTGCATCGGTTATGAATTATCCTTATAAAACCGGCTGTTGTAGGTGTAAAGTAACACAAACATCACCATGTAAACATTTGCTTCCAGATCAGCTTTATGCATCTTTTTTGAGAATGTAGAAATGCTCACATATTCCAGACGGCTAAACGTACAGTAACAGGATGCAGGTTCACGATAGATCCAAATGTTGGAAAAGGATTACATGTGTGACATTTATGGAATACTTGGTATGCTGCGGGAGATAATGTACGACTGTTTTTAACTGGCACAAAGTCTTGTTTCCAAACTGGATTGAAAGTTCACTTGAAAGGTTCGAGACAGTCACTGTTTGAGGTTTTTATTTCTTTTTAATAATAAAACATTGAATGTGCCGCATGACACAACATTTTGCATGGAAAACAATGCGGAGACCTTAATCATACATGATTACAAATTTCTTATAACATGACATAACTCCAATGGGTATACTTGCAATGGTTTATATATAGATATATATATATATAGATATATATATATATAGATATATATCTATATATATAGATATATATATGTATATATATATATATATATATATATATATTTGAAAATAAATGATTTTAATAGTGCCTATTGTTCTCCACCAGGAACAAAAACCAAACAGTCTGCCATGAAACCCACACTGTACTGAAGGTACATACATGATGGACACTTCTCACTCAACTCATACTTGTGATAAGGTTAAATTCTAGGTGGAGGAAACAAAGGGAGGGCATACATAGTTCAGTTGTGGCATGCTGGTCGTCCATGTCACTAAAAAAAAAAGGTCATCAGGATGAGAGCTGCATTGACACAGGAGCTCAGTCATCGCTTTAAAAAAAAAAAAGGGCAGATAAGAAGTCACAAAGAAAATTTAATGTAAATTCTACTTTGGCCTTTTTCATGCTTAAACTATAGTCAATCCCTCTGGTTTCTTTGTCCCATCATAAATGACAGGTGCAATAATATATTGCACATTATATTGCATTAAGTATGTTACTGACGTTACAGTACACCTTTAAATAAATATTTTATTCAATATGTTGTATATGTGTATACAACAAACACAAACCGTATAGTGTGGACAAACTCGTTGCATATATGTAGGATCAGCAGTACATACCAACAGTTCTTTAAAAGACATAGCCTACTACATGCAGTTCATCAATGTCATCCTCTCCCCATGCAACAGATGAGACAATGTACAATAAAAGTGGTTGAAAACAGAAGCAAAAAAGAAACTAAGTTTGCTTGAGCAAAGCATAAATGATCAGGACCAAGAGACGTCACACACGACCCGTATACAGGAGAGAATGTGGGGAAATAAACAGTGACTACAGTTATCCAACGGAGATGTACATTTACACACCGGTCATTTACAAAAATAACTTCAGCCTTGGAGGAGCCGTTTAACTGGACTGCTGGGCTGGTGCAGCCGCGCAGCCTAGCATGTAGAGTTTATAAGAGTAGAGGTGATGATTGGCTGTAATAAGCCCCAAAATACGATGACAGTGGTTTTAGCTCCTGTGTGGGTGTCTATAATATGCCATTTGTGTTATAGAATTAATAGCTTTGTACAGAGAAACATTGATTTTCTATCTAATGTGCTTTAATGTGCCGTATTAGGAAATGGTCATGTGTAAGCCCAATAATAATAATCATTCTATTCACCGAATTTCTTCATATAGTTGCAGTTTTAGCAGCACACAGCAGCAACAATCTACTCAATGTTCTAAATCTTATTGAACAAAACTATTAGGAAAAAAAAGCATTTAAAAAAGACAAATGTTATAAATTGATCAATCAACTGCTGACAGTCATGATGACGATGCAAAATGGAAAGTGCAATGGGTTACCTTCAGACAGCTGTGAGCGTGCCACAGCCTAAAACATGCCCATTCAACTCCTTCACCAAACTTCAGTGCTCCTCATCTTCCTCAGAGTGAAGAACGACACCCATACCTTGTTCCTTGTAGAAAATACATGCATGTGGTTAATTCAAGGTATGCGCACATCTTCAAAAAAATGACATCAGTCAAGACCTTCGGGGGTCTGAGCAGAGGTGATTCCTTCTGACAAATCAAATGCTATCACAGTGAAACCTTCGAGGGATCAGAATCGGAGAGAATCAGGATTTTTCTGTTTTGAAGAATCACTTCTTCTTGGGATGAGAAAAAGACTTTGGTCATTTCAGAATACATCTGAGTGTGATTTTTCGATGGATAATGCTACGTATGCGTGGATGTATGGTGGCTGAGGCACCTTTGGCCCAGTGGGGACTGGGAACCTGTTTTTGCATGCCGGGGGAATCAAGGTCCAAACAGGCACGTGATAGGCCAAGATGATCAGTACTGGACTCTGCATGCTGAGCTAGGAGACAAATCCTCTCGTAATAATTATCATAATAATAATATCAATATTCTAGTCATTTAAAAAGTTGAGATTTTTAACATTTCCTCTAGTTTTATAAAGTGAAAATAATTCAAGCCATCTCTTTGTAACTGCTGCAAGAAGAGAAAACACAATATTAACCTTGCCCATGCTTTAGTTTAGCGTCACCAAATAGGGATGCAGCCAGTAGAAAGGTTGCCTACAGGTTATCAGCCATGTTGTTTTCTGGCTTTGAGTAGACGCTGCCATAAGATGGCTGCCAGTGCTGCAGGTTTAGACCATCTGGGTCAAAGCCACAAGCCTTGCTTCGTAGTCCAAAGATGTCAGTGAGTGAGGGACAGAGGCCTACAAGGCCTAGAGATATTCCTAGAGCCCACGCTCTGAAATACGATTAAAGAAAAATAGACTTCGGGTTTTCTTTTTACCAGAGAAGGCGGACTGAACCGCTGGTGGGACTTAGTGATATGTATACACCATTCCTTACAGCGCTCTCCCACCCACACACTAATCTGTTTATAAATGTGTGTGTGTGTGTATAGGGAGCTCCTTGCATTGATTGCAGGGGCGGTAATTAGCACTTCATCAACTATGATTGCAGGAGCTATCTGCCAGCCTCCAGTGTCTGTTGATCAGCTGTAAAAAGCAACATTTCTGATCCTCCCCAAACTATGTCTGTCTGTCTGTCTGTAGGAGTGAGTGCATGCGTGTTGTAGGCAAGAATATTTGGATTTTTCTTTTTAAATACATGTTTGTTTTCCACACCCCATCTGCTTGAACGTGTTTCTTAGAAAATCCACCCTTGCAAAATGTTTTTAACTTTTCTAGGTTACTTGACAAAGAGAAAAGTGTGTGACTAGACATAGAAAGAGAGGGAGAGGGGAACATACTCGTAAAAAATTAGAGGACAACCGTCCAAATATTTACTCTATCTATACAGTCTCTATCCCAGAACATAGCTGGTGAACTGTGGTATCGAAAATAGATCTGAAGGTACACAGACTCTGCTGCGACAGGGCGTCATAGAGAAGGATGTGGTTTCTTCAATGAACCGTCAGCAAAAGCAAAGTACCTCCACAAGCGTGGCTGTGAAACGTGTTATTCACATGAATTCTCACAGTTTCAGGGGGGAATCTGAAGGCATTGCACGCTCAGAGGTCCTCTTCCCTCCTGTGCAGGAGGAAACTAAGCCGCCTCAGAATCCAATCCGTCCATGTGATAACGGTAGAGAGGAGGATGAGGCAGAGGACGGAGGAGCAAGAAAATAGGAAGGGTGTGAGGTTTCCGACCTGATCCGCAGAGGAGAGAGGGTCCAGAGTCAATTCAGGGAAGAAAGGAAGAAAAAAAAAAAGCCTCGCCTCCGCCACGTTCCCTCCACACACACACACACACACACACACACACACACACACACACACACACACACACAAACACACACACACACACACACACACACACACACACACACAAACACACACGGGGCACTGATCAGGTGTGGCTATGTTGCGGGCTTGTCGGGCTTGCTGACAGGTTTGCCTCCATTCATCACCGCCGGCTCATTTGTGCTTTTACTAGGTGGCACAGCCGCCTTGGGCACCGTCTCTCCAACATCATGCAACGATGGCTCTCTGTACATGGCGACTGGAGGAGCAGACGATATGCAGAGAAAGGAGAGAGAAGAGGAAAAAGCCATAAGTGAAGAACCTCTTTGCTGGATTTTGTGTTCACCTGTCTAAAGCTATTTAAGGAGCATATATACCCTTACAATGCATGTTTACACAGACAAATAAAACCTCCATGTTTTCTCTGTGGACTTCATTCTATCATTCTGGCTTGTTTCTGTCACTTTGAGAGCTCATTCTGAACTGAAGCATATACTTTTCAACAAAACAGCAAAAAGTGTCTCATTATCCTCCACTTCACACCCACGTAGGAATCAGCTGTAGCGCCGTCTTGACAGGACACTTCAACTTGATTCCGTGTTTAAATGATGGGAAGCAATCAGGCTGGTGGCTGATGAGTGACTGTGGCACCTGCTGGACTATCAACATGTCATATTGTACTTTCCTCCAATGCTTACAGCAGCAAAATAATGAATCAGCACATAAATACAAGACTATGTCAAACATGTATTCCACACTTAGTACCATTACTACAGATAGATAAATGTTTTATAGTATGGGACATCTGCCTTGTATTGTAACAAGGCTATTGTTTTCAATTTTCAATCCATACACATTCAGATTTCTTATGCTTCCACCTAAACTTTATGTTTTCTGCTGCAAAGAGATGCCACTGTTTATAAGTAAGGCAATGTTTACAGCTGAAAAACTGCTTCAGGTGCAAAAAAAAAGAGAAAATGGGGAGAAAATGTTAATTATGCCCCTCGAGTCCCTCTAAATAAGTGAAGCCAAAACAAAACAAAACAAAACAAAACAGAAAGCTTAAATTGCTTTTTCAGACCACATATATTTAATGTTATGATTTTAAAAAATCTGATGTTTTTTTTTTTTTTTTCAGGGACAGTTCATCCAAACTATTAAATTATTTTTTTTAAATCCACAAGTGGAAGCTGCCAAAGCAGATTCAGCTTCAGATAAGAAATGAGAGATCCATCTTTGGACGCTCTTTAAATACGACGTGTTCTCAAAAGCTTTTTGACCACAACATCACTTTCTCTCCTTTTGCTTTATGTTCATACAGAGTACTTTCCTTACTCTGTAAAGCGGCCTTGGGTACCTTGAAAAGTGCCATACAAATTCAAGTTATTTATTATTATTATTTATTATTATCTCTGAGAGTTCTGCAGATACAACATGATGTTGTGCCCAACTTTCAGAGGTGGATATCTCAAAACCTCTCCATATTAAAGTGGGACTGAGAAAACATGTTATTATGTGAGTGCAGTACAGTATGTGATATGACCCTTTCAAGGATGGCAATGTTAAGAGTTTTGTTAATGTCAACAGAGCTCAAAAGAGTTTGTTCATCTCTGAATTCATTCCAACTTCCACAGCCTGTCTGTGGTTCTCTGCCCCAAGGCCACTGGTACCTACTTACGATGGAAATCTTAAAAAAATAAATAAATAAATAAATAAAGGCATAAATTTATAGTTGAAAATATGATATTTGAATTTATAATGTATTAGTATGGGACTATTTGCAACTGTGAATTTATATGCAACCGGTGCTATAGTGAGTGTTTACAGAAGCAAGACGGGGAGTGCAGGATTGATCTGATGGCCATGTTCTTCATAATAAAATAACATGGTGCAACAGTGTGACTCACGGATGAATTTTAAACCGTTTTTGCGGAAATGGGGTTCTATGGCACAGAGGAATAAAATACAGTATATGACAGTTTTGCTATACAAACAATTGATACAATTGAGAGTGACTCAAATTCATAGAATAATAACAAAACTTGCTGAGAGATGAAACATAAGGGATATAGTCACACCTATCACCCTTAGGCAATATGATGGGAATAAAAACCCCACTTATTTAAAATTTGTTTGGAAAATGAGCCCAAAAATGAGCCCGAGAGGTTAGCCATGCCTAGCACAGCAACATAGCTCTCTGTGCAGGTTTAACTAGTACACTACATACCTTCTAATGGCTTGGGTAGGAAGTGAGCAGCTGGTTTTGTTTTTTTCACTCGGTTCCCCTTCATGGCTTGGCCCTCCTTATTGAGCCCTAAGAACCAAGCTCTCCCCGACTCCTGTTGTCTGTACAACATGGATGAGTAGATCACATAGTAGTTCTCGAACACTGACTCTTTGAACTTGCACTCCGCTGTAAAGAGTTCCTGCAGGGACAGACACAAACACCGCACAGATTATAAGAACACGGTTCTTCATACCAAAAAGTTCCGCTGAATGTAACACGAGAAAAAACATTCCAGTGGGCTCAAATTAATAAATCGTGGTTCATATTATGTGAGAGTGAATCAGCTGTCCGTTTTAGAATTTATATTTTAACTTTTATGGAGGTCACTAGGACAAATGCCACCTTTATTCCATTCTCACAATGTATAGAGTAATGTTACAGCAGGCCCTGAAACGGTCTCGCCAGGTGAGATGGACTTCATACTTCCACCTGCCGTGAAAAGAATGAGCGCTGCAGACTCTATCCTGCTCTAATCAGGTCTGATTCAGAGTCTAATAACCTGCTCTGATGAAATGCAACTCCTATTCTCTCCTTAGCCTTAACCTTGACGTCAGATATAGGAGCATTCATCTAGTCAATTAGCTCATGCTCCTGGCAGAAAGTAGATATTATTCGGCATTGACCTCAACACCTCGGCACAGGAAATAACAGCACTCCCCTCTTCAGAGGTCTTGCCAGACACTGGCTTGTGTCTCAATTTTTCGCTAATTGGTAAAAACCCAAAGCAAATCATTATTCCCAGATACTATGTCTTCCATTAGCAATTTGTCAATGACTGCCTTCTGAACTTTGTACAAATAATGATAGAACTGATCAAGTGACTCCTCCATACTATACACCTCAATCTGGCAATGATGTATGAACACAGAAGCTCCACATTTCTCTCTGCTGTTGCCCATTAAATTCAAATTCATCTCCGAGCAGAAGGATGATAAAATATGTTTCCATATTGTCCGCTCTGCCAGGCTAAAAATAAAGGGCATTCATTGGGATGTATTAATCAAAGTGCACTCATCACAATGGAGGTTCACCACATCTGTTATGGACAATTCAGTCCTGAAAATATGTGTAAAACTCCTCTGATGGCAGGGTCTGGAGTCTTTTGGAGGACATTCTTGCAGAACCTACTGTAAATTGTAGATTTCTTTCATTTCTTAGCAACAAATATGCCAAACTTAGATTGTTTATGATGCATTTGCTGCTCCTAGTGTTATCTTCTAACCTACAGTACACTACAGAATAACTTACGAGCTAAATTGAAATAAATAAACGTACACACAATAAGCCAGATGTCATAGCAGCTCCTCCAGTAGCTATAGCAGGACATTTCTCTACAAAACAAAAATGACAACCTCGTGGTGGTGCTAAAGGAAAAGTCATGGGATCACTAGAGTCAACCACCAACGTTAACATTTATTTTTATTCTCAAATATATCAGGAAAATTACAACATTTGAAAAAAAAATTCTTCTCGATGGAGTTCTCTCTTCACAGATCTCCTGTACTGTAGCTGCACTGGTGTTATTTATGGGCTAAATGCTCAACTCTGAACACAAGACACACCATGCAATGATTATGGTGTAATTAGCTTTGTGGTGAATAACCCCTGTCAGAGCTTATAGTCTCCAGACAGTATTCAGCTGAAAGCAAAGCAGAGCAGAGCAGGAAGGAGGGGAGAGACACATGAGATGACCGTAATGATCCTCTGAAGCACATGGCTGCAATTTAAGTGTCCTCTCTATCCTTGATTGAGGACTCACAGGCATTTCTGACTGGAAAACACACAAATGCATGATGCATCACAACAGCAGCAGCTGAGATGTTTAAAAAAACTCACTTTGTTATAACACTGAGAAACACGTCTCTGCAGGCATTGAGAAGTAAGAGTGTGGTTTTGTGTGAGTTATATGTCAGGAAGTCTTACATCCTAATGTTGCTATGTCTTGCCAGCTATTACATTACACAAGAGAATTAAATTCAGACTATCCTAGCGGTAAATGCAGGGATTAGGATCAAAACTATTAATTCTGCGTCTGTCACAGCAGCTGAGCGGTTCAATGATAGCAGACACTGCAGGCTGAAGCAATAGAAATCGAGCCTTGCACCATAAAACCCTGAGCATGAGCATGAGGCTGTCTGGCATGTTAAATATCAAATAGATAAACAATCCCTTGGGAAGAGATACAGACTAGCCCCGCCGTTATTCATTTTGTAGCACACGTTAAGATTTATTGCGTCAGCGGCAAGCAGCAGTTTATCAAATGGCTGCTTATTCCGTCCAAGTTGTCAGAAAGGGAAGCCTGTGTCCTGTCTGGGCAAATGACAGAACAGGATATTACACACAGCACACAGCACATACAACTGAATACATCCCCAATATAATATAAGAGTGTCAAAGAACAAATGTCTTCATTGCTCATTCATTTGTTAAACAAAATCACATTCGTTCTCTGAAAGAATCCATATGTATGTTCTTTAATGCTGGAGCATACTTTGTTAGAAGTTAAACCATTTTACCTTCATGGTTCCCTGATTTGCTTCAGTTATGTAATTAATTCTACATTTTCCTCATCAGGTGAGCCACGCCGTGGGTTGGTTGGCTGCTGTAATTAAACACAACATTTCAATGCCGGTCAAGGTTCAGCCTATCGCTGATTACTCAAACTGCACATACAAAAAGAGCCTGGAGTCAAAGTAATCATACAAGCTGGTGTCAAGGCTGTAATTGTGGCTAATCAAACGCCTTCACATAGACGCACAAAAAGCTGTCTTTGTTTGGAGGCAGAGCCAGTGGAGGCGGTTTATTTGTGGAACAATGCTTGACGCTGGGAAAAAAAAAAAATTTAACAGTCATTGTGAATTTAATGTTAAGATCAGAGCAGTGAAGGCAGCCAACTTCAGACACATTGTTGGTTGAATGAATTGCAATCAACAAACAATGTGTCGAATGTCAATAACAAGCCGAATGCTTTCCGCAATGTTCTTTCTTTGTTTTGCCACAGTCACAGTTTAGTCATTTCCCCCTTCTGTGAACAATATTTCACTAATGTTAGAATTTGTTGATAACGTAAAGAATACCTACAATGATTTCCTAAGTGGTGTTGTTGAATATTGTCTGTAAAGCACTCCCAACCAATTTGAATAAACACACCAAACACACTGATGGTCAGTCAATATATTGTAATTACAAGCAAGGAGACAAACAAACCTGATGACAAGGAGTCAGCAATGAGCGTCTCAAAGAGATGACTTATCGGTTAGCTTTTATAGCGGTTCCATTACAAAGTACTTATATTCAATTGGCTAGTTTTACTATTGACCTAACATATCATCCAATGGGATAAGAGATCCATATAGGTTATTTACATACTGACCATAAGTTTGAGTGTGTGGACATACTGTTTGTATCCAGCACATTCTTCAGATAACTAATATTTCCTACAGGCATGTGACCTCCACTATGAATAAAAATTTAAAAATGAAATAACTTTTTTAAATAAGATAATTAATCTCATGAAATACAGAACAATTTACATTCTACAATATAACATCTAACTGTCAATTGTTATTTTAACCAATTCATCATCCTTCAATTTAATTTCCCCTCACGTTTCATATTGTTGATGACCAAATATTAAGTGTCTGACAAAAGTACCACACACTGATCTGCTGATTATGATCTTTGTGTGTCACGAAAATGAAACACATAAAGACAATGAGAGCTTTTTGAGAATCATTTCATAATCAAACCATAAAGAAAAGGTTTGTGGCAGAATTACCTCTACATTCTGAATTGTTTACTGTATAATTCTACCCAAAATTGAGCTAATATTTTGGGAAAAAAATATGGATGATAATGAAAAAGAAATAAGGGAGGGAGATTTGGAAACAGACACTTTCACACCAGTCGCATATCGAATCGTTTTTGAGGCAGCAAATGGTGGATTTTCTTCACACTCGATCTCCCCGCCTGGCGCTCCACATCAGTGGCTCCCTGCTCTGAAAGTGAAGGACATAATTGACCTTGGCCACCAACAGCGTGAGGGGCAAAAACTGCTCAGTCCCACATAATCAGAGCAAGTGGCCAAAGCAAAAAAGACAGCGATAGAAATAAAGGAGAGACGAACAATGAAGTGAGAAGCTAAAAAGGCTAAGAGACGGACTAAGAGAGAGAAATGAAATTTCAACAGAAGAATTGAAAATACAAAGAAAAAAAAAATAATAATAAAAAAAAGAAAGGTAGAGAAATGGGTAGAGAGAGGTGGAGTTTGAGAAGAATAAAGGACAAGAAAGCAAACAGAGTCACTTTGAAACAAACATCCTTTGAAGAAATCACATATTGGGTTGTGATTACCAGGCATGACCACCTAAAAGTAGGTGAGATGAGGCTCATATGGGGAGGAGGGGGGGGAACAGACGTTAATATTCAGAGTGACTGTTCACTACCCCACCGTGGAAACAAAGAAATTGTTTATTAATGCTGCCAGCATAAACCCTATTAATCCATGGAAAAAGGTCAACCTCCAGAAAGCTGGGCTGCATTCACAATGCTAAGCTGCTCTCATATGTATAGGAGTCACGTCGGCTGTGTGCCGACCTGCCTGTCTGGTTATCAGACCCACCGCAGGAAGAAAAGACAGCCACCAAATTAGTAGATTCCTTGTTTTTTTGTTTGTTTGTTTTTTTACTTTAATGATCTGAATGATAAACACAGTAATCCTAACCCTAAACCCAATGCCTGGAAGCATATGTGATGAGAAACCAGATTATAACATAAAAAAAAATATTGAAAGTCTTTTGGTTATATTTACAGGTACGTGGTAATAAAGAAAAGTCAGAAGATACTTGCAATGAGGTAATTTAAATAAAATAAAATAAGGCAGTGCTGCTTTCAGTATTCAACAGTAATGGTATTTAACACAAATACTCCAAAGTTAATTTGCTGCTATTCATGCTAATAAGACAGAATGTGGTATTACAGAAGAGGTGAACTTGAGCTACAGTTGTATAAAATTATTATCTGTGTGTTACAGGTGTAATAAATCCCCATTCTCCTCTTTTCTCTGCAGAAATATGTTTTATTATTTTATTATTTGAAGTAAATAGTTAATAAGAAACCTTTATCTTTGCAGCCAAAAAAAAATAATAAAACAGTGACCCAGCATTCCTATCTGAGCGTTTGAGTATAGCCACCTTACCATGCAGTTGCTATTGCTTCATTTTAACACAAGTGAATAACAATTTCCATTTTACTGAAAGGGTGACAAAAAGCACAAACACTTTTAAGGTGTTTGAGGACCAGAAGCACTTAAGTGATCAATAATGTTTCCCTGAAGGCCGAGAACCTTTAACACTGGCGCAGTACAGCTCCCCTGACACACAATTCACACACACACACACACACACACACACACACACACACACACACACACACACACACAGACACACACACACACACACACACACACACACACACATGCACACGCACACACACACAATCCACGTTTAGTGTTTACAAATATTACACAGAAGTGCAGCTCTTTTCAGAGAGAGACAAACCTGTGGCATGCAAAGAGTCCAATAAGGATTTAGGTGACAGTCTTTGTTTTAAAAAATGTGTTAAGGAGAAGTGAAAAAGAAATGATTCACTTACACTCTCAAAAATCAGGTAAAGGGCAACTTAATGTTGCAGCTAATAATGTCATGACTATACAGTACATTATTCAAAAATTAGAAAAATTATTTCTTTATTACTTGTTGTTGTTATTTGAGTTTTCATGGGTTTGAAAGCTGCAATGAAAAAAGGTAAAAACGCACCGAGCAGAGATGAGGACTCAAGTTCGCAACTTACAATCCAAATGCTTTGCTGAAGCTAAGTATTAGCATGAGTCATCTGAAGATGATATAATGCCCCAACCCCCTGCAAAAAAAACTGTACGACAAATTCATCAGTGTACAACATATCCTCCATTCCTTTGAGCCTAGAGTAGGGTAAATTGTTTTGGATATATGCTATGGATAAGATGAACAACCGTCAGAGTCACCTTAAAATCATCTTTCCATGGAAAACACACAAAAAAAATAAGATTTGTAGAAAAATCCTAATATTCCAAATTATCACCAAAATGAAATTTGTATAAAATTTAAAATATCAAAAAGACATAACTGCTTAATATGGTTGCGTAAAGTTAAGTGAAGCTACGTCTCGGTTGTGAGATATGCTCTGAGTGACGGATGACTATATCCTCCCTGTCAGTTCAGACAGAGGGATAAAAACACAACATTGTAGGAGAGCTCGTTGTTGAGCAGACACACAAACAAAATGAAACCACTGACCAGTGAGGTGTCAAGTACAGACAAGTGTGTCTGTGTGTGTGTGTGTCAGCTTGTGTGTGTTTGTCCACTCTGCTGCTGTCAATCCATAAATTGGGGCCAGATTGGTGCCAAAGCAGCCTCATCTTTGCTAAATTGGCTAGTCATCTCTTGTCAGGCAAGCCAGCAGTCTGCGCAGTGCAACAAGCTGACAAATATACATCACACAAGCCACGTAGACACACACAGACACACATATTTACTGCACATGCACACTCCTGCATAGCCAGCTACACACAGAATAAAATAAATAGATGTAGTGTAGAGCAGAGGGGAAAATGTGATGTGTTTTCCATGGAGCTGTTTCTCCTCTCTGTCTGTTCTGTTGTTTACATCTTCATGAATAACGCTCCAGCTTTTTTTTGTGTTTTATTTTTTTGTAGTTCATGTCCTCTCGTTGTACATGCAGGTGGAGGTGACTCTCTTTTGTGACTTGGGATGTAAACATGTTGCTAATCTCAGCTCTCAACTCTGGCGAGCGTTCAGTTTTATGAACAGATTGCAGCTGGTGAGGAGAGGGTTGTTGTCTCTGCATTTTGTGTCCTATCAAATTGAAACACCTGAAAATAAGTCAGTTTGTTGATGCTAACATTGAACTTAGTCATGTTAGTATGGTACTGTTAAAATGTCTAATTTCTTTCTAGCACTGGTGGCACTGTTGCTTTTTTTTTTTTTACCTTCTAGCAACTTTCAATTATTCTGCTGTTGTTAATAAAGAAATTCAGGCCTTTTTTTAAATTAAAGAGCCAATTACAGCTAAAGTGTTCAAGTTGTTGACCAACATTTGCAAAAATGTCACCAAAGTAGTAACAAACATTTCCAGCCTTATCCTAAAGGATAAGGCTGGAAATGTTTTATAGATTTCTCCTTTTCAACCCATTAAAGGCCAAAACCAACAATTAATTGATTCAACTAACAAGTTTTATTTGTAAATCCAGTGCCTGATACTCATCTGCTGCATCTGTATGTTACCTAATTAGAAGTGGCAAACAAAATTAGTACAAAAAGCATGTATAAATGCAAAGTACAACTCATGCACAGTTAAGTTAAGTTGCAGTTTACTTGTCTAGCCAACAAAGAATATTCTGATATCAGAAATACTTACAAACACCAAATGTGTATTAATCCACAGCAAAAAATAGTCCCCAAAATAGTCCCATGTTTGCTAAAAACATTCCATGGTGACCAGCTGTTTGAGGAAGTAACTGAGATTTCTTTTTAAATGAAAAATCTCTATATATTTGTGTAATTGTTTCTTGCAGATTTATATGTTCAGCAGGAACGGGTAGGCTAAGGTCTGAATGTCATGGACTTTGATCTTTACACGGGAAATACTTGTGTTCATGTGAAGGCAGACCAATGAGGCATGACCACTGTGTCTGAACTGAAAGGCCAAGACAATCACATACACAAACATGTATAATGCGACATATCCAGCATTGTTATGAGAAGTGTTGCCAGGTTACATCCTGACCACCACTGACTGTTGTGATTAATCATCAGCCTTTCACCTTAAACCACCAGGATAGGCCGATGGTGACGGGGTTAGAGTGCGAATCAATGGAGGCCTGGAAATGTAATAAAAAAAAGAAAAGAAATCCAAATGTGTAGAGAATGCATTGGAAAACAAGCAGCAAATATTAATCATAATTACTCATAACTGCAACTGTACTGATATTATCTTTGAGTGCAAAGACCAAAAAAGACTGAAAGATTAAACACATTTTTCATTTTAAATGAGATTATTTTTGGTGGCCACATCCAAATGGGCTTATGTGCAGATTTAGTGGGCTAGATTTACACAAACATCTAGCCCAACATCTGTCTGTGTTCCTTAGAGGCATGTCAGAGGTCATCATGCATGGTAAATTTATTAAATGGGCACGATGAGGTTATAATTCATTAGCAGTGGTTGGAGTGTAGTGTATAATCTGGGTACTAGAGCATTACATTATTATACACATAAGGCCAGATGTTGAAACTGCAGTGTAGTAAATTGTAAGAGCTAAATTTAAAAAGATAAAAAAAATAAAACCAAAAATAAGTAGATTAAAGCTTTTATTTTGTAAGTGTCCAGTGTAATATATAATTAAATAAAGGGATTTGGTTTCAGAAAGTCCTGCTTTTACTTTGGTATTTTTTTTTATTTTGACTGAAGAGACGTCATTTCACGATGTCTACCTCCTCTGAACTCTTAGTGCCAAGTGGTCGGATCACTCCGCCTCTTTCTGAAAATATAATGGCATGGCCACAGCTGGTTATTCAACCAGTCAGCCAGAGAGGAATCATGAAGCCAATTGGTCCCGTCCGTCAGCTAGCTATCAGCAGATCTGGAAAATACAGCTCATCAAAATCCTGCTGTACTGTCTGAACGTGTCATCCATACAGAATTAACTGGATCAATCACAGTTCAGGGTGAGGAATACTAATGGGTACCTCTCTGCAATATCAACTCAAGACAACAGCTACAAAATTAAATTCTTAAAGGTGTCACTAACAGTCTTTCATGCATGTGGCAGTATTAAAGCAATGTATTAAAGCATCATGTATTTTTCATTAAAACAACAGCTAACTTGTTAGCAAAGCACCCCTCAGGTTCAGATCATGGAGACTTGTATTCCAATCATCCCTTGCAGACGAGTCCCCCCAGCAGATCTGTGTTCCCTGTTGCATGATGACATCTGTTCAACAAACTCAGCCATAGATTCCAGATTTCTCTAAATATCTTTGGTGCAGTTGCATTGAGGCAAAATTTGAACACAGTGGAGCCTGAGGTGCATTAGCACAGTATCTCTCCCGCCTTGTTGCTTCTCACCGTGGGGAACTCCAGGAAAGGAGAGAATCCTGGTGCCACAACGTGTCAGTATTTAATACTGCTCAAATTCCAATAAAGTTAAGTCTTTTATTGGTGGTGATCCGGGACAAAAAAGGGGGAAGGTGTGTGGAAGATGTTACTGGATTTATGGATGCTACTTAATAAAACATGAAAATGTGATGAGGTTTGAAAGTGCAGCTATTCAACAGTATTCAACAAGCACTAAGCCGCCTTTTCCTGTGTACATGTGTTTTTAGGAAGAGCAGCTTTCTGGTAGTGTGTGGGTGTATCACACAATAAGTGATTCTGACATGCTGCCCTCTGCAGTGAACCTGTGAATTAGGTACAGTAACCACAAGATTGCACAGTACAAATATTACACTTTTCTATTCTTAGAAGGAAGATACTAGTCCCATACAAAATAAATGCAACATATGTCTGATTAACTACAGAATAAAATATTCTAGTTTTACATTAGGTATGGAACTAATGAATAATGCCATGATGTATTAACACACAAGGTTCACACAAACACACTCGTCTTTGAACTTGCACTTTCTAGTGGCCTGGCAGGAGCTGTTGGGTTGCCTGAGTGTGAAGAGTCACATTGACACAGTGGATAGAGGTCTAGCTCAGATTTAAGAGAATTCATTTTCCAGATTTACAACCATTCTGTTAGAGCTCTCACTGTATTGATTTTTACAACTCCAGGGGTGAAGCTTGATAAAATGTTACTTTCATTTCATGGTTGGAAAATAGAAAAGGAAGAAGGATTCTAGTGGAGGCAAAGATGTGATGGTAGCTATTACACCTGCAGGCAGGTAGAACACTGAGGACTTTAAGACACACACACAGAGATAGCTACATAGAGAGAGAGCGAGAGAGAGAGAGATGGAATTTCCCGATGGCTGAAAAGAATGACTGTCTTGAAAAAATTGGCATGTCTTTTATTATTGTGTGGAGCATAATGAAAAGTTAAAAAGTTCTTCACCCAGGTTTTATTTCCCCATGCTTGCAGAAGTTGTCGAGTTTGCTGTTGCAAAAATACAAGAGAAAAATGGAGGAAAGGTGCAAATGAGATGCTGATTATGCAATAAAACCCCTCGAAATTATTTTTAATAATGCTGTAACATCCTTTTCTGCAGGCTTAAATTTCAGAGAAGCAACACTACAAAACTGCAAGCCATGATAGGGGCTCTGTGAGGTTGTCAAGTTGTAAAACACACTCAGGGTGCTAATTCTAGCATTTTGATTTTTAGCAGGAAATAATTCTTACAGTAACATGTTTAATTGAATGTGTTAACAT
The DNA here is from genome assembly GCA_037577475.1 of Chaunax sp. Z400. NCBI lineage: Eukaryota > Metazoa > Chordata > Actinopteri > Lophiiformes > Chaunacidae > Chaunax > Chaunax sp. Z400. Next base: position 7,490,139 of record CM075196.1, read on the forward strand.
GCTAATTAGCACATAACCTGAGGGAGACACGTCTAAACCAACTTTCATGAAAATTCATCCAAGTGGTTGAGACAAGTGGTGCTAAATGAATAAGTCAGAGGGTCACCAAACTTACTAATATTTGTACTTTGGGACTCTTCAATAAACTTAGATGTACTGATATGTTGAGATATATTACTATGAGTAAAAAGGTTTTAGCTGTTGGTGGCACTAAAGAAAACATTTCACCCCATACTGTGGTGGCAGCAGTGTTGTAATTTTAATCAACCAACTTGTGGTATTCTTACCATCTGATACTTGATAAAATACTGATTTTTATTATAAACCTGAAACTCACTGAAGCAACTTTTGGAACTTTGGTTGAAATGCCGCCATATAAAGAATAAATAAAGTTTGAACAGGTCCATCTAGATTGGCTGAGTGTAAACATGCCTGAACTGTAATAACAGAGCTGGATTTTAAGAGTACAACTGTTAAGAGCGTTATCTGATATCCGATATGAGTTGGTGATACACATCCTGTTACTGTTTGGATATAGAGTTCCTGAGGACTACTTGTTGTTGTTCAAGCCCTCCTCTCTCCGCTGCTCATTTGCACATTACACCACTCTTGAGGGGAACAAGCACCGGTGTGTTTGTATTTGCATGGTGCTTGACATTTACAGACTGGGAAAGCAATTAGGGCCAGAACGAGGGTCATTAACACACTGAACAGGCTAGACATGTTTGCTCCGATAGCTACAAGAGTATGTATTCATGGAGAGATGACAATGACGCCATCTGTACATCTGCATGCTAACAGAGATGCAAATCTGAACTCTCTACTCTGCTTCTTTTTCTCCTTTATTTATGTTGCACAGTGATGCAAACACACACTTACACATAGGGGCAACATAAAAATCTGCCTTCATTTATCATTTGTGGCCTGAATCGAAGCAGTATAAAAGGCGCACTCTTTAAACAGGCATCTCTCAAACTGTATGAAAGGAAAACAAGAAAATGCAAACAATAGCAGTGGAATCAAGGAGATGTTGGCCATATTGTGCTTCTTATGACTAAATGTTGGCGCCTGTCTGCGTCAATTCAAAGAAAAAGAGGCAGATATGACCACAGGTTATATAAAAACAACAAATGACTGAATCAATGAGTGATACTGTGAAGTGGGTAAGAGGGGTGCGTGGAAAGAGTTAAAGGCATCATGGATGACTGATTCATGTCAGTAAACTGCTAGATTTTAAAGCTACAGTCCAAAGTGTTATTTTCAAATGTATAAAAATGTTTTTAAAAATACATGTTTTCAGATGGAATTCCAATGTCGTTTCATGAAGAGCCAACAAGCAATGCAAACACCTTCAAACGCAACAAACAAACTACATGCATGCAGTAGAAGTTGCTAGGTGACGGCGGCGCCGTGGTGGATCCCAAATGATGATGGCGGCCATTGCTTATTACAGAATATTGGATTTATTGGCGACTAAGTCACGACTGTCCCCTACAAATATCACGGCTGTATCTGGTTGGCAAACATCAATTTTCCAGTGTAATGAAATATAGCAAAGAAGTGTGACACAACTATGCATAGGGTGAGCATCGCTAACAAGGACATCAACATTGAACTACCTGCACAGGAGCTAACTTATGGTTTTTACACTAAAACCTACACCTCATCAAGTTTGAGGTTTGATAAATGCAGCATGTAGAGAGATAAAGGTTTGCTGTACTTGCATATATCTGTATATGAAGAAGCAGTTATCCACAGGAGGGAGAGACGGGTTTGCAGACAGGTGTCCTCCTGCAGGTATGGCCATGCATAACAGGCCTAACATTTGTACCCTGATACTCTCCTTGCATTTGAGCGCAAGTGCTATTTGAAAGTTTCTCCTGCAGTTGCAAAGACTTTAGGCCAATATTCCCCTCAAATCTCAACAACTCTGTGACGGCAGCTGTGAATGTAAATTTGAGATTTATTTTGCAGAGTTCTGGTTAGTGTGTTGCTCAAAAGAAAAAATATGATTTTATGGCAGGGTTTTCTAAATATATAGAGAAAATATATAATATTGTGTGTGTGTGTCTAAAATATTGGTTGGATAATATAGAAACAGATTTGTTTTGGGTGGCTGTGGCCCAGGAGATAGAGAGGTCATCTATTTATCGGAGGGTCAGGTGATCGATGCCCATCCCCTGCAATCCACATGTCGAAGTGTCCTTGGGTATGATACTGAACCCCAAATTGCTCCCAACGTCTGTTCCATTGGTGTATGACTGATTGTGTGAATGGTCATCGCTCCTGATGAACAGGTGGTGTATCACATGGTAGCCTTTCCCACCACTGCATGAACGGGTTGTAAACAGCTTTGAGGCGTCGGTCAGACTAGAAAGGTGCTTTATTACCCTATTTATCATTTAGAGACCATTTAGATATGTTTCACATCAATTTTCCAAGACCTGATGTATAGTTACAGGAAAGTTGTTTGATATTATAAGTAGGGACAATGGAATGTCATCTCTGTGAAGGAGGCTAGCAACAAGAAGTCAGCTGGAGGCAGAAAAAAAATGATCTTTTCAAACCACAGAAGGATTCTTTAAAATACCAGAGGACTGAAAAGACTGAATATGAGATGTTTTAGTGTAGCAAATGGATGAATAGCAGCCAATCCATTAGAGCTTCTTGATGTTCATTTTGAACAGTTTATTTATGTATTTTAGTGATGTTTGAAATTCATAATTGAATCAGAAAGGCTCAAGCACTCAGTAACCCAAAAATCATTTTTTCATTTCTATTTAAAGGCAATCACAGAGAGGAGATGGGGTCAATAACGTTACAAGTGGACTCATATAATAGCCACAAAGAACACAAACACTCCACATTTGATCCAGGCTTTATTGAACCTGCTATTTTAATATTCCTGTGTGTGATTCTAAGAATTTGGTTTTTGTAGGATGGTGTGTTGGGTTTTTTTTTTTGGTGAAAGCTGTTAGCATAAGGAGCAGCAGACAAACAGGGACAACAAGCAGTGGTTGCCTACATGCTACAGTGATTGTATTGACCACAGCAGGGATTTTCCAACAGAACAAACTCTCTTTTCTCTCCAAATATTCCAAATTCCAAATATCTCTGCAGCATTCCAAACATGCAGACTAACCAATGTCTGTGTGTTTTTGGCTACTCAATTTTAATAGAGATTTAAGGATTATCCAATATGGATGAGGCAGATTCAACATAAGCTCTGGCTGACTGATCGATAGTTGGCTGATGGCCGTAGAAAGTCAGCCCACTCGGGGAGCGGAAATACAGTGGAATACGCTATGAAGATAGAGATAAACAAAAGGATAGCTGGGAAGCTCACAGAGGCTTTCTCGGGCAGCTGGCATGCACATTTCTACACAAGCGAATTCAAAAGTGGTAAAGGAAAGGACATTGTGCAGCACCGATGTGGCCCCATCACCAATGCAAAACACTATAATAAAGCAAATAATTTGATGGGAGAAACTAACAGATGTAAGCAGAGTTCTTCCTAGTTTCCTAGTTCTTTCTGGATATGTTCATGTAACACTGTGCACACAATAAATAAAGATAAATAAATAATAAAGCACACAAATCTAAGTTATGTCCAATTATGTAAGTAAACACTAACCGTATGTTTCAGGTTTCAGGAAGAGAAAAGAATCGCAACCCAGGAATTGGTGGATTGGTTTGCTAGCATGAGACCAGAGGTAGAGATGAGGGAAAAACCATCTTAGCCATAGAAATGAGCCATTTATAGCAAATAGTTATACAGTTAAATTAGTCAAAATAAAATATGTGTCATGTAAGTCACTGATTCAGAAAAACTGCTGCATTTGCCGGCTCTTAATTGCCTCCTATCAACTGGGGAATAACAGACTGGGGGAAATGGGGAGATGTAATATTAACGGACTTTAAGATGTTGACCTGGAAAGAGATAGAGGACAAATCAGCTGTGTTTGTGATTTATTGTTCAGAGAGGCAGAATCCCCAGAGGTAAAAAAAAAAGACTGCAGAGAAGACTCCTTCTGTCATGGTGGGTAACTCACTGCTGTGATGCAAAACTCTTTCTTTCCACTGGCTCATTCCAAACTCCAACTCCACAGACACAGACTGTGAGACACGAGTGTCCATACATTATAAAGCCATTAATAACTAGGGCTGCTATTGCTATTCTTAGCACCTCTTGGCCCCCAAGCAACAGTTCAGCGGTTCAGCTTTGACGCCAACCTCCGACCTTATTGTTCAATAATGCATGAAGCTGCTCTCCCTCCAGCCCTTATGACCGCCACCCTGACACTGACACTGAACTAACGGCAGGAGGGAGCAACATTTTGGAGATAATGAGGCTCCCCCACCTAAACTGTAAGCCTGACACTCCTCTGGAGCCAAAATCATCTGAGTAATTATTATAGGTAGCCTACGAGATCTTTAGGAGTGTGAATATTATGGTGAGCACCCTCAGCTTCTGGTAGACTATTTTGTTTTTATGTGTTATTTAGGGTTTGTTTGGCAAATAAAAGAAACAGAATAATCTTAGAGGAGTGGTTTCTGAGTGATAAAAATGAAAGTTTATTGAAGTCGTAATGCAAGAGATGCATTTTTTCCCCACATTAATATAACAGGTACCACTTTTTTTTAAGTAGGATCTTACCTATTTGTTACAACATTATAATAATAAGCCTTTGTCTCATATATTGTTGTCTGACCTGTCACTTCATTTCCAATATTTCATGCTGCCATGGTACGTAAAGGTGAGAATAATGATTGACTTCTGTTCCTTCCTTTTATAACATGCCTTTATGTCATTTTTGATAAGTCACAATATCAACTAGACAACTGCACACGTGAATGTTATTCACATCTAAATGCCAGAGGCTCCATTAGTATTAAAAGAGCATATGATGCCAACAATGTCCCATCTTCATTGTTTATGCTTCCATAAAATATCTATGAAACTGTCAATGGGATCATTTGCATTCATGGCAGGTTTGCAATTAACACCAACGAAACACGTTCACACAAAGCCATCTGTTGGGCATCGATCTCGTTGCAATGGCACCTGTCAGTGTGTGGGATATATTAGGCAGCAAGTGAACATTTTGTCCTCGGAGGTGATGCATTGGAAGCAGGAAAACTGAGCAACCGTAAGGATCTGAGCAACAAGGGGCAAACTGTGATGGCTAGACGACTGGGTCAGAAAACTGCAGGTCTTGTTGGGTGTTCTTGGTCCGCAGTGGTTAGTACCTACCAAATGCAGTCTAAGGAAGGACAACCAGTGGGTCATGGGCGTTCAAGGATCATTGATGTGTGTGGGAGTGAAGGCTAGCCCGTATTGCCTGGTCCAACAGAGGAGATACTGTAGCACAAATTGCTGAAAAAGTTCTTGCCGGTTCTGATAGAAAGAACGCACAGTGCATCACAGCTTGCTGCATATGGGACTGGGTAACCGGAGACTGGTCAGATTGCCCATGCTGAGCCTTGTCCACCGCCAAAAGTGCCTACAGTGGGCACGTGAGCATTAGAACTGGACCACGGAGCAATGGAAGAAGGTGGCCTGGTCTGATGATTCACATTTTCTTTTAGATCACATGAACGGCTGGGTGAGTGTCCGTCACTTACTTGGCAACAGGATGCACTATGGGAAGAAGATAAGCCGGCGAAGGCACTGTGATGCTTTGGGCAATGTTCTGCTGGGAAAACTTGGTTTCATGCGGATGAATGTAACACCTACCTAAACATTGTAGCAGACCAAGCACACCCCTTCATGGAAATAGTATTCCTTAATGGCCGTGACCTCTTTCGGCAAGGTAATGTATCCTTCCACATTGCAACAATGGTTCAAGAATGGTTTTAGAAGCACAACAACAAGTTCAATGTGTTGACCTGACCTCCAAAGATGTCCATCTAATTGAGCGTCTGTGGGATGTGCTGGACAAACAAGTGAGATCCATGAAGGCCCAACCATGCAATTTACAGGACTTAAAGGATCTGCTACTCACGTCTTGGTGCCAGATACCACAGCACACCCTCAGAGGTCTTTTGGAGTCCATGCCTCAACAGGTCAGAGCTGACCCACACACTATTAGTTGAACTAGTAGTGTTTAGTTGAACTAGTTCAACTAATAGATCCACAAGCTACAACATAAATCTGGATGACAACTCAAATTGGCCCCGACTGCTAAGTCATTTTAATATCAGCTGAAACTCAGTTCTCCGTCTTTTTTAAGACTCCTGAAGAGGAAGGCAAGGCGGCAAAGGGCATCTATGGAATGGTGTTCCTTCATAGTCAGAACTTTTGAGAGCAGCGGTAGGAAAATGGCCTAAGAGGGAGGAAGATGAGTAAATATATTGGCGTGAAAGTAAAAAAGAGCAACCGAAGGGGCGTCATGCTTCAGCATTCTCGGGGGACTCTCTTGGTTTCACACCACCGGCGCATGAATGAAGCTGCTCTTTTCTTTTCTTCCCTACACACAGCCGCCATGCACTTCCATTTTTCATACTGATGTAAACTGAGAAAAGCCCTCACATCAAACTTGGTATTTTCAAATGGCTGCTGATACGGCCTCTAACAAGTGAAACTAAATCCACTGCACACCTCCACATTGGTCCTCTCAAGGATTTCATTTGGATCACTCATGATGTGGCAAGTCAATTTGACAATCATGAAAGGTAGCACTAATAAGTGCAGACTCCTGATAAAGACAGGCTGCAGTGAGAGACTCCATTGAAGTGAGGGAATGGCTCTAAAGCTCTAAAGAAAACCAGCCAACCACAAAAGGCCCAACCTTTACACTTGAGAGATGGTAGGAAACTGTTTTAGCAAAACAGAAAAAACTAATTCAGCATCAGTTACATTCCCTGGCACCATTATTGCATCATGTGCAACAAAACCATACAATCCAACACTTCCTTTTTTGCTTTAAGAGATTTAATATCACCGTCCCTGCAGAATAATTAAAGTTTTAATGTTCTATCTCATATGATTTTGCCTGTTTTGGTATAAAGAGTTTTATTATAGTTATCTAGAGAATACCACAAGGCCTCTTTCCGCAATACCTTCTCCAGCAAACTGGGAGAAGTCCTCTCATCTTACATTTCAGAAGAAAAAAAAAAAAGCCTGATCCAGGCAGCAGCCAGGAAGAGAAATTAGCCAGGAGTTTATTGGCTCACATACAAAAGGAGCAGATTAAAAAGGGGTGAGATGATTGAACTCTCCTTTATTCCATGGTGTGTCTTCTGTGGCAGGCTGCACAGTTTGGCTTTGATGCTATCTCTGTCATTCGAGCCTCATGCATCGCCTTGAGTGCCACACAAAAGAATATGATGCACTACCAGAAGCCTTGAAAGGGCTTTCCATCTATTTTCTGAAAGAGTGGGAGTCCCCTATTTGATTCTCCTCATCTGTGTAAAATTGAATGCAATTCATTATCAAAGTACGTCATCATAGTTAAAGCCTTATTAATGTATTTAATAATGTGAGAGAATAACAAGTGACAAAGGGAATTCTAGTCAATAAGGGGCTTTGGGGAAATGAGGTTGAACTGATAAAGAATATTTCATATATATATATATATATATATTTTTTTTTTTTTTTTTTTTTTTTACAGATTTTCCCTACACTCTGGATACACAGAGCAACTTCACCTCAACATGTTATTTCTCCTGTTATTCAGTATTAATATAACCTTCAAAGTAGTCTCTGAAAATGTGAGTGCACTATAATGAAATAAGCTTAATGGGTAGAAAAGGTTGACCGCTAGACCCTCGCTTGCAAGGGAACAGAGTGATAATGAAAGAAATTGCCGTACCTGGCTTACGGAGGAGGATAAAAGAGGCAGAAAGTAGAGGGAAGGAGGAGATGCAGAACATGTTGCAATGCTACCATTACCAGAGTAACTCAAACATTAAGGAGCGAAGAGAGACCTTTAAGTGGGTGGCTGGATAGCTGAGGTCTGATCTGAACCTCCATTAGCACGGAGATAAGCTGCAAATGAACCAGGGGAGCTGTGTGAAGAGAGGAGCAGGGTAAACTGTGCTCAAGAAGCACAAGGCCTTGGCTCGAAGAGACCTATTTCACGGCACTTCTCCCAGGACTATACTTGCCCAGGGGCTGGTAGCCAAAACAACAAAAACAAGTTAAACACACTGCAGCGAAAATGTGGCTTTAGGTTTGCTTGAATGTCGGTAAGCAGTATTTATCAGCTATGAAGCAGGTGAATTTCACAGCAACGGTGAGCTTATAACAGAATTGCCAAACAATTGATGATCACCTTCCAGGTGTCAAAAACACCTAAGGATTATTTAATGTGACAAGTGGAGTAAATCATGAGAACATATGCCAAATGTTTATGCCACACACTATTATTAATAATTTAACCTACATTTGATGTGTTTTTTAAACAGTCAGTTAGGGAGGCCTGAGGTCTTTTATTGTGAAGTGTTCTTTTGATCTTATTGTCTGCCCTACTATGTCTATGACCTACATACCTGTAGATTTATGACTTACACAGCTTTAACTACAGTATGTCACTCATAATACAGATCAATAAATAAATCAGCTATTTGCTCTGAAACACAAACAGATTTTCACATTGTGTATGTCTATAAACAGCACAAACAATATTGTTCTATATTATTTAGTACTGATTTTATACAATACTGTTTTTATGTCATATTTCTTTAATTCAGATTTTATTTAATGCTCATTTGCTATCTTTTGTAAAAATGTATTTTCATGCTTTATTTGCAGTTTTATATGTTTTAATGTTTGCCTAAATGTCAACTTGACGCCTTTACTTCAATTGTCATCTACAGTAGGTTGAATGGATTGAATAAACCAATAAAACGCCTTCTTTCTTGAAGTGAATCTCATCTCTGAAAGTTAAATATGGCATGAAAACCAACAATATTTAAAGCTCTACATTTCCAAGCATGCTGCTACAATCAAACGTTTCGAATGTGTGTGCAAGGGAAAAAGGCTGCGTGCAATCAGCAAATCATGCAAATCATGCATTCTTGTGTGTTATGCAGCATAGAATAGACATAGAATATATAAATTCATAATCTCTACTGAGCAATTCTTTAACAAAATCCATAGCATTCTAGGTCAATCCTCTTCAAATGAATTTCATTTCATGGCTTAAGTCAAGCAGTGATTAAGTATGATAGAATTCCACTGGAAAGGCAGTGCATTGTACAGTAAAGATGTAGCCCCTCTAAACCTCAAAGGTAATGAATGAGGAATAAGATGGCAATTCCTGCTCTGCGCTCTGAGGATTAGGAACATGAGGACATCAGATTCTGATGGATACTCCTGTCTGGAAGAGGAGCAGTACTCCCAGTGCTCTCCAACTGATTGATTTGAATGACTTGGAGAGGAAAAAGTGGAGGAGGAGGACTGGAAGCGCTATCTGTGCTGGGCGAGGTCTTATCGCCCCCTGACTGTCTAGCCACCAGAGGCTTAGTTTATTTTGAAGAGAGATGGTCTAAAATTGTGGGTGAAAAACATAGTGAGAACAATGGCTGCTCCTCAGAAGTCCTAACTCTGGGAAAAGACAGCTGTGCATTTCATTTACCTCAATGTATGGTTTACATTATGTGTCACAGCATCTCACCATTACCGTACAGTCTAATTCGCTTTCAAGGACCAAAAGATAAACACTATTACGTAAAGCAGCTCCCATGTGAGACTGTGAAATGTGTGTTCCTCCTGAATTATGTCACCTGATGTAAATGTGTTTTTTTTCATATGGAATGAAAATTCTGAGGGCAATTTTAGATGTATAGAAAACTCAATGCAAGAATTTCTGCTTAATGAGATCCTAACCTTCAGCGAAAAGCAATTATCCTGTCGCAAACATAGTAAATATCAGACACATGTTCCGGGCGCCTTGTTGAGGTGTACTTGGGTGCCATGTGAATTGATGAATTTACCTACAGTATAGATATATTAATAAAACATGCATAGTACAGATAGATACATTGTTATTGTGTGTAATGCAGGTTTCTGTATGCAAACATAATCAAGTACATTTCCAAGACATAATCAATAGAATAGAACAGAATTTAGAATATAGAATATAGAATACAATACAATAGAATACAATACAACAGAATAGAATAGAATAGAACAGAATACATTAGAATACAATAGAATAGACAACTTACTGAAGTGTACAGATGACCCTCCCCATTCATGGCGATGTATAACCCTGTCTTCACAGACTGAATGGCGACAACTCTGAGGCCCACAGGAATAAGGTTGAACAAAGCTGAAAAACACACATGTGAACAGTCAAACACATGCACACATAAAGACATCACCGATTATCCTTAGCAAAGACAGACTTAACCATGAAGTGAACAATGAAATTATTATCGTGTGATTCATCACCAAATGCAAGCTGCCTGTCATTAATGCTTCATAAAGCATACATAATACAATTTGCTAGCTGATGCATTCAGGTAATCTTGGAAGATGAATTGCAGCGTTGGCAGAGCATGGCTGCAGCCACCCAGAGCTACCTGTGATGTCGCTGTAATTGGGGCTACCATTGATGTGTGGCCAGTCTAATAGCCCTTTTGTTGTTGTAGCAGACTCCTTGGGCCTGGTGGGTAATTGCTTTTGTTTGTGCTGGTGAGAAGCAACAGCCCCGGCTTACTGTGACATTAAATGTGTGTATATGGGAGAAGTTAAGGCTCGTAATGACCTTGCCTGACCCTATGAGTAATTGATATTGATTGGTTTAGAGCTGGGTTTATGCATAGAAAAATTACAGTGTGATCATTGATTTGTGCTGCTTTTGGCCAAAAAATGTAAATTTTAATGTGATGCCGTTGCTTGAATTGGTCTAAGGTTTAAATTATCCGATATATCCCCTGAATCGCAGTTTCAATAAATCCCTTTAGCCGATCAGATGTGACATGTGCCACATCTCCTCACGCTGACAGGAGTATGTGACACAATGTAGAGTGTCAGGCCGGAGTTAGCACCAAGCACTGGAATCAAATTAACCACCTAGCCCGGAGCGCTAAAGGAGCAGTGCCAGATCAAGCTAATAATACCCCTTTCTCCCTGTTAAGCCTGCTGTTTCCTGGTCCACTTTCCCTCTCCGAGAGAATGATGTGTGATTCTATAACTGCTGCCGTTTAAGAAGAAGAATTTGCTCGAAAGATTAAACAAATGAGGGAAAGTGCAGGCCTGACGGTTCGAGACGTTCCCTGGTTAATTTCTTACATGTCAGGGATAAATTTAGTCGGAAGTGTACAGGACAAATTCCCAGAAACATATAGAGATTTTAAGGATCAGTAACTTGATGCTTGTTAGCTATACTTAAAGTCGATATGTATATCACGGTGTCCCCCGTTAGCCACTCATCAAATGTTTCTAGACACCTCTCGTTTGGTCTAGAAGGCCAACGGACGCCATCAAGGTACTCACAGGAATTACTGCTGTCATCCTTGGTCCCATCAAGAGAGCCATCGGTGTTCATTTGCAAGTAGTATCCCTGCCTGCAATATAACCTGGTCACTATACCCTTGAGCTGGGGATCTGCAGGAGAGAAAGGAGGAGAAAGAACAGGAAGAAAGATCAGCAAATTAGCAAAGATGATATTAGAACTCCTACCTCAAATAAGCTTAAAAATAACAATATTCTTTAATACAGCAAGGATACTTTGCCTGGTTGTTGATTTTGACTAACACATTGTGCACACTGTGTCAAACTATTTAAGTGGACTTGGTAACTCCTGTGGATGTTCACAGGCAAATCCCTCAGCCCACTTTCTGGGCACATAAGCCCTCCCCTGCTCAGAGATAGACCATCCAATTATAGGCAGCAGAATTAATCTGTGGTCGTCTGACTCCCATAATGAACCCAACAGCACCCTCTCTGGGTTCCTCACTGTGCAAGATGTGAAAGCGTCTGCTGTGCGCCGTCGTGTCCAGCTGACCCAACAGGGGAATTAGCCACATCTACTGTAAATAAATCACAGCCGCGGTTAAAGTTCCCAGTGCCACCGTAGCTCAACCAGTCATGTTGCAATTTAGTTGGCATTTTATGGGTATAATAAAGGAATTGAATACTTAAAATAATACATTTCATCACCCTGTGTGTGGCTGCACATCGGGGTATGTCAGGAAAAAATATTATTTTTGCCGAACTCATGCAAAAAGAAATGTATTCATCCGAGTGTGTGTGCAAGCATTTACTTGTGTGTCTGTCTGTTTGGGTTTGTGTGTGTGTCTGTTTGGGTTTGTGTATGGACAACCACTGGGGTCGTACACCTTCAACATTAGTCTTATTGTAGAGACAGCCATCACTTCAGATTTCATTCTAAGAAAGCCCTCGGGAGGTGAACAATCAACTTCACCTGAACCTAAACCATGCTCCATATGTGTGTGTGTGTGTGTGTGTGTGTGTGTGTGTGTGTGTGTGTGTGTGTGTGTGTGTGTGTGTGTGTGTGTGTGTGCGCGAAAGGGAAAGAGAGAAGTAGAGACCGCATAGCCACAGAGGAGAACTCAAGAGGTCTTGCTGAGGGCAAAGAGAGGCTTTTTTTCTGTCAGTGACCAGCCCAAGGCCGTCTCTTCTAAAATGGCACTGTTGGGTGACGGCATTAGCTCGGAGACATTTCCCTGCTGCCTGAAAGGAGGAGGAAGTGCCTGTCTGCAAGTGTATCTGAACAATACTTCTACAATATTCAACGGTGCTACTCCGTGGCACCCACCAGAACAATGACAAGAAGCCCCCGTCACAACCGGAGCAGGATGACAGGACGCTGACAGCACCTCTCCAAATCTGTTGCATACACTCAGCTAAACAGATGTCAGTGTGAAGATACCCACCGTGTTTATTTAATATCTGATGAAGTCTGTGTTTTCCTTGAGTGACACACATGTGTATTCTTCCATCTGTATGCAGGATACAACTGGAATCTCTTTAATGTTTTACATTATTGAGCTAAATTCATGTCAGGGCTGCGACTCATCAAAAATTTTCATTCGGATTAAGCTGCAATTTTTGGATTAATACATTAATTTAGATTAGAAGCACTTTTCTGTCAGTGAAAGATAGTAATCATAAAAAAATATCATTACAAGGCAAAATTTTGAGATACAAACTCATCAATATATCTTAATTTTATCAATTTGATAAAGAATTTGAGATTGTTTTTAAATCAAGACTAACATTTCATCTATTTTTCTTTTTCCGTTATGACAGAAATTTGCTTGCACAGTCTATAAAAAGGCTGAAAGCAATAACAAATGTTCATCGCAAGTTTCCTGACCCCAAACCATTAAAGGTTTTGTTTTGTTCAACCAATACTCCAAAACCACGTTCCAACCTTTTATCCATTTTGCATCAAAGAGCCACTGTCATTTACTCTCAACCTCTCCTTTCATTATGTTCTGTCTTACAGCCAATGCAAAGGGCAGTGGGATATCGTAACAATGGACACGGCTGAATTCATTGATTAATTATGCTTTCAAACACAAGCATCCAGCAATCAGATACCATACAGTATAACATCAAGCCCACACACTGTGACGGGCTGAGTTTTCACATAGATAACAGAGCAGGAGACGCATCCATGCAGGCAAACACAAGCTTTACACATACAATGTCACATACATTTTTAATGGATGCACAATTGTGAGCAAATACTCACAAAGTTGACTAACTCACTATCCATTAATGACTTTGGATAAGCACCATTAAAACAATGTGCTGTGATGAGAGTGATACTGAAGGCCAAACCGTGTGGGACAATATGTAATAATTAAAACTGCATAAATGGTTGCTGGCTTTGTGAATACTCCCTCTTTGTGTAAATGTGTGCAGAGGTGAACTTGGCTCCTTCTTCATGCTATAAATCATGTGATGCCTGTCTTCCCTGGGGCGAGCCAGCCAGTATATCTCACACACAATAGCACCCCCCCACCCCTTCCCCCGTTTCGATCTTCAGTGCCTCTGAACTGCAGCAAGAGTGAGTCAAAGTCTGCAACATTTTTATCTGATGTATCAAACGGGAATGAAACCAGGCAGGAAAATCATAAAGCGATGGGAAAATGGTTGGAATATGTTTCAATAATAAGTGGCTGTTGACCTATAATCCCATTCTGAGGGATGCATGAACACGTTTTGAATTCAATCATGCCCTGGAATAACCAGCGCATTATTTATGACTGACAGATTCACACATTCATGCATGCTCCGGCATACATTAGCGTGACAAAATGGCTTTTTGTTATTCTTACAAATATGACGAGGCATTTATAAAACTCAAGGTCAAACTTGGCAGAAGAAATTTGAAGAAATGTATCCCTCATCGTTCACAGCTGGGACAAAGCCTTATTTTGTGCTCAACCGTCTAAGAAAGCTCAACCGTCTAATAAAGGGAATATGAGAATGTGAGGATATGGAAAGATAGTAAGTGTTTCCAGAATGACACAGCATTTTCAGACCTAATCATCTTAAAAACCTTGTAATGCTGTCAAAACGTCTCAGGAAGGTCCTTAACTTAATTTGCCGTCTTTCTCCTGTTACTCATCATCGTTTTGTTTCCTTCTCTTTGTCTGTGTCTGAATGTTGCCGCTCTGTTACAACACAACCAAACGGTAAAACAACAGTGCTGTTCATCACGATGGATTATGCAGCCCCTGCTGCGGTTGGACTGTCTCAGTCACACTGGTATTAGTCTTTACAACAGAAGCACTGCATGTTTCGACATGCCATTCTTTGTTTCTAGGGAAACGGAGTGGTGGTTGGCAGGAGCAGGGGGTTTCCTTGGAAAACAGCGAGCATCATAGCTGTAAGGTCTCCAATCTTGTTGTGCAGCAGAGGTCCTCTGTGCATGTAAATTGAACTGTCACAGAGAGGTGGGTTTTATTTTTCTTCTCAAAAGTGGCCCCCCTACGCTTCCCTCATTTTCTTCCTGTCTTATTTTCTATTGTGTCATTCCTCTCTCGGTGTGTGTGCACACACAGACTACAAGGACACACACACACACACACAGGAGCACAGATGCAGCAGCAATTGCAGACTGCTGTCAGCCCTGCCTGCCTGACCCACTTTGAATGTTCAAGCTTTTCCAGCCTGCGAAGGAAAAACCCCTTTATGTAGCTTCTGTTGTCATGGAAAAGTAGATCAAGCAACACAGGGCTGCAGCATCACCACCCATTTTCAGTTTCTCTTGTATCAACAGCATCTCTGACATCCCTATAATAACTCAACTGATACAGACAGCTATAGGGAAGCTGGCTGACGACACATTGATATGTCCTGTCAACATACTCTTGAATAAACACCCATGCTACAGGAAAGCATCCGTCTCAAACGGGTTTCCAGATCACGTCGGCTAATCTAATGTTCTGATCTATGTAACATGATCTAATGATCTATGGATCTAATCTGGGGAGATAATTAGAGCCAGAGTAGTGAGATTATGTTCGAGCCCCAGATGGACGTGTCCTCAGCTCACTTACTGAGATGATTGTAATAGAAAATTACAACTCGCATCTAATCCCTTCCACAAAAAAAAAAAAAAAAAAATCTGTGTAATCACCAGCTCCACATCTGCTTTCAAAAAGCATGGATGATTTGAAATTAAAGGTGACGTGACAGAGACAATGCAATGTGTTCCCAGACTATTCTATATAAGTGCTGGACGAGGACAGGAAACAGACAAACACAGCAGACAAACACTTCATTTTTTTTAATCTTTTGTGGTTCACCTAAATCTATGAAAAAATAGGCAAACAGGATTCATCATATTTTTTTTAGATTTATTCTTCTATTTTAACATATATAAGTGAAATAATGCACTGTCTGTGTGGAGGGTACGTTTTAGTATGAGGTAGCTTTTCCCTTGTTTTTCTTAATTTTTTTGTCTGAGCTGCATCAGTGCTGTTTCATTCAACTCAGACGGTTTCCCACAACTCATCAGTGGCCCCAAATCTTCTGCCAACCAACCTTGATATGCAGCCACATATTCTCTATGGGGTAAAGATCAAGCCAATATATCACTGACAAGAAATGCTGCTCAAACCATGACTTTGTTGTTTTTGCCATGTGTGCATGAATTATCTTGTTGAATAATAGTCTCTGGTGTCATATTTCCACTACACAACTTGTTCAGGCTTGGAAGCAATAAGCCTTTTTTGTAATATCCTTTGGCACTCCTTTGCATTAATGGAATTTTAGCATCGCACCAGCTCGCCAATATCAGGTGCAGAAAACAGCCCACACACCATAATTCCTCTGGGTTTCACTGTAGTGAAGAGACATTCTGGGTGGAATTTTTCACCCTACTTACAAAGACAGCATTCTGGAGCGTTGGTCCACAGCTCAAAGTGTGACTCATCACTGCAGAGTGATTTTGACTTCAACAGGTACATGAAATTTAGACGCTTTTGAAGACATTTTGAAATAAGAATTACAGCTTCAGTCTTCAGGCACGGTGTGGCCACACATAGAGACCACAGAGATGAATAATGTTTTATCACCTATAGGTCAGGGCTTCTCTTTGGTTAGTTAATTCACATAAAATCTTGCACACATACATATGTGTGCCTTTTGTGTTTATGCATGTCGGTCTAATAAGTAAAGGCAAATAAATATTGGATTAACTTTAGAGCAGTTAGACATGCGTTTTGTATTTCATTGTCACAAATTTTGTCTCTATTCAATAAAACAAAGAGTAATTGCACAAAATAGGATGAAAGTAGGTTACCTCTCTTTTTGTTTTTTTGCCCAGGATTGTTTAGCTTGTCTGTTTTTTTATGTGACATCAGTCATAATAATGGATTTTTTTTTTAAAGAAAATGAGGTAGAATGATAATTAGTATGATTACTACTAATGTTTGCTACATTTTCTTTGAATTTGACCAAATCGTTCAGGATCAAAAACGCGATTTGCATCAGTGCCAATCAATAGAGCCCATAAGAATAGCTGATCTATGGTATATCACTTACAAGATCAATACTCAAGCCAAAGGAAATACTGGTGCTGGAGTACATTTCAGACGCCTCCACGTTCTTGCCTTCAAGGATCTCGGTGGGAAACTCGATGTGATGACAAAATATAATCATAGTCTGGATGTTAGAAAGCTGCTCTGTTCTCTGCAGACACAGCTGTCACACGGAAGCCCAGTGGCTTTCTCACCTGGGAAACAAAGACAACTGTGTCTGCCTGCCTGTGTTCTCACAACACATGTGATCAGTGGTGCATCCGACTTTATTCACTCACATAAAAAAAAAAAAAACACTCCTTCCGGGGACTAATATTAAATTAAGCACACCAAGCGAGCCATTAGTCTTGCTAAACTGTGTGCTCTTGAGATAATACAGTGAAGAAGAGAGAAGAGAGAAGAGGGGAGAGGGGAGAGAGGAGAAGTGGGAGAGAGAGAGAGAGAGGTGTGGATGGGTGAGGAGGCAAACTGTGCAGTCTTTTCAAACAGCAGAGCCTGATATCACTTGGTTAAGATTTTCCTGATTCTCATGTGAGGGTGAAATTAATGAAGTATGTTCCCATTGGGCCTTTCATCGCAAATAAGACAAAATGAAGCCGAGAGAAAACAGTTTGGCCTGTGTTCTGATTAGAGGGACAAAATGAGGACAAAATGCCCGTTTTAAAACTTTCCCCTTCGTCATCGTCTCATTTTAGCGGGAGTCGTTCTCATCCTCCAAGCGTCATGCTCCTCAGTTCATCAACACTCATGCTGGCACTGTTACTGTGGATTAGCATCATTACTCTGAGGCTCACTGAGACTTGTTATTTGCTGTGTAAAATGGCCGTTACGAGGAAGAAGTCATTTAAGTGTTGCCAGTGCAGGCTGACATGTCATCCACATGTCTGACTTCATTTCAACCAGATCCCCATTGTGTGCATGACATAATAAAATAAACACCACATCAACAAAGCCATCTTAAAGAGCCTTGTGTGTTGTTGTTGTTTTTTTTTCCTATCTGTGTGGCCAGACGTTAATTCCCCAACCAAATGACACATCGCTGTTCAACATCTCTGCTGAGGGGCCCGCTGGACACGACTGATGCTCAAATTTAAAGACAGATATGCCATGAGCCAATTTGGAGGTGACAGAGGACAGACAATTAGACACACAAAACACTGGGACAACCAGACACACACATACAGATCCCAACACCGTGGGCAGAAGGACAAACAGCAGCCTGGAGGATAGTCAATTCAAACCTGCCATTCTGAGGCAAACCGACCCATGTCCAGATGTGGGCTGCTATATAGATCCTGTCATATCAAAGACATTTTAATCCATGCAGTGACTAAGAGGCTTGTGAAGGAGACATCACTCATAGTTCAAGTTCAAGTCCAATATGAGCACAGAGAGGGGATGAGAGAGAATCAGCGATCAAAATGGCTCTTTGTAAACAAGATGAAAGACTGAACTGCTGGTGGCTTTTGTAAAACAAATGTTTGCTTTGGGAGTTTGGACATTGAATTATGCAAACCGGCATTTAATAAACTGGAGTTACAGTCTGGAGCAACAGGTCTGATACGGTTCATCCAAGACCGCCTCCCAACATTAATGAACATAAGGAAATAAGTGAAGTAATGCTTTTTTTCATTATTATTTCTCTTAATTCATTTTTGGAAGACAAATAATAATTGTTGACAGTGCTCTTTAACAATCCCAGGTTGCCACATGTGAGCAAAAATGTTGGAAAATCCCATTTTCATAAGTAGAGGGAATATGAGCTGGAGCAATAAGAGGTCGACAAATGTGAAGACCGATGTGAGAAAAGATTATATTTGAAAGGTGTCACCTCAGCTTCAACTGACCTTTGTGCCTGATTACAAATGAGTTTCATTTCTTGGCTTTTGGGACTTGGGTTATGCACATGGTGTATGTGTGCTTCATAAAGATGAGGCCCTTTTCCAGAGTCTCCAGGTGACAGCTCAGTAAACCTGTCTAATCCATTTAGTACAACTCCTCCACAGCCTGTCAGCTACCTGGGATTGCATGTAAACCAGAGGCAGATTGGTTATTTTCCACCAAGTGGCAAATTTACAACGGGGAGAACACGCTCTCCCACTTCAATTTAACTTTTTTACGCACAAACGCGCAAATTTTTGCGAGCAATAAATAATAAATATAAATATCATTTAATTCATTATTAGCTCATGGAGTTTAACTACCTTGGTGGAAATGTAATTCTGATTGTTGAAGGCCAGTGAGATCGAGCTATCAACTAGTGGTTGAATATGTACGTTTGCACTGAATGCACAAAGCTGTACGTCAACAAAGCAGCACAGTGAAGTTCCCAGACCTTGTCTCCGTAGTCTCCGTTTCCTGAGGCCGAAGATGCGCACTTTAGAGAAGATATCGACCAGGTTGCCATTGCAGAGCCCCTTGTTCTTGTTGGGGCTCTTCCTCCGTCGGTTAGTCGAGGGCCGGTCAAAATGCTGCTCCCGTGCTTGTCTCTTCTGTCTGATCAGCCCACTCGCGATAGCAGCAGCCATGGCTCCAAATGTCACTACTGCTCAGGTCCAGTCTGCACACGGAGGACAGACTACACAAACAGCCGCCTCTCAGAGCTCGCAGCCCGGGTCACAGTCCCATGGTGGCGGCTAAGTGGTCCGCTCCGTGATGTCAAATGTCAGATTTCTATATTTTTAGGAGCTGCTTCTCTTTTTGGTCCAAATACTACATGATAACTGGGATATTAAAAAAGCTGTCATCACTGCTCGAAAAACTATTGGACATGATGGGGAAAAAATGAGATCAGTTCATGCGTAATTCCACACATGGATCAATAACCACAGTCTTGATGAGGAGATATGCCAAACTCACGCGGGCCGAGATGTCAGAGAATTGTTCATACCTGCATAGTGATGTTTTTGTTCATTGTCTGTGACATGATCGGCGGCATCGTCTCCTTAAATGTCCAATAGCAGCAGCGGCGTCCTCACAATAACATTCACCCGTTCTTTCCTCCTTTCGCCCTCCGGTATCTCCTCCCTCTGCCAGACGAGCCTGCTCTATCAGAAGCCGCTGTTTGGGTAGCGACGGGGACGCCTGAACATGTGCGCGGCCAGTAATGGAGCAAATACAAGGCGCCTCCTATGAAGATCACCACTCGAGTGGTGGCACAGCAGCCCGGGCGATACGAACTCCCAAGTTTGCAAGAATCCGCAACAGCGACCCTGCTCTGATCGATCAACGGTCACACGTTTGCAGATGGAAAGAAATACGCAACCGTGAAAGAATAAAAAAAAATTGTGCAGCAGGTTAAATGAACGCAAACTTGTATTCCAACTACCTGCCGACCTGTTTTTCCACTGTATTCCACAATCACAACACGGGCAGCGGTGCGCCATAGAGAAAGCACAACCAAAGCTCCTCTAAATCCTGAGCAGATGACGTCTGCATTGTGAGACACGCTGCATACAAATAAAAACTTAAAAACCTCCGGCGGTCAGCAGACAGTTCTACCCGGTGGATTTTCCCATCGTGCCCATGGCATGGGAGATGCTTGTGTGGCGATCCGTGCGTAAAAGAAATAACGCCACTGATAAACAGCAGGATTTATTTTCCCACGCTCGATGAGCAACAACCCGGTAAGAAGCGGTGGTCGCTGGCTTTCGTCTGTGTACCCCTGATCAGCAAATCTCTCCCATCAACAAGTCCTAACCGGTCGTTAGTACACGCCTGAGTGAAGAGGATGGACCCCCCCCCCAAATCCCCCGCGCACACACACACACACACACACACACACACGTACACACTCCCTCCCTCTCACCCACCAAGCCCCTGCTTGAAGGAGAATGAGCAGTCGGGTCTTCATGCTGTCATTAAATGGTAAGATTTTATTCTCGCACGCTGCACTTCGGGCTCTTCGGTACATTAACTGTAAAATTATAGCTCCTATGAAATATCCATTTAGCAAATAACTAGAATTCCAGGCAGAATCTATAATACTAAAAGGCTACTGACAGAGTGGCATTTGCACATTTGTTTTTCACCTCTTCGTTTCAGTAAAATCTAAATTAAAAAAATCCAAGTAAATGACAATTTATGTTCTACCTTAAAGGCAGAAATACTACTGCTGCACATGTGGTAAAGAAAACCATTCATATTACATGAAATGCCCTTCAGACTGCGCGCTCCGTTGGCTCTGTGCGGCTTCAGAACCACGGACAGCGCCGCGCAATGATGGAGGGAAATGTTTCTTTCCACAACCTTCACTTGAACGTCCAGCAGAGACTGCGGTGTAACCCGTGTGAACCGCACACATCTGGAGATCAACTTAACGCTCCACCTATTCATCGATTTAGGTGATGCACAGTGAAACCAAGTAAAACACATTCTTTTGATCTTATTTCTCTGTTTTAGGGGGGTGAAAATCATCTCAATCACAGGCATTAGAAATTAAAACTCAAGAGAGCCATCTGCTGTTTGCAGCTGTAATTAAACATTTGGGCTCATAAGGGACTGGAACGTTGTTATTGCGTTGCTCATGGTGTGCGTTCATTCTCCACACGCCAGACGCACCTGTTGATGCAGCTGTGCGGGTGGGTTGGACGGGCAGATACACAGCTGTGGGGGGGGGTCAGTCTTTTTCATTCATTTCCATTACAGCTAAAGGGTTCAGAGGAGAGATGCCATTTAAAAACAGAGGACCACGTGGCAACTGCAGATACTGCCTACAGAATTATAATGCATCTCATACCTTTTCAATTCATTAAGGTGTATTTGTGAGTCTGACTATTTTAAATCACTTAGGTATGGTTGAGGTGGTTTTATTCTCTCTCATCTCGCTGCACTAACGCGACAGATGCACAAACAGTTTACGTCCCGTGGCTATTGAGAAGCCTCCTGCTCCTTGGTGCTGCAGGAGGCAGTGCAGTTAACGGCGCCACCAGCAGCGGACACTGTCAGCTCAACAATGGTCCCTCACCCACAACAACTTGCAGACAGCTGCTGTCACAGCAACGCTTCTGAATGACAGAGGTTTCTACTTTGCTCACATAGAAAATTGCTCTTCAGATCCTATCACATAGTCATGGGGTCACTTGTGATGCTTTTAATGAGAAATCTTAAAAGGAAAATAAGGAACTGTAGAATGTTATTCCTTAGGCTTTCGCGAAATAACATTCAACAGCAACATATTCCCAGCAAAATATTAAAGAATTTCAGCTTTAAAATATGGCACAAAAGACATAAGAGACCTAATAATTAATAATTATTTTTTTATTACTTAATAATTGTGTCCTACAAAATTTAAGAGAGGAGAGGCTTTACCCTGTGGCTTTTACCTTTATACTCACACAGCATGAGGTTCAATGCATGGTCAGTCAAGCAAGCTTTCTGCACAGCACAGACACGAGCATGCAAAAGTTTAACAACTGTTTAACAACAAATCACATTAAAACCCTGACAAATATTCATTCATGAAGCAAAACAAAGGCGCACATACCTACATTTTTTTTCTTCCTACATGTGAATGTATGGGAGTCCATGGCAGTCCCATTCCAAAACCTTTTCCCTTGACTTCTAATGCTCCATTTATACTGCCCCTTGTAGGACCTAACATGGTTATGTTGTCACAGAGAAAGTCAGATAGATTGATACATTTGGACATTTCGTCTGTGACTAGGGCTAAATGCTGCCTCGGGATGTAATTTGCCCGAAATGAGCCTGTTGCTAAGAAGATGCATGTGGAATGCCGTGCATATCAGCATGTGCTGCTTTGTTATCAACACACTCTACAAAACAGAAGACAACAGACCGTAATAATCATGCACAGCTGACCTGTATGGAAATCATGGAGGCCCAAATGCACCAAGATTCAGCGAAGCAGAATCTCGTGAAGCCGCAGCCTCATCAGGTCAGAACATGTTAATCCAATCTCCTCAGAGGAAACTGCATTAGCATTAGTCAGATGTCCTGCCGCTGAAGCAAAGCAAATGTCACCCAACGGAAGTGGGACAAACAACCCATTTGATTATTATTGCTTTGCTTCAGGGGCCGTGGTCTTTTATCAGCCAGTCTGTCCTGATATGAACAACAGTCTGTTTGACTCAGCTCCTCTCAGGTTCCAGCGAAATAAAAGAAGCTTAACTTGTCTGAATCAAATCAGATTGTATTATCAGACAGAGTTAATTATATGTGAGACAAGTGATGATTTTGCTTTCTGTTATTTTTATTTTCAGCGACTTTTTTTTCTTCCTTCCTTTGCATTAGCTGCTTAATGGCCAAATACCACGAGTCCATCTGCCGAATCCATACGACCTTGGAGAACCTGTCAGTATTCTACTATCAGTGTGTTTCTGTGAGTATAATAGTCTAAGATAACCCGAAAGCTAATATCGATGAGTGTTTATCACAAGCTTTTGAGGGGGAATGAAAATGGAGAGCTTTTTTTTTTTTTAAATAGTCAAAAATTAAAAGTGCATGAGAGGCCCTGAAGAACAAGATTTTCTCGACTAAACATGGTGATATGGCCACATGTTGGTAAGAAAACACATTCTGAATTAAGAACTTTGCAGAGAAAACTTTAAATAGCTTTCATTTATAAATTAAAAATGCATAAATGAGTCTTGTTATGATCCAAAGTTTTCCAAAGATACCAAAAAATGTGAGGGGACAGGAGGTTGAATTAGAGGCTGAAGAAACTCAGAGATATACCATAAGATATTACTAAAGCTTGTGCTTTAATGCCATATATACTCAATATTTACAGTGAATGCAAAGTAGAAAATTCATTTTGTTTTGTTTTTTGTGATAGAGCAGCTAAACATATTCACCTACTCTGAATGCTGTGTTAAGTGAATATTGAAAACTTGAATGATTTCAGATGCAGCCAATGTGACATGAAATCGAAGCATTCGATTCCTGGACTGGAGCCGTTCTTGTGACTATGGCCCCTCCTCTGGCTATTTCCTGCAGCGGTCCAATAACATGCAGGTGAATGCATGAACGACTGAGCCTGTTGAAGTGATCAAACAAGAAGCAAGTGTAGCTTTATTGCAATCAAGACTTCTCCTGTTACATGGTCAGTGAATAATATATCTGAAAGTGTAAAAAAAATACAAAATACAAAAAAACCTGCAGAGTTTTATTTCCAAATGAGTGAAGAAGGTGATACATGAAGTCTCTGCTCGCACACCTTTAAATAGCTGGCTCATCGTGTCATGCAGGGTGTCATAAAATCATTTAAATGTACAACACATAATCGCCGCTAGGCGTACTAAATATGCCACCGGAGAATATGTATAGCCGCATTACAATATGCCTCTCTGTTGTGAGGGTGATGGAGTGTTGCCCCTCCCCCAGAGATGAGATTAGAGTGGGCCTGAGGTGTAGAGCCCTCCGACAGAGACATCAATGAAACACAGTGGCCTCAAACTGTGAGCTCCGCTCACTAACAGCTTATTCGCTGCATTAAAGAAACGAGTTCACGCTTATGTTGCTGGACGTACAGTAAAAGAAAACCAACACGTTCTCCTGCAAGTGAACAAATAAGAGAGGGGGATGGAAAGACTGAACATTATGTTAAGTTGAGGGTCTCATAACGACATTTTTATTTAATCGTGGGTTTCCATGCTCATAAGGCTAATAAAGCAACCTCATCGGCAACTATAACTCTGGAGAGAAAAGTCGTTTGATAATAATAATAATAATAATAAAGAAAATTAATATTAAATAAGCAGAAGTCTGCAGATTTCAACCTGATTACAACAAGAGGAGGAAAGCATAATTGGGTGTAAGTGCCAGTGATTAAACACAGCCCTGTGGCCCCTCACCAGCAGTGAGTGGTTAACTGGCAAATAATAGCAAACAAACAACCCACTTATATGCATAATTTGTAATGAAGAAAAACGGGGGTATTTAAGGGAAATGATGTGAACAAATCAACAATACAAAGGGAGAGATGCTAATGGAGAGGAAAAAACACCCAGGAGGGGACAAACAGAGACAAAACAATGATGTTAAAATTCACCGAGGAGTCAACAACATGGTCACACATCCTCTCTCTCTCTATCTTACTCACACACACACACACACACACACAGCTCATTTCTTTGATCCTATTTTAAGTCTGCAGCAGTGATGGAATGTGCCTTGTCAGCACCGCAGAGTGAAGTTCTCTCTGGGGAACCTCACTCTGCCACACCGCCCAGACCTGGGCAGTGTGGGAGAATATCAATTAGTCCAAACCCCTGTGGCGGGGGCTGCTTCCAGAGCTGAAGGCTGTTACCAAGTGTGGACAGGTGTGTGTGTGTGTGTGTGTGTGTGTGTGTGTGTGTGTGTGTGTGTGTGTGTGTGTGTGTGTGTGTGTGTGTGTGTGTGTGTGTGTGTGTGAGCGTGCTTTACTGTCTCTGTTCCTTCCTCAGCGAGCAAAAATGTGTTTGTGCATGGGTGTGTGTGTCGGTAGGCAGAGACCATGTGTATATGCCTGCTTGCAAGTGCATAAAGATTTGAGCGTATCAATATTAATAATTTTCTGATGCAGGCGGAGGGCCATGGGTGTATTCCAGTGCTGGAGGGCTTAATAGAATGGTAATGAGGGTGAGGGTCGGGTCAGGCTGAGCTCAGTTTGTGAATTCACAGATGCAATAAAGGGAAAATGAGGTCAGTGAATGCTCCACTGTGAATGTCAAAGCCATCAGGCTGGTTTTGTCTGCAGCACAAACAAATAAATATACAATGCAATAGGTTAAATTCAAAATGATGCATATTTTATGACTATATGCCTGTTAAGGAGATGTATATTATTAACGTCATATCCACTGGCCTTCAGGTGTGGTCAGTGCCTTTATTTTTTTCTAAGCTGGCTCCTGTCAAGCTGCGGTCCACAGATGATACCTGATGTGAATGCAGGCATAAGAAGGCGACAGGTCCATCAGAGTCCCTGCCACCATTTGGTAGCATTACCACTACTGACAGCTCCTACTTCACAGATATGAGCAAGTCTTCTCCTCAGAACAAGCCCAAATCGAATAGCCTGAAAGATCTTGCTTCAAAACTTGAAAGACTGCATGTTTTCTGTGTTTGTTTGTGTTGAGTGAAGCGTGAACTTTTTTGTAGCCGAACATAGTGCACAAGTCTACATTAATACCATTAATACCATTAATCCTCTGATGCAAACCTTTTCAAATGTTCTAAAAATATTGCATAATGGAGCTTCACATGTATGAACTACCGTGCTGGAAAAATGACCTAACCATGCTTTCCATATGAACAAGAAACTTACTTCATGATAACATGAGCAATGTCCTTTTCTTGATGACACCATAACCTTAAAAGAATGACAAATCTATGTGATATTTTGTCTGGTAAGTGTGTTTCATGTTGCTCCTGTTTCAATGTTTCGTTCACAGAGGTTGATTAAGGTGTGATCCTATGCTATGCCCCATAGAACCCCAAATGAGACGATGAGTGAGTGGGACCTCAGCCACCTCTGATTGAGAACAGCAATAAAGTTTTCCCCAAGAGACAATGAAAGATTAATGATGTCTGTAACGGCCAAAGTTATGACGCTAATAGTCATTAGCCGGGGTGACACTTGGGCGGCTACGACCCTCTTGGCCCCGGAGAATAACGCAAGAAAAAACAAATGGTACCCAGCCTTTGTGGAAATAATGTGCATGTGTGCAAGTGTTTGACTGCGAGCTAATGGAGGTGACAGGGGTACGAGAAGTGCAGTGATTAGTCTGAAGTGACGGGGTTAATACTACAGTATGACAGTAGTCATTAACCGGCAGACATTACCACACACACACACACAGACATGCATTAACACTGTCACAGATCAAATGTTACTAAAGCTCCGAATGCATCTAATACATCATGTACAGTATCACAGGATCCCCTCAAATGTCGACCACGGAGGTAATACTGCTAGTCTGTGATCTGGTGTGAAAACTAACAAATAAACCAACTTTATAGCCAAATTACAGACGACAATTTAAGACATAATGTGACTCTTTCTTTACTAGTTTTATATTTGAAAATCAGGTTGATGGATTATTAACTGTGCCATTTTAACGCTACCTTTTTGCTGATTTAGCAGACTGATGGACTCCTATTTGAATAGGCTGCTGTATTGATATTTGATCAATACGCACTCTTGGCACTGTGCTGTAATTTATGCACCAAATCAATTTAATATCAGACATTGCATAGACACATTGCCTATAATTTTCTCATATGTCATTTTTTAATGAACACAAACTCACAAACACAGTAAATACATATTTGAAGACACACACTTACTTAAAACCCACGTAGGAGACTCATTCATAAGCTGGTAAAATACCCACATGTAGTTCATTAGCCATTTCACCAGGGTTTGGCTAGAAGCCAGTGCGAACAAACTAATCAGCCTAATTATATAAAGACACTGATCAGAGTCTCCAGCTGCTTGAAATCAGTGAAGAAATGGTCTTTATGGGCTGCTCTGTGCTGACACAGCACACCATAAAGTAAGACCACTGATGCCACTGTACTTTAAGGTAATGCAGATCACTTGTACCTTGCAGATGGTACAAGTGAGACGTACGCTTTTTGTCAAAAGTGAAAGAAGATGGAAGAATCTCGCGGGAAAATAAACATTTTATTGTCTCTCAAAAAAGCTAAGTAGTTATTTTTAGACAATCCATGCGGTGAATACTTTGTTGTGTGTGTCAGCAGAACCAAACTGCAGTGTGCTTTGTTTTTGGTGAATCAATTGGTCATTTAATGTGTGCTGCATGAGAAACATGCCAATACTGCAGAAAAGATGAACAATGGCTTATTACAAACAAATACCAGGCGTCTTATAGACTGACAGACAGACAGAAGAGGTGCAATCTGTGGTATTTGTGGTATAATAGTGGGTATAAATAAAATATAAAGTATATGTAATGCCAACTTCACATAATATGCACCTCTGGAGGGTTTGCCAACCTTTCCTGATGATGTTTTAAAATGAGAATGATAATGCAGGTCCTGTTGGAGTGAATTTGACCCTCCTGTCATGCTAAAAAAAAATTGCTTTACTACTTACAAACTGCTTTATTACCTTTTCACCACTAGAGAGCAGTGTAGAGCTCAGCAGGACACTGCTGCAGGATTACAGTGTTGATCAAGGAGAGGCAAACTTCTCTTCACAGAGAATATATCCTGCAGCTCCATTCTAAAAAAAACAACTTCTTTTAGAGTCTTCAAAACACAAAGTTACAACTAAATACAACCTCATCAACTTCAATGTGCAGTTTGAAAAAGATACAGTGAATTAAATACAGACTATGTAACAGTAACAGCCTGTCATTCTACTGCTTTGTCCTGACTGTAAACAGTATATTCAGATTTTCCTCTACATTCAACCAGCTGTCAAAGGACTAGACTGAGTTTAACCTGGATCTCTTCAAATATTCTTTGTTTTAAGACAACCAAGATGCCCTCAAGTGGCCAAAACAGGCTACATCACAGATGCTTTAATGTGCACATGTGTGAGTGACACCCTGATGCTCAATTCCCAAAAGGTTTGTCAAATCAGCAATCTATCAATCAATCAATTAACTCATGACGGGTCTGACATGATAGAAGCCGCGTTGAACTTAATGTAGAGTTCTGACCCGAGTCTGTGTTATGAGCAGCACTAATATTTGAGTCAGTGGTGAAAAGCCATGATGTGACTGTTGGTTTCTGGGTGCTGGAAAAGACTTATTGATCCGTTATTGCCAAATGCTGTTTGGTTTGATTTACATTATATACATTATGTATGTACACGGCTCAAGTCCATGTGTGTGCATGAGATAGATAGAAAGAGAGAACAAAGTAGTATAAAGAGAAGTAAAAAAAAAAAAAAAAAAAAAAAAGGAAAGGAAAGTGTTTTTGTTTTTTTCATATGTTATGCAATGGAGGCACGATGATATATAGATCAGAGCCTTAGGACACATGGTTTCCAATAGCGGTCAGTGGTGCATTGTCCTAGGATCACACTGCACACACACACTCACTGAGCTGGCTACTGTTAATGCGACACAGTCATTTTGCACACTGTTGGCATTGTGTTTATTGTTCCTGATTTGAACAGACATTAGCCTTTACCAATCAGTCACTGTCGGACTCTCAAAACAAATCGACTCAAAGGCATGACAATAATCTCAGTTGGTGATGATTTTAGACCTCAGAGCTTTAGATTTTTCTGTCTTTGGCCATTTGCCCCTGTTTGAGGGTGTCTGTAGAGAACTAAGCTGTGCAGGCGCAAAGGGAAAGTAATCTCCCAAGAAGAACGGGTGATGGAGAAAAACATAACAAGACGACAAGACAAGACACTGACAGAACAATGCCAAAATCAAAGCCGATACACCTTTGTGCCCAAAGGACCTACATGAAAATCAGGATGGTTAAATAATAATGATAGATAAGTTGGCTTGATTAAAATTGAGGGATGAGTACCTTAAAGTTGTTTTTTCACTCAACTGAAAGATTTTTTTAAAAGTCATATAGAGTTTCATTTGCATGTCTGCCGTCAGGGCCTAATGAGAAATGACACATTTGTAATTACAGTGGACTATAATTAGCTGGTGTCTTTATGACTGGGCTACAAATAAGGAAGGGTATGTTAAATGATTTGAAATGTAAGTAGAAAATTACTTAAGAGTTTGTGCAAAAAAGATTCAAGATTGTAACTTTATTTCTACATGAAACAGGCCGACGGTGTGAGACTTGATTTGAGAGCTCAGAATTGGCAGGACAAAGCCTGCAAATGTGGACATCGATGTTGGCCTTCGCTGTACCACTGCAGCTCACTCTCCTCCTCCGTCACGCCCACTTATAGAGGAAGTGGAGGAGGACGAAGAGGTGGGACGTGTTTTTCATGCTGGACCTCGGGATATATAAAATAAAGGTTTTGGCATGAGAAAGAACTGCAGATGATGTTGATGCTGGCAGCTTAACACATCTCTGACTTCATATGAGTATAAGTATACCACTGCCCATTAACTTTGAGTGATACTCCAACCAAAATCTGAGTATTTAAAATCATTATACAACTTTGTATACTTGAGGTCTACTCTTGAATTCATGATGGGTTCCAATGGTTACAAGTAAATCTGTGAAAACTGACTATAAACTCATCCTGCAGCACATATAAACTTATTCTTAGACAGTGGAGGAAAGTAACGTGTTCAATTAAATACAAAATGAGGTACATGAACGTTGAGTTCTTCCATCTTATACCACTTAAGTCCAGAGGGAAATATATTCTAATCCACTCATCTGAGAGCTTTTTATTTACTTCACAGAGTGAAATTTCAGTTGCAAAACAGTTTATCAGATATGAAGCATTTATTTCTATTCAAAACCCAGGAATATAAATTAAAATTGATGAAATTGATACTAAAATGTCAATGCACCATCAATACTAATACAATATATTAAATATTCAACAATATAATACATAATATTCCACTTTCAGAAGAGCCATTATACAATTTAAATATTATAATTTTAAGTACATTTAGCTGATAAAAACATCTGTAGCCTACCTTTACAAAAATAAAACATTGAATGTAATATTACTACTGTTATTTACAGTAGGAATCCCAGCACTTCTTTCACTACTGTTCTTGGGCTGAGTATGTTCCAAACAGTCATTATTTTGCTGAGCTTCGATGAAAACAGTGCAATAAAGAGGCAGAATATTTATAATTTGAAGATTTTGGCTGGAACACTAAATCCTGTGGCTGCAGGAGCTCCTGTGAATGTTTTGATACTTATTTTGACATGAAAAGTAGAACACAATCCATTGGACCCACATGAATTGCACCGAAACTGAATTTACTGTTACTCTGTGTGAAGAAAAAACAACTACCTTTCACACAAAGCATTCAGGTTGACATGGGGTTAGTATTTAATGGCCAAAGGAAAGATTTGGGGTTGATTATCATCTTAAGAATTAGGGTTTTATACAAAGATCTCCCAGTGAAAATGTTGGATCCCATTTTATTGATTTAATTTTTTGTGCAAACTGGGCTGATTTAGAAGCAGCACCAGTCTTTAGTGAATGGTGCATTGAGGCACAATGATGGTGCAATGATGACAATGAAAGCTGATTGATGTAAATTTTATGGGGTAAAAGGGTATTCTAATACAAGTCATCATGTACAGCAGAGCAGGCAACCTACGGACTAAACCATCAGTCAATATGATCTCACACTGTGATCACAGCAATGCATTGTTTAGGATGATGCAAAGCATGTGGCAGGTGACTGTGACAAAGCGGTGTCTTATTTCCCAGAGGATGCATGTTTTTTTCTGTTAAACCGTTGACCTTTCGACACAGCTCCAAAAATAGCAACAGTCTCAAATAAAGGGGAGCTCCCGGGATAAGTATGACGCTCGTGAGGTACAGGTGCACACAGACGTCTGCACTCACAAAAGCTGATACACTCGTGCAGACGCATTAGAGCACAGGCACCACGTGGCCCTCTCCATCAGCTCCACTGACACCCGGTCAATTTCTGCTAAGGGAAATGCGCTCCTTTCCCATCGATGAGCTTGAATTGGATTGGTTTTACTCATCTGTCTTATAGAGAGGTCAGAGTCTTGTGTCTCCACAGGGTAACAGCAAACACGCCATTTCTTGTCGAGGAACGATTGAAACTGTTAGCATGCACAAATGCATCTGCTCACAGGATAACAATGGGCTGTTCTCGCTGCAGCTTTTGGTGCAGAAATTCTCGTCAAAATAGAGAACTAATGCAGATAGTGCTAAAATCACTAATCAGACTACAAACCACAATCACTGTAATTCTATATCGACAGCCCTGGAAAAAATCCCTTACTCCAATGCAGGACCATGAATGTGCTTAGAATTTCATGGCAATAAGCCAGATAAATTATTTAAATGTTTTCTGGCTAACTTAGCCTGCACCAATCCATATTTTTAGATTAACAATGGAGGCAATATGAATGTGTTGCTCATACTGACAAAGCTGCAAAGTGATCATGTGACCCAGCAGTTCCTTCACTGTATTTATTCACTCTCACCGCTCTAATCAAAGCACTTCGAGCAGCAGCAGCAGCCGGTGTCTGCAAAAACAGCTCTCATAAATCATTGTACACTATTCATCCAACACCATACAGGACACAGATAAAGTTAGTAAACACTACGGTGCAGTTAGCAGCTAAAATGCTATGCATGCTCATCAGGTATTGGATGAACACCAAAACAGAGCTAAAAGACAGAGTTGGTAATTAGTCCAAATGAAAGGTACTGTTGGATGTGGGAAAAAAAAAAATTTTGACAAATTGTGGGATTGACTTTGGTAGTGGAAAAACCATAACACCTATATTCATGCCATAAAAACTCTTTTTACCTCCGCCAAGGGAGTAATGTAAAGCTGTCAATGTTCCCATTCAAATGGGAATGTTGTCGTCGTTGTTATTGTTCAAATGGGAATGTTGTCGTCGTCGTTATTGTTCAAATGGGAATGTTGTCGTCGTCGTTATTGTTCAAATGGGAATGTTGTCGTCGTCGTTATTGTTCAAATGAGAACGTCGTCGTTGTTATTGTTCAAATGAGAATGAGCACGAGCACACTGTTGCTGAGTAACACATAGGAAGCTCCCCAAAGTACACTCCAGGAAGCTCAGCGCCTCGTAACAAGCCTACACAGGTAAACACACTGTGTGAAGTTGGGATGTCTCTCTGCCACAGTGCTCACACAAGTAGGTTGAGAGGCAAATATCCTCAGGAACATTTAACGAGGGAGTGTTTGAAAACATTCACGTGAGGTCTTATCTTTAGATATACCGAAAAAGTTTGAAATTGAATCAAATTGAGTGTACGACTAAAAGAGAGGGGGCAAAAGGACCAAGATGTGAAAGTGTGAGTGAAAAAAAAAGGAGTCTGAGAATGAGTGAAGACAGAGAGGGAGGGTGAGAGAGAGAGACAACGGCGCTGTGCTGCTGCGGCAGAAAAGGCAGGCCATGTAATTTATGGGGGCCCATAGTCATAAAACATGAATCTTGTCCATGAAATGCTGAATCATTTACTGTGCGAACCCACTGGTCCGCCTCCCACTCCCACATATACACAAGTAAATATGCACAATCGGGACACACACACACACGGAGACCACCTACACTGTGTCCTCCCATTCACACACTACAGTGTGATCCATCTTCATATGAAGTGAACTCACCTCCTACCTAAACCTGTGGGACACATTGTATTGACAAAATAAACATCAGCTCTAAGGTCTGTCAGTCACATTCTTTCTCCTACTAGCACCGAGCCCAGCTATCTGCTCCCTTCTTCCACTGCGCTTGATGTGCAAGATAGAGTATTTCAAATAAAACATTTCAGTCAGACAACTCACGAGATTGAAACGTTTATTATTACAGCAGCAGAACATAAAGACTTTGAGTTTGGCGTCTAGGCTCTGACCTCATCACTCCCCGCATATATGTTTACGTGGTTATATTAGGGAGTGATGAGAAAACTTCTTAAACCCCCTCATCAGAACCTACAGGTGGATGCTGGGGTGGTGTTGGGGCTGAAAGTGCTGCAGCGGTATGCACGTGGAGCAGCAGCAGCGTTGACAGACAGAGGGAGGGACGGGAAATTGTTGCACCTTAAATAGACCGCAAAATTGGGAAGGTGCGTTGATGACGTTTGAGGAGAACGAGGCATGTCGTGCGCATACATGTGTTTGTGTTTGCAGCAGTGTCTGCCGGAACGAGCTCGCTGGATTCGCTCCATTTCATTACGAGCCCTCTCCTTTTAGGTTGGATTGAGTAAGTGGCTGAGTTCAGCTGTTCAGTACCGCAGACGCTCAATACCTACGTTAGCACGACTTCATCAGGGTCCGTCCACATGGTGCAGCATTAGCTGATTAAATACATTCCCACATATGTTCGGTGGGTTGGCGGAAACAACGTGCATCAGCATCTCATGTCATCTCATGTTGGGGAAAAAGTAACTAACTCTGTTTATTTGACTTTGGATTATGCCTTGCCGTATATCATATTGTTCAGCAATTACCACAGCCACACAATATATCAGGTTTATTATGCTCCATTATTTTTCAAAGTTCAGAGTAAATTATTTCAGAGATATCAAATTGGAATTTAATTATTTGTTCCACAGGCACAGTCAAGTCTGCTTCCAATTAGAGAATGAATACAAACTCATAAACTCGACATTTATTTGGCGTGCTGCAACGGGGGCTTATTCATTGTGAGCATTTCGCCAAAGAATAGTGAACACAAGGTAGAATGTCCACTGAGAAACAAGCCAAAAGTGTTAAGTGTTTGACATCCAGAGCATCCACAGCAAAGATGGAAAGTTTCTCTCTCTCTCTCTACAAACATGGCTCCTTGATGAGCCTCCCTCTGACTTCACTTATCTGTATCTTAACACTTCAAATAATTCACTAAAGCAAAGTGTCAGTGAGCCCTGCCAGCGATGGTTCAC
The DNA here is from genome assembly GCA_037577475.1 of Chaunax sp. Z400. Taxonomy (NCBI): domain Eukaryota; kingdom Metazoa; phylum Chordata; class Actinopteri; order Lophiiformes; family Chaunacidae; genus Chaunax; species Chaunax sp. Z400. The sequence continues at coordinate 7,524,594 of CM075196.1, forward strand.
AGCTCTGGTCTTTACTGTCCAGCACGCTGGCTGGAACGGTAACAGAGAGATTAGCTTGTTCACATGCAGAGGGCACATATTGATCTTTGCTGCATGTTAACAAACAGCGGACAGTTTGTTGAATATTCATAACCATCCCTGCTCGGGGTGATGAGTCTGGAGGTGGATGGGGGGAAAAAAAGGGGAAAAAAATGGCCTTAAGAGCACTAGGACCGGTGGCTAGTCCACTGAGCTCACGCACCTCCCTTTGCTCCTTCATTTTAAAAGCACCAAGAGGCAAAAAGCATCATTCCAATATGTTGGCCCATGGGAAGTCACTCATGCACAACACAGGAAAATGCACATTTATGAGGATGACAATGCTTTACATACGAGAAGCTCTCAGATGAAGTGGATGATAAAGAGAGGAAGGCAATCATAGAGGGTAAAACACTTCTACCAAATGCACAATGTGGCAAAAGGGTCGTTTTCTCTTTTTCATTGCATTAACCTTCTCTGTTCAAGTAGAGCAAAGTTGCCCTGGATGATTAGTGGATCTCTCTGTCACTGACACTGACTCGTATATTTTAAATGAACACCTCTGATCCCTTTAATTCAGCAAGGTGCTGCAACATCGCCACCCTGCCTCGTCATCACTTATTCTCCGCTTAGAGTGAGAGAGACACAGGCCATTGTTGCCGTTGTGTGACTGCTGTGCAGGCATTGTGAGGGCGTGACAGCAACACTCTGATGTGTGTTAGCTCATAACCACCAGGTAATTCGTCATGGATACCACCCCAATAGAGGCTCAGACCTTTGTGTTAGAAGCCTCGCCAAGACCTACACCACACAGTGGTGTAAATCACCAAGACAGAATCAGGACTGTTTCAGAAGGATCCTATCTGTTCTAAAATATCTTCTTGCATTCTATAATAAACCCTCCTCAATTACAATCAGCCTACTTTGAGCGGCACCTAAACTTAACAGTCCAGCACAAGTCATGCTGTCTCTGGAAAGTAGAGACGGGTCCTTAAATGTGCCGATTATATGCTTGAGTTCCAAAGCAAAAGTTTGAAAAGTAGAACAAATGCAGATGGTGAAACTTCTGCAAGATCTCCGTGTACCTGGGATTTTTTTTTTTTCACACTGTAGAGTACCTGAGCATGTGTGTGAGCGCTTGTACTTCTGTCTCAGAGATAATCCCATTCACAGAACAGTAAGGTTTAGCTTCAACATCGTCACCCTTACCCTGAACTGACAAACATCTCATCTGACAGCGGAACACGTAATCAATAACAAACGTCAATAATTATATCAAAACAGACTTAGGTGATATAATTTACTACAGCAAATTATTGATTTATGAATTAATTCTTTGTATTGATTTTTTTTTTTTAGCGAAGATTTCAAGATCAATCAATAATGCCTACCACTGATGATGATGATTAAAAATGAACAGATAGAGGACGGGTCATTTGCATGCTTCTTACTAAAATGATCACTGGAGCTGTGGTGCAGAAGGTACAGCATTAAAACCTGCACTCAACTATAGATCACTTGAATCTTGAGTCTAATCTGATTAGTAAAACCTCAAAATGCATAACAGAAGGATTAGAACGAGCAAATGAGTGTGTAGGTGTACACATGTGGAAGGCATCTGAAGGTGGGTAGGTAGATGGCTGCTCCTGTGATCTATGAGCATCCTTGTGTCAAACACCGCATACGTTCTCCATGTGACTACATGCCCCATCCACACATGTGGGCTTGTTGACCAAGGAGGTGAACTTTCTAAACAGGACAAACAATACAGTGCTTATTGCATCCTGTAATGTGACTCAGAGGACCAAACGATGCCCGCATCCAAACTACAGCACACCTGTGGTACAGCTTCGAACATCCTAGGCACCTTATGTTCATATGTGTATATGATTTCATTTATTTCATCTGAGCACCTATGTCACCACTTGCTCCTTTGGATTAGATGCTAAACTGCATTTATTTCTTTGTCGGGTACTTTCACTGGACAATGACAAAGTTGAATCTAATCTATACAAAAAATATGCATTTGAAAAAAAGCAATAAAAGGTATGGTAGATTTCTTGTTTTGCATGTCCATGGCACAGCGTGTGCAGTGCAAGGGTTGGATGTTAATATACCAAGTGATGTACTACACTCTGGTTTTACATACACATGGATTGTTAAAGCCGCCTTCAATTCAATAAGAAACTCTTTAATCAAGGACTTAGTGCTGAACCTGTAATTAAGAGAGTAAAGATCTCCATGAGCCCCACTTAACCTGCAGGCAATCTCCCAAAAGGCTTGCATACCTCCTACTCAGGACGTACTTCTCCCATTGTGCTCTCTGTATATGTATATGTAATATAGACAATGTTCCATGCTGGTGTAACTCCTGTAAGCTCCTCCTGCATGCCAGTGGAAGTTTTGTCTGAATATGTTGTCTTCACATGTAAAGACAATGTATGATGTGGAAATAACAGCAGTGGTAACAGGCCACTGAGAGGTGTAATGAAGCATGGAGATGCTCATTTCAAATGGTAATCAAAAAAGGTTTGGTGAGTGACAACTAGATAAAGCAACATCCCTCTACCTCTCTTTACTGCCAGCTATTACAAGAAAATACATCTGCAAAATGAATAATTTGCAAGGAACGGCTTTGATAACAATATAGCATGACAAAGTCACACAAACTCAAAAATGAATAAGTAATGCACTGAAAGGTATCTCAAGTCACTCTTGACATTCGTCATACATGCATGAATTACAAAGTGAAACAGAGATAAAGAACATACAAGATATGAACTATCAGAAGTAACACATTTCACATTAAATATGTTAAATGTAAGTGTATAAGTTTAAAAAAGATAAGAAAGCTTTATTGTCATTGTATAGAATACAATGAGATTAGGAGTGCTACTCCTGGTCTATGCATTTAAGAACATAAAATATAGAACATAAAATATAGAGCATAGACATCAACTATAGAGCATAAAACAACCACGAACAACATAAAACAACTGAAGACAACCCCAATATATACTACCAGACACAGGAGGTAATTTGCCCTTGTACTGTAGTTACTGCACTTGAGAGTCGGAATAAATAACAACAATCAGAATAAATAATAACGGTTTGCACTAAATAAATTATTGCACTGGTTATATGTAAGGTGCAGTCTGAGGCTCATGAAGCAATGAACGCAAAAAAAAACAAAAAAATCCATCACAGTTTGGCAGTCCAAGAAAAAAGGAGAACAATTTCATGTTATAGGAGGACCAGCAAACCCTGTGGTTGTGATCGATGGTCATGTTACAGTTTAATCCTCCCCTTTCCAAACCAATGTCACAAACATCTTTTACCGAAGCTCTGAGTAAAAGAAACAATAAACCAATGGATTAGTCCTCACATCCCTCATTCACAGCCCACAAACGCACCTGAAAATACATGTAGATCTGTATCCAAACTTGTACCCAGTTATCCAACTGGGCAGCAACTTTTGTGCTGATGGAAGAGTTCAGAGGATCAGTCAGCCGTGGCAGCAGTGCCCTCCATCAGTCACTCTGACTACACACTGACCAAAGGGTCCAATTAAGCTGTGACACCCATAGGACATTCAGCACTCAGCGGGGTGGGGGCATCTTCAACGATACTGGAGTGGAACAAATGAAAACTATGACAACTGCAGACAGTATGTGACCAATGGAGATGTGACATTCTGCTTTAAAACCAAGACAAAACAGGAAATGACACAAAACATAGGACCAATGACTGCAGTGCATTGATTTTTGTGTTTGAGAGGAATGAGTTGAGCTGTTACAGCAAATACAGTGAGATGAATAATAAATAAAATGCAAGCTTCAACATGTGCACCTGCATGCAGGTTCACATAGGCACTCACAGGTAGTGTACAATAGCCAGAGGGATTGAAGTGAAGCAGGGAGCTGCACAGGATCCGGTCTTGACCCATATTTTTATCATAATATCCAGGGCAACCTGCTTAGCTTCCTCTTATTTTACTGTAAGTGGGGCTCGCCATTGCAAGCACAAACACCACTTAGTGCTTCTAAACATCCACAGATACTCAACCATTGTGTGCACAAACCTCATGTCTCATTCACACACTCCAAACTGACACAGCTATCATTCATAAGCACTCAGCTTCAACATTACACTGAGTACAGTGTGCCTAAGCCACAAGCAGAGAAGAAGGGGGAAATAGAAAAGCAAATTACAAATGCTTTCAACACTGACAGAGAGGAGGTGAGTCATGGTGTTTTTTCAATTCCTGCCTATATAGGTTTGTGGTAATTTTGACAACATCGCAAAAAAGAGTAACTGCACTTAGATGAAATTGATAACTAGAATTCAGTCAGACGACTCATGATTTTTAAATGGTTATTATTAAAGCAACAGAATATAATTGGAGTATGGAGTCTAGGCTCCGACCTTGTCACTCCCGACATGTACTGTATGTTTACATTGGGGAGTGATGAGCAAACTTCTTGAGCTCCCTTTAACTGGAGCCTTACAGGTGGATGCTGGTGTAACGGTGTGCCTGAAAGCATAAGCAGCAAATACGTTCGGCAGGGGGGGGGGGGCGCAGAGGCCCTGACAGGCAGAGGGAGAGATGGGAAATCTCAGCAGCTTAAATAGACCACTAAATTGGGAGTGTGTGTTTGTGATGACGGAGGAGAATGAGGCATGTCAGGTGTATACAGCGGTGCAGCTCCAGCTGACTGCCTCAACTAGCTCACAGGCTTCGCTCCTTTTAAAATACTTCCCTAGTTTTTTAATTGGGACTTGGGAAAAGCTCTGTGACCACGGAGCATTTTTGTACATCCATTTTTGGGAGGTTGTAAATCACTTATAAAGGGGTTGATAAAAATTCCTTGTCAAGTACATTTTCTCCAGAGACTATTTACAGAGTATTTGAAAAAGTTCCTATTTTGTTTGTTGACTTGCGGATGAGCACTACTGCACTACTACTATGACTACTACAACTACTATACTAGTGCTATAAATCGCTACTATCTCATGCAAATAAGAATTAGTATGAAAAGTCCAAACCCCAACAAACACAAATGATTAGTCTGGAGCCTCGATATGGTCTACCACCTCCTCCCATCTCTCTGAAGCACCGCCTTGTGTTGACTCCAAACAACAGATGGGCATGAATACGTCAAGTGGTTCTTAAATACTCTACTATCTGCTACTGTAGCAACACATGTCAAATGTATTCATGCTCTTTCTCTCTCTCTCCTTCATGCACAAAATGCACATACACACAGGTATATATATACACAAGGGGCAGTAGGCCTTGGCCGGCTCCCCACTCTATTCATTTCTAACATTTGTGCACAAGTATTGCACCACTACTATGTAGCTGATATAAAGGGGACAAGTACAGGCTTCTGAAAGTGTACCTGTCCAAATCTCTGAGGTTGCTGAACTTTTCAAGGGATCAAGACAGTTTAACAGTTTCCAAATCCATTCACTGAAAAAGCAAGTAAGTGGACCTTGAGTTGGGATCCAACCATCCATCCATTTGCTATCATTTGCAGGGTCACGGGGCGCCTGGAGTCTATCCCCGCTGACTTTGGGCGAGAAGTAGGGCACACCTGGGACAGGTTGCAAGTTCATCACAGGGTTGACACATAGAGAGACAAACAACCATCCATGCTCTCATTCCCACCAATGGGCAATTTTAGAGTCACCAATTCACCTATATTGCATGTTTTTGGACTGTGGAGTCAGAAAATCCTGGATGGGACCCACAGTTAAAGAGGGAGATTATGCAAAGGCCCCAGGTCTGGATTTGAACCCAGAACCTTCTTGCTGTGAGGCGACAGTGGTAAGCACAGCACCACCATGTTGCCCTGAGTTGGAATCATGATGATGACAAATTAAAAGATTCTGACTTCACCTATCAAAATGTAAGGATGACCATGAGGTTCAGAGCCTGCCCAGCGTTTCCTTCCCTCCTCTCGACCTCCGCACTTACAGCACATTAAAAAATATATCACTGCTACAAGATCTTCTGACAACACCATCTTCTGACGGCAAAACAAGTTAATGGTTGTTTTACCACTTTTGCGTGACAGACGGACTCATGCAGTGAATGGAGCCACTGGTAACGCAGTGTCAGTGAATCATCCACCGTGGAGTTGCAGTCTGTCTGAGACATTCAGGGGCGCCACTTTCTGTCGGCAAATGAGGCATGTGAGGTGATTGCAACTGTTGTGTCTGTAACCCTGGGAAGGCTTCTCACCTCCTGGAACAAGATGAGCGCTGACTCACACAGTGGGAAAATGGCACCTGATAGTCATCTGCGAATTTATCACTTACGAACACGGCACTTTAGGACGATGAGTTGTGTAACTACAAAAAAGATCCATCTGCGGAAATATTCAGCGACATCATCTCTGTTTTTCACATTCAAGGACATCCTTGGTTTTGTCCGATTAAGTTACAACATGAAAAAACCAGTGTCACACATATTATCTTAGTATATCTTTTAGACTGTGAATCTCCTCTCTATAACTAGAATGGTACATCATGTAAGGCAAAGAATTAGTATGCATATCTACAGCCCTGCACATACGTGCGCATGTGTAATGCACTGCATTTCAGTTAGCAGCTGTGAGGGATTTCCAGCCTTTTACCCTGGTGATCTACATCCACGGCGAGAGTGAGTGTGCAGGTTCAAGAGGGCTAAGGAGTTCACACTGCAAGGAGGGGAGCAATCAAGCATACCTGGCATTTAGCAGCACATTTGTTGCGGCAAACTGGCTTGAAATAAAACAAATCCTTCCATGGTGGGGTTGAAATTTACCATTGGGTTCCAGGGCTCCTCACTCTCGCTCATCAACAGCCCTTACTCTGCAGTAACAGTGGTAAACATGAAGTAAATATTTTTATCACATACTCTATAAGGCTACTGCACATGTGTACTATTCATATGGGGCTGTTTTATGGTTTTTGGCATTGGCCCCTTGGTTCAGATTAAGCATCCAACTTCCATCTTTGTGGTGACAATTCAGGGAAATTTCTGTTTCAGTCAGTCAGAGGTGTACAGTTAGTATGTGCAGGAAGAACTGGTCTACACACAAAGCCCTGACCTCAACACCATAGAGAGTAATCTGAGACTCTTTGTGGCTAATGGGTGCAAATCCCTGCAGCCTGATTGGTCCAAAATCTTGTGGAAATACTTTCCAGATTGGTGGTGGACCAGTGCATTAATGCTTAATGGGATGAGATGTTTAACAACTACATATGGTTGTAATGTTTAATGCTAAATCACAATTATATATTTTCCTGAAATTTAATTGAGCAGTTTTATAGGTCAATTATCTAAATGGAAAAGTGTTTTGTTAATGAAGTAAATTAAACTGCCTTACTATTAAAAGGTACTTTGTTACCCCTATGGGAAAAATGATAAAAATCCATTTGCAATCCTGAGGCTTGTACTGCGAAGGAAGTTCAAGATACACAAGATCTTATTTCATTTTCTGGCTTCACAAATTCTAACCAACACAATTACACATAGAGGTCACAGGAGGGACTTTATCAACGCGGTTTTCCCAATCCAGCCATGAGTGAATTCACATAAAAGAAGTGATGTTTACGGATTACATCCAATTGTAAACATGTAAACATCTACTGGCAGCAGAGCAGCATTTCACAAATGAAGAGCAAACTACTAATGCAGGAAGGGCAGCTGCAAAAAAAAAATGATAATACAATTTTCCAGGCAAAGGATTGGTCAGTAGGCAGCTGTTTTTACATGTGTTGGTCTGGTATCTGAAATATAACTTGCTTAGTTAGGTGTGCAGCATAACCTCCACTCTCTGAATAGCAACATTGTTGACAACAGACCTAAAACAGCTGCACACAATCATTCTGATTAGACCTCCAGTCAGGTTGAAGCTTGGATGGAGCTATGCTTGGAAATACATGTGACAAAACCGAGGTCCAATAAGAATAGTAACAAAACTAACAGGAGAGTGAGGTAGGTGTCAGTCAGGCCCAGACACAGAAAAGGTCTAATTAAGCAACATGATTGAAAACAGCTGTGTGGGCAGCTGGTGTATGTTTAGGAGCTTAAAGGTATAACTTCCTACCGCTGGTGAGCAAAATCTCTACGGTTTGACAAAACCGTCACCTCAACGGTACTTAGAAAAACACTTTGCAGAGAGGAATGCCTCCAGGATACTGGTAAATGTAAGTAATTTTTTTTTTTCCAAAGAGGAAGTCAGGCATTGCACAATTCTGCCTGTCTTGTATATGCAGTAAGGACAAAGGCTGTGTAGCACTGAGTATAGAGCAAGATGGATTTCTTGAATTCTTAAAGAAAGCTTTCGTATGATTTCTCTGGCATCATTCTTTCCAAAATTGATTTGCATTTTAAGGGATATTCAGTTTACACTGCAAGAATTTGTAACTTGGCTGGATTATGTTAGTCCAACAATGGATGAGTGTGGAATGTCGCCCATTTAAATGCTATAACATTATTAAGAAATAGGCAGACTCCTATCCCACCCTATGCCCAAAGAAAGAAGCTTCTTTCCATAGATCCAGGCAGAAACATGCATGTCTGCCCCCAATGCAGTTTCCTTGTACAGTCGGCATGAATAAAGCATATGAGGTGTATGACAAGGCCCATCCTCTGTCCAGTCACTTATCATTAAAGAGAGTGACACACACTAACTGCACTATGTCATAATTAGACAACAGTCACTTGGTATAACACATATGACAAGTTTCTACCCCAGGGTAAAACACAAGTAATGGTTGCTGCACTGCTCTCTGCTATTGCAACAGTAAAAGGACTCCTGACTACGGTTCTCTAAAACTGAAAGAGTTGTTTCTTTAAAACATTTTTCAATCCTGCATGTTTGGAGGATGAACTGATGAGTTTACTAACTGTTAGGAGGGTTCAGTAAGGAAACGTGGACTATAGTTTATTTTGTAATCTACAAGGGCTCTAATTATTTTCATCATCAATTTACTTACTGCTTAAGTTGACACCTTCAAATTGCTATGTTACAACCAGCTGTCTAAAACCCAAAGATAATCCATTTCAAACAAAGAGAACCAGCAAATCCTTACATTTGAAAAACCATTAATGTTTTGCATTTTTCATTGATAAACAAGAGTATTCATTTCCTGTTTGTGTGCAACATTTGTATTTAGATTATTTCACCAGCAACTTGGTTCCGGCCATAACGTTGCATGTAGGGAACTCAGATGTTGGAAAAGAGTCAACATTTCCTGTTCCGGTGGGCAAATTGTTAAGAAAATTTAATAACCAGTTGCGGTCCATGGTGCCTATCTCTGATAAAAGTTTCATAAATATGTTTATATACCTTTTTGAGATAAATGATTGTCCTAAAGGTTCTTGTAATGTTAAAGAAACTGAAATAAAAAATAATGAATTCACCCCTTTATAGGGATCTACTCCAATGTTCACTGTCTTTGGGACAAAGCCCACCTTTCCACCCCGTGTCATGGTAATCTGTCAAGTATCTTAATCGACAGAAATGTTCAAAAATGTTAAGAATTTTGATCCAGATCCACTCCAGAATTTAACGGGCTCTTCCCTCCCACATGATCAACCTTCCCACCAAGTTTCATGGAAATCCGTCCAGTAGTTTTAACGTAATCTGCTCCATTTGTGGTAACAGACAAACCAAACGGATCACTTAACCATCTTGGCAGAGGTAATTAAAATTTCATTGACTGATTGAAAAAAATACTAGCACCAAGGCATTTCCTTACATTTGGGTGTCACACTAATGCCGTCTAACACAGTGCAGCTGCTTTGGCCTATCTGTTCAGGACAAGGACGCCCTCACTTTGGCTCAGACTGTCAGTTTCCTAAATCCTTAGCTGTAGCTGGTGATCACTGACAACAACAGGTCTAGATAGATTCTGCACGGCTACAACAGCAGCACCTCATCCATAAAGTTTCACTGATAAGACAAACAGGATAGGTTTGAGGTATGAACATGTCTGAAATGATGATTAAGTCTCTAAAACTGTTACAACAAAAACTGAACATCCTGCTTTCGTGATGGTGCAAGGTGTATAAGCTGAAAGCAAGTTGCTTCAATAAAAGTTTGTATTTTACATGCATGCTTCATTGTTGAATTTATTTTAAACACAGGCTGTATAGATTGAAGTAGAGGAAGGAACAAGCAACATAGGTCCTTGGCCAGTTATTATACAATTGAGACGGCATTTGTTTGTTTTTTCTGCAGTCTTATTATGCTGTAAATGTGACACTTAAATGACATCATGTCTGTGAGAAAGCCCAAACACAGGAACTGTTATTTTATTCCAGGTCTGAGTCTCATCCTTCCAGGGATGCTGCAGATAAACTATGACTCAAATACTGTCTTTTGAAAAGTTTGTGCCAGATTATCAGCACAAAGAAAGAAAACTGTCTCTTTTTCCCCCCCTTTTGTGTCTCCATCCTCTCTATTACTCTCTGATAGAAGAGCACACAGGAAGAGTACACACTGAATAAACCACATGTGTCATCACAGAAGATCCAGTGTGTGATCAGCGTAGGGCGGCCAGAGGCACGGGAAAATACATGTAAAGGTTAAGTGTACACAAAGATATTGACGTGTGACTCAGAGAGAAGAAAGAGGAGTGGAAAGCTGTTGGATAGAGAGGCATGACTAAACAGAGAGAGACAGGAAAGACGGAAAGGAGAAGAAAGGCAGGTAGCTAGGGAGAGGTTGAGACGAAAGAGGGTTCAAATGAGAGGCACAGAGAGAGACAAAGGTACGGGCATGTGTCACCTCCACCCCTTGTGAATAGCTACACTAATCAGCAACACAGTGTCCGACGTTGGTGACTGCATGCTGCGTTCCTGCAGAACATGACTCTGGATGTCAACAACCCCCTGATCCCCCACTTCCTGGTGAGAAACACACACACACACACACATACAAAGGCACCTATGCGGTCACTCACTGGCTCACTTTGCTGCATACTCTCCCACACAGGGTAGGGCAGGGCAATGTAGGCTGGCATCAATACAGTATTATCAGGCCCATCAGGTGACAAGGCTATTCTTAGAGTTTCCATATGCACCAAAGAGGGGGGGGGGAGAGAGAGGGGCTAGAGAGGCAAAAGAGAACAAGGTTGAGTGGGTTTGTCTGTGTAAGAGAGACAGAGTTAAGAATGACAGAGGAGCCGTGGGAGAAGAGAGGAGGGTATAATTGGAATGCACTGGATTTACTGGTGTCTCTTATTCTTAACCGCTGAATGTAGGAGGTTCACGTTTGTTTGTTTTCTACATCTAATGCATCTCACATGCTAAATGTTTGCTGAGAGGGATGCTTTAATCATTCTTCCTGTTCAAACAGGCCATGAAGTGATCCATTCCTCACTCCTAGCAGTCATGGGTCGCAGAAGGAATGGATCACTTCACAGGCCAGTATGAAGAGGAGGAATGATTATAATGACCCAGAGCTCAACTTCAAATATGCATCAGTGGTTTGTGTTGTATGAAAATAACAACCTGTATTTTGTTCCCTTATTCACTTTAAATGATAATCATGATTGAATTAGTAACATCAGTAACAAAACACACCAAAAACAACACAACTGGAATGTAGCATTTTACCTAAATAGTAGTACCAACCAGCAGTAATCCTCCTCCTCATGGACTGGCTCAACCTCTGGATGTCAACATGGGGATGGCGGCCCACTCCTCAGTCAAAGCTGTGTGGAGTTGCTGCCGAGTCTGTGGAGGATCTTAACGCTGTCTGACTCGCTCACTCCACCAACCCCACAGGTTTTTTTAATTAAACTTAATTTAATTTAATTTAGGTCGGGACTCATCGATGGTCATTCCAGAACTCCCAAACTGCCTCCAGCAATGGAGTGATTCCAGTAATGTTGTCCCAGCTGTGGCATTCACACACACACACACTTGAAATCAGAAAGAAAGAGTGCACATACTAAGGCGGAGGAAGAGAGAGGTGGATGAATGTAATATGCTCCATTATACCGCGGTGTAGTGGATTTGCTGTGGGGAGACTCTGCACTGAAAGAGATTCATCAGAGCCACGGTGCTCTTGTCTGGACGGATGTATCTGAAGGCAGAATCTCCCCACCACTATAACTCACAGAGTGCACACTCACATAAATACTGAAATGAAACGTGCCCCCTCAGACAAACTGCATGGCTACTGCAACTTGATGTAGGACTCAAGTGAACAAGCGGGCAACCCTGCACAACAATACTCAGGTTACATAAAGTATGCATACATGTACGCACGTATGCACAGCAACAGTCACACGATACGCACGTAAAAACTTTAATGGAACAACACTTCTCAGCCCCGTTTCTTACCTTCTCTCTCTTGTTCTATGAAACATGCACATAGTGGTAGTAGAAATAAACATCACGCCCTGCTGTGAAGGTGTTCCTCCCTAGCTTGCATTTCCCTGCATCCCCTGTAATATTTTGCCATTGGTAGAGGGAACTAAGCTTATACACAATCCGCAACTGGTAAAGTTGCCAATATTTGACTTAATACTGGGAAGTCAACTTTCAAAAGATCAGGTAACATGAGAAAAACATACTGCACTGCACTTAGCCAACAACGAACAACATGACAACTGTACTTCTTAGGAAAAATTAAAATCCAGGGTTCTTGTTAACCCTGAGCAGCAAGCATCCTGACTGGAAACACTACAAACAGGCATGGTTCGTACGCAGCCGAGGACAGTGAGGCTCAGCAGGGGGTGATTAAGACCACGCAGAACACCATTGGTATCCATCTAATGAGCATTTGCCTTCACACAGTGAAAAGGTTAGTAAAAGACGAGATCCAACCCACTGCCTGTTCACAGAGCTGCTGGCAAAAGATCCAGAAGTATCTGCTGTCACACCACCAGAGTATGGAGTTGTTTTCTTCTCATCCTCCTCATGTCAAACTCCTCCATGTTTGAAAAGTTCATTTTTAAATATATTTATTCATTAGTTTTTATAGTTTTTTTGTAGCATAGAACTCGGGTTTTGCTGTACAATCTTGTGCTCTATAATAAAAATGTAATCAATAATAATTCCGCACGTGCTGTTTCACAATAGTCATAAAGATTTTGCACATTGGCTCAGAAACTCAAGCAAATTATTAAACATATTGACCAATAAGAAACACTGCAGAGAGAAACGAGCGTGACATTTAGAAAACACAAAAATACAGATACAAGGCATCCATAACAAAACAGCATTGACAGACAAAGCGACAGGTTTTCCACGCTAAAATCGGATTAAAGTCGTGTGATTTGGTTTTGGAAAATGAGCTAAGAATGTTTATTTTACTTTGAGCGTGATTCTAGTATGACTAGAAACACTGGTTACAACACTGGCTGTAGACTATGTCCATTACCTTTTTAGTGTCCCATGGAAACCTTTGTGTTGTAATTCAGTTCCCCTGTTAATGACTTGGAGCACAATTAAACCAGCCTTCAAAATACTTTGAAGCAAGGAAGCTATGATTTTTTTTTGCATTATATATCTGTTGAAAAAATACTTCATGCAATGATCAAGGAGGAGAGAAAAGAGAGACTGAATAATACATCAGTTGTCAGGAAATAAAATCCACAAAAACCTTTAAAACATATAAGATTGCATCACCCTGAAGCCATCATTGTGTACATCACTGCATTTGAACATGCTCTCTGATTCTTTTACTGTGCAACTCTTCCCCTGGGAGGGGCTGCCTGGTCAGGCCAAACCAGACTGTGATTGATAATCAAAGTTTACCATTGTGTTTCCATGTTATGTTTTTGTATGAATGTATGTGCGGACATGCGTATAAAAAGATATAAAAGACCGAGTAGACCGAGTCCTCGACATCCTGTCATCCTTTACTTTTACGTCACACTCTTCTCCCTCAGCTGAGCACCATTTATTCATCCCCTCCCTTCTTATCTGGAGTATTTATGAAATTCTGTTCAACTATATGTTAATCATAGATGAGGATAAGAAGAATATTGGCCAGGACATTGTACTCGGACTAATGAGCCTCAGTAGATTTTCTAGTTGCCAACAGTCAGCGGCGATAAGTCAGACGTCTGAGCAAAGCACCCGCTTCATCAGCTGTGATTGATGATGGGGAGACGAAGTTGAGCTCAAGATGAATGGGCCACAAAACAACGAGCAGCTTTAATGTATTCATGTTTTTTTTCGACAAAATAAAAACACAAAAAGGCTACAATAACAGAGGTTGCAAAGAACACAGAGAAATTTGGTGTCCATAAAGTATACTGTCACTGTGAAAGTATGTCAGCTAGAAAAAAATACATGTTTAATTCATTCTGATTAAACCAGCCTGCAATTCTGTTGTTGACATGCACATGCTCAATGTAATATATTTAGTCTTTATAAGTAATTATATCTATGAGTTTAAACCAAACTATACTTTATAAAAAGCAAATTGCCCTTCACTGAGCCAAGTAGGGTTAAAGCATCTTATTTTATTTCATACTAACATATTTATAGCAGCGATTTCCTGCTCCATTACTAAACAAGGACCACTCAGGACAGAGTCTGCGTACAGTATGTGCATCTGCCCATACATGTGTAAACAGGTGCATTTGCACTGATAAAATTCACGATTGCTCTTGTTTTCAGCGCTCCTGCTTTGTGCATCTCATTTTATGCTCAGTAATCACTCTAACAAGTCGGTGCGTAAACATAGCGAGCGTTCACTGGCTCCATCAACAGAATAAGAGAATATGTTATGAACAGTAATCATATTCATGTGCATGATGCTCAAGCTGGATGAATGAAGCAGACAAGGAAACAGTTCCTGAGTTCCTGAGAAAGACACAACCTTCTCGCACATCAGCAAAAATGTATTTAACTTATACTTAAAATAAAATAAGACTGTATTACAGGCAATGTTCTCTTTAGATTATAACACCTCTTTTTTTCCCCCGTGGTTTCAGAAATCTTTCCACCATCTCCAAGTGATTGTATGAATATGAATACATCACAAATGAGTATAGAGGGCTTGCAGTCTTTCAGGTATGCCATTTTCCTTTGAGGAAAAAAAAAACCAAGATAGGCTATAACTGCAAGATGTGGAAGACGGTTGATGAGCCACTTATATACTCCATATACATACATACGAAAACACATCCCATGAATAGCCACCGTTTTGCTTGCTTCTGTGCAGTAAAGTCATTATATCTAATAATGATGTAACTGGAACACCACAAAAAAAAGAAATTCACAAATATGGCATCTAGATTAAGGTCTATCATGTCCTTCCTGTTACTTAAGAGCCACTCTACCATGTGTTCATACCCACAACAGTCAACAGAAGTGCATCCTGCTCCATGTTGTAAAGAGAGGGAGGGAGGGCGGGGGTTAAAATCATAATAAATTTAACAGGACAGAGTGCAAGCAACAGCTGCTGTACTGTATTCAACTCTACAAGGCCAGCACAGCCCACCACACACACAAATACACGTGTACACACTCTTAAACAAACTTGCTGTAAGTGCTGTATTAGATGGGTTACTTTATATTTGATGTGTACTTTGAAAGTGAAAAAAATAGGTTATTTTTAAGTGCGTGCTGTGGACAACAGTTCCACAGGGAATACCTGTGAAATGTTGAGCGAAATATCAGGTAACAACACAGAGGTCCATTCAGACTAGAAGACAGCAGATGCAGGAAGAGAGGGCAAGGACTATACCTAGACTCATTACACCTTCTATTATTTTCCACATACTGTGCATACAAGTCTAGACTTGACTTCAGGAGGGAAATGATGTCACTCCAATTAGAAGTGAGAAGCGCAGGCAATAGGTTTGTATGTGTACACGCACAAACAAATGTGAGTGTGTGTTTATGTGAGTAAAATGTCTTGGGAGAGGTCTTTTGCTTGTGCTCAGGTCACCCTGGGTAAGGTTAGTCTCGAAAAAGGCATCAAGGTGTTGAATGAATCCCTAGTGAACACAGGTGGTTCGCTGCAAAAATACACAGGTGTAATAAAACAAAACACACAAAAACACGTATTTAAAGCTTCTGTGCTGTAAGCACATGTATTTCGCAGGTTTCCTTTGGTTCTCCGTGTTTCTTCAGTCGCACACTCTACACACAGGTGCACACACATAACACCTGCTATACCTGTAGCTAACCTTTTGCTGTGACAGCAATAGCAAAGTCACTCATTGAGATAACATTGCAAGGGACTGACTCTTTGGATAGAAAAAAAAAAAAAGAAAATACTGGCGCAAAAGTAGTGTTCTGAGATGAACAGAGGATTTTCCTAAAGAAGAAAAAGCACAATCATATCAACAAATCACAACCTCGCTGCTTGTGTGTCTGCGTGAGAGCAGTCGAGACTTCCAGGTCTGGACATGCAGTTCAGTTATCAACTAGGAGTCATGTCTCCCCAGGCTGACTACAAACAAACAGCTTTTATCAGGTGCAACAGCACAAACGGAAAAAGTAGCTAGTGCTTTTAAACATGAGCGGTGAACTGGCCACTGTAAGGAGAATGCAGGAGGGCAGTAAGAAACAAGGCCAAGGCAACTAAAATGTTGCAGAGGGCAAAAGCCTCCTGTTTCGTAAGCATGTTTGTTCAGAAACACTCCCCAATTTCCATCACATGCACTTTTTCCAAGCCATGATAATTCCATTATGAATATTTCACAGTATTGTTTTTAAAATTACACACTGCTGAATAGTTAATGCTTTTCCCAGCCTTAACCGAGGACTCGGCACAAAAAAAAAAAGCCATTTACGTCCATACAACATGTGGAGCAGAGACCGAGGTGGCATCTTGGCCATCAACACGAATTCACATGGAGTATATGATGTTGGTTGTGTAACCTTTATGCAACAACTGTGCCTCTTTTACTCCTGGGACCTACAGTATGACCTTGTTGTAAAAGTATCACAAGATTTTTTTTTTTTTTTTTTTTAAATGTGACAACTGAAATTTTATTTCAGTGTCAGCTTTTTTTCAAGGTAGAAAGACCTGAACCATCATTAGTAATTTCTATGTTATTATGTTTTATGTGTATGTGCATTACCTTTATTTTTGTTTGCGCATATATGGACGTTTCTGTGCACGACGTCACCAACACCTACTAAACCCACTGATAAACGTTAACGTTCTAAGTGGTTGTATCAGCAAGCTTACCAGTAAGCATGTTGATATTTATGACCTACTGCTGCGTGTTGCCTGAGAAACAAAACAGAAGTTGTAATCTTACGAAGACAAACTTAAGAAACAATTTTGTATGCATCAATTTAATGATTTGGATTACAGGCGAATACCAAGAAACAAGTGACTAATGACATCTTTAGCTTTGTCTTTAGTGCTACAGTACAAAGCAAATCCATCATGCTCACTGGTTAAAATAACATAGGATGGGCAAGTACTCAGAAAAAATAAATCTAATATCGTGTCCAAAACTGACAACAACCACACCACCACCACATTGCAGAGTCTTATACCTGCTAGTCGCCATTGTGCCTGTAAAATTAGAGATATCCGACTAATAGTATCACATGATCTTTCATTTTTGCTCTAAATCTGTGCAAATTGCCATAGATAGCAGTTACATGACTGTGCCCAGTCTATTAGTCTGTTAACTTCAGTATAGAACATCCTAAACCCCGAAGGATATCATAGGAAGAAAATGTATCTTGTGGCAACTAATTAATCATAATGTGGAAATAAACTGAATCTTGTGCACATGTAAGAGCATCAAGTCTGCTCAATGTGGCAAAATGTGTCCCGCTCAGAAGTCCCTGTATAACCTGTTGTGCACGCTACAGAGTAAGGCTATATGTAGCGTATACATATCTATTGCCTTATACACTTTGTTGTCTTGCACCATCCATCACGTTGTGCCACAGGGCAATGAGAATGGGTCTGGACATATTGCATGACCCTCTATCTCCTGTGTGATATAATGAGCCATAAAATGTCCATAAATTGTCTTTCACCCAGACCTAATGTGGATAAAGTGGTATGAGTAAGACTTTACACCTGCAACACAAGACATATATCAGGTTCATATTTACTGCCTCACAAATACCTCATATTATGTCATTTAATCATATAATCAATCAGTTTCAATGTTTCATCTTATACTCATACATACATATTCATGACACAGACTGGTGCCATGATAGACCTCTTAAAAACCTCACTCCGCTATGCTTTTTAAATGCTTTCCATTTTGGAGGATAAGTATTACATCAAACTCTAATAAAACATTAAATAAAAAAAACTACAATGAAATGACTCCTTAAATGACAACATGCATATCTGGGGGCCTCACTGCATCAGTGGCCTTTTTTTCTTTTTGCTTTTTGCTTATGTTGTAGTTTTACAACAATACCATTAACCCCCAGGTGTCCCGTTACCCACGTTCTCCATTATAAATATCGTGTTGAGTGATCTGCTCCTCAATCTATTTTTATCCCAGTACTCCTAATAAGATCAGCTCAAAACACATATTAATACAGAGTCTGAGGAGGCACTTTTCTGAAGAGCTCAGCAACAAGGAGTGGCCTGTGTAGGGTGTATAAGACACAAAGACCTTGGTGCTTCGCCGCGTGTCCTTGTCACTTACTCTTACGTATCCTCACCATCAACGTTACTGCCAACATCTTACATCAATGGCGTAATCAAATAAGGACCGGTGTGAATCAGTAAATCTGACAACTGGATTTATTCAGGGTTTGTGTGGACTAGAGCACAAACACAACGACACGATGTATGAACTAAGATGTTTGTAACAACATCAAATGACAAGCACCCTGGACATTATCAACACTATGAGGGTTTTTGTGCTAAAAAAAAAAAAAAAAATACTGTAGTCATGGAGACAATATGCTCTAAATATAAAACCCATACTGGTGAAAACTGTTAACCAAACAAAGTGAGATTTAAGAGCTCATATTATGCTTTGGGGCTTTTCCCTTTCCTTTGGTGTGTTTTTTTTTTTTTCAGATCAAAAAAGTCCAAAAACTAACAGGGCTCAGCTCCCCTGTCAATCCTCATTCTGTTATAAAGTCTCAGAGCTGGCATATTCCGCTCGCATTGATCCATTATTGTAGCACATCCCTATTCCAACTGTATTCTCACTGCTCAAAAAGACTGCTGATCTGGTTATGGAGAAAAGCCTGCAGCCCTGTGCTGTCGCAACTTTCTTTGTCAGTGTCAACAGAATCTAGAGTTACTGCGTAGCTATGAGGAGACCTTTTCTTGCTGCCTTGGTGAGTTGTAGGGCACCGGGAGGACATTTGGACCCCACCAACAAGTCTTTGGCATGCAAAAGATCAGTCCTGCTCTGTCTAAAAGGATCAGATTTTACTGACAGGTCATTTTGGAGCAGGTCTGGGGATGGCACTGTTGCCCTTGTGGGGAAAAGTGATACAGCAGAGGAGAAGGGAAAAGGAAATAAAGTGCACTGCAAACAGATAAGGAGGAGATAAGGAGCCCACAGCAGAGGCTGTGGAGGATAAGACTGTTGGCTTAAAAAGAAAGAACCATCAACGTAGCATTGAAACATCCAATTCTACGGTAAAGTGCAAATACGAGACATGACGAAGAATGGTTGTCTTCATCTACAGAATGTGTGCATCTGTTGACATTTGCTCTGTTAATATGTAGCAGAAAGGCATCCAACAATACTAAGTTTTATAGCAGGAGAAAGAAAGGTGAACAATGAGCATGCTGAATGCCCTGGAGACACAAATGCAGCAGTCAGATCAATCACTTATAGGAGTTGGTCACAGAAGGCGAGTCACCAATAAAACATACCAGTAAAGCCAAAGAACACATTCAACTCAGTGGTGGGGTAGTCGTCGATGGTCGACAGTCATCATAACACACAGGCAGGGTCTGAAATTAACACCTATACCAAGAGCCAAATTCAGGCAGATTTTCCATCTGGAAAGTAAAATCTCTTTACTGAATGTGAAATAAAGGTTTTTCCAAGTAAAAACTCAATAGCAGTGAGGTATTCATCAAAACATTTGGCTCAATAAAAATGTTGAATATGTGTTCTAAGGAGTGTCAGCCAGAGAGTTCAAAAAACGAAGGATGGGTTTATTCATTCTTCACTATAATACCTCCTTGAACAATAGCTTATTTAATCACACTATTTACTTAGGCGTAAACATAAAAATGTTTTTGAAATATGCCTGGTTAGAGCCTGCCTTAGTCAATCAGGGGGGTGAGTGTTTATTTGCATCCTTAATTCCTACTCATTATATTTTTTCAAGGTTATTTTCCATCGTCACTGATAAATGTCCGCTCACATCCACTGGGATGACTACCTTTTATTTTTAATGCGCCGCTATGTTCTACAGATATATCACTATGACTGGTGTTTAAAAAAAGTCCAGGTGAGTAAGTGAGAATGGGATATGAATGGCTTAAATGTGCAAAACAATAGAAAGAGCCTTACTTACATTGATTTATCTGGTCGTATATTAATTTACATGAGGCCAAATTAACAAAATTCCAAATCAGACAAATGTATTAATACACTCTCTGAGAGCAGAAGGTACCTGTTCTCGTATAAATATTACGTTTTTTAACTAAAACTGGTTGTCGCAGTACATATTAAACATACACACATTAAAACAGTTTCATAAATAAACTTTTATGACACTAAAATCCAGCTAAATTGATCATATGGAGTCACAGTGGCTCAATCCTTTGCTAATGGAGAACAACACCACTTTTCAATACAGTGCACTTTTATTTGTAAATACAGTGGCATGTTTGAACACTGGTTTGAAGCTGTTACCATAGAGTCGAAGAGAAGAGATGATCTATTGAGAGCGTCACAAAAGGCAGCGATGATGTTTGGCCTTGAAGCCCATGGATCGTGACTGATGCCATAAAAGCAGGTCTACTTAATGAGGCAATACCATAGAGCAGTTATTGTTGAGGGCCTGACTGCAGGCTAACAGTCTGAGCTGTGTAGGTCTGTCAGGATATCAATCTGTGTACAAACATGAGGACAAAGCTGACAGACCACATGGACTTCAGACTGTACGTAATGAGAGAAGAGAGGAGAAGAGAAGAGGGAAAGAGATCAATCTTCTTGGCTTCAAAAAAAAGGGTTGATATTTTATGCATGAGAAATACTACGAAACAAACTCTAGAAGCATTGCATACATCATGAAATTACCTCATCCTCGTTGGCATGCTACTGCATAAAAAATAATTGGGGGAGTGAACAAAACACGCATAGACGTGAAAACATAAACACTCACACATACACTAGTCTGACCTTCAGTTTTGATGATCTGCAATGCAGTGATTAGTTTTATTGCTTGGGAAGCAGACTGCATTGATAAGACTCTTCCCCACATGGAGTTCACATCATCTGTCCTTCTTTTATAAATTGCACACTATTCATGTCAACCGCACTCATGCTGTGAATCAATGAGGTGATCTGATATCGACAAAAAATAAATAAATAAATAAAAAAGTACGTTTGATGTTCAACCTGCCTACTGTCATGGCATACAGTTGAATCTCTTCACAAGGGCAACGAGGTAAATAATTGTGTTATAATTGTGTATTTATGCCAAGACCCCAATAGCTTGTTGTGCTGTGAAGCACTTTGTAACTTGTTTTTGAAAAGTGCTATATAAATAAAGTTATTATTATTATTATTATTATGCTCTCCGCTGGGACTCACCATGCTCTTCTTCAGCCTTTAGCGCCTTGCGCACATGCCGTTCCACAATCTTAGCAAAAGAGGTCGCCTCCATACGTGGCTGCAAACGCCTACAGTACACTCATTGATTTAAATGATCTCTGGCAATAAAGTCAATTAGAACATAGTTGTCATGACGTCCCACAGAACTTGACACAACCTTTTTAACCCAATCACAAACTGGCATAGCCACCTTACCTCACACACTCCCACTCACAACTCCCAACCAGAACCCTTCCAACATGCAGATAATAATGTCCCACAGATAGCGCTGACACTTTCCCAGCTGGCAGGAGGTAACCTACCAGATATGTCAAGCGCTGTCATGTCATGGCTAAATGGTGTTGGTGAAATGGCAACTCTCATCACGCCTACATGAGACTGTTTATCGAGTCACGAAAACATGTCTCTGGAAAATAAAGTGTGGCTAAATTAACCACGTTACCTGTATATCTGCTCTGACACATTGTACCGGAGTGTTTTATTGTCTCTACCGTTTTATGTATAACTGCTGCTACAAACAGGTTAATTACTCTCTGCCTCGCACCATCATCTATCCCTCTATCTCTCTGTGTGTCTGACTAAAACAGTAGGGACTGAATTCAAAGCAGAGATGTGAAAGAGGCGAAAGCAATATGAAAATAAGAACTTCCAAAAGGCCATGATAAAAAACTGTTGACAAAGCTATGTGAGTGCATTGGGGGGGAGGAAAGCAACAGATTTGGACTTGCCAGATTTGATGAATGAGACGAAAGATCTGCAGCTGATTCCTTTTTTCTTTTTCTTTTTTTTACAGCAAAACAGTTTGGAAGTGTTCCACCGTCTCAAAAAAAAAACAAAGTACACAAAATGAATGCATTAAGAGGAGGGTGGGCACAGAGAACGTAGGGGGCAGACAGAGGCAGCAGCAGCACAATACAGCCTGCTGCACTGCAGCAAAAATCTACACAGCATACCATAGCCACCATACAACCTCCAGCAGTGCACAGAACTGTGCAGAGGGAGACAGATAGAGACAGAGTGAATGGACAATGTCTGTATATGTGTGTGTGTGTGTGTGTGTGTGTGTGTGTGTGTGTGTGTGTGTGTAACACAAGACCACTGAATGACAGACGATTTAGCACAATTTGTTGAGCTGTTTAGGAGCCATTCAACAAATAGCATGAATCAATCAAAGAGCAGGAGGACTTTGTATAAGTCTGTGAACACGTGCAGGAAGCACAGTTAAACAAAGCCAATGAGTCGCAACTGTTTCAGGGCTCTATGTTGACAATGACTGGTCATTTAGGCTCAGCTCCTCTAAGGCTTTCAGACTGAAATCAACCCTGTATTAAAAGATCAGGGAAGTGAGACAATTAAATATTATTCAGGAAGTCCAGTTTCAGTGCCTTTGACAGCTTATCAGATGCCAACCCACCGCAAAGTGGTTCACTATTATAATATTCATAATGTTATGAAAAGGTCTCACAGCACCACTCGTTTTATTTTTCATTGCAGTGACTCCAATCTAACCAGTAGACGTATGGTGTTGCAAAGCAATCTACCAGGGATGAGTGCTTGCACATATTTGATTGGACAGCGCAGTTTGTCGCTGAAATACGTCACCTTTCATTGCCAGGAAAAAGGAGAACCTTCTTCTTCTCCTACAGCTCTCACCATTACCTTAACATTCAACTGGTAGATCATACGTGCACAGGGAGCGAGAGGGAAAGAGAGAGAGCGGCCTGATCAGCTTATCCCGTCAATAGGGAGCACAGGCAAATGATGGACAACAGTAATAAATGAGCTACCGGCCAGCAGTGAGTCATGAAATCAAATCAGCGATCAATCATAATCAAATCATGAAAATCTGCTTCCAGCACAGGAAAGAAGCACATCCAGCAGGCCTGGCTCTGGGTTTACCTACACCAGGCCTTCCTTCACCCGAAAACAGAGCAGCGGCGAGCCATCACTTCAGCAGTTTGCCTCTGGATGCAGGGTTAGTCACACAGTCTGTGCCTCAGTAACACAAGCACACGCCAGTATGTTCAGTCCGGTGTGTTTGATAAAGCTTAAAGATGCTCCATTCTTGTCATCAGAGCCAAAGGGATCATGACCCAACCTTCTTGCTGTGCAGCACAGCCACATGCTAAATATGAGTATGTATCATATTCAGATGAAATACCAACAGCATCTCTGAGCATAAAGACTGGAAACTAATGATTCCCACGAATGTTACCCCTGTTATATTTTTGCCATTATTTGGTTTCCATAATCAACATCAGTGGTTTGTCAGATTTGTTCTCTCCAGAATTTGTTTTTTTTTTCTATAGTACTTCTTTATCTCACTACATCTCTATACTTTTGCTCTCCTTTTACTTTGTATTTCTATACCAAGCATGAATGTGTTGCAGACTGTTGTCATCCTGTTTTTCCTGCTGTGCATCATGTTAGTCATTCCACCTTTAAAATGGATCACTCTAAACAAGATTGAAACACTTTTTTTCTCGCTTGTTCGAGTATCATCCTCTCATTTAAGCAGGTTACAGCTCTAAGAGATCACTTTTAATCATGACGTTGTTTTGGTAACTTATTAATTTAATCTATAATGGAGACATGTACATAGAAATGATGACAGGGTGCTAGTAAGACTGGATTGCCAGTCAGCCTTCATTTTCCCAGGAAGAGTTTGGGCCTGATCATCGTTATTCTATAGCCATTACTTTATGCAATAAACACGTTCTTAATAATAATAAATTAAAGTGAAAAATGTATCTATTGCTAGTTTAATTCAAGCTACATTTGTAAAATGATACACATTAGCTTTGTAACTGATTTAGCATGAGCATGGACCAGCATGGAAACTACATCATCTACAACATCTAATCTAATCAATACCTTTGTAGTGATGAAGTCTAATTTCCCTGATTGGCTGCTTTGTACACTATAACGTTACTTCCTCTTTTCTGACTCCCCGCTGCTCTCGGTCTGATTGATCCAGAGAAGAGGAGCCAACTTTGAATGATTTGTTTTCAAACAGCAACCAACAATTGCTGCATAATATACCTGTAAAAAGCTTCAAATATGACTGAAGCCATTTATTCAGCAATGTAAAAATAGTTGTTGATTGCTTTTCATTCGCCCTGTTCACTGCATTTCTTCTCTTGCCATCACTCAACATTAACTAGTGAGGGCTACCTGGAAGATGTTGTTGTCTGCATTACTTTTTACAACATTTAGAATGATGTTGTTCCAGGACTACAGCGTGACTTTAGTGAATCTGTGCTAATGGCTTCTAGTGATTGTCTGATTATTCCCACCTGGCTCCAATTGTCTTCTCCTCCCTGTGCAACTGTTTGTCATCGTCTCATCATCCCTATTTAGTCTGTGTGATTCCTGTCTTTAGCTGCCAGTTTGTTGTTGATGTTCTCACACGTTTCGGCATTTATTCCTCGTGTTTTCCCAGTAAGTTTTTCCTCTGTGATTTCTCTGTGTTTATTCTGGTTTTTTGACTTGGACTGTTTTTGGATTTAGTTTTTGCCTTGGATGTGTTATTCTTGAATTTGGATAACGGGTGTACCGATTATCTGCCTGTACCTGGTCTCGGAGCCTGCCTCGCCCCTCTGATACTGTTGCCTGATTTTGGACTGCCTTTCTGTTTTTTTTTAACCTGGACTGTTTATTGGTTTTGATTATTGGCAGATTATATGATTATATGGCAGATTGGTTATATTGGCATTAAATCAGTGTATCACATTTTCAAAATACAAGTATTACCTGTAGTTGACATCACAATCACATTACAGAGGTCTGTCATAGTAATCAATTCATACTCTGAATTTTAAGAAAAGTTTCCTGGAGACAAAAGCCCGTCACACACAACCATTAAGATGATCTCATCTGCTTCCACAGTGTTTATGTCAATAGTAGAGGCGTTTCTTTTGGTGATCTTGATGAACTTAAAAGGCGCATGCATGCATCTGTGTCAACTCTACTATACAAGAGTGTACAGCAGCTAGGACGTCTGGTCCTGTAAATCAATAATCTCACAGTCCAACTGCATTATTCTTCCATACTCCTCATCTCTCTCCCTCTCTCTCTCTCTTTCATCTCTTCGTCATTTTATTGTGAATCAGCCCTGCACAGGAGCTCAACAGCTCCGGGACAATCACAGCAGCTCCACGGCAGCTATCGTGTGTCCAGTCCTGTGGGATCCCAGAGGTAGTAGGCATCAAGATATGTCAGGCGTTAGAGAGAACTTTCTTAGAGTTGTGTTACACCCCCAGCTCCTCACACCTTTACTCACAGAAGTGGCAGATGAGGCACACATAGTGCTATTAAGGGCAGAGGACGAGACAAATTAAAAGATGATTTATAGAGCTCCAAAAGACAGAGGGCAGAAAACCAAGTGGGAAAAAGCACAGACTATACCGTACTGTGATGACTATTTTGACATGTACCTCAGTTTCCCCAGTGTTACTGGAAGAGAACAGAACTTTTTCAAATCAAAGTTGTCCTCAGTGAGGTCAGTTATAAACTACACAGTTTCAGTGAACTAAGAATTAAGAATTCATTAACATGCAGCTATTGATGGCACCGCTGCCTCAAGGACAACCAGTTTGCTTTCCATTTTCTTTGGAGTGGCAACTGGTAACAACAGAGGACAAACATTAGTTAATTCATTCATTCGGTCTATAATGGAGACGTGAAAGCAGACAGAAATGGTGCCAGTCAGACCGGATCATCAGTCAGCCTTCATTTTGCTGTGAGATTTCATACCCTAAAAGCAGAGGGTCTCATTATTTTATTGTCATTATATTGTTCAATCAACATTTACTGATAATACATTCAAGCAAAAAACAAGCTATTGCAGGTTAAGGTCAATATAAGTACAGTTATAAGAGCCAGAAGCAGCCAGAAGACCTATCCTTTGTTAAACCCCTCCCCCAAGCAGAGATTTACCAATCATAGCTCAGCAACCGTACTTAGGTAGAGCAGGTATCTGTTTACAGTAGTCAAAAGTGTACATGCACTTTCTCGGTAGATTAATATTCATTATTTATTTCTTGTTTATTTGATGAGGACAGATACACTATACAAAGACAGACAGAAAAAAACTGTCCGTTGCCCGTTTTACAGTGATTACAGCCTGAGAAGGGCTTTCATATAACTGAGACAATGAAGCAGTGACATAAAAAGAGAGAGTCAAATGAGCACATAAGGTAAAACAGACATATAAAAATGCTACATGAATATGGAGAAAAAACAGACACGAGCATATGTTTGTTGCTGGATTAGCAGGATTTGCTCGCTCTCTTTGCAGCAGACTTTAGCGATCAAGCGGCGAGTTGCATGACTTTACTCCTTCCACGGAACAAGCTGTCTGAGCAAAGGATGTTTTACAGAATGGAACTTCATCGTTCCCCACTCGAAGCTGATCTGAGGGATCTGCTGCAACTCTGTAATGTTATGATAAATTTACCCAAAGGCAGAGGAGCATGTCTGAAGGCTCGCTAATGTGAGTCTTCAAATTTACAGCTCCGTTCTGTTCTGTCCTCAGGTTGTATTTCATCGTGTCTCTGGTGCTTCATGCAACACAGTCCCACCAATGTAGCTCCTGGTATTATTTTAATGCATGGCTGTTTTTGGCCTGAATGCTGACGCATACTTGTCATAGTGACCTAAAAAGTTGGGTTTTTTACCATAATTTCTGGAGTCTTGACATTAGACATTGATCTTAATTAAACATTTAGAGCTATTGTCAGCATATTACTCATGGCTTTACTCAATGCATGACATTATTCCTTCAAATATGACAAGACCACGTGGGTATCCATACAGAAATGGCCAATTTCATCCCTCTGAGTCACACATATCTCAAAAGAGCCATAGAAACAAAGCAGCCATCAGAAACTATGGACAGGATAGTGTTGAAAGCTTCACATCTTGCAAAAGTAAATTTGTGTAAATGACATGTACAGTAGAGAGCTTATAAAAAGCTGTATCATTTTACCAAATCGGCATCATTCACAGCAATGACATGTTAATTCTGATTCAGTAAAAATATAATTCTCACAGGAACCTATTTCACCACAGGTAGCAAACAGCTTTATGAGTCACTAATCTTCTCTCCTCACTCATATTAAATTTGTGGCATAGGGTAAATTTTGGCCTTAATTAAGTTGCAACAAATATCTAAAAGGTACTCAATGTGCTTTGTAACATCATAAAACTTTAAACCAACATTTTCAGAAAAACAAAAAGATATTTTTTCATCAAATTTTTTTTTATTCCTTTAGGGGGGAAAAGGAAAAGATGCATTAGAGAGTCTACCAAAGAATGATATAACCTTTTTCACATGGTTTCCAGGGCAATGCAGTTAATTCAAAATGACAGTATTATCTCTAATGCAGTAAATATACAAAGGGCAAGTTACAGTAAAGGTGGCCTTCTTGCACCATTAGCTAGAGACACAAATCCTTCTTCTTTGCTTTGCCTCCATTTGGAAACACCAATAATCTCACTGTGTTATTATCTGATATGTAGCCCAATTCTGACCCCAGAAAATTTATCACATTCGTCAATCAGGACGAAAAACAAGCTCTCAAATGACAATGTTCAACCTCTATTATAAAATAAAATCCTGTTCTGTATTTTGCATTTACTGTTTAATGTACAGTTTAATCCTAATTTCACAGATTTGGGCCACTTTTGGGAAACAGAATCAAGCTGTAAACAACACACTGAAATATTATCAACTTTTAATTGGTTGTCAACACTTGATCATTTACACATCCAGCAACTTTTGCATTCATTTGGAGTCATTTGTCCAGTGACTGTACAAATGTAGGATCAATATTCTGTCTTACTTTAGCCCTGATTTGTTTTTTTACAAAAACCCGGCAGGAATATCTGAAGGCTAAACCCTCATATGTTCACCAGCTAGTTGCTTCATATGTCTGCTGCTGTTTGGTGCTGAGCAGCAGGTAGCATACAATGTGTTTTCAGAGCATTTTCACTTAAAAAAGCTGCCTGCTGCAACTAGAAATTACAGTAATGACTGAGAGAATGAACCAAAACAGTAGTTACTCCATAGAAGAGGACCTGTAGGGTCAACACTTTCTCATAGTACCTTTACAATTCAGCGCTGAAAACAGACATATAGAACAAAATTGGCATTGCTTTTGTGAATGACTCAATGTGACATGTCAATATACACTGCATGCATTTTCATTTTTACATGCCAATTTACACTAATAATCCTTTGACGAATTGCAATGGTTAAATATCAGCCAATCAGAAGAACAAAATAAGTTATCCATCCCAGAACTGAGGACTGATCCATTTCATGCCTGGTGTCTGCCCTTCAAGTGAACTCCCATCAGGCCTAACCTTGACAGAGAAGAGAGCAGCAAAATCATACAGCTGCAGATTCAGAGACCAGAGCCAGCCTTGAAGGCAACCAGCCAGGACCACACATTCCCATCATTCCTCTCACTGCTGCAAACAGGAGAATCTGGAAAGCGCCAAGAGCATCCTGGGAGATGCTTCATGTAAATCTAATTTTATTATCTACAGACATTATCTTACCTTTCCACTGCCCCATTCTCTTCCCCCCCCCCATCTTTCTCAGTACAAACACCATATTTACATTGGCCCTCTCCTCTGTGCTGATTTGTATGTAAACTTGATTGTTTCTCCAAGGGAGGTAGGCTGGCAGCCAGGAAGTTGAATCTCATCACCCCTTTGCATGTCATATTTCTGAAAAGCAGGACAGAAACAGCCCCAATTCTCTGTGGAAACTGATGATGTCCCTGCCATCATCCCACCAAAGAAGAAAATAGTGAAATAATAGTTGTTGACCTGTGACAACCCACTGCCCTTAAATACAACGTCGTCTCTCTTTCCAAATGATCCCAAAGGTACCATAGCATTTTTGAGAGAAGCAGTTAATTTTGCTTTAAAACAATTACACACATTTATCCTCTTTTCTCTTCATTTGCATTGTGAGAATGTGTGCGCTATCAGCTATATTTAGAAACAAAAGGCTTCATCGCTGTGACATTTATTTTTAACAGGCACAGTTTTTAGAACGAGCTTTGCTTACTGTAAAACTTCTTCTTTTTTTTTTACCTTAGCTGCGACATGCTAGGGCCAGCAAAAGCCATGTATATTATCCAAAAATCTATAGCAGTTCAGTTATAACAAAATAACAGCAATGTTTTTCTATGAAGCCTAGCAACATGCCACAGTGGTTGGAGGAGGATATTTTTAGCCAACACTGCTGTTATTCTAATTGTAGGAGTTCTTGTTTGAATCTTATCCACCCCCTTTAATTACACTGTCATTTCTTTGTTACGAACAAACAAAACTAGTATGGCCGTGTTACACAAATGAGCAAAGCATATTTTAACCGTCTTAAAATCTTGGCCCCTTTTTAAATTCCCCAACACATATGATTTGGGAGAAATATGAATTTTTAGATACATTTCTCTTGCTCCAAGGTTAGAATTTGATAGAGAAAAGACCAGCGGCATAATCTTAAATTATTAAAATGCATATGTCGTTTCAGATTACACTGTGAAAGTCACTGCTCAACAAAGATTTTTTTATTTTTTTATTTCATAAATCTGCTGAAAGCAAACAGCATCTGGACAAATGAACATGCAACAAATCATGGGGTCATTAATATTCTGACGGAGCAGTTGTTCTTTAAAACTATCAGCAGCCACCTGTCGACCAGAATTTACAGACCTATACCAGCAGTATTTGTTGCTATTGTCCAAACAACTGTCTTTTGTTTATTTGGGTCTGTTCTTAATCTGTTTTTTTCTGATTTATTTTACACAATAAATTTACACCCATATAATTTTTAATAGTGTTCAATTTGAATAATTTTTCCTTGTTTTGTTCAGTCAGAGACCCAAATTATCTTGGGTCACAGCTTCATGAGTGTGAGGTCAGGCTGAATCTCAAAGGGCTAAAGCTCCACTATGCAACAAGAGCAAAAGCATCACAGCACTGAAGCCTTGGTTCGGCCTCTTCTGTCAAACACTGTAGAGCTGAGTTTCACTTGATATGCTATGAACCCTCCTCACGTGGACGCCTGGGTGTTCTGTGACCTGTCCTGTCACTCTGCTGTCAATGACCCACTCCTGTGCTACACTACGGAAGCCACTGACTGACTTCACACATCCACTGCTGTTCTGCTCTTTAAGCAACCTGACTGTACGTCTTCCACGGCATTCAACACTTCACAAAACTACAAAACTGAAGGAATGTGAGCGAGCACCCATTAACTGTCTGCCTTTATTAAATATGGCAGTTCATGACATAACATTTCCTCTCACGTTTACCACCAAATGCCCCCATTAGTCCCCTGTAATTCATCATGATGATATGATCCACTTAATAAAGTTCTAAAAAAAAAAGAAAGTTCTTAAGATGACAGCTGTGGTCATTTGCACAATCGCCAATGCTACGCAGGCTTCTGGGTGCATTCCTTCCACGCAGCGAGTTTGTTCCTTAATTGACTTAATGAAGTATGTTAAGCTCAGACACATGTACCCAAGCTGGGACACAAGGGTGAACATCAAGGGTTGGCCGGCAATGTCAGTTGTGCCAAACCACCAACCCTAAGGTCGCGCTAAAATAAGAATTTGCTGGAAACCGGTGACACGGCTGAAAGAATATGAACTGGTTAGTGATCGAGCATAACGAGACTAAAAGCCGAAAAGTTAACGTGTAGTCTTTGTCAAACTGTTGAATGCTACGACGTTGACTCGGCTCGTTCATTTGCATCAGAGCGCAGCATCTCTCTGCAGTTTATCTTATCCAGAGTCTCATGAAGTAGAGGTGACATCTTCCCAGGTGTGGATGACTCCAAAGGGATGAGTTGCTTAATTAAACCAGATAATGTCAATGCCATGCACTAGCCATTCATTAAGCTGCGCAGAAACACTGTATTCATAGAACCTGACTTTCACACAAAACCGCAGTATCTGTTTCAAGGAATACTCCATTAATGTCAACCTTATTTTTAAATAGCTGAGACGAACGCATTACCACTTACTTTCTTCTTTCTGTGGCATCAGATTTCCACCATGGGGCTGAAAAAAGCAAACCAGCAGGAGGACACCTATTCACTATCTATGATTCATGAGCTGCTTTATCAACAGAAACTCTTTTTCAAAAGACTTTGAAACTTTGAATAACAGGAAAGAAACTAGACTGGCCGACTAATTTTCACGATAAGAGGAAGATTGAATGGGATGAAGATTAACTTTGGAGGCTTGCAAACGTAGATTCAAAGATCACTCACAATAATGTTGAAATCACTAAATCGTTAAGATCACTTTAGATCTGATGATGTTGGAGAACACGTCTCTGACATGATTGGACTGTATAGATTCCTATCTGTATATCAATACAATGATGGTAACTCTGGCCCAGCTAAACCTTCGGTCCAGCTCATTGTTTAAAAGTCTTGTTTATGAAGAAAACACCTCACATATTCAGCTACTCAAAATCAAAAAACACATAATCACAGGTATCCACAAACTCTACACAAACATACAGTATGACCCCACACTAGCAATG
Organism: Chaunax sp. Z400; assembly: GCA_037577475.1. Lineage (NCBI taxonomy): Eukaryota > Metazoa > Chordata > Actinopteri > Lophiiformes > Chaunacidae > Chaunax > Chaunax sp. Z400. The sequence continues at coordinate 7,556,907 of CM075196.1, forward strand.
CACACATAGATACAAAATACCAAAACACACACAGAAACATTAACCCACAATGAGCAAAAAGCATTTGAACAAACAGCATCAAATTATCCTCATCAAATGCATTGTTGATGTACAGTAAGTAAGCCCAAGTTTACTTTTAGTTTTTGTGTTTGGACAAAGATACAGATAACACAAAGAAAGATGTGTCTATGCTGACGATCTTATTCATACAGCCTGGTTGGCTTAATTCTCTCACAGTCATGTTGTGCCACTAAACTAAAGCCAAAGTGCTGGAGCATTACACCTATAGGCCTTTACAGCTCAAGCCTATACTGAGCACTGGCTACACTGGAAACACCTGCTTCTGCCGACAGTGGGCCACACAAAGGGCTCTCTGTCGTACTACGACGAAAAGAAAAGGAAAAAAAAAGAAAGAAAATCCTCTAAGGTTGTTTGAGGCTCCTCTGTAGCTGAAACGAATCTGTTGTGCAATTTGTTTGACAGTGTACATTCAATGAGTTAGCAGTTTTTAGTCCTAGCAAACAGCATTGCACCCCACTGACACAGTCTGCATCTTGGCCTAATTCACTCCTCAGTAAACTACTGGCTGTATTTGCTGCTTCAGCACAAACCCGGATGATTATTCTCACACCATCAGTGTATAATAACTCAATAGTGAGCCCCCAACAAGCTAAATGAAGGCTATACTTTCCCTTTGAAAGGCACATGGCTTCAAATCTCAGACACCTGATGACGAGTCTCAGCTTTGAATGATTGGATGCATGTGTTGAGAACCGCTTGGAGAAGTAAGTGTCTTGCTGCGGCGTTTCCACTGAGCTGCAATCAGTTATCACCCAAGAACCTAACCAACCGAGGCTGAGCTGCCTTACCTATAATCAGCACATTATTATTCCAAACCTTTTGCACATTACTACATTATGTTGATGTAGCCTATGATATCAGTTTTATCAACTATAAACAAGACAATCTGACTTTTTTTTTTTTAATACAGCATTCCTTTTTCCAGGTAACTTAAGAGTCATTTAAGCATCTGGAACAACAAAATATTTGTTTTGCCACACTTTTCAACCCTTTCCTTAATTATGATGCTGCTGCTCAACTTGACAAACATGCCAGCTGAAAAACACATAAAACAATATAAATTAAAATTAGCATAATAACAGAGAGACAAACAACCGCTCACGCTCAAAGTGACACCCATGGGCAATTTAGAGTCACCAATTCACTTATATTGGATGTCTCTGGGCTGTGGGAGGAAGGCAAGCCAAGGTCTGGATTTAAACCCAGAACCTTCCTGCTGTGAGGCTACAGTGCTAACCAACCCCGCATATCACTTATATAACATTTACATATCATACACTTACATTTATACATATAAGTGAACTGAATAGTAGACATAAAGTCCTTTTAGGTGGTGCTTCTATGCTAGAATCTTTGCTGCTACGTGTCTGGCTAACAGTTTCTTTGGTATGCCTCTTTATTATGCATCTCAATATCCTGTCCCTGACGTTTATAGGAGAGTCTTGAAAGAGTCTAGAAATGTCTGCAAAACAGTGGTTAAGTGTTTTAAAATGACCTGCGAGGTTTTTACAAAAGCTTGTGCAGCCACTCATCTTTGAGCAACTTAATGTTAAATGGTAGTTAAATGGATAATTAAATTGGCACAGACTGAGGTTAACTTGATGGAAAGAGACAGGTAGAAGAAAATAGACTGTAGTTGCCAGCGAGGCAAATTACTCCTGCTACAGTGTGATGATGATCTACTACGCTGCAGTATAGTTGCAGTGTCGAGCAACAAGAGGTCTGTGTTGCTGCTGAGCACATAATCTTCAAACAACACAACAAGAGGTAACAAGTAACCCGCACTACGTATGCTGTCCACCTGGGCTCTTTTTTTTTTTCTTTCATACCTGCAGCAGCCTGTTGAATTAAAGATACTTGGCTCACTGCAGCTCTGCGTTGTTGAATTTAATGAGCTTGAAAAATACAACACCGAAGGAAAAGCTTATTGATTGCTTTTCCACAAGAATTTGCATCAAAACGATGTCGACTGTTCCAAGTGCATGTGTTTGCATTATTGCAGTGCTGCCACTTCTTGTCTGCATGCCCTATTCGCACCTCGGCTGCCCTGGCCTCCTCAGCGTAAAATCAACTTAAGCGCTCCTATAATCATATATATATATTTCGCCAGGCCCATACGATGAGTACTGGCCTGCAACGGCCGATAGATAGGCATGCAAGAATATAGTCTTGTCTCCTCCGACTGGCTTGCAAAAACACAGTGAGTAACCCATTTACTCGAGAAGTGGTGTTGCAGAGGGGGGAATGCTGCTGCAGTAAACCCGGGGATGGAGTAATCTGGTTATGAGGAATCACGTTGGACGGAATAAATGTGCATGGCCCGTGTGTATGTGTGTGAGTGTGTCGGTGTGTGTGAGTGTGTGAGAGAGAGAGTCTATTTAAAAAGTTAGGAGATCACGGTGCCGTGGTGATGCAGGGAGGCTTTTTGTGTCTGCGCGTCCCCAAACCTGGTCTCGCCAATATAGTAGCTGGACAAAATAAGTTGTTCCCCCTCCCGGCGCCTCTGCATGATCCACTCACTGCATTAATATGATTGCAGATCTATCACCAGTGCAACAAACAAACGAATAACGCAGGACCACGCGCACACAGACACACACACACACTCACACATTCACGCTGTCTCATACTCTCGCAATGCCGGTTCGCAGAGAAACGGAGGAGTAGGTCTAATGTGAAAAGCTTACCACTTGGATTCTTGTTTTTCTTAAGACTCTTGCCACAAAGACACTGCAGCATATGCGTTCCTTTGCTGAAAATGTTCCAAAGAAACCACATTGATTTGGGCGAAGAGCAATCCAGTGGCTTAAACACCCAGATATAGATGATATCCTTGCGGTTGCATAATAACACAATTGGATCAGTTCTCCAGGACAAGGCTACCAACTGTATCATAGAAAAATAGGTATATCCAAGTCCTATGCGTTTTCATTCACGTGGCAAAAAATATTCAGTGTCTGTCAGACTTGGTAAAAATGGTGTGTTTTCTTCTGGCGTATAAAGGATGCCTCCTCAACTAGTCGAGAATAGAAAATATACTCTATAAATTGCATGTGTCGCACCTGGAGGAGACGGGCTGCCAGTAAACAAACACAACTAACGTGAAAACTGTAAAACACGGTGGATTTCCGAGGAGAAAATCATTGCCTATTAGTTCATCACTCTGAGGAGAGGAGGGTGGATCTGCACAGCATCAAAAGCCAAGGGAGGATGCATCCTATGCACAGACTGCTGCAATGATAGCCCCAACAAAACACCACATTGCCGAATCAAGTCCAGTTCGGTTCTCCTGTAAACCAGCTTCGTTGGCGAGGTCAGACAACACCAACCTCAGTTTTCATTTCTTATAGCCTAGTCCCACGCTGCAACGCCGCTGTTAAAGCCAAGCTCGGGTTCTTGCTGTGTGTCCGTGATTCCTGAAGTGTGCGTTTCTTCCCGTTTTGGGATATTTTCCTCGAGCCTTTTCAGCACCACGCCACTGACATCTCCAAAAGTGCGGCGCGCTTCTAAAAACACATGAATATCCTTTAGCGTCGGACCTCTGTTAGAAATAGACGGGGAGGAGGGGTTAAATTGAAAGATTGGCTTTCCATTACGTAAACACGTGGTTTCTGCGCCGTCATTTCAGTGATGCTCTCGGAAATTTTTATGATCTGACTGAGTCTATTGTCCCAAGCCGTTTCAGCTTGAATTCTTGGAAATGACAGTGTATGGAAGTGGATTTTCTGCACGAGGGCACGTGAGCACTGCACGTTCAAGAGTCTGCATTTTACAGCCCCTGCATCTTTATACCATTTCAACCATTTTTCCGGGTCCCACTTCCTTAAGTTGTTGCAGCGTCGTGCATCCAGACGGGTGTGAACCGACAAATGTTGCACGGCGATGTAAAGTCACAGGTGTTAAAACTCACCTGCGATGGGTCGTTATGGATGCTTCCTTCAAGTCATGAAGCAGGGCAGGAGAGTCCAGCGTTAACCATGGGGGGCCATGCAAACGTCGCCGGTACTTCGACAAGATAAAGGAGTCGAATCCAACCATTGGCCGCAGGAAAAAATAAAAGTTAATATAGTGGAGTTAGATAGTAATGTTAAACATTTCATATCAACTTCAATTTTCTCTTTTAAAATAATTTAAAACATCTAAATTATTTATAATTTGTTTGACAAAACATTTGGATCTACTATTTTATGTTTACAATTGCTATCTGTTTTGTTCCCTCATCTCTGAGGACAGGAGGCCCTTTAGTGTTGCTCATGACTACTGTTTCCACTGCAGGACTACTTTTCTCCATGGATTTAAAAGTTTTCCATCACAGTCTAAGGGAGGACATTGTTCCCCCACATTATAGTGATTTTGCCTGCGTTTGCCAGGCAGGGGTTGTGGAGAGAGAAATTTGTTTTAAGTGGAAAGACGGCACTTTCACATCTTAACACATGGAGATGCTAAAATTAATTTGGAACAAGCTGTCCGCCTTTGTTTTGTGTTTTTTTCACACTTAAGATGCAGGGTTTAATAGCTCTTACATCTGTCAGTGTGACTCCCTCCCAGCACAAATGGCAGAAGTCAGATTGTCTGCCAGTGTTTGAAAGCAGACCCATTAGTTGCTCGATATAGTGTTGACCACACTCACAGGTGTTAGATACTGTTTGCCAATAAGCCATCTTCATTGGGCTGCAATACAAACGGCCAGCAATACAAGCCCATACCAACATGATGAGTGTTTATCTCTCATTTATATGACGGTGTCCTGTAAATATGAACTTAAATACAAAGTTTGACACATCCATAGTAAGAAATAGTGTTAGACATGGTCCATTTCCACATTATCTTAAAAAAACCCGCAGGTATATATCATGTTTTATGCTGGTATGTTACAGTCTGCATCACCCAACCTCTGGACATAATCTATTTTTCATACTAATGTGCTTTTATGAGCAACAGATGAAAAGTTACAGCATGAAAGAGTTCTAATTAAAAGCTTATTTTTTATGATGTCGAGTTAGCAAAAGCCGAGGTTTGTGTAAACCATATCAGCTATAGCCCGGAGAGCATGATGAGAAACAGCGGGGCTTCATCTGTGGGGTTGTGTTGTGTGTTCATCTCTGAATTACAGCATGAATCCACTTTAATGACCTACTTTTGCGGCACACGGGTCTTGTCAGTTGTCTGTGATAACTGGTTCCCCGGGGACGTGGGCCACTTTGAAACAAAATGTTTCCTGATTGACTGTCTTTACATGGCATTATAATTTTGCGGTGTCACCGTTTCAAGACCTACTGTACAGAGCTTCTCATTAAGTTATGTGGATGTCAATTTTTCAATTACTGCACATGTCGTGTACCTGCTAACACATTTACTGTGCTAAAGGAACATCAGGTGCAAACACAGCGAGCCACAGAGCAGCCACACACATATATCTACTACGGCACCTCAGACAAGGGGTGACTGACCTTATTTAAGCAATTTACATGTATGCTGTAGTCTTACATGCACGTGTCCTGTGAGGTCAAAAGGACTCATTGTGGAATCATCACAAGTCAGAGCAGTGCACTATAGCCTCTCCAGCTTCCTCCACCTCCGCACAGGCCTCTCATGTCAGCCTCCCTATCGATCTGTCTACTGTAATGTAAAGTATCATCGCACCCTGGAGGATATCGTCTGACAATTTTGTCAGGGATCATTAGAATACTTCTTTTTGATTGCCCAGGCTGTGGCAAGCAGGAAGTGGCTCCCTTGTGAGTTTCTAACAGCCTGTTTTCTCCTGGTGGAGAGAAATTTGATTTAACATGCACGAGATAAATGGCCTGGTTTCAGTTTTACTCATGGTCTCTGTGGTTTTACTGTACACATTCAAAAAGGCTCACACACGGGGGGGGGGGTGTGAACACTGCATGAGTGTTATCATTTGGAGATTGGAATGGGGATTCATCTCATATATTCAATGTGTATATAAGAATATCTAGAGAGGTGCTCGAAAACACAGTGTACTATTTTTGGACTTCTTAGTGGCAATTTGCACACACATATAGGAGAATTGTAACTTGGGTGAAGTGTTATCACAATCTAATATAAATATGCCAGTAATTCATTAGTATATATGCTGTGTTTTGCATTATATAGATATTTAAATAAATGTAATCACATGAAAGGTAGTAAGCATGATGAACTTCTCTTCAGATAACATGAGTATTTTATCATTACTATTAATTACTAAATTTAAATTATAATTAGTATTAGCCACTAGTATCCTAATATGCTCTTTTGAAAGGAATGGATATTTTGATGTGAGTGTTAATTAAAATTCAATTAAGATTAAATTTAAAGGTCCAGTGTGTAGGATTTGGGGGGAATCTACTGGCAGAAGTGTTATACAATATTAAAAACCATGTTTCACCGCAATGTTTCTACAGTGGCCCAGAATGGACATGACATAAACACTTGCTCTAAAAAGGGCCTCTTGCATATGCATTTTTGTAGCTTCCATAGTGTCTAGTATGCACTTGGAAGTAGAGCGTGAGTGCAGGGGAATTCATTTGGTTGCAGTCTGCAACCTACTCCCTATAAGTACTAAATCCTGCATACTGGACATTAAAAGCATAAATACATAAATCTTAAGTTTCCACCACAGACTAATAATAGTAGTAACTAGACAGCATTCAGAGAGCGAAAACCTCTGCCAAGACAGCTCAGTTTTGAGCCAGATCACAACACAAATCAAATGAATTGTTCTGTGGGTCGTACTCGGCGTCTCCAAAAAGTTTCATCAAAATCCGTTCACAGCTTTTTGAGTAATCCTGCTAAAAGACAGAAAGACAGACAGACAAATGCCAGCAAAAACATAACCCAATAAGAGAAATACGATTTTTTTATGTGTGCAAATTGAAATAGTTAATATATTGTAATGTTGGACACGAGGACTGCTATGATAATGAAGCCATGCTATTGATTTGAACCAGTACTGTTAACAAGGAAGAGCAACAAACTGTGCGCTGTTCTATAAATAGTTGTGTAATACAATTAGATATTTTCGGCAACTCAATCTGTTCAGATTGTTGCCTTTCTCTCATTTCTGTTAAAAGAATTTAGTTTTTCAGTTATGTAAAAAGCTTGTCGTAGTTTAATTTAGAAACTCGTGCGCTGGCCGGAGTCATGGCCAATGCTTTCAGGGATTTGTAGATTGAAACCACATGTGTATCCATATTCAGTAGCAGTGTTGAGAACCATCCACTCCCTTCCACACATCATGCCGACAGCTAAGATGTCTACCAATCAGAGAGGGAGAGGGAGCTTTGTTTGGCACTGCTCAGAGCAAGTGTTCACTGACAAATGAACAGCTGCTGTGAACCAAGTCATGACCAAAAACTTCACTCAAACACACACACACACACACACACACACACACACACAATTCTATTCAGGACAACTTCCTGGTTATCACTAATTCACAGATACCAGTTATGCCAGAATGGGTAGATATACTTAATATTGCTTACTGAACATGAAAGTTAACATTTTTAATAAACAGCTCTGGCTCACAGTAATTAATGTTCACTGGTATTTGGCTAAAATGCGACACCATATGCGATGTTTAGACATTGGTTCTAAAACCTCTCCAGTGCACCCACATTGTGACTAATAGGGCAAAAGACCAAAAGCACAAACTGAGGAATCCCACACACATAATAACCAACTCCTCTTTAAAATCCACTGTGACCATCATTCATCATTGCAGAGAGATAAGGGCAATCATACTGGTCCAGTGAAGATTCAGGCACCCTCCATTTCAGAGCAAGCCAGCCCACGTTCAGTGAATGAAGTGCTAGTTACACAGCCTACTTCTATCCACCAGGATATACAGCACAATGGCCACATGATCTGAAGCCCGTGTCTTTACACAATATCATTTCATATTTCATTTACAGAAACTTAAACTGTGAAGAAATGCTTAAAAGTTTCAGAATTTGAGGGGAAAATCAAAGCATTGAAAGTTTGTTTGTTTTTTTCACATAGACATGAATTATCATGGTTTTTGAAAGTGCTTGCCTTTCTATTTTATTGTTTTCTGTGAGTGTCTGTAAACATATCTCATATATGTGTTGTAACAGCAATTAATTAATCTTTATGTGTCTCAGACTATGTCATGTTGGGTCCTTGAATTTGGAGGAATTGGGCCTGAAATGTTCTTGAAAAGTTCTGAATATGTTGTTTAAAAAGGCATGGGATCCCTAGAAACTGTCCCCAGATTAATGGATATATATTCAATTAGATTGTCCTATCATTGACAGATTGCACATCAAGAGATGTCTCGCCTATTGTGTTCATTCATTCATTTAGGGCCTCCATGTGTTTCCAAACCTCACACTTTCTAGATGTTTAGTAAATCCAATTGTCAGAAACTACAGGAGCAGTTTGAGATGTAATCAACTTTGCATTGATTTCAAGTGTCTAATGAATCTATTGGTGTTTGTTTCAACGTCTTAGTGGTATTTTCTGTTGCTCTGACAAGTCCATTTCCCCCTTTATTAAAAATCAAAAAGCTCTAAGATCATCCATGGTTTCAGTGCAGTATTACAGTGTACTGTATATTTGGAGACATCTGTCACAAAGGCATGTGGTTTGAAAGATAAGATGAAGATAGATGTTCTCAGTTTTGCTCTGGGGAGAGGCAAGAAGTGCCTTCACTGTTCAGTCACTCGAGGCATGAGGAGGAGGCTGCAGTCAAATGGAGAAGTGAACGAGTGAGTTGATATTAGTGATGAATGCTACAGTGGTTACTTAAGCCAAGTATCATTCAGTGCTGGTATTGCCCTTCCCCTGGCCTTTCTCCCCACACCCTCATCTTAATTTGACCCAGAAGCAATACATACACACCCATACATTCAAGTCTTAATGATGTGCAAGACCTAAAAAAAAGCCCACTCTCCAATCACACCCGTTTTAATCTACCGTCATCCATCATTTTCTGCCCAGTGAAAATCATCATAATCAGCATATTAGCTTCAATGTCATAAAAACACTTTCTTGAAGCTTTCATCTAGTGTTGTACATTTTATTTTGGACTCGCTGTGATTTTAACAGCTTTGTTTTTGTCCGAGTTCTATTTGTTAAGTGTTTCTTAAGTGGCGGTCAGATGCATTGCACTACTTTGGCAGGAACAGAGCAGTTACATAGTCAAGCTCATGAGTTTACCCGAATGTACAGCCATGTGCAGTCATGGGATTGATTGGTTCCTGCAGTGCCAATAAGGTAATCAATATTTCAGTCGTTTCACTCCCTTTTTTGCCACTGATCTGCCACGTAGTGAAGCAGTCTGTTCTGCTCTACACACTATCTTTATCCTGTACATCCTGAACAGACTGTAGCAGTGAGGATCAAAGATTACCTTTAAGTACCAGAAAAATAAAGCAAGTAGGGGGACCATACTAAATGTGATACTATCCTGTGTTTTGAGTGAGGCATGAGGTGGACGTTTTACTCCATGTTAAAGGTTTCACTTCTTGACCATCCAGATTCAGTGAGTGTGGAAACAATTAAACTTGTTGACATAATTCATTAACAGCAGCAGTTTTTTTTCCTGTTATGCTTTGAACTGCGTTTTGCATTCACTACATCCGCAGATGGGTGATACAGTTGTACTATTCTAAATACATTTTGTTTTAATGGTCCCTAATGGAGAAGCCGTGGTCCAACAGTCACTTTTATTCTAAGCATTAATAGGTGCATTTATCTTGCAAAATAATCACAAATTATGGTTATGAACCTTGTGTTGTTTTTGACTAACACAACCTCTTAAATTTTCATTATTCTTTCCATAACAGAAAACGGTAATTCTCACATTTCAGATTTCTGATTTTCATGAGGACACCTGAATACAAGTCAGCAAAAGATTTTTGAAATCAGTTCACTATTTCAGCTGCATTAACATGTAACAGTAAGATACATGTCCATCCATTGTCCATTCCATCAACCCACTGACAAATCAATATATGATCTTATGTCAAATAAGTTTCAAGTTTGAGAATTTCACTTTGGAAAATGTGGCCAAGTCATGTAAAGAATATGTGATACATTCTGCATAGTGTCTATATAGCACAATTAGCTCTAAAGCAGCACAACTGGAGCCTAATATTCACTTTTTTCCCGGACATTAAGGGTATCTGTGTCTGGTTGGGGACCAGTGTATTCTTAGAAATATGGATATATAATATGGTCCCCTGTACAGATACTGTAGCATCTATGTCCAAGGCATTTGTGCAGGTTAAAAACCCAGTTAAGCATATATGCCTTCAGGTATTCTGTATATCACCATCACATTGAACAGGAATAAAAGGTTTCTTGAGTTTAGAGAAAGAGGCACCAAACAACATGCTCACTACCAAATAACAAGACGAGGAGAATTATTCTGTCAGCTGCATGATAATTAGAGGCATCGTTTGTTTTTTGCAGGTTTTAAACCGAGATGCAAGGACGAGGAACCTTGCCAGTAACAGAGAACTTGAGATATTCAGTGAAGTTGCCAAGGGAAACAGAGAGCATTTATAGTCATAAACAAAACAGAAATTACATTTAAGAGGACCAATCTAAGTATATATCTGCATTTACATTAGCTGACTGAGTTGATTAGTCCGGCATGTTGTACTCGGCCTGACTCCACCTAATTTGTTATCCTCATAACTCATTCCACCGTTATGTAACAGCACTGTGGGTCTTTTCTGACATGTAAAGACTGCATCTTTCATTATTCATACCCTTTCATAGCACAGATCTATCTTGGATCAAGGCCTAAATGGGTCTGAGTATTAAAATGGGGCAAACTTCCTGCATTTAGGAGGGAGGAAGTGCATCATGTGTGCACCAAACCGTCATCAACAGAGCCACTTTTGCAGGGATAAGGCCTATTTCCCAGTCAAAGCATCCATTCCTCAGTAGTAATGGAGGGCTGAGAGTACAGAGCCTCATGGTCGTTACCCATTCTACCATCCATTAGCTGAAAATTGTGTTGACTTTAAAACTAGTTTCTATAAATTCAGTGAGTAGAGTTTGTTGGACTTCAGATTTTTCACTGTAAACCAGGGGAACCGTATTCATTGTTTAGGTTTTTGCACAAAGGAGCCAGTAAGGCAAAAAAGAGGGTCTGACAACATTCCAATATAATGGTCAAACTAGAATGTTGACAGTTTTTTAACTTTCATGACATGATTAAATAATACATACTGTGTTCTCTATCATACTAGATAATGGCAGGACATGGTTTACTCCAACAAGGATGTATGAGTGTCTAGAGATGTCTCTAATGTCGGTTTCTATTTTTAAAAAGGTCAAGACAGCATTTGAAATGCTTCATCTACGCCAATCTGATTACGGAGTGTGCAGAAGAAAGCTTTTAAGGGTGGCTGAAGAGACTTTCTGTTGGCAGGAGCTTCCAGATCTATTCACAATGCATCACTTTGAAGGTCTGTGTAGCTGGAAGGTATGAATGAACATTGATGCCAAATAACTGCATAAATATGCAGAGAGAATGATGATCAACTGTTCCAACAAAACCATATCCTGCAGGATCTCCTCATATGTCCTGTTGTTGTGTGCGTATCAGGTCTTCCTGTATTTCTCTTGTCCCAAAGAGACCCTATTTCTTAGCACTTGTTTCCACAATGGTGCAAAGGAAGATCCACCAGTGAGACTTCCCTAGGAACTGCCTGCATCCCCTGCCAATCTGAAGAGGACACGAAAACAAGCATCATTATCTTAAATACATCATTATCTCCCTTCTTCATTGTGATGATACATAAACAGCCTACAAAAGCATTTGTCCTTTTCATGGTTTGTTTTTACCAATATGATTGCAAATTCTCGGGGTAGGTTTTCATGGTCTAAGAGTCTTATTCTGAGGGTCAGTCTATGATGGGACTATTGCTTTCAAGAGCAATGACTTAATAGGAAAACTGAGGTGCCTTTGTAGAAGTTCGTGCTCTTTCAGCCCTTTCTTGTTGGGATCTCAGTTGCACCAAAGTAGTCATGGCCATCTCTAGTCAGTAGGGGGAGGTGTTGTATAGATGTTCATTCATGAAGTCTTGCTACCTCAAGATGATTCATTCACGTTTTTGACACGATGGATGGTGTGGTACTATCCCAAACATATAGAGGATACTTAACGTGATAACATGACGCTGCAGCATAGTATGTAGTGCTGTGTGGTATATGTTGAATGGAGTTTTATAACCCTAATCCTACATTTTCAAAGTAATCTTTCTCATGATCAACCTAATGAGGGTTTTATAGAGCAAATTCCCTGAAGGTGTCTACAATCTGTGTTTGCGCTGAGTCGATTACTGATTTAAGTTTCCAAGTAACCGTTACCAAGGCTGCAGTTCATTACAGTAGCATCATGCCGTTGACTTCTGTGATTCAGCCTGTGAAATTTTTTATTTTCATTAAGTGTGTTATTTCTAAGCTTGATTTCATTATTTCAACATCAGCATGTTTAACAGATCCATTGACATTAACAAAAAGGCTGATCAGGGTTCACAAACTTCTCAGTTTTTTTTTTCTTTTCAAATTTTCCTATAAGGCTTGAACAAAAAAGAGTGAGCCCATTTTTAAGCACAGTTTGGATTCCAGCTCATTTTCAGCTTTAAACTGTGTGAAACTGTGTTTTTTTGCACAGCGGCTCATTTTACAGTGAGTCTCCTCACATTCTCCCCACTAATTAGCATATCTCTATGCCTGTATGCCTTTCACTGTGTGGAACTTGCTAAACAAGCACAACATTTGAAACCATTCATTCATCTCTGCTCTCTCCAGCTGCTGCTATGGCAACCATTTATGACTGGCAGAAAACAGACAGCACTGTCTGAGCTGCAGTCAGCCTGAACGCTTCAGAGCATGAACACTTATGGGCAGATGAAGAATTGTGATATGAAGAGCTGCAGACTGTGAGGTAAAGACTGGCTCAGCTAACATAATGTTCACTTTTTATGTGATTTATTCTGGAATACTAGATTAATGATACATCAATATACAACTCATGTAGTTTTATGGTAGGGGTGGGTGCTTATATTATTGTTTATTAATTGTTTGTCTTGACAGTACCATGACACATCTGGCATATCAACCCCTGCTTCCCACTGGAAATAAATATCTGCAGCAGAAATGGGACAAAGCTTCTTATGAATTACATAGGGAGAAGGTTAGGAGAAACATGTACTTGGTTTGTGGAATACTGTATTAACTTGCTATCTTTATTTTCAACCAGTTTATCACCGTTCTGTGCCATGTACAAATCTGTGTGTTGTTTTTTTTTCTCCCAAGGTGACATCAACAAAACCAACAATAAACACAAAGCCACCAAAAACCTATGGCCACCTGGCTCTCAAGCTGAAGAAACTAAAGGTTACTGTTTAATCTTGAATGTTTTGACCTCACCTCACATCTTGTCACATGGGTGGCAGCATGATGATTCAATGCAGAAACCCTCCAGAAAGTCTGACTGTGAGAAATGAATTGCCCAGTAAATATAAGAATTATTTTTAACCTCATTTCAAAGTAGAACAATGTATTATTAAACCTGAAGTGATAAAAACAAGTGATAAATTTACAAAAATCCAAATTTTGGAAAGATTAAGAAATGCTTCTTTCAAGTGTCTTCAGCAAGCTTACTCCGTTGTAAATACTGTCCGTATTTCTAATCATATCTTATTGTATTAAGCTTGACGAGGAAAGGAAAACGAAGATTCAGAGGGAAAACAATATGCTTATGGAGAAAATATCACTCATCATGAGGACAACTGGAAGAGTTGACAACAGGAATTATTACGACAAAAAAAGGTTAGTTGAGGTTATGGCAGGACTAACAATGTAAATGTATGTATGTAAGCCAGGCAAGAAGTTGTATTGCCAAGAGATAAGGTGGACCTTGAAACTAAAAACCCAGTTGTAAAGCCTGTGTTTACTCCTCACTGTAGCCTTGGCAAGGAGAAGCGACAGGTGGAGTTGCTGCGTATTACCAAGGAGAATCAAATGATCCTGTTTCGTCTGAGCCAGTGCAAGCCACACTATAATATGAGGAAATGGCATGAGGACTGGCTCAAAACTCTGATGGTGATGGACAGCATTGCACATTACCCACGAGGAGGGGCAAATCAGCAAAAGGTCAACTTTTTTTTAAATAAAGTAACATTACTGCTGTAGTTCATTCATGAAGCACAATCAGAAGCATATGCATTCTAGGTGCTGTAATGTCACATAACATTGACCTCCTAAACTGCATCATATGATCTTTACTCCATAATAATTATTTTATGTGTCAATAACAGGGGCAAGAACAACCCATCAAAAAATACCGTGTTTGTGATAAAGGACAACAGATCAGTGCTGATGCAACCATGCACAGCCCTGAAAGCAACAAGTCCAGTGGCAATGCAGAGACTGAGGGAAATGAAGAAAAGGGAATGAAACCAGCTACAGAGAAGGACATAGTGACATAACCTTTTCTTAACCAAATGCCCCTAAGAAATGCATCTCACTAAGTAGGTACTACAACTGAAGTTATTCGGACAGCCAAAAAGAAGTACCTTCATACTGCTTCAACTCATTTCTCTCCTGGTGGATCTGACATCTCTTACAAACCTAAAACACCCAAGCATGAACTCAAGGACAAAATGCTTTCTTCTTTTGGCTATTTTTTCTATACCTCTGTGAACAAAACACAGATCCAGAGAAACTGCACCTAGATAATATATGGCTCTTTTATGATGTTTGGCTGTGAATTTGTCTAAAAGTATTTGTATTGGTTGTGTACTGAGATCAATTTTGGAGCACAATACTTCTGAGGAAGATGTAATATTCACAAAGACTCTGGCAATCTTTTCAAATATGGTCCTTTGGGAAAAAGAACAAATAAAATAATTAATAACTAAAAATGAATTCAATAAAAGTGTATTTTTTTGTTTTTACATTATTTTACAGCTGCACATACGTATACTGAAAGTCAAAAAGTCCAGCTTTAATGCGGAACTGTAAATCCACTGTGAGTTTCCTTACGGCACGAATTTGCAGAACACTCGCTGCAGAAAGAAGCCGCGGATTTGATTTTACGCAGCTAGCAAGTTAGCGCGTATTGTTTTGTGGACACTTTGATACATTATTTTTGTCTCTTAGAATGACACACTTTTTATAGTCATTGTAATAGTTAAAAAAAGAACAATCAAAATGAATCTCGACAGACTGCGAAAGCGGGTACGACATTATATTGACCAGGTAAGAAATAATTTCCTAGAGTTTCTGTGTTGCTGGCTAATGCTAGCTTGAGTGCAAACCTGGCGTCAATAGTAGCAAACCTTCATAGATTGCCTGACTGGCTAACGTAGTGCTGTCATCAGGCAGCAAGCCACCCACATCTAATTCGTACATATGAATGAGTCTTGCCTTGTTCTTGTGTGTGTTCTCAGCAACAGTATCAAAGTGCACTGTTTTGGGCCGACAAGATAGCTTCTCTTTCTCACGGTGAGTGGGTGCTGTTCTTGCTCTTTATGGTAATAGCCTAAATAAACTATCATTTATGTCACCTAAAGGTACACAACTAATGTTCGTTGTAATTTTGTTCTGTTCAGTATATGATTTTGTGCCATTGTTACGTAGCATTACAACTGAGAAGAAACTTTACTAGTGGAGATGAGGGATGAAACAGTAGCTTGCCAATGCTCTGCATGTTGCAGTGAAGTCTGTCAGTCATGGCTCTCTAACGTCAGAAATTGTTGACCCTGCCTCTTTGTCTGACATACAGAGGATCCCCAGGATATCTACTGGCTAGCTCAGTGCCTTTACTTGACCTCACAGTACCACAGAGCCTCCCATGCCCTCCGTTCACGAAAACTTGATAAGGTAATTGCATTTACTGTCATGTATCAGAAGGTCGTTTTCACGTGGAGTTTGCATGTTCTCGTAGGTGTGAATGTGAGCGTATATCAGCAATGTGATGACCCGGAGAGGTGTCCAGCATGTCCAGCCCCCCCTCAGTATCAGTAGAATTATCTCCAGTCTGAAATAGCACTTGTCTTCTCGCACACAGTTGTATGGAGCCTGTCAGTATCTTGCCGCTAGGTGCCATGTAAGTAACTGGAAAATCCATTCTGTTGAAGTTTGAATTTACAAATTACAGTCGAGAGAAATCTGTTAGATATGTTTATGTTTGTCTAGTATGCTGCCAAAGAGTTCCAGCAGGCCTTGGATATCCTGGATGCAGAGGAGCTAGCTAGTAAGAAGCTGCTGGACAGGAGTGGGAAAGAGGACAATGGAACGTCTGAGTCACCCAAGGATTGGGACATGTCCCCTGCCTCTGTAAGTTTTGCCTGCCGTTTAAATACTGGAAAATAGTAAAGAAAAGCAGTGTGACATAAATGTTGTGGACAGAGCTTTAACACTAAATTAAATAATGTCATGGGCATTTACTTGCGACTCAGTTTCTTCTCCCTGGTTTACTCTCTGAAATATTTCAGATCAACAGCTCCATCTGCCTCCTGCGGGGTAAAATCTATGATGCAATGGACAACAGACCACTGGCCACCTCTAGCTACAAAGAGGCCTTGAAACTTGATGTGTACTGCTTTGAAGCCTTCGATCTTTTAACGTCACACCACATGTTGACTGCACAGGAAGGTGAGGCTTATCTGTGGTAATGATGTGCTCAGATGTTTAGATTTTCCCTGCTGATATGTGCCATTTGTTATCATTTCAATGACTTGTAAAGTGTCAGCATATGTGAAATGTGTTGTTCTTTTTTCAATAGAGAAAGACTTCCTTGACTCACTTCCTCTGAGTGAACAGTGTACTGAAGAAGAAGAGGAATTGTTACACTTCCTATTTGAAAATAAGTTAAAGAAGGTAGGAAGGCGTTGCATTTATTTATTTTTTCTATATTTTTCACTTTCACAAGAGAAACATTAGCTCCGTCCTCTGTGCCCTTGTTAGATTGTTTTTGCATTGTTCAAAATGATTAAAAGCTCCTAGTTGAGTGCTTGTGTAGATCGTCATTCATTCAGGTCATGGCAATCCTCAAAGGTTGAATCTGCAGCAACTTGACTTGCTTCTGATTTGACTTCTTCACCAGTTGCCTCTTGGATGAGTAGTGAAGCATCTTCAAACTCTAAATAGAAAAATAGAAGTGCAGTTGCTTCTGATTCAACCTTCAAGGATCACCAAATCGAGCCACAATTCTGCTCAGGATGTTACTCAAAATAAATTGCAGTTACATGTTCATATAACAAGGGATCATCACAAAGAATATAATCTATAATATATAATATATATATAATATATATCGAATATATAATCGATCCCAGATAACCACCTCTCTTTTCCTTTAATTTGAGCTCATAGAGAGCTAACAACCAAATGATGCTCTCAAATGTTGCAGAGCTTCATTTGTATACAGTCAATATAATTTAAAATGCAAATGGCTATTATGTATATTCTGGCCTGTTTTTGTTTGAAACCCTCTTCATTTGTCTCTTTGTCTGTACTCATTGCTTTATTTATTTACCGCATGCTCACATTTAAACCTGACACCCACCTTTCACACACATACATAAATACACAATCACTCTCTCCTTCTCCTTCCCTCTGCAGTATAACAAGCCTAGTGATTTGGTGGTACCAGAGATGGTCAATGGTCTTCAGGACAACTTGGATGTAGTGGTGTCTCTTGCTGAAAGACATTATTATAACTGTGATTTCAAGATGTGCTACAAACTCACATCAACGTAGGTGTCTTCAGTTTTCCTCAGTTTGTTGTTAATTTTTATGTGTTGCATTAATCAAATTGCTCTGCAAAGGATGTAGTAATTCATAAGGAGCTGCTCTTTTACTGTGGGGACTACATACATCATACCAAAAGGGAAATATCTCACCACTCTACATGGTGTGAAGATTTCCCTACTGTACAATTTTTCCATAAGATTCATACCATATCCCAACCAGAGGACATTACTTGGTCCAATACACATTTGTGAAGTGATTGTAACGTAAAGTCAAACAAAAAAGCTAATAGCTTTCATTAGCTTATTTTGTTTGACTGACTTTGTTTGAGCTAATGAAATGCATAATACCACCCATTGCAGTTGAACTCTTTTTAAATAGCAAGTAAAAAAAAGTAGGATGTGGCATTTCAGTCATAAGAGTTCATTTCATTCTTTAATGCCTTGTTCACATACTTAGAAGAAGAGGATTTCTTAGTCAAAGTCAAAGTTCATATAAACAAATGGGAAATTCAGATTTTATTTTCTTCTATTGACTGACTGGAAGACAATGAAACTTTAAATGTCTCTCTTATTATACATGACAGTTGTCTTGAGTTGATTTCTCAGTTGTCACTTTTTAAAATCAGAAGTTGGAAAATGATTTGATGTCTGCACTATGAAAAGTCGAGTTTGTGCAGTAAAATGTTCATCACACAAACATGTTCAATTTACCCTCTGAAGAGAAAATGCAGGATTAGTTAATGCAGCTTTGTTATTGTATTCCAGGGTGATGGTTAAAGATCCTTTCCATGCCAACTGCTTACCAGTCCACATAGGAACACTGGTGGAGCTTGGAAAAGCAAATGGTAAAATATAAATCGAACACCAATGCATATAAATGGTTAGCTCGATTGCTTGGTGTATCCATCTGCATAATGATGCTCAGTTTCTAAATGTTTACCCCTCTTTACCCTGCAGAGTTGTTTTACCTCTCACACAAACTTGTAGACTTGTATCCCAACAACCCAGTAAGTGTTGAAACTATATCACTATACACTTTCTCTCCTTGTTTACACAATTTACAGTATTTTTTAACCACATACAAACTATTTACAGGTATCTTGGTTTGCTGTTGGATGTTACTATCTCATGGTTGGCCATAAAAATGAACATGCTCGGCGTTACCTAAGGTTTGTATTTGCACACTCAAAAGAGGAAGTACATCCTGTTTGAGGCCACATTACAGGCTGTTTATATTTAGCTCAAATTATACGTATTGTGTGTTGTGTTTCTCCTGTAGTAAAGCCACCACGCTGGAAAGGACATATGGTCCTGCATGGATTGCCTATGGTCATTCATTTGCAGTGGAGAGTGAGCATGACCAAGCAATGGCTGCTTACTTCACTGCTGCCCAGCTGATGAAAGGGTAGGTGCATGCTGTGTGAGACCTCACCTCAATATGCTTTTAGAAATGGTTGTCTTTTTAGCCATACCAGGTTGAGATTTATTATATAAAAATATACCTCTCTTGTCAGCCTTTATCAGAGAAGGGATGTTCAAATAAGAAAAGCATATCACTTTATGTAATATCTTACAAGTTACAGTTGAGTTCTGCAGCTGAGTTGTTTCATTCTGTGTTGGAAAACAGACACATAATATCAGTCAATAAAACCTCAGATGGCCACTGTTGATAGAGCACAAGTTTAACTTTTTAGAGGTGACTTGTTTGAGATATGTAAAATGTAGACAGGCAGATTTTTAATATGATTTATGATCAGCCAAAACTGCCCACCAGTTGTTGACAAAATGCTACTACAACACAGATTCCAGAAAAGTTTGGATGCTTTGGAAAACATAATTGAAACAATGTTATAATTTGCTTATTGTCTTTGACATATACTCAATTGAAAGCAGTAGAAAGACGAGACAAGGACTTTAACGTTTTACCTCATCAACTTGATTTTGACTTTTGATTTTTGTAAATGTATTCTTATTCCGAATTTGATGCCAGCATCACATTTCATATATTTGGTTATGTTTGACGTCTCCTGCTCTCTCTTATTCAGATGTCACTTACCCATGCTCTATATCGGCCTTGAGTATGGTTTGACCAACAACTCCAAGCTGGCCGAACGCTTCTTCAGCCAGGCACTTAGTATCGCTCCAGAGGACCCATTTGTCATACACGAGGTGGCGGTTGTTGCCTTTCAAAATGGAGAGTGAGTCATGCAGTCACAGATACGTACAACAGCAAACTGACAACTTGCTTGACCAAATGAGGAGTGCCTGTTTTTTGTTTTATATGAATTGACTGTGATTTACACTACCAGTCAAAAATTTGGACACAGTTTCCCATTCAAGTGGATGGGTAACTGTGTCCAAACTATTGACTGGTACTGTACATTACTTTGACCATCAGCTAAACATTGCTGCAACTACCAATGATTAAAATGTACCATCTTACGGAAAGGATAAAGGGATTGTAAGTAGACTGTGAGTTCAGTATCTTGCTCAGCATGCAGGCGATCGAACCACTGACCTTATAAGTGAACGGCTGCTCTGCCTCCTGAGCCACAGCCTGAACTGAAAGATCTGATCTCTCATAGGGTCAGATCATTCAAGATAGAGAAAGGCATATTTTCTCATACAACCCCATGCAGTTAGTTTGTTTGATTTGTTCAGATAATCATATACATTGATTCTATCTAGTTTGTTCATTGGAGCTACTTTCTCCTGATTAAATAGTCCCTATGAAAACTGCTAACAGCAACATTTGTGAAGTGTAATTTGTCAAAATACCAAACAACATTTTGTTAATCTTTATTATAAAACACTGCTGAATCACATCAAAACTATCAGCAACATATGAATGTGTTCTTCTGTAAACTGTAGACTGCTGACCCTGTAAAGCATGAAAACATATATAAACACAAATTTAAGAAATGAATGCACCCAATGTAAAGATGAGTTGGAACTGATATAAGGGGCACAAAGATTTCACACACTGGTATGTGGTTTATTTTAATGAAAATTCAGATGTGCGGTTAGAATGATTTTCCTATCTACTGTTTCAGCTGGAAGACAGCAGAGAAGTTGTTTCTTGATGCAATGGAGAAGATTAAAGCCATAGGGAATGAGGTAACAACTAATTTATTAATCACAAAAGTATAACTATGACAAACATCTTTGATCATGACCATGTCTCTGCAAGTGTTACCTAATGTTTGCTTTTTCCTATTTGTCTCTAAAATTAAGGTCACTGTGGACAAATGGGAGCCTTTGTTAAACAACTTGGGTCATGTGTGTAGGAAATTAAAGTAAGTATGAAGCCAATTTTATTGTGCAATTTTTATTTGAATGATCGGTCTTGAATCGTCCCAATAGGAGAGTGGGTTGCACTGGCAGCTCTGCTTGTTTTCTAGTTGGCATCATGTATGTATGGGAGGCTGAGTTGAGCCTGTGTTGAAACTAAAAGAAGATTAGTTGAAGAGCACTCCTAATTTGTTTGTTCCTCTCCGTATTGTTTGTCGTTCACCATCCTGCTACAAATGATTTTCAGAGATGTGCTTAAGCCTTGTTTTGTTGCACTCGTTCATAGGTAGGGCACTCATGGAAAATTCATGAAAAAAACCCTTTAATGAATTATGCACAGCCACCACTAAGTAGGTATAAGGGTTTTGTGCAGTGTGCTACACAAGTGGTTGTTTGAAAGGTTTGATAGTTCCTATGTAGCAAGTGTTTCATCCATACAAAGTGAAGGCCTCTTGTTGGTACTTGATGCATCATTAATATATGTAAACACACAGCATTGAAACATACTTAAGTCACTTAATAATGGTTACTTTACAATGTTTAGTGGCGAAGGTGTATTATTTTTGTTGTGTTGCTATCTTTGGCTGCTGCTTCTACAACAAGCTGAGGTTATTATAACTCAGGCCTTTTTATACTTTGGACATAATCCTCTGCTGGGAAATTGTCATCTTTTGTCTCTGTGCCTTTCTCTGTCTTTGAAAACAATGAGTTCTACACCATCTGCAATGTAAACATAGTCGTGTGGAGCGGTCGGAGGATCTTCTTAGTGTTAACTGCCCTTTTTTAAAATAAATTTCTAGTCACGACGTCCTCATCATATTGGTTTGTATTTGTATCACTGACAAACACACTCAGTCTCTATCAGCAGACACATGCCCAAAAAGAAGACCTGTTTGGTCATCGTCAGACTAGATGCCTGTGCTAGGAAACAAGTTCAGCATACCCAGAATATCTTGTTATCTGGTTTTGCTAAGCCTAACGACCAGAATCACACAAAGTTGGTTTCCAAAAGTCAACCCAGGTTTTGTCAATGTTACCATAAGTATGTTCCCATAAAAGGGGTGGTGTTTTCAGCATATGACCATTCACAAACATGGACAAGTCTACTGGCAGCAGAGTGGTGTATTTTTCATATTAAGAGGAAACTATAACATTAGACAAATACGAAGAAGTTAAACACTTAATCCAGGCTAAAAGCAACACAGTTGCAGCAGCCAAATGCAGGACAGCTGGTAGAAAATTGCAGACTGAATGTGCAATTTATAGGCTTTTAATAAAGTATCACTGCCTCATCATTAGTACACAAGTAGTCTATAGACTATAATTACATTTGTATATTACATTAAGTGAATGTGTTGCATATATATTCACTCTTATAATGTGTTTTTTACAGCTTTAGCCTTATTCCTATGCTGCAACCCCAGCAGTGTCGAACTGACATGGAAGCAAAAATGTCATTCAAAGCTAAAGTCATTCAATTAGTTACCATAGGATTGTATGTTTTGACATTGCTTGCCTTGCAGTCAGTAGGAAATAATGAAATGAAGACAGGAGGGGACCCCCCCCTACACAGGGACACACCTCTCACGGTCCCCGTCCTGAGCTCAAGCGGATCTATGAATGATCCATTTTCCAGACACTTAATTGGTCAGTAGGCAAAGCATTTACATGTTTTGATCTGTTATCTAAAACAAAAACTGCTCTGCAGCTGATTAGGTGTGCAGTGCAAGTTACCATGGTAATACCACAGTAATAAGTGAATCACTGTTGTAACCCTGACGGTTAAGCCCATATCCTGCCTCACAGTACACATCTCCACATATATGCTGACCAAACAATGGCAGCAGGAAGTTACTGACACACGTCATTGCCACCCACAGGCAGTTAGTTGCAGTATCAAGGAAGGGCTGATGGATTGAACAGGAAATGTGCTGATTTTTACAAAACTTATATTTTGCATGATTGAAATATAAGAGGATGAACTTGTATCCCTTAAGCTTTCGAAATAAAAAAAAAACATCCTGTGTCAAGTCAAGTTCTTTAGAAAATAGCACTCATTGCCTTCAATGACAACATTTTTCAAAATTGCAGATGTTATTGCATTCCTTGCCTGTAGATGTATACTTTACTGGCCTGACACTGCTGTTGCTCTGTTATTGGATGATATGTGCAGTTAGGTTTGGGTGCTCTGAATCAAGTACTGTGGCCTTGTTTATATTGGCTGTATTAAATGTTTACCACCATTCAGTTTATCTTTTAAAATGTACTGTTTGGTGAGATGTATCTCTGAACATTTCTGCAAAATCTGCTTATGAAATGTTCACTTCATTGATATCATCTTTGTGTATTCTGGTGTTTGTTTTCTGTAGAAAGTATGACCAGGCTCTGGAGTACCACCGTCAGGCACTGGTGTTAATCCCTCAGCATGCCTCCACCTATGCCTCCATAGGATATGTGCACAGCCTCATGGGCGACTTTGAGAGTGCCATTGACTACTTTCATACGGTATAATGACTTTTTTTCAGTCTGCATGAGTTTGTTTCTTGCATAAAAACCTCGAGTACTGAGTATTTAACATGAACAATGTGATGGGGGGTCGATGACCTCCTCTGAGAGAACAAGAAGGAAGAGGAGTATCATGGAAAATTGGTACTTTTCAAGGGGAGCAAATTAGAGTTTCCTTGAATGTCATTTTTTTAAACTAGCAATTATTTAAAAATGATAGTAGAAGGGCACTCAGATCACATAAGATCTTGCCCAACCCTACTATCAAGTTTCATCAAAAGTAGTTTTTGTGTAAACCTGCTAATATTCAGACAAACAGTCCAATAAATAAACGTCGGTGAAAACAGAACTTCCTTGATCATAAGATCAGCTGTAAGGCAGAAGCAACAATTAGTACAACTTTTGAAGTGCATAGAAACATCACTTTTTGAGATGTTCTGCCATCTAACAAACAGACAAACGGCAAAGAAAACTCAACCACCAAGGCAGAGGTCACTAGAAATTATAATTCTTTAGTTAAACTAATCTTGTGACACATTTACAAATGCACTATGACATTTGTAGAGTTATGGTACTTTGTTGTTTTTGTTTTCAACAGTCAGAATAAATACATACTCGGTCACGTTAAAAAACACGTTGCATCAACTGTGATTGGTTGATTGATGTTTGTCAACAAATGTAAGCCATGCTTGATGTTGGTTTGGTTTCTTTTCATGCAGGCCCTTGGACTGAAAAGGGACGACACTTTCTCTGTGACGATGCTCGGTCATTGTATTGAGATGTACATTGGTGACACAGATGCCTATATAGGTAGGATTACAGCTCCTGTATACTGTGGTTTCAGAAGAGCTGTTATTATCTTTGATGGCTGTCTTGAAAATTGGATTACTTTATTGTTACAAAGTCAAAACTAGGTCAGAATCCAGCTGTAGATGTATGAATACTACTTTTTGTTATTGTCAAATGTCTTCTTGCTCTGACAGTATTGGAATGAGCTTTTATTGTAACTGCTTCATACAGAAGAAAAAGTCCCTCAGACAATTCTTTATAGAAATACAACCTTTATTGAGAGTAACTTGGTCTAAACAAATATTTGAGAGGGAACAGAAATCTCAGTGGAAGATATCTCAGAACCTCCGAAAACAAATCCAAAAGTATCTGTAGGGTCAGACACTACAACTACAAATGAGTTTTTTAACTTGTGTCAGTCAAACATTTCCTTTAGTGGCAAATATCTGTTGTTTTTTTGTTTCCACCAAGGCACAGACATCAACGACAAGGTGCGCGGCAGCTTGAACACTCCAGCGCTG
The DNA here is from genome assembly GCA_037577475.1 of Chaunax sp. Z400. NCBI lineage: Eukaryota > Metazoa > Chordata > Actinopteri > Lophiiformes > Chaunacidae > Chaunax > Chaunax sp. Z400. The sequence goes on from CM075196.1 coordinate 7,581,847, forward strand.
ATGAAGATGCTGAACACCTCAGAGCCTGGTGACCTTGTAGCCACACCAAGATTGGAAGACACGAGCATCACGTCCTTAGAAACACCACTGCCTAATCAGGACAAGATGATGCTGGAGACTCCTCTACGACTGTCTTTAACCCTGGAGTGTGACATGTATGAGAGCGATGTGATGTTAGACACCTTGTCAGACACCAGCACGTGATCTCATCCCGTCAGGAGGTGGAACTGTCACAGCAACGGGTTGTTGTAGGTACACGTATGCGAGCCCAGGACAACTTTCAAACCAGAACTTTGCCACCTATCCTCAACCAAAGGTTTCCTGTGGATTCTCCCTCTTGTGCATTAGATACAGCTATTTCTGAAAGTGGCAATACATTGAACATGTCAATGTGAACATTATGAACATGAGTAAGAGAGTGTGAATTTGTTTACAGCAGTTGCTGTACATCATTGATTTTGCAAGAATGCACTTTAAAAGGGGAATTGACATGTGCATTGGTTAAGGGGTTTAGTACTATGTTTAGAATTGGACCTGGGGTTAAGCCTGAAGACACTGGGAGCATGTGGTCCTCTGACACGTGACTGAACAAAGCAACCACAGCTGCACACCTCACATCAGATTCAGAAGACTAGTCACTTATTGCTGCCTATGGCAGGACCCTCTGTGTTGCTTAACCTGTGGATTTACACCTTGAATAAAGAGCTCACACAAGCAGTTTCAATGAAAACCATTTTTGTCAGTACAATACAATAAACCTTGCATTTATCTTAAAGATTTTAACATCTGTTATGCTTATTTTTTCTACCTATATCCTTTATTTTCTACATACTGTTAGATCATTAAAATGTTTTGACAGAATCCTCATTGAGATACTGTAGATTATCATTCTGATGTCTAAATGTATAAATTACTTTTCATTTCAAAACCTGTTGCATCATGAAATCCTGTTTTAGTCAACCACTAAATGTTTTAAGCAGTTATTTGATCAGAAATATTTTTACAGTATGACTTTTTTTAAAACTCAATATGCTCTGATAATTATGCTAATATTAACTTCTGCCAAGGAGGTCATGTTTTCACCAGCATCAGTTTGTTGGTTGGCAGGATTACACAAAAATGATTTTCTAGCCATTACATTATGAGGTGGACCCAGCTAGAGAGGCAGATTCAGATTTTCTTTTTTTTAAACTTTGTTAAATATTGACTATACAATTTCACGATTTCCTTCTATTATGCATAAACTCCATTACAGAACTTGGTAGAACTGTAGGCCATGTGGCAAGGAAGAATGCATCACATTTTAGAGTGGATTCAGATAAAGGGATGGATTCAGAATTATTTTTTCTTTTCACCTAATTTTCTTTTTCACCATTTGTGCATAAACCATTTACCAGATTACAATGACAACAGGTGGGAGAGTGGTGTTAGTGCCAGTGATGGATGCATTGAATTTTGGAATAGATCTGGATGAAGGGGTGGATCGATTTCTTTTTTCTATGTTCTGCTCTACTGAGTGCCCCTCCTGTAAAGTTAGTTATAGTCATTGTAGTTACAGAATCACAAACCAAACATCTCTTGGAAAATTATGTTAAATTTTTTTTTCTAATATTATTTCAAGTGTTAACTGTTCTTACACCCAACTGTCTTAAACCATACATTGAAATATTTAAATATATAAGTATTTCACCTTGTCTATCTACTTTTTTTAAGTAGTGCAGATCAAATCCACGTGCAGCAAAGCTAGGCACAATGTAAGACTAAATTTACCACTTCATCCCAACCCTTCCAGGGAGATGGGATTAATGTCAGCTGTATCTAGTGGTGTGAAACAGTCCCACTTTAAGGGAGGAGTAAGGAGGTCCCCGCGCATCGACTGAAAACGCACAACTCCTCTCCATCCCTTCTCTGACATTCACAGGCACAGATGTTTTTCCCTTTACCTCGGGAACATTTTTCCAATGGGGAGCGGCTTTAGTAACACCAGGAGAGATGGGCTGTACTCCGTCTAAGTCGGCCGGCATTTACAGCCAAGAAAAGGTCTGCCGGGAATTGGACACTTCCTCCACCTATGTTCCCAACCTGAAGAGCTCATTGTCGACACCAGAGAAACCTCGGCTGAGTGAGGAGACCAGCAATGGCAGGCAAGCTTTCCTCAATAGTGAGTTGAGTCTGTTTATAGTTTAAGGAATTATTTAAAATCGTATTATGTTTCGTCTGCTACAAAACATTCCTATTTGAAAAGTTAGTCTGTTGACCTTTTTTTTTTTTTTTCTTTTTTTTCCTCAGTACCCTGTCGAGACGTTCACGGTCGGTCCCTGAGCCAGTCCTCCTTCTTCGACCGCTGGGGCTCTGCGGGCAGTATCTCTCCAAGCAGCTCGTGCTGTCCCAATCAGTTCAGCCCGACTCCGGACCTGCGCGGTGACTCTGGATGCTGCGGGACTACTTAAGTTTTATAAAATGGATAAGCACGACACACGGGAGTCGGTTTATTTATGTCACACCACATGAAATTGTGTGATGCAAAAACGTTTTGGCCTGCTGATTTATGCTTATGTTGAATTTGGCATTTCACATGAGAGATTTCATCCATGAGATTTCATGAGAGATTTCATGAGAGATTTAACCACCTGTTAAGGAACACGAGAGGGAGACTGTATGGCACGCGCTCTCGTTTTACCACCAAAGTAATACACATAAACGTAGCTCTCATTATCTTGATTACAGATGGTATCAGTAATGATAAAATAGCAATCAGCCACAGTCGTCATGTTAAATTTCACCGATCAAAAGAGCTTATATAGAGTGTGATGAATGAGCATACACTGATTCGACTGTAGGTCCGCTTTTTGTTGTGATGTGTAATATGAGCAACTGTACAGGCTATGATGTGATCTATGGTGGAGACAACTTTCATAATTAACACCATGTCTTTTGTTTTTGAAAATCCATATGTTCAATTGTGATGAGTAAAATAAGACCCTAACACAGAGACACGATTAACTTTTGATTTATTTTGTGTACCATATTTCTCCCAGAAGTCTGAAAGAAAGAATTCAATAACAATTCCCTCCCCTGCCCCAATAGTTGCGTTCTTAAGAGCAGTAAGGACGCTAACACACCAGACCATCTTTTTTTTTTTCATCGTCTCAAGTCCATTTTCTTTGTTTTCTCGGTTTCACACCTGTGATAGTAGCTGAAGGCTTCCAGACACGTGGCTACAATCAGACTAGCATTATTATGATATCAAAGCTGTCTTTTTAAATCGCTCTCCACTCGCGATACAACTTTACTCTCTCGCGAGAACACATCGACACGGGCGAGAGGGAGATGGAGAGAAATGAGGTCTGAAAAGGACCAAATGACCGTGGGCAAGGAGAAAAGCGTCGAGATACACTTTAGAGACATTCCAGGAGAGCAGGAAAACACTCCCGGTAACCCCAAGCAGAAAGAAGAGAGGAAAGAGATTTTTACGAAGGTGGGTATCCGAGCGTTTACGACGTTTCACATTGTTTACGCCGTGTGTAAAACAAACATGGAGGAGCATGGAGGGAGGTGGGATCATTTCAGCACCGAGGACAGCGACAGGAGCAGGACGAACTAGATTCGAGACGATGTCGCAGTTTTCTCCAACCTGTCAGCTGCACCTACAACCTCTTAACAGATTACATTTCATATTTGCCTCTTGACGTGTGCATTTAGTGTTTAGGAAATGTAATAAACTGCAAAAGATTTTCAAAAATATATCCCGTCTACATTTTGGCGCACACGCCCTCTCAACATTTTATGCCACAAGTCCCGCGTTTAAACTCCAAAATCCTAGTGAAATTGTTGCCAAGCAGGTGCATCCGAGTAATACGGCAACTAATAGCCTATGATTTCCAGTACTAATTGTACTGCAGTGATGGTAGGAGCGGGACCACAAGTGGCGTCATTACTAGCGCAACAACATTTCTCAGCGCGCGTCGTGGTAGCATTTCTCTTATATCAAACAGCTTTTCAGGAGCTTAGCTCTTTTATCGATGTAGTTGTGTGGAAGGGCCTATGGAGGCTACATTTCTCCCAGGTGTTTGTGGAACTCAAGCGTAATACTGTTAAGAATACGTAAGTGACGCCATCGCCGTAACGGACTTGAATGCGATGACGTCTCTGCACAAAAAAAAAAAAGAAAAAAGAAAAGATGACGTCTCTGCTGCAGCCTAATGTAGAGACGCGATGACGCTAGAAAGGAGACGGCGAATTGTGGCATTAAAATATCATTGTAAGCTACATCACTATGTAGAGGAGTGACGTTTCTTATTGGTACATGCAGAAATGTAAATAACTCTCACTTTTCCTGCTCCCCTCAAACCCCTCCTTTCCACGCCAAAACAGTGTAACTAATAGTTTATCTTACTACACTTTCCAAGGAGCTTGCACACAGATTATATGTTCTAGTGTATAAAAACACTGTAAAAAATGTTGAGGACTGCTCCATGTTTTTAGTAATATACAATCCCTTTAAATTAAAGTATTTTATGTGCTTTCTGTAAAAATTCAGCCTTATATTTGATATATTTGGAAGATTTGAGCTCTACATAACAATTCAAAATAAAGTTCTGAGAGTTTGAACATGTTTTGCCTACACAGCATGAGTTTGTAATGACCTGTTTGAGGTCAGGGAGGGTTAAGGAGTTAAAGGGGAACTCAAGCAGTTTAGCGATGCACTTCTATTCTGTGTATGACGCTCCAAAAGTGCTGCACCCTACACTAACCCTAATGCAACCCAGCAGAGTCTGTGTGGTAAACATTGTCTTATTTCAAACTGCACAACCACCGTTAGTGACTGAATGTAGGCTTTCTGATTCAAACATATTCAATCCAAAACAACTCTGAGGACATCACCATCATAATTTTTCTAACTTTATACAGCAATATATCAAGACTAGATGTTAAAAGCTGAACCATCCTTTGGGCATAAATACATTAATTATCTACCAGCAAGTTTCTTCCTGTTGAACTGAAGAGAGAATAAATAAATGACTGATTTCAGGTGGTGCTTCGAAGACTTCCACCCAACTTATCAAAGGACCAGCTAGAGGAACAGCTCAGTCCTCTCCCATCCTATGACTATTTTGAGTTCTTTCAAGCTGATCAAAGGTAATCATGATAACTTTTTTAACAAATCAACAAATGACTTACACTCTACTTAAGCTTAATATAGCAAATCATGTTGTTTTCTCCTTATATGAGAATGTTTATGATTTCTCCCTCTTTCTGTGTCTCTCTTTCCACAGTCTTTACCCCCACCTGTTCTCCAGAGCATATATCAATTTTAAAAACCCTGAAGATATCCTGCTGTTTAGGGACCGATTTGATGGATATGTCTTCATTGACAACAAGGGTATTTCTTGATTTTGTTTAAACTCAGTTTGGCTTTGTTTCCAGTATCGTGGTGATGAATGTAAGCATACAGTGCAATCGGTTCTGCTATATTAATGCAAACAAACAAGTATGTTTGTCTTGTTGCTACAGGCTGAATTTTATGGTCAGAGAGTAGGCTTTAGAGCTTTTTTCACCATTGTTACTATCTGGTTGCTGGTCTGTTAAATGTTGAGCTGGCCTTTATCTCAATATTTACTCAGGCCAGGAATATCCTGCAGTGGTAGAGTTTGCCCCCTTCCAGAAAATATCCAAGAAGAAGCTGAAAAAGAAAGATGCCAAAGCTGGGAGCATTGAAGAAGGTACTGGAGCTTGTAGCTTGTAAATATATTCTTATTTTATGGATTTAAGATGTACATAAATCCAATATTTGTCATTTTGTGATGATTGCTTTAATTAACATTCATCTTGGTACTGAAACTCCCTCAGACCCAGAATATAAGCGGTTCTTGGAGAATTATTCCTGTGACGAGGAGAAGTCTATGGCCAACCCTGAGACTCTGCTGGGAGAAATAGAGGCCAAAACCAGAGAGCTCATAGGTGCAGTACCATATGCAGAGATGATGATCAATCATATGAGTTTCAGTATTCAGATATGTATTAGCAGCAGCCACCTTCATCAATTGTTTACTTCTCTCCGTTTTTTATGGATTCAGCCAAACGGACCACACCACTGTTGGAGTACATCAAAAATAAAAAAATTGAGAAACAGGTCAGAAAGGAAAAATGCATAAATGCAAAGAAAATACCTGCACATTGTTTTAAATCATGTAAAGAATCTTTTCGGATGTGCTACATATTTATTTACAGAGAATAAGAGAGGAGAAGAGAGAGGAGAGGAGAAGACGAGAGCTTGAAAAGAAACGGCAGAGGGAGGAGGAAAAGAGGAAGCGGCGAGAGGAAGAGAGGCGTAAGCGGAAAGAGGCAGAAAAACAGAAGAAATTGTCTGACAAAGACATCAAAATTAAGGTAATTCTGCATAAGTAAAGAGTTTCACAGTATCTAGTATCATGTTATTCTTTGAATGGTGTAGCTTGTATTTATGGATTCTGTTGCATCTTACATTGTCTGCAATGCTGCAGCTCCTGAAGAAGAGTGACAGGGATGATGATGTGGATTCAGATCGAATGAGGGACAAAGGTGACATTGGGGAGACAGACAGAGGCAAATGGGAGAAAGCTGGAGGACAGGTGAAGTCAAAGGACTCCAAGGAAAAGTAAGGATTGTGAAATCTTCACGGTTGCAACTTTCTCTTACAGGAAGTGTTGTATGAGATGGCAACTAATAAAAATTCGGTACCACTTTGCATTCAGGCATACAAACAACAGCACTTCACTGAGGCGATCAATAAAGCCTGCACTTTTAGATATATTTCAGTCCTGCAGTTTTCTATGTTTGCAGCTTTATTCCAGAAGGTCAAGGGTCAGGCAGTCATTGGGAGAGTCTTTCCTGTTTAATTAAACAGCTTGTATATGAAACTGACATATGACATTTGCAGATACATACAAGCAATATTCATCTATATATTATGGTAGAAAAAACTTACACCCTAGTCTTAAGTGGTATCCAAAATGTTCATGATGTGTAGTAATTCTGAATTTTCCATCTGTGCAATCTCTACTCTGACCAGTAGAGGTCAGCCTGAGAGTGACAAGGATCAAAGAGAGCAGCACAGCCGCAGACAGAGAGATAAAGACCACAGAGGAAAAGATGAAGAGAGGAAAAGACAGCGGCACCACTATGAGTTTGACAAGTTTATGCGTCGCAAAGATGAGACCAAATGGGGGAAGGGCTACTGCCAGGACAGAGCCAAGAAAGAGGGCCACCATCATGGCTATTCTTACTGTCCTGACAGTGGAGACAAACTGGGAAAAGAAGACAGGGAGGACCTGGGTAACAGGAAGGAGCGCCTCAGAAACAAGGTGAGCGAGAAGGTGAGCATGAGATGGGGGAAAGGTGACAATTAATTTCTTTGTCTCTCATGAAATACTGTAGATGTCTTTGAGTCTTTTAGATGATTATTTACAGATGATTATGAGCTCAGAGAAATTAAGTTTCTTTGCTTTCAGTGTAGTTACATTATAAAAACAAGTTTTCTGTCAGAGAAATGCCTTGATCCATAAATTGAAGGGCTTAAAGTTACATATCAGAATTTTAGTACGTTAACCAGGTCATCAATTAAGTACTTTTAAATACAGACGTTCAGTGTATCTTTATTAACAAATCTTCATTGGAAACTGACCATACTGAATCATTATGGACCTTTTAGCAGTGGAGCTCCACTCAGGTGAATGAGAGGTTAATGCTGTATTAATCCTGTGTGCAGTGCTTGTATGGGATAGTTTTGTTCTGGGCTGGACGTGACAGCTTGGGCTAGAAACATACTGAGAGGTGCTGCTGAACCGAAGACGGTCTGAATCAGTGTTAAACCTCCACCTCTACAATGAATGCATCCATAAACCTGGCATGCTGGTGCGTCTTCCAGCCTTAGTTGACATTGGAATTTAACATTAATGCCATACAAAACAACCCATCAAACACTCAAACAAATTCTTGTAACAAAAGTGTTTATTTCAATTCACTCAGTTTTGTTAAGCCCTCAGTCATAGTTTGGAGAGAAAAGGCTGACGGACCTAAAGGGAGACTTTTTTTAATGACTTCTTCAGAGTCTATGCAGGGAGTTGGGAGTGGTGAGGAGTGCAGGAGACCAGGGTGTTTTATGCACCTGCTGGCTCAGTGTATGTTGAGATACAGTTAAGCCCTCTGTGACTTGTGAAAAGAAGAAACAAGATTAAGAAAATAATTGAGTATTTATATATTAATATATGCATATACCAGTTTTCATATTATGGGATGCTTGTCTCTCCCATGTCCCTGCTTGCTTGTCTCCCTGCAGGATCGTCCAGCCATGCAGCTCTATCAACCAGGTGCACGCAACAGAAAGCGCATGAGCTCCGCAGGCAAAGGCTATGACTGCATACCTGTGGGCCACTCACCCGAACCCGGGACAGACCACTGTTATGAGGTCATTACTCTGGCAACAGGGATGGAGAAGGGGTTCGAGAAAAGCAAAGATGAACAATGAGCGGTCACGATGTTGTGAAAGGATTATTTGGTTATCACTAAACTTTCAAAAATAATTCATGTATACTCAACCGAAGGGGAAAGGCGCTTCAAAAGCAAACAGACCTTTAGTCATTTTCATCTGCATTAGGAGCAGTAAAACGGAGAACATTGAATGTTGTTTAAGGCTTTTGATCTACTGGAGCATTTTTAGTACACACTAAATATTTTAACTGTCTCAATGCTAAAAAAAAAAGAATCAGAGTATTTGTTGAATTATGTTGAATTCTTTGAACAAACCTTGTAAAAAAAAATGCAGACACCAGTGGCAAACAATAGTTGTTTTTATAATAGCACAACTGTAAATTCTCACAGAACTATTTTAGTGCACATTCACAGATTGATATTTCAATTGAATTTTAAATTGTCCTGCTGCTAGCTAGTTGTCATTTTCATCTAAGCTTTGTTTCATTCACATGAGGTAGTCTAGTGCCATTCCTTGTGATCATATTTTTGAAATGTGTTCCTATAAAAGGCAGCTCATGTTTGGCATGCATCGACAATTTGCTAGTGAAACCATTCCTTCGTCGTCTGCAACAGATCTTTTGCTACTAAGCCTTTGTGGACTCTGCTGAACCTGGAGGTTTTTTGAAATCCTATAGATTTTATTAAAACAAAATAGAAGCTGAACTCACAAACAATGGGTGTAGAAAATTTAACATAGGGAATCATTTGTGTGCTTTTCTGTGTAAAGGTTAGCGAAGGAGAGGGGAGTAGAGTCATTATTGATAAAACATGTCATCATGTTTTGCTGCTTTCCCCCTAATTTGTATGGGTCTTGTTAAATTTAGTCCATCTTATTCTAAGGTGTCATACAACCGATAGAATAGCTTTTTTTGTGAGCAAAACTTTGTACATGATTACCCATGAGCCAAGAAGAACACATTTCTATAAAGCGTTTCCCTTAAATAAAGTAGTACAGTTGCAAAGTGTGACACAGATAAATGATAGAATACATTTTCTATGCTGTGTGCATGTTTTTCTATTGATTCTGTCAGCTTAATGTAATGGAAAAGTCACAAACATTGATAAAGTAATTTACTGTTTAACAAGCCTTATATTATTTTTGCACATGCACTAAAATTTGTCTGTCATACCTCTTGTATAATGTTCTTTAAGTTATGGAAAAATAAAGCTCCTCTATCGTATAAGTGACTGGTTTAATCATTGTGGTAGCTCTCTGACAGTTTGGGTGAGGCATGCACTGGCCATTGTACACATTTACAAATGGCAGATATGAGTCAATTACAGTTAGCAATGTATGATTACACTACTATCATAGCATGTGGGTGTAGACATCCATAACTGTTTCATTTATGATGCAGATTGTCATTGAGATCACAATGATAATTGAGGACAAATGGTTGTAAGTCTAACAGAAATGGGTGACTGCCTCTCACACTGTCACCCGGAGAAAGCAGAACTATCATAATCAACAGGAAGCCAGCAGTATACCAACGCATCCCGTGAATCTTGTGAGCAGTGAGTTCAATTCTGGTGCTCTCACTTCACATAAAAATTTCATACAGCACGTGTATAAGTTTGAGATCTAAAGGATAGCATCCACCTAAAACGATTCTTATGGTGCCTTAAGCAGCATTTACTAGATCCAATTCTAACTCAACCCACAGATACAGATTCATTTTCTTCCTCTGCATTGGCATACATGTCACAGGCTTCTACTCTCTTTCCTGTTTAAATCACTGCAGTGACGTGAGCGATCATGAGTAAAAGTGAAAGGAAGTAAAACCTTTTGACACATTATGAATCCCCAAGACTTTCAAAAGTATAGACTTCAGTGTTTTCCCCTTCTGGTGTAAGTCTTTCTATGTGTAAGTGTATGATTTAAGAGACTGCAGAGGAAATTTCTGAACCACATTCTGATGAATGAGGTAATTCTGCAGGTAATCATGACAAATAAATGTGTGCATTTGCCATACTGTGACCATATCTCATCATATCATGTCATCAAGTTCTGCCTCCAACACTCAGTGGCTGTTACTGCCGTTGGTAGGATAAAACGTCACATGATGCATTCACTCTCTTCCTCTCTCACTTGCACTGTACTTGGTTAAAATCTCTCTATAATATCTGCTCCTCCATCTGCAGCCATCACTTAAATCCTAACCTCATCTGCCTTTGTTCTTATAGGTGAGTGTTTGTCTAACTCTTACTGACATTTATTAGCAGTAACTTTATGATTCATATTTTCACATTTATATTGTTTAAGCTACTTTTAACTTGTCAGTGAAAGCACTTTTGTCAGTGATTGTGGTTTTTAGTCCATGTATCCAGTGAGTTGATTTTGAGTTAGAAGAGGAAATAAAAGATTGTTTTTGTATTGTTTTTTTCACAGTATTTCTCACACATACACACAAACAACACACAGTAGCCACGAGAACTAAACACCTGACTTAAATGTGAGGTATGCAGTAACATATGACATGCTCAAAGAAATAACCACTTAAATGAATATGTAGTGAAGGTGTGTAGTAATAGTGGACTTGCTATTGCATAATTTCCAGCGGAGATTACAATAACGGTCTGTTGATTTCACCTCCCTTTGGCTTTTGGCAAACCCTCACCTCATCTTTGCCTCAACTCCCTCTAAGCTTTTTATAATATAATCAGTGGCATTTTGGAGTCTTGTCATGTGTCTATTGTACACAAGCCCCCAAGAGTGACAGTTGGAACGCCTCACCACAAATAGAGCATATCTTTTTCCGTTTGAACACCCAACACAAGCACACTTTACATGCAAACAACCACGTACAGCAGAGTAATGAAGCCCTGGTGTGGCTTCATAACTTCAGATTAATCAGTTTTGCACCTAAACAAGAAAGATCAGCATCAGTTGCATGCATCATGTTTGGACAAAGTTGTTGTTATTGCTGAAGCCTTATGTTTAATGCTTTTTAATTACAAATAAAGTATCACAAACCATTTGCGTGGTATGCTTAAAAAAAACATCACACATTATATTTCTTTATGTCTTTATTAGTATTTTGCAAGAATAATGAACACTCTACCACAAGACTCAAAATTCTCTGCAAAACCTTGCCATACAGGTGATGAGAGGCCATTCTGATGTGAACATGACGGGGAATTCCAGCATCATCAAGCTAGACAACGCCACCCTGTCCCTATTTCAGAATGCAAACACCAGCATCGCCATCTCTATCATCTACATGATCGTTACTGGCATCAATCTGATAGGAAATAGCCTTTCCATGTGGATCCTCCTCTTCCATACTTCCCCCAAGTCTGCCTCCATCATCTTCATGATTAATCTCACCCTCAGCGACTTGTCCCTCGGCGTTGCCCTGCCCTTTCAGATCGCCTACCAGCTGCAAGGTTATCACTGGAAACTGGGACCCAAGATGTGCAGGTATTCTTTATTTTTGCAGGCCCATGTTAATCTGACATCTTGTTTCCCTTGTGTTTATTTAAGCAGCTACTTGGTGAACATCCACAGTCCACCAGTTGAAGTAGTTTGACATGTAGGACAATAGGCTAAATTGCTTTGTTGTCCAGACTTAGATGAGAATTTCAATACAACTTTTCTTACAAAGTAAGAAGTAATATTGATAAGAGTAATATTGATCTTCTCATCTTTCCCAAAATGTTAAACTCTTCCTTTAATGGTCATTTTGTTTTAACCAGTGACTAAAGAAAAAACTCCTCTTCTATGTATCCACCAGCTTCCTGACCCTCGTCTTCTACAGTAATATGTACTCTTCCATCCTGACTATGATGGCTATTGGAATTGATCGCTACCTGGGCATCGTCAGACCCATGCTGTTCAAGCAGACCAGGAACAGGAAGTCCATTGCTGTCATAAGCCTCTTCCTCATGTGGGGATTGGTCCTGAGCATTCTCTACCCGCTGATGACCACAGACCTGACCTATGATATTTCTGAACTCGGGATTACCACATGCTTTGATGTGCTGAAGATAGATATGCTCCCCTCCACATCAGCCTGGGCTGCATTTCTCTTCAGCCTGGTTTTCATCCTCTTCCTCTTCCCTCTCTGCGTGACAACATTCTGCTATGTCAGAGTCATATGCAAACTGGCCAGAGATTCCAAGACGGTCCAGAAAGCGAGAGCCATACGTCTGGCCTTCATTGTTCTCCTGGTCTTTATCCTCTGCTTTGCTCCCAACAACATCCTCCTGTTGACTCATTCTGTGCTGAGACTCTTCTATGAGAAGTCTGTCTACATGGCCTACAAACTGTCTCTCTGCTTAAGCTGCCTGAATAGCTGCCTTGATCCCTTCATTTACTACTTTGCCTCCAAGGATTTTAGACAAAAGCTGAGACAAATAATGAATCTGCAGAGCCTGAGTGGTGGCGACTCAATAAAGCTGGAGCATAAAGAGAGCTTTTATTCAGCACATGGCACTTGCGCAGGTCAAGAGCAAGCAAACAGCGTGTATTTGATGCCAGGCACACCACAGCACAAAGAGATGGAATGAGAGAAAGAGGAAAAAGAGCAAGATAGACATGGAAAAGTGAGAGAAAAATGGCGTGTCAAGACGTGTGCATCAGACTCGTAGACTCTTACAACACCTTTCCTTGAATCAGATTTCAAAATTATTCAACTCAAGCTTTTTTATGTGCACCACAGAAGCAATGGACATGGACAGCAGCTGAGTGTATTTTTTTTTATATACATATATATATATATATATATATATACACACACACACACAGACACACACACACAAATGAAATCTAATGTAAATGTTTTTCACTATGAACGGGTATAGTTGACCTTTGCACCTTTCTAACTTTTCAACTTTCAAGCTCCACGTTGGTTGTCCTAGGAATTCATGAATTTACGAATCCTATCAGAGCTATTGCACCCTCAGAGTTTCCAGGTTATATGGGGGGCGCTAGCGAGGTAGTCCAAAATGAATGCGGGTCTATGGAAACCCCAAAATGTAATTAGCCAAATCTGCAATTGTCTTAATAAAAAACAAAGGTCTTCCTTCTCCTCCTTCAGATATTCATTCAGTTTCATTGCATAAACTTCTGTAGACTCCGTGTGACTCGCAATCAGTCGTAAATCCTCAACTGACCAATGAGCACACATTAGCAGAATGCTAGCAATTTGTAGGCAAAGTCACCTTCCCTGTAAGGAAAACGAAAAGACAGTATTTTTCATGCAACTTCTGATTTGAAATGGATGTTATATTTGCACAAACAAAAATAAAAGTGTTCTTATCCAGCGGTGGAAAAAAAATATTTTAGCCGTTCAGCTTCATTCATTCCCATTCTTTTATGGAGTTGAAGTTTTTTGCTGTTCACCCCACTGAGATGCTAGAACTACTTTGGTGAAAAGTAGCTCTCGCGAGCAATTCAATCAATGAACAATGAAGGAGTGTCATGGTTTTCGTGGATTTCAATGCATATTATGTATATCCAAAGTGACTTATAAAACATTGCAGTCACAGAAGTTTACAAAACTAGTATGAATTTAAAGTTAAACAACCAAATTCTATTACTAATAGGGCCTACTATACAGTAATAATAATAATAATAATAATAATAATAAAGATTAAAATGATAGAGTATGACTCAAATAAATGAACTGATAAGACAGATGTTTGAAAAGGTGAGTTTTTACTGCTTTTTTTATTATGCCAGGTCTGCAGCTGAAATGAATAGCTCGTCGTTGTAGTATAGCCCACGTTACGATGTTAGTAAATTTAATAAAGTGGATACATTAGTGGGCTGTATAAGGCATCCATATTATTTAAAATTAAATCTTGTAGTAACTTTGGCTTATTGGAAATTTCATATCGCCGTAGCCGTGTTAATCGCTTGTCAGATCTAAATCCATGAGCTAACCAATGGAGCTAACAGGATAGCGAGCTAAAGAAGTAACCTTTGACCTCACGTATATTAGTAAACGTGACTTTGTTTTGATTGACTGTCTATCAAAAGACAGCCCTTAATGGGCCACATTTCTCCTTTGAGAAATCTATCAAACAAAAATAAAAGAAAATGTATAGCCTAATTTATACTAATTCTAATATAGTTTTTCCTGTTCACTAGGCCTTTTTTATGTGCCCATCATCTATCTATCTATCTATCTATCTATCTATGGGTGTTTGGTCTAATTATAATGTAAGTATAGTACACAAAATAAGTTAACCTTTTTTAAATGAAAGATGAAGTTTGAAATTTATTATTATTTATCCCAACACTGCTATTACATTTTCAATATAAATTTTTAGATTAATTCATTTAGTTCTATCTTTTTGCTGTTTTCGTGCTGAGAAAATCAATTTGACTAAATTTATTTACTCATCATTAGCCAATATGTGAATAAAATTTACAAACCTCAATTGCAGACAAATATATTAGATTAGTAAAGGTGTTGAAGGGAGTGCAACAGATTTAATGAAATTTCATTGTTGAACAACTGACTGTGTGTATGAAAATAATGGCATTTGTGGGAAAAGACCAGCCACAAATATGTGTCCCAGAGTTCTAATTTGGCATTTAGGCCAAATGCTCAGTAACTGGCCCACATGTTGTTGTTTGCCACATTAAAGCCAGTGCCACCTCTGCCACACTTGGGCCTTCGTCGGTTCACATTAGTGATGGGAATTCCGGCTCTTTCTAGAGAGCCGGTTCTTTTGGCTCGGCTCACTAAAAAGAGCTTTCGGTTCCCAAGTGGCTCCTCAGATTTTTTGTTGCTTAAATTAATTTATTACCAAAAATAATGTAAAATTATGTGTAAAATGAATTACTAATGCAAAAAACATACATTATATCAAATGTTTATTATTTATATGGCTTTATTTATATACTCAACATACTCAACATGGAGCAGAGTGCTACAAAACATAAATTATAAAGTACAAAAACAAAGACCCATCTCAATTAGACAAAAAGGTCCAATCTCTGATTGTATGTATATTATTTATAAACTTTTAACTATTTCAATGCATATTATGCATATCCAAAGTGACTTATAAAACACTGCAGTCACAGAAGTTTACAAAACTAGTATGAATTTAAAGTTAAACAACCAAATTCTATTACTAATAGGGCCTACTATACAGTAATAATAATAATAATAATAATAATAATAATAATAATAAAGATTAAAATGATTAGCGAGCTAAAGAAGTGAATCTCTGATTGTATGTATATTATTTATAAACTTTTAACTATTTACAGTGAAACATCATAGACAAGCTTAGCGAATCTGTCTGTAGCGCATGTTCTCTCTCGTCTCCCTCCCTCCTGTTCGTGTGCTTACTGTGCTGTGTGTGTCTGTGTCTGTAGCCCCTCCCCTCCCCCTTCTGCTCAGTGTGGACACACAGACGCCACCACACACATCTCGACCAATCACGTGCGGCTTTAACAGAAAAAAAGAGGAGAAAAAAACAACAAATCGGCCGCCAATCAGGTCGTTCGCGACCGACACATCACTAGTTCACATGCCGTATGCCAGTGCCGACTGAATGCCACCTGTGCCAGCTTTATGCCAAATGTGAGCCAAATGTGTCTGCTATGTGAGTCATTCCTCCGTCGAGACAGCACGAGAGACTTTACTGCTACTATCTGTTGCTGGTGAGGGACGGTAGAGACAAGCGATCATTTTTAGAGGAGCGAGGTGCGCGAGAGAATTGAATACAGTTGAACAGTGTTGTTTAATATGGTTCATGCTGTGCAATTCATGAATAGGTCTGAATCAACGACAGACTATTGATGATTGAAAGGGGAGAGCTAGTGTTATTGTTATGTCAAGTCATGGCGCACTACTATTTCAAACAGCGTTTATTCTATTCAAGGCATGACATCAAATTAGTTAGTTGAATTAACAATTTCGAGCACACACGAAACTTCACTTAAACCCTCACTCTCCGGAAGTAGTTTGCTACTTGCGTTCACAGCAACGACCAATAAAAACACTTCATGTTCTTACAGCGTTGTTCTTACGTAAAAAACGTCATCGACATGGCAAGCCAATCAGAGACAGAGTAGGACCTGCGGTATCATATTATTCTCACTGAACCATTGCTCCTCGTTTCCTGGTTTCGTCAGGTAAGCAGCAAATCCACATTGTTTTCATGCGACCCTGTCCTTATTTTGGATTACAGTGACGTTTGGGTCACTTGAAGCCTGCTTCCTGAGCTTTTCATTCGAACTAAAAGTAGGCTGCAGAACTTAAAATCCACAAAACAAAACCCATTAGCTAACACCAAGTTAACATATTTAGAGTAGCATTGGTGAACCGTCTACGGCGCATTTTTAACACGTTTATTCTGAATGCATTCTATTATGTTTGCATGAGACAAATTAGCCTGAGGGCTGCAGCTGACGATTGCTGTACTCCATTTTAACAAAGTAAAATGTGCACTCAGATGTTTTTGTAAATTTCTTGTTTTGCTCAACCATCTGTCCAAAAAACCCCAAATTTAAGGTGAATAAGGTCAGACAAAAGTAAAAAGTAATGGTATTTGGAAATTGGAGCCACTCTGTTGTTGGTGCATTCTTTGTGTTCTTCTTTGACTAATTAATTATATGAATAACTAAATGTCTTATGTGAGTTAACTATTTGCAGCACATAACTGAGCTGCAGAAGTCTGTAATGTTTAACTCGCTTCATCTCCTTAGGGGCATTTACATGCGAAGGCCACCATGGTGCTGAACCCTGTCTTTTCCAAGCTCACAGGTAAACTGGTTGTGCTGGCAAGTGCCTCTCCTAGGAGACTGGAGATCCTCAGCAATGTGGTATGTTTCTCTCCACTTAACCTCAATGGGATATACTATGGGACATGCTTCAGGATAGGTAGGGTGTTCTCTTCAGCAAATGCTTCATTCTTCCTCCTCCAGACATACCGCTGATCCATAAGGCACTGAAAAGTTACAGTTTGGAGCCCACTTTTCTTGTGTGGAGGATGTCTTTTTGAGCATGGAGCACTTATGTAAATTTATGCCTCAATAGAAGAAGAGTTGCGACTGTACTGCTAAAGTACATCTGTGTTTTAACAACATCTGATTTGCAAATGTGTGCTCTTATCAGGCAAGTTATTCAGGGGGTTGAATAATTCTGAGACTGCTATAGTCATTAAAAGTGGCATTTTGTGTTGAATATGGGAAAAAAAATCATAAAATCTGTTGCATATACAGAAAATTGTACATACTGAGTTTAGCTGAAATAAGGTTTCTCTTTCTGTGACCCCCACATTCACAACTCATGAATCTTGACTTAAGTAGTTAGAGAGTTGCATTATATGAACACTGTTTAAATCAAAGTGTTTCTGTTGAAGATGTCGTCCACCATAAAACACTGACAAGTTTATATTTCAACTATAAACTATTCCATTCGGTACATATTTTAGTTACTGTTATTTCAAAATATTTGTATGCAATAATAATATATTTGTATATAATATCGGTATGTATGTATTTTTGTGAAAACATTATTCAAATATTGATAAAAGATTTGAAAATCCAGTGTGGATTGAAGTGTAATTTTACTGTAGTTTTGTTTCTCTCCTGCATTTCAGGGCTTCCGATTTGAGGTGGTGCCATCCTGGTTTAAAGAAAACCTTGACAAGAGACTTTTCAAAGCACCTCATGAGTATGCTATTGAGACAGCCAAACAGAAAGCCCTGGAGGTGGCCAGGAGGATGCTCTTAGTGAGTCAAGCTCCTTGTATGACAGTAAACAGTATATAATCCTTTTGAGTTGATGATATTTTGTCTATTAATTTCCGTTAGTGCCACCGGAAGACTCCAGACATGGTAATCGGAGCAGACACTATTGTGGTAAGAGGAAGAAAGCATTACAGTATTTTTTATATGCCTTCTGTCTACAACATAAGTTGGATGCCATAAAATATTTTAAAATCTGGTTATTGCTTTTCTTTTGCGCAGGCTGTCGATGGCATGATTCTTGAGAAGCCAGTGGACAAAGAGGATGCTTACAGGATGCTGTCAAGGTCAGTGTCATTTACAGTGTTTATCAGTTAACATTACAAACTGGAAGTTATGTTTTACACATCATGGGTCCTCTTTATTGTTCTCTTCCAGGTTGAGTGGTAAAGAGCACAGTGTCTTCACTGGTGTAGCTATAATCCTTTGCCATGAGGAAGAAAGTAAGTCACAACTGAATGAAAGGTTAGACTTAAGCCACTTTCAGACAGGCAAAGCGCAACAGCGCCGACACAAATTCCCTTCCTCTGTGACCCCTTGGGTGCATTCAAACTGGACCGGCCCAAGGCGTCACAACGCCAGCTCGGTGTGTGAGTTCATAATGTATGCCGGCTGACACCCCATTACACCTTCATTGCGTTCCGACAGACGCCAGGGCGCAATAAAGGCACAACAGGCCCAGAATGAAAACGTTGTCTGAATGGGGCTTTACAGTTTGTTTTCTGTAGAAAATTGATGAAGCAAACGTCGTACAACAGTTAAGCCTTTTGCCCGATGTCCAGCAAGGAGAAAAAACTGTTTCACTAACGCAGGATTTCCTACCAATTTCCTAAATATGGTGTGTACGGGAGGGCTTGACTGACAAAATGTATAGTATTTCATTTCTAAACGTCCCTGTCCCAGATGAAGAAGTAGATTACCAGGTGATTGACTTCTATGAAGAAACAAAGGTGAAGTTTGCTGAGCTCTCAGAGCACATGCTGTGGGAGTACATCAATAGCGGTGAACCTATGTGAGTTTGAATATTTGAACTTTCATGTATGTAATAGCTATCGATTTCTCTCAGTGTTGTAACCTACTGTAAGCAAGCATTTGATAAATGAATGCATGTATAGTAAGAGGATGTGAGCCTCATGAACGTATCTCTTTAGACTTTGACTTGTTTTTTTCAGTTGTGTTTGTCTTGTCTTATTTCACAGAGATTATGTAGGCATGCCATAAGCCTGTCGGAGTGTGCAGCATATGTTGCTGTGTAAGTGATAGTTTTGTCTGTGTGTGTGTGTGTGTGTGTGTGTGTGTGTGTGTGTGTGTGTCAGGGACAAGGCTGGTGGCTATGGCATTCAGGCTCTAGGTGGCATGCTTGTGGAGTATGTCCATGGAGACTTCTTCAATGTTGTGGGTTTCCCTCTCAACCACTTTTGCAAACAACTGGACCATATTTACAACCACTGCACTTCCTCCACGGACCAGGAAAGTTGTTCTGTCTGCCCGACCCACTGCAGCATGACCAACCCCAACCTGCCAGTTCAGTTTACCCACGGTCCAAGCTCTTCAGTCAAACACAAACCCTCATGCAGCCCCATGCCTGAAAGCCCATCTATCAATCAAATACGGCCCAGCCAGGAAAACCCTTTAGTCAGTCCCGCCCATAAGGTTAGTTTTTTTCTTTTTACCCATTTTAGCCATTGCCCTTTTTTATTTATTTTTAAGTAACGGTCTCCCCTTGTAGGTGAAAAGGAACAGCAGAGAAAGTGAAGTGGATGAAAGTTCCTGCTCGGTGGCTGACGACCTATCTAAACATGTAGAAGATAGAGAGGCTGAGTCCAAAGACTGTGAGACTACAACATCACCACTGATAACCAGAATAGGGCGGGTGAATGAGCTCAACGTGAAAGAGGACAGTGAACCCAAGAAAGAGGACTTGCAGCGAATCATTGAATTGATGGATGGATTCAAAGCCTCAAAGGTAATTACAGAGGACTGTGTATTCCTGAATGGTAAATCTTTATGTCATATCTTTCAATTTGTTGTAAAACAGGTCACGGATTTAATGACCATAAAGCCCCAGGATGCAGTTTAAACTACAGAGCACAAAGAGATCACAAACCTCCGCCAGCTCAGTTTCCCCATTATGTCATTGCACCTCCCATGATAATCTGAGCCTCATCATACGACTCCTTGACCATAAAGACCTACACCTAGAATTTGGAATCACATTGGTGTCATTATTAGTTTGATAGTTATTCAAGAGAAACAATATTTCATTAATAGTGGTTTTCTTCAGGATCTAGATCAAGATACATCAAATTTACCTACATCTAACTGAATCTGCAGTTTCATCTTGGTTGCAAGTCTCACATTATTATTAGTTATTTCAAAGTAGCAAACTTTCTGTGAGCTCTATAAATTTTAACATTCTGGATCACCAGATCTGGAATATTACCATTACTTATTCCAGATCAAACTTTAATGTCTGGTCGATCTTATGGGGATGTCATCATATAATTTTTGTGCATGTATTATAGACATTATCCATGAAGTTAGAGGCAAAACTTTTGTACTTGCCCCTGCCTAACAATTCAAAAAATATTCTGGATCCAGATGAGCTGGATCACAGAATCTAAGGAATTGTTCCGTTGGCTATACCCTAACCTCTCCAAAAAAAAAAAAAAAAAAGCCAAAATATTCCTTTAAGACAACACAAAGTAATCTGCAAACACCTGGCAGTCTAAAATCACATTCACATAAATAATGGCCCTTTTGCTTCTCTGTCCGTTCTGCCTTTCCCAAAATGCTCCAGGCACTATTCACAGCATCCAAGATGTGCGTGTTTGACGTGCTGCAAAGCAGACCAGGTCTGGATGCAGCACAGGTGGCCCAGGAGGTCAAAGCCTCTGTGAACGGGACCGAACGCCTGCTGGAAGCCTGCGTATCGCTGGGACTGTTGAAGAGCAATGACAGAAGTTAGTCAGCACTCATCTGTGTGGCTCATTACATGATCAGCACTTTTTCATGCCTTTAAGAGGTGGCATTTTAGAATTAATTCAAAATGAAACTCACATGTTTTATGGTGTCTCTTCTCCCAGCATGCCAGAGGCCAGTGTATGAGAACACGGATTTGGCTGTGTGTTTTCTGCTGTCAGATTCGCCTTTCTCTCTTCAGAGCTACCTCCAGCATTGTGACAAAATGTTTTGGCCTCTTTTCTCCCATCTTGAAAGTGCTGTGCAGGAAGGAACCAGCCAGCGCGAGAAGGCTTTTGGCAAGAACCCTAAGGATATGTCTCAGGTGATTATGAGCCTCAGGTTGATAAAATCTGGGGGGGAAATTAAAAAAAAATGTTTTACAGATGCTGTTATCTTCATGTCATTTGTTTCTGTTTGAAGGATTCTCTCTATAACAGTAGGGAAGCCAAACTGAGATTCATGAAGGCCATGCACAACATCGCTAAAGTCACAGGAAAAGTTGTAGCAACAGCTTTCGACCTTTCCAATTTTAAAACTGCCTGTGATCTTGGTGGTAAGGAGAGAACCAAAATTTAAAAAAAAATTGAGTTCTTGAGTAATAAGCCAGTCTTTAACATATTATCTTTTTGTTTCTGTTTTTAGGATGCACCGGTGCCATAGCTTATGAGATGACCAAAGCCCATCCTGAGCTGTCTGTGACAGTGTTTGACTTGCTGCCTGTTGTTGAGATGAGTGAACAGTTCCGTCCTCTGCACACAGACAACAGGGTGTCATTTGTAGCAGGTCACGTTTTTGTATTTTGATCAAATTACAGTCTTGACTGTTTTTAATGTACTGACAAAAAGCTGTCTAACGCAGTGCAGTTATTCTGTGGGCCTTGGATATATTTCTGACTATAATTCATTTTTCCTCCGAGCAGGAGACTTCTTTGAAGATGATTTGCCCAAAGCTGACTTATATGTCCTGGCCAGAATTCTCCATGACCTGTCTGATGAGAAAGTGCATATTCTGCTGAGTAAAATTGCAGATGCTTGCACACCAGGTACAGTTCTTAAGGCACTACAACTTTTGACTGAATAACAACTTCTAACATAATTCAAATGTATTATTTATGTATGCTTATTGTAATGTTTTCAGTCATATTCCAGTAAAACGTAGAAGAGTGCAGTTTTTCATATCTCTGGCAACACTGTAGAGGAATCAGATGTGAAACCTGCTCCTGTTTCTGCTGCTTCTGTAACCTGTTAGGCTGTGGGATCCTGCTGAGTGAGATCTTCCTGGATGAAGACAGAGGAGGCCCAAGTCGCGGGCTGCTCCAGGCCCTCAGCATGAGCGGGGGGAAACAGAGGAGCGCCCTGGAATACAGTCTGCTATTAAAGAGCCATGGTTTCATAACGGCACATGTCAGTCGTACAAACAACCTCCTGGATGCTATGCTCTGCATCAAAGCATGACTGACAACATTCTCATCAACACTATATTGAAGATGTTTTGATAAACTGTTTATTGTAACTAACCAAGCCACACAAACTACCCACCGAACAATCAAAGCAAATAAATACATTTTTAAGTCCCTTGAGTGTATTTAATTTTGTCTTGTATAAAGAAAGATAAAGTTATGGTATTTTTTTTTATATATCATTAGGCATTTTATATTGTTCCTTTTCACTAAGGCCTTATGGATTTGGGGACATGCATGTGGTTCATACAACAAACTTCCTTGATGCCTTTATTGCCATTAAAATGTAGCTTATCAATCCCAATCTTTCATTTATTTGATTATGACAATATTTCTGAATTCTTCGCCTTTTGAATCTCATCTTTTATTTAAGTAAGAAGTAAGAAGAATGCACTCTAAAGCCACTGTTACAACTCCACCCCCTGCTGTACTTGCATTGCTTGCTGTGTCAGTAAACCACCTCAAGATGGCATCACAAACCTGCAGATAACTCCAGAAAACACAGCTCCCTGTTTGGTTTAACTCACCTCTATTCTTGCGGGTGACAGCTAGATGTACGCTGCAGAGATTGCTTGAACACTAAGTGAAACCAAGGTATCATTAAGGCTTATGTGTGAGCAGGTTTGGGAATTTATCTGTGCAATATGCTTAAACCTGGGCGGAATATTCCTCCAATGCATTGAAATATATGACACCATCCTTAATTCCTTATGCATCTTGGATTTCAGTTTTGAGGCGGCGTGCAAAACAGCCAAACAGCTGATGGTAATGTGGGGATGCATGCGGCCAGGATAAATAGCTCTTATTATTTGTGACACTGAAAGAGTATCCCGATTACTCTACATTTTGGATCCCTCTGTAAGTATTTTCCTAGAAGGTTTATAGGGTGGTCGTATTATTTTTGGCTATTTTCATGTCAGTCTGAGCTGAGGTTCTCTGTGACATCTAACTGATTTCCATGACTCAGATTTTGTACTTTGGACAAGGAGAGACAGGGGAGGGTAGACTAAAGTTCAAATATGTCACTGACTGTAAATCACACGGGGTCTGTTTTACTGTGAACACACATTGAAGGCATCAGAGCAGAAGAGATAAGTGAAGATAAATTGTTTGGTACTGTCAGGCTTGTGAAACACAGATAAGCACAAATCAATCAGAGAGTCTGCATCCCCTTAAAACAAACTCACCTCCAGTGTATCCGTAGCCACTCACCCTCAAGACGCCTTGAGTTTTGTGTACGAGCATCAACAGTAAAGCCTCTGCTTACTAATGAAAACCATTCAAGTCAATCAAGTTTAGCAGAGACCAAAGGCTGGTGTAATTTGGGAAAATTGCTGGAACTCCAAAGTAATCTTTTGTAATGTGATCTCGCCTATTGAACACTGGCCGTACTGTATGTGTCGGATAAGAGCTCAGTCATTTTCTTCAAATGCAGTCTTGACAAGCAGCATGATCCACCTGCAAGTAATCATCATTCTAGTGTTAAGTGCTTTGATATTAAAAATGACTGATTTGAGACCATTTGCTGCTCGTAGATAGAGATTTGAAAACACTCCCATATGTTGATAGCGGGGATAAGCTGGGTTTTTGAACTGGGTGGATTTCATGTTTTGTTCACTTTGGAAACACAACATAGGTAAGTAATGACTTCATAGGTTCAGTTGGGAAAGCAGACTATACATTTAACAAGTATGATGTAATCAAGTCTTGTTAAATAATAATAAATGCAAAGATTTAGAATGTGAATTGCTTTGAAATGTTAACTTGTACTTCAGTAGGGCTTAAAGTTTCATGCAACCTCTAGTGTAACCACTAGAGAGCAACGTTGCCCAAAGACAACTTCTGTGCAGATGCTGATGTTATCAAGTTGCATTATTTGTTGACACTCAAAACAAAGTGACAGGTGAGGACAGACAGTTTCACTGTTTAGACGTTCGAAAAATTGCAAATAACCAGGTCAAAATTTTGTGTTACCTTATTTGAAAAATAAACACAATCATTGTTTTTTTTTTTAAATTGAAAGCATCCCTGTGACTTTGGGAAGGATACACAGGATCCAAATGGTTGCGTGCAGAATAACAAACACCCTCTAATCAGTCGGTTTTCTGAATCGCCTCTCAAAACTGAACTCTTGCTTGGGCACCTGTTTCAAAGGGAAGGCTTGTTTATCAAAGGCCTTCTCTGTCAACAAACAGAATAAGCGTGATGATGGCTGGCTCCTCGGCCCACATCTGATTTCAGCAAATGTTCAGTTGTTCAAAGTGAGTTGTGCTTCATTGATTTGGTTCAAGACAGAGGAAAAATAACCTCGGGGCTTCTACAAGTTACAAATAACAATGGAGTCCTTCTCTGCTGTTTGTTGTTTTTTGGCCTGACATCAATAGTAGAACACGGAAGGATTTTCATTGTGGATTTAACTGCTGGCTGAGACTGTGTAAAAGAGTGGGCTACGTTTCATTGCAGATGGGTCTGCATGTTGGTGTTCCAGATCAGTGCATTATGCAGTCATTATACTGTAATATTACATTGATTCCGAAGACCTTTTAAATTGATTTTCTGCTCTTCTTTTCGGTACCTCATAACATTTAGATTGATTTGTTTGACTTAAGCTGATTTAAAGGAATAGTTCCATTTTTTTTTTGTATGTTTGTTGTTTCCGAGTTCTTGCTGCAGCAGGCCAGGTTTGATTCCTGCCTGGGTCCGATCATCCCTTTCTGTATACCCCCCCTACCCTGTACTCAGAAAATAAAGACAAAATGTAAAAAAATGTATTTAAAAAAAGAAGAGAAGATAGATAACACTCACGTCTTGCTCTAAGCAAGGGTACTGTAAGGAGGTGATTAGCTTAGCTTAGCATAAAGCTTTGAAGAAAGGAGAAGCAGCTGAATGGCTCTGTTCAAAGTTCAAATAGCCTCCTAGCTTTAGCCGAATAAACATGAGAGTGGTGTCTATCTTCTCAAATAACTTTTTGCAAGAAAGAAAATGAGTGTATTTCACCAAATGTTGAACTATTGCTTTAAAAAAAAAACAATCAAAAGAATATTTCAGCAAACCTTTGGACTGTGTTGTCGATTTGATCGCTCACATCTACCAACTTTTATTCTCACCAAATATCCGAACACCTGCCATGAAATAGCGAATGCACCGCCATTCGACTCAGCATTGGAGCCCGTTTGGCCCATGCTAAAGGCTAACAACAATCTAATTAACATATGGAAATAGTTATTGCGGTCAAATAGAAGAGATTGTCTCCCCCTCCTGTCTCCATGTGATGTGTGAGGTGTCACTCAGAGATACAGTAGAGGAGGAGACTCTCTGTGCTGAAATGGTTGGTGACAGGGCTTTCATCCGACCCACTGAGGGCTCTTTGTTGTTATTTTGGGATCTCTCATGGGTGCAATCTGAGAGAGCAGCAGACAGACGGGTCTCATCTCTGCATGAGAAGACACACACACACACACACACACACACTTAGGCAGGAATGCGTACACACTAACCTGCAAACATTTAATGACATGCTGACTGTCATGTCAATCAAATTGGCTGATTTTATGGAGGTATGTGTGCATATGGAACCCATTAACTCTCAGTAATTAGCAGACAAGTAGAATATTTCAAAACAGAGGAATTATTTGTTCGTTGTGATATCATTTGTACGGAATCTCGTTTTCATGATGAAAAGCAAAAAAAAAAAAAGAAAAGGAAAAGAAAAAGAAAAAATGCTAATAATAAAATAGATGAGAAGTGAGCCATGATTATTTTCTAATCATGGCTAAAATGATCAGATCAATCCAAAATTTTGATCTACTATTTCACAGTTTTGATGTAAAAAATGTTTGACTTGTTTCATAAATATGACATACTATCTGATAATTCCAAATTAAACTTTTGACCTAACATTGCTATTTTCATCATGTCTAACTTTTTTTAAATATTTTTCTTTTCTTGTCATGATGCCAATGGGCTTCCATGGATTTGATTCTCTTTTGTGATCTATGAGTTTGGTCCTTTGACCTATACGTGAATAATAATAAGGTTTTTCATATGTTGCTTAAATTTGAGATGCTCTATTTTATGTAATCTGTCAACAGTTTTGAATTTCAGGATAATCAGTCACAGCAACTCTATTTCTAGAAAGACATGTTGCTTTTTCCCATCTAAGTTTTACTATAGTACTACTTTGGTCAATTTATTATCACCCAGTCGAGAAATGGGTCCCTAGGCTACTTTCTGAGGATAACTGCATCTCAGATAAGATTTTAATACTTTAACCATTAGAAAACAAAATCTCATTCACATCCATTGTGTTGGGTTGGCGGCAGCAGTTTCAGAGGTTGCTAATTCAAACTCTTGGTGCATAAAACCAAAATGATCTGCATAGTTTGGCTGAGTAAGAAATTCATCTTTTTGTAATTTAGATAATCTGACCCTTTAAAAAATTAAAGCCTGATTAAGTAAACTCATCATATTCCTTGCCACATTTGTGTTTTTGAAAACTACACTGTGTGAATGGAAATAAAAGTCTCCAGTTAACAGCTTAAGTCTATTTGATTTCATGTTCAAACAGCAACCATGATCATAACCTCTGATGGCGTAAGATGCAAAACAAATGTTTAGCCTATCAATGGTTCGTGCCGATAAGATATTTATGGGGTTGACAAAGATGTCTTTGTGTCTGTCTCGTTGTCTGTTATCATGTGTTGAAGGTGCTTTTGCAGTGGCCTCTGACACCGATCACAGACGGCTGCTGTTTAAAACAAGTGAGACGATATATTCCTCTCACTGTGCGATGATAACCCTTGCTCTTAACCCCCTCCAGCAGCAGCTCATCCTCCAAACAATAACAATCAATTCCCTCCACATCTGACAGAGCCGAAGAACAACTTATAAATGATATGCATCTCCTGCTGGTCCCATGGCAACCGCCTTGACTTTATTGTTGCGTTTCTTTGATCCCGCCAAGCTTTGATTCATTTCTCTTCACCCTTTTAGCTAAACATATCATGTGAATTTGGAGCTTTGTTCCTGACAGTCCCCGTCTTACCTCGCTCTCTCCACAGGCTCCTGACGCCTCCCAGAGGAGCCGCGAAGGAGGAGAGGAATTCCACCGTATTAAAAGACTTCTCTTGGTTTCTTTTGACTCTTCTGCCGGCCTTATTTTCCCCCAGTTCCTCGTGTTGACCTGCTCCTTGTGAACCCCTACCAAGCCATGCTCCTGGCCCTGGGGGACAGTGACTGCATGTGCACAAGCATACACATTACATGCGTGCATGGAGGGCTTGGTGTCTTCTTCTAGACAAGTTGCATGTCCAAGCCTTTGACTCAATGAACAAGGAAAATATACTGGTTCATTGGGGCATTTTTCATCAGGGCTTGTAAATTCATTGATGGATCTGTTGATATGTTGCCAGGTTTCATAAACACTGCAGCCTTGAGTGTATTCTTATATATTCCATTTAGAAATTCATCGCAGGCAGCCTTCAAAAGAGTGGGACATTGTATCAAAAGGACTTTCACTGAAATGAAAATGAAAAGTGTGTGTTTTCTCAGTACCATCTGGTTTCGATCATGGTAATATCCTAAACATGACCAGTTTCTTCAATCTACTAGCCTCAGCATGCCTCCCAGACGTTAGGCACTCATTATTCAAGTCAGGCCTCTCCGACAGCTAAACTTAGTTGAACCTCTTCACCAGTAAAGCCCAAATAGAAGTCAGCTCTTCCCTTATTCACTTCATAATCACTGTACAATGGCTGTTTTCATCATTATAATGTGGTTCATAATGGTCCAGATTTTATTATAGGTCATCACCTGGTGAATAATGAGACTCTAAAAGGAGCCGTTTTTTAGGTTCTGATTAACACTGTCAAGAAATCATGCACATCTAGTACCTTACTGTTGGATTAATATTTATAATTAAAAAAAAATTGGGTGTAATTCAGCCTTTATGCACTGACTAGCTTTATACTAACTAGCTTATATTTCAGAGGTATATGTGAGTCTATGAATAGCAAGCGTGTGATCTGGTCTGATTGCCTGGTTTTGTTATTGCAACCAATAACATGCTGAAATTCATCTCCAGCTCACCAGCTTGATTCGTATAATTTAAAGGGAAAGTGGGCAAATTGGCTGGCATCGATTGCTATAATAAAATAAATAAGAGGGGAAACAGTTTATAAGTATATGATATAAGTCTCACATTCATAATGTTGCACATCAATCATACTGGTTCCATCTGTCACAATCAATAGGAATGATGATTTGAAATAATGCAGTGTATCACTCCATTAGCCTTTATTAAATCATTATTTTACTGCCTGCATTTGTGAGTTGGCAGAAGCTGTATGGAAAAATATTGAGCATTTACCTAAGTCTACCTGAGTCTTGACAGCCATAATTTTCAATAAAAAAATGTTTCTCAGCGTTAGTTGATGTGGTTGTGCTAAGTTGTGTATTCATGCTATGTTTGAAGGAGGGGTGGAAACATTAAAACCATTAAAACCATTAAACAGCATCTTACAAGGCAAGGCTCCATACCCCATTTTTTACACATCAATACATCATTTTAAAAATTAATTGTTTGGAATAATAACCATTAACAAATGAAACTGCTGTACGGTCTTTAACTTTCCACTTATGTCTCATACCAAAAGTGATTTAAATCAGCACCACATTTCTCATAAAATTCAGCACTGACTGCTGCAAAGAAGGCGTCGCCACTCCAAGTCTTGAGGAATAGTTCTCGCAAGTGGAACCCAGGCCTTACAGAAAGCTTTACTGGTATGTAGCTCTATTTGAAAGCGATTAAAACACATCCTTTAATAAACCCACACATTTGACTCCAGTGGCAATAAATGCAAAGACTCACGCGGTATCATAGATGCATGTGTTACAGATGTGATGGGATGGCGGGATCCCTGGTTTAACTTGTGAATTTTCTATGTATGGGAAGCTGAAATTCATTTATTTTCTAACAGGCCCCGCATAGGGCATGTAATGCATGTAGCATGTAACGCTGTCAGTCTTGTATCAGAATGATAAAGGTAAAAGTTGAACCATCCAAATATGTGCATCAAAGCTAACACTCTGCACATTCCCATACAGCTGAGGGAATAGATCTAACCAGGTACTTGATGTAAAACGATGTGCACTCATATGTGCATTTAAAAGCAATGCAACAGAATCACGGACTCACTTTTTTTAATGCACTGATCTTGCAGTGCAGAGTGTATGGGAAGCATCCACATGACAATGCAGTAGCTCTTTTGCCACAAGTGCAACATAAGTCATAAGGAGCATTTGTGACACTGATGTGGAGCTATTGGGAAACAACTGCTTTCCTGGTACTCTTATAAGGGCCATATAGCATGTAAATATGTTTTTGTATTTTCCTCAGTAAGTGCTCATGATGCAGCATTTTTAAAAGAAAATAAATACACTTAGAATAAAAGAGTTGAGATAAGTAACCACGTCCCTTCTATTCTCCTCATTCCTCCTCACTCTGCATAATCCATACTAAGTAAAGTGATGGAGATGATAAAGATGGGGGACCAATACAACACAGTGCCAAAATAATTATTGGTGTATCAGTTTTTCCTTCCATCATAATAATATCTGACAAACCTTTGGCAAGGCACCCACATTTGTCTTTGATCACCCGCATTAGATGTCAAAGCATTTAGGCAGATAGAAGAGTATGAGCTGGAATATATCGCTTGTAAAACTTCTTACCCTCAATGACAACCATGTGTGTAATGCAACAAGTTTCAACAGTAATGCGATCATTGTTTTTCCACACATTATGAGATGGAAGACGAGGATGAACAATACTTAAGTTAATTGAAAGTGATGTTTCAGTGATGACTGCATTCAGCTATGAATAGAGTAACGTTGCCAAAGGGGTTGCAAAAAATAAAAAAAAATAAAAAAAAACACACAAAGAAACCACAGCCATGCTGTTTTAAGAACTGGAATTCATCATTATCAGCAAACAGAATGAAACATTAAAAATTTAAATGATATCTACATCCAATGTTGACTTATGTGCAGCGGAGTCGTCGTGAAGCAGTAAAGATGAGACAGAAAACTTCAACCGACACAGACCTCCTGTGACAAACATGAGTAACAATTTGTTCATAAGATGTTGGAGGCTGGACATTATAATGATTAGTAGATCTCAGGAAAATGCTGTGCATCATTATAATGAATTCTTCTCCCATTGTCCAGAATTTCATCAACTATCTCTAACAACCTTGAACTTCAGGTTCTGTCAGGACTGGCAGCCCCCAGCACAGTTGTAATATGAGTTTCAACCAATGGAGGGCAGTATGACTATTATTACAAGCATCATCACAAAAGCTAAAGTCCCTAAAAGCTTCACCACCCTCAAATACTATAGAGCATGATATAAAAACAAGATGGTGTGACTGATTCAGTTGTGACTAACATGCTTAGGTCCCTGAAATTATTAGCAATGAATAAAGATGGAGCAAAAATCAACAATAGTGATTTTTTCACCTTAATGTGATGCAGAGAGGTTTTACTGAGCATTGGCTTATCTACAAATATTTTATTTATGTTTGTCCATTAGCTCAAAAGTTGTGTCCCTCTTCACAGCATCGTTCTTTAATCTGGTAAAACTGATTTTCAGTGATATGACAGTCATCTGTTCACAATTTTTCATCGATCAATAACATTCACAAACATAACTTTACAGATTGAAACATAAGTTGTACTGTATGTGTTCATATTTTCAAATCACAAAGATGTTGAGCGGCTCCTTTAGGTACTGTTCTCGTGTTTGCCGATTCTTCTTACCCATGTCTGCTTCTAGAAATAAACACCTACCAAATGTTTCCTTGTTAATCAATTTTTAATATCCCTTTTCTTCAGTGATTGATTTATTTAATCATTTCATTTGTTTGTTCCCAGTAGTGTTTGAAGAGCAGCAGTGGAGTCTGGGGATGGTTGGGGGTGAGCTCAGCATTGGAAGGCAAACAGCACCTGAGAGCGAACTTCAAACCTGGGGTTTACGGCCCACAACACGACCTCTGCAGTCAGAGCGAGAACACATAGAAACAAAGGCTCACGCTAAAAATGCTACAGCACAAAAGGGGAACCTGCCCGGTCCTCTATGTGCATAATTGTGGTGAAATAATTTTGACAATTTTTTTTTCATGTAGCCAGTGATTTGTATTGGATTTGGATTGTGTTCATTCTTGTCAGCTCCATTTCTCTTTGTGTGTTTTGTTTAACTATTGCACACATAGGTCCAACAAATGAGTTGTCTTACCAGCTTTCTTCTCACACACACACACACTCACACTGAGTTTCTACTGTACCTCTTCTTCTCCATTTCTCTGAAGAGCTACAGCAAACAGCTGCCTGATTAATAAGTTAGGTCCTCTAAATATGGCTCACAGTCATGTATCTTTAAAAACTACTTAATAATGGTAATCAAGATTATCAACAGCGTACCAATTATATCTTCACACTTTCCTGTCTTAATTATGTATGGTTCTCCTTCACCGTGGATTAAAGGGCTGCTTTCTCAGTCTCAGGTGTATTGTTCATCTTAAGTGTTTATGATGGTGTATTTGTATCACAGCTAAGCCTCCTTCCCTTAAAGTGGCAGTGAGCTGAAAGGGGCCTGTGCCTCTTCCATGAGCGACTCAACCACAATGGAGGAGTTCCAATGTTTTATTTATTGATATGTTTTAGCGGGGGAAGACCTAGCGCTCATTATCATAAAGGCCTCTAGATATGAAGTCACACACAAAAGACCCAGCCATCTCACAGCCTCTCCACACAGGCAGACACAGATCAACACATGCACAAGAGGAGCAGGCCGCTTTGCTGCAGCGACTCCTCGCCACTGACAGAAGCTGACAATGTCAAAGTATCTTTGTCTGTCGCACATAAACTGTCCCTGAAGCTGTCGTTGTGAGAGAGATGTAAAACATGAGGCTTATTTTTTTTCTTCATAGGGGAAGTTGTTTTCATCCCCCCCCCTTATAGTTTTTTTTAAATATGTCATATCTTTTCTGTCAGGGCCCTGGGGCGCCTGGTGGTGCTCGTGCTGGAGGAGGAGCGTGAGCATCTGCAAACCCAGCGGAGTCTGACCACGTTGTACCTGTGTTCGTCTTCATCTCATTTTGTCAAAGGCTCAAAGCCGTGAGTTTCAGACAGACGTGTTGTCATCTGATCTGTGCGAGTGCGGATCTTTCTCTTTGTGTGTGTGTGCATGCTCGCTTTAAGGAAGACAGCCAGTCGGAACAGATGTGGGGAAAGTCTGTAAAAACTCAATATGAACCCTGCAGAGGCCTTCCTCCCTTTCTGTTCAATTATTTAGAGTCAAAGAAAAGAGGCAAGAGTAACATATTTCCACAGAAGCCACTGTGTTCGGCAGGAAGGAATAACATATTTATCTAGTCTCGTCTTCACCAAATAGCCGGAAATGGAAACAAATACCTTCAACTGGATTCCTGGCTCTGGTGTTTTCCTTGAGCTGCTTCTATGTGTACTCGTGCAGCCAAGCGCTGACGAGCAGATTTTTTTCATGGTATCTAGATGTACATTTTGAAGGAGCATGCAGGCAAAGCTTATCCTCTCCCGTCTCATGTGATGGGAACGGGAGGAAGCGAGAGAGCGAGAAAAAAGTGTTCACCTATTTAATTTGATTAGAGATTAGAAGAGGAAAGGAGTCACATTTCCTCCCTGGCACGTCTCTACTTGGCACAGTGTGAACCTGACTTTATAAAGAGATGTCACAGCCAAGCGCCACAGAAATGCCTGTAATTACTCTGAACTCAAATAAATAAATAAATTTGCTTTTCTTTGTGAGAGTCTGACAGGTTTTCCAACATCCTTGACTGGAAGAATTGCACCGTGAGTGTGTGTGCACAGGCGCATACTTTCTCAGTAGCTGTGTATTTGTGCGTGTCTTTGTGTGGGTGGCTTGTGTTTACATATACTGAGGCACTTTTAAAGGAGAAATCGGATGAAATTTTGACAGCTACAGTATGGCATGTTTTTCCCCTCTCTTCTTTTTTGACTGAGATAATCTCTACTCAGCTGTGTGCACTGAAGGCAAACCTCCGTTTGAGACTGATATGGTTCGAGGTGCAGCTTTGTGAAAAATGAGGTTAGAGTTTTTACACAGTTGCTTGTGCCGCTGCTGATCTTGCTCCTATTAGTGACGATTGGCTGTGACCTCACCTGCTCACCCGTACTGTCATCACTGAGCATGTATCTACAGTGGGAGCAGCAGGCGATTAGATCATCCACTGTGGTCATGGAAGGAGACATCTAGACAAATGCTGCTCTGCTAAACCAAAGACGGTCTTGATGTATCTAGTTGTGAAGTCGAGCTCCTTGACTTTGGATATTGTTCAACTGCAAAAGCACATTCATATTTCTTCTTTATGGGTAAAGCTCTGGCTCTCAAAAGCTCACAAAACACATGGTGTACTCCATTTCTGATGCTCGTCATCATAGCTGCACCCTATTGGTTGGCAAACACAGTGATCTTACATTGGGGTGTTTTAATATAAAGCCCATGTCCATTTTCCTATATGACAAAATGTTGTTGAGGGATGGGTCCGGGGCCAATGGAGATTAGATTAGATTTAAAGACAGATCCTGATCCATGATTTTTGTTTGGTTTTGTTAAAATTGCAAGATCGGGCATATTTAGAACAGACAAACTGTAGGTCATCACATAATCTCTGCACAATCCCATCTTAATAAGCTTTACGTGTTAGTGAAAAAATACAGCTATATTTAGTCTATATTAATATTTATTATTTCTTGCTATGATATGACTCTGATGAACATTTATTAAAAGCTTTTGTTGTGGATTGGTCTGGAAATGATTTCCTGATTGCTCAAGTGTCAGTCTAATGACAATTGAGCTGAAAGAGATATTCTCTCCCAGAGAATTTTCCAGTTAGAATTCACTTCATTTTGATGTTATTTAACACTATTTATCATGTAAAAGTTTGTATTGTAAGAATAAATCTTTTCACATAGTGGAGCTGCACAATTTGGGATTCATTTCATCACATTTGCAATCATACAGAGGATATTTCAACCATTTATTAATGACTTTTTTCTACTTTTGCTACTTTTCATCACTACATACAGTACACAGTTTCCTTTGATTATCATATTTATTATTCAGTTACCCAATAAGACATCTGCATGGGGTATTTAACTTGGCCAAATGCAAACTTTGCATTCCACGGAAAAGTATTAACATCAAGCCCTGCCTCTGCATGTATGTTGATTTATAGCCTAGGCCTAAGTAATGTAGACTATATTTTGTCTATCCAAGCAGAAAATGAATTTGGGCTACCGCATTGAATGACAACATATGCCACATTGAAAGTCACTGCCAGGCAAAGATTTCACCACTTGTCACTGCCACAACCATTACATATACCCCCTGGCAACTGCAGAGGTAGCCATATAGTATTCCTGGTTGGGAATTGAATGAGACTTTAATAAACAGGTCACTTGTCATGTGGGGCACGGAGCCTGTGAAAACAGTTGTATATATGAGTTGGAGCTTTTAAGGGACCTGCAATGCTCATTTCCAGCTCTATATTTTTTATTCTGGGACTGGAGTAGGTTAGCATGATCTACAGTTTGCAAAATTCCTTACTTATGTTGTACTGGCTTTTCATCCAGCCCAGAAGTTCACCCTCCGTCTGAAACAAGCTACCTCTTTATGGTCCCCTTCCCTAAAACCCCACTTTATTCTAATTAAAGACCTTCTGGAGGCCTACTGATGGGCAGCACCCATCCTGCCGCTGATTGCTCTACAAAAACACAACTTTATACCTTTATTCATTGATTTTGGTGAAACTGGATCATGCATTATGAAGAAAATTAGAGATGTCTTAAACAGAAACACAACCCCTCTGCTTTGTCCCTCGCCTTCCCATCACCTCCTCTCTTCTCTGACTGACAGCCATGCTGATATTCAAGGCCTTCCAAACCTCTCTCCCTCCATCACCTCATTTCAATGAGGGTCAATCAGCAGTTTTTCACACAATTTGGCAACAAATATCACAATTTGGTGTCCAAATATCTGTGTTAGTGCGCTCACAGTGCCTCTATATCCCAAGAGTCCTTCTGTATGCCACGGCAGTGTCAAGCAGTCACTGCTGTCCATCAAAGCAGATGTTCAGGATGCTCTGGACCAATCAGGGAGTCATATGTAGGCTACAAACTGAAACTAGCCCTTTTTCCTTGACAAAGCCTCATATAAATTATAAATGGTGAAACAATCTTTAAACATGTTCATTAAAGGCAACGCTTTCTTTAAAAAAAAAAAAAAATCAGCTCATAAATATTTCTTTCAAGCAAATCTCAATACAACTCCCCCACCCCTCCCCTTTCCACTCTACGCCCATGTTCTTTTCCCAGTCAACCAGTACGTGTGAGGGGAAATCGAGAGACAGTGCTTCAGCAACCTTGACTGGAGACATGCAGGAGACACACGCGTGACTGGATCGACTTCGCCTGTGATGGCTGTTAGCTAGCTTTCCTCCAGAAGTTGATCCGCCTGCCTGCCTGCCTGCCTGCCTGCCTGCCTGCCTGCTGATTTGCGACTACTCGCTCTGGAGAAGATGCTTGTGTGGAGGATGACACATTATTATCCTTTAATCTCGGTCTCAGCTTGTTGAGCATCAAATTGAAATATCCTGAACAGATGTAAAAACACATGTGAGCCTGGGCGCGCAAGCTGTGCTGCGCTTTGTTTCATCTATCCGTGATGTGAGCCTTAAGGAGAGGCTTTTTAAAATTTCATCACTATTCAAAAGGATAATTAATACGTACCCCCAGGCTTTGATTATGCGATACCCAGTGTGTAGTGCTGGTGTTGCCATAATGAGCCACTCATCAGCGCTCTGCCTGTGCCTCTGCAACAAACATACAGTTTGCATAAGGTACTTAAAATTCTGCTGAGGTACCATCATGCTTGTGTGTATGTGTGCTTATGTGTGTATAGTTATATGTAGGTGCTTGTATGTGTGTATGCATGTGAGGCGTGAGTCCCCTTCTAATTTGCAGTACAATGCTATAGGTTAGATCACACTAGTTGTTGCAGTTTGTTTACAAGAGGACCCCTGTCAGATTGTCAGCAGATAGCTGGAACCTTTCTATAAAGCCTGCCAGTGCCTACACCCACACATCCCTCCCACTCATACACATACAAACACACACACACACACACACACACACACACACACTCCCAGATTATTCCCAGCCTAAAACCTGGCGAGGAGATGGCGGTTGTCACAGAATTGGGTGCTAAGCCAGTGCAGCAGCAAGATGGACAGGCAGGTGGAGACTGACAGGCTATGGAATACGAAGGGGAATATTGGGAGTTCACACATAATGAGACCTGTCAATTTGAATGCCTCAAGGCAAAGCAGTGAGCAGGCCATGGCTGATAACTGAGGCAACCATTTCTTCTCAGGGAAATATTTCAAGGTAATCTCTCACCCTTGACTCTGACCAGTCACTACACAACACGGTTACTGCAACAATTACTCTGTAATTATCTGGATACAGCCGCTGCTCTCTGAATTCTAAACCACACCAAACCGATGCTACTGAGAAGACAAAGCTGTCGGCTATTAAGAAAACAATTAATGTCAGCTAAAAATGTTTTTCTGGTGTATGTTTCTGTCCCAGTCAAACTCCGTGAAGGTGCGTGCGGTCCTGACAGATAATAGGACATCACTGTCACCGGGGGCAGGATCTCCCATTGCTTCCTATTCCCTATGCAATGTCATGCTTCTGCTGAAAGATTCTCACGGATCCTGGAATAGAGAATACCATCAGATATTTCCCATTGTCTCAGATAGCCTCGTGATGACGCTGTACCCTGTTAGGATTTTAGCGTGTTCAGGCAGTGCTGAAGTGACACACAAGAGGGGCACTGGGACCTCCTGACAGCAGACGGACCTGCGCAACTTGTCCGTCCTCAAATCCATTTCCATGCTTGACACCAGGCAGAATTAGCTTTGGACAGGTGAGTGATAAGTTCCCCGGGTGCTACCACCAAATACATCTCAGCCATTGTAGAGTAGTGGAGCCACTGGTTTAAGCTATTAAGTTGTTCCTGCAAAAAGCAAATTGAGTTATAGAGCATGTGGTAATCACAATCAGTGTCAGCGATCTCTTTGATAAAGCAGACAGGCGTCTGTGTTGATTTAAAGAGATGATCTTATCAATGACTAATCAATAGTTTTCCTGCAGCTTAGAGTGGATCAAATAAACGTTTACCCCGTAGTGTATAGTGCCGAGAAAATCATTGCGTTTGGCTGTGCTGCTTGTTTTCAGGGTTAGTGCTCTATTGACTTGTGTAAATGATCATTCACCAGGGAGAAGCATGATTTTGAAAAGATAAATAATGAAGGAGGAAACTGACTATCAGAACAGAAACAGGATACGTAAAGTAGCACATTGGAATTTTGATTGTCATAAACCTTTTTTCCCCTCCTCTTCCTGTCTGCTTCACCTTCCCATCACTCCCCCCCCCCCTCTCTCACCTGCACATCTAGTATTTGAGTGACAATCATGGTGATCGTCAAGGCCTTCCAAAAAACTCCTCTCCCTATCTCCCTGCATCCCCTGGTCTCTCTGGTCAATGGGTGTCAATCAGAGCTTGGCCCTCACGCAGATGGGCAACAACCATCCTTGTGCTCACAAAACAATTATGACTGGACTTCGATGAAAATGGATTCCCGTGTTGACTCCCCACACTGCGCTCCTCTTCTCCCGGCCGACGGGGTCCTTCCATGGGAAGCAATTATCGCTAGATGCCAGCTGACAGCCCGATGCTATTGCCAGCGCGATCAGCCCTCGTCCTCAGGCTTTCTCTAGGCAAATAGCATCCTCAACACTCAAATCAAACCTCTTACCAACCACTGGCTTCTATCAGAAAAAATTGATGGTTCCCTTTGTTCCCCTGGACAATGCAGTGGGAATAAAGCTACAGAGGATACAGAGCTGGAAAATAAAGAGGTGTTTTGATTTTGCAAGCACTCAACTCAAACTGCTCCATCTCCCTGCTGTCCAACCCAGAGAGGCCTTTGCAAGGTTGTGGAGCAAGTGGAGGAGGATGAAGCACTGCCCTGTGTCCCAGACATGACGAAGGAGAGGACAAGTGAGAGAGAGAGAGATAGACAGGGTTAGCGAGTGCCCATCATATTGAGGAGCGGATGGAGGGCTCCCAATGGCCTTGTAATAAAGATGTGCAACACTTATTTTTCTAGACATCACACTTTTCCTCCTATTACTTCCACAAATGCTGCTCTCATGATTTCCAAATTCAGCGAAGAGCTGATAAATCATTTTAAGATTACCAAAAATAATTATACATTTCTTAGATCACTTTGTGGATGCTGCTTACAATTTATGTATTGTGCTGTATTAATAATTTGATAATAATTTCCAGTCTAGAAAAAAGCAACTGAATTTTGTTTTACTAAATTATAAGTTGTTAATGTCAAACTATGTGACAACCAAACATCTGCTGCTCTATGAGAACTCTGAAGGCTCGGTATGATCGCTAATTACTAAGTGTTTGATATATTGTTATACAAAATTGGTGTATATTTATGACAAGACTGTTCAATTGTTCTTCAGACAGATTTCTAGTCAGAGTTTGATTGAAAATTAAAGACATGGGATTCCCTGGGAAACAGGTGAAGATTGATGTGATGCCGTAACAGGACGAGTGTAAGATGAATGAGGCTAAATTATCGAAAACACTACAATCAATGGTTATAAAAGTCAAACAGTCAACTGCCACTTTGCTTATTAACTGAATAAACACATCAAGGCAAGGTTCAGTCAATCATTCAATCACTTTAATTAATGCACATTGTTCTATTTTCCTCTCCCTCTCTTTCTGCAGCTCAGTCTTTCCCTCTTCCTGCATACCTATGTTTGTGACATGATAAATTAATTAGAATACACTACGCCACCAACTAATTATCATGCAAATAAAGCAGCAACAAAGCGTAGTGGGACTGTTAATCTGTGCCAGATCGTGGGTGAAATTCCCCAACATGCTTATCGACGTCCACCGTGCAACTAGAGAGAAGAGTGACTTGGGATGGTGTAAGAGAGGAGGAAAAAAACAAAGCACTAAATGGCAGGAATGGCTGTCACTTATTTACTGTCAGATTAATTCTGTTTTCTTTCCGTTCTGCCTTTGTTTATGGCAGAGTGGCTGCAGTGTCTCCTTTTGATTTCGTCTGTGTCTCTCTTGAAATCTAAGCTGTGCAAATACAAATAAAAAACCAAAAACAGCTCTATAGAGTCCCGTTTTCATTTCAACCCATAATTTATAAGTAATGGATAGAAGCAACAAAGATGTGACCTTTTTCCTACTTTTAGGTTCAAACAAAAAGTCTAAATTTTTCCCTGAAGTTTATGCCACAGGAAAGCCATAAAACCATTACATTCAAATGGGTTTAAACCTGATGTTGGGTGCATCAATGAGCTTAGCAAATTTCATTACAGTCAACCTAATGGACTAAGACATTTGCACAAAGCTAACAATTTGTTCTGAATATGGAGCAAAAGAAATGCTTATATTTTGCAAATAAATGGAGAGGAAATTTGCTGCTCGTATGACATGATGTCTCCGCTATGACAAAAAAAAAACTCTATTCATGAAACCTTATTTATATCATGAACAGACTCACTGCTTTCATAGATTTTTGGAAACATAGAAGAAAAACCTTCAACAGAACCTTTAAGCACATATCCATGTTCTGTTTCAGTGATTGCATGCTGTGAGGATATTTTTGTGTTGACTGACTGAAATGGAGTGAAGCTTGTGAGCTAATTCACTGAAGTGTGTCGTTAACAGCCCGGTAGTATCCTAGGAATACGCCATAAGTGAACAACAAAACGCATCGTTGGTAACTGCCCTTTACAATGACACATACAGACGTTTTCTGATCCCATATCAGCAGCAAAGTTTAATTAGTCTGTGCCTACCATAACCAAAAGCCAAAAACAACTTTGGTTTAAGTGAAGATCCTGGTTTGGGTTAGAATAACTCCTTGCTGCGGCTATGCTGCTCATTTGCAAATTCTTCTGCAAACACTTTCTGCAAACTGATGGTTCTGCTGATGCTGCTGGTCATACAGCACTTAATAAGCCCCAAGTCTACACAAGCATTCACCTGTAGGCTCTCCAAAGTCTGCTGGGCTGAGCTTAGTTTACGCTTGTAGGGATGAGGTCAGTGCCTGGATGCCAAATATCAAGTCTAAATACTTTTGACTCGCATAATAAATCCATCCCACATAAATTGGCTGACTGAACATATCTTTAAATGCATCCACTAAAATCTCATTAGCAAACATTTCAAACAGGACAAGAGATCCAAACAGGGATTTGTAGTTCATAGTTGTGTATTACCAGCACTGCAGCACAGTTTTCGTTGTTCTTTGTTTATCAAGCCTTTGGTAAATTAAACACAGACACACTCCAAATGCATCACCTGCTGTGTCAAACTAACACTTTCATTGAGTGCCTGTAACTTTCAGACATTAACCTACTTTAGGAAACTTCAATTCTCGCAGGTAATTACTTCCATACACTTTCCCCACACAAAGACAGCGATAATCCTATAAAATAAGCTGCAAAGAGGACCTTGTTTAAAAATTCAGACCCCATCTTGATTCATCCCTGGTGAATTCAAAGCACACATCAAGGGTGCTCTGCTGAGAGAATTCAAATCAAAGGAAAAGACCAATAAGATGCACCCTTTTTTTTCCATTGGTAATGTAGGGTAAATATGCCACAAAATAAGAAAACAAATAAGAGGAAAAATGGCTTATTATAAGCATCCTGATTATCATAACGGCCCTTTTGCTTAAATCACATCCTTATTAGGCCCAAAAGTCTCTCTGTCCCCCATCAGTAATGAGTCGCCAGGCTGGAATTCTTCTCCCAGCTCTGACATGTCTTTTATTACTCTAACACTAAATGGAAGCAATGATGAACATTTCAGTTGTGTGATTACTTTCTGTGTACCCTTGATGTCAGACGAGAAAAGCGGTGTGCCCTCTTTTAATATTTAATTGTTTTTTTTCTGTGTAATTTGGTCCAATTCATCATTTGAACCTTTCATTTGCTCGTTCTGTGACATTTGTCTAATGTGGATGTTTTGATTATTGGACTCTGATATTGTGTTGGCCTTTGATGTCCAATTTCTTCTCCTTGTTGTCCCAATTTTGGCCACAGCGAGTGCAGAAAACTTTCCCCTCACTCCATTCCAACTTTTGCTCATTTTGCGGAGAGCGTATTTGCTGCGCCCTCTAAATGACATAGCTAAATTATTCACAAATTATACACAAAATTGTGATAAGGGCACAGCCAGATAATCTAAATATTTGTTTTTTTGCATGTTTTGATTAGTGTGTATTTTAGAGAGAGCTGGAAAAACACAGGATATGCAAGCTTGGTTGGGCAGCACAAGATGTAAGCGCGCCATCTCCCGAACGGACATGAGTCACAAAAAGTATCCAGAGGATTGAGCCGCTGGTGTGAACTGTCCATGAAGTAAGAAGCTAATAAGTTTAACATGTTTCAAAGAGCAAAACATCAGTCTTGTTATCAATGCTGAAAACAACAAGTAAGTATGTAAACAGCAACAAAAAATGAACAAAATCCTCGTAGGGTAAGAAGAATT
Source organism: Chaunax sp. Z400 (assembly GCA_037577475.1). NCBI lineage: Eukaryota > Metazoa > Chordata > Actinopteri > Lophiiformes > Chaunacidae > Chaunax > Chaunax sp. Z400. Next base: position 7,624,224 of record CM075196.1, read on the forward strand.
ATTCACTCCCCGTGTCTGTGTGGAGCTGTTATTATTTTAAGAAAACATCAATTATAAGTTAAAAATGTGAGGGAATCACATTCATTATTGTCATTACATGCACCCACCAAATTGCATCAAGCTCATGAAATATTTTTCCCTCCTGTTCAAAGGCTTGTTAGAGATTGTAGTCAATTACGGCTGCAGCTGTAACATGCTGTCAGTTCTCTTTAACCAATCATTAGTCAGGGACCATTCCTCGCTGCACGGTCGGCCTGGCAGTGTCAAGCCAGCAAGCGAACGACAGGCATAATTGTTTGGTGGGTAAAGGTCGGCTAATGAACCAGCGGGGTGACAGAGGAGGCTGTTGGTGCGAGGGCAGCAGGGTGGGGTTGGGTGGTGGGGCGGGCTGTGGTGGCAGACTGAGGGCTGCTCAACACACAGAATTTGCAAAACTTTCCTCAGATCAAAGTCGGGAAGAAGCAGGGTATTTTAGGAATTTTTCAGCTTCTGATTAGGTCTGTCTGTGATGTTGCTTCAAGATTTGAAATAGATGGAAAACAGGGGGGTGGGTTGGATTTTTTTTTTTTTCCTGTAGTCAAAAAAGAGACTATTATTTATGACTGTCTTGTGTGAGAGCAAACAGAAAACCATTACTGTGATTAACATCAATCAGTGTTTCTTTACTGAGGGACAAGTACTGATGTGGTGTATGGAAAGGCTAACATCAACTTTTATCTGAGCCCAAAAGGCCGCAGACAAAAAAGTAATTATGTTCCATTTTTCTTTTTCATGGACAAATTACTGTATGACTTCAAATGCTCCGTGCATGTGAGCTCTCTCTGTCAATCTCTTGTTCTAATACCTTTCTACAACAATGCAGCTCCGACTGGAGCACTTTATTACTCGTGACAGGGCAATGACGTGAGAATCAGCCGGGGTAACATGCGACTACTCTATGAGCCCTACTTTGGCAAGGAAACAAAGGGAAGCTTAGGTTAGCCGAGACAATCACCGTGCTTTTGATTCTCTTCAGGACTTTTGAGGACGAGTACAATGTTGTGAGACCCTGCCATAGCGTTTTAAAGCTGGTGGGGCAGAATAGAGTAAAGAATCCACAACATCAGGCCAGTCTTAAAGAGATCAAGACATTGTTTAAGCTAATAAATGAGTAAATGATTTGGCAAACAAGACATCAGTCACACCTCCAAAGCCTCATTCTTTTGGGTCAATAACATAAATCATCATTTACTCATATTTTATGTCAACTGTCCTAATAATTGATGCCAGTGCATATCCAATCTCAGTCTCACCTCCCTTTTAATAAATCCATTTTGAGAGATTGGATCAGTTTTATAATCCAGGCTCCCTGTGAGGCCTCCCTGTGATGTGGCACTGGAGCAGATTGCACCAGCTGTTTGTAAGTGTTTACTAATTGGATATTTACACGAATAGCACCACACAAAATACTTTTTATATAGATTCTAATGTTGCTATACTCAGTAATTGCCCTTAAGAGTTACCTTTGAGGAGCTAAGATGAAGATTAGTTTGTTATTATTTGACTTGTTGAGATGGAAGAGTTAAAAAGATCATATGCAATACCTTTAATATGCCTGACCTGAACCTTGATCAAAATGCTCTTCAACTATGATGTTAACTAAGATGATTTTAAATAGTATTTTTTGAAAATAACACAATATATCTGAAATTACAAAGTGTTGTGCGAATGACATTTGCCAAAACAACAGAAGAGCATTGGGCTAGCATAAACTGATACTAACCACTCATACATAACTGCATGAATATTAGGTTTATAGGTCTGAAAAACAAAGATTATGTGTTAAAATCATGCTTTTTCTTAAAGATTATTTGTTAGCTATAATTAAGTCAACTGTTCAGTACAATCAGTACCATAATGCATTCATATCCAAACTGATAATGGCTTGAATTTAAATCAAGTCTGCTATGTCAAATTCTTACAACGTTACTACACAAATATGTATTTAAAAAAAAAGTGTTAGTTTTTTTCCCCTGTTTTCTCAGCCCAAATGGCAGGCCTCCTTGTGAGCTGTGTCTCTGCATTTCATCAGAAACATTCTGAACCAGTTCAAATAGCTCAACTCAATCTCTCAGCAGCCTGCGCAGAGGCATGAAGCCTAATAAGCACATGCTAAATGTGATAAGCTGCTTTGTAGCTGCGTTTTGCCTGTTGTTTTTTTTATTCATCATTCTTTTATTCCACCCTAGTGATTTACTCTCTTCAGGCGATGTGTGCTTTCTGTTCATCATAGACTTATACACACCGCAGAGAAGTGCAAATAGATTTCTGTCTCAATTGGTCCCTCGGTGTCACACTGGAAAGATACTTGGACAGAAGACAGGGGGGAAAGGGATTTTTATGTTACAAATATTCAAGTGCTAAATCACAATGTGCACTCTGAGGAGCTTAAGTTTAGTATTTTTAAGAGGCCCCTGTTGGAAACTGTGACTGGAGGCTGAATCCAAAGTGCAGCGTAACTCAGCACCGCTCATGAAAATTCATTCACAAGTACCTGTGCAGAGGTCAAACTAAAGTTTTTGGGAAATGTTGCCAAAACATCTCCCACACATGAAATCCATTTTTGTCATGGGCGAGAGAGATAGGTGCCATTTGGTTTCATTTACAGTCTTAAGAGCATTAATGGAAAAATGTATCTCCTAATGGTTAAAACATAGTCTTATATTAATATCTTAGTGCGTGTGTGCGCATGTGTTCTTTTAATGCATGCAAGTGCTCACATCTCACTTGTTCACATCTGAGCATATAAAGACAATGAGCCATTTATGGTTGCAGCACTCTGGCATCTCTGTCCTTCTTGCCAAAGGGCACCCTGACCAGCTGGTGGATTGCACACCCAAAGAGATGAAAAGCAACTCTCTGCGACTTGCCGGAGTGGTACTGATGGAACCTTTTAAGAGCAGAATTGCGCCACTGAGTGAAAACATGGCCAACACTCTGGCTGATGTCATATCCCAGCTGTTACCTCAATCAGACCAGGTCCCACCACGACTAAGTGAGTCTCAGGGCAACACATTCCACGTAACACGCAGTTGCTCGATAAAGCACAGAGAGCTTTTTGAAGCTTTGCGTCTCCGCTGGTACTCCTGTGACCCCGCTGCCAACTACCAGGTCTCCAAAGGCCTGCTGGTTAAAAAGAGCCTGGCTCAATCAGCACATGCTTAGGCTGGCGATGACTCCCCTCCCCTTGTTGCTGTTAGTCTATCAGTGTTCCCTTGTATTGCCCTCCATTTTCTGTCCTTCATAACAGACGGCACTCCCATGCAGCTGTTGAGAGGTTTTCCCTGATGTCATCTTAATAGTGCCCTGCCCCCTCTGTTTAGCATCCATCTCTCAGCATGTGTACCTAAGCATTTTTGTTTGATGACATCTTCTTTGTGGTTTTCACAGTTCAGGCCGCTGATTGACCCCCTGCTTTTTCTAGCACTGCTGTGTGGAATGTTGATAGCATAGTGTGTTATGTGTAAGGCACTGGGAGTCCAGCAGTGAGTTTGCTGTCTTCTTGTGTCAACAGCCATTTTAGCCTTCTTCTCACAGAGAAGGGCACCACATGGCCAGCACACACATGGAAAGGACAAGCAGCTATTTGGTTTTGACAACCATTGCCACCGAGACCTCAGCTTGACTGTCAGTGTGTGTGTTAAGTGTGTGTGTGTGTGTGTGTGTTTGATAGGCTATGAATATTATTGTCTGAGGTTTCCAGAGAGGCTGCAGGAGCAGAATGGCCAAATACCAGGTATACTCTCTTTCTGTCTCGCCCAGGGCAAGGTAATGTTAGCATTCATAGACACAAAGCACTAGAGGCCAACTAGCTGAAAACAGGAAGGAGAAGTGAACAAATGTCATGCACAGCAAAGCAAACCTCATTCGGGGGTCAGGGCAGGAGAACAAGGAGGTGGAAGACTGGGGAATATGGATGAGTAAAACAGCAACATTTGTTTTTCTCCGTGTGCATTGTGGAGCCCAGAGTCAGTGTTAAATGAGTGGTATTTTTTGTTTTTCTGTGTCATTAAGTATTCAGCATTAACACTCAATGGAGTGTCACATTAGAGATGGAGGCAGAGAAGAAAACAGAGAGGAAGACGGCGCGAGAGAAGTCCTGTCAGTGCTGACATGATTAGGTATCACAATGCAACAAAAGAAGAGTTTACTTATTTACACTAACACTCCTCGACAGTTACTGCAAATTCCTCCAATGTTACCAAATGCAAAAAAAAAAAAAAAAAAATATATATATATATATCTGAAGTGAGACTCTATTATTATTTTAATTATGCTCTTTTTTGTTTCATTTCCCCCAGCTGAAAGTCAGTAGAGGAGCGTGTGAGTGAGGGAAGAAACTAGTCTGTCTGGTGTTGGGAAGCACCCCAGTGATTCTTCAGCAGGTACAAAAGCTGGCATGTAGGAAATAGCTCTTATGAAAGTCAATACATATACATATTCCTGATGCATAATTTATGGTTACCTCTGTAGCATTAGAGCAAGCACTGAGACTAGATTGACACACCACTACAGTTTGGGATTTTTCAAAGCATTTAGAAAAGTTGCACAAAATATGCCGGAATCAAGGTGAGGATAAATATCAAGTAGAAAAAGCATTATTACTGTTCAACAGCTCATGTCACTGCAGTGCTATTTAAGTTATAAATAGTGTATCTGCTGCACGTGAAAAATAATAAGACAAACCATGAAATTGTATTTTAGTCTGACTTATTTAATATACAACTATCCAGATCTTTGACTGCATTAAAAGTACAGAACTGGTGCAGAGAACAATCTGAGGCTCTTTACATTTTGGTATGAAGTAAATATGTTCTCATTTCCCTCTCACGTGTCCGCCGTGCCAGACAACAGGTTAATGGGGCAAAACAACTCAATTAAATAAGTCAACAGTTTGTGGTTCCCATCATTAGCGGTAAAGCCAAGCAGGCCAGTGTATTGCACATTCCAGACTAAAGCAGGCCATCTGGTCCCCGAGTGCACAAAACATCTCTTTCACATTAAGTGTTTATTGTTTTCTTAGATTGATGCTGTTAATATCAGCCTTTCAGGATGACAGATTAGCATCACCTCCTAATCAGCACTATTAGGAGATAAATATCTGTAATTTAATCACCATAGCAATTTCTTTTACAATAATAAGATTTACAAATGCAAGCGATTAAGTAATTAGCTTACATCTCTGAAGATTACAATCCCCTGGACTTTGGGGCATCTGGCTTTCTGAAGATTACTCGGTTTCACTTCAGTCATCTGCCTTTTTTTTTTTTTTTTGTGAATGAGATTTATGCTTGACCAGCGCGTGAATCCCTGAATCCCCAAAGTGTTTTTTTTTTGTTGTTGTTGTTTTTTTTTACATAAGTGCACCATTTTCTGAGTGGGCATGCAGTGTAAGTACTTTATATAAAGGAGATGAATGTCTTGCATTTATTTCAGATGAAAAATTATACACACTTGATAAAATAAAGCCAGTCTGTGTGATGACATATCTGAACAGCTATCAAGGATTTCTTTGTTGCTGAAAGAACATTGGCCCTAGGGCTACTTCTGGTTTCAACATTCTAAAGCTCTGGCTTTTTTATTTACTAAGCAATTTGTAGGTTAGTGTTAATTTCCTAAATGCAACATAAAAGGAACGCGGTGCACTGAGAAAAAAAAAATTAAAGGGGAAAATCATAAAACAGCAGAAAATCAGGCAAATTGCTTCCATGTGTCTGTGGCTGCCAGAGCTAAAGGAAGCAGAGCGCTGCTTAAATGCCCCTGACCCGCCGAGACTAGGCCAATTCAGTTTGAAAGGCCCAGCTCTCTAATGAAGGCCTAATTTTTATTGCCACTCGATTGACTTCAAAGCAGTTCAGGTTGCCAAACATAATTTCGCTGGAGGTATTTTCAGGTGCACTGCAAATAGTTCATAAATAATTTCCCCATTAGTCCAGGCAATGCACTTTTTGGGTGAATGTTTTGTCTGTTAGGTCCCTATCGCAACACTCCACTCCTTCTCCTGGCCTCAACACCACCACTGCCACCAGCACACCAAGCAACAGCCCTGCATCTTTCCTCTATCCCTGCACCCCCGTCAGCCCCTAACCTTAGTCCTCTAGGAGCTTAAGGAGTCAAACACCGCTTAGTGGCTCTGGTAGTTTTCTGCTGAAGCAATGAGACAGGCTGGCCATGGCTCGGCGCTGTCAATCCTTTAGTGCGGAGCCCCACAGCCAATGGGACACGGCTCTAAAATTACAGGATTAGTGAATTAAAATAAATCCAACCACAAGAGGCCCAATCACAATTGGTTTATTGGTTGTGACCATGCTGTCATTTTGAATGGCTACCTGCTATTGTGCAGGAAATGGCATATGAGAAGGCACATAGCCTAAACGGGCCCAGCTGATCAAAGAGTGTGTTTTCATAAAAACAACTGAGTCACAGAAAAATTTATTTGTGTCCATTTTGACAAATCACAGGATTTAACTTAGCTTTATGACCCAGAGCAGAGTAAATGATACAGAAACTGAATGAGTGGATGGATGGAACTTTTGATATTTTGTCCATGCTCAAGCCCATCTTTAGGTGTCTGTACAATACATCGATTAAAAATACATCAATTCAAGAATTAATGCTTTGACTGCTTGCACAACATTGTACTGTGGTAAATAAAGTCTTGGCAAAGTCTCACCTCAGACAGTCATTTCAGTACTTTGTTAGTATCTGCAGGATAGCTGTAAAAACGAGGACCCAAAATAATTATTTGACACAACTGTGAGCAGTTTTCCTCATAAATAAGGACATTGAGTTGGCCTCAAAACTCAAAAATGTTGTCTTAACTTTGTCTTTTTTGCAGTGTACAGTTCACTTCTAGGCAGATCATTTCAGTTCCTGTTAATCATTCGGAGTCTGAACACATTCCTGGTAATGCCTGACCTCTCTGAAACATCTGGGAGGAAAGAGAATTTCCCAATAAGAATCAATATAGTATCTCATTACTTCGCTATGATTATTAACATTATTATTAGAAAAAGCTATCCTTTTTATGTGTGCGACGGCACCTATCCAAAATGTGGTGTATTCTGTCAAATCAACATTTTAATGAATAGTGAAAGCCTCCCAGGATCCTGCAATCACAAGCCTAATTCAAAACAAACCAATAATAAAAAGAATCAGTGCCATCAAAGCACATATGTTTCCCATTTCCAGCCATTCTCAGAGAAGTAGTGGAATCTTGTGGGGCCATGCCTTGACTTAGCAAGCCATTAAACTAGTTTTCCCTTTGTCCAGTGCTCTGTAAAGAACTTCATAAAAACTATGAACCTTTTGATGGGTAATAACACACAGGAAGGTGCACAGGCCAAGATGAGTTGGAGAACTCTAGAGGCACCTTGGCAGCAAATCTAAAACTCCCAGACAGGATTACCAAGAGTATCTATTTAACCAAGCCCCTCATCCACAATGACAAAAAAAAAAAATCCTCCGTTTAACATATAGATGTTATTATTATTTTTCTATAATTGTGTTTCCTTCCCTGCAGCAAACCAGATTCTTTGAGGAGGAAAAAATGGAACAGGTATTTTTCAATAAAGTGGGGAGTTATTGTCGTTGTACACATAACATGCTTAAAGTGAAAACAGGTCATAAATCACAGCAATGATAAGTGATTACTTGCAATTCCTTCACTTTCTCTCTCCTCTTAGTGTGTTTGCTCTTGGCTGCTCAGTCTAACCAGCATACCTTCCACCCCACCCCCCCACCTACTAACTGTGAGTCAGTGTACTTTTTATTGTAGTGTTAAAGTGTGACAGTGCAGGCATGTGTTTGTGCCACTGAAAGTATGACAGGAGATGGGGAAATTATATTAACAGATCAGAGCCCTTATGCAAGAGTATGACTATGACTAGAAGCACAATAAATAAATCTTACATACCTAAAAAGATTTTGGATTTGGAAGGTATTCCAGTTATGTAAGACTTCATTCCAGACCCATTATTTGCTCAGTCTCTCTTAAAGTATCTAAATATCTAAATATGAAGCTGTTTTAATACAGTGGAGATCAGATGCAACCATTTACCTACATATAAACATATAAATAGTGTATACATGTATGCAAATGAAATCCAGATGGTTTAATGCATATCACTTAATCTATGGAATTAACATCTTGTTTCACCAGCAAAGGGGAATGTTGAATGAAAAAAAATCAGAGTAGGGGTTTCTGGCACAACTTTACTTACTGATACTGCAAGTATTGCTGGAATTTTTACCTCTTAAAATGAAAAAAATCCACTAGCCAATCATATTTTTAATAAAATGTTTAAAATCTATCAAAATGAATGGGATAGTATCATGCATATTATTAAAATGCTGTAGAGAAAGAACAGGAAAGTAATACAAGATGTAGCCTGATGTGTTTAAGGAGAATAAGAAAAAAGAGGTGACTTAAAAGAAAATCCTAGATCTAACACTGGTACATAGTTATGTCACAAAAATGACTGAAAGGAAGATTATAATCAAGCATGGACATCATTTAAAGGATAATGTGAATCTCCTTATGTCTTGGATAAATATTGTTTGATCATATCACACCTTCCAAGTTGGAGTCTTGGGGTAACACACCAACAAGGAGAGCTTGGTCAGATCCTCTCCTATAGCCCTTTGAAGTTGTACCTACAAACCATCATTTTATATTTTCTGAATTCTGCTATTGTGTTACATGTGGTATGTATAAGGACTGCTTCTTTAAATGGCATAAAACATGTACAACCACACCACGCAGCACGTTAGCATCAATAAGCTAATTCAAATGGTGTTGATAAATGCATTATGTAGCTATCCTCCGTAATCTGGTTTAGGTAAAAATTCAACAGCCATTTAATAGTTATTCATGACAGCATCTGGACAAATGGACATATATCAACAGCTGCTGTTCTTCCTGCTTCTCACATTGCTGCTGTGTTTTTCTTTGTCACTGTAGTGTTTGGGATCTGATCAATAACACAAGACTGATGTGTCTCATGATTCATGACTACAGCCACTCTAATTCCCTTACACACACAAACCTTCATTAATGAGTTGTTATTGGAGGAAAGAGAGCCCTTGGTATCTGTTAAACACACATGGGTCCTCTTAATGAGCTCTCTCTCAGCACAGTCGTCTCTCTGTCAGCTCTCGGGCTCAGGCCCACCTTAAGGTTCAAACTAACCCACGCTCCTGAAACATGATGGAGAAGTGCCATTGTTCCACTGTTTGTGATGAAAATGTTCTTCCAGCTGAAACCATTACTATAACCATACCCATGTCTCAATTGCAGCGCTCACATGTTCCTTGAAGAAAAATAAAAAGCACCTGCTTTGGCTATAAGGACATTATTCCTCTCTCCTGTCAGGATGGAATGAGTCCTTGAGTTAGTCTGATTTTTGATGGATGGAGATGTGTCCATACTGGCTCTCTGTGCCTTACCAGGCCCTAATCTGGGCCCCAAGAGGCCTCTAGCTGTGTCCTTCATCCAATTCCAACGACTCCCAACAGGAAATGAGGGCTTCAGGGGGCACCGGTAAGGAGACGTAAGGCTGAGTCACATAGAAGGTTGCAGATGCACTACACACCCAGACCAGATGTTAAAAGAAAGGATCCAACTATAATATTCAATGAATCACTGATAGAAAGTAAGGCAGTTGCCAAGAAATGAATTTTATTTGTCTTTCTTGCAACTTCTTTTATTCTCTGGCATAAATCAGTTTGTCTGAATCCAACATGCGGCACAGAATTTACAACCAGGAATTACTCAGATCTCCAGAAACCATTTCAGTTCAAAGAACGTTAAAAAAAAAATTCGGGGGGCTTTTGTCTATGTGAGGGGCAACCCTCCCAAGCAGAGGCGGCCATTAGATGTTGCGAACATAATTAATGAGTGAGAGAGCGGCACAACACTGATCCGCATCAAACACCCCGAATTTTCTGATATCTCCTCCGGATTTTCCACTAACACTTTTTAATCATAAATAATCATACAAAAAACACTCAATTAGGTTACTCTCCAAAGTCCTGACATTATGGGGGGGGGCAAAGACGTTCCTCTGGCCCTTTGCTAACTATGAAGCTAAAGCTTAATTGCACTCTGGTGAGTTCATATCAGTTGCTAGCTCCTGGTTTAAAATGCCTTATTAGGGGGTTTTCAAAGCAGCACAGATTGAGTGCATTGACAAGTATGGTTTGGAATCATAGACAGGATGAAAATTATATTGGCCCTTGTTTTGATTACTGTGCGACATGTTGTGAAGTTATCATCTGCAGCATAATGATGTCTGGAGTTTGTGCCTGGAGTTTTCCATCAGTTAGTAGGAGTTCACAGGCGAAAGGATCCAGTGAATAACAACAAGTCTTCTGTTTAGCTCCATTTGATATGTTATTCAGCTTGCATGTTAAATCCATACAACTGACCAGTATGGCCACCTTCTTCTTAAAATGATTTACAATTCCCCAGTTCTCCAGAGCAGTTGAATTGCTGCATACAGATATAGGAAGATCCCTCACTCCTACTTTCAGGCCTCAATTTAACACCTCAAAGAGAAAAGGAAACTCATAGTGTCTTACATAAATGACTTTTACGCCCTCACATACAGTATTGGATTAGTCGTGCCTATCTGTCCATATGTACGGGATATGGTGTGTCCACACCTCCTCCACACAAATCACTGGATAGAATTCAATTAAATTTGACACTTGCTTTGTATGGGCCCTAAAGGTGTGCATCTCATAATTAGTTTCTTCAGTTTGCTCATTTTCACACTTTTATGCACTTTTTAATTTAGGCAATTTTCATGCAGTTTACTCACATTCACATATGATCAACACAAATTGAGTTTTTCCAGGAGACAAATCTTCTAGTTAACTTGAAATTTGAATACATTTCTGACACTGTTAGTAGTATATCATATAAATATAACGTGAGAGACTGTCCTCCCAAGAAAGAACGTCAGTGTCAATCATTTCAGCAAGTGTGCCACAACCATGTGTTCATGTCCGAGTGACCGTAGGGATTATGGTGCAACACAGAGAACACAGTGCATTTAAAGTTAGCAAACAACATTGTTCTATAGTGTTAACCACGTGTTTATTACCGTGACAACAAAGATCCCCTAATGAATTAAACATTTGAACCCACACCACAATGTTTCATTGAACCTGGCTAAACCTCAACCATAGTGTTGTCACATAAAGACCCTGATTTATTTTTCATCTGTTTCCTGTTGAAGAGCATAGACTTATGTTCTGCCGATGGAAGTGTCAGATCAGTGACATACCAGAGAGTTTGTGTGCATTAAAAAACATTTTAAGACATCTAAAGAAATAAAAAATTACAGTATCCAATCTCTGCAACATTCTGACTCATCTGTCTCCACAAATCTCTACAAACAGTTAATGAAACTTTATATTTCTTAAATTTTGCAGAACTTTCCACTACTTTTGTGTGTTACTTTTTCCATCTCTTTTCCTAATTTAATTTATCGGGAGAACCCATAGGAGCTCCATAACATCATATCCCCAGGTCCAATCAATGGAAATAGGAGTGTTTGGAGTGGGTTTGCTAAGGGTGTTAGATTGTTATTGGCTCGTAATAGAATCAAGGAATCACTGCACTGAAAGAAATTCCTTTCCCCAAACCCCAGATTTTTGTTTCTTCTTCTGCCAACTGAGATTACTGCATAAGGGTTTTCTGCTCGCCTCGTCCCCCAAAGAAATTGCATTGACCTCTTCTATCTATTGCTTCCATATGCGAGCAGTTATCTCTCTTGCAAATGGAAATGAGACCCAAAATTGCAACAAATGGGGCCATGCCACTGAATGCAGATGTTCTCTGCTCCTCGCCCAGAGTACACATGCCCGATCAAATTAACTTTAACCCCTCCGCCAACAGAACAGACATCTCTTTTACAAACCCTCTGCTCCTGCAATTTGTTTTGAGTCCAGGCCTGAGGAGCAACTGTATGTCCACACGTGGTAAATAAGAAGTGATGTTATCAAACACCTGGTACAGGCAGGGTGCACGTTTACCCCTGCTAGAGGGGCTCCCAGCACCAGGCCTCTAAGTCGTCCCCTTCACATGCATGAGCCCAGTATGGCCTCTCGGTCACTTCCCTCTTTTTTGGATTTCTCCCTCTCTGCTGGCTGTGATGGGAATCTGTTTGACAGAAAACACCTGCTTGCGGGGTGGTTCTTGGGGGTCGAGGGTGAGTAGCCACAGTGATGGAGGGATGAAAGAACAGTGAGAGAGGGGTAGAGGGGGAAGACTGTGAAAGGCGAACAGGTGCTTCCTCCGTTGGACTCTGGGAAAGGCAAAGCACTGGTAATGTATGTAAATGGGAGCGGGCTCTTCGTGCCTGTATCCCTTCATCAAGTGTTTCTCTCCACTCCTCCTCCTTCTGAGTAATAAGAAAGGCCCATAAAAGTGGCCTCACAGATAATTCGCCAAATTGGTTAAATGTTGCTGAGAGCCTGGAGTGTTAATATGCATCAATTCAGAGCAGGCAGAGGTCAGAGGAGTCACTGGTTAGCAGGAGCCATACAGAAACAACAGAGCTCGGATGATCCCATCCCACACAATGCCCTTTAGGTCTGTTCTGTAATGACATGTCTGAACATATTTACCACTGCATACTGTATGTCCACATTAGATATGGACTGTGTTGTGTTTTCCCCCACACACAAACTTCTGAGTGGTCCTGATATTATTGTTAGAAACTGTAATCTTTATCTTTGCATCATTTTTTTTCTTTTGCACTCATGCATGTACATTATATATATATATATATATATATATATATATATATATATATATATATATATATACTGGAGCAATTCTGATTTTCTTCCCTCCCTGCCACCATCTGCTCTCCTTTAGGGACCCTGATTATGCCTAATGAGCGTTTCCAAACCGAGTCCCTCATCTATCTCCAAAGACCCAAAACACAGAACATGGCCCTGCTATTCCTCCACCCATGGTCCTTTCACTTCCACACATCCATCTCACTTCATCTCTCTCACACACACACACACAAACAGCAGCAACACCGAGGCTAAATCCATCCCATCATTTATAAGGCTGTCAGCTTAACACACACAAATATTACATACATGTAGAAGGCATGCGGAATTGGAACATACAGGTGCTAACTTATTTGGCTGGGTCTGTTCCTGGTCCAGGCTAATGAGGAGCAGGTGAGTGGCTGTTGCTTTAATCAAGTGGAGAGTGGGCTGGGTACAGATTTGCAGCTTGTTGAAAGGCCAGCCGTACACATGGGCTTCATTATGGGGTTAGGGGAAAATCAGTCAGGAACAATTGTTTTCCCACTCTTACAGCTAAACTGGAATAGTTTTTTCTCTTTATGACATAGAAAAGTGCACACGCTCTAGAGGGATGATAGATTCAAATTGTCTGGTTTGGAGATGAAAAAATCCTGAAGTTGTCTAAACAGTGTGATATTAATGAGGCCAGAATATTATTAACAAGAGGAAAGTGAAATTAAGCAGAACGTGGTCCAAAATAGTGATTCTTAAATTTTAGATATGAACTTTTAGATATACAAATCAGTTCAAATAGGTTTTTACATTTAAATAATACATTTTTACAATTTATTTTATTTGTATCAACCTAAATCCTCATTTTTAAATGATACCATTAATACTATAAGTAAGTGAACTCATTACTTGTTCATTCTTATAACTCGATGCATAATTACAGCCCCCATCTGTGGCATTTTTACGTCAATGTAAAATTCTCAACCAAATATTTATAGCCTTATAATAAAACATTACAGTTTTTACAAACCAATTAATTTTATTTCCTGAAAACTGTCCAAAGATTTATGGCATGAGGATGGAGGTTCAACCAAAAAGAGGACTAACTAACTACCTTTGGTGGAAAATCAATTCAAGCACACATCTACAGGTGCTGCACAGTGTTACAGCGGGTGATTGAATTAGTCTCTGCTCATACTATGTGTTTTATCAGCTGGTTAAAAGCTTGTGGAAAAATGCTAATTGCTTGTGGAACCCAGTGTAGTCACAAATAGCATCAATAAAATGAGATAATGGTAGCATATTTTGTATCAACATGGTTTATCTGCCATTAGAATATGCATTTAATAGTAAATTTATATTTTTAGAAATGTAGAAGACCTTTGTCTCCTTCTTCTGCGCTGGTTTAACTGGCATTGAAGAAAATTAGTTATACTACAAATTATTTCTTGCTCACCCAGCAGAAGCCCTGTGTACATTTATTCAATGAATAAATATTGCTTTACACTGTAAATTGTAATTGATTAAGTGTACTTTAAAAAAGCATGAAAACTGAAAAAACCTGCATAGAATACTAGATCTTTTATTTTATTTGGACACCTTACTCAGGACATAAACTTCTCAGATTTATCATTTCAAACAGCCAAATGTTTTTGAACAAAATACACTATGTAGAGCAACAATAAAGATATAAAGATATGAAGTGGAACTGGATGTTTCCTTTCCCTAATTTATTTGTTTTCTATTTACAGGGTGGATGAGGGTTAGATCACTCTGTGGGACAGCTCAAGTGAAATACTATCATAAAAGAAAATTTACTGCAGAGAATATATTCAAACTGACTACATGACAAATTCTGCAAGCAAGATTTGTCTCACTATGAATCAAGCTCTGAGTGACTAAAGTAGGATAAACAAAAGGAAACAAATTATGTTGGTAGGCCACAAAGAGCTGTTTGTGATTTATGGACCACTGGGGAGGTATAAAAGCACATTCACACAAATTATTCCAACAATTCAGACAAATGAGCAAATTCATGTTAGCCTTGATGGGAATATATGACTATTTTGGAGAGTTAAAGCATGGAGTCCCCTTATGTCCAGTTTAAATGGGGTGATTCTTAAAAATTATGATGTTAAGGGACTGCATGAAACTTAGGAAGCCTGAGTTTAAAAAGTTAACATCTGCATTTGATGAATGGCTGCTAATGTGTTCTAAGTTTTTCAAAACTGGATGTAAATAGTTGTTTTAGTATTTGACAAATCAGCATTTGATTCGCACATTTGTTAGTAGATTTATTAGATGTGGTCCCTGCATATATTCACACCGAAAAGCACACATATACTATAATTTAGAAGAAATGAAAAATTAATAAAAAGCTGCTGTGTCAAATCATTTTATTTCTGTGACACACCATATTTATTACGTTGCCTTGACGGAGAGAGTGGATGAATATGCAATACTTTAGTTTTGTTTATTTTTGTATTTACTTAAGTGAAGTATGGATGAAATCTACTGAGACAAAATCCATCCTCATCCATCATCTTTCTTTTCTCTTCAAAGGCTTTTTTTTTTTATCATCCCAACTCCCACAGCCTCAACAAGGCTACAGAGCTTTTACCCAAAGCTTTTACGCATGCAAACCAAATCACTTTTCTGTTTACCTCAACAAACTCCCTTCACATTCAGTGTTTTTAAGTATTTGTATTCACAAGAGGGATGTGCAAAGCAGTGCTGGCTTTCTGAATCCAAACTGTAATGACTCCTCAGTACTTGAAACTCATATGCTTTACCCTGCGGTTGAACTTTTTTCGGGTGAAATGTAGAGAAAGCGTGTGCGTGAAAGAGAGATTGACTATGTTTAGAACTTTTCATCCATATATGCATGCCTGTGCTTAACAATCTCTGCATCAGAACTTGAAAATTTTTACTTGACCTAGCTATGCATGTGGAAGACCTCCATTAAACTTCGGAACTTCACCCTTGAGTAAACGTGAGGCTTGGTTTTGCATAAAACTCGACTGCTGATCTATGACAAAGCTGCTTAATGTGTCACTCCACTGACAGGCCTCCATCACTCCTCATTAAGTCCAGCCATGTCATGGGTGTCAACTTGAGTCTCTCACCAACACCTCTGCAATAAAAGCAGGTGACAGGAGGAGTTATTGTCATAAAGGAGGGACTGTGAACTTGCACCGAACCCTCTGTCAGACATTATGACTGGAAAAATACTGTGCAAAGATGCAATAACAAGGAGTGTTTTGGCCGGTCATTGGTACATAGAGGAGAACAATTAGGAGTGTTTTTTTTTCCCTGCAACGAGGCAGTTAAGCTGTTTCAGAGGCACACCTGTAGTCCTGCTCTGTGAAGCAATGGCAGGCGTGGGAGTGTGAAGAGAACTTCGCTTTAACCTTTGAACCCTGCCCTTCACACTCTTTCAAAGTGTAAAATTGCAGAGGAAGACATGCCTTCATGTTTGATGAAGAAAGCACAGGAGAGTGGGAAAATGAAGGAAAAGCAGTAGTTAAGTTGATGCTTGTTAGCTGTGCTGGGAGAAACGTGATAGCTGTGTGACACTTGAAGCCTTCCATGGCAAAAGGTGTGAGTTTATTTGGATTTTTACGCTTCTTTGAATATGCACGATTGAGCTACTTGCAGAATGAAACACGAGACATGCTTTCGATAGCCTTGTGTTACTTACTCGGGTCGAATATCATTCATTTGGTGTAAAGCGGAGATGTGGAGCTGCACTCAGAACGTACTTCTCTGTTACCAGTAGGTGCAGCTCTAGTTTAAGCCAGCAAAAGAGTGGAAGAGACAGGGAATGGGAGGCTGATATGTTCTGAGTTAAGTTAGAGTTAATTGAGGGATGATGGGAATGATGTTAACAGACCATGAACATTTTTGGAGAACTGGACCACTTGGCAACAGACATGTTAAGGGGAATCGTTTCCCCTGATCCCCCATTGAGCCGGATCAGCTTTCCAAGCACTGAGAGAGAAAAGAGACATTGTTATTTGATTAGTCATAGTGAACATCAGTCTGAGCTTCTTCTTTTTCTTCAGCTGAATCCTGAGCCAAGCACGCTGACACCATCGACTCTTAACACATTTACTTTTTTGTCATTGCTACTGTATCTGCTGTGAGGTCTGAGTGTCATTTAACTTCAGGATTAACAGTATCATAGTTAAAAATAGGAGGCCTTCTTGGGGCATGCATGTGTGTCAGATGAGACCTCTCCGGAGTGGGAAGTCTCACCAGCAGCATCTGCTTGTCGTCTGAGCATTTCCACTTCCTGTGCGTACAGCCGTGTTTCCTGTTTGGCTGGGAGCCCTCCTGGTACAGTCCTGCGTGATATGTAACGGACTGAGCTGCAGAGCGTCTGTAAAGGCTCTTATATGTGTGCGTGCATGTGCGTGCCTGCCAAGCAGACCATAAAGCTGCCTTAACTTAAGCAGTGATTAATACACCCATCACTTTCTAAGGCTGCCTGCCTGTTCTCCAGCCACAGCGTGGGGCCAATGTTTGCCTTTCTCAAAGCACCCTCGCTTTATGACAGCGCGGGGTCAGAGGGAGAAAAGAAGCATTCTTTAATTTGATAATTAGTCTGTGGACGCTTTGGGGGTGAAAGAAAAGGATTGGCCTCATTAGCTGTAATTGTCTAATTGCCTTTCATCTAAATAGGGTGTAATTTTCACTTCATGGATTATACAAATACCGTAAATGCACCTCTGTGTTATTTGTGTATCTTGCAACTCACCTCTGAGCATAAAGTGGATTTTGCTGTCAGAGCCTGCTGGAGTGAGAGATGAGTGTGTTTAAATGGTGGGAAGAGTGAAGGGTTGGAAATTGTAAGGGGTACAGTGACAAATTAGACTGAAGGGTGCTGCTACTAGAAGGGACCCACTTTTTCCCTATTCAGTATTCCCATTTCAAATTTTTATAACATCCTCCATGTTACTCAACATTGAAGGACAGGACTCTCCGAACCAATGCAACAGAATGGTTTGTGTTATTTAACATAAGTTATTTCATTTTTTTCTTCAGTTTGGCGAGGTAGCTCTAAATACTAGAATATCAATTGCATGCTGTTGCTATGAAAAGGGAGGCCAATCAAAGGCATGACTAGAGAGTTGTAGCAAATTCAGAGCTCTTTATTATTGCAATTTGGAGTAAAGAACAACACTATAGATGATTATTCCTTTCAGTTCCAATAATGACTTAATTATAAAAATCTGTTTGTAATTAATCTTTTTTTTGGCGCACATTACAGATTGTCAAGTTCAGTGATTCTTACAGTTTGTAGTAAATTTCTCACTGCAGGTTTTAATGTACTGAGGATTGTACCTGCAGTTTTTAGCCTGATTTTATTAATGTCATTGACAAGAGATTACTGGAAGCCCAAGTTGTAGAATTCAACATTGTCTATGGGGATAAAATTATCCTCCCACTTCTCAACTCTATTACTTGTCAGTCTTCTAAACCTTTTTCTCAAACAGGAAATGTCCATTCTCAGAAGACACTGTGCTTTGTATTATGAAGGAGTGTATCTGGAGCATAAGAACTCCACTATACTAAAACAATTTGGAGGCCTAGGTCCTCAGGTTGTATTTTTGGATGACTTTTCAAAAATAGAAAAGCAAGAGCTAAAGCGTAACTGGTTTAAACATGTGTTTTCCTGTCCAAAAGCAAGCTGCCAATAGAATGACATGTTAATTAACCACTACCTTCAGGAGTATCTAAGAATTTTACTACCTCCCAAGAATTAGCATATAATTGGATAACTACATTATCATGCGGTTTTGCATTAGAAAAATAGAAAGACACTCAGAGAGTGCATAACTCTGATGACATCATTGTCATTAAAGATCAAACAAGCAGGAAATAGTATGTATTTCTCCTCTGTATTTCTTGTCCCACTTGCAGGATGGGGTTAGATAGCTCTGTACTGCTTTAAAAAAAAAAAAAAAGAAGAATGTTGCTCCTAAGGATTGATCATCATCTGATAAGTTTATGAACGTTTTATCCCAGATCTGTTGACATCACCAAATTAGCATGTTATCATGTATGTAACCATCAAATTTATAATTATGAGCCTTTTAAGATTTGGATTTTCATGAATCATTTCAAAGGCATTTAAAAGAGTTGTGATTAACTCTGGCTGTCCAGCCACAGCTGATCAAATCTGACAGCAAATTTTGTCACTTCAGCAACTATTCTTTTGTTTGCGTTGTTGTTGTTTTTCATTCTTTATTTGTATCTTGGCTTTCCTCAAAAGCCAAGAATTAAGGAGGTGAGACTTTGTGGCCTCTGACTGTGTTTAAAGTGCAGTTTGGAGGGGGCTGCTCATGCATTAACGCAGACATAAACAGATCAACATGTCTGCCGTATAGAAGTCCCACCTCCTTTTGTGTTACACCCATGAGAGGCCTCATCCCTCACAGGAGTAACAAGCACTGTAAGTGAGCAGTCTTTGCTTCAGTCATACCCCGCCTCTACCCCCCCCAAAAAAAAAAACGAAAACACACTCATCTATGCCGGGGCCACCTGCCAGTGAAGGCCTGTCTTTTGTGTGGATGTCTATATAAGCCTGGGATTCTGTTACCCTCTTCCCCTGGGAGAGCAGGCACTGCTGTAGGCAGCCAAGCTACTGGTAGACTGCACGCTTGAACAAGATGACATAGAGTGTAGTCAGTGAAAGGAGGATATACATCAATTATTATCTGTGCAGATAAAGGCGGCTTAAGTCATTCAACACGTCTGAGTTAGCTTTCTCTTGCAGAAAAACGTTCAGACATTCTTTGTGAAAGGTGGAAACATGATACATTTAAAACTAAATGACTATCTACTACTTTAGTGTCTTGACGTATTTGAACGCTATTATTTTACCAGAGATAAAAGACAGCCTATTTTCCTGGCATTCAGCAACTGATTTTGCATTTGGCCAAGATTAATACAATATGTTACTGTTGGATGTGAAGAGAACATTTGTTTCACGTTTACTAAGACAGAAAAATCTTTCTGCTATTTACCCTACACCCACTGACATAAATGGGGTGGACAAAATAACAGAGACACCCACCAGCACAACAACATCACAAACCACTATAGATAGATAGATAGACAGATAGATAGATAGACAGATAGATAGATAGACAGATAGATAGATAGATGATAGATAGATAGATAGACAGATAGATAGATAGATAGGTAGATGATAGATAGATAGATAGACAGACAGATGATAGATAGATAGATAGACAGACAGACAGATGATAGATAGATAGATAGATAGATAGATAGATAGATAGATAGATAGACAGATAGATAGACAGATAGATAGATAGATAGATAGATAGATAGATAGATAGACAGATAGATAGACAGATAGATAGATAGATAGATAGATAGATAGACAGATAGATAGATAGATAGGTAGATGATAGATAGATAGATAGATAGACAGACAGATGATAGATAGATAGACAGACAGACAGATGATAGATAGATAGATAGATAGATAGATAGACAGACAGATGATAGATAGATAGATAGATAGATAGATAGATAGATAGATAGATAGATAGACAGATAGATAGATAGATAGATAGATAGATAGATAGATAGATAGATAGATAGCATTGTAGCAGTGTAGCATTATACACAACACAGAATGTAAATCACAAAAGAATAGAAGAATAAATAAAATAGCATGCAAAACAAAAAACACAGAGTTGTGAATACAGTGCAAGACAATACAATACAACACACTACTGGGCAGGATTCACTACCAATTGTGCAAATAATTGTGCAAGGGGCTAAAGTAGCCTGCAGATGTTATTTCTGTACATGCTGTCTTCTGTGAAAGGTTTCGAAATGAGTTCTGATAAGGGTTTGGAAGGTGTCGGCTAGTGATGTCACCAGCATCAGTGAATCAGTGGCAGTGAACTACATATACCCTCAGTGGGTCTGAGGTCATTTAATAAAATCTGCCAGCTGATTGGATGGAATAGAGTTGGAAACAAAAGCAGCTTGACAGAAAGCAGAGAAATTACATTTTCTCTCCCAATATTGAGTTTATTTGAAGAGAAAAAAAAAATTCCATGTTTGGACACTGAAATCAAGACGGTAAAAAAAAAAAAACTTGTCTGGAAGGATTGATGTATGACTCCACATATCTTAGATCAGCAGAGCTTTAACTCAGCAGCCACTAAGTGTGCTTTTGAAATTGTCATGGACAACGAGCTTTGAAGATCACAGTCATAACCAATAATGAATTATATGGCACACCTCATTAGTGGTTTGTGTTATTGGGTCGCTCTGTTATATTGTGGCTGTTTCCATATACTCAGTTGTTAGATTAATAACTCAGTCCTCTTTCAGAAGGCTGTCTCCTTTAAAGATGGAGACAAAAATAATCTTGGGCTTCACCTCCTTCGACAACTCTCAGATGTCATCGTAGGAAAGTATTTGGGGGCTATTTTCCTTAAATTAAATAGAATTATATAATCACGGTGGATCTCCAGCAGGAGTTTGTACATGAGAAGTATAATGACTTCTGCATGTCTGTATTAAGGAGCTCTCAATCTCAGAGGTCTGAATAGAAAATACAGCCCATCTGCTGAACAAGGCGGCAGGGATAGAGATGATTGCATCACAGGATCATCCATTAGTGCTGTCATCTGGAATTCACCATGGGACCCCAGTGCAGTGAGCTGCTTGGCTCGAAGCAGTTCATTTAGCAGCGCGCTGTGCTTACAGCAGCAACAGTCTATCCCAGGTCAGGAGGTTGGCAGTCCTCTCTGAGCAGCACTGCTGTCACATGCCAAGCATCTGTTACATGACGATGTGAGATAAACTGGCCCTCCTTTTTCAGCCCATATACTAATTCTGTTTCCTAAAGTCATGCAGGGTAACAATCATATACTAGGACACTTTTTTTTTATCTAAGATATTGGTGCGCATCTAAGCATGGCAATGTTGGTCCAGACTGAAATAGTTACAGACATTCATGGTGAAACAGTCAAGGCAGGAATGTTGCACCATTGTTCCACCTCTCTGTTCTGTGTAAAAGATACACAGACAGAATTGGAGAGGATTGGTCGTCTGCCTCTGAGCCGGCCGTGGAGGAAGTGACAGCACTGAATCAACGGGGTGTGAGGTGTTGATAGTGTGTATGTGTGCGACACAATAGACTTGACTTTGTTTTTATATTGTCGTCATCGATAAAAGGCCCAAACCCAATGTCTTATGTCACTAGAATTTTAGAAAGACATTCCTTATGGCATGAAAAGCGAACGTGTTATTGTCCGAGCCGCGTCACTGTTCGTGTGTCATTTATACATTTAATTTCATGCACTGTATACCGGTGAAACAAAGCTCCATGAGCTGCCGTCACTGCATTTCTCGTCAATGAATTTCCCTCCTTTTGTCAGCTCACGAGGGAAAAGCTGCTTGGCCTACAAACAAGGTTCTAGTGGCTGTTGACTTTTACAACAACGTGTTAGTCACTGAGTGAAGAGAAGAAAAAAGAACTTCTGCTCGTTATAACTGGTGCCTGATTGTTCTAAGCCTCTCTCTGAAGACGGCTTCTAATATCATCTCCTAATCTGCCATCCTCTCCTCCAGATGCCCCCGCCACCGCTCGCTTTCATGTCTGAGTGTCGTTCAAAGTCTGATCATTAATGTGATTTATTTCTTGCTGTGTATTATTTTGTTCCTCTAATTTGTTTGGGTTTTTCAGCGTGTGTGTAAATCAGAATCAAAGTGATTGCCACTGCTTTTCCCTGTCACCTTTGTTAATGGCCTGTCTACTGGAGGTTTGCACTGAGAAGAAGCAGACCTGCTGTCTGACTAAATCACATTTCCATCCTCTCGCCTCATCGTAAACACAAAGAGCCCATTGGCTACCAGCACAAACACCCTCCCTGACTGACCCTCGCTGTAAATCAGCTCTGTGCAACTCTAGGGCCAAAAAGTGAAACTGGCATTGGCATAAAACAAAATACGATCATTAATCACCATTAAGTCCGTGAAAGTTTTGATCCTGAAAATATTATAGTTTGACACTTTTACCGACAATATACTTTGACACTTTTAAAGATATAAATGGGAACAAATCACACAAACAGATGTGTCCCAGAGATGAGGAGACTGTGTGAAACAATAGAGCGGGGATGATTGTCATCTGTCCATCATGTGAAGAAGGCAAGCAGCGTCTCAGGCGGCATGATGTGTAATGTGATTGGACAGTGCTGTGACAGCAAGCTGTGACCTTCAGCTGCCTGCCTACTCCAACCCCACCTTCCAGGGTTCTGTGAGGGATGCCAGTGCTACTGATCAATGGGGGCATTGGCACTCATCGTGTCAAATCCACTCCATGTCCATTTCCCATCTCTTTTTTCATCAGGCCTGCGCCTTCCTTCCACTAGTCAATCACTCAGAGCTGTGAACTGAGCTGCTCATACAAGAAGTGGTGATGTTGCATAAATTCACCCTCATTTTCTGGCTTACATGCAGTCTTCAGGTTTAAAGCTACTGTTTTTCATCATCTCGAAACACTCCAAAAACTAAACTCACCACCGTGCGAGTGGTAAAATGCCAGGAAAGAATTATTCATGGTGGCGCATAGCTACAACAGCCCTAAATGAGAATTTCAGCAAACAAACACAATCAGGCCCCTATTACATTTCTCTTTCATGATGCTGAAAGGAAATGCAAACGAGATTAGATAACACAAAGGCCACAAGGCTCATTTCTCTCCACTGTCTGGAGATGGCTAAATGCTTTAATTCCCCTCTCCGCTCAGCTCCTCAGGCCAAGTCCCCCTTTTGTTGAACCCAAACCAACTGCATTAATGTAATGTAAAATTGCCTCTCTCAGGAACATTTTTTTCTTATTTCTTGCACTTTTTCCCATCCACATCCCCATTTCAGTTATACTCCAAATTAACTAAGCATAAACCAATCTCACTTTAAGTGAGCGTGGCATTGTTTTGAACGGAGAAATCTGTCTGTCTGCCAGGAGTTTTGATTCATGCTGCAGCCTTGGCAGTCAGAACAATTGGACGAGTCTGAACAGAGTCGAATTGATAAGTTTGGATTGAGAACAACACAACTGAGGGCCTTAATGACACTTCTTTTTGCTGGTTCACAACAGCAGCGATAAATGGCAGCTGCATAACTTCCCTCAATCAGATTGAAGGAATCACTTTTTTAAAAAGAATTTTAAAAAAGGTTTACATATGTTGTTTTAGCTGAGCTGAGAGGGCGGAGGACTGTGGAGGAGAAGAAAAAGAAAGAGGGGAGAGTAAAGGAATGGGCTCATTTAGAAAACGCAGATAATACTGCAAGAGAAGAGAAGAGAGAGAGGCTGACTTTGCGAGAGAGAAGTGCCAGGGTTACAGTCAGGACACAGGCTAAAGGGAGGTTAGTGTGTCTGGCTACAATTAGACAAGTCACAGGAGAGGCTGAGATGATGCTTTGGGGAGCTATTGGTCCTCAATAACTTGTGATTATTCAGTCAGAAATGACTAACTCTGAGGTCAACATGTGGTTGCATCTGTTGGTTTACTAACACATATTATCTTCCTACATGCAGCCATTCGGAAAGCTCCAAATCTGAAAATAATCCATGCAGGAGCTGCTTTTATAGAACGTTTATACGGGTTTTATTTCCTGCCTTAAAATGAAGCATGGCATCAGTCACACTTTGTAAATTACAAAGTACAGATATAACATTTAACTTTGTAGCATAACTAGCCCCAGTTCCATCTCAGTTTGCCAAACACCATCTTGAGAATGCCATTTTGCAGAAGCATGGCAGCAGTCTGCGTTAAAGTGGGTTTTTGCTCAGGAAATCTTATTAACTCTGAGCGCTTTATGAGATGTGGTTACAATTGTTTAATTAAATAAGCATTAGGGGGCGTTTTTAAACTCATAAAGAACTTATTCCATTTCCTCTGCTTTCAACGATCCCTTAAAGTTGTGTGATAATTAAAACTCTCTAAGTGTTTCATAATATACAGCACATTTAATGACAGACACTTAGAATCTGGCCACGGCGGAATCTTTTTTGGTCTGCACTTGTTTTATTTAGATGTGTTCTGATTAGTTAACTTTTATAAGTTACTTCTTTCTTTTTTTTTTTACTACAAGTAGGACTTAAATAAAATAATAAACTAAATACAAACACAGTGAACAGTGAAGACACTAGTGAACATTGCCATGAGCACAAATACACTCACATCATGAGTCTTTTGTTAATCTCTATACATTATGATACTACGACAAAAATATAACACAAAGTAGAACTTTTAATATAAATCCACACCTACCCTGTGCTGGGTTTTGTCAGCCCCTTAGTGAACCGCCACTTGTTTGTTTGTTATTGGAACTGATGTGTGACGCGGTTAACAAACACAACATCTGCAACTTGGCACACTGTGCACGGTACCTTCAAAGGCTCAATCAAGCACTATCCAGGGATTATCTGCGTACACTCAAACTCAAGCACACAGATGTACACATAAGTGCGTCCTCAAGAACACATTTTATGAGTTGCAACAAAGCAACACCGAGAGTTGAACCTGAGTGCTACAGCTGATGATCGTACTAAAACTGTAATAACTGGGAATGAACGTGTGGTTTGCTCAGCTTTTGTCTCTGCACACAGTTCGCCTCAGCTCCAGTCAGCATATGAAGGAGCTGAAAGCTTTTCAGCTCCAGATGTGGCTGCAGCTCTCACCCCTGCATGGTCTCCACCTGATTTATATCCTGCTCTTGCAGTGATACACATTGCACACCCACACGCAGTACATACACAAATACACACATACGTACACTCACGTATGAGCATTTGCATGCAAAGAAGGCACAGACACAGATGCACACACTCCCACATTAGCCCAATGTAGCACACTCACAAGCACTCACATATAAAAACAAAAAAATCAATGTAACCTGTAATTTTTACAACGCTGATTTGAGTGTGTGTGACAGGCCAAATCCAATAGCTACAGCAGGGCTGACAGGCCTGACATGAGTCTTGCCTTGCCGGCCCCTCAATTATGCATGGCCCAATGTTTCCCCGGATCTTAATTGAATCACACTGTCTCAAACTTGTTATTTCTAATTTGTTGCATTTGATTTCTGACATCAGCGCTGCTGTGTCATGAATTATGCAAACAGGAGGACCTTTAATTGTGCGTGTTATTAAAACAAAACTAATTGCAGATGATTAAAATGTGACTAGGAAGCAGGATGTTGGGGGGCTTCACCCTGACATGGTTTCACTCCTGCCAAATAATGATTTGGTCTCACGGCTGTCTGAGCTGTTGTTGTTTTGTGGTTGTGACTGTAAGTTTGGGTGGAATATGTCACATGGTTTAATGGAGGAACATGATGTAGTCTGCGGGTAGACTGCATGCTGTGCACATGGTTCTGTGATATAATGCGCAATGATGAGACAAACTGCATGCACTCATTTAACAGCACACATGCACATGGTGGCATGCAAAAACACACATACACCTTAATATATCCACACAATGGGAAAAAGAATTGATATTATTCATCATTTCAACTCAATCATGCAACTTATCTCACTTTCATTGATTCTAGCTGTATTGCATTTTGATTAGTCCTTCATTCAGAAATTGTTTGGTTGTCCCAGAAATAGGGAGAAAATTGCCTTCAATATTGCCACCTTTTAGGCTGACAATATACAGACATTGATGTAAAATGAGAACCCCTTTTCATTCTAGTGTGTTATCAGCTAAAAGTAATAAGGCATTTTGATAAGATACATAAAAGTGCAATGGTGAAATTCTCATAAAAGTAGAGTAAGTCAATATTACCAAGTGATTAACAGATTTAAAAAGAATTACTAAAGGTGTGCATTAAAATATGTGCTGTCTTTTCTGTTTTCTAGGGTGAAAAATAGCCCTTATGTTCCTTCCTGTTAAGAAGGCTACTCTTGTTCTTTAATGAAACAAGGAGCCGTTAAGCAGGACTTGATTACAAAATGTGATACCATGTAAAATAATTGTGCAATTATTCCAATAAAGTCAAGAGGGTGCATGTGTAAGGTTGTATGTGGTAAAACGAGCCCTCCTGTTCTCATAAGAGATTTAACAATTGAATTGTGCCTGCAGGGCAACAGCTCAGCACCTGACTGAAGGTAGGGATCCTCACGGCTGTGTTCCATACGGGACGTTGGAGAAGTCTGGAAGTCATTTCCACATGTGAGGAGAAAGGAGGGAGGGCTCACTTTAGTTTCATGAATGTTCAATCAATTCAATAGGACACCTTAACTTTCTCTTTCCCTCTCAGAGCACATTTACAGGCCTACAGGCATTCACATGCTGCATTCAAAGACTGTTTCTGCCTCATAGAAAAGCAGTGTAATTTCACTTCTGGGTGGCATCAAGTGAAAGATGTGGTAACGGGGGTAAATAAAGGAAACAAAGGCAGTCAAAAGGGGTTTTTGATATTGAAACATATGTGATTATGTTTCATTTTGAAGCGTGTACTACATGACTGGAGCCTCTATTTGAGGCTTTTTTAGGCTGTTATTTTAAATCTGTCCAAAATTTTGCACACACATTCATGGTCTCCAGAGGATAAATCATTTTCCCAGTTAGAATGTTTTTGTCCAATACTTTGGTGTATGCCCAAAATGATTAGCTTACCATGAAATTTCTATATTATCTATTATCTATCTATTCTATATCATTAGCATAACTTTACTCATATGGTTTTTGTTGTAAAAATAAAATGCTGAGACTGACTTCACATCAGGACATCGGGATGATGTTTTCCAGGCCTTATAAAATTGTCAAAGATATTTCTCTCGGATGCAAATAAACTGAAGTTATTGGGACAAAATGAAAAGAATACAAAGTTGGTTTGCACAAAATGTCTTTATTTTCTATGACAAAACAAACATTCAGGTCTGATAGCTTCCATTAGGAGAGGACTTTGTATGCTACTCTTGAAATGACACAGCATCGGCGTCAAACTAATTCTATCGAGCACTGAACATTTGGTAAAATGCTCTACTCCTAGCTAACACAATCATCTATAACCAGCCCAGGTGTAGGAGATGAGGCAGGGAATATATACATTTCCTTGAACTCACAAACCCTACCTGTCAGATGCTTGTGTCACAGCCAGGGCCTAAAAAGCTTTATTCTCATTATGTATGCATGCTAAGCAGTAGGTGACGTGACCTGCCAATTCAAAAAGTCTATCTTTGCTCAAAGTCTATGTCAATAAGGTGCCTCGGTGGTTGGGTTTCTGTCTATAAGATAAAGTAGCTAAATATATTTTGCCTGTGCCTCCAGGATGGCTGCAGAACCTTGTCTGTGGAGATGACAATTAGAGTCATTTTCCACCCAGGTTAGGCCAGACAGGCCCTGTCAACCACCAGGGGAAGAGAATGGAGGCAGACAGAGAGTAATGTGTGTACCACTGTGATTCTGCTTTACCTCGTGATCCTTGCACTGACCACCGAGGGGAGGAGAGGATGCTGAGGTGGGGAGGGGGGGCAGGAGGTAGAGGCAAATACACCTCAGCAGTTACCGTGGATCTATTTCTAGTTTTGAAATGGTTATGAGCTGTCGGTGAGTTATTCTTATATTTTTCAGTGAACATGTTCTCATATCAGCTTTCATCGACCTTCAATGTTCTCCGACTAATAAAAGTGCCAAAGGAATCATCTTTGAAATTGGGAAGACCCATAATATTATGACACAATAGGAAATGATCGAGTGCAGTGTGTGTGAGCAACAATAAGCACACTATGATGCACACTGAGTAAATTAAACATCCAATGGGTGAAAAGACATTTACTGTGTTTCACTGCCAATGCGGTCCAGCCAAGGAGCCGTTAATGTTGACGTGCAAGACACATAGCAATGATCTCAGATCAGCTTTTGAATGTGACTCACACTCAGCCCCAATGTCTTCTTAACAAATCCAAAGTAGAGCAGGCTGTCAAACGTTTTGGCACAGCAGTGCAACTGTCACGTTGGAGAGTGTAAGAGATGTGCTCCATGCCTCTGTGTTGCAACTTACCCTGAAAGGATTAATAATTTACATGGGATTACTCTAAAATTCCAACATTCGCCACGAACCGGTGTAACACTGATTTGTTGAACTGTCATAATGGCACATCACTCAAAGTAAACAACCTTCGCCTCAACCAAGAGCTGGAGATAAATGTCTCTCTCTGAGAAAGTAAGATGGAGGAGGAGGGGAGGTTTTCATTCCTTTCTCGTGGTTTTTTCCATTGAGTGGCTCTCGCCTCGCTGAGAGAGAGAAGGAAAGAAAGAGAAAGCTGTAATTGCTGTCAGTCTCTCCTGAGCACAGCCTTAAAGGCAGCTGCTGTTTCACAGCTGAGGAGTGAAAGGAGTTTGGTCTGCGTGGCTTCCCCTACAGGCCTCTAGAGGATTTGGTGAGTTCTCTATACCCTCTCTTGTTTACCTCTCATTGTCAACAGCGGTACACTGTTTGGGTGCAGTGGAATCAGAGGGCGAAGAGCCCATCACACTAACGGGTAATTGAGAGGATTATCCTGAACATGCCAGCTATGATTTAGACGGTTTTCAAGTGGTGAAAGTTTCCCTCCGCAATATCGCACGCAAATATCAAAACAACTATTTTGACATGTCTGTGTTTACTCCAGACACCCTGTCAAACACTTTGGCAGATATATATTCATCCAAGATCCTCCACTTTTCCATAAAGACGCTTCAGACCTGACAGATTCTATCGTAATTTCATGTGCATTTTAGAGCATGCCCCCATATTCAAGGTCTAGCTGCCCCAATCCCCTATTTCAACACCAAAGGTGGTAAAATGCACTCTTCTATGTGCATATGTGTTTAACTTCAACTATTCTAATATAGACACTGCACTTCTACATTCATCAATACATTCTTATATGCACATATTTGTGGTTGTTAATTGCAAAAGAGCACAGTCACATTCTTTCCTACATTTTCTGGCTGACTTAATCCCTCCTTAGTGGCAAACATTAGAATTCACTTTAAGTGTTGCCCACAGAGGTCAAATCCCCTCTTAGGGTGAAAAGCTGCAGGAAATTGCCTGCATTAGGGAGATGTATTGGTGTGAAAAGATACCATGACATGTTGCTGAACAGGTCACTTCTATACTATTTGCTTCTGACCGCAGTCTCTCATTCTCTGTCTGGTTTAAAAAGAGCAGAAAAAAAGATTTGTCTAATTAGTCTCTGTACATGAAACCAGTCTGTATTGATTAGGGACATGTTGATAGGACTTGGTCTCTTGATCAGTAATTTTCTGAGGTCTTTGATGTGTAACTTCTATATTGATTAACACTGTCATGTCCCTTGAGCTACGTACAAATGGATAGAAGATTTATATTATTCACAGAGCCCCCTGTATATCACCTGTATTATGTCGTTCAAAGTGTTCATAATAATTTGGACTAAACCTAGAGGGCTTAAGAAACGTTTTTCTCCAAACAAATAAATAAATCTCGGGATTAAGTTGGTCTTAAAATGTGGGTTATTATTTCTTTTGTTCTCCTATATAGTTCTCAATTACACATTTTCACCTTAATCATATATATCTGTCATTAGTATAATCGTTGATAATGCCATGTTATGCTTTTGACAGCATAAATAATGATAAATATCATAAATAATAATAATCTTTTTTACTTATCTCACAAAAGAACAGAGAATAAGCCTGAGTTCTCAACGCTATAACCTATTTACGTGTGAGACCAAAGTTGATGCCGTCTGACAGGGCTCTTTAACCCAACACTGAAAAATGACACGTTGTTCTGGTCTGCCTGCTGTTTGTGTTTGGCTTTTGGTGATACTGAACCATGCATCATTCCTCTTAGCCCACTATTCATCCAACACGCTCCTGAGGAGGTTGAATGTCAGATCTGTGCAGCAGAATGCGTTGGTATATTTATCTGACCATTCAAAACCATTGGAATTTTACATGTGGCCACAAAACAGTCTGCTATTTGAAGTGACATTGGTCCATACATAAGGTTTATGTTCTTCTAATGAGACAGAACAGGATAATATTGAGCATATCACATCATTTTTGATGGATCAACAGCATATACTGTGTATACTCTGAGTAGCAGAGACTGTGATCTGGTTGATCAAAATCATATTAATATAAACTTTTCAAAACAGGTCAAATTTAGACTTTCACCCTGTCTGAAAAATTCGAAAACACCGACCCTGAAATATTTCATCCATCTATAGAAATAACCGACAGCCTCAGATGTTAATCAACATGTTTGAATCAGTTTTGAAAGTTAATGAGTTTTTAAGCAGCCGCTGGGACTTCCCGTCAATAACCTACAAACTCATTTTATTTTCTCTTTCAAATTCCCATAAAGGGTGCTTCCCCTCCAATGCTGCAAAGCTTTACTTTGAAATGCCTTCACTTTGATAAGAAATGAATTAACGCTTTGGAGAAAAGGCAGTAATGGCAGGATGTGATGGGCTCCTCTGCTTCTATCTGATACATATTCTAATTGCTGAGTGCTGACCCATACTCCCGCTGATGAGCAGCCAGAGAAATTTTGACCTTGTGGTGTGTGACAATCGATGGGAAGTTGATAAAGCCAAGTTCATTGCTGCCTAACATAAAACAAAGCTGATTTGTTTACCTAGCTAAGCCTGCGCGTGTCAATCCCATTACAGAATGATTTATAGACCAGCACCCAATGAAATTGTTTAAAACAGATTAGGTAGAGCCAACGATCACCACTAATATGACAAGCTGATATGCTGTGACAGGTAACCAAGCAAACAAGTTCCTGAAATTCAGATTGAATTAGAATCCTAATAATCCTGCAGGGAGCAGCAGATTTAATCAGGAGAAGAGAGGAGGAGGAGAGGGAAGAAGAAAAGGGAAGGAGGATAAAGAAGAAGGATGCTAGTTCTTCAGCCACATGGGGGAACGCCACCTGTTTTGTGATTTTCATGTCAGGAAGCATCACTCAGCTTGTGTGAAAAGGAGATAGTGAGAAGGTTCAGAGAGGGAGAGCTGTCTCCATATTATTATATGACCAATAAGTTGAAGGCTGCTTTGATAAAGGAGATTATTTTTTGATAAAGACCCAAATTTCGATTCTCTCTCTGTCTTTTCATACACTAGATATCTTCATACTGTATGTATGTGTGTGCCTGTGACTGTGTTTCAGAAATTAATTCAGTTAAAAATCGTATTATAATATCAAATATCCCCAGAGAAAATATTTGTTTTTGTCATTATACAATATGCATGTGGTGTATTGTGTTACATGTGAATGGAGTGCTACAAATAGAAATATTAATGTAATTTAATGTGGAAACCCTCCACTGCAGAATGCAAGGAGCCAGTGTCCCTTTCAGAATGATAAAAGACTATCATAATGGTATGGATATTGTGTTCCAATGAAATCTAGTTTAAGGTCATAGTACAACTGGAACATCAAGTATTTAAAACTAGAAAAGTAATCAGAGGATGTAGTTTAAACCCACTAATATCTCTGAGAGTTTCTACATATTCATCATTTGTCTATTCAGCCCCGTTTCTCCACAGTGTCCTGTTTATTTGAAAATAATGAGAACAAAATGAGGAATAATGCTTCTTTTCCAACAGACATTAAACAGATTGTATCTAAATTATGGTATTAATGTTTAACTAAAGTGTATTGTTTGGACATTTGAATATGCATGATAACCATTACATTTCAGGAACAGAATTTTTGTGCATCTTACACATACATTATGCATGTTTAATATATCTGGTTCTCACAGAACGTAATTAGAAACTTTTGATAGATATTATTCTCTGAGTTGAATATTGGTCAACACAATGTAAGCAAATTAATCTCCGACATTTGTGCATCTCGTGGCTGCATTTGTGTATTTTAATGCATGATTATGCGTAAAAACAAGACTAAAAAGAGTTTTTATTCATCAGAAAATCTTGCCAACACAGAAACAACACTGCAGTCTCAGAATACTTAAAGACTGGGTTTCTGTTTTATGTGCAAATCACAGACACAAACTGTTATCAAAACTTTCCCTTATATCACTTCCAAATTCATTTGATTAAACTTTCCTCCATAAATGTCAGCATTCTTGTTCCCAGTGATGAAGGGACATGGAGTGGGGGAGGATGAGGGATGAGAGGGAGACAGAAAGTTTTAGATAGGGACCTAATTAGGGAGCGCACAGCCCAGTTCTCTCCCCACTCCTAATGAGGGGTTTGTTATGGCGCGGGCGAGCCACGTGTGTCATGGGCAGGCCCAAGTGGAAGAGTATGGAGCGTGGCACGACCGACAAGCAGATCCCCTGCGCAGTGCAATTCTGCACCTGCAAATCCCCAACACATTGAAACCAGGCCTCGTTTGATGTGCTATTCTTTTCATGTTGAGAAACAGGAGGGACCGAGGAGCAGGGACCTAGTTGAAAAGAGGCAGGGGGGGGGCTTGGGAGGAGTGCCGGGGTCTATTAGACATCTTAATAATGTTAATTAATGAATAATAGGGTTTGTAATGAGCTACCGGTTGCATTTTATTCATGTGATTACCTCACCCGCTCTCTAATTCTCTCTATGAGCACTGTCAAGGGAAGGCGGCGATCAAGTGAAACACAAACACACTTATACTGTCACACACACACACACACACACACACACACACACACACACACACACACACACACACAACTGAAGGCACACCAGGATGTGCTGACATAAATCCAAAGAGTCGCAGCCAAAGACAGGTTTGGTGCAGATTAGGACACAGTCAGTGGTTTGGTCAAGCAACGTTTGAAGCCCTGGATGAACCCAGCATGGCTCCAGATGACTTACAGACCTCCTTCACAGGAAATGAGAGTATTATCAGCCTCCAATTAGGCCAAGAGAGTGATTTACACACACACCAGTGATATGCACATGCTCCAAAGACCCACACACATACACACGTGATTTACAGGAGTTACACAGGTGCCTCTCCTCCCTGTGGTGTAAGAGTTGTCCACATCAAGAGTGAGGGAAGGAGCACGGTGAGCTATCGGAGTCTTTAATCTGTCCTTTCTCCTCGTGGCTGTCATCTGCTTTATCCCTCAGCTGGAGCAGCTGAAGGGACACGAAGCAACCACTAGTGGGCCCCAGGAATATGTCCTCACTCTCCCCACCCATCTCACCACGCTGCCCCCATGACTCCCCCTCCTCCTTCTGTCTTTCTCTTACTCTGCTGGCGTTGGAAGGTGCAGAAGGGTCTGGTGCCAGAGACAGTTCAGTTCAAAACACAGCAGCCGACTGCCACTAATTTGAAATATTTTTTTTTTAAAACAACCCTTGGATTGTATTGAGTCATTGTTTTATTGATTCACTGGTTCATTTACCAGTGTAATTCTGAATGAGAAAATGTGTAGTGAATGTCTGGATGAATTAGTTAAGAATAACATGTGATCAGAAAACATGTTACTGAAAAGTAAAAATGTTCATCATCATAAAACTTCAGCATTGACATTTGACACTTCAAGAAACATTTGCCTCATACACAGGTATGTCCATACCTGCAGCACCACTTTCCCTGCTACCCCAATTTCAACCCATTTCCACCCTCTCCCTTCCTCCCTTCATTTTCTATTGATTCTAAAATCAATATCGGCTCTACCAGAGCTGTCTGTGTGAAATCGTGTCACACAGAACCTGCTATTTATTTGAAACTAGATTTGAACTAAAACTGGGGCTGAACCTCAAACTCAAACCATATAATGATGGAAATAAATTAATGAGGTGAGTCTGGCAACATTATCCAAAGCGAATAAGAAAATTAATCAAGTGTGGACTAAAAGCAATCACAGAGCTCTTCTTTCGGAGGGAGACCCGAAAGATTCCCAATGCTGGCTCCATCTGTCTGCTCTGTGGTTGTAATGAAGTTATCAGTGGGTGTTGGACTTCTATAAACCCCCATCTAGGTCTGTAAAGATTCTCATTAAGCCCATCCTCATTGTCACTTGCAACACAAAGTCGCCCAACATTGTTCCCATCCTTTCTTCGCCTGCTACACTGTCCCGCTCTCCTCTTCCTGGGGGCGGGAGAACAAAAGGCAGCCCAGGTCCCAATCAGCGCCTCATGAAGGGGGATCCCACTCAGGTCTTAATCAGCGCTCTGCTTAATAGAGCAACACTTCCCAAATATTATTAACCTCATCTGTCTGCATTAGGCCCTAATGGCCTCCCTCTCTGTGTATTGTCTTTGCAGCAGCTGGTAATGTACATATATATTAATCCACTCTCTCTTCTTCTCTGCCGAGAGATTGCGCAGCGCTCTCAGAACAAACGGTGCCCTTCAGAGAGTGAGGCAGACACAGGTTAGGAAGCCACTAATTAAATGTCAGACTTGACAGATTAAAATTATGAAATTTAAAATCTGCAAGTGGCTCTTTGTCATTGTCAAATTAAGGGGTGCACTGTGTGATGAAGGGGAAGGGGACGGTGAGCTCTAATGGATTGAAAGGGAATGTGCTTTAGCAGCAAGCAGCTCTCAGTGAATAAAGATTTGCCGCTCCTGCCTTTGATAGTATGGCTGCATGTTGAATTCCTCCATATTCTCCCAAGTTTGGAGGTCGAGAGGTCACTCCGATGCTGCCAAGCCCATCCTGACCACTTCATTTAGATTTTTCATTCCTCTGGCAACACATATACCTGGCCACGAAACCAGCACTCCAGGAAAGCTATTCCACCTTTGGCTTTCTGTATCTCTGTGTAAAGCACAACGAATGAAGACATCAGCAGTCATTCTTATCTCCTTCATGACACATCAAATCATCTAGTTATGTGAAGCAATAGCCAAAAGCAACCGCTTTCCTGAAAATGTGCCTTAACAGAGGTGATTTATCTTCCAGTCCAAAACCTAACTTTAAAAAATATAAGATAAGATAAGATATTCCTTTATCTTATCTTATATTTTTTTTAAGTTAGGTTTAAGTTAAGTTAGTTAGTTTTAAGTTAGGTTTAAGTTAGGTTAAGTTAAGTTTAAGCTAGGTTTAAGTTAGGTTAGGTTAGGTTTCCCTAGAAATTGTCTTGAATTGAACCAAAGTAATAATATTGTAAATTCTTTCTGTAAGTCTGTTTTAACCACCAACACATAGACAAAGTGCATCTCACAGACAGTCGATTAGTAAACATGCTATTTTCCCTGCTGTCATAATTATCCATTATCAAACAGCTGATGCACAATTTCCCCTGTAATTTTAGGTGTTGTATGATGGATTTTTGTAAACTGTTTTCAACTCCTCCACATGTAGGCCCAATACTGATAATCTTATACCAAATTAGTGCTGCTTCTTTACACTTATCTGATGATCAGAGTTCAAAACAATCGCAGCTTTTCCTGGATCTGGATGGCTATGTGGCTCCAGCAAGGTTGAGGACACATACTGTAATCAAGCTCAGTATGAAGCAGAGGCAGTAAGTACTCAACAAGGATCAAAACACCAGCAGCATAAGAAGTGACAAGATCCAATTAAATTTAATTACACAAGCTGTAGTTTCATTTTAACTGACAATTTTGATTAACGTAGCCACACACACTTAAAACTAAAAGCAGAGGCCATATTCTATCAGAGTAACAGTATTAGCGTACGTCGTGCAACCTTGGCTAGCTAATTGGGTTTAATTAAAGCAGTGTCAAGAGGCCTGTAACAAGTTCAATCAGACCGAGGAACAGGTTAGAGACATCTGTTTTGTGTTGCTGTGTGTATATGTGTGCAAGTTATGCATGTCCATTTGAAAACCACAGTATAAATCAAAACCACAGCTTACAGTTTATCAGGGTGTAATCATTTCATCATTTCTTTCTTGGTCCTGTATCCCAACCCAATCTCCAGAATATGCGTTGGCACTGCATGTTTCTGCAAATCATTTGTACATTTGATATCTTCTGTATCATATGAGCATTTTTGCAAAACATATCATATGGATAAGTTGAAACTTTAAGTTTCAGTTTTCAATTTTATATTGAGAGAAGGCTGTTTAGGTTTAGGCACAATAAAAACTTGGAAAAGATCCTGTTTTGCCTTAAAAACCAGAAGTCAAGCCAAGAAGCCAGGTCCAGAGGGCATCTCTCCCTCTCTCTCTCTCTCTCTTTATTAATTTATTAATTCTATTGATTTATTGATTTTATCTTGATGAATTTGTTTCATGTTTATATTTGAAGTGCAATACATATGAAGAGTTTATTTGGTAGTCTGAAAGTTTTTTTTTTTACTAATATTAACTATTATTATTTAACTATTATTTGCATTGCATTGCATGCAACATATTTACTCCTACACAGTGGAGAGGAGAAGGCATCAGAGCATGAGAGCAAAGAATAGAGGACAATATGTTTTTGGAAGCTGAAGAGAAAGTGTCATCAAGTCTGTCATATATAAAATCATAGTAAACTAACCAGCTGATCTCTGCAAAATTTGTAATTTTAAGATACTTTAGTGACAGATTTTTTTTTAAGTAGCTTTTATGGTCAAGTAAAATCAATAGTCAAGAATTCAGATCATGAGTTTAACAGAAAGAAATATGCATTGTGTGAATATAATGGCATCTTTAGTGATTATCTAATATAGGCCTAATTCACTTGAGATTTTGGTTTTAATTTTCAATATTGCTTACACTGTTTATTGAAAACTGAGAGTTACTGTACTCTACAGTAAAATCATTGATCATACAGTAAAACTAGGATAATACAGATTGTCAGGCTTAATGAAAGTGATGGCTAGAAATATTAGAACTCAGTATTATGAATTGCATCTTAATGTCATCCAGCTTCACAACATAATCCTAATAATTTACCTCCAAATGTGAAATGACACCTTTAAGGCTGAATGATGTGTGTTCCAAAGGTTAGAGGGGAGTGTGAGTGGCAGGAACAGCAGTTAGCCTAAGGTGCTTCACCTTTTTATTCACATGTTGTGCTGTGAGCATGCACACAAACACACACCTTTACTCACCTTTACACAAAGAGAGACACATCTTCCATGGGGATGAGGCTCATCTTCCTGCCCTCTGGTGCTATACAGTTTTCAAAGCAGCTGCAGCATTTGCTTTCTCAGAGAGTGTCTGTCAATGAACGATGCGCCAGCATTTCCATTTCTCAACTTACTCATGTGCATGTTTGTTCCTTTGGTAAATATTTTTCCTCAATTTTTAAAATGCAATGTCCAAGAGATCTGTCAGTATGGTGAGTTTGCCGTAATTTTATTTTAATGTAGCAAAATCTGCTTTATTTTAATTTTAATTAATTAAAATACACTTAAGAACACTTTAAGACACTTAAGTAGAAACTTACTTAAACAAGGGAAGTTACAATGAGGGAAGTAAATTATCTTATTTCATTAATATCAATTTGAGCAGTTTTTTCTTTCATATTAATTAAAATAAATTGTGTGTGGCATATATGTGTGTGTATATTGTGTTGTGAGGACATAAATCTGTCTACACGCTGACATTGTGAGGACTCACCCTCCTTATGGGGA
Source organism: Chaunax sp. Z400 (assembly GCA_037577475.1). NCBI lineage: Eukaryota > Metazoa > Chordata > Actinopteri > Lophiiformes > Chaunacidae > Chaunax > Chaunax sp. Z400. The sequence continues at coordinate 7,662,599 of CM075196.1, forward strand.
CAAAGTCTTCGTGTTGTGAATCATTTTTAGCAGCGTTCCACACCGTTAAGAGGTCATCTTATCTTCTGTGTTTGTTCTTCAAATAACGGGCTTCCTGTTGCAACCGCGTAGCTAAATTGCCCGAGGTAGGTCGCACACCTGAACATATTACTACAACGTCACATCTGTTCCGCAATGCCGCGGCACTTCATTCAGACAGACGCCTGTTTCGGCGCAGTTACTACCTTCCAAGGTGTCACATAGGCGTCACAGAGGTGACGCCCCATTACGCCTCCATAGCGTTCAGACAGACGTCGGGGCGGAATAAAGACGCAACAGGCCTGGAATGAAAATGCAGTCTGAATGATGCTACAAAGATCACACAACAGTGCCACAACAAAGATCCTTCTCTACGATGCCTTTCTTGTTTACGCTGAACAAAGCAACGGCGGCACAACACCGATGCGGTGTGTGATTTCAAATCACATGCCAGCGTTCCACAACCACAAGAGGTGTAACATATAACACAGCAGTGTGTGCCTTTAGTGTGATGTTTTACACATGTTTTCTGCTTGTAAGGTAAGGAGGTCCTGGACTTCACACTGTCTACCCAATTTGATAACATTTTCTCTTGATTTACTTAATTTTTAAGTTAGCTAATAACTCCTAGCTGCTTCTTAAATCTTCCGATTGTGGGCCGCACACATAATACATCCAATTTGGTGGTATTTGCCTCTGCTGCTGTCACAACACAGACCTCCCCATTACGCTTTCATTGCGTTTATACAGAAGGGTGGGGCAGAACACCAGTCCTGCCTTGGACAGGCTGTGTAAAATGGGCCTCTCTCTCTCTCTCTCTCTCTCTCTCTCTCTCTCTCTCTCTCTCTCTCTCTCTCTCTGTGTGTGTGTGTGTGCAGGGGGGGTCAGGCAGGTCAGACCTGACACCATCTTTAAGTGTTATTTACTGTGATTCCACGACAAGACAGATACCAGCTCCTACGACTCTACTGATGTATGTTAAGCGCGCTCCAAATTACCAGCCTGATGGATCTATTGATGGCCCATTCCAACCTGTCACCTAGTCTCCATCAGCCTCTCAGTTATCCCCCTGTTCCTCCTCCTCTCCCACTCCTCCCTCTACCCCACCTACCCCCCCTTCCCTCCACCCTTCTTCACCCTCCGTCCCTGTGGGTCTGAATAAGAAATGAGGAAGCAGGCAGATAGAGACCTTTGTAACCCACCGTGTGCTGCCTGCTGCAAGACAATGGCCACCACTGACACTATTGCAAAAGTTAAGCAGGTCTGTGTCAGAGCACAGCTGGAGCATGCATGCACAAAGACACACATGCATGCACTCATCCCTGGAGAGACAAGAAGGGCAATGAAGACTATGACCGTGGCTGCTAACAGGCTGGTCTTATCACATCCTGTCATTTATTATTCTCAATACAGGCTCCTGCTCCAGATAGTAGACCCTGTCATAGGGGAGATGAAGATCCCAAAGGTCCATGTTCCAGGTCTTGTAATATGCTGTCACCTGTGTGCTACACTGATAATATCCTACAAGCATTGATTGAGGGGACTCCAGGTTAACACACTCATAGGATAACAAACTGAAATGATCAGGGAGGAAAAATCAACTCTTAAAAGACTTGTTAGTGCTGCAAATCAACAGCTACTCAATTTCTAACCTCCCCACAGGCTTTTCAAAAAAAAAATTTACGCTGTGTTTAGAGTGGACCTGATGATGGGCCCTATGGTCCCATTAGCTGAACGATAAAATGAAGCTGGTCAATAGATGTGCTCTGGTGTGTGCAGTTGCCGGGTCTGCTGTACCAGATAAATACCACACTGAATCTAGTTGCACTAATTGACTCTCGCAGGCATTACTGGGATTAAGTTAGCAAGCGTCCAAAGTTCATTACGCAGATAAATGCATCTCTTAGCCTGCTAAAGAGCCCTTGTGCAAACTTAACTCAAACACAACGAATGCAACAAAGAACATGTTTCTGTTGGAGTTAAAGAGGTTGAATCACTTCATTTGTGAGGACATTTGCATATCTCCGAATCACCAGCTGTGTTAAATTACTACAGACATGACTGCAATTTTTAGGCCTTAAGTCAGTAAGTATTTCTATTTATACTTATACTGTATGTGTGAAATCGTGGGCTATTTTTGTTCTATATTTATGTGACAGCTATCGTTACTAGTTTCTTTGCTGATTAAGATTTTATCTGCAACATATAAACAATTTATGAAATATGATGGGTTTAACAGCTTCAGCTAGATAGCAATGTGTAAAGCAGTAAAGAACAGCTTCAATTTGACCAGCTGCAACTTTAAAGTGACGTGTAGAAGTTAAAGAATCAGTAATCAGAGTCCAGTTATATCTTTCTTTTAAAGGGGCTATTCTGCATAATTAATACATTTAGATGCCTCAGTACATTTTGCTGTTAATAGCACACCGCACATTGTATTATTGTGATTTTACACTATTGCAAGTCACAATATATTTCAATTTCTTAAGAAAGAAGAACAAATTGGAACTTTATGAGCACAATGAGATGTGAGAAAATATTAGACATGCATTATTAAGGATTTTTCAAACTAAAATAAGTCCCCTTTACAGCTGCTGATTATTTTGATGTCATTATTAATCCAATACAAAAAGCAGTGATGACATCTGAGATGACAATGATGGAGCAATTTAACATGTGATCTTTGATAGCATTTGAAACAGTTGCTCTTGCTCACTATTTGTATCTGCCGTGAAGAGTGACACAACAGCAGGTGCTCAGAGAACGGTGCAGAGTGCTTTCATTTTGCCACTTATACGACAAATTACCGAGACAATGGACCTGGCAAGCCGGGACCCTAATTCAATTCCAACTGTTGACTCTGGGCATTCGCCTGCATGCATTCGCCGGCCTTGGGAAAGGAGATTCCCCTCCACAAAAAGAAGAAAAAAAAAGATAATCTGAACACAGTCAAACAAAATGAAAGGTAATATTCTTTATCTGGCCGAAGATAGCAGCAGATGAACTGCCCTAATATGAGCACAAATATGATTTAGAGATTCCATGCTTCAGATGTCCCTCTACTCAAAGTGATTTGGATCAATAGAGTTTGCTAGGCACAGCAGAAACTGAGTCAGAGAAAGCAAAGGAGAGAAAAAGGGAAAGAGGAAAGGACACATGCATTTCTCAATAGGGGAGCGAGAGCGCACAGCACCAAAGCTGTAGTCAAATTTCACTGGTGTCAAATTAATTTCCATGTTATCTGGAAATTCAATTAGAAAGGACCCCCCCTCTCCGCTCTCCTCCCTCCTCTCCTCCTTTGTGAGTAAGAGAGTGTCGGACATCCCAGTGTGACAGATTACACTGCTCAGAGTGCATATCAGGCCGAAGTGTTGAGGCCCACTAATCCGCCCTCTAATTCTCAATTAGTGTAAAATGAGGCCATAAATCACGCAGACAGGCCGATCGATGGAAACGTTGTTTTAGGAGTGATTGGCAGCCTCCCCAAAGGTTACTGTTTAAGTTGGTTTAAGGTTACAGCTCTCTCTGGGCTGGAACGAGGCTGTGTGCGTGTGTGTGTGCGCGCGTGTGTGTGTGTGTGTTGGCTTGGCTTGTGGTTGGGAGGGCTGCGGGGGTCGAACTCAATCTATATGATGCAGGGCCTTGGTCCTTTGGGGATACAGCAGAGGGACAGCACCAATTTTTAGCCCATCAGCCGTCCAATTTTTCTCCTTTTCATACCTGCTGTAGTAAATGAGAAACAAATTAAATTTCACCCCACTATCTCCACAGAAACCATTTAAATCCTTTATGGAAACCAAATTGTCCCCAGACAAATCGCCCCTGGTTCTGTGGAAATACACTATGGCGCTGCAACCGAAATAAATTTGTGTCACTCTGGATATGGCATTGTCTGTAATGCCATTCATTGGAGGATCCTGCTGAAAGAGAGAGGGGAATAAAATAAGGGGCACTTTTGCAGGAACAAAAGGGGTGAAAAAGACCCAAGATCCACATCTCTCATTCTTCCTCTCCTCTCCATCTCTCTCTGTCTTTCTATCCTTCTCCTTTGCGACCACTTTTCCCCTGTGTGGTGTTATTAATTTTCGCCAGAGTTTTTGCATTCATGAGGTTGAAATTGAAATGGAAATGAGGGCTGGCTGAGTGAGCGAAGTGAGCAGCCTCAGCAGTGGCCACAGCCAAACGGGGGCCCCACAGCGGCACAGCATACCACCGCTCAGCCAACATGTGTCAGAGACAGAGGGGACTCAGCGGCCACCACCAGCCTCTCATTCCCCCAGATTACCAGCCCCTGACATCAATCACTGCATCAGGGAAACAATGCATAAAACGGCCCCAACAAGGGCGATGAAAAATTACTGACAGTGCAGGAGTGGAGCGCATGGAGGGGTGGAGGGAGGTAGGGAAGGAGGAGACCTAGTGCCATTCTACCTTCTCCAAGCTAGACGATTTTTTAGATTCATGAGGGAGAAAGAAAAAGATACGCAAAAACAGCCCGACAGGGAGGAAGGACATCAAGCCAAATTGAAATGAGAAAAACATTTGAAAAAGCTAAGGAGAAAGGAGGTTGCAAAGTAGGAGGCCGTATTGACAAGCTAACAGTTGAAATTGCTTTAATGAGGTGACAAAGATGTGTTCTTTCTGAGCTAAACTTTTGATATAAAGCTTATTTATATAGTAAAAGGAATCAAAAGGTAGACATCAGTCTTGTATGTCTTTAATGACAAGTTTTGTTTACATAAAAACTTTTATATACCCATGCTATACTAATTTACAGATGTAGTTTAAGAGTATTAAAAATCAATTAAATAAACAGATATTTCTTTTTGGCCAAGTGGGGGTGGTGGAAACAATTTGTTAACCCAAAATGTTATCAACTTGTAAAGTTCATATGGCAAACTTGTTTGTTTTTTAATCAAGTTGTCTATTTACACACCAAGCAGACATGTAGCAACATTAGCATTCATTTCAACTGCTGCTTCTTAACAAATATCTGAGTCTTTAGCTCGTAGATTCTCCTCTTTGTTCAAAGTCGCTAATGTTGTCTGTCCTGCTGTTTGGTGCTGGGCAGCTCTCTGGTAAAGACATGGATTCATCAAAACTTTCACACTGAAAGCAGCTGCCTGCTGTGGATGAAAACAATGTCAACCCGAGTTGTGTTCCAAAACTGTCAAATTACAGGCCTGAAAACCAAAACAGCAAATTTTAAGAACCTCAAATGCTCCATAGCGCTGAGGGAAACTGCAGAGTTCAGAGCTAATTATCTGTGGGTTTGTCACTACAAGCTATGCCTTTCAAATTACACATTGTCATTTGATGCATTGTGTGTAAATAATATCAAGCTTTATATAGTATATAATATTTAGCTTTAATTATTCATAGCTATAGACATAATGTCTACGCCACAAAACACCAGTAATGTCATTGCCAAGCATGAAATACTCCACAATGGGTGCATTTCATTGAGGAAAGACAGTTAGATAGAAGTTGCTTAAATTGTCCCTGTTAATTGTAAGTTTTGTTAATTACATATCTGAGGAAAAAATGCTTTCAAGATAGACAGACAGATATCAAAATATCAAAAGGCAAAAAAAACACCTGAGACAAAACAAATTCACAGAATGAGCCAAAATTTCAACTTTTAACCATGGAAATGAAAAAATACAGATGATGAAAGTTCCTAAAGAGCACCACGTCAGGGTTTGGTTAATGAGTGTAGAATGTTTTCTAAAGAAATTTTGAATAATATTTGAAATCTACTCTGGAAACAAAACCGACTCCCAGAATGAGCCTAAATTTAATTGTAACCATGGAAATGAAAACAATGAAAACAAAAAAAAAATCTCTAAATAGCAAAAGGCACCACCTGGTTGTTACGTGTAGAGGATTTCATGAACAAATATGAAATCGTTTTTGAGCTATGGTTTGGAAAAGTGTGAATGTGATGATTTGACGGATGCACAGATCCTATTCTTACATCCCCTTCCTTACATCATTTGTGGTGGAGCATAAAAATGTATTGAAAGTAATTATAAATAACCTCCAGAGTGATAGCAGGATCCAGTCATGTTTCTGAATAGTGAGGGAGCCCTTTTGTTTAGATTCTGATAATAGATCATACTTTAAAGCTAATGCTAAAGGGTGACCTGTCACATATGTTGACTCTATCCAGATAACACTTTCCATTGCGTTTTTGAAAAGCCACGTCTCTGGCTTTGCTACAAAGGGTCACTTTTTACTATAGTTTTGCCTTCGGTTCATGTCTAACCCAATCAAGGCCATTATTGATGACATCACCACTTAGGGGGAGATTTTGGGGTAAGTGGAATTCTATTCCAGCAGTACCAGACTGGTCTATTATTATGATCATTATTAACTTTGTGTTCCTTTTTTTTTTCTTTCTTTCCCCTGTAGTTGCTCGGTGTCTGCTTTGTGTCGTCCACAGCAAAAAGCTAATGTGCTGAAAGGCTGGTTCTTGTCTCCCTGAGCTTATTGAAATCATGTGAATGCCATTTGTGCTTAATCCTTCTGGGTGTGCCATAAAGAGAAGAGAGTCGGCAGCTCCTGAAGTGAGATGAGAGGACCTCAGGGGATTCACTTTGCTTCGCCTTGTCTGCTGAGGGAGAGAGGGAGGGAGAGAGAGAGACAGAGAGCGTTAGACAACTGACAACCTAACCAAAATGCGTCTTATAATTTGATTAGTTTACAATGACAATCTTTATTTATAGTTGGTCTCAGATGCAGGGAGGGGGGGGTTTGGTTTTTGTAGCGTCAAATTCATAATAACTGGGGCTGGCTTCATGTTTAGAATCTACATAAAAATAAGCAATGTTCATGTAGCGAGAGGCTAATTAAAGACAACAGCATGTCCATTTGGTGCCTGGCCTCAACTGCTGCAAACACTCGTTCGCCTCATTAGGTTTATGATCACTCATTTTATTTAGTGAGGGGTCACATTCTCCTCAAAACTAGGATATCAAGTCACTGTAACACCTAGCATATGCATGAGAATTACATCAGAGACAACGCTGCTGTTGAAGCTTTTGAAATAATAATGCGGCAAATGATAACGCCTCGGGACGCTGCAACACCTCATTACAGCACTGAGTAGTTCTTGTAAAGGAGAAAACAGGCTGCAATGAATAGGAAACATGGTGGCACTTGAACAACAGTGGTATTTATATTCATCCGTTTACATCAAATTGTTGCTTCCCCACAAAAGCCTGAAAAAGCAGCAGGGTTTGAACTTGGGGTTAATGAAAAAGTCCCTGGCGTCAAGTTACCTGCTCTTCTGCAGGCGAACCCGTCTGTCGAAACAAACATTTCATTTATGCGCCACATGTTTCTCAGACAAGACCCTAGTAAAAGTTGTTCAATAAATTTTACCGTCTGTTTTACAGACCTCCCCTTTCCCCCCTGTGTCAGTTTTTTAATTGAAAGTAGAATCTAACTCGGCTATAAACATCATTCTACCCAATCAGAGCTGGTTTAGATCAAATGGTTGTTTCAATGGGCTGCGTGCTTACAGATGCCTTCAACCTCGCCTTGTCTCCCAGGCTCTCATACTGTTAAACACTCTGGCACTCTTTTAAGCCTGGGAGATGGCTGTCACTGTATTTTGTCAGCAAAGCATAATATTTCTTCAGGAGTTCTGAACCTGGCACTCAGCGGGGTAGAAATGAAAATAAGGCAGTACATAAACGGAGGGAGTCAGTCGTAAATCACCTAACACGCAGAGGAGGCAGCAGGTAGACGTGCTGCTGGCTGTCACAGCTCTCCCCTGGAAAGCAGATTGGACACCAGCCATCATGCTTTAATCAAACTGCACATAATAGACTTGTCCCTGCTCTTTATGACACACACACATACAGTACAGCATGCACACACGCACACACCAAAGAAGTGAGCTTTCAGACTTTTCCAACTTGTGCTATTTAAATGTGACTTATGTTTGTTTGTTTGGGTGTCAGAGGTTATTCTTTTGTGGTATCCTAAAAGCGATCTTTGAAGCTCAATTCCACGGTTCACACACAGACACACACATCCTTCAAAGGTTGGTTCTATTACTGTGATATGAAGCCATTTTTTTTTTTTGACATGCTGCATGTCAAACGATAATGTTATTGTTGGCAAGACTCTTTTGTAGCGGTATAATTTTATTCTGACTTCTCCCTTTCTTTTTTTAATTAAACAGTAAATGTCTCATATGACTGTGGGTTTGCAGCTAAGTGTGGTTTGAAAGCTAACACCAAACAGATGGGGGAGTATTCATATTATTAGGAGAGCAGAATTATGCAGACCTCTGAAACAATAGAGAACCTTATCATGCCGAGAATGATAAATTGTCCCTATGAGCTAAGACATGCTAAGTACATTGGACCACATTCACATCATAATGTTGGTCTCAATTCAATTTTGTTCAGTTTCCATGAAAGATATTGCTTCAAAAACATCCTGCAAGTGCAACATTATGATAGAATCTGCTTTTCAGCTTATAAACAGGAATCATATTCTTCATTTTCTACAGAATGTCACAACCTTTGACATGTCAAAAAGTACTAACAGCCTCTAAAAAGGGAATGACGTTTCATTTGTAAAGCCAAACTATGTAATATGTCATGTTAGTCAAAAATAGGATGATAAAAAAACAAACATCTGCAACACCTTGTGAGTTGCTAGACTTCAACGAATCATGCAGGGATGTGACTAACGATGCTCTCATTATGTGGGTGGCTCATTTGAAGGCACTTGAAGGTTGTCTACCAAATGATTACTGTATTCAACTCAAAAGCAGCACTGATTTTGTAGAGCCTCTTCTGAAGCAAGTGTCCTCAAAGGCCCATTGGGTCAAATCATCAAATTTGGCTTAGGATTGTCTTCCTTTCTTTTTTTGTTGCTGCTATAATCGTCCACCTGCTACCAATTTGCGACTGCACCTACTCGACCGTGAGAAGTTAAAACCAGTTTGAGTGGGTGCCACAATTTAAAGGGTGGCTCAGGGAAGTCAAACAATAAAATAAAGTCTAATAATCTAACCCGACCCCTGGCTTTCTGATTTAAAAAAAAAATGCATGCAGTTTGATAATTAAGTGCTTTTCTTATGCTTTATCACCTCAAAAGTGACAATGGCTCCACAGCGATATACCAGTCCCTGAGGGGGAAGGAGACAGATGCAAGATTTGAGAGCAGGCATCAGGGACGGTAAACCAAAACCAATTGAGTTAGAGCTTCATTACACAAAGCTAGAGATGGTAGTTTAAACTATATGAATGATAACCCAATATATTGGAAATTAGCAGCACAGATTGACATGTGACAGGGGGGAGAGTGGTAAAGAAAGGAACAGATGGCTCACCCCGTCCCTCAGCGTCTCTGCTGTAACATGGTATATCATGTCGAGGGGCGAGTTTTATTGATTGAATTCCTGCCCTCAGACACGGGTCCTATAGCTACATGTGTCAGCGCTGCCACTGGCTGTCGGAAACCCAACACCGGAGCACAGGTTGTTCAGCAGGGTGGTGAGTGGCCTTTTATTATAGTCACACAGCCAGTCCCATCTGTCATCTAAAATAGTGCTTTGCTGTTGTCATGAGCTTCTAGAATAGAGCCTCATTATCACTTAGAAATAAGAGTGGGCATATTAGCAAAAACATCTTAATAAATTATCCTTGTACACCTGAGTTGTTTTTGGGTTGTTGTTGTTCTGTTTTTTTGTTGTTGTTTTTTTTTTGTGCATCTTTCATCAAATTAAAACTGATATTTTATTCAGAATCTTAAAAAGAAAACAAGATTCAAAGCCTCATTCTGCAGAAGATGAAGAGGTTATTGGAAGAAGAAAAAAATTTTTTTTAAAAAGCCTTGGATGTGATCATGTTGTTTGTGTTTGTGTTTTGTTATCCTGTCAGAAGGGTAATTGCTGCGGTTGTGAAAGATGAAGGTCTTGTGAGAAAACAGACGTATCGAGTGGACTCAGTTATGCTGCTCACCGCAGTTTAATCACAAGAGCATGAAATGACCTCGCTCCCGCAAACAGACCGCTTAATTGCATACAGAAGGCAGCAAAAATGTTTCCCTTCAACAAACAGTTCATCATTTGATGTAAACTGCGAAATGATGTTATATAATGATAACCATCAACAGTGATCCAGTGCACCCAAAGACCTTTCTCATCAATTATCTGTTATTGGAGCCTCTGTATCCTGTGTATTGTGATATTCGTTTACGTTTGATGAATGTTGCGCTCGGCGGGTGTTTTGGTCCCCAGGATATCTTTCTCCTACTGATGTACTTATTAGTAATAAATTGAGTGAGGAATGTGTGAGTTCTGACTCCCTCCACTGTGATTATAGAGACAAAAGAGTGTTTGAAGTATCCATCTTAATACAAAGACACTTTATTAGATAAAACTAACTTGCCCAAGACAAATAGTGATGCAGAAGCACTGGAGTAAAAAGCACTTCACGTTCTTTCTTTGCCTTTCCGTGTCTCTTTTTCTTCCCTTTACCTTTTTTTTTTCAACAATTATAGTTTTTTACCAATAATTTCATCATACTGAAATCACTGTAGGAAGGGAAAGACTTTTGCAGTGTCAGGTGAGGAGAGACCAAAAACTAGGATGTGGTCTGAGGTGGTCTGAATAATTTTCTGGCTGTGTAAACCACCCCAGGTTGTCTGCAGAGTCATATGTCATTCATTCATATTACATATTTGCCACCACCCACCACTAATTCCCCATCCCCTGCTGTTCTAACACTAACAATACATAATCTTCATGTGTCAGAGATTCAAATAAAAATAGTGAGAGTGGTATTTATGCCTTCATCGCACCTTTCAGATATGTGTTTTTCTCCCACTCTATCAAAGAGCAGTCATTGACTCCAGCCATATAAATCACCCTCAAGCTGCACTTTGTGAAAACATGCCGATTCAAAATTGTGCACCGTGGCCAGCCGGGAAGGCAGTAAATTTCCCTAGTAACAAAGTTAACATTGATTCAGATATAAGCACTTGTCCGCTTGTAACAACGATAACCTTTTAGTAGATTTGGAAAACATATTTGACACCCATTAAAATAATGAATGATTTTTCTCCTCCCCAGAGGAAGGCAGAGAATGTGTGTTTGGACTGGAAGGGCGGGTGATTAACACACTGTGACTTCACTGCAGCCCTGCATCCTGAGTTGGCTCTCCAGCAGTCCGAGATAAAAAGCACAGAGCAAACTGCCTGTTAAATCACAAATTTGTGAAGTTATGCTGGAATTTGACAGGATTAAGACGAAATTCACGGAACATTAGATAAATAATACCCAACGCTTTCTGTATAATAAGTTGTTGCCAGTTAAATTGCTTCCCTATTTCTGATTTAAATAACACAATAATGACGCAACTTTATGACTTCAAACTCAGATTTGTTGTTTTTTATCCTGCAAGCACACAGGTTTAATTGGAAAAAAAATTAAAGAGGAGCTGAGAGTTTTCTATGAGGAATGACAAGCCACCAACATTTCACAAAGGTAACAACAGAAACTCTAGGCTCAACAGAAATATAGAAAAAGATTCATGTGAAAGCATGTTGGGGAATTTCATGAAAAAGTCATCAGTAATCAGTCGTTTTATGTTGCATTATTAATGTAAAAAGTAGTGTTTAATGAGCTCCAAAATCTCACACATGGATTGAAAAAATTATTCCTTTTGGTTTTACAGGCAGCCAACCAAGGCTTGCAAGTATTTACTGACCATCAACAGCTAGCTTAATCTTAGCCCTGGTGACAAATTTATTACTGCAGGACACCTTCCTCCTCCGTTTTCTCCAGTGAACACTGGGGCAGGAGCCACTGAATGCTCAGACAAGAAAAAAACAGGAATTCTTATTAACCCAAGGCTAAATGGATATCTCCATGATGGCTAACCAACAACAGCTGTGTGTATTTGCATAAGTCACAGATGAATCCCCATTTCAAAAACAAGTTGGGACACTGTGTAGAATGTAAATAGAAACAGAATGTGATGATTTGCAAAACACTGAAGCCCCATATTTAATTGAAAATAGCACAAAGACAACATATCAAATGTTGAAAATGAGAAATTTCATTGTTTTCCATTTTGAATTTGATGCCAACACCACATTTCAACACGTTTTTATTTACATTTTTCGCAGCGTCCCAACTTTATTTTGGAAACGGGTTTTGTAAACAGTTGTTCTACATCTCTGATTTTAGAAAGGAATTTGAACATTTCCATCAAAACAATGGCAAAGTTATTGAAATTAATTCTTAAACAAGTAATAAAGTTCATCATATTAAAAAGATGAAATAACTTAAACAGCTTGTTTACACTTGGTTTTAATTCATTAGTGAAAGACTTGAGATATATTATGCAAAAAATACCAAGTCAAGGTTTGTTTATTTTTTTTAAATGTTTATGCTTCCAAGTTGCAACAACAGTGGTGGCTTTATATTCCATAATGGCTTTAAAATAAACTCTGTCTCCATAAACAAACGCCTGATTAAGAGGATTAATAACTGGAGCATTGGCTCAATTAGATACACCTGAGTTTCAAGTTTTCACACTGCAGCAGAGCTTTTATGTGTTTAAATGTCTTAATTTCCAAGCAGAAAAACCAAACTCAATGTAACTTCAGCTCCACACTTTTATGTGACTGTACTGTTCACTGCTTTCCATTTTAAGTGTGTACATAAGAGGGTACATACACGTGTCCATTCTTTTACAGTTGTTTTAGTGAGTATTTTCATAATGCCACATTCAGGTGAGCTTCGACTTCAATGAGTTATGACAAGAAAAGCTCATAGTCTTGAATCTGTAAAAGTATCAAAGAACAAAAGAAAGAACAACTATGCCTCTCTCATTTTTTCTCTCCCAAAAAGCAGGAACACATGTCAGTTGGTTGTGTGTTCTTTCCGAGGTAAAATATTTTTCCTTGCAAAAGCACCAAACTGACAACTCCATCACTGAAAGTAGTTTGTCCTCTGCAGTTCAGTGAAAATATTATGAGAAGCTGAAGAAGCAGAACTAAGGAGGAGGGGGCTGGGATGAGTGACGGACAGCTTTGACACACTGGAGTACTTAGACAATTACTAACAGTTTCTGCCAGTCACCACATTTGACACAACACAAACACGGCCAGGATAATTTTACACTACACTGCCGGGCACGGGTCACTTTAAAGGAACACGGGGAAGCCCGTTTCAGCTTGCATTTCAAGGCCAATCATCAAAATTGGCCCCACAACACAACCGACTGGCTGAGACTCATTCTCTCTCTCTCTCTCTCTCTCTCTCTCTCTCTCCCATACAACTCCCACAACAGATGATAACTATGAAAGCAAGACAGCGAGCAGATCTTTGAAGTGCAGCTGTCAGTCAATATGTTTCCAGAGTGGGAGCCTATTGAGGGTAAAATGGTGCACAGGTGTGGGAGTAGACACAGTTGGACCCCACCGGGTCAAACTGGTACAGAGCAAGGGAGAAGAGGGAAGAAGGGGGTGAAAACCAACCCAGTCTCCTGAGTAAATGTTGGCATTGTTCATTTCTCCAAACCATGTGTGTGTTAAGTTGGTACATTGCATGTTACATTTGTGTGTTTCATACCTATCATATCGACATTTCTGCAATATGCATCATACGGACATGTTAAAACATTTCTTTATACTTCAATTCCCATCTTTATTTTGGGACAAGTATTTGTATTCTGTAGACCAGGCAGTAAAAACAGGTCTTGTGCGGCACATGAGCAATGACATCATAAGTTTAGTGAAATTAACCCCAGAATAAAAGGGTGTGAGTGTGGTATCTATATTGTCATCTTTGCAAGAAAGCAAATACATTTTTTTCCAACCGCTGCTTTAAATTCTGGTCAGTTTTGACTTTTTTGCTCCAGCACTCCTGATGTTCTGGCCACTGACTGGTGAGCAGGTATTAAATCCTTTCCTACCCCAAAGGCTGTTTTATGTCAAAATGAGCTCTCTGTACTTTACCTCTGAGCAAAACAACAACAAAAAATCACTATTCCTATTAATATGTGATGATAAACTACGGAGTCAGGTGACAATTGTGGGTTCCTAATTCATTGCCAATATAAAAATCTTGATCATAGCAGTTTCCCTCTCAGAGAAGGTTCTTTTGACAAACTTCCCCGGCTGAGTGGATGAAGTGAACTAGAGTTCAGAGGTCACATATGTTAATTCTTAGTGTACGTGTTTTTGCATGTGCTCAAAGGGAAATACTGACATTTTTTCATCTTTCATTAATTCGCTCCACCATACTTCCACCAATAAATACGACATGTCATAAGATAACACTCCTCAAAGAGTGTTTGCTTCCCACATCTCACAGCCTCTCATTCAGTTTGAGACCACATCAAACATCCAATTGACAGACATCCTTGTCATTTCATCATTGGCAATTCACCAGTGTCCACTTTATGCAATGATTTCCTTTCATTTCCAGACAACAGCTTTGATAACAGACACTAGGCTTTGAATTATTGTTTCAACAGAAACAATATCATTTGTGTGGAAAGCTTTACCTGTAAGGCATCGATGCATGTGGTGCCACATTCATACTCACATAATGTAAATGTTGTTCTGAGATTAGAACCTTGTGATACCTATTTTAGATGTGGTGCAACTGTGCAAAGATAGAAGTGGACACAAACAAACATGAAATTGTTTTGGGTGATGCAAATTGAGAAGATATTTAAAATGTTTCAACTTAAGCAAAAAAATGTGTTCTCATTCAGGGGCTGTATGACACCAGCTCAATTTATTATAATGAGAAGAAAACCAGAAGAACTGTATGTTGGTATGCTCCAATAAAGTTCTGTTAAGTTCAAACTGAGCTGTCACATAATCACACCACAAGCACTCTGCACACACAGTCGGTCACATGTTGCAAGCTAGCAACAGTTTCCATTTGTATGGTTGGCTACTGTATATGGGGTGAATAAGTGCATACGTGCTAATTGTAAGACGACTCCAATTGCAGATTTGTGCAAAAATGCAATAATTTTTGCCTTGCTTAATGGAGCTGTATTGATGATTGGTGACCTGTGATTGATGAGCCATATTGGTGATTGGTGATCTCTGATTGGTGAGCTATACTGGAGATTGGTAATGGTTTCTGTCATAAGGGAGTGTTGCCACTCCACATTCATGTAGAGAAATGTGAGGATGAACAGTTTAGCCATAACACAAAGCATTATGGCACACAAAGTATTTATAATAATTAAATCTTTGCATAAAAGGGTGTTTTTTTGCATAGAAAACTGAGAGGCTGCTTTATAGACAACCATCAGCACTACTGTAGGAGACTTGTATTCCAGAATCTGTGCCTCCTCAGTGGTTCTAGTTCCTCCTGAATAAAGGGTGGTTTTCAATGTCTTATGTACCCTTTGAGACCCTTTAAAACCAAAAAGTGACCAAAAGCAGCCATATACAGTAATCCATGTAGCTGATCAAAAACTGTCACTTAAATATTGGTAATACCAACATGACATTATGGGCTAAGGACCATTACCTGGACTGGATCATGAAAATTAAAGTTGTGCATGTGTGTGTTGTCATATTAGAATTCTGTCTTTACAATCTTACATTTTATTTCAGCTTTTACATGCTATTGTGAGGTGACAGTGGTTCCCAAGACAAAGTGACCCTTTTTCATGATGCATGTCTTTGACCTCATTTTACCCTCATGTAACTTCAATGGCTCTAAATTTGGAACAGCTTGTCAAACCTGACAATTCTGACAAATCCTGTCACTTTTGTTCACGCCAGCTTGGCCATGCATCCGGGCTAATTGTTCCCCAGATGTGAGCATCCGCAGCCATCTAATCACACTCCATTCTGATGTGTGTGTCGGAGTCCAGGTTAATCTGAGCTGAGCGTGGATTTCAAGAAAAATCAAAAACATCCTGATTGGCTGACAGCCCTGGTTAGCTGTGTGATTTCAGAGTGACTGTGCCATCTCCAATGGACCTGGACCTCCTACTGATGAGTGCTCGATGAAAATTTGTTTGAAAGACACTCCTTAGAGATCTTAGGCACACACACACACACACACACACACACATAAACACACCCATGCATGCATACACACAGACTATCAGAGAGAAAGAGAGAGAGAAAGTCCAAACTCATAACTGTCAATGATGGACAGGTTGATGCAGAGACGTTTCAAAGTGACAGAATGGGCCAGGTTTCCGCTGCACACCTTCTGATTGTTTTGCATTTTACTCTGTTTGGCTAAGCTTAGATGTTCACTGGGAAATCACAATATTTCTATTGTTGGTATTTTTACACAACGTCTGTCTGGGTTGTTTGACTGGGCAAATTAACAGGTCTAATGGTTGGAATAATTAGGAAGGCAATGTTTTGTTCCAACAAGCACTGAGCTGAAAGAAAAGGTAAGAAGCAATTCCCTCCCTGTGAACACATGCCAACACATGAAAGTCATTTAGCTGCACTTAACTGTCGAAAAACAATTAGGGCAAAGCACAACAACATCTGCATGCACGACTTCTCTAACACGCTTTCTGTATCCTCCTTCTTTCCAGCAGAACAAGTATTGGCAATCCTCAAATGCAAGGTACACTTCATGAATTTTACATTACGCCTGATCATTACCATAACGATGCTATCAAAGATATTAGGAGCCTTCAACGCTGTTTTCTTTTACACAGGAATCTCTCTCAGATCTCTTGTCAAGAAGGTGGGTATCATCCACCATCATCTTGCATATAGCATGCACGAGCCCCCTCTACTAATGACTGTGTATGCGTGTCTGAATGAACAATATGTAAATGCTCGCGTTGAGTGATAGAGAGGGGGGTCGGCTCTGTCTGTGGGTGTGGGTATGTGTGTCATAAATTCCTATAAAAGAGGCTGCATTGTCTCCTCAACTGTGTTGTCTGATTTATCTTGGAATCAGTGAATGCTTTTTCTTGCTATAACTACATTTTTCGAGAGCCACTCATTTATCTGTTGTGGAACACACTATGACATGTAATGTACCTCCATATGCCCACATGTGAAACATGTGTTAAGCACAGAACATTAAGATTTATCATGAGAAACGGGTGGTTTGACAGACATCCAATATGAGGTGGAGTAATTAGCATCTCATCTAATGGTCTCATCCCTCTTGTGCTATTGTTCCTCTCTCTGTCTCCCCCTCTCCTCCTCTTCTTCTTCTTCTTGGGTGATGTGACGTCCTCTGAAGCAGTAATATGAAGCTGGTTTCTGTGTTGTCCTTCTACCATCGCCGCAGCTCATAAACAGGCTGTAATTATCTTCTGCCAGGGATGGGATCGGTGTGGAGAACAAAGTGCACACAAAACACTCTCGTGACGATCGGACGGGTTTGTACAAAATATGTGCCGGGCACACACACACACACACACACACACACACACACACACACACACACACACACACACACACACACACATATACTCAGACATGCACACACAGACAAAGACACACATGATCACAAGCGAGCAGGCAGGTTTCCACAGACGCATGCACAAACACACACACACAAAAAAAAAACAAATTGCAGATGAACACAGACAAGCCCAACTTTTCCACCTGGTTGTCTTGTCATGCTGTGATTATTCCCAGAAAGAAATTGATTTCCTTATTAAAGCAACAAATACTGTCTGGTGTCTTGCAATTTCAGATATGTTGCTTGGGATTCGTACAATCATATGTTGTCTCTGCACAGAACAATACATGCACATACAGAGTCATACATACACATACAGCATGCACAGCAACCGGCCATATAACAATCACTCAGCACACTGCAGGTTCCTTCCTCCCTTTTTGCTGGCAGTAAATTGGATGTTCTCCCATACATATTTTCATATGCTGATGGCCATATTACCAGGTATCCCGCTGAAGTGATTTGTGGTGCTCATTTGAAAGTGATAGGACTCAGGCAGCCACTGAACTCCTACTCAGCTATGGCCAGAATCAGCCTGTCTTTATTGCTTACAGCTAGTGCAGTAACGTGGGCACATTGATAATGGGCTGTTGTGCTAACATGCAGATAACACATTCAATCCATCTCTAACTTCCCGGATGGGTTTGTTGTTTGCTTTTGAGTAACAAATACAGCCACTGAAATATAAGCGGCTATTTCTAAGGAGCCATCCATAAAGGAACAATAAATCTATTAGATTGGTTTTAACGATGGGTAACAGGCGTTTTAAAGCAAGAACACACAGCAGTTGCTGGAAAATGATGTAGCACATAAAATCATAAGTGCTGTGTTCAAAGTATTATTCACTCTGAACTTTTTTTTTTCTTATCAATCTGTCAGACTCAGTGGTTGTTATACAATGTGATTACCTTCCTCTCTCCTTACCCCCCATATCCCCTGTTTCCCCTGTCCCGCTCTCCTCCATGATTACCACATCGCCTCGAGCTAGTGAATTTGAATTGAGGCCGCCTATTATTTCCCCCCATGTGAGAGTAATTATTTACAAATTTGTGAGTATTCATGTGAAATACAGGATGTTCTATTAGAAGTTATGTGTAACAGTGGTGGAAGATGGGAAGGCCTTGATTTTGAATATGCTATTAGTGCAATCACATTAAAACACAGCCACAGGTAGTTGAGAAGTCAGGCCGGAGAAGCCCCGGAGACGCTGTTAACCCAATCAGATTAATGTTACAGATTGTCATGACCAGCTTTGTTTTCCATTTGCGAGAGGCTTGGGCTCACAGAGTTGGGACTTAGTGAATGTGATTACCTGCAAGAAACAATAGGGTACAAGGAGAGCATCGCTGTTGGCACTGTTGTATTCAATAATCAGGAGAACAGACCTGATTCGCGCACATTATATTTCTTAATTTGGCAAATCTTCACGCAAATTACTCAGGCTGCCCTCATTTGGGTGGAGGTACAGATTACAGAGGGAGGATGTAATTGCAGGAGACGTGGGGCCGCTCACTGGGAAAGTACTGGGGCTGATTGCACAGTAAGTAGTATTATTGGCCATGCATAAGGACTCACTGTAATGTGGCACAAGCGGTTCTGCAGAAATCAAACTATCTGATGAAAGAAATGTAGAAAAATATTTACAGGTAGCTTCATAGACTTAAACTCATCAATAAATGTTGATCTGAGCATGTAATTATGATCGGTACACCACTGCGATTAGTGAATATAACCTCCTTAATGCAGCTTGTGCTACTGCATGGCACCCAGCAGTTAAGCCCATGGCCTGAAGCACGCCACAAGGCGTATACAAACACACTTAGAGCTAGCTCATTCTATATGTAAAACACACAAGGCACAGATAGCCTGCAGAGACAGAAATCTGATACTACAGAATAGGATATTTTTCACCAAAAAGAAATTGCGTTGGATAGTCTCAGACAAAATGACCACCTTTCAGATTCACGGCTCAGGGATCGGGGTCAGGGAGGGAGAGTTCATTATAACAGGTGTTTTGTGTTGTACTGAGCTGTCTCCCTTATCTGCACTGGTGTACTGGATCTGAGGGAACTCTGCTTGAGTCATACTGGAGACACGCTGAAGAAGCCGAAAAGCTAGGATTTGTGTTTGACATCATTATTTTGTATGTGGTAATAACAAAGACTGTTAACAACCCTCATCATCGCTGCCCTCACTGAAGAACCCACACAGTAACAACGTGTCAAGTGCTACAATTATGTATTCATATTTTCCTTCTTTCTTGTTATTCAAGTGCTGAGCTGACCTGTCTCTCTCTCGCAAAACACATTTCATTCTATTATTGACCTGCGTTAACATGCATATGACCAATAAAAAAAACTTAAGTTGACACTTACTCTAAATAGAGCAAGTCTAGAATACTCTCTAATTTACAGAGACCCAACGTTCCCCCATGAGAAAGCACTTGGCATCAGCGGCGAGGAAAAACTGCCTTTTAATGGGCAGAAACCTTGGATGGCCATCAGTGTTGAGCGGTTGGGCTGAGAGAGAGAGAGAGAGAGAGAGAGAAAGAGAGAGAGAGAGAGACAGCTCTATCTCACAATGTTGAAGAAATTGAAAAAAGTGATCCACAATCTGCATCTATACCCGCATCCACCACAAAATTTAATCAACCGCTCTTTGGTCCAAGATCCATACCTCGATACAAAAATAAGATAAACTCTTATTTTGGACTGTGTGTCATCGTTCTCATGGATTATCAGGGAGAGATTTTGGTTTGTTGAGCTAAGATAGAATCTGGTTCCAGGTGGAGAAATTATCTTTGATGGCCTGAGTGTGGTTTTAATGTTTTTAGTGACAATGCTCCACTACTTATGAGACATTATGGCCTGGGCTTGAAGAGGTGGATACAATACAAGACCTTAGTAGCTCATGTGCTCCCATTAACCCTGATCCGGGGTTCCTTGGAGGATTCAGCAGGTGTCACATCCCCTAGTTCCTCCTCCTATTTTCCTTTAATTTTACTGAGGAAAGTATGAAATGAGACCTTTTAGATATGAGGGAATTCGCAGGTTGTCATCTCTGGTTGTGGTGTTTTGGGGAGTTTTTATCGCAAACACTTTGCAACTATTTCTGGGCAAATTTCGTTTGACTAAGGCGAGAGCTCAATCATTTAAGGCTGATAACCTCATCCTCATTAATCTACTCATTCACTCTTCCCATCTGTATGTTTATTGCTTCTGAAGATTCCCTTGGACATTTTAGTAGTGAGTAGAAATCTACATATCCTATTTTGCAAAACCAAAGTTACAACATGCCCCCCTCTCTCTAAATGTCTATCCATTTCTATTTCTCTCGTGTATTTATGCAGCAGCTGCTGTGGTCAACACGCTGAAGGGTGAAGAAAGGGCTTGTGTATAGTCAATTAAATATCACACACACTACACCTTAAAACAAAAACAAAAAAAAAGCACAATGTTATTGCCTGAACACATCCAATAATAGCCAATTAGATCATCAAAAACCATATTCCCAGCAATATACCCTCCCACAAATACACACAGCCGAAAAGCTGGAGAGAAAAAAACGCAGAAGGAACCCTAGGGCTGTTAAACTTTAAAGCTGCTGCTTCAAAAACTACATAAAATAAATGATCTGACTAAAACCATAACCCTGGGAGACCTCGCTCACTGCCTGATAATTGTCTTCTTTCATGACACCATCCATCCAGAACATTAGGCCTGTGTTCTGAGGCCTGCTGGGTGCTATCGTGTAGGGCAATCACAAATGAGGGGAGGAGGGCTCCAGAAAGGCTGGCCTCCTCAGGGAGCTCTACAGGCCCCTGTTTATCTGGCCGTAGGGATCTGGTCCTGCACAAGCTATTTCAAAGACAAGGGAGGATTGTTGCAAACAGCCCAGTTACACTGCTGGGGCACGGAATACACACAAAACGTACAAGTACATGATTTATACACACATAAACCCAGAGACAAATACACACACACTAGCTTTGGTTCTTACTCTTTGGTTCTTCACTCAGTCTTTCTTTGAGGCAATTGCTGGTTTCAAACAGGATCTATAAAAGATGAAACAACCTTTGCACTCGTCTCCCTCTGATGTTAGGAGACATACCTGCAGCCAGTGTTATTAGTTATTGCTTGTATTGATATGCACCATGCTCTAGTGCAGCGTGTTGGCGGGTAAAAACCACTATGTGTTTCTCCCACGCCTCTTCCCTTTGGACAAACAGACGCACTCTGGCCTCCAACTGCAAGATTGTGTGGGATATGTACATCTAATTGGGTCTCAGAATAACAGCGGAGAGGAGGAAGAGTTCATCAAGTTTAGCATTAAAAACTGAGCAGGTTCAGTCAAAGAATTCAAAGTAGGATAACGTTTGATTGAATACACACATTAGATAAGTGCTTGTTTCTACAGAGTGGTTATATGGTTCCTCAGAGTTTCTGTGTGTAATGATGCATTCAACCCAAACTGCTATGCTGCTAAGCATTCATCATAACAAGCACAACTCAATTTAGCGTGAACCAATTTCCTGCCTCCCATTGTAGGTCATCTAGTGTGGGTTGTGCTATTCAAATCACAATTGACTTCATCTTTCACAGCTTCATCTAATAGAAGCTTCTGCAGTCAAATCTAACCCTGTTAATTTGAGCATCAATATAGTATAAGCATGCCTGTAGGGACAGACAGTACAGTAACTTAACAGGGCCGATTCTTTTTCATCAGCATATGTACCTGTGACGTTTATTTGCTGTGCAGATACACACAGTTATCAAGCTCAGCAAGGCAAAAAATAAAACACTCTTAGTTCCCTCTGAGGGCAAATACACACTACATTCATTTTTGTTAGTGTGTTAATATGTGTGCGTGCCATCCCTGCAGGTTTGAAGACGTCAATAACACTCTATAAATTCCTCCAACACATCCATAATAACCGACGATAGGGTTCTCTGCCCTTTACTTCAAAGATGTATTGTTGTGCGTATCTGATTGCAAGCAGGAAACAGAAATATCCACGCGGCGTAGCTGGAGGAGTGAAAATCCTAATGATCATATTTATTAAGCAAGTGAATCTGTCACAGCGAGATAACATGATGCTTTGCTTAGAAGCGTCCTGTAAATAAGGGTAATTAGGTACTCTGTTCTCTTCAAAGACAACAGCAGCCTTGCTAGTTTTACTGATGTGTGTTTCACCGGTGGATAATCAGCGTCTGAAATCGAAGGTGTCCGTGCAAATGCCTGAGACTAGAGAATACAACTTTTCAAAGCTGATGAATGTAAGGATTAATGTTCTCCACTGGGTCGGTTACACGTCATTAAAAAATTTTTAAAAATACATGTTGAAACAAGTCATGTTTTTTTATTGCTTATTCCCAGAAAGCTTTAAATGAGCACCAAAAACAAGAACAAGGAACCAATTTTACTATTCAATTTGGATTCCCTATTGTATCTCTCCACCCAGCTACATGTTCCATGAGTGCAGGGATTCTTTCCCAGCTGACAGATGATGAATCCCTGAACATATGGAATATGCACAAGTGGTGAAATAGTCTCTGCACTCAGAGAACAATGGTCACAGCGTTACTACCTTCGTGTTCATCCTCCTGCATGCTTGTCGGACCAAACCAAATTCCTGTCAAATACTGTATGTTGAAATGGCAATAAAGCATCTTGAATCTTGATTTGTCTGTTTAATAAAACCTCTTTACTGCTTCAGGAACCCCCTTCCAAAAGACCATGTGACTATTTACCTATAGTGGAAAACAGCAACAGAGCATCAAAACTAAAATCAAAATATCATCTTATTAGCATTTAAAACTGCAGAACTGAAGGCTTTGTTGTGACTAAAATAAAAATGTTTATTACTCCAAAAAAAATTTAATTTAAAAATCTGATTATTATTATCTTATTATTATAAGTAGTAGTAAACCATTAATAAAGCCATTAGATGCAATTTCTGCACTTTATTAAAAAGTGATACCTCAGCTTCTCTATATTTCTGCAGAAAGCTTTTATTCAGACAGCGGCTTACATAGCAGAATTGTACAAAATCCACAATACAATAGTCTCTTGTGGAAAAAAAAAAAGAAAAGCTGACTGTTTGGACTGTGGCGTTGTACATTTGACAGGGAAAGCATCCATCTGTCCACATTCAGCCTCAGTCTATTTATAAGGCTGCCATTAACTGACAACTACTCCTTAGGCATAATATAAAAGACCAGTGCTGGCTGAAAGGCTGCATGTGTAGCTATTGATTACCAGTCATAAGAGTATAAAACATCTGGGAAACAGTGAGATGAGTAGCAATCAGGAAAGCTAGCTTTCCCTCAGGCAGTTTATAGACCCATTTGCCTTTATCATATGAAAAATTCCCCTATTCTTCACCTAAAGGGGGAGCAATAACTAACCCACTGTGCAGAGCGTATGTGTCTTGGTCTGGGTCCTCCCTGAAAGGCATTGCTCTTTGCCAGCAAAATCTTTGCAAGGTGAGAGGTCAGTTGTGTGTATATGAAATGATGTTATTTTACATGACCCCGTTGGGCTGTCATGGGGATTGTCTAGTTTTCTTGAATGCATTTTGTGCCATTTGTATTCATTTTTATCCCATAATGCCACATACATTGCACTTAGTAGTAGATGGAAGAGTGCAGCGTTGAGTTAAAGGCTCTAATTCATCAGTGAGGTCACGAGGTCATGCCGAGGTGTGTGATATACATTACACAGTACCGTTTGATTCAGATGTATAGTTATTGATTTTTCATTTTTAAAATGTGCTTTAGTATTTAACTTTTAATTATGAAAGATGAACTCCAGCATCCGTGTGAAACCAAAGATCATCACACAGATCAAAGATGTTTGCTGTTTAGAAGTCACTCTCATCTCCACATTGTATTGTCACTTTAGTAAATATACATCTCAGTGCATCTTGATTTGCATAAAATCATTTTGTGAGCACAAACAGTCCAAGTTAATTCTGTTCACCATCTGCTTTCTATTAAGAGGGAAAAAGTATAATTCATAAATTTAAAAAATATGAATTGGTTGCTTAACAAAACAGTGAAACAACCATCCCATCTTACACACCACAAGTCCAGCGACAGCTCATATACAAGCGATGGGAAGGCGTGACACAGTCTGGAGTCTCCAAAGAAGCATTTCTGTCATTCAGCATTTCATCACTAACAGCTACAGGTAAATTATGCTGGATCGAGAAACTAATCAAAATTGATGGTGGTGATTTGTTTTCTAATTTCCTCAAATACTGGTTGTGTCTTTGACATATCTATTCTACTTAATGTAACGTTAAGCTTTACTATTTGATGATGCGTGTGTTTTCTCAATTGGCAGGAATCAGACGGTCCAAAGAAAATACATAAATAATGCTGAGGTCAGTTCTTCAAACGGAGAACCATATATAAGGCTCAGTCCCTCACCCAAATAATTGCACTGCAAGCATTTTGGGTTACGTTGCAGCTGAGCGTTAGTTAAACATTGTTCAGTTGCTGCCATTCACTCACAAGGTCACATTATGTAAGGCGATATGGTTTATTCTGTCACTGAGGCCCTCTTTAATATCTGCCTACTTTGAATAGTGTGACTGCTGGGTTGTTGACATCGCTTTCTAAATTTAAGCAATTTGTGTCAGAGGCAGAATATCTGGAAAGGCTTTCATTTTAATATTAAAAACAGTCTTTTTTCAGGTCTTGGTTATAGTTTTAGATATTAATACTGAGCCAAATCAGGCTGATGTGCAGTCCTGAAAGCTTCAGTGATTTTTCATTACTGCACACAGAGAGCTGCTGACCATATTTTATGTAAATCACATTTCCAACAACCAAAATGTTCCCTGAGGACAAAAAATCTGAATTCACTCAGTCAGGTCTGACCTTTTGGCCTTGGAAAAGTATGGGTTTAGACCAGAGACTTAAACGCTTAATCTGTTCATCCACACTTAAATCTCTCTGTACATCTGCAGAAAAGAACTCGAGCTAAATGAAGCTAAACGTCTCCATGATAGAGGAAAATAAAGGTGAAATTTATTTTTACTCTATCGTCTTATTTCAAAGTAGCTCTGCCCATGGTTCTGCAATACCTTGAAGAGGTTGTCCAGTTGGTTGAAGAACATACAAAGTGCAGACCTTTGACCCTGGAGTGCAACATTTACATCTTAAGATTTAGGGGCAGTTCACACAACACCCGTTTTACCCAGAAACGGTAAAGTTTTGTTGTGTTTTGGCCGTTCGTTTACACAAGAACAGCATTTTTAGGGCCTGAAAATGCAAACTTTTGAAAACAATGTAATCTTTTGAAAACTCCACCATAGCGTTGTCATGTAAACAGGCGAAACGCAACTCCTCCGAAAATGATGATGTAACATGATGTCATGTGTCTGAAGAATTTAATTATGCAAAGAGTACATAATATTTCAATAAAAAGCATCAAAATCTTAGAAAATCAGGAGATTCCAGAAACAAATTCTTGATTTTTAATGAAAGTCAAAGCGAGAGGTGGTATTAATTAATTTTGTGACATCATACAAATGATGCTCATACATGCAGCCCAAGATGGCCTCACTGTCGGGTCATTGAATCGATTAGTCTCTTTCTCTGGTTTTGGACGTGTGTCAGAGATAATTCTGTCAAACAGATGTTGTACTGAGCCACATCAAAACAAAAAGTTTCTGAATGATCTCTAAGTGTTGAAAAGGAAAAATAACTTTGCTCCGCCTTTGTCCAGATTAGCAGAAACCACTCTGGGTGAGTGTGATGATCAGCCAAAAAATAAAGATGTGGGAAGTTAATCTGCACTGTCACACAGTGGGGGTCACACAAACGTTTGGCAGACCAGTGGAGAAATCTTCCCGGTTTTTCATGAGAACATGCTTTAACTATGTAAAGGTATTTTTTTTCTTCTTTTGGTTTTCTCTCAGTAACAGTGCAGTGGATAACTTAACCGATGGTTTTATTCGCTCATTGTGACAAAGGCAATTAAAACATCACTGCAGACAAACATGCCCTGAAGAGAGGAATGTGAATATGAAAGCTGCTGGCAGTCTGAGCTAACTAAACCTAATAGTCTTGGAATTTACTCTGATGGTCTGTTGGGAGGGTTCGCAAATGTTCCCTGTTGACATTTGTTTCAGTTTCACATCTTAATCATATTTGTTTTCCATTTAAACAATATTTTGTAAAAATGAACATAACCTAAACTGTCTGTGCACTCAAGCCCAACAGTATCCAACTTCTCTGTGTAGCAGAATGGAGTGTATTGTCTGCAGGGAAGTGCAGCTCAGAAAAACAGGCAGCTCGGCTGGAAATAAAACTGCCGTTTGGTTGGGATTATTGATCACATTAATATGCAATGATTATTTTCTCAGGGTGAATTTGTTGTCTAAATAGTGGTTTGAAGATGTGTTAATAAAAAAGCTTTGACAAAGCTCCGCTAAAGAGAATTGACATTTTAAGAAACATATTTTTGAAAACATCTCCAAGTGAAGTGTTTGTTACTCAGCACTTCAATCGAGGACATTTCAAAATTAATTATGGTTTTAAACTGCTGCTGAATGTTTATTTGTACCATATCCACCATGTTGAGATGTAAAAAAAAAACTAAAAAAATTTTTTTTTAAAGAAAGAAAGAAAACAATGATGCATCATTTATCAGGAATGTTGTTTTTTTTTTCCTTCAAAATGAAGCAGTTTGATTCTGAAAGAAAAGTCACATGACAGTAGAGTTCATTATGTCCTCAGTGACTGTGGGCAGTTCAAAGACATGAACAACTGTCAGTGGAAATAAGAGCCAAAGACTCTTATTTTCTGATCTAATGTCATCAGATTTACTGAAGCCAGTCCATAAACTCACGCAACAAACTTTGTTTTCCTTTGACCTCTTGGTGAAATACAAACCTTTGGCAAGATATAAAAAATCTGCTATTGATATGGTTGTTAAAATACAAGCTACTTGTTTTGTCTAAGGACATAATATTTTTGCTCATATTTTGTTGGGTTGTCCATCTGTCTGTCTGTCTTTCTTTAGCAAGATTGCTCTAAAACTACTGGACAGATTTTTTTAAAACTTGGTGGCAGAGTTGGGCATATGACAGGGATAAAGGGGCAGATCCAGGAATTTGTTTTCGCTTTCTTTAACATTGCGAGATACAGCTTTTCTTTTTTCTTTTTTTTTGCACATAAAATACTTGACAGATTAGCATGAAACTACGTGGAAGGATAGGGATGTGGAAGAAATCATCAAATTTTGGAGTAGATCCAGATAAAGCGACGGTCAAAATACCAATGCTATTCCAAATTCTCATGGTCAAAGACTCATATTATGTGGATCGAACTATCATGGGACAGTTTACGCTCTCTGAGTGCTGTCTAGTTCCTTATGATTTTTTGCCTGCTAATTAAGCAGGCATTTATTTTGTTCACACGAACAAATACCACGAGGAGAGGAAGTGTTTTAAAGTCATAACATCACAGAGAAAATGGACAGCAGGGACAGTAAATTATCCGTATGACTGTAGTTAACAACAATAATAGCATAAATATATTTTGTATTTTAAAAGCATGTCATTAAGTTAATGGTCTCCTCGTCATACATGTTTATATCAGTAAAACACTTTCATGTTATGAAGTTATGGGATTTTTTATTTCAGTTCATTCAAAAATGTCACTTTATAATTGTTAATCTCATGTCATTTCAACCTTTTTCACTGCAGCCCTTTTGATTTACCATTACCATTGGTTTTATTATTTTTACTGTAATTAAATTAAGAGTAAACTTTGACTTTGCTGCCATGTGACCTTTAATCCAATTCTGTTCCCAGCTCCTGAATGGATCGTTCCAGCAGAGAGAGCAGAGTGATTCAAAAGGAGGAGAACAAGGAAGGCTCAGGTCAGAAATACTTTGAGCCCACTGGATGGAGCTGCAACAACACTCCGCAACAGAGAAACCCACCCTAGGCAGAGAATTAAAGCACGAACCAAAACATTCACCTCAAAACCACTTAAACACAGCCACCATGTGTATATTTCATATCACTAACTCCATCTGTTGTTGAAGCCATTTAAAAGTAGAATAAATCATTATGTGTATGTGCAGTAAATTAGTGTGGTTACGGCTGATAAAAGACAGCAAATAGATGAGCAATGTCAAGATTAAATGTAAATTATTCTTAATTTTGTCCTGTTTATTATGAGGCAATGTTTTAAGTCTCCGTATTTACAGATGGAGCTGATACATGTAGTAATGACCCTAAATTGAAGGGACATTACACAGCAATAGGACAGAAAATATATTATTTTTAATAGATAGCTTACTTGGATTATAACAACACCAGGCCAAAACGCTTGATCTGAAAATAAACTGCTAATGAGTGGAACATAAACGTCTGAACGGAATGTGAACTTCATGCCGCGCTATTATTTTCTTCTTCCCTCAATTCTCTAAGTCTGAATTCTTGACACATTCCACCTCCACTGCAAAAAAAAGACAAAGTGTTGACCCAGACTTAAAATGTTAGTTTTAATATAGTTTCGCACTGTTGATGACTCCAGATACATTTATGGGCATTAGCCAACAAAGCAAACCCAAGTCTAGCCCAAACAAACTGGGATGAAAGGCGGCCTTTGATCCTCGGGCCGACCGAAGTGACTTCAGCACTTCGGCTCGATTGTTTTCAGCTGAGGTTTCTCTGGGTGGCTTCACTTCAAGCTACAACTGAAACTGCCGGAAGAGGATTTACTCTGGATTTAAGAACCGCAAAGTTGGCTCACCAGAAAACTCTCAGCTAAAACAAATAAATGCTCATTTTCAGAGTCGTTGCAAGTAGCCCCTGGAGTTATTGTGATGTCGAATGATAACAGCTCGAACGTCAGGTCTTTGTGCCAAATATTCACTTGTCTTCTCAGGCCTGTGCTGTCATTTCACTTCACCACCAGCTTTACGTTGGGGCTACGACAGCTCACATTCCGTCTGATCATAGTTGTGTGTGACATTTCAAAGAGGATTATGGGAATGAAATGTGATAAAAACTATTTTCACGTGACCCCTGAGAACTTGACCTCTGATAGGGTAGTGCAGCATAGCACCAAGGCTCAGACCTGTGGGACATGCTGTGCAGTCTGTGCTTGTAGAGATTATAAAGGGACAACCTCGGTGAGGTGATCACAATAAAACTATTATTTAACACTAAACTTGAAAACTACAAGTCAGGATGGCAAGAAATGTGTCCGGATTCTCTTCCAAAAAACAACAAACACATTAAGAATGAAGAAAAAGCACAATCTCATCACTATAGACAGGAATAGAGCATAAAAACCTCGGCCAAGGCAGATCAGTTTCCCCATTATGTCATTGCACTTAAAACCAATACTCCCAAGATAGTTGAACCCTCATAATATGACTCCATAATCATGAAAACCTACCCCTAGAATTTGGAATCACATTGGTATTATTATTAGTTTGAAAGTTATTCAAGAAAAACAATATTTCACTAAAAGCGGTTTTCAGCAGGATCTAGATCAGTAACTTTTAAAGAGGCATCGCATTAGTTGCGAGTCTTTAGCATTATTATTTGTTATCTTACGATAGTGACTTTTCTCTGAGTCATATAAATTTAAACATTCTAGTTCACCAGATCTGGAATATTACTTGGATCCAGATCATACTTGTTGAGTGGATCTTATGGGGATGTCATTGTGTGTTTTTTTGTCCAAGCATTATAGGCATTATTCCTAAAGTTATAGAAACAAAAATCATTCAAATAAAATACATAATTAAAAAATAAATTATTATTATTAGTAGGAGTAGTTGTAGTAATAGTGGTAGTAGTTTTTTTTTATTTTTTTTTATGTGGATCCAGATGATGGATCACCACCAAAATCTAATGGATTGTTCCTTCCTCCGTATCCTACCTCTCCAAAAAAATGTCATCAAAATCTGTTTGTAATTTTTTGAGTAATCCTGCTAACAGATAAACGAACAACAAAAACACAACCTCCCTGGCAATAAAAGGTAATAAAACCAGTAATAACATAAAGTTCCAGCCATCCCCTAAATATCACCACTCTCTCACACACACACACACACACACACAGACAAACACACACACTAATCTCCACCATTAATATATTATTGTGTATTTGTTACTCGTGGCCAACTAAAATAGAGTTATGTGCTTGAACATGTTGACAAAGCAGCCATGGCTCATTGGTGGTTGATGGATGACCGTGTGTGCCATGCTAATTATTAGTACACATAAAAGGATGCTGTTATTTCCAGACTCGGCCCAGCAGATCCCAGCCGGAGGGGTCACTGGGTAAGTACGGAGCCATCAGTCTGCGACTATATCACTCAATCTTGATGTATGAGCAAAGAGGTACAAATTAAACGCGTAGCGACCTTCTGGAGGGCACTGCACTCAACAGGACGCCATTTGGGCTAATTCCTGCATGGGGTTCAGACAATAGGCCACTATAGCACATGGTGTAATTACTTTGTGTACACACATCTGGAATTAAGCTTCCAGTGGAAGCTAATATGCTTGAAAAAAACAGGCCAACCAATTTAGGTGTGCAAAATTTAGTATGTGTGGTATAGGAACAAGTGGAGGGAGCATGCAAGTGTGTTTTGCATGCATGCATGTGTATATGTGTGTGTGTGTGTGTGTGTGTGTGTGTGTGTGTGTGTGTGTGTGTGTGTGTGTGTGTGTGTGTGTGTGTGTGTGTGTGTGTGTGTGTGTGTGTGTGGCGGTGGAGGGAGTCGACTTCAAATATGGATGCTGATGAACATACGCCGACTCTTGACCTTCGCATGTCATCTGCTCAAAGTTAATCATTGCTCTTGAAACAAGGAGAAAAGATCCTCTCTTTGAGCATTGAGCTCAAAGAGGATTACATTTCATATGTACAGCATCCCTCAAATCTCTCGCTCGCCTTCTCTTTTCCCTCCACACTTACAGGCTTTCCACTCTAGTTACAGCCATCTTGCTTCTATTTGACGACATTATAGTCCCACTTTCCATAGCAATCCTATCTGCGTCATTTTGACAAACACAGGCAGAGAGTTGTACCATGGATTTTTTTTTTTTGGGGGGGGGGGGGGGGGGGGGGGGGGGGGGTCTAGATTCTGGTTGCATCTGGATTTTATAGCAGTTCAATTTTCTGTGCTGGTGCATGACTCAGATTAGATGTGATGAGCCAGACTGGCTAGCATGGAGCCTATGCGAATGTCAAGTCTAGACTGATATTGATATTGATCCACAGGTTGAGACAGTTGCTGAGCATTAGCTACAACACGGTGTGAGACACGCAGAGAGCGTGAATCTGGATCAGAACATTAGGGGAGGGGATTAGCCGCGACTGCAGTTATCATCTTGCAAAATGCGGTTGGTTCTGTCTTTCCAAGACATTTACAGGGATTATCGTATTGTTTGTGCTCTTGTGTATCCTTCCAATGCAGCCTCGCTTTACCTTGTGCATGAAATTCAACGGGACGTTGTGCAACTCAGCAAGTTCTGAAAGTATTTTAAAACTCAAGTACAAATATTTATAACTTTATTGATAGTTTACTTGTACAAGATGTACATTCATATTTTGTGAATGAAAAGGGGGAAAACAAACTGTACCATGATTCATGTTTAGGCATGCTTGCATATGAAATGATAATCATTTTTATGGGTACAACAAATTGCATGGATTATTGTTCAGTTCAGTCATCCCTGAAATGTTTGTAAACTCGGACACGCTACATTATTTTAGGCAAACAATGCACTACAGCCACACCTCCTAATTCAAATTCAACACTTAAAAAACATACAAAAATAAATGCAAAGCCATGTAAAAAATGTACACTTGAGTTCAACTATTTCATCTTTCATAAACTTTCAGACAAAAGAATAAATAAAACACCAATATGTTTAATTTAAAATGGAGACATAGATAAACAATTCTTAATGGAGGTCTGGTAACAGAGAAAATGTTTTTTGGAGACTGTTAGAGGTATATAGATCTTAAACAGATCTACATGTTTAGCACAGCTCTGACAGCAGTGTTCAAACATTTGTCAAAGTAAATAGTTAAATTCCAAAACAATCCAT
The DNA here is from genome assembly GCA_037577475.1 of Chaunax sp. Z400. Taxonomy (NCBI): domain Eukaryota; kingdom Metazoa; phylum Chordata; class Actinopteri; order Lophiiformes; family Chaunacidae; genus Chaunax; species Chaunax sp. Z400. The sequence continues at coordinate 7,695,175 of CM075196.1, forward strand.
ATGATCTGATCTTGTCTGGAAGAATTTGCAAAATAGAGTCTAAATTATTTGGAAATGAACAATGAAATATAACATGCAGAATCCAGATAATTCAATTAATCATTAACCATTGTAAAGAACTGTTTGGTTTGGCTGACAATGCTGCTTTTATGATTTTATTAGAAACATTTTTCAGTATCCAAAAGTAAATGGATTTCTCTGACGTGAGTAGCTAAAAGATTTTTTTTAGAACCTGACCCTAATTTCTGCACCATCCAAAAATGTGCTCATATTTTCCTCAACAAGTGAACCTCATGTATACAAAACTGCTCGAATACAGAGGAGGAGTTACACGGGATATGGCACCTGGTAACGACTTGACTTTTGTCAAACTCAATAAAATATACACTGGTGTGTTTGGCAAACAAAGTCAACACTCCAACAGTGCATGAAAAACAACAGATGAATCATTGGGTCTCTTTATTGTTGAGGATTAACTGCTAGCTGTTTTTACTTTTTTGCTATTTACAGTATTGCACTTAAACTGCACACCATTGCATTTCAGTTTGACTGATGCTTTCTTCTTATTTTCAGAATTACAAAAAAAGAAGAAGAAAAAAACGCATGTATACCCTTTATCCAAGATAACGTCCTTTTTGCTCATCACATGACAATATCAAATCCCCCTCCCCTTTTAATTATTAAAGTAGTATCTGCTTGTAGTGCCATTTGTAAACACCCACATACAAGACCTGAAGTGCAAAGGCTATCTTCACTTCTTTACCCAGGATACAACACAATAAACAGAGAGTAATAAAGACACAGAGAAAGAGCACGCTGTGAGGAGAAATGCAGACCAAGTCTCACTGACACATGCCCAGCAACACAGAGAACATCTCTCCCCTCTGCAGCAAAGGAAAAATGAGTTGTTGCTTTTGTTACAGCACGAGTCCATAAGAAGAAGGGTGTCAAACCATAATGGAGACCAATCGCTTCGTAGGTGTAGGGGTTTGTGGGGCATGTAGAATGGCGGTGTCAAAAAGAGTTGTTGTGTATGTCAGACATGGCGGCCAGTCCCAGAATGATCCTCCATTAGAGCCCATGCACTCGGCAGCAGCAGGGAACACAGTGGTTGGAGACAAATATGGCCTTTTTAATGTTTCTTTTTTCTTCATTTTTCTAGGGAGGGTGGGGCAGGTGTGTGGGTTGGGGGGGTGTAAAGGTGAGAGCCGTTCCAACGCCTCTGTGAGGTGGCGTTTAGGGCCTGTTTCCCCCGTGCTCAACTCTCTGCATTGTCAACATGGCGGCAGCCAGCGCCACTGAGGCTCTACTTTTGGCCCCGCTGCTGCCTGTCAGTTTGCTTTGTTCTAAATCTTCTGGTCTGACGGGCCCCGGCCTGGCCCTCAGACAGACATCCACATGTGTTTGTACGGTCCTTGGGATGAGATCTGTGCCTGGAGTGGACTGAGCCACTGGCCCCGCAGAAGTCCTGCCTGTTAGGGCGAAAAGTAGAAGGTGATTTCATTGGTATTTAATTACCGTTCTCTACAAGTGGTTTGTTTTGGCAGCTGGTTTTGTGACAATTTTCCCGCTCCCTCCTTCTTTTTTTTATTTTCTTCCTCCACTGTTCTCCCCCTTTCTCTCTCACACACACACTCTCTCCACCCTCTCTGTATGCGTTCCTCTCTTTCATTCTCACTCAGTGTTTTTGTTTAGTTTAGTTTTAGCTGTGAATGTCACGGCCCTTTCACAGGCTCAGTCTTGTGTGAGAGGCGATTATGGGCATCAGGCGAGCGGAGAGGCGGCCCGGTGGGGTCAGAGTCCCAGAGCCTCGGCGTGTTTTCTTGCCTTGAGTCGCAGGTCGGCAATGCTGGAGTTCTTGCTGTTGCTTTTGGCAGCTGCTGCCACCGCCGCTGCTGCAGAGGCCGAGTCCGCGAGCGATGCGATTGGTAGTCCGAAGGGAGGGGGTGGGAACATCAGGTAGGGAGCGTGAGCAGCCAGGTGAGGATGGAGGTGAGGGTGGGAGTGGGTGACCCCGTCCAACTGGAGCTGGGCTTGAACCTGCAGAACAGCAAAACACAAAGTTTGTCAGTGTGGATGCCTCGGGCTGTGTGTACACGTGTGTGTGTGTGTGTGTCTGTGCGTGTGTGAGGAGGGTTGAGGCTTTACGTTTCACAGTCTGACACTATTAAATCCCTTCTCAAATTTTACCCCCTCAAAGCTGTTGCTTACAGTGTGTTTTCTAAGAAAATAGTTAGGGACTGCACTCTGCACTTTAGCCCTTTTTTCTTGTAAGCTATTCTAAAAGTTAATGAATCATACATTTCTCTCAGACACCACATCCAATTTAATCATCTAGAATCAAAGTCTTTCTAGGACCCAGAACAGATTTGTTTAATTCAGACTGAGGACTCCGTTATACCCTTGGAAATATGCCGTCTTGTTATCCTGATTATGTATTCAATTGCATAAATAAACAATTTTGCACTAAAAAGATATTCACATATTTAGAGTTATAAATATTTATCCAGACATATTCCTGAGTCAAGGGGAAAAAGAAACCATAAGGAGCATAGAATATCAGTTTTCACATTCTTGGCAATTATTTTATAAGAAGTGGATGAAAATTAAGCATCCGTTCACTTCAGAGGGAGGGAGCTGAGCCTGTTGCCATCGTTCATGTGTTTCAAACACCACGGGAAGAAGTGCTAAAACTTCAGTATTTTATGCTTTCTTCTCCAACCAAAATAGAATGATTCAAAGTCAAAGTTTTAACTTGACTAAATATTACTTTTTCACTTTCTCCCCTCTCATATTGGCCTACAATTACTGAAAATTACTTATGCTGAAGTTGTTGAATGAAAGGGAAAATTAATTTGAACCACAATTTATAGTTGATTGGTAGCACTGACATCCAAACACAACCTCCTGCATAAAAATAAAAAGGGCGACCACATATCTCATTTACCAACAATAAGGGAACCCACTGTGGAGGATCATTACTTAAAATATAGCGCAATTAGATCTGATTAAAAGAAAAATATCGACTGATGGAAAAACCAAATTAAACTTCTGGAAACTTGATTTCGTAAATGGTTGGTGGACATAAAAGAAACCAATACATGCCTACAAAACAAGTGGTGGATGCGTTTACACGTTAGAGTTTGCACGTCCTGTTTAAACCCTCACACACACATACACACTCATATCTCACATAGTTTTTTTGTTTAATAAGCTCATTTTGGCAGCTTTTCTTTACTTGTCAGTTGATACTGAAGACTGATGAGAAGGAATCACATGACACAAAGGTTATAGATTCTAGATTCAACCCTCAAAACCTCATAGTTACAAGTCATGCACCAAACTGAACCGCTAACAGATCACTTGTTTTAAATGCTGCATTGTAATATCAGCCTGTGCATGCTGCCCACTGCTTATTTCAACCTCAAACGGCGAGCCTATCTCAATATGCAGGCCTCAAGCCTCCAATCCTGCCAGTGTAGCTCAACACCAATATCCATCAGAGCCCACTCTATTCGCTGCTTTCATCATCTCTTTTATGTGCTTGCGCCTGCCGCACTGTTGGCTTAATTAGGCCGCTGCTTTTCGCGAGGGTCAAGCAGACAACACAGTAGCCGGGATTAAAAAGTAGATAACAGCAGATCAAATGTCTGTCCACCTCTCCTCCGCCTGTACACCCTGACAATCCTCACAGTCAGGAGGTGAAAGTTGCACCGAGGTCTGAGCTGCTCCATCAACCCCTCCAACACACACACACAGTCTCTCATCACTCGCATCCAATAGCTGCACATGGCCTATAGATTCATGTGAGTGTACAAATATAGAGCACCTATTTTGACCCTCATTCCACCACAACAGCTACATGCATGCACATAAACACACACACACACACAAAGCACAACTTCACTCACTTTGACCTGTTTTCATAGATTCCTCAGTTTTCGTCCATGCATTATAAGATGCTGAGTAATTAGATTTTTTTTGTATATACTTTTCTTCAATTAATTACCCCGAGTTTGAGTTCCCTGATTTAATGTTTCTAATTATTTAAAGCATTGTCAGCTCCTGCTAAAACAAGAACATGGCCTACCTGTTGGAAGGGCATCCGGAGGGCACCCATGTTGACATAGGGTGCTACTCTGCATGCGTCAAGGTGACTGCCGCTGCCCAGAATAACACCTGGAGAGAAGGGAAAGATGTCTGTCAGACAGCCAGACAGTTGTTGTTATGTGAGATGAGGAGGTCACAGTTTTTCCACATGCAGTTAAAAATAGTGTCAAATTGTAAAACTAAAATAACTAAAGTAATATTTTAAACAGATCATTCAAAAGGTTATAAAAAGCAACATTTACCTTTGTGCATCTGGTTTTCTTGTTTTCGACATTTTGCTCTTCTGTTCTGAAACCAGACCTGCAAATGAAAAAGGCAAAGGGTCTATAAGAAAATAAAAGAATAATATAATACAATAATAATAAAAACAAACTAGAACTAAAAAAAATGTAATCATTTTTATTCATATTAAATGTTTATTTTAATAATATATAATGACGGATAGATCACTTATTTAACCAATTAAAACAAAAATTACGTTTCAGCAAATTAAAAGATATCTGATTGTATAAATTGTTGTAGGCCAAATAAAAATAAATGTTTATTATTTATGATACAAATAAGCTAGAAATGCTATTTAAAAATTATGCAAGTCAAAATAACACAACACAGAAAATCCTTAAACCAAACTACAATAAACGTGATAATTAAATTCTTAGAGGAACATTACGACGTTAGATAATAAAATACTACAAAATTAAAGTACCCAACCTCACAGACCTTGTAGGATTACTATAAGAATACTACTTATCCAATCTGTGACTGTTGTTGAAGCTGCAGGCTACGGCCTATTGTTAATCATCATCAACCTAATTTGCTCGGTGAATAATATTATCTCCCCTCCCCTTTCGACCCCGCAATGATTATCATTTACAGATGCGCAATTAGCGGATGGTCGCGGACCACAAAAGGCGCAGACTGATGATGATGATGAGTCAAGGTGCCGTGGAGCCATTTTGAGCTGCGTGGATCGGCGTTCAACATTGTGTCGATGGGACAGCAATAACAGGCTAGTCGATAAACTGTCCATTAGTGACAAAGACAAACGGCAGAAGAGAAAAAGTGACCTTAAAATAAAATTCTATTGTTCTATATTTACAAAATGAGCCTGTAATATTAATATATCACAATATAGAGATTATCCGGATTAAAACATATTACTTTTTATTTTAACCAATCCATTATTATTATTATTATTATTATTATTATTATTATTATTATTATAAAAGCACACGTTGTAAATTGTCATGGATGTATAGGCGGTAAATGATAGTAGAAAAAGTGTTTGTGAAAATCCCAGGTGATTTTGCATAGACGCAGTAATCCCTCAGATAAATCAAGGCTAATATTAGATGGGCCCGAGATCAATTCCAATTACGTGCCAGTATGTTAAGCAAAGTGAACTACACTGGTTCAGACAGTTATTTCTTCATTAAGGGCCACTCAATGATGCGCTTCACAAATACCCTAATCTCATTTCCTTTTTGATTTTTTAATAGAGACAGTGAATAATGACATTTAATTTAGCAGCGCGCCAGAAACCCAAAGATATTAGTCCTAACCGAATTACTGCCTGCTCCTCACCAAGCTCTCATAACTTTCAATTAGATTCATTGACAGCTGCTCGGAGCGCTGGTTCACAGCCTGCAACAGCCCTCCTGCAATTCACTCCCACTAAATCTGGAGAAAACATGTTCCTAAAAAAGCGCCTAAAAAGAGGCCCGAAGAACATCTTTCACATGCTTCACTTTTCGAGGAGAGACAATCAACGCGTTCCTCTGTGCGATCACAGTCTGAACACGGAGACACGCCATCAGCCATATTTATGCCATCAGTTATTTTAATGCGCAGGCTGTAAACTTTATTCGGGATAGTTGTAATATACTATTGTAAACCATGTCCGTCAATTTTCAGATCGAAATGGTATAGTTGGTGGGCTTTTAAAGCTCTATGATGGGTCTGATTCATCCGATTAGATAGCTGAACAGCAGCAGAGTTGGGCCAGAATTGAGTTATTTCTAATCTGCTTTTATGGGGACACTACATCAAGCCAATGGCAGATATTACAAAGAAAATGATGAGAGATACGAGTTGACATAACAGTGCGTCCCCTGAAGCAGCCATTCAGGCTCTTCATTCATTTTAATCATTGGTTGGGATTTTTTTTTCTTTTTTTTTCTTTCTTTTTTTTGGAGGAGGGGGGGGTCTAAGGGTGCTGAGATGGTAGGAGTATAAACTGGTGGCTCTACAGCCAAGTTCAGGAGGTCTTTATATCCACATGGATATCACTGACTCTTATAACCCACCGCCTTTAAAAGAAGAGACATTTTCTGTGTATTTATACTAATTAAATCTCAATTACCACAGAAGACACGCGCACATCTGAATCAATATTAGGTCTAAATAGGAATACATTTCAGTGTGAGCTACTAATCCCCGTGCAGACATTTTTTTTTGCAGAATTTTTTATTTTTGCTTTCGATTTTTGGCACGTTACAGGGCGCACAAATCATCTCTTTGTGTCACATTAGAAACAGGAGCAAAAGCTTTGTATGTGACATGTGGCTTACGCACTATTTCGCTTGTACAAATTCTTACAAGCTCGCAAACATGATGAAACCCTGCCAGCTCCAAAAAAAAAAAAGAAAAAAGGAGGAATTACTACTAATAAGGAGTTTCGATATTTTCTTAAACTGTTGATTGTTTAACAAAAAAAATATCAATCCAGAAATAATTTTTCAGGTGGTATATAAATATTTGATAGAGGTGCTTGATTGAAACATAAAACAAGGTCTACTTGGATTATTAATGAAGTCCCACAGCACGTTGATCCCACCAAACAATTCCCTCACACTCCATGAGGACTAATAAGCGTGATGATATCTGAGATTTATCCTAGTACCGCGTCGAAACACCAAAATATTATCACTGACAGATCAGGACACTGCAGGCATACTACCGATCCATGCTGAAATATCGTGAGAGAAAAAAACATGAACTCTTGTTTGTTCCTCACACATCAGCCCTGGTGCCTCAAATACAATGAAAGAAGGAGATCCTAACCTGCACCCTGGCCTCGGACAGTCCCAGCCGCTGGCTGAGCTCCTCTCTCATGAAAGCGTCCGGGTAGTGCGTCTCGTCGAAGAGCCGTTCCAGCTCGTTGAGCTGCTCCAAGGTGAAGTTCGTGCGACTCCTCCGCTGCTTCAGTTTGCCCTGTGGGTCCTCGTCCTCCGACTTCACGTCCTCCTTTTTCTCCTTACACTCGTATATCCCTGTTGGACGGCCCGCGGTTTGGGGGGGGGGAAAGGAGAGTATGTGTTCAAATTCTGGACTTTACGCATACACCATCCCTGTAGCTGTCTCTCTACGTACACTAATACACACATCACGCATGCACGCTGCTGGCCCCCCACTGCTTACACTGGGCCCCGTCAGGGGCCTATAAGGTCTGGCAGTATGGCCGCAACACACACCGCCTATTTCTTCAAGAGAAAGAGGCCTGTGGCTGCATTTCCAGCCTCCATAAGTCATTGTGTGCCATTAAAAAGTAAATCAGTCAAGGTATGATTTAAAGATCCACAGATTCAGATTTAGGCCTGGGCCTAATTAATCGCCTCCGTGAAACATACAGAGGTGATTTCAGGCTGTAAATTTTTTTTTTTTTTTTAAAAAGGTCTTGACATTCCATTCTAGCAGAAACCATTAGGTTCAGTTTTGCTTTAAAATGTCTGGATTTCATACGCTGCAAACCTGTCAGTACAGAGGCTATTCTATGTCTGTTTGGTGTTATCATTGTTTTGTCATTAACAAACCTGACAGCTGCTGCTTTTACTGCCGTGTTTCGTCATATTTTGGAGTTTGAAGATCACTGAGGTGAAAATGTCTTTTTCCAACATCATTAAAAGTCATTTAATTTTACATATAAAATAATGCAAAATGCATATTAATCCCATACACACAGAACACGGTCTTCCTCTATTAGCTTGCATTAATAAAAAAAAAATATACTACAGAATAAAACAGAGCAGTGGGGACCATTTCCTCCTCCTGCTACAGGATAAATATAGAAACAAGTTCAAATTACTCACTAAATGTCTAAAACTTCCACTGCACACTATCTGACTGCTGAGTGAAAAGAGGCCTGTTCTGCTGTTCGACTGTGCGTTTTAACCAACTGATAAATGACAGCATTTTTAAAGGAGACTTTTCAAGAGTGTTTGCTGGCAGGTTTTTTAGTCGACAGGAATTTAACAGCTCAAAGTGTGACTTTGGGGCGCATAATCCACAGCAGCATGACGATCTGGCAGGCTATAGATTTTTAGGGGCGCATCAACTGTAGTATCGCAGTTAAGCCTTTAAATAATGCCAGATATTATATATAATGTCCGTCTGAATTAATATAATACTGTAAAAGATAAGATAAAATAAGCAGAGAAGACTTCCATACTCTATAATGCAGGCAGGATGCACACTAGGATTATTATAGTTGGCAAACACTTTTGGTTTGGCACAAAATATTTAATTGCCATTAAAATGAGGTCAAGATTAAATTAGATTCTATTTTTAAAAATATAAAAAATACAAGAACGTTGGTTTTTCGTTTGGCCGAAGACTAAATACCTTAAAACAATCATCAAATGGTTAAACAACTAAACGACGAAGGGCCCGCCTCCTGCTGTGTAAAATAACCAGTGTAACAACAGAATAATGTTAACTCTGTAAATCTACCTGAACTAAACATGCACCATTATGAAAACTAAACTCTTTTACGCATGGATTTGGGGGGGAAAACGTCGCTCCCGGTACAAGACATTTGAACTTGAGAACATTTCCCGATGCAATACGGAGCATTTAGTTCAAAATAAAACAAAAGCCTTACCCTCTGTCGCTCTCGAAACATTAAAGTCCTTCAGTTTCTCCTTTTCCAGCTCGACATGGTCCTTGAACAGATGCACCGGGCAGTGGTTGCCCTCCGTTATGTCCTGCAGGTTTGTCTCCGGGCTGCCCAGCTCCCTCGCCCTTGTCAACCCGCTCTCCAAAACTTCCCTGTACGTGATACTCTCTTTGCTGCTCTCCTTGGTTTTCTGATCGAAAGATTTCGACACGAATGCCGTAAGTTCTTCCATGGTCGGCTCTGTCGCTCAGTAGCGGTCCTGGTGAGGGAAATCCACCGTGAATTCTCGGTATATACCTTACCGTCTCTGCACCAGCACTGCTCACGGATACGCTCTTTTTTGGAGGCTGGCAGCAGCGATGGAGAGAAGGGGTGGAGAGGAGGTGAGATCACTCCTGCTGTTGTGACTGTGTATTTGAGAGCACACTATTTATACACGGCCACCTCAGCCCAGCCCCCCACCACCACCACCTCTCCCCCCCCCAATCTCTCTGTCTTGTGCAATTATAGGCCGACGCGACTTTGCAGAATTCAACTTTCAGCAGCTTTTTTTTTCTTCTTCTTCCACAAATCAATGATGGAGCTGATGGAGGCGGTTAATTGAATTACGGGGTCATTAAAATGCCCACGGTGGCTCACTCCTGCGAGGAGGCTATGGCTGTTACGTCTAATTAATTCAGCGAAAATTTAATTAAAGCGATTAGGAGATACACATGCTGGGTTGGAGGGGTTGTTCCTTGGTTTTATTTCTCTTATTATTTGTTGAGTTGGAAAAAATATTTGAAAGCTAATCTTTGTCTGAATCTGTTTCTGTAGCAGCTGATTGGATTTGCACCTCTCTCTCATGTGAAGTTAGCCTATGAGTCTAGACGCAGGAAACACGAAACCAGAATTTCAAAATATCAGAAAAAGTGGTTAATTGACAAAATATCGACTATCTCAATCCTAAATGTTTGAAACATCCCAAAAAGACCTCAACTACTCTCAGTTAAAAACATGTAGGCCCAGCCTTTTGCTTTCCTCACGTTTTTATACAGGAGTTTTTAGGTATTTTCTCCTGTATTCAGATAAATCTAAATGTAAATCACGATGGAAAGTAGCCAGCATTTAAAAGCAACAAGCCTTATACGTAATCATGGGATACTACTATCAATATTTGGCTCTTCTAAATTCGGGTCCCTTTTGAGAATATTCATGTAATCCTTTGTGGTTACAAATGCGGGCAACAAATCAATACACGAGCAGTGAAAATATGTTACCTCTATTTACAGGATTTTCATGGGAATAAGTGAGCCCATAATGGCTTAACGTTATCTAAGTTGTTCATCAGTCCAGCACACAAACACAAAAGGCCGGGAGAGGAGTGTGATCCCCTGGGTCTGCCGCCCTGAGCGGCCCGCCACTGTGAACGTCTCATATCTCAGCTCTCTAATGACTCAGTTTGATGTCTCTCCATTTATCAGTGAGCCCGCTTCACATCTCTGCGGATGACGCACAAGCCGAGGTCTCTCCCTTGTGCCATGAACTGCGCCTTTTGTTGTTAATAGACCTAAATCCTCTTTAAGACGCAAATCTGCGCTCCCTGTCGTGTGCCTCGATATCATCCCTCAATGAAGGGGGCTTTACAAAAGGCATACGCGTGCGTAACGAAATAATCCACCAACAGGAGTTTCTCCAAATGAAATTAAAGGAACTATCTAACTTTAACGCACGACATCAGAATGTGCCATTCAGCTTCGTGCTTTACTAAAAATAGATAATTAGTTTTAGGTCGTTTTCGTGCGTAATTTAAAAATATCAGTGTTGGGAGATTATTATCATGAAGAAATATTCTAGTACTTTCCTTAACAGTGGGAATAAATTCATTGTTAACCAGCATAGGTACAACTACAATAAGAAAAACACTGGCGCTCATTTACAATTCTTCAGTGCAGCAAAATATTCACCCAGAATAATAAAGGAAACCGTATCGCCAGAAGGCCAGTAGGCAAGGAACAGAATGCCCAATTAAAACAAAACAACGCCAAGCAAAATGTGTCTTTTTACTTATTTATTTTTAATCCCATTTCACTTCATTTTGTTTTCCAGTTAATTACGTAACACCAACGGTAACGGTAGACTTTACAGTTCCATTTTTCTAAAGGTCTGAATTATAACCCCATAGACTTGAGGCATGTGGTGTCCAATCAGCAGCAGCTTGTAGGATTATCAGATGAAATCCAGGAGGGATGCTCTTTACGCACTAACGCTGGTGTCGTTACAGTTTAGTGGCCCAAAACTCTTAAAGGGGCCCCAAACGTATTTTCACTTGCCGTTCATTCCCCACGATTCCAACACCCCGCCTTCACTACTGCACGTGGAAAAATAACAGTCACATTATTTGTTAGTCTTTGATTTATTATTAGTGTTATTATTATTATTGTACGCTAAATTACACCAAATACATATATTTAAATAATAAATTATTATTATTATTATTATTATTATTATTGTTATGGTTATTATACTGTTATATTATTCAGTTCGAATTATATTCATGGTTTATGTTATATAATTGTCAAGAAATTGATAATTCATTTATTAATGTGTGTTTTCAAATAATAAAAGAAATAATAAAAATAATAAAAGAAATTTGTAAACTTTGATGTCAACCTGTATTCATCCCTACGCATCTTTATCTTTGTATCTTTGTGTAGACAAAATTGAGTTTTATATTTATAAACTCATTGCAAAACCGCGTGTTTATGTATCTATCCGTCATACAGCAGATGGTATAACCTGCACATGATATATACATTGAATAATCACCAAAGCTGAACTTACTTATTCAGAAAAATACTGATAAATGTTGTTTTTTTGGAAATATTGTGAGTGCAAAATAGAATTCAACATGGTTGCAGGTTTGTTTGCATTGATTAGTGACTTGGAGGAAGTGACTATCACTGTCTTATACAGTTCATAAACCTATTCATTTGCTGATTGTCCCTTTACTGGTAGTTAGGGAGCTGAGGAATTCCCTCTCTACCTTCTTGTGAAGGCTTTGGAATATTAGCAAGACATCAGCAGACTTACATGAGTCTGCAGTGGCTGGAGGAGAGCAGAGACACTAGATGGAGAGGGACAGGGAAGGAGAAAGGGGGAGGGAGGGAGAGAGAAAGTGCAAATTAGGATTGTGTTGCCCCAATTGATCATACATCAGATTCACCCCATTGGGTATATCAAATATTAGAAATTAACTGTGTTAGCGCCCTGTAATCCGTGAGAAGGTTTGAATCCCTCTGGTCCTAATAGTATCTAAATTTAGAGATGAGGGGAAGGGAACAGAGGGAGGGGTGGAAGCAGCCGCTACCTGCCTGGACACAAGGCCTCACTCTAAAGAAATGCCTCAACACTCAAGCTAATCCTTCATGTGTGAAAGGATGGATGATCCTAAATGTAGACACAGCTTCTAGAAATTTGCAAGTCAAGATTTATTTCCCCACATATGGAAGGAGTCATGAACTCGCCTAAATCATGTAATTACATAAAATTGGAAAATTATAAAAAGGTCACAGGATGACTTTCTTTGGCTATGTATAACAAATTAGGAGTGTGTGTAAAATGGAAGGATAATAAAAGATGTGCTTTTGCATGCACCGATGCTCATCTCTCCTCACCATGCTTCAGTAAATTATAATATATGACAGATGTGATTGTCTAAATGTTATACTTGGCCCCGAGAGTACACAGCGAGTTTTGAACATCGAACTTTAAAAGCAACAACTGAACCTCTAGCTCTTAATATAATTTCTATGACAATAAAGCATCTTTTAGAGCAGTGCTTATCTCCAAATATCATCATCTCACACCATAGGGACAGGGGAGCAGCGAAAAAAATGCAATAAAGTGGTATACTTGAATCTGATTCAGCAATGCAGCGATGCCGTACAGATGTGGTCCCGCGCAGAAACAGAAAATTGCATTTTTCCCCTGGTAGATAAATTTAAACCTTTTCTTCCAGGAAGAAGAGGATTTTATCTTGCATTCATGTTAATTGTGTGTTTGTTTATTAGAGTCCTCTGGCTTGTCTGCAGGGTGCAGGGATCTCGTGGTTGCTACATTGTCTGGTGCCTTCATTTAGGTCCTTTTCCAGTGCTGCAGCAGTCCATGGAGACTACAGGCTGTTCTGTGTTCAAAAGCCTTGTCTGCAATCTAAATGAGGCTTTCAGAGGCAAAAAAAGAAGAAGAAAAAATTCAACATGAAAATACCACAATGTGCTGAACATTAGCTAGCACTTGACTGGGATGTTTTAGGAATATGCTGGTTCTCCTTTTTGGCTTGTTATTTTTCCCTGTGTATTCTTTAACTGCTCTCTACCCACAGGGCAAATGGGCCTCTTGTTGAGGGGAAAAAGGCATGAAATTGACATTATATCCATAAATGCAGTGATTTGCAGGGAAAACACAGTAATCCACTGACAATGCTTGAAAATCATCCGCATATTTCTCTCCTCCTCTCGCCCCTTAACAAGCTACATTTTGCACTTCGGCTTGAATCTTCTCATTAATTACTGGCATCTCCTTAACAATCATCTCCTTTTATCTATGTCAAAAAAAAGAGTTTATTTTCGTCAAGTCCCTTGTAAGGATACTGTTGTGCTACACTGGGGAAATGCTAGATTTTATACAAATCAATAATGATGAAATAATTCATGGCTGATCGCATGGTGTTTTAGCTCCTTATTTTCTGTAGAAAACCCATGTTTTGCTTGGCTCCCAGAGGGCAACATGAAAGACCTGGGGAGAGGCGGAGAATTGGGAATGGAGCTGAACAGTGTGCATGAGGATAATAGGAGGACATTGATCAATTGGTGCACAAGGAGAGGACTGAACCTGGCAGTCAAGGCTAACAAGATGTGTGATTTATACATTATTTAGATGTGTTCGGGCTTCTCTTGTACGTTTTGTTACAACAGGTTTGCATCAGCATCTTTGTGCAATGACCTGACACAATGCGAAGAAAATGCTACTTATGTAATTGTCAAATTTTTATTGGTCATTCACAAGCAGAGAAGAGGATGAAATATTATACGCAACACCACCAGCATAGCTGTGATGTAGATGCTGATTTCATCTAGACCCTTCGGTGTTGTCCATCTGAAATCACTGCTTTGTATCGTGGGAGAATATAAATCCCTATTTGCACAGTGTTAGGCAGTCACAGCTTGTAACAGAAATTAATTTAGTAAATGTGGAGATGGATCAAGTTCCCGCTTGGCAGGGAAACCATCCCACAGACATGTTAACAATGTCTTCAGAGACCAATGAGGCCCATTTACAATAAGTGACTGTTTTAAGTAGCTTGCTTTGTGTGTATGTGCGTGTCTCACCACAACCGGCTATAAGGGGTCCCTCTGGTGTCAGCCAGAGAATGGCCTTTTGAGGCAGACTGGCTTTTATGGAGTGATGCTACACTTTCTCAATCACACAATTAAAGCCTGGTCTGAAGAGAAAGAGAGAGAGAGAGAGAGAGAGACCGTCTTCTGTTCGCAGTGAAGAGAGCAAGAGAGAAGGAGAAAGAGGAATAGCTTCTTTTACAGAGAGTGATTTATGTTGTGGTGCTGAGAAAAGAGGAGTCCTTGATAGATGACTTCATTAGATTTAATTAGCAGAACCACAGACCCGACTCAGACAGAGGAAACAGGAGGAGAGGCGGAAAGGGAGAGAGTGGATTTGAGGGGAGATTGAGGGATAAAAAGGTGAAGAAAAGACAGACTAGGGATCTGACCAGGAAAACAGAAAGGAAGAGCAGAGTGGGAAAGAGTGAATGGAGAGCAGATGCTAGAGATTAGGAGGAGAATGGTGATGCATGGAGAAGAGGCTTGTTTTTACGCGTTGAGATGTTAGAGTGCGATCAGACAGGTGTATCCTCTGGGACTCTGAGGACTCCATAAAACCAGTTTTGTTTACTTTATATAAAGCTCAATGGCCCGTTTATAGAGGGTGCACATATATTACATGCATGTAAGACTGATCCAGCAGGTGGTGCAGGCTGTGTCTTTTGGCAGAAGACAAGCTTTGACAGGTCAAATAACTGCCTTTCCCCTATTAGACATATCTAGACTCTTCTGCCTTTGAATTTTTTATCTCTAAAGTACAATTTCTACAACAAAATTAGAGCATATATGAATTATTTTTTTTAACTCAGTGGAGGGTATACCTCCAAAAGTCCCTTTTCATTTTATCAAGCCTTGTACAAAATCAAACATATAGCCCTGTAACCATAATTTAAGGTTGCTGGATTTGCCAAACATTTACATCTGGTGGATCTGGATTTTTATTTGTATCTTGCACGCACACATCGATACCAACCTCCTAAGTATACCTGATTTCTTTCATCAAGATTCATGCATAGCTCCCAGTGAATTACAGAAAATGTCAAACTTAAATGCCCTGTCTTACAATGTTAAAGAAACTAACAAAAAAACATCCTGAATCTGCCCCGCTATCAGGATCCACAACAAAACTTGATGGCCCATCCTTCCAATTTTTACTGTAAGCCAGCTGACAAACCAATCAACCAACAACAGACACAGGTGAAAACACAACCTCTTTGGTGGAGGTAAAAAAGTGGGTAAACACCAATTGAACTAAGTGACTCTACTTTTTACCCATTGCCAGTAGATGTGTTGTTGGCCTTTGGGATTTTTATTCTAGTGTGTCACGCTCAATGTCACAAATGCCCAAAAAACAGACAAAAAGAGCAGCAAATCACATACTGTACCTCATCAGACTGAACCCAGAAGACGGAGGCCAGTGACAAATGTTACAATGGTTACAACACAGAACGACGTTAAAGCGCTGCTTGAATGGAGAGCGATGGAAAAGTATTAACGTGCCAATGTACTCAACTTCAATACGTGTGATAGCATTGCAACACAATTTCCGTGTCCACCTGCGTGTCATGGTTCCATCTCAGCCGACTGGAGCTGGAACCAATAAATACGCATGACTCCTGCAGAATCATTTAACGTAACGCATGCTGATTCTATCCTTTCCCACTGACAGCAAAAGCCTCATATTAGTGGCGTTGGTGGTTTTTATTCCAGTGTGAAGTGGATAAAAGCAGCAAAGTCACAAAGGAATAAACTTTTTTCACTTTTGCAAACCTCAAACCTAGTTTGACGTTTTTGGATGTGTCATTTAGACACAAAATTCAGTTAAGAGTATTGTGCAACAGCTTTAACATTTTGGGAATCTGCAGGACGAACTGCAGAAACAAGCACTGAACTATTGCATTGTTTCAAGATTTAAAAGGGAAATGTGCTTGATTCAAATGTAAGTGGAATGAGATTGTAGAGATGCACATTGTATGCTATTACAAAGCTATGAGATAGCCATCAGTTAAAAGAGTGCAATGAGAACTATGATGTCATAAGATTATAATTATATTCTCTGACCAACCAGTAATGCAAAAACACTCTCAGGCTTTCATTGGTAACAGATTGCCTTATAGAGATGACTATACCTTCTATATTAGATGTTTATTGTGTTGTTTGACATGTTAGTAAAGTGGGCACTGGTGTATGCCCTCTCTAGACAGTCATTATAAGCTGCCAGTTGATTGCTCAGTGAGGTGCTGTAGGCAGAGAGAACCTGTCACTGCTCATCCATCCATCGTTGTCTGCTTCAACTCAGGTCGGATGGAATGAAGACCTCAGAAGACCACAGCAGCCTCACCAGCTGAGAGCAATAATTAATCTAATACACCTTCAATTCTTCTGACACACCAAATCTATAGGTGCAGGCCGCACAGATGTGGTTCTGAAAAAGTGTCATATTAAATATAGAACATAACAAATCTGCAGTGCAATTCTTGATCTTTTTTTTCTTTTAATTACATCACCCCTCTCAACCCTACCTCCCTCCCTCCCTCCCGTCCCGTCATCCATCCATCTCTGCTCAGATGGATTTGGGCACCAAACACGTGGTCACATGACATGAATGGGTAATCAGTAGGTATTAGTGCATGTTAACAACCCCTTAGCTGAGAGATGGTTCGCCTCTCAATATTAAAGAGATAGCACAGCAGAGGAGCAAAAAGCAAATGGCCCAAAGCCTCCAGCTATGCTCCATTCCAAAGTTGTTTTCCTGGAAAATTAGGCGATTGACTAATGGCGTAAATGCTGTTAATTACCGGCACCAGTACCCCAAACAGTCGTCTCTGCCTGTAACTAATAAGAAATCAATTAGCTAATGAATTGGTCATTAAGTGAAAAGCTAATCTTGGCCAAGGTATTTTTTAATGATTATTTTTTGCCTATGATCCCGTCTAATTGCCGTTGTCATATGGTGCTCTCAGCTTTCAGCATGCCTAATGAAGCTTCATTAGATCATAACTGGCACTCTTGGAAGATTCTTGGGCAAACCTGCTTCCCAATTATTTTTAATTGCCAGACATTCTGCACAAACAAGTGCTGCTGCACCTTGCGGAACAGGAGAGCCCAGGCTGGCATGCGCTGTGTTTCCATCATGACTTCATTTGAAGCGATTAGAGCATGGGGCAGGGTCGTCGCGGAGCTGCTGTTGTCTGTGGAGGATTTAAAGAGCCCATCAGCTCAAACTGCTGGGCTCATTGTTACGCTTCCTTCCTCACTTTGATTCGGACGGAGGAGAAAAGCTGCTGCTTCCAACGTCGCTGATCTGGCTCTGTGTCACCCATGTGTACAGACACTAATGGATGCATTGTGTATACATTGTACCACATACGCCTCTACACACACAAAGATGGATTCTTTCATTTACCTGGCATTTCTGTGCAATTGCAAAAACACAGACAGAGATAAACACAAATATATTAGCACACACATACACTGTCTGCACACCTGTACATGTGTCAGCTGACAAAAACAAAGGAGAGAGAGCATCCCTCCCGGGCATGAATAATTAAGAAAAGACGAAAGAGCCTTGTTTTTTTCCTTTTGTATCTCCTTCTTTTGTGTTTCTAGTAAACCCCAGTGGTGTACTCTTGAGTTCTCCACTAATAAGACAGAGGATCATTCTCTCCATGGTACTCATCCAACACATGTTTCCAATCTGACCCTGTAAGTATCTCTCTCTAATGGGAAGAGGCTTGTGGTGAAGACAGAAATACTGAAACTCAGTTTATCATGAATTTAGCAGAGGCCTGTTCTATAAAGCAAGTTCATCAAATAAGCCGGGCTTATTTCAGTTGGTCAGACTCAATTTTCTGTTGATTCGGCTCCATGAAGTCAATTCAACGCAGTTCAAGCTCAGTTACTAAAGCAATTTATGCTGGGAAACTAACCTGGACCTGCAGGGCAGACTAACTATCAGACCGGAGTTCTTGTAACACTGACCTGAGAGAGAAGCAGTGATTTTAACCACTGACTCTCTGGTATGCTGCCATATTGTTTGACTCGATTAACCCCTGTCAGTCAAAAATGTAAAAGTTTACACGTAGGTTAAATAAATAATAAATTAAATAAATGATGCAATGATAAATGATCAGATAAAGACCCACAAACATGTTTAATTTGTGGTATGTGTTAGACTTATCAAAAAAGCCTGGGTGAGTTAAATTTCAATCCAAATTACAACAGCAGAATAATATTGTTAAAACTGGAAAAAAAATTAAATGAATTTAGTCTCTAAATCAAAATGCCTCTGTAATCTATCCCTAATCTAAGATCTTGAATTGCCTATACAGGCCTATGCAGGCATACATACATATAAATATATATGTTTTAAGTGTATTTTAGGTCATATCAAAATATTTTCTTTTCCATATTTATTTATTTTATGGGGCACATACTCATGGAGCTACCTCGGCACCACAAATGTATGATTGCATTTTAACTTAGTTGATGCATATTCAATTGATCAGCAATTTCTTTCCAGTTAGCAGGGAGCTACACAATGTTGTTATCACATGTCCATGTGAAGAGTTTGTAATATAGATTTCACATTGCAGGTATAAAGCAAATGCATAGTTGTCTAATGACAACACAGCATCTTGCCAACGTATTGTGCCTTTGAGAATGAAGCCAATCTTCCTAAATTCCAGGGGCTTGAATTTGTGGCCAAGGTCTCTGATTTACAGTTGTGCCAAACACCTCCCCCCAGGTGCCTTTGTGTACATGTGTGTCTGTCTGCCTGTGTGTGTGTGTGTGTGTGTGTGTGTGTGTGTGTGTGTGTGTGTGTGTGTGTGTCTGTGTGTGTGTGTGTGTGTGTGACACACTGAGAGGAGGGCTGGGATTTCTTCACTGGTGTGCTGAAGGTTGATGGTGGATGAATGGCACTCCAGATGTCTATCAATATTTAGCAGTAAACATCCCAGGCAGGAGGGGAGACGTGGCAGCTGACAACATGAGGTGGTGCAGCTATGAACTGTTAACTTTCTGTTTAACCGGTTAAACTGGGAGATAAAGCCTCTCTGAAGCGGGCAATGCCAGCAACAGCTGTGACACTTTGCAGTCTCACATTTTGATAGGTGTGCGATACATTTTGTAAATTATATCCATGAAATAAATATGTAGAATTTTTACAATAAGGAGGCCATCTTAAGTCCATGTCTGCATACATGCAACAGTTGTATTTCCTTATATGTTTGCAGAAATTGAGGTACTCTTTTGGGCAGGACAGCAAAAAGTGTATATGGAATTAAAAAAACAATTAAGGGAAATGTGAAGAAAGGATTAGCAAACAAGGTGCTGGTTATAATTCTTGCAGTAAAGATTTTCCCAAATTTTTATTTGCTGCCTAATAAGCAAACTAAACAGATTATTTCCTGTGAAATTAACACCTTACAAACGCTTCAGTGTTCAGTACAGAACTGAGAGAATGCACAAGCTCCAAATTTACAATCAGTAGTTAATTGATATCCCAAAAGCTCATTTTCACTTATTTAAAGCTGTAATCAATAACTTCCATCATGTTTAGTTAAATGTTTTAACTTTTACCAACCAGGTGAAGTTCATGTAAATAATTTAGTAGTTTTAAAGTAATGAAATAAGATTACACTGGCATTGCTGACCCAACAGTGGGATCAAAATGGCTCAGTAGCAGAGTAGCCATTTTTGGAGATATTCAGTTCACACTGATTTTAGCTTTCAAGTTTAAATCAGACGACATTTATTGTTTTAAATTCACAGAAATCATAAATCGAATGACTAAATTGTGTCTCATTCTGCCTCACTCTTGCATTTGCATACACACATACACACACACACACACAAATCACATTACAACACATCTAATTGAGGTTTATGATGCAGAGGAGAGCATATGCTCATTGAGCCAATTGAATCATTAGAAAAGCACACAGTAGGCAGAGGACCTGCCAGAACTGCAGCTGAGGAAAATATGTGAGGGCCTGGATTACCGCTATTGAGATGAAATGAGTAAACATGTCAACACAGACACACACTGAAGCACACATTTCACATGCAGTGTGACAATTCCTCCGTTATACAAATCCAACTTTAAGCAACGTGGTTGAAGCCAATGCTCTGTGCCTTAATGTCTCTCTACACCTCACTTCCCGCTTTTCCCGAGAGCCGGTTGAGCTCTGACATCCACACACGTCCACACATTCTGTCTGACATCGGGCCCTATGGTGAGACGCTTCTTGACCGGCCTTGATCCGCGGAGGAGCGAGTAAGTGGAGGGGAAGTAAGATAGACAGGAGCAAAGACAGCCTGTCAGAGTTAAAGGCAAACAGACATTAGGCTTTCCAGAGCTGCAGTTGCTCTCTCTGACTCTTCTCCGCTCCGCACTTTATGAAATTTACATGATGCATCAGAAAGGCCACAAGAGCCTCTTTGATTGTGGAACTATGCCTGAAAAATACATCAGTCGCCATCTTCTCCGGCGTTGAAGCTGGGAGACAGAATGAAAATACTCTTGGCGCATTCACAGACCCTCTCACTCTTACATTTGCAAACAACACACAAAAGCGAAAGTCAGAGAAACAGTCATAGACACAACACAAAGACACACACATTTGCTCGCATGAAGGCTTCACCCCGTGTGTGTGTGTGTGTGTGTGTGTGAAACAGTGGGATACAGCTCCTCAGTGTCATCTCCAATCGCCGTGATCTAAATGTATAAGAATTGATGGTGCCTTCCACCAAATGCTGTTAGTGGGGACCTGGTTTGTTTGTGTAGCGAAGCCCGTGTCACTGTGGATCCGCGTCGTAGCCTTTGAAAATGGTGGCAGGTGTTGGTGGCAGATTTCCCTCAAACAGGGCCACTGAATTAACAAATCAAATTAACATAACACTGGCGTCAGATCTGGAGGTCTATTACTCTGGCACGGCTGTCCCTGTAGTTTGCCTGTACCGACGCTCCCCTCTTATGTCCAGATGTCCCCACAGTGCCAGCTTCCTCTGCCCAGAAACCACTGAACATGGGCCCAGGCTGGAATTAAAACAAATCATGGGCAAGGCCAGAGCATTAACCGCACTCCAGGAATAAAACTTTCTGTGTGACATCATCATGACAGCTCATCCCATCACTCCATCTCCTACTTGTTGAGGTTTACCATATGGCTTGTGTGTTTATGACACACAGATGACATATAAAAGACTTTATGGGGATGATGTTCTCACCATAGAAGTGAGGAGGTTGGCTAACCGCTGAAAAAGAGAGACCTAAAATGGCCATGGAGTCTGGTTACTTTCACTGACCAGCTTCCCAGTAACTGGACAGTTCATGCTCTGTAGCAGGATAAGACCGAGATGGATGGAAAAGGGATAAGTGGATTTGAATGCGCTGGAATGGACGAGACGATGCTGTAATGAAATGTTAAAGTAAACAGAAAGACCCTGAACTCAAATGGATCAAATCTGAATGGAAGAAAATGGAAGGGTTATAATTACACTGGGATGCAAACAGCTGGGATGGTTTCACAAAGACACAATGTGACTTTGATTAGATATAAGATAGATATCCTCCAACAGTATAACATTTAGTATAGAACAAACTTGTGACAGAGCTGAGATGCTGGGACTCTTAATGTACAGTAGCAGGACTCAATACAAGGACTCAGTACTTCTGCTAATTCATAGACAGATGAAAATGATGATGTCCTCAATGCGGTATATTTCCAACAAGATGACTTCACCCTGTTTCCGTGGCATAACACAAACCAGTCTTTCCCTAACCTTCCAAATATCCTTACTGACGTTTCAATGCACAGATATTACAGAAAGCAACACTGGGTGAACTGTTTGTTTTTTTTCAGAATCACCCAGTATTGATGATGTTGTCTGATGATGGGGTCAACAGAATTGGCTAAACAAAGAATAAGCCCGATAATGAGACTGAATTTCAGTTCTGTTTTCATTTCAATGTGACATTAGGTTCATGATAGCCAAATTTTGAAGTGGCATTAGTGCTTACAAATCAGTAAAGATGGATGTCAGGGTCAGCACCTTTCTCACTCAACATGGGAGCAGCAGGGATAGTTAATGTTTGTCAGGTCTATCGATTTATGTTCACTGGTATATCAGCATATACCAGACTTTTCAGGATTTCTCTGGTGCTCTTTTTTTGGCTCTGATACAGAAATATGATGTACACATTCTTAAATCACATTAAAAGCTCTGATTGGCTCGTTTGTCTTTCAGACGGAGGAGACAGATGTTAATAAACATGATGCCAAATCTGTTTTAATAGCTGGAAAATAGATAGGTGAATGTGGGAGACGGTGCAAAGGTCTGGAACTAGGCACAATTCAAATGGGATGGACTCAGCTTCCTGGGGAATGGAGCAGAAAGGAAGGATATGTATTAAGACTTGACTGGAATTAAGGATAAAATGGGCTGGACTGGTGTGGGATTAGATTAACTCAACTAAAGACTATGATGTAATAACATGAAAATATGGCCGTTGTATTCAAAGCATTTACTTAGGCAAAGCTGATAAAACTAAAACTGAAACATACTTTATTTTGAGTAAAAATCATATGTTAAAATATACTTAAAGCAGCATTAAGCTGTGTTGTTTTTTTGTTTTCAGCTCCAGGTGCAAGTCACCCCCCTTTTACATAACACATGGTCATATAACCCAAAGTTCATATAAAAATGATATTATGATCAGTATAGCCTTAAATGAGCATTCAAGAGTAAAATGTAGCAAACATCCACAGCAACATTTAGTTGCTGTAGATGCTCTTTATATACTGAAGTTAAATATATGTATATATGCTATTTATTTTATACCTATCCTATTTTTCCTGTGTAAAAACATAATTTATTTGACTTGACAGAGCTAAACAGGACTGTGAAGCTGATCCCGCCTCTCGGAGAAGTAATGTAGATTTGCAGAAAAGTACACTAAAGAGTCTAAACTGACTGTAAACTGGCTGTCATAGTCATTTATGGCCTCCTTATCCATCGACCTGATGTTGTGGATGCGCTGGCAGCACAAACAGAGACAGCCAAAAGACTGTCTCCTACTGTTTAAAACAGTTAGCAGCATTTAGCTGTATTAAACAGAATATTAATGTATTTGGAATGAAACCACCGAGCACCATTAAAACCTCAAAGTGAGTTGCTATGCAGATATAGATTCCATTACCTCCATTTACCTTGCCTTTTATTCACTCGCTGACAGTGGTAAACAAAAAGCAAAGAGCTTAAAATGAACGATTCTCTCCTCCTCATACAAAACATTTACTATTACGGATTAAAGCGATTGTGACGTTACATTTTCTAATCACCTAATCTCGCAGCAGTCCGCCTCTGCCAACAACACTTATGTGATTCTACCTGTCCTGAGGAAAAAATTAAGAGTGAAGGCACACATCCAACTGACTCAGTGTCACACATGGCATCACAAAACGAAGCTGGACACTCCAGCTCAAGTCAGCTATGGAAGAAATTAAATGAATTCTGATAGAATGCAGGAAGAGGAGTTTTTTATTCATAATTATTGGTTTCAGTCTTCTACATCGCATGCCTCTACAGTAAGTGGATAAACAGTGACAGCTTGAAGAGTTATGCTAATGGATGTGTACAGTGACAGCGGATGGCTCAGTCAATCATTAGTACCTCT
The DNA here is from genome assembly GCA_037577475.1 of Chaunax sp. Z400. Classification (NCBI taxonomy): domain Eukaryota; kingdom Metazoa; phylum Chordata; class Actinopteri; order Lophiiformes; family Chaunacidae; genus Chaunax; species Chaunax sp. Z400. The sequence continues at coordinate 7,719,239 of CM075196.1, forward strand.
GATCTCATAATCACAAGCCAGAAGCAGGCCAGGGATGCCTGCTAGATGCACCACGGCACAACACTGACAAATATAATGATCAACAACCCCTGACAATCTGCAACCAACACAAGCACACGTGCAAGCACACACTCTCAGATCCACAAACCTGACAGAAGACTCACAATCTGAAATGTGTCGTCACCGCCGCTGCATCTGATTTTAGATGTAAGCAAATAGAGACGATTGCCTGCATTTAATGACAAAAGAAACCCCAAATTAGGTTCAAAATGAAAGTTTGCAGATCCCTTTAACAAAGGAATACCAAATCTGTCAAAGTGCCCTCCAATTCCCTGCTGTTGGGAGTTTGGGGGGGGAAACACAGCAGAAGCCACAGTGCCTCCCTCAGCTCTGTCCATTTCCATAAATGCTGCTGGCTGTCTTACCTCCACCAGAAACACTGCTAGGCTAAATGCCCCGGCATATCATTTCCCTCATTCTCTCCCAACCTATTCTGAACCAAATGTTCATTACCATGCAGGTCGCCTTAGAGAAAGAGAAGCAGAAAACGACTTAGAGTACAGAGCTGAGATCATTGACAGCTTGATGTGACGAAGGTCAATTGAAATAACAGGTTTTTGTGTGTTTATGTTTTAAATGGGCCATTTGTGTCGGCTGTTCTTGGCCTGCTGCAGACGGTGAAACTGGGGAGCGCTGCTGTGGCTACGGGGCTGTGTTGAAAGTGTGAAGCCGAAACACACACACACACACACACACACACACTCACACCCACACACTCACTCACTGTAATGAGCAAGTTATGCTAAGGCACAGGCTGCTAAAATCTGTAATTATAATCAACCTCTCTCCACCTCTCCCCCTCCCCCCATCTCCATCTATGCTCTCTCTCGTCCTTTTTTTTTTTTTTTTAGTCTACATCAGTGAGCAGGCATCAGGGAATCCTTCACTAAGCACCGGAGGTAATGAGTTTATTGATTAACATGCAGAGATGAAGTATCTTTCTCAAATTAGTGTTGTTTTACATTATTAGATGGACTCAGGGATCTTCAGAGTGCTACAAATCCATTACCTCATTGCAGTCCCAAAATTCACATATGCATCGACCTGTTCACTTATAACATTAAGTAGAAAATATTTGCCAAATGTGTACAAAGTGTTTGGGCTTCTCAACATTCCTAGCTCATTTGTTCACAGACAAATAGTTTCCACTACAAGAGAGTTTTGTGGTGATTTTTTGATGAGTGCCGCTCTCTGTTTTTAATGTGTTGTTTTCATATGCAGATATGGCATGTGCTGTCAGATGATTGGCAGCTCTGCATCTGGCAAGCCATCTGGATGAGGAAGATCACATGTGACCCACATAACTGTTGTGTGACCCCGCTCTGTGACACAACTCCGAGTCTTATAGCAACTGCACCAGGAGTTGTAAGAAGCTGCAGATGATTGTTGGGATTTATGGATGAATGAATGAACAAAAACAAAACTTCCTAGTTGTAGAATCCACTTCAGCTATAATGACAATGATGACTTTGTCATTATGGTGGTTTTAAATCTGATTAAAGTTGATAATTAATAAAGGCATTCATGTGAGAAAGATTTGGTATAGGCACATTTTCAAAACTTTGTTAAAGGTTAAAGAAAGAAAATTTTATATATATACAGTATATATGTATATATATATATATATAATTTTCTATCTGCAGAGACACCAACAGTCACGCCCCTTTCATGTGGGCGTTTTCTGAAAGAGAAGCATGCAACATCAACCTCAGTGGGTTTTTGTAATATTTTTATTTAATTTTTTTTTTATCAATTAAGTTGTGGTTCCTGATGAGTGGTGGGAAAACGTTTTAATATCCAGATCAGCCCTAATGAACCTCAGCAACCTCATGCACTTGTACTATGGATGAATGGATTCATTTCAATGCGTCAATTAAAAAAAAATTACTAGTAAGTGATTGGGTTGAGTTAGCCTGATGTGTGTTCAGCTACTTTGCACACATTACTTAGCCTTAGCCATTTGCTAAATGTATGTCTATCTGTTAGCATTTAGTGATAAAATTAGATACAAATGTTATACATTAAAATGGGTGGGTGATCCCGTTGTAAAGGAAACACAATTGTAATGCACTTTTAACAATAACTAAAAGAGTACACGTGTATGTATACTTGGAGAATGTGTTATGATACTGTGGAGCATTTGCATTTTTACATGGAGGAAATGAATGTTATAGTATAGTGTCTACATTTAGAATGATACAAATACACATTAAAAATGCAGCAATGGAAAAGAAAGACAAAAGCACAATGCTTTTGTCATTGTTTTATTAAAAAATAGCATTATATATTCTCTATCAGGATTGGATATCATCATTCGGCTGTACCAGGATTCTGTGTGGAGCTGTCACATTTTTGTACCTCATAATTTTTGTCCTGTTTTCCAGAAAAAAATGTACCTGTTGCCTCGGTGTATGTCTTAGTACCTGCAACATATGAGAGAAAGTGAAAGTAACTATATAGAAATATGAAGACAACTATGTTTTTTGTATTTTCTGCAATTTAGCAACCAACTGTAGAGTCGATAATTTGCTTCCTGTGTCCACTGGTACATACATGCCCAGTGTATGTTACGAGTCATGTGAAATGCGTTTTCAGGCATGTTAGTGTGGAGATTATTTCTGAAACTCATTGTGGGGAAAACTAGGGCGAACCTTGCACTTCATCAAAAATTGCTCCCTGTAAAGCTTACCTGGATAAATAAAGGTTGAACATAGCTGTTCCAACATAGTTACACTGTATTTGACGACCACTGTTCAACCGGTAATTTAACAAAAAAGTCACAAAGTCACACGGCCATATGACACTGCACCCCTCTTCAAAACAGGCCCCCACCTCCGTCAACAAACACATAAACACAAATCCGTTTAAACAGCCTGTCATGTACTCTCAGTGTACCACACACTCATCCTCCAGGAAGATTACCCACCTTCACCACTCAGCCAGAGGGAAGTCCCTCAACCCAGGCCTCCCCCTCTGCCACCTGGATACGTCCTCTGAAGGTTCCTGGTGTGCAGCATGTCAGAGATAGCAGCTAAAGTGGCAGAGCAAAGGAGTGGTGTCAATCTCTCACCGCCGGTGCCTAACTCGCACCACTTTGATGAGATGGCCGCTCTTTGCTTTGTGATGTGGAGGAGCTGTCAGATTAGCAGGCCTGTCATGGCTTTGTCTCCTTGTCTGTTGGGCTTGACAGAGCCTGTGATGGAGCTCAGACTAAACAAAAGGGTTATCACCTTCCCTGTGCTCAACCATACTTCTCTTTCATATACAGGAAGAAGGGAAGAGAAGGCTTCCATCCTCCATGCAGAGAGGCAGAGCATGTCACCCTTCAGCCGCCATCAAAAAGACGTCTATCTGCTGTATCAACATCTAGATAAATCCCTACGTTCAAGCATATACCAATACTGCACATGCATGTACTCATACATGTAGCATGTGAGAATATGTGAATTTGTGCAGTAACCCCCACACATCCTTCAACAGGAAGTCCCTGCTGTATGGACTTCCTTTTAAACACAGCTGTTACTTGAAATGAGGCATAGAAAAGTGATCCATTCTCTGGACACCTGGCGCCCACAGTCTACAGGTGTAGTGTGTGTGTGTGTGTGTGTGTGTGAGGGTGAAATGACACACTAATGAAGAGAGAGTGATCACCACTAACACAGCCAGGCTCACACTGTAATATGAACTTCCTGTTAGTAATTTTTTATTTCCTGCTTGACTTGTAGTGTAATTAAGAGGCCGGGGCATCTGTGGGCAAGTTCAGCATGGAAATGCACAGTCCAGATTCCACACATCCACATATGTAAGTCAATACAAATGAATACAGAGATTGCCTCCAGCAAGAGATAAATAGGTTCCATCCGGGTTCTTGTGAAACACAACTGACTGGTTTGAAGTGTTTCTAATTTCTTTTAATAACTGTTGGCGATGTTAAATTAGTAATGCTTACTCTTCAACAGTATGTTGACATGACATGGCTACATTTTCTAACATGAACAACAAGACAAGCTCAGTGTGCAGCGTCATATTTTTGGATTTGGTTTCTAAAACCTGATGCATAGCATAAGCCGGGCTCCCACTACAATCGAGTCACATCATACACTTGATGAGAAATTTAACAGATTATCTTCTCTTTAATCTAAAACATGCGCACGCTATAAAATAAAAAATAATGGGGCATCACACACTACATGATCGCTGAAGAAGCAGGTGTGACACGTGAACTAAATGACTGGCCAAGTTGCCGTAGCGATCGGCCTACTTTACAGTGAGGAAACAAGAAAAGAGAAGTAACGAGTGAGGATGAGGAAAAGGTTGGGAAGACACTGTCAACTTGGGGTGTCTATCCTTGAACGGGAACTGGGGGTGAGAGTGTTGGTTTAATATCTATCAGTAGTTTAATATCAGTAGTAGTTTAATATCAGTAGTATGTTAGCCTGAAAGGCCAAAATGTTTACTGTTGCTTTGCAGCACCATCAGCTGCTCCAGGATGTCTCTCTCTTTGGCTAATGTGATCTCACTCGGAAAGTAGTGACGTAATCGTCCACATTTTTTATATCAAACATGTTGGAAAATTATCGGGGCGGCCTCCGATTGTCCACAAGCAGATCAGAAGGATCTGTAAACACCTCACACTACCAGATAATTGGGCCGAACATCAGGACCAACCAAAGTTCCGACCGGTTTCCTCCTCCGATTATCAGAGGTATCATCAACCTAAAACCAATGTGCACGTCCGTGCTCGATGCACAACACAATATGTTCTGCCATTGTCTGAGATGCAGCTGAAGAGTTGATGAAGACATTCAAGCCACACACCGCAGAGGTCTTCTTCACCAGACAAATCATGAAATAATTTATCCGTGCACGTGCACCGCTTTCTTCTCCTGTCCTCCTCGGGATGAGACATCTGTTATTTAAATAATGGTTTCAAATGAGGAGGGAGAAATTGTTACCAAACACTGCCTCAGCAGCTGATGACGGAGGGAGCAGACTGAGAAAGAGAGAGAGACAGAGTGAGAGAGAGAGAGAGAGAGAGCATATTGAGTAGGTTAATAGTAAAAAAAGAACAGTCTGAATTCCAATGACAGAGGAGGAGATAATGAGGTGTTTTGATGTGACACAAAAGACAGAGGGATCTAATATAGGTAGTCAGCTTGTGCCGCACAGCTGATCTACAGGTCAGCACACACACACACGCACAATAACACACGTAAATGCACAAACACAGGCACTACAAACTAGTTGCACACTCAATGAAACCCAAGTGCACACACACACACACACACACACACACACACACAATACAGGACACTGTCCCAGTCTTTCACATCCTTCTTTTCTATTTTCTAGCTTGAACTGCTGATCTGTAAAAATACACCCACTCATACCAGTTTTTATTAGAACCTTACATTCATGTCTGCATGTGTCCCTGCGTGTGTCTTTGCATCTCTGCAGAATACAGAGGTTGCTTAAGCTCATAATATATACACGTGGTATAATACACAATATACGTGTGCACGTGTTTATGTGTGTACACCTGTGCATGCACATCCACAGAATTTCCATTTGATGGTGTCTATTATGGCAGAGATAATAAGAAGCAGTGTGTGTGTGTGTGTGTGTGTGTGTGTGTGTCTCCCCAGAGGAGTGAGTGACAGTCTGAGGAAGCATGGCGATACACTTATTCACACTGATGGAGAGATCAGAGCGAAACACTGCAGATGTTGTCATTGCAGCCTTGCACCAGAGAAAGGAACGCTGTCTAACATTGATGTTACAGTCCTGTCTGGCAGACAGTGAAGACAATCAAGTCGTCCAGGACGGCTTGAAAGTGGCGACTGGAGGAGAGGATGTGTCCATGAGCAGATTACCAACACCAAACATCAGTACCAACCAGAACCAGACCAGATTTCTCCTCCAGTTGTTGGGAGGGCTGATTTGGATGTGAATCAGCTTTAGAGAGTTTCTGAACAGCAGGCACACCTTTGCACAACTTTATGGAGATCATTTTGGTCTTGAGTAATTTGAATAAAAGGCTCCTGCCCTCTCCTCTCCTCTCCTTTCTCCCCCCATCTCTTCTTCAGTCATGTGATAAGCGTTGACATGTTTCACAAGGACACTGCTGGCTCCATGACGGGCTTCAGATAGGATCTAATAGGGGTCTAATGGGGTCAGGCTCCCAATCGACATTATATTCATAGAAATCAATAACTACACTGTGCATGAAAACCAGTGGATGGGAAAGTGCACATATGCAGATACCTGTTTGTAAAAAAAGAAAAGAAAAGGAAAGTAAGAAGGGAGGTGGAGAGAGGAAGGAAGGATGGAGGGCAGGGATGGCAGATTATTTAGGCTTTAGGGGACACAGGGACTTGGCATAGTTACAAAGGCTCCAGTGTGATCTCATCTGTCATGGCATTAGGACTTTCATAATCTGTGTAAGCACCGTAAGCACTCACCTTATGATGGTAATGAACTGTTTGATCTTTGTGATTTAATGTCTTTTTCAGTAGAATACTTGTGTTTTGTCTTTGTAAAACTCAACAACTGACAAAGCAACAGTTATGATCATAATCATCTCTGTAGGTCAGTGATCATATTTAAATATCTGTGCAGGGAGTGTGTGTCTTGAGAGTGTGTGAGAGCTTGAATGCCTTAATTCCAGGCTGCTGTGGGACGGTGAAATAAATCAGGGCCAGCTGATGTGTGTTTACCTTCCCTAAGCCCCAGGAGAGTTTGGGTAATTGAGCATGAGCAGATCAGCAATAGAAAACCCATTTCACACAGAGATAGAGACATGCTTCTATGCTGCTCTTCCACAGCTCACAATGACACACACACACACACACACATACACACCTATAAACAACCTTGTAGCTCATTGACCCTGTGGGACTACAGGGACATGTATAATTTGACTACAGTAAGTGAATAAAGGCAAGAAATATTATGCGAATGTGCTTTGTTGTGTTATCACCTCCAAAGCTCATTAAAGAAGTTATTATATCTCATTTCTTTAATTCATACAAACAAATAGAGTGTAAAGATGACAGTGTGGTGTTATGAGGGGAAATGCGTGGGACTATTTCTTGGAAAGCCTCAGTGATTTCACAAATGTTTGTGTTTCATAGAGTTCGAAATCTAACAAGGTTGAAAACCAGAGTAATATAGCATCTCTTGGTAAGCTTTCGCTCATCTGAATACATGCATGGGTTTATGTGTGCCTGGGATGTCTATGTGTATGTGTTTCTGTCAGTGTGTGCATGTTGATGGCATCCCTGTAGTCGCAGCTCCCCTGCTCTAGTAATGTACCCATGTAATGGTGTAATGAAAATTCATGATGAGAGCATGTTAACTGCATTAGCCAGTCTCCCGAGTTCCAGCACATGAATAAAACGAACAAGGGGAGGAAAAAAAACAGGGAAACTCATTTTGATGCCTAATTATTTTTGGACTTGACAGCCTGGCAGCGGCCTGGCCTGTGTATGCATGTGTGTGACTGTGTGTGTGTGTGGGTCGTTACTGTTGCTTAGTAGATGCACAGCGGTAAGCAGGGCCCTTCATTATGGGCTATAATGAGTACATCCACCCCAGATACAACAGCCTGGGAACCTTTGTTGCATTGTTTTGTTCCAACACCTTGAGCAACAAATCAACACATTTTACATGGCTCAAGTACCTGGATTTTTTTTTCTCTAAATATGTAACAGGGACAGATCTTGCCTTGGTGAATGTTTTTCGACACATTTTTTTCCTTTCATTATGTTTGCATACAGATTTTGACAGGCAGAAATCATTATTATCAGAGTATAATGCTGTAAAACTATTGAATGAATCCAGGGAATGCTTGTTTTATCATAATTGTGCTATTGCACACACGTTCCAGCTGACTGCAGTTAACGATACGACATTTAAACTGTGCATTTATCGAAATAACAATGTAATATTTCTGAGGAAAAAAAATCCCAAAGTGCTGAGCTGGTTTGCTTCTATGTTACAGCCTCTAAATGTTTTATGGCGCAGCAGTGCTTGTATTTTTGTTGCTGCCACAAGTTTCGTTCGTCCAACATCATCACATAAATGCAAGACTGTTGACTTGAGGATTGAAGTGCATGCAACCGTATCGAGTGGTTCTTTGTGGTCACTGACACAGATCAGTGTAATCCTAACACAATCGTTGTTAGTTTAGTGGAGTCAGATGTTGTCCTCAACTTGTTTGACTCATATCAAAAATAGATTCTCCTGGAGACTGTGGTTTGCTTGATTTTGGGAATGACGTCTCAATGAGAGAACCAAAAAGGCAAACTTCTGAATATGATTGCTCTGTGAGGATTGGGAAATGGTAACTGAGAGCCTTTTTTTTTTTTTTTAAATAAAATTATTTTCTTTTTTGCTCTTTAAACTGTAGTAAAGGCAGATGCCCTTCATCTAGCTAATATTCAGCTGACCAAAGGTTTCCTACCTTGGATAATCAGAAGCACCTGTGTGGCACCAATGACTGTGTATGTGCATGTAATCAACCCCAGGGGACTGACTGAATCCTTCCTGCCCATGATGGAGACGCGCTCCAGTGCAACGGATACGGCACAGGATTCCCGAAATCACAATCTACCGGGATTAGATGTGGAATGAAAGAAGAGCTGGGCATCCGGATAGCCTTTATTGGTTTATGATTGCCCTTATCCTAACCACATTAACCTCCTGATTGCCTGAACAGACATTATTTGATGCTTCCATTGGAACAAAAAGGAAGAGGAGAAAATAGAGACTAATAGGCAATCATGCCCACCGGGCCATGTAAGGAATTTAAGGCCAAGGACACAAAGAGACGGAGAGAGCAGGAGCAATGAAAAGGAGGGGAGAAAAGAGGAGGAGGTGGGGGAGGAGGGAGAGCGGGTGTTCGATCGTCGATTAAAGTGCAATTGTGCAATTTCATTCCTGTTCCAGCACAATGAGGAATGAGATTAAGCTCAATTTGGACCTGTTCAAGAGATCTCCTCACCTCTGTCTGAGGTGCACTGTGCAACACACACACATGCGCTCCCAAGTACGCATGCATGCACATGCATACACACACCTACACACCCCTGGAGCCCCTCACCATGTCAGCACCCCTCCAGGGAAATCAGGCGTCTGGAGACAGGTCAGCCCTGGCCCATGTATATATTCATGGGCTTAATCTGGCATCATTTCTCTCTGCTGCTGGAAAAAGAAATGTATTTAATTTACACAATCCCCATTTGGCCTGTTCACCATGGAGAAATACATAGGAAAAGTAGGCCCATAGTTATCACCGCTTCAGCATAATCTATTTTGCAGCAGTGTGTGTATATGCAAGTTTGTGCATGTGTGTCGATACACTGTGTGTCAGCATGCATAGCAGTGTTCTATCTCTGTATTGCAAAGGAGAAAAAAAACAACATCTTATCATATTCCAGACCTGTACAGTACACCCAAACAGTGGCAGCTGTGCTAGTCAGTTTGAATGGGAGGATGGGAGTTGTACCCAGCAGATGCTGTGTGTGTATTAAACAGATTAATTATTAAAACATGCTTGACAGATGAAAAGTGGGTCCTCAGGCTATAAAGGAAAATGTTTATTCTTCTGCCATAGACTGTAGTACACTTAGCTTCTGCTCTCAACTTATCCAGCGCCTCAATGAGGAGAGTAAACACTTTCTGTACTCTGTGTGGTTGGAATCATATACATAATAATTTGAAATGGCCGCCTGGGATAAACTTTCAAATATGAATGTGTGTTTAGTGATTGGGGTGAAATATGATTAGCATGCACAATCAGCGTGTGTGTGTGTGTGTGTGTGTGTAGATAGGTACCCCGAGGACAGACCCAATCAACTTTTTCCAACTGCACATCTCATCAAGTAATGTTGCCCCTGTTCTCACTGCCTCATGTTAACTTTCTTTGTCTCCATCATTTCCACTCCAACATTCGGAATTTACTTTCTGCTTTGTATATTTTACTCTAATATATTTTAATAGGCGTGGGGAGCGGCGGTTATAATCATCAATTATGTTCCAGAGTTAGAGATAAATGGTTGTTACATGAGAGCAATTTCCATTATGCCAGTTAACGTGTCCGTTAACCGTCATTTATAGATGCCTGTTACTGTGATCTGTTTGCCCAGTCGAATATTTGTGGTCGTGCTTTTATTATCTGGACAGCAGGAATGCAAAAGTCTGAGGGAGCATAAAACTCTCAGTTATTTTTCCCTTTATTTGTATGGCTTACATTTTATGTATTGTTCACTTACTATAATAAGTGAATGGAGATATGGAGAGTGGAGTCTTGTCTAGAGGTGTAACACAAAGATACTAGCTGTACTTGTTTATGTTACAAAAATATCTGTTTTCAACTCACATTTTTGACAGAAACAGAAACTAACCTCCAGTTCTTGCTGAAGAATAGTGGTCCTTGATGATCCCCCTTGTTGACCATGTCCCCCGGACATTACACAGACTCTTCAGCCTTCTGCTTTTCTTTTTTCTTACAGTAAAGCATTATTATAAGCTGTTGCACCATGTCAATCTCCATTCAATCTCATTTACATCTGCCTCTCCATGAGATCACGTGAGAGAGGCAGTATACGTCACTCCCTCTGACGGGATAATCTTGATGATGTCCTGTAGTGTGTGATGCATCATTATTCTCAAATATTAGAGTTTGCACATGTTTGAGATTTGAAAGATAGGATAGAATCAGGTAGGTTTTTAAAACTGTAGTCTGACCCTGGCTTGAGAGAGCCTAAGGAGAAGACAAGAGGATGGGGGTATGTTTGTCACCAGATAGAGAGAGAGAGAGAGAGACAGAGAGAGAGAGAGAGAGAGAGACCACCTGCTCTTGCCATCTTTTAAGTTCTTGCCTCCATGTACTGTAAATAAGTGACTAATTATTCAGTCCAGAATCTGAGCATGCGAGTCCCTTCTGAGGGTGGAGGCCAAGGAAACCGGACCAGTTACCCTCCCAGCATCCCTTAAAGATAACTCCACCCTCACTTGCACTCGCATACACACATAAACACTCACACACACATTGAAATTATTTCTCCCAGCCCCCATACTACACACACACACACATACAAAGACACGGGTTGCTGGGCCCCCTGTTGCCTCATCTGTCAGCCCCCACAACCAAACACACACCAACATCAGGCACACATACATGAACACACTCCCAGGGGAGAGGGTCTCAGATGCAGATCATCGGTATTAGTGGGCGGCTGAAGGATTAGCATCCCCCTGCAGTAACCTACAGGTGTAGCCCTGGGTTAGAGCACACACTTATCTTCCAGAGCATCACTGGGCCCTGACCCCCTGCCCTCAACCAAACACACCTCACAGGAAAATCAGCACAGACAGACAGACAGATGGGGGATGTGTTGCGGGGTAAATGGTGGGGAGCTATAGGGAATGTGTGGAGATAAAGGAATTATAAATAAAGATAAAGATTGACAGGTAAGGAAAGCAGGAAGATAAAATGATGATGAGTCATCCTGATGTGAGGAGAGTTATGAGGATAAATGTGATACAGCTTTCATTACGATGAAGAAGATGCAGATAAAGGCTGGCAGGAGGTGAAAAGACAAACTGTATCAATCATCAAATATTACACCATATCCATATACCTGTTCATCTGCGCTCTCTCTTTATCATATATAAATAGCTCTCAATAATGATTTATTAAACATGAACAAAGCTTTGAGACAATTATAAAGATTTTGTAAAGGGTGGCTCATTAAGAGAATCTAAAATTATTAACTATATGAGTGTAAGTGTAAAAATGGCTCTTTACTTTTCTACAACATTGGATTAAGACGTTTTAATTGAATTATTATATCCTCCTGATTGCACCTTCGTGGCCGAACTGGAAGATGTACTTGCTGTAAGTGAAGGTAAAGGCCCACATGTGAGTTATTGTTCAGTATTCAGGCCCTAAACTGAGGAGTAGCATGGCGGAACTGATATTGGGAGGGGAAATAAAGGTGAGAGATCCAATAATATTTTTTTTCACCATGTAATGAACACTTAGCATTATTTTGTTCTTTTTTTTCCCCCCTGTAATGTCATGTTTGTAAGTTGTCACGTTTTTGATTGAACGCAGGTAAAAGAATGATTTGGAAAACAGACAAAGTCAAAACAATGTGAAGATCGAGGTAGACAAGCGAAAAGCCTTTGGTGGTTGACGCTCGTGTTTTGTTCGCCGTAATACCATCTGAACCCGGCTTGTGTTGTTGCCTCCCGTCGGACTCACCTCGTTCTGTTGACATTTTGCTGTTATTTGTACACTGCAAAGCGGTCCATTTTCCCCGCATCAAAAGTGCTTTTACGCATGTGTGTCAGGATGTCTTTGGTGCTTACCTTCAGCTCCTGTCAGAGAGCGAGAGCAGTGCCTGTGCTCAGGAGCAGAGGGGGGAAGGCTGCATTTTGCCCTAAGCGTTTTTAGTGAAGGCGAGAACTGGCTCAAAGGCTGTCAACGCACATGGAAACACACATCAATACACACACATTAATACACACACACACACACACACATACATACAGCAACAAGCAGTGTCTTCGCTCTCAGCTGCACTCCCAATAAGAACCAAGTGTTTGAAATGAACTCAGATTCGTGAAGCGTACATACACACAAGCACACACACTATGCTCATTACACAGGTTTCTTGCCTGTGTTTGTCTTTCTCAAAGGCTATAGAAAAATGAGGGTGGTGAACACAGCCCTGATCAAAGAAGAGAGTTAAGACTCAAGACCTGACAAAGGAAAACAACCCACAGTGTGAAACAATGTGTGTGCAGCAAGAGCGGCGTAACAAATGACACGACCGTTCCTTATGAAACCACAATTACTGAAAGATGTCCGCACGTCTTCCCATGCCACACGGCAAATCCACCAGATGGAAGCCACAATGTGCTGCTCTGAATTGGTCATTTTATCCCCCGCCACGGACAAAATGAGGAGGGGGGGATACAGGAATGGGTTCCGTCCGTCCCATCTGCCCGTCACGTTTTGTTTCCGCAGCATAACTTAAAAACTGTTGAATGTTTTTTTACAAAACTTTCTGCACGCAACAACCAAGTACTGAAGTGGTGGATTTTGGTCCTTAGAGGTTTTTGTTGTTTTTATTTTTTTCTGTTTCCATGGTTATACGTTGGATTTAAGACTCATTCTGGTGGTCGGTTTCAATTCTAGAACAGATCTCAAATACTATTCAATCTTTTCCCAGCAAAACTTCCTACACACGTTAAGTGGTATCTTTTGCTGATTAGGAGCTTTAGGAGTTTTAGGAGGAGGAGGAGTTTGTTTGTTTGTTAATTTCCATGGTTACAAGTTGAATTTAGCGTAATTCTGTGATTTGAATTTGTTTCAGATGAGGGTTTCTGAGGTATAACTCAAACTGTTCAATATTTTTTCATAAGACTTTATGTCCACATCTCCCTTGTACTGGAGAGGTGACATTTGATATTTGGAGAATTCTAAGCATTTTTATTTATTTTTTTAGATTTTGAAAAATCACCCTTTTCTCAGAATTGCAAGAATTGCAATTAACAGGGACACATTAAATAATTTCTTTCTAACGGTCTTTCTTCAATGAAATGCACCCGTAGAGGGGGTTCCTGAGTATTTCAGTAGTTTTAGCTGCTATACTGTGAAGAGGAAAACAGGGTCAAACTTTCACTGTGAACACTGTAAACAGTGGGAATTCATTTCATTAGTGGGATTTTGGAAAGATTGTATCCTCAAGCAAGTACAATAATTCTTTATTGTAGAGCTCTATTCACAATTGTTGCTCTATTCTCACGTCTTGGCTGTGAGAGAACCAGCAACTCCTACACACAGTTTTCACTTTATTAACAACACGGTGGTCAGCACTGTGGTCCTAACACACACACACACACACACACACACACACACACACACACGTACACACATATTAAGAATCAACAATGTTGTTTTCTCAAATTCATGATTTTCTCCCCACTTTTCCGTGCTGGTGTCACAATCACACACGTGAAACCGAACGTGGAGGGGTGGCAGTACGCTGAACAAACTGTGACAGAAGTAGGAGGGGAGGATTTGTTGTTTTGTTTGCTAAAATGTGGGAATGGTTTGTATTAGTTTGTGCTCCCAAAATATTGGGTATCAAGTCCAGTACTGATGTCTTATATTTGAAACTTTACAAATAGATTTAGCTGAACCTGAACTTCCTCCACAAATATGACGCCCCGGGCTCACAGCAAACAAAAATAGTGGTTTATTTTGGAAGGCCCTAAGAAAAGGAAAAGTTCACCAGAAAGTTGTTTATATCATTCGAAATAGTGAGATACATTAAGTTTGTTTCCAGTTATATGTTATGTTATGTTATGTTATGTTATGTTATGTTATGTTATGTAACAATTCAAGCTTCTAACAAAAGCAAATGATGCCATTTCTGACTTTTATTATGTTGTTTTATTATGTTAACACGTTGCAGCATTTTTGTTTGTTTGTTTGTTTGTTTGTTTTTGAGTAGACCAATTGGTATACTCACAATAGAATAATGACCATTTAAAGAAAAATACCTCACAAATAAGTCAGGTATTGTTGAATTCATTAGGCAATTTACCAGCCATTGTTGGATTATGGGATACCGAAGGCCACAAACAACACCAAGAAGGCCGCAGTTCACATTAAGTCTTCACCAAATAATTTTTTTTCAAGGGATAAAGTGGCACCAGGTATGTAGCGGAGCAGGTGTAGTGGTTCTCGAATCTTTTAAGAACAATATGCATTTTTTTCCTCTGAAGAATACTTCTGTTCTTCTACTGTTCAGCCATCAAACAGGTATCTGCAGACTATAATCAACATTACGTATGCAAACTGGAGCAGTGATTTACTCTCTTTGTTCCACATAAATTGCCCTGTCTGTGGAATTAGGGATTTCAAGCATTTTTTCCCAGTGAATGACAGTAGTGCACCCCTGGTGTGTTGGAGACTGGCAGCCACTAAACAATCCTGGCATTCTGCAGACAGGCCAGACTTGTGGTTGTTGTTTTGCTCGCTCCTTCTCAGTCTTTGGCTGCAGGCTATATGCAGAACACAGACAGCTAGCCTGTTCCCACACCAGGGCTCAATGCTAAAGCTACTCAACCCCATACTCCACATTGGCAGGAAAGAGTTTTTGGGCAATGTTAGGAAGAGAAACAACAAGGAGGGGTTGAGGAAGAGGACAGTGAATAACCATGAAATATACGAAAAAAGTATGCATTATTAGGAAACATAAATCAATGACAGGATGTAGTTAAATACAAGAGGAATCCGTCACAAGAACAAGTCGAGCATCGGGTTCGTTCCTGCAGATCACTTTCTCTTCCTCAGCGTTTCTCTTTGCCTCTGCCTCGCTCTGTGCTTTGGTTTCTGCTGTCAAAAAAATGGCTGACCACAAACTCACATTTTCTCATGTCATTCTCCATAAAAGGAACTTTCTAGACTATTTGGGTTTCTCAGTGAGCCGCAGGCAATGGTGACTCAAGCTAACACCCCCTTTCAATTAGAAATAACAGAGAGGTCAGATTGTTCTCTGCAATAAAGTATGTTTCAGTAGCAGCCTGCTGTTCCTCTGCCCAACCAAAAGCTTCAACCCTAAATCTGGACAGGCAATGAAATATCAAGCATAGAATTTGGCCTGTGTCATTAAATCCATGTCAAACAAAACATAAGCAAAGGATGGCACTTTTCTCCACAAGATATTCCTTCACCTCCTTCTAATATCTAATAAATATTTATCAGAACTCCAGTAGGTATATGTGTCTCTCCTTGTCACAATACACCTTTCTGATTAGAGTCCTATATGCCCCTGTTCGTCCTGATTAGTCAGTGTTTCTACGTTCCTCCCTCCTGGCTTGACTGTTCGGTCACTAACCTCAGACAGTCTGAGGTCTCTCCAGCCGAGGCCTGTTCAAATATGCGGTTTTAATTGAGTGATAATGAAGAGAGCTTGTCTGAGATGAGGTTAACAGGAGTGTATTAATTTGAATAGGGCCCTCTGGATTACTCCTGGCTCCCCAGTCTCTCCGAGCTCTGAAAACAGGCCGCTGCGCTGTCCACAGGAGGAACCAAGAGCCCGTTGTATTTCTTAATGGACCACAGGGCAACATAAGGGTCATTAGCATGAGATTCAGACCAAGTGTTTATGTATGTATGTGTCATGGATCGGATTTATCCACCTTGACACAAACTTTGACAGACGAAAGTGCAAGAGGTAACCAATGAGGAGGAGAGGTAATAACCAGAGGGCAAAGATAAAAATCTATATCTCTCAATCAATCGCAACGTGGATTTCTATCTTTCTTCCTTTTTCTCTTCCCGTCTGTCCCTCTCCCTTTCTCTCTCTGTCCTCCACCATTGTTGTTATCAAATGATACAGTTGCTCAAGCGCAGCGTTTGAATCCTAAGGACCTCTGGGAGAGGATTTGTCTCCACCAAGCCCCTTCTAACGGGGATTAAGAGGATTAAAAACCATAAAATGACCCCAGCTCCAGGTCCCCAGAGCCAGGCCCTGCTTGCTTCAGCCCGGCCCAGCCAGGAATGGAGCGCAGGCCGCAGGCCTTCTTTACCAACGGCCCCTTAAAGCTCCCAGTTAGCATCACAAAGGAGAGAGCAGTCCCCTGATCCGCCAAGAAGGCAGTACAATGGAGTGCCTGCTTTCTCCCCCTTCTTATTTTCATGGAGACAAACAGCATTACACTTGGCAGTGACATTGTTCTAAACTCCAACATGGAGCCCCTCATTCTCTGCTGAGCTCAAGGTGTCATATTAATTATTTAAATCTGATGTGGATTTTCAGCAAGGGATCCCTCCAAGGCCTTACCCGCAGCCAGAAGGTCTGGGATCTGCATTCGTTTGGTTAATTAGACCTGAAACCAGGCTTTGATCTCAACCAAAATCGGAAAAAAAGGAAACTTCCAGAATGAATTATTTTAGCCCTAACCTATTTTTCTATTATAGATCTTTCCTCCCCATTTTTATCCCCTTTACAATATTGTGAACACAAATGTGTCCCGTGTGTTAAAGTCAAATTGAGTGTACAAAGACTGAGTTTAGGGTTAAGGATTTTGCAGTTAACCAGCTTCATAAGGTCAATGATGAAGGTAATTGAAGGCCACTTTAATCCACTCAAGAGGCCTGACAGAACCATTTACTCATGTCGACTCACCGAGAAGGTACAGTTGGACTCAGATGAAAGGGGGGGGAAAAAAACAGGGTAAGATAGAGAGAACCAGACAGCAGAGGCTGGGGTGGTCTCACCCACAATCTCATTTAAACGAGGAAGTGAAGACTTGGTAAGGGGAAAATGTAAATGCAATAGCGCTCGATGCCAAACATTTTGTAGCACAATATAGCAACGAATGATTAATGGTTGATCAGCATTGGGTTCTCCGCAGCTTTAGATAATGTTGATTTCAACAGGCTGGTGGAAATATGAGGTCAAGAAAAGTCCTGCAGGCAACTTCATTCAAACCCAACTAATGATGGAGCCCAGCAGCAGAGTTGGCAGACGTAAAAATACATCAGTGGGTTGTGTTGTAGCGTTTTAGTTACTGGCTTGGCTTAAGTTCTATCAGATATGTTCTTGTGAGGATGGGTCACACAGAAGTGAGTGAGAGAAACAGGACAGTCACTAGGATATGCATTAAGCTTCCCGTTGTCACTGTCTGAGATATGTCTTCAGACAGCCCTCTCCACTGGATTCCATGTCATTCGTCTTTGAACGGCAAAACTGACGAGTTTATGCATAATTGAGACTTGTATTACGAAAAAGAGAATGAGGGGAGTGTCTCTTCTCTGACTGTGAGTAGGGGATGAAGGAAGCTGGAAGGGATTAGAGGGGGAAGGAAAAGGGAGGCATCTTCTTCTCCCCCCCCCTGTCCAGAGGATGAGATGTGGGAGAAAAAGGAAGGGGAGTTGGGGGATGCAAGGGAGAGATGGGCTGATGTTTGATGCACCGAGGTGGGGAGTGAACTACACACTGAGCCCCCTCGCTATCTCCACTGAGGCGGGCCTCCGATGAGCTCTAGGTACTAAGTGAATTAAGCCCTCTGGTCTACGTGGAAAATTAATTTACTCTCTCAGCAGCAGCTCATAGAGACGCTCCAGAGTACTACCTAACTCTGGTGAGGGATGATACAAGAAATTTGGAGTCATGGGAAGACTTTGAATTTGATCGATAAAGATAGCTATAATGTGAGGATCACACCCCGACATTTGGGTCACTTTTAGAGCTGCAATGATTAAGTAATCAGTCAGTTGAGAGAAAATTAATCAGCAACTATTTCCTTAATAAATTAAGTGGTTTTATTATTTCCTTAAGGAAAAATAACAGACATTTGCTGCTTTTCTCTTTAAACTAAATATGTTTGGACAAAAACATGACATTTGACGACATTTTACATTTATTTCCTAGTAGAAAAAAACACTTCATCGTTTTGTACTGTAGGGCATGCTAGAGACACGGACATTGTCTCTGGGAAGAGATGATGCTATTGATAATGATTTAAACTGAACGTCCTGGATCCTATTTCATTGTATCACCAATACCAGAAAAACATGCTGCCATCAATGCACCATTTTTAACACAGAGGGAGTTTTGGGTCTGAATCCCTGCAAAGCTGCTGAGTTAGTTGTGTTCACTTATCTCACACTGACCAGGAGAAGACTAGACGGCAATGCTTTGATTTCATTTTGGTTCCTAACAATTTGGACAATATTGTGCGATCTGAGGCCAACATATACAAACACTTCAATTTCTAACATTCATCCATTCATTTTCTGTAACCGTGTATCCTGTGTAGGGTCGCGGGGGGTCCCAGCTGACTTTTGGCGTAAGATATCTTTGTTAAATAGCTAATAAACAGAGGTGCCCATCAAATACCATAAAAGCCTACAGTGACAAATCCTGAAACAGCACCATAGAATTCCATATGAAAGTCCAAACGAGGTCACTGTGGGCCTTTTCTTGCCATCGTTCCATCCCCTCCTGTACGGGGCCAATTTAGCTTGTTCCTCTTTGCTCCATTTCTCAGATGTAGATCAAACTCACACAACAAATGTGTCTCACTCTAATCTCCCATTTATTTTCAAGGAATACCCCCTAACCTAAGCATGTGTTCACGCGCACACACACACACACACACACACACACACACACACACACACACACACACACACACACGTGCATGTCCCCACACACACTCGCACAGACGAAGACTTAATGACAGTGAGTGAAATAATCACCCTCCTCGCCTGTAGCACCGTGGGCTTGAAGTTGACCCCCTGCCCTCAAACACACACACACACACACACACACACACACACACACACACACACACACACACACACACACACAAATACTCGTCTACTCGTACACACAAGCAGCGGGGCCCTCTCCTCAGGCCAATACGACCAGCCCTCGATGAATACAAAGGATTGTGGGGATTAGCCAGACATTTGGTCGGGCATTGTTCTGGCTTACTAAATGAGGTTTGGCCGGTGGCAGCCGGCACTGGGGCCGGGTCCTCCGTGAAGCTGAGGCAGAGGTAGCAGCCGCCCCTCAGAGGAAGAGTGATAATTACCTCTTCCTGAGAGAGATGACAGCTTTGGCCTCTGCGTCCCTGAATCTTGGACATTAGCAACTGAATAGAGAGCTTTCATACTGTATATCATTTTAATCTTTCATGTTCAGATCCAGCAGATGGCTTATTACTGGCCTGGGTGAGGAGGCAGCTAGGGAGACAAATGGCCCATGTCTCTTTTAAGGAGGGATGCCGGGGAAATGGCATTCATATAGGGCAAGAGCAGTAGATAATTGTGTATCTGGCTGTTTGGAGGTGCAGTGCTGCTCACACACTGCCAGCCTATAAATCATAAAACTATTAATCTTAGACAAATCTCACTCAGAAGGCTTAACGGAGGGCAGTGAGTTTGGAAAAATGAGATCCATCAAAAACATGAAGGATTCTTGTATGACATGCATGTTAAGTTTTAATTCACGGTCCTGTAGCTGAATACATTTATCTGTTTACAGAAAAACAATCTGATAAAGCAGCTATGCCACAACACACTGATTAAAGTATTATGTATATACTAAAGTCCTCTTATTATTCATCTCATAAATAAATAATCCGGTTTTGAGTTACTTTCATCACTTTTTATTTAGTGTTTCGTGCAGTCAGATCTGACAATCGACTTATTCATGTTTCTTGAGTTATTCATTATCGGATAATGAATATTAACCGTGTAGATTCCTGCGTGGGATCGCACTGCAGGACACAACTTTTGATATGATAACCAGAAGAAGTCAAGAGTGTAAATCATCAGATACTGACTGGAGTGCAAAAGTAAAAAGTAATGAAAGTCTTGAGGTGTCTGATTTCCTATCATTTGGGAAGGTGTGTTTGTGAGCATCTGTTGGACATCTCCTTTCTATTACAGTTCAATGCACTGTGCATTTAGGGAACGTGCTACGTCTCTCTTCCTCTCCCTTCATCCCTCTCTTTCTCTTTGTCTCTCTCTCTCTACAGCCTGCTGTCTCTCCATTGACATCACCCATCCGAGGAGAAACAATACGGTTTCATCTCAGCGCTGACAATGATGCATGAGCCTGATGGGAAACACTTTTCAGGTGTTGTCATTATAGAGCCATTTTTTTCCATAGGCCCCATGTGAAAGAAATACAAAGGCAGGGCCCAAAGTGTAATACTCTAATATCTCTGAAGCTTTTCATTGGCATCTGTGGACCCTTGGCTGCTGGATTGTCTCCTTTTCAATTACCTGATCTTTTCAACTCGGCGGGAAATGAAAAATGTGCAGCACAGTTAGAGCTCTGCAGCAAAAAGCCTATACGTCTCTCTCTCTCTCTCTCTCTGTTTCTTTCTTTCATTCTCTCCCTCTCCAACCATCACTCTCACACATGTTAGACATGTTTCACGGAGTGCTAGGACCTTTGCTAAAGAGCAGGTAGAGCGGGTTCAAAATAAAACACAACTTCTGACCATAAACAGATAAAAACCACCAGCAATGCCAAATTAATTTACTGTTGATACTAAACACACATCACAGTTACCACTAATAGACTGCATGAGCATACAAACTACATGATGAATGGTTTCATTCACTGACCAAGACTTTTTCCAGCTTTTTTTGCACTTCCAATTTCTGACTTCACCCTTCTATCCAGCTGCATTGCTAAAGACATTGTGCAGTTCTATATTTATCAAGACAAGATGTTCTAATGTGTTTTCAGTGACAAAGAGCTGGGAGGGAGGAGGACCCGCTGGTTATTAATAAAACTATTTGCCAAATGAGTCATGCTACAGAGACGGTTTGAAGAAGGCCAACATACTATCTACGTTGAGCTCATCCTGATATCCTGATTACATCAGTTACGTCATGTGAGGTAATGCTCAACATAGTGATAGAACATGCCATCACTTTATCAAAATGAAAATGACATGAATGAAATATTACAATAGATTCAGTTAGCCTGTAATTGTCATGTTAAGCAACAAAAAACAAATCAGTCTCCACCGACAGTCCCACCTTCTAATTTAATATTTTGCATGTGTGTAGGATTTCAGGGTATTTCAGACATATGGAACACAGTGGCTTACTAGCATCACAGCTAAGCAAATGCTTGACAAATATTTGGTATCAAATGGAAAAAAAAACATAGGTGCGGATTGTGAGAATGAACAGCGATCGTTCCGTAAGATGTGCTCTTCTTTTTTTTAAACGATGTACAGCATAAATATGTTCCTGTGAAACATGTGCAACACCAAACAGAAAGAGAGCATGGCTTACACCTCTGCAATCCACCACCAAAGCAGCTGCATGCTGATCGGGGGGCAAATGAAGTGAGCAACGCCTTTTGATTTTTAACAGGAAAACAAAACTGCAACAAAGACAAGCCTTGCTCTCCGTCTTGTCAGTGTTCCCTTCAGAAACGGAAAAGGATTTGAGCGTTCAAAGTCACATGCAACCACAACTGCAATGTCTTTTAACTGCGGTTGGAGTTCAAAACCTCGCAGCTCCTTCGATCGTGGCAAAGTGAATTCACTACACGGGGAGAGACACACAAGCAGATGTGAGGGGAGAGCGGCATGGCCTACTCTCCGTGGAACTGCCTGAGTAGGAAAAAAGAAATACATCTTGCTCGCAATAAATAGCAACATCTGAATAATATGGTACAATCATTATTTAGTTTGAATTTATAATGACTATCCCAATAGCCTCGTTGTATCTCACAAAAAAAAAACAATGAATTCCACTTTAAACAAAATTTTAAAAAGACCTGGAATAAGCAAATCATTCAATTTTGCATATTGATAACATTTTCTTTTTCTTTTTGTTCTTTACTGTTGCTCCTGCCTTTATGACATTTTTTATGTTAATTCAATACCAAACAAGTCATTTTATTTTTACAATGGACTCTCCCTTGTGGCCAATTACTACTCAACTCCAAGTGATATTTCGCCCTTCGACAATAAAGGGGGACATGCTGCTCTCACACAACGAACCAATACATTTAGCCTGTATCAAAAGGCGCTCCAGTTGGAGTGATTTGGCTGATAAATCAGCAAGCATGTGAACCAGTTATTCAGATCACAGTATGTGAGGGTTACCTCCTACTGCCTGTCCCTCAGATCTGAGGGACAAGCATGGAGCCGGCTGGCTGGTTGGTCAGCTCGCTGGATGAGTTTTCAGTCTCCTGCGTGTTAGTCATTAGAGAGCTGCAGCAGCAGGAACTGTCGGGTGTCTCTGGTCTACGGGACGATCCAGCAAGGACTTTGAAACAGAGCAGGACCGTGGAAGTATGGCAGAAAGAAACAGAACGAGACAGAGAGGAGGAGAGTAAGAACAGGAGAGGGCTAGACGTGGCACGCCTCATTAGCACGATCCCAGAGGTGAGGGAATGGGGCAGGGCAGGCTTCCCACTGGCCTCTCTGTGACTGGTGATGTCATCAAACTGTTCCCATTTGTGACTTGGACCGTACAGGAATTGAAGGGGAACAGCTGCGCTGGGTTTGAGCCAGTGACCCTCTAATCATGAAGCTGCAGGTCTACCACCTAAAGGTCACAGCGAACTGCTCGGTCACACTCAGAGAGGAAGAACACAGATAGCATGCTAGCATGAAGCACGTGTGCAGGTTCAATTATAATTTTAAAATATATGGAGCTCTGCCTTACACACACCCCTGATCAAACACGTGCGCCTTGCTCTCATCCACCGTCATCATCGCACATTTATCAGATCGGAATCAGCTACACCGTGAGGACAAAATCAAAAGCTGAGGCTGGAGGGTTGACATTTAACCCTTTGTGGCAACTATATCAGGGATTTCCTTAATTGGCCCACAGTCAATATAGCTAAAAAAAAAAAAAAGGCCACACAGAACGTGCTGTGTTTAAATCACACAAAGCGATGTGAGTGGGTTAGTGCGTGTGAGGTAGTGTGAGTATATGTATCATACTCTGCTTTGCTTTCGGGAGTAATCATGAGACACAGAGGGGGCAACATGTTACCAAAAGCATTGAGCAGGTGGTCTTGCAAATGACCTCAGATCAGCTGACAACTGTTACACTAAAAGCACCACAGCCTTTGAGAAAAATGGAGAAAGTATTCCAGTCATCATCTCTGTCTCAATGCCTCTACAGCTGACAGTTGTCAGCGATAAAAGACAATAACAGCATGCTAAGAAACACGATGCCCAGCAAACGCCTTCCCACAGGTGAAGAGCAATCACGGCCGTAGCGTTGGAGCGGACACGTGTTTGAAGGCTGCTGCTCTCCGGTGAGCCACCAAGTCCTCCATTATTCACATCGCTTTTCTCTTCTCGTGGCCCCGGTTCATGCACTGACAGCGCTAATCGCAGCCGCCGTAATTGCATCTGACTGAGTCGTGCCAACTGTCCCATTTGATACAGGCCCAGACTGAGACCTCTCACTCAGCTCCCCGGAGGTCAAGGGGTCGGCTGACGCAGACAGACACGCAAAATCTATCCCCAGAGAGCAGGCAAGTGATGGAGAGATGATGCCAGATGAGAAAATGGACGTAGACTTCAGTCAAATGGGGGGGGGGGAGAAAAGAGGGAGAGGATTGGAGAGAGGAAAGGTCAATAAGGTCAGAGAGGGTGAAAGTGATTGATTGGATACATCACCAGGTAGCTATTTTAGGTTTTAATCAACCCTCCAATCACCACACATACTGTATGCACAACCAAGAGGATGTCTGCACACATACAAGGAAGAGAACAAAGAATTCCTGTTAGCTATAGTTGGACCTGAGAGTGTTAGTGGAGAGAATGCCACACTGCAAAAAACAGTCCTTCTCCAAACAAAAGTATTCTTTAATCAAGAGCAGTATTAAACTACAAATGTGCTATTAGAGTAAGGGATAATGTTTTGAGAAGATTTCTTGAAACTACCTTACAAATCAGGGAACTGTCTCACACCTTACCTGCATCAATTACATTTTTGACTCTACTTTATTTTAGTTTATTTTATTCTTTAGTACATTATACACTATTACCTTGTACTGCTGCTTCAAACTGAATTTCCCTCCCCTATTGCATCAATAAAGGTGCATCTTATCTCATCTCATCTCATCTCATCTCATCTTATCTCATCTCATCTTATCACCACTTGGGGGCAGTAGAAACAATCTCTAAAAACAATATTGACATATCCCCACTTTTTTAAGTTGCTATAACAAACTTGTTGATAAAGAGTTGCTTATTTACACATCCATAGATTTGGGTGAAAAGTCTCACTGGGCATGTCAAAGTTTTCACATGACATCAAGTCATTTGATTCATTCTTAATGTTTTTACATTATAATTTATGAAATCAAACTTAAGAAATTCTAGATTCAGCTCAATTCAGGATTCAATAAAACCTGAATTATTCTGTTTTCCAAATGACGGCATTTTCAAATTCTGGAATAAAGCTTCAATTTTAGCCATGCAGGCAGGTGGCTGATAGCATGCAAACAGCGTTTAGCTCAATGATCAATCAGGAAAGCTGTAGTCCCTTTATTCTAAACAAGGAAAGATTGCCCCACAGAGATGCTAGCATGGCTGTAGAGTTACTGGTAGTCTTGTTTTCAATACTAGAAAACAGAAAGTCCAACTTTAAATTTAAACATAAACTTATTACAATTAGATAAAAAGATTTTTGCAGTGAAGACTGTTCCTTAAACAAGTTTAACAAAAAGAAGATACTGCAAAACTGCAACAACAACAAAAATTGCCTTGCCAAATTTTAAGATTTCTAATTCTTAAAATGTGGAAAATTAAGTTCATTATTTCACGTAGTTGTGTTTGGTATATGCGACAACCATTTGTTTCTCGTCAGCTCCAGCTGCAAAAATATATCAAAGATGAGAAGATCTAACATGATATTTACCAGATACCCCAAAACAAGTTTATTAGTGACTTTGAAATACCTTTCTGCAGTGCATCAGATATAATAGAACTAATCCCAGCAGCTCCAGGAGAGGGAATATCAAAGGACATCCAAACTTAGGAGGGGTCACCATGTTAGCCTTTAGACAAATGGCTTTCTGCATGACTTGATGAGGCCAACTGTCCCGTTTGATGAATGAATGTAAGCTTTAAAGCTCTGACTGTCATCCAATTAAGATTCAGATAATGTGTTTGTTTAATGGTTATGAGATGTAAATATAATCAGGAGCATTTGTGTTGTTTAGAAATCAATGCAGTTAATGTACAGAGGCAGGCTTGTGTTGTGGCTCGTCCACACACACACACACACACACACACACACACACACACACACACACACACACACACACACACACACACACACACACACACACACACACACACACACACACACGCTTCACCCAGTATTGCATTCCTTCAGGAGGCAGGTTGGACACATCTCACCGTATATCTTCATCAGAACACAGCTGTATTATCATAATTGTCAGCTTTTACTGTATCCTGTCTCTTTAACATCATTTTGGTTGTATTTATAGATCTGCAGCCTGCTTGAGATTCAACACCCCTAATTAAATAGACAGAGGCGCTCACCATGCCAAATAAACTGTCTTTTCCCAGGAACTCTACGAAGCCTGTCAGATGAACCTAAATACACACACAAACACACACACTTCAAAACAAATGATCCAGCCAGCGAGAGATGCTGAATCCGTCCTGCTTACTGCGGTTGTCACATGCTGACCAGCAAAGCTGTGAGGAAGCTTAAAAGGATGATTACTGAAACAATAAAAAAGTTTATCTGTCTGATAGGAGGCAGAGGGACAAAGTGAGAGGAGTGGAATGTGTTTGTAATTAAGTGTGTTTCCATGTGTGTGTGTGTGTGTGTGGGTGGGTGTGTGTGCATGAGAGAGAGAGTCAGCTAGATAATGACCTACGTGATTGATAATCGATGGCCTCCCTCTCCTCTTGTCTCGTGTTTCTGTTCTAGGGTTGTGTTTTAATGTCGCTCCTCTGCTCAGTGACCTCATTAAAGGATCTGGTTACCCTCAAACAGCTTTTTAATTTAGCCTAATGATTTTTTGCATAATAGATCAGATACTTGGTAAGCTCCAGGGAGCAGCCCTCTTCTTCAAGGTGCCTTTATAGTGAGAGGAGCCGAGGTTTGGGAGGTTGTTGTTGTGCTATACATGTTTTTGTTTAATTCATGTATTTCTTTAGTTCAGCTTAAGTGTCTTTGTCGGTAAATGATTGTGTACAGGTATGTGAAAACTAGAGCGCTCCATAACTTTTATTTCCCTTCAGCTAAACTGAACTATTCTATTCAAATACACCACTTGGTTATTGATAGCTGAAATCACCTATCAATGGTGTTAACCTGTGATCACCTGTCAGATTTGAATCTTTTTATCACTGCATTGTATTACATTCATCTGGTAGACACTTTTGTCCCAAGCAACTTACCGTAAATGAATTCAGTTTAAGAGGAACAAGACGTTTATGGCACATCATGTAAAATAGAATTGATTAATAGTTATAAGTGTGTTACATCACTGTTCCTTTTTAGTGCTGTTTTATGTGAGTCTTGAGCCTTTTTACACAGAGATTACAATAAAGATGCTTCTTTATGCTGCAGTTCTTTATTCATGCTCAACAAACCAATGGCATCATTACACTGTCCCATCATGTGATCTGAGATAGCCAGTGAGCAAAAGATGCATGACATATAACATATCAGTATCAGCCTCTAGTGTGACGTTTTACTTTACTTTATTTATTGAGCAACACTTTGTAAACAACAAAATAACATGGAAAAAACAATCATTTACCTTCCCTGTTACATGGCCGTAATAAATATATAGAATATTGCTAGCCCTTGCATTTGTAATTAGATTTTAAGTTAATCTTCTGCTCTTCACTCATCTTCACATTTTCAAAATAAAGATTTGTTACTATGAAAGTCTTTCATGAGCCCTATCCGTTAGCAATAGTCACTTTAAGAAGTATTAAGGTAAGCAGGTAAGGTATTAGCAGTAGTTTGGATAAGCATTGTCTGTTAATGTAGCCAGCCTCTGTCATAAACAACCGCATCATCAGAGATAGAATTATTCACAGCACTCAATCTCAGGTTCATATGCATTTCTCATTGAAATGTCTTGGGAACTTAAAGTACGCAGAGCTCATATAGCAGCTTCCTTGTACATAAAGTGAATGAACTGTCACACACAAAACCCAAGTGATGAATAGAACTCAGAATCAATTTTCTACAAATGTCTTGGGAGGCATCCATCCCCTCCATTTAAAGCAAACTGCAGTCTGAAAGGCTTCATGCAGCACTGAGACACTAACACAAACATATTCTCTTCCCACACCCACAGCATTCATAGCCAAATCAACAGCCTCGCACACAAACACACACAAACACACACACACAGAGACACGAGCAGTGAGCGTGAGGGGAAGAGACAGGCTCTGTCCCTGATCAGCAGTCACCCAGGCCTCTTCGTCTCGACATGATCACTGCCTGTCATTAGTCAGTTACTCTGTAAATTATTTAACCATGCACATGTTTGGAGCCATCTAAACACAACAGACACAACGCCACGCAAAGTGCTTTCAAGCGCCGAGCGACGCACTGACACGCTCTCAGAAAATCGGACTCTTGGAATGAATGAATAAGTAAGGCGGGAAATGAATAAATAAGCGAAACAAACAAAAAACAAGCTTCGATGGGGTGGGGAGGGGAGGGGGAGCCCGAGCAAGGGAGGGATGATGGTGTAATTTAGCGCTCGACTTCAATCCCAGTCAAATTAAAAGGGAATCTTAATGCATGTGTCTCTCCCAGCATTGATGTGTTTTCTCTCTGTAATATGGCGCTGAGATGGTAGAGGCAATATGCCTGACAATCTATTCCCAGACTGGCCTTGCTGCCACTCAAGCTAAGCAGAGCACTACTATAGCTATTAGACAGGCTCTTTTGGGGAAATGATGGCTTTTCAGTGGAAAGAAAACTATCAGGGCTCTTTTGTGTATGTTTTTGTGCGTCTGTGCATTTATGGGAGTGTGTGTACATGCAGGTCTACTCGCGCATGTGTGCCAAGAATTTTCCTGTGATTCTGCCTGTGAATTTGCACATTAGCAATTCTGAACCATGCGTCTATGCATGTATGTATAGTCAGTATGAGTGTCAGAACTCAAGGGCCTTGTAATCAGCATGATGAGGGCCATTCCCCACCGCTGAGGCCTCGGCAGCCGGAACTTAAGACAACATTGTGCACAAAGTGGGTAAACAGTGTTTGACATGTTTTCAATATGATTACATTAGAACAAGCTGTGTTTGATTGAAAAGCTAATATTCAAGCCATGCAAATCATCAATCATGGGAAAAGGCCTATTAATTATTCAATAAAACAGTCTAATTCAAGAATCAATGCAGGGAAGTGGAGAGAGGGATGAGGGGGCTCCCAGCTGAGAGAGAGAGAGACAGGGATAGAGAGAGAGTGAGTGGGTAATATAAAGGAATAGGGAATTACCCCTTTCTCTCTGAGCTGTGGCCCATCTCGTCCCGAGCTGTCAAAAACAACTGCCGCTCCCACGTTTCATCTCACCAAGTTTAAAGAGGACTTTGGAAACACTTCATTTTCCTTGCAAAACTCGTTAGGTCTTTGTTCCTCATTAGTTCATCGTCTTTTCTCCATCTCTGCCTCTGTTATTCCTCCTCTGTTGTCGTCCCCCCCCCCCCTCTTCCTATACCAATCCCTTCTTTTTTCTTCGAAGTCATCGTTACGGCTTTTACGACCGCCTGGCTCTGAGTTTTTGAAGTTTGGTATTGTGCCGTCTGATCTCTGGCAATTACAACTGGGCCAAATCTCTTCCTTGGGAATTCATTATTTACGTTCAATTAAACTAATTCATCAGTGGTCTCCTCAGTAGAATTTGGGGTGTGTAAGTGGTCGGCTTTAACGAAGCTGGGGCACAGACCAGCCCGATCAGCTTTAATATAAAGACTTATAGTGTTTCCTCCAGCCAGGCCCCACAGTCCCCAGCACCTCAAAGGTGTTTTCACAGGCTTCATTAGTCACTGGGGACTTCTTAAGTCCAACTGCACATCCTTTTCAAAGCTCATTAGTATCTATTATTAATGAATTAATATCCAATATCTTTGATAGACCTAGGCTATCGTTAAAAGTTCTGGACCGAGTCAACTTCATTCGACTCTCATTTGGGCAGCAGCGTCTGAACTTCCACAAGCAACTTTTTTTTGCAGATAATTTGGGCTACGCCAGCCCTTAGCAGCTCTCACAGTTGCAGCTCTGTGAACTCTCTATTCTCTCATAAAACTCACGAGGTGTCTAAGAGGCGTTTAAAGCCCCTCAACCACATAGCCACTGCAGGCCTATCTGATAACAGCGGTGCAGTCCACGAACAGAGGAAAAGTCAATAGGAAGTGGCCGTGTGGCGTTCAGGCAACAGTGAGTTGAGGAGGATAGTCACAAAAGATGTAAACCAATTCACAAACTAGTGGTTTTCACATGAGATCCTTCAGCTGTGAATACTAACTGCATTATTTACCACTGTTTGAGGAAGGTTTACAAAAACTCTCCAGAGCCAAGTTGTTTTAGAAGGACACTAAAAGTATACATTCACTATTTTTCAACTCTGTCTGAGGTACTGAGAGATGGACTGGTGTACTGTTAGGTTTGGTCTTCTCATGGGATTTGGTGACTGTAACTAAAGTGTGGAACAATGCAATTTTCACAGAAATAAATCACCTGTGTTTATTTGATGTATAACAATGTATTTTTCTTTCTTTTTTTGCCTAAGCCCTCTGCAGTGGCACCTACATTGATCTGATTTCATAAGTGAGGCGGCTGCATTTTGTACCACAGTCCTGAAGCCTGTCTGAACCATAAACATGTACTGTATAAAAAATGGACGGTCTTCCCACCGAACAAAAATTAAGACAAAGTATCCCTGACATGGGATAACGTTTTGCTTTTATGCACCTAAACAGTATTTGGTATTTTTAAAAGAAAATTGAAGACCTATCTTTTTAATTTTAATGATCTGTTATTGCCTTAGTTTTTAAGCTTTAATAATTGTTTTTTACATTATTTTTTACCCAGTGTTTATTTATTTTAATTTACTTACTTTTACTTATTGATCTTTAAAATTTCTCTCTTTCATCATGGTAATTTGTAGCCCTGCATGGTTTTATCAATATTTCCTAATTTTTGTTTTGAATTTTTTGTCTGTATTGTTAAAATTTTTCTATGTAAAGCACGTTAAGCTGCATTTTTGTATGAATGGTAATATATACAAAAGGTTGATTTGAGTTGAGTGGAGTCCTTGTTAATTGCATATCTGAGAGAACCTCTATTTAAAGAAATAATAAAAAATAAATAAAATGCTTAAAATTTCCACACTAAAAGACACCTCTCTAGTACATGGGAGATGTCTACATAAAGTTTTGTGGAAAGAATACTGAACAGTTTTCGACTTGGAACCCGCATCTGAGACAAATCCCACTCACAGAAAGAATTTAAGTCTAACTTGCAACAATGAAAATGAAAAAAATACTAACAATAAAAGTTAAATAGCAAAAGGCAGCACTTCAGTTCTCGTTTGCTGTGTGTAGAAAGTTTTGTGTTTTGAATAGTTATGGAGATCGGCTCCGGACATGAAACTAACAACCAGACTGAGCATAAATCCAACTTGCAACTATGGAAATGGAAAAAAAATAAAAACAACAAAAGTCCCTCAATAGCAAATGGCACCGTTTTAGCACTTGGTTGTTGCATGTATAAAGTTTTGTGAAAATTTTTTTTTAATTATTTTACGTCATGCTCCGGAAATGAAATAGGCAGACAGGCAGGCGGAACCCATTCCTATTAGTATAAATGTGTGCATGGTTACTTAACCAGAAGGGTCATAGACACAGAAAGGAGTAGAGGGTAATCACAGAAAATGAGGATGTACAAATTTGTTCTCCCTCACACAGCCATACACACACACTCATAGCAGCACACACACACACACAAGGAGGATCATGAAATGCAACACCAAGGACCCTCTCTGTGCATGTTAAACAATACTCTGACTGTCAACAATCAGGCATAAATTAGCAGCCGTGGCCTCTACTGTATTTATTCTGGTAATTACCTCCCAAGAGGGCACGCACGCACACACACACACACACACACACACACACACACCAGCAGACACAACTGCGTGGCATGACACACATGCGGTGAACCAGCCAGTCGCCTCAGAGAGTGTGAAGGAGATAGGGGAGGAGGGAGGGGTCTGTAGACATCCCATCAACATTGTGTGTGAGTGCACATAGAAACATATGTGTGCAAGAAGAAGAGCTATCTGTCCCTTTGATTGTGCTCAAGAGCTTTAAACCATAGAAATCAGTGAGCTGATAAAAGCGAATCATTCTCTTCCATTAGGGGACAGCAACCTCTGAGAAGGATGGTGACTGATTGATGGACAGTTCTGAAAACATTACAGATTCGGATATCATAGTTCAATAAAAACTGACAACGACGAGTGAAAGAGTGAGCCAGACAGAGAAGGGTGAGAGAGAGACAGGAAGGAGGAGGATAAGAGACAGGAGAGCAAGGGAGAGGGAGAGACAGAGGCAATGACAGCCACGTGAAATCTCATCTCCATTTTTGACAATGGGGGAACCATCTGAAGAGCAGAGAACAGAGGGAGGAATTTAACTGCTTTCATCTTGTCATAATTATCTCCAAGAAGCCACATGAAAGGGAAAATCTGTGTTTTTTGTTTATAAATTAGAGAACAAGGACATTTTCTGTGTCAACTTTGATGGCATTTTTCCTCTGTGCATGGTTGAATCGTCCTGGGCTAATGATCCCGTCTCTTCTAAAAGTGAAGAAAAAAAGCACTGATGAAAATTGCAATAAAAACGACACTAAACACAATTTAGCAAATGAACGGAGAGCTGAAGTGTCACAATTCTGAGAGCATCATTATCAAAATTGATGCAATTATTATGCACTCACACATCTGTGAATATATAAGTGTTTCGCAATTTCTAACTCTTCGAAAACAAACGTCATGTCCGTCTGGAGTGAAAATGGACTGGACTGGACTGGACTGTCAGTGTGTGAATCAGGTTCTTTCTGTGATGCTCAAACATTATTAAAAAGAGCTGGGGTTATTTTCTATGGTCCATACAATTGGGCTGTCTTGTGCAGATCAACGAATGGAGGCTAAAACCAACAGCTACAACGATCAATAGTTCCCTTCAAGACACACAAGAGCACTCTGGGTATCCATCAATCTCCACAGTCAGACAGGAAACTAACCACAAACTGGAAATAATATCTACATGGGTAGTTGGCGCCTTGTTGTCGCAACAACATATGCAACTAACTATACAGTACATTACAGTACTTTACAGTATATTTTACAGTACATTAAAAAGACACCCAAAAAAAATGTCGTGTGCTTCCTTGTTTGTAACAAAGAGTAACTGGGATGTTGTTTCTGGGATGAGACACTGCTTTGTGGATTTTTTTTTAAGCAAAAACTAAGATGCTACAACTAAAACTCTGAAAAGGACTAGATATGCCTGGGGTAAATGGAAAAACTGAGCAAACCCTACAAGCTATAGTTCATGCAGTCAACATGAGCTGCACTGCGGTAAAAACACTCAATCGGCACAAGATACACCTTCCCAATTTGGCCGTCTATTCAAGATGCAACAAAATTTCCCATCCCTCCCTCTGCCTCTCAGTGCTACTGCTACCCTGTGTCTGTACTGCAGAATGTGCTTTCAGGGCCCCCACTGCCCGAGCATCTACCTGTGGCTCTGGTTAAGAGGGTTAAAGATGTTGCTCATCACTCCATCAAACCTTTATGTAAACATATCTGCAGGGAGTGATAAGCTCAGAGCCTAGACGCAAAATCCAACTATGTTCTGTTGCTGTGATAAACATAAAATAGTCAGCTGACTGACTGAGATGTGGGTTTTTTGTGATTGGGGCCTTTAAGGACATGCATTTCAACTCATATGTAATGAGAGTTTAGGAAAACAGAATCCCTGTAATCTGTAATGTGGTGTAATACAACAGTTCTCTTATAATCATTATTCCTCTATTCTAAAATTGCCCCATGGAGTTTTTCCTGTTAACTTGCATAGTTTCTGTTTGCATTTAGTGTTACTCATCAAAATTCATTGTCTGTATCCTTGAAGCCTGGAAACCTTGTACGTCCTCATAAATGGTGATTTTAAAGTGTTTTAAATCCTACAAATGGTTTCCCCCAGATTTGCTGTGATTTACACCATTTCTAGGAAAATTACTGCCACCTGTGGATCAAAACAGGATCCCACTCATCCTTTCCTTTAATAC
Organism: Chaunax sp. Z400; assembly: GCA_037577475.1. NCBI lineage: Eukaryota > Metazoa > Chordata > Actinopteri > Lophiiformes > Chaunacidae > Chaunax > Chaunax sp. Z400. Next base: position 7,753,201 of record CM075196.1, read on the forward strand.
CAGCGATATCTACACATTTCTTTTGTTGTTAATTTAGCACATAAGCTAAGTAGAGCCAAATTACAAATCACATTCATTTTGAAGACCCTTTGGGTGTCACGGAGAAGGGAAATGTTCATAATTTTAATTTTTGGTTATAAGGCTTCACATCACCCTTAATGTTTGGCATGCAGGAGTTGTGGAAAACCCTAAAATAGCCAGGTGTTTGCAGACAAGCTGAAACCTTATGAGTGATTATGTGAGAATGCAGAGGACACAGTCGTTGTGTTCAGAGACGCATTGAGAAAAACATCAGGGTGGTCAAATGTAACACTTATCTTATCACATGCAGGAGCTGGAATATTGATGTATACATCTCTTTCCTATCTATTCTTTGTCCTTCATGCTGCACCCTGTTGCCTTGCTATGTATGTCCATTTTTTTTCTCATCATGGGAGGAGACTGGAATGGTTGGCTTAATGTGACTATTGTGTTAGCAAGTTCAGATAATTATGAATGAGGGTTCAACTGGGCCACATTCAAGACAATAGTGTTGGCAAATGAAAGAGTAAACAGGGAAGAAAATGATTAATTACATTAAAATGCAGATTGATTTTTTTTTTTTACTCTAAACGTCTTTATTTATTTAGAGTACTGTAGAGTCATATGGACACTATAACAAAATAAAGGAATATGTCTGTTATGTCTCTTCTCAGAACTGCAATTGCACTGATTTATAATTTATTCTGTTGAGAATAATTTCTTCTATTTCATAGACACTAATTAATCAATTCAATTAATTAATCTATTATATAGATTCACACCTACCTTTTTAACACTTAAGTTTTAGTCTTCAGATCCCTTTTCCCTATGAAATTTGTGATGTTATAAATAGATTTTCTAACCATCTGTACAGATATCTTACAGTTTTGTAGCAGATGTAATGCAGTCATAAAAGTTTAAATAGGTACTTATCCGTCAGCGCTAATGCTAACCAGCCCAAGCCCCCAGCCCACTTTCCCAGTCAGCCTTCTTCAGTCTGCCAGCCACTGAGCCGAAGCTAAAAGGTATGCCAAAGAAACACTTCGTAAAAATGCCTATCATCTATCACCTAAATCACACACAAACATTTCCTTGTTTTGTGACCGGTTTCCAGTGCTAATGCTGTGAACCGAATGTGTTTTTCCTCACACAGCTGAGGCGTTGTGAGAGCTGCAATCAGCGACTGCAAGCACAGCCCAATGTGGCCGAAGAGGATATGAAGCCGAGCCAAAACATGCACAAGGCAGACCGAATCTAATTAATGTTCATTAAAAGTTAAAGCAAAGGAAACGGCCAGGTTAATTTCTGCTACTGTGATTTAACAGCCTGATGATTCACATAAAACCTCTATTTTGTAGCAGTTGTGGCGCTCTGCTGTGTGCAGTGCTGTGCTCATGTTTAAAGAGGACAGACCAAACTGAGCCATCTGTCCTTACATTCTCACATTAGAGTAAAAATCTGTGGTCATCCATCACTGCCTTGTTAGGGAGGCAAGAAGCCAGAGGTGGGGAACATATTGCACCAACGTATTGTTGGAATGCCCTGACATAGGTTGAGGAAAAATGTAGATTTTTGCAGATCTATGTTGCAGACTCATATAACCTGCAATCTCTCCTATTGTGTGATTGTGAATTACACCACGGCCCTCTGTCCGCTCTGTCCTGGCTAGCTGTCTCTAGCCATCTGTGGCCCCTCTCACCTTTGACCTTAGCAGAGGTCAACACAGGTCAGGCATCTCAAGTTTGGCTATTGTTTCAGATGAGCGGGCAGCGTCTGTCTCAATCCCCAAAAACTCAGGCACATGCACAGTTTTATCTAAAGTGAACAAGAATTCTGGAAATTCACACTTAATGGCCGGCCTGTGCTGCACAAAAAATTAGACAACTGCTAAAAATCTGTTCTATCCTAACCAAATAAACATACATAGAGAAAGAAATGTTTGCATAGTGCAAGGGGAACTATCCAGAGACATCATGCAATATGTTAATTGCTCCACAAGAGGGAAGGCGAGGGGCCATGAAAACTGTGGGTTATACAACCAAACAGATACCAAAACAACTCGACAAAACACCACAGAAAAGTTGTCTGCAGAAATCACACAAAGAAGCAACCATGAACCAGCGAGGGAAAACACTCAAGGTTTTCCTCTTCACTTAGCGGTCATACACGTTTTGTTTCTCCATCACCTCTTCACCGCTTTTCTTTTCTAGCCTTAATTGCAGTTTACAGGGAAAGGGTAATCACTTGTGAAACAGGGCGTGTTATTTTTTTACCCAGAGTGTGAATCCTAAGCAGGCCAATCGCCAGCTCCATCGCTCCATCTCTCCGCTGGCTGAATCCTAATGGCTGGATAGAGAGAAGGAGCGCAGGGAGCGGGGAGAGAGAGAGAGGCTGACAGCGGGGCTTGACATGGGCATTAAATCATGCCCCGAGGAATCCTCCATCCACAGGCTCCTGACAGCCGCGCTGTCATCATGGCCAGGCCACTTCCTATGCCTCTTGACAACACTGGAGCAGAATTAGTCAGAGCATCAGATGTAAATTGGTGCTGTTCAAGGATGATAATGAGCACCAAGATACATGTCGGTGTCACTGACGGGACGCCATCATGATTGGCTGTCCCTCACACTGCGCTCCATTAGGTCTAATGGTATTCAGGCCAGGTATGGGCGGAAGGCGGGAGGAGGAGGGGGAGCAGGGATGGACAGGGAGAAAGTTTTCTGTTGTGATCAGTTTGCACCATTTGAGCGTGTTGAACCCTGTGGCCAGAGAGGACATATACACGGGGGCCAGGGAGCCAGCAACAATGACAACAACGTACCGACATGCTAATGCCATGCCATGCCATGCATGCAGATCAGATGAGATGAGATGAGATGAGATGAGATGAGATGAGATGAGATGAGATGAGATGAACCAAATGTCCAAAAATGGTACCAGTTTCATCCCAGTCTGAACCAAGTCACTTCCAAAATCTTCCTGCCCATTCAGTAGAACTCTTAGCTCACTAGTTTTCAGGCTCTCACTGCAGTATGCATGCATACAGTGTGTAGAGCTTGCTCACATAATGCAGTAATATTTGCCAGTGTGCCATTTTCCCTGCCCATGCTGAGGATGAGCCAGCCAAAGCCTGCCCCAGATGCATACATTTCCCATAATGAGGCAGGTGGCCTCGACAGACGGCTCGGTCGTATATGGGTGACACTGTGTACACCGCAGCTCTGGGCACCTGACTGACAGACATTGCCAGTCCCTTCCCTCCTCTGCTCCTCTCTTTCCTCTCTTCCTCTTTCTCTCTCTCTCTCGCTACATCTCTTTTTTGCTCTTCCTCCTCCTCTCTCTCGCTTTCCCTTGTTCGCTCTCTTTTTCCGAGTTTGTGCAAGTGTGTGTGTGTGTGTGTGTGTGTGTGTGTGTGTGTGTGTGTGTGTGTGTGTGTGTGTGTGTGTGTGTGTGTGTGTGTGTGTGTGTGTTTCTGCTGCTTTGTTTCACTGTGGGTTTTGGGTAAATTCCTCCGCTCCACGGCAATTTCAAATGAAGATAGCTGAAGGTCATTAATTGAACTGCCGTCTCTGTAACAGGGTAAAACTCGCTGTAATTAAGAATGAATAAATAATTGATTATGTATATTTTCTTGTAATTGGCTCCTCGTTACCCTTCTACATGCTGAATGCTAATTGATGCTGGGAGTTAATTATCATTTCACTGTGAAGTTAGCAGTTTATCCAGAGAGATGCTGAAGATGAAGCGTCAAGGCCCCATCATGGTCATTTCTATAAGAGCTAAGGTCAAGTCAAAAAATTGCCAGAAAAAAAGGAGGAGTGGTCAGAACATGGAGTGATCCAAATGCCCCAGCAGCCACCTAATTGAGTGTTTAGCAAACTAGCAGAGGAAGTGGTAAATGGCAAGGATTAAGCCAGAGGCCCTAAGCAAGATGATCTATTAACAAGGATTCCCAAAGGCCTAACTAAAGACTCCAATCTGAACATCGGTCTAGCAACGGAGGCTGTTAGCTGATTAAAAAAAAAATCACACTTTCGGATAAAATTACTCAGAGCAAGACACACTCACTACTAATTTTAATAAAAAGTCAGTTTGAAGATGGTGGACATCCATCTAATAAAGGTGGAAATAAAGCAATTATCCTCTTTTTTTAAGTGTTTTTGAAATGCTCTCACTTTTTGTACAATAAAATAAAAAACATTCCAAATGAATAGTGAAACACAGACAGATTCTCACTCGACATACATTTTCCTTTATGGTATTTCAACAATTCTGTTCTTTAGTCCGTGATTTAAATCGAGACACAATCCTATGCACAAAGTAGGGAGCTTTATTGCTGCAGAAAAATGAATAAAGGTTGCATTTCTTCTTTTTGGTCATTATAATTTTAAACACCATGGATCATACTTTCCTTGTAAGGAAAAAAAACAGATTTTTAATTTTAATTCATTCATATCAGTTTAACTTTAAATATTGGAGTGTGAGAGTAAGAGAGAGAGAGAGAGGGGGGAGAAGTCTTCTGCTTGCTCAGTAAGAACACAGACAGCCGTCGCCTTGTGTGTCAGGCTTCCATAATGGAGTCTTAACGTGTCCAGCAGCGAACAAAGACCAGAGACTCTACACCTCTTCACACTGCTTGCCTTACAGGACCCTTTCTGTCTGTCTGTCTCACTGACTGAGGTGTCCTCTGACTTGCCTGAATTAATTTTCTACAACAGGTCAGGCCTAAGGCAGCTGTGTCAGCATTTCATGAGCACGGTGAGGACTGTGGATTTTAGAACGTCCACATGTACTCTGACAGTCCTGTCAGGGAACTAGAGGGCAGAGATGCTCCTCATCTCCTCATACAAAAGTCTGTGTGATCAGCTGCCTCCCTGGAACAGCTGGAAATGCTCACTTTTGCAATTTCAAGCACTGCTGGAATACTGCAGAGATAGATTCGTGTGGCAGCAATGGTAGATAATAGCTGGGAATTCATAGACCACTCAAACTACAACTAAATGAGTCTGATAGCTCCTACTTTGGCTAATTTGTTCATTATTGTCTGTGCAGTAAAATCCTTCTGTGTTCCTAGAAAAACTAGGATCCAGTGTTGTTGCTAGCTTACAGCACCAGACAGCTGTGTTAGATAGAACAGCAGCAAGCAACATATTTTTATTTTTTTTTGTTTTTTTCTTTGAACACTCCTTCCCTTGTGTCCTCCCGCTGCTTCTGCATGTTTAATGTATCAGTCATTCAGGTAGGGAGTGACTTGTATGGCATTGTCTTTTAGAAGCGAAGAAATCTCTGTTTTCCAACTGCTGCACCAGGTGTAACTGAAATTGACAAGTCTTTCGATACATGCAGGAAATATGTTATTGGAAGAGACAACCTTTATTCTGCAGAACTTTACATCACACACGATCTTGGCCGAGCGCTCTGATCTGGATCCCTCTGTGGATAAAGGGGAGGAAAGGGCTGCACGTGCATGTGTGCGAGTGTGTGCATTAAATAAATAACTCCAAAGACAAATCGATTAACTCAGAAGCGTAGAAGTTTTCTGGCGAAGCTAGGCAAAAAAAAAAGAAAAAGTTTTATTGAACTACCACAATAGAAACACTATATTAAATGCAGGACTATGATTGTACACACTGCTGCTGTATGCATCAAATATAATGACTTCAAAGTTCAGACTGTAGCAGGCAGTGAGCTTTGTATAATTCAATATTATCTCACAGTTTGAATAGGGTTTTGCAGGAACAAAGCATGTGAGCAAAATGCTGGGAGAACAGTCAAAGATTAAGAGACTAAAGGGAATGATGGATGCAGGCAAAAGGCCATACATGCAGCAAGAGAAGGCGTCACAGAATAATTAGCAATGTCAAAAAAGACATTTCTCCACCCCTACAGTATATGTATACAAATTACAGTGATCATAATCTGAGTGAATGTTATTTAAGCGGAATAGGGGAATAAACTGCTAGCTCCCTGGACTCTGGACCTAGCCTGGCCTGGCCTGACTAACACCTGGACCAAGGCCTGAGCTGCTGTGGGGCAGGTGAACCAGGCAGGAAATGAGAGGATGCTGGTCCTGGAGGAGTGACATGACTTGGATCTACACACAGCATTTCAGTCCAGGATGTTTGAACATATCGTCATTCAGTGAATGCACACTGGCTTTTTATTATTTGCACATCTCTGTTGGAATCTGTCAGAGCTCCTCTGGACCTGATCATCTTCCTAGGATGTGTTCTTTCTGGCCTGGTGTGTGTGAATTTATTTTGGACTGGACTTAATACGTCTGAACACAGGTCAGGCTGTTTGAACTTGCGCACGGTGTGGCTCTTTCCATCCAAGGCTCTCACACACACACATACACACACGTTTTCACTTTTTCTCTTGGTCTTTCACTTGTTCCCTTGTGGCCCTTCATCCCTTTGGATTTTGCATAACCGTTGGGGGAGTGCCAAACTTGGCTGAGCCTGAGATGCTGATACAGTAGAAATCTATACTATCGCTTTAATGAGTACACACACGCATGCACATGCACACACACTTTCCACTGCTTGGCTATTAGGGACCAAGAACAGGAGGAAAACTATTTGAAAGTGAATTTTAGATTTCCGGTTGTGGAGCTATGCCTGGGAATGGCAGCTGAGCAGAGGTGCAAGCAGTGCGTAGACACACACACACACACCTCATACACCACACTGTTTCAGCTCCAGTTGCTCTCGCACACAGCATGTTTGATCAAAAGAGGCCAACGGCTGCCGACCATTATGCCAATGACACTTTGAGTAAGAGTCCAAGAGCGCAGCGACATGACAGCCATTAGGCATTGAAAGTGAGACTTTAAAGGAGGGCTGAAGGACAACTGTCAGTTCAGAATCAAAGGCAGAGAGTGAAATCTTCATAATGTATTGCACTGGAAAATTCCTGCACTAGCTGTCTCTCTTAACCACTCATTCAAAAGTATCCCGTACACAGCTTGCCATTCAACTCTCCCAAAAAAAACATGAAACAGCCAGGAACAAAGGGTTGATGAAGCGAGTTCAGAGGCTGGAACTCTGTAAATGAAAGCGAACAGCAGTGTGGGCCATTGTGCAGGTGGTAGACAGATCATTAAGGATGGGGCTGGATTACTGTCAGAGCAGAGGACTACTAGCTAGCGACTCCAGTAGTGCACCTCTGTTCATCCCCAGCTTAGATCCTGCTGACAAATGTGACTGAACCAGTATGGCAGCACAATTAGAGTAATGGATTACACTCTGACACTTTCAAAGACGTGTGAAACTTTTTTTAAAAGGACCAGCGGATGCTTTGTCACTACACGTCCAAAATAAAGCTATGTGTGTTCAAATTGCTACAAAGCTCGAAAATCAATAAACTGTAACAAGGCAAAGTCCCTGTCTTCCAGTTTTGATTTGTCCACTCATTGTTAAAATTGACAAAAGAGGGCGGCTTCTGTGTGTTGCTTTAGCGATTTTCATTGGGGAAATCAAGGCCCGCTGGCACTGACCGAACACTCTGCTGCTCTTCCAGCTTGGCAGAAAATTGCCACTAATGTGTCTCTCTGTCGCATAATCAAGGATTTCACACTCTAAATCTTTGATCTGGGAGAACCCTCTCGGATGGGAGAACCCTCCAACCGCTACCGCACACAAGCAGTACACAGATCTCTGATCTCCATCCAATTAATGATGTCAAATGAGTGTGTTTACAGGCTCATTAGATTACTGCTGCAGAAGACGAGCACCGCCCTGCATCGCCCAACACACACACACACACACACACACACACACACACACACACACGTATGCTCACCCTGACCAAGACTCTCTCGGCCTTGACACAAGCCCTGGAGGCAAGCCTGATGGCAAAGCACCAAAGTGCTACTGCCACCACAGTCAGTGCTGTGGCTCAGTGTGGTAAATGAGCCATGATGGCACAAGTCCACACACACACGCACACACACACACTCGATCGAGATATCCAGTCCAGCTGGACCGGGTTGGAGACAATTCAGGATTGGTTAAGCTGCAGCCAAGCAAATCCTCTAAAGAGCTCAAACCGCCCAGAGACACAGGCTGAGGCCAAGGCCTGGGGACAGGCTGACAGGTGTGTGAATCTTAGTGGAGTTTCAAAGTAAAGGGGGCGCAGACATGGATGATGGATGGTAGAAGAAATAGAAAACGTGAAGACAAAGTTGCAGAGCTCATCAATTCCATCCAGGAATGAATATTTCATTTATCAATCAGTCAGTTCTCCCTTCACAACAGCTTGTTACCTTTCAAAGCAGCATGTAGCCTTAAAGAGGGCCTGCTTTGAAGAGCTGTGGACAACATGCAGGCTGGGTTCAGTACATCTTTACTGCCCCCTACTGGGACGGAGGTCAGCCTCAACCCCCAACTGAGAGCGCCACGACCCACGCTCTCACCTTAGCCCTCGCCAAGGGGCTCGATCAGGCCTTTCGCTAATTATGACGCTAATGAGAAGAGCGAGTATCAGAGGGTTACACGCGGACAGGAAGATGGTTTTGACACACTGCTTCAATTACAGAGCAATCTGTCTTTGTAGCACCCAAAGACGAAAGGATTTGAGAGGAGACGAAAGGATGAGAGAGTAAAGGGAGGAGGGGGGGCAGATACGGCCTCTGTAATTCATATTTAATATCTGCATCTGTGTTTCACAGCACCTAGCAGGCCACCAGTGACGTAATCACCTCCTTAATTGGGTAGTAATGATTGTTAATGCATGAGTCATGTGCAGCAACATCTCCCATTAGAGGGAAATCTCAACTAAATGCACCAACTTGACAAGAATAAGGTCAAAATTCAGATCAAATTCCGTTGTGAAGGACCGACTTTGAGTTTTATTTATGGACACAGTGGACATATTCCACTATGCTCGGCGAGTCTGGTAGTTTTCCCCTTGAGTAATGCAGCAAGAGAGATCATTTCCTGACAGTGTGCCTGACACTGTGACCTCAGCTGGAGTGACATAACCTGCGTCGGAGAGTGCTGGCTCAGCAAACGCCACTCAAAACAGTCACTTAAAAACATCACAACACTCGCTCGCCCTGAGGAAAACACTCAAATACACAGTTACACACACACGCATACTCACAAACCAAGAAGTGACACTGACAGTGACAAATACCTCTTTCAGGTATCAGCCAGTCTGCACACATGCACACCAGTAGGAAGTACACAAACAGGGGAGAAGTGACACACACACACACACAACAGCCGGGGCAGGCACATTACTATTCTATTGAGGTTTAGCAGCACCACCTTCTCCTTCCACTGGGAATTCGATAAGCAGGAAAATCACTGCATTTTTCACTCACACGCACACACACAAACACACACACATATCCATGATTATTTCCTCTTCTGCTACCTTCGTCTTCCAGTCTTAGCCCCAAAATTTCCTCCATCCTGTTCAGAAAAAACATTACTGGTGGCAAAAGTCCTCTAAGGCTTGATCATATTAGAGTCATTACAGCTGAGGCGGTTTTTTGTTTTGGCCTGTATGTTTTAGCTCAGGCATCTTTTTTCTATCCTCTGGTCCTCTCTTATCTCGTTACACACTCTTCAGGCTTTGTGGTTAAATTATGTATTAAGGTCAATGTCAAAACATGGAAGATGTGTAATCTGCAGGGAGTTTCCTTTTATTCATTATTACAGTGAAGGCTGAGCACAACTGTCAGCCAGCCATGGTTGTGCACAGCATGGAAGCTTATGTGCTCAGCAGGGCCCCACCAAGCCTCTCTCCCTCGCTCTCCTCTCCTCTTCTCCACCTATCCCTTGCCAACCAACCACAAACACACACATACACACATTCTCTTCATCCCTCTCCCCCTTCTTCCCCTCCTCCTGCTCCTCCCAGACGGACCCCTGATAGATTTACCCAGCTAACCCGTCTCACTTTGGGATCTCCCTCCTCTTCTTCGAGAGCTGTCAAGTGCAGCTATATGCCGATGTCATAAATCTGAAGGAAAAAAAATGTGCACACCAGAGACCAAGAGGAGAGAGAAGGTAGAGGAGGAAAGAAGGGGTTTGGTGGGGGAGGAGGAGGGTGTCATGCCATGCACTTGTGGTTTAGGGAATTTGTCTAATCTGGAATCATGTCAGGATACAGAGAGGCTACGCAAGGTATACTCCCTCTCCCCCTCCCATATGTATCCACGCTTGTACGCGAGCGAATGAGAAGAAGAAAACCAAGACGACGACGCAGAGAGAGAGGCTGCTGTTGTGTTCTTTGTTTTAATTCAAGGTAAACTTGACGTTATGTGTTGACAGGACAAGCTATCAGGGCCTCCGATTCTGCTGTCCTCCTCAGGGATTTGGATCTGGGGGGTTTGCACCTATACCTCTCTCCTGTCTCACAACAGCTCAACACTTGACCCCTTGTTTTCTCAATTGCTGTCAGTCAACGTCAAAACCTCTTTTTCACGTCAGATGTGTTCTGACAGCTGTGGCACAGCCAGCTTTGAGGTGCGCTGGGTGCCTTTAACCTTACTAGGCTTGCAGATCTCTACCTTTAAAGGCTCATTGGGGCGGGAAATGGCTTGATAAATCTGGTCCAGCTTTGTTCCAGCCAGTGTAATTATCTCCCGATTAGATTAATTCAGTTAGGCCCCAGTCGCATTTGTAATAGTAACAGCATTCCTCCAAGGAGACCACTCTGTCATGTTAACCGTTACACAATTATGTGTGTAAGTGATAATAACTGATGTTATTATCAACCATGAGACACGCAACAAAAGCAGACATGCTGGAGTGAAACAGAGGAGAGGAGAGGTAGAGTAAGAGAGAGAGAAAGGGCACAGGACAAATAAAGCGAGGTTACATGCTTTTTCTATTCCAGACCAAGTGAGTGATGGAGAGAGGTTAAGGTACTCTAAGGCACTCTCAAGAAAGCAAGGAGACCAAGGTTGGCTTTCTTTTGAATTAAGCACACACCTACACTCAACCTTCCTCCTCGCTCTCTATCTGTCTCTCTCCACAGGCCTCTCTCCTGGTGGTTGCATCTTCTCTCTCTCAACCTCACGTGTTGTGCTTAGTAAAATGCCTCCTGACTGGTGGGCCTAATTACTGGGTCTTCGCTGACCCGCGCCAGGCCGAGGCTTCGTCAAAACACTGATTCAACATGAGCCCTGCACCGGCCAGCACCTCACACTAATGAACACTAATGAATAATTATCACTGGCTGGCTGGCGCACCGGCCCACTGCAGGGACACATGTTAACACACCCACTTGTGGAGCTTTAGGAGAAGCGTAGAGGCCCTTCCCAAGGAAACAGGCAACTCCGTTCATGCACAGGTTAATGCAGGAATATGCAGCTCTCCCTAAAGGGATGCAGGGGAAAGCATGCAAGTTCTCAAGGTTAAACAAAAGTAACACAGAATGGACTGGAGTGCGCCAATGCCTGCTAGGCCTGTTTTGATTTTCGTGATCTGTGTAGGGTTTAATGTAAATCGGGGCATGATGTGGGAGATGATGAAGGATAACCAGAGGATCACAGAGTGTGATCACGAGATTAATTGTTGATATGATGAAACGTATAGCGTAGTGTCACACAACTGAAGCAATGACCTTCTGACTCTTCTTCCTCCAGCTGCAACCGTAGGAACGCTATGCTTCAATAGGACTGTGAAGGGCTGCTTATAGGACTTCAACCCAGGGAATTGTGGTGACTGAGCGGATGTAAGTCAGCAATCATCATGAAACATCAAAACATCCTGTGTGAGGAAAATATATTGGCAGCACTGGGATGATAAGATAATTTGATGCATGTGGACAAAATTCATTCATTCTGTTGCCTCTTATCCTGTGCAGGGTCACGGGGGGCTACACCCTGGACAAGTTGCCAGTTCATCGCAGGACCACATAGAAAGACAAACGACCATTCACACTCACATTCACATCTACAGGCAATTTAAATTCACCTGTAACACATGGTTGTTTTTATTTTTGGTGGTGGGAGGAAGCCGGAGAACCCGGAGGGAACCCACGCAGACACGGGGAAAACATGCAAACTCCACACAGAAAAGTCCCAGGTCCTCAATGGGATTTGGAACCCAGGACCTTCTTGCTGTGAGGCAACAGCGCTACCCACTAAGGCCACCGTACTGCCCTCAATAAATATTGATATATCTATTTTATGTATATCCTGTATACATCGCTCCATGGTGACAGTGCTGAGCTATGAGTACTTGTACTGTACTCAAACATTTGCATTTTCCTATTTCTTAAATATTACTACTCTGCTACATTTTAGAGGGAATGTTGAACCATTTGCTCCTTTTATTTGAGTGAGTTAGTGATGAGAGACTTTTAAGACATTTCATACAAAAACATGTGATGATCTTATGAAATATGATGTATGATGTACAATAATATAATACACATAAAGATACACAACTTTGAAAAAGACCCTTCTGCCTTATGAGCACCTCTACATTTGATACTTTAAGCACATTATAATGATAATACTTGTGTACTTAGTACTTGCTACTAGTTTTACTGAAGTACATTTTTGAATGCAAGACTTCAAAATATGTTCAAATAGTGGTGTAATTAAATCTGCTGAAGTAATTAATCTGATTACTTCCTTCAAACTGTTCCTGAGTTTGATGCGAGGATATTCTGTCCTCGTATGGCTTTGGAAGAAAGATCAAACACATGCCATTCATATGAGCCTTAAATTCTGGCCAAACTCTGTTCTACAAATAAAAAGCAGAGAAGAGTCCCCCCCACCACCACCACCACCAGCACCTCCACCATTATATTACTGGTGTTAACTCACAGTCATAGCAGCGATATTTGTCTAGCACATTTTTGGATTAAATAACACCAAACTATACCTAATACTGAGAGTGAGTGTGAGTTCTGACACTACTTTTCCCCCTTGTGAGGAAATGTAAAACTTCTTGGTGTTATTTTTCTCCCCACCGTTTGTTCTTTTGATCTGTGTGTACATTATCTCCAGCCCTTTGAATTTCAATTTCACTGTCATGTAAGCTCTTTTCATCACAGCCGACGGTTGCAGCTCTAATAATATTCAACTTTTAGGTCACAGTGGAATGCTAATTAGATTGCTATTTTAATTAATATGTCCCTGCAGGTTTCCATATCAAATCAGTTTTAATGCTGTATCGTGCACTTTGAGCCAATAAATTACAATGAAGCCCCAAAATAAAACCACTTCAAAAAAGGATGATTTTAAGGTGTACAGGAGCAGCGCTCGTTTGAACTGTGTTTACATAAATTGCTTATTGTTGCTTAATAAACTGCATAATATTAACCACATTGGGTTATGTTTGAAACTGTTTCAATAAGCCATAATGGGTGTTTCTGTTTCCTACTAATAAATCCATACATGAACCTGCTCACAAGATAAAAGCCTCAGCTTAGCTGGTTATTTTCAAGGGCAGGACAGTGTTAAATGTGCTTTAAACAGAAGGAGATATGTGTAGGTGTTGTAATATTACAGACTATGAGTGTGTGTGTGTGTGTGTGTGTGTGTGTGTGTGTGTGTGTGTGTGTGTGTGTGTTTGTGTGTGTTTGTGCGTGTGCTGATGCTGATGGCATTTAAGAACTTAAAATTACTTCACCTTCCATCAGTGCATCATTTGCCTGTCAACATTTCTATGTATGCGTGTGCACCTGCATGCCCATATATCTGCTTGTGTGCGTGTGTGTGTGTGTGTGTGTGTGTGTGTGTGTGTGTGTGTGTGTGTGTGTGTGTGTGTGTGTGTGTGTGTGTGTGTGTGTGTGTGTGTGTGTGAGTTACCCTGAATCCTCAAATGGTTGTTTTGTCCTGCAGCTCAGGGTGTCCCATTCATCATGTTGAGAGGGAACTGAGGGGCCTGGGATATGAGCACTGCTGTATTCCTCTCATAATCAAAGGTCATACTGGGGTCCAGTGTTCAAATTGCTTTACTTCACAGGAAGAAAGACGCTCGTGCACACACACACACACACACACACACACACACACACACACACACACACACACACACACACACACACACACACACACAAATTAGTTGTCATGCCAGAATAATGCCACACCAAATCTGTTGTTCTGAAACTGGTATCAATCTAAACCTGGTTTAGTTGTTCAGTTTTGTAAGGTTGTGTATTTTCTATGACATTGTTCGGTAACACCTGCATAACAATAAAATGAAGCATCTTTCAGTGACTTCTGAATATATCTTTTCTCTTTAATTCTCCATCTTTATGTCTTTTGTTATACTTTTTCTGAAACACTAGGATTAAAATAATGTTTTTGTCCTATGTTTTGCCCGATATATCAATCACTGCATTATATTCACAACCCGATTCTTTGTGTTCAACCACCTAAGAACAGGAGAGCCAGGCTTTTGCACACTAACAAAAAATTGATATTCATGAATGGGGACGGGGGGAGAAACTATTTGGATATTTATTATACTTTAAAATGAAGTGATCCACATTTCTGCTGCCTGTGAGGTAATTAATGTGGGGAAATCTTGAATTAAAGATGTAAATCCTGACACTTTGGCAGGGGGGCCGGTAAGGGACAGTGGTCTCCAAGGTCTAGATTATTCTTAGCGTATACCAATTAACACCATGTATCTTCTTTTATGTTCACTTCAATTAAGAGCCTTTACAATTTTTAAGTTCTTTTCTTCTCAGTAGTTAGAGAATGTCAGCGACTGATCAAAGGCTCTAGCTGCCGTCCATGCACCATAGGTAATGCTGCTTTGCATAAAGAAATCTGCATATTGCTAAGAAGGTTTTCATTTCATTTTGCATGAATTACAGAACCAGAGATGCAGGAGTAGATTGAGATGTGGAGGTGTGAACGTGCAGATGTAGACAAACACACCAGACAAAGCATTCAGCATTGAATCGTGGAATTTCTTTAAATCTTGGAGGATTTTGATTTTAGCATCATGATGGCAATGTCAAGATGAAACGGGCTAAGACCAGTTGAATGAATGAGTAGGATTTTTTTTTTTTTTTGGAGTTCCCTGTTGTAGTTCCAGCTGTTGGGATTGTAAAAGAGAACAGTTGCGCAAGGCTTCTGTTACAAGCTGTCGCTCACTATTAAGAGTGTTAATAACATTCAAGAGTGAGCACAGCAATGTTAGCACCCAATAACTCCAGCTCCTGAAATAATCAAACCCTGATTTATGTGGGTGATTTTGGTACAACTGTCTCACAAAGCTTTGCTTGTTTTCTAGATCACCATCTTTTAAGAGGCCTGCAAATCAGACGGGGCCTAATAGGCTTCTCCTCTGCTCCACTGCTTTTCTCATTTGTTTCTCTGCCCTTTCTCCTTTCTTTGTACTACTTCTGCCTCGGGAACTTCTACACTACGTTCTCATTTGGTTCAAATAATTCAGACAGGCTTGTTTGGTGTGCCTTTGTGAAAGCGTGAGCAAATCTGAATGCATGTGCCTGTATCTACATGTATGTGTATTTGCCCACCTCTCAGCAAGTGTGGAGCCTCTTTATACTACAGTGAATAGATGCAATAATGACAAATAACCTGTTTGTTTGCGATAATTACTGCTACTTAATTCCATTACACTTTCAGCTACCAATAAATCAATGAGCAAATGAACTGACGGGCTATGAGGAATAGCCATGCGGTGTGTGTGTGTGTGTGTATTTATTATTCTATTGATAGTCCACCAATGGTTGTCCTGGAGGTATCGAATGCTCTTTAAGCAAAGTGCTGACATCATAATGAAAGGCCGCCACAAACCGGCCGGCTGTGTGGTTTGGGAGCTTCGGGCTAAAGAGACGGACATCCTCTGAAGAAGAAGAAAGGCAATCTTCAAAGTCAATACTGCAACCAAGTGCTCTATGTGGTCGCAGTTAGGGCACATTATGAAACTACAGCGCCTTACACAAAACACACACAGTGGATGCACTGATAGAAGAGAAATTAATGGTAATGGTGCTGCAGTCAGAATAATTATATGATCACGATAAATAATGTGTTCAGTGGTTTCTTTAGACATGCACAAGTACCCATGACTTGTTTTGAAATCTGTCAGTTTAACTGAAGCCTTTCCTGCTCCACAAAAACAAAAAAACTAGATTAGTGGAATATATATTAAAATTGACATTACATGGAGTCTATTTTTAAATCTACTCCAATGCTCTTTCACCTCAGCGAGTGTGCTTCTGTACCTGACTTTTGTAATGACAGTATATTTAATCCATTGTTCGTGACTTCATAAAAAAAAAAAATTTAAAAAAATGAAGGCTTGGCAAATTCAAACATCAAAACATTAAGTTGGGTGCTATGTCTGTGCAGCTGTGGGTTTTCATAACCCAAGTGTCTCAAAGCATTATTAACAAAAATCCTTTGCTCAGCCTTGCATTTCCAGGGCCAATAAAAGCAGCATGAGGAGGCTACACTGGATATGATACAAAGCATACATACATAGAACAGACAGCCATCTAGTGTTGGAAAGGAGCAGATGCATGAATACAGTGAAGGGGGAAGGCATTTCATTGCACATACATTGTGCTTATACCTTCATTTGGTTCTAAGGGCCACAAACAATGATGTTTTCGTTAGAACAGAAACACGGACAAATATCACTATAAACTAAAAAGCCTGCAATAATCACCAAGTTATTTGTTCTGTGTCATCATTACACCAACAAATTGGAAGAAAAACTCTTGCGCTTTTGTACTCTGGAACCAGGCACAGGCACAGGAGATACGCTAATGGTCAGAATACATCTTTTCAGCCCACACAGAACACAGCACACCCTGGTTTAGCCTAATGGCTAGCCTGCTGCAGGAGCTTAACCTCTTCCAGGGATACTACTGAAATAACAAGGCATTAGCACCTGCAGGCTGCGTCCACCTCTTTCACGAGAAACATCTCTTTTCTATTACCATTTGCCCTCTGTTTGCATTACAGCTGTATGCAACCAAAAATCAACAAATATTTTAAACAAATGCATGCAATTGTGTTCATATTGGGAGCATAAATATGTATTTGCTGAGCGTTCAAACAAAGACACAAAGGGAGGCCCAACCTGTTGTCGGCTCAGCCCCCTTTTTCCCTGCTGTGGAAACCCTGCTCCCTTAATAATCACACATCATTATGACAATAGATGTTAGGCAAAACACATAAGCCACATGCAAATGACACGAGGAGACAGAAACACTAGCAGACAAGCAAACATAAATACTGTACGCCATGCATATCATCACAGCTTCATAGATCCCTTCACCTCATGTGTGAAGATCTAAACCTTTTTGAGATTAAAAAAAATAATAATAATCTGACATATTTTTTGCAGTTTATCGCCTCGTTCCCCTGGCTGCTCTAAAAGTCTCGGGTCATGTAGCTCCACTCTGCTCCCGCAGACTTATCACATAATTGCTTTTCATTGATCCTGTCCGATCAAGTGCCTGATGTTCATCCTTTTCTGAGGCTGTCTTCCGAGCACTTCTGCCAGTCCTAATCTGAGAAGTGTGTCTCTTTTTCTGTGCCTATAATACAACCAGACACGAAAACAGAGAGACAGCAGAGGATTGTTTTCAGACAGTGTGAAACGGTTCCATCGAAAAAGCTCCATTTCCTTGTGCGTTAATGTGCTCACATGGGCACTTGCATTAAACGGGATATCTCCTGGCCTGTTGTCAGCTCCCACGTTGACCAGATGAGGATATTTATGCTCATGTTTAAATATTCTGAGTGCGCCGTGGATGGGTTGAAACAGTGAGAGGCTACGTAAAAAAAAAAGACAGCAAAGACAATCTGTGCGCCTTGGACAAGATAATGAGTCTATTTATTTAGGGCCCCGCTTGATAAGACAGTCAGGCTCATCCTGTAAGGTGAACCAGATCAAGAATTTGGGACAGAAACCTTAAGGCTCCTCCTAAAGATGAAATAATGTCAGCATCAGAAGTGAAGGCCAATGTGTGTTGGCAGGCGCTGAGCTGGACTTCAGAGGGAAAATACAGTTTGCATGACTATCAATGCACAACACATAACTCTGAATACATTTTCTTGGGCTTTTTTTTTTTATAATACCCTGAATCTGGACGACAGCCATGCGCCTGCACAGACACACACGCGCATAAAATTCATCTCTCTCCGAGGGGCTGTATCGCAGCATTGGTTTAGTATGCTGGCCAGTTCTCTGTAGAACCCAATCAATTTAGAGTTTTAAATCTGAGAGAGAGTGAGGAGACCATCTTTGGCACACATTAACAGAACACATTACTTCTCCTAAAGATGCCAGTTACTCCTTTTTTTTTTTTTTTTTGATGGAGCCATTGAGTAACACTGAACTGTCCTGTGATGCTCATTAAAAAAATATCACCACTGCATGTTCAGATATTTTTTTGCTCTAAATTGTGTGATTGGGTTACTTTAAAAGTAGTGGTCTAATTACAGTAACTCATGATACTGACCCATTTCTAAATACATGAAAAATGGTCGCCTTGTCTGCTTTGTTTCCATGTGCAGGTCTTTTACAAAACCTTTTCCAAATTCCTTCAAGAGTAGCTCCAAGTATCTGGTGTTAATGTACAACATGGTGAAACACATGAGACACTTAGCTCACAGTTTGTTCCCATTATCTGCTTGATCTATAAATTGTTTTGTTGTGGATGTAGGGAGACTATATGGCCATAAAAGCCAAAGCTAAAATGGCTCTTTTCAATCACTTCCAAGTATTTCACCCTATAAAACTGCTACCCTGCTGTACAGCCTAACAGCTAACCTACACTCCAGTGATGCAAAATCCAAAAACCTCTATGATCTATTCATCTCACTTCATGTACACTCAAACTGTTTCATATATATGGTGTAAAGCGGCAATCAACTACGCCATTGCCGACTCTGTTTGAGCCTTCCCTTGCCTTTTCCTGTGCATTATTCAGTCTTTTCCTGAAGTAACAGCCACCTTCTACATGCAGTCGCGCCGACCACTAACACGGCACACTAATATTATGTAAAAATGAATGATGAAATTCAAGGAGGCCAAATGAAAGAGAGACCAATGTGCACGCATGTGTGTGTGTGTGTGTGTGTGTTCAAAGGTGAGGCCTTGGGTGATGGAGAATAGGATTCCCTTACCTCCTATAAGTACAGGGGAGGATAAAAGCCAGCTCTAATGACCTTGGTATAATAAGGCCTTGCTGATTTCCATGATTTTCTTGCTTTTATGCCACAAATCTGCTTTTCCATAGGAGGGACAAGAAGGAAAAAGAGGGAGCTTTGTCTGGCCAAACATTAGCAGCCAACAACATTTTCCCAGAATCAAACACATGTTCCCATGTTCAAGTCATTATCCCAACGATTATTATCTTGAGGCAAATTAATAGATGAAACACATTTTTCTTAATGGGTTGGCCCGGTTTTTTTTTTCTGTTTTTTTTTTTTTTTTAGGTGACCACTTTATACATGTAATTTCCTTAATTCATGAAGTTATTTAGAAAATGAGGTAATGCTAGTTTCTTTTTATCTTGAAAGCAAAGGCAGCATATTGTCAAGGGCTGCTCAGTGCTGCTAATATGGCACAACGAAATGAAAGGCTTCAAAAGAGCTCTTTCACTTGGAGCTGATGTAGTGTTGTGACTGACCTCTAAATATGATTAGACTGTAGTAAACACAACAATAGCAAACAATAAACAACTGGTAATTGGTGTGATCCTCTCTTCCAACAAAACCTTTCTTGATTTGCTATAAATTATGAGCCTTAATGTGTGTGCATGCCCTTCCCCTCTGGGGATATCAAAAAGCTCCCGCTCCATCCTGATGGGCCTGTCTCATTATAGGAGAAATGGAGGCAAATGTAGGGAAATGATGTACAGTACATTCATCAGAATAACTGGCATTAACTCATATCTAATTCATACTGTCTGTGTGTAATGATATGAGATGATTGTACTCAAAATAAATACTGCGTATGTGTATGTGCATGTATGTCTGTGTGTGAGAGAAAGAGCAAGAGACTGGGAAAGGTGTAGCCCTGAAGCATCCCAGCTGAAGTGTGCCCTCTACAGGCAGCTACTATACATTCTACATTCTTCCATATCTATGTGTACCGGAGCTTTTGCGAGAAAAATGTACAGATTTTGAAAAATGCATCAAGGCTGAAGTTGAGATTTCTGGAGAGACAGCATATATCAAGCATACATCAGTCTGTCATGTATCTGTGAGCAGCCCTCCTGCTTAAGCTCTCCACCACATACAGTACATGCCACCTCTTGCATTAATATCTGATGAGAGAGAAATCCTCCAAAGACTCGAATGTGCAGAGGCATTGTTTCTCTTTTAAAAAATCATCTCAGATGGAAGGATCAAACTTCAGAGCATTAGCGAAGTGTCTCATGAAAGAAGTCTCCTCCTCTGCGGCTCCATTTCGTGCAGCATATTAGGAATCTAAATGTTGACTGAAGACAGTTTGATTCTCTGTCTGTGATTTTCTTAAGGAATAAAAACAGTGTAGCGTGTTTACAGTGTAGCCATGAAAGAGTTATGGGAAGGCTCATCACTACCCGATGCCATTTTGGGAGACGGAAAAGTGAGGTTCATACCACAGTTCATTTGAAAGCCATATCAAACAGAGAATGTTTAAGACCAAGATCAAAGAATTTTCTGGTCAAAAATATCACTAGACCAGCTACATTCTTGTAAAACTGTTACTTTATGCTAACAGTCATTTCAGCAGCGTCGGGCTATTATTGGAAATCAGACAGACTGAGCAATATTTACAAATCTATCCTGCCTCTTATAACGTAGGAGTGGGGAATATGCACAAAGGGTGCTGGCAAAGAAATCTAAAGTGATGTTTAAATCTGCCTGTAACAGCCAACAGCATGTGATGCTTCTCTCTCTGGTGAAACAAAGAAATATCCTTAAAAATAAGCTTTAAGGGCCTGGGAGGGTTGTACAATATTTCTTTGGGTCATCTTCTTGATATGGTTTTGCATCTAATGTAATTTACAAATAGGAAAATTGGTGCTTGAAATATCAAGTAGTTTCATATGTCTAAAAAGTTTTATTCATATTTTGTAGAAGATGTAGCCTATGAGAATTTCCCCACTGTGGGACTAATAAAGGAATATCTTATCTTATCTTATATTAAGAAATACAATGACAAGTATTAATGTTTTCAGTCCACTTCTAAAAATATTTTTTATACATATTTAATAATCAATTTTTTTTTACACAAAAATTGCTCATTTTTATTGATGGCAGGCAATTAGAAAGTACAAATATTATCATGTAAAACTGTATAAGAACATCTAAGATTAAGAGGGATTTTAATGCGGAGTGCAACATTCCTTAAACAGGGTGGAAAAATATTTCTCAAACAGACAAACAAATAGTTTCAAATTGTTTTCTGTCCACGGATAAATAGACATTATTTTTGCCCAGTCTGGATAAGAGAGGGAGATGACTGGGGAAGATGAAAACACAAATGTAGCTCTAAATGCTACATATGAAAGTTGTTGTAGAGAGGTCAAGTAATGTCTGCATCAATATTACTCTTACATTCATACTTAGATAAACGTTTTCAACACGCACAGTATATTATTAGGACAAATCCAAGCAATGTTAAAAAAGGAGTTCATGTAATTTGCTCTTTTTTTCTTCATTGTTTCTTCTTATTTGGAAGGAAACTGGACTTTTTGAGAAGATTTCTATGGGGATTTGTCTAAATAGTTAACAAAAAGTCAAAATGATGAGGTATAATTACACCCCAGACTCTTTGACATACCGATGTGTGTATATATCTGGTTCTTATTTCTGTATTTGTGTTTCATTTTAAGAGGAATCATACTGTACCTCTTTGCATGTAGCAAAATGCTTATCCAATCTAGATTTAAAATGAACAGTTTAGTTTACAGCATGTGTCAGTTTGATTTAGGAGAGCATGAATTATTCATAAAGTTTTCATGCAACCTATTCTATTACTTTTAATTCTAATCACAACTCACATTCTGTGTCTGTTTCTACTCATTTAAATCATTTCAGAGCCTTTTTCCAACTATTACCAAATGTATCATCTCGCGTACATCTGTATTTATGGAACAAAGATATGAATCCAAAAATCATCATCACTGAAATTAAATTTTACAATGATGTAACTTTCTTCCCAGAGTAATTTTTCAACAAATGCACACATTTGATTTTTATTCTGTATACAGAATAAAGAAATTTGTAAATTTGACAATTTTGTACAAACATATGTGTTTTTGTAAAATCATATATGTTTGTACAAAATTGTGGAAAATCTGTTAAAACAAAAAAAACAATCTTATATTTGAAGCTAATATGTAATTCATGTGTTTCTTTCACTGTCTTATCTCTGGCTTAGACAAAAATGTAAAAACTTAATCTCGTTGAAACTTCAGAACAACATTTGAACAAACAGATAAGAAAATAGTGGCAAAGCAAGCTTAATTGTGTCACTACATAATATTCATGTCTAATTTAAACAAATGTTTTAAATGGAAAAGCACCTATTATATGAAAACCAAAATTACAAACAGACTATTTGTAACTTTAAGAAACCCCAGGATCTCAAAGGTAAAGGCTTGGAGTGGAATTGGATGATGTGCAACCTTTGCAATGATAACATCTGGGATAGAGTATCACATTTTGTTTGAATGTTAAAGAGTAATAGGGAAAAATAGTTCCTAGAGTACTATTTAAACCATTCATCTATATCTAAATAAGTTTTTAATACTATAGGATAAGTCAAAAGTTACAGGTAAATTAGGTGAAATTAGGATGGGTAAATTCTGCATATGAATCTGGAAATATTTTTCAAGAAAGAGAACAAATAAGTATCTACACAATGAACCATACTTAAACCTTAAAATAACCATTAATTATGTCTATTCTACTATGTATATAGACTATGGTGCTGTCCGAATAACTCTACAGCACATAGCTACAACACAACACTTTCAACTTTATTTACTCTCCTTATTAGAGCAGATTGCTTATCGCCAACTTTACAGAGCACCCATATAGCATAGCTGACAGCAGTTAGGGAGAGCTGCACACATGAACTCCTCACTAACATTTTTCTACGCTAACCAGCTGTCCCCCTGTGGTTTCAGCCTCGGCCAAACCTTTGAAATGTCCTTCAAGGCATGAAAAAACAACATGCACACTGCTTTGGGTAAAATCCTATTTGTACACTGTAATTGCACTTTGAAAAGTTGCGAAAGTTTAAGGTTTCAAGACCTTCACTTTTTCTCCTCTCATTTCTGATATTGATTAGGCTCTAAAACACATGTTTCCAAAACACATGCTGTTCTAAAGAACAAAGGGGTTTCGCATTACGTGCTGCCCCTCAGACAACTTTTAATGCTTCAGATTTGATTTGCTGGCGTTATCAAGGGAAGCAATCAGGAGAATTCAGTCAATAATTTTCACAACCGTGAAACCAACATTAATTTGCTCTAAACAAAAACGCTCCAGGCACGTTGAATGTGGTCATTAATGAGATAGCGTTTTATGGTGATAGGTATCCGTAGGGTCCTTAGTGCTAAAAATACAGACAAACAGCACATATCAATATCAAGTCCATGTCAGGTAATTTTGTGAAGTTAAATACAACTGTGTAATGGGCTTTGTCAAAATCATTTTCATTCTTTGCTTCAAAATTAGGTCTTAAAATGCTAGGAGTAGCATGTGTAATGTCAGATCTCTGTAATAATACTAAATTGGTAACAAATAATTACATAATAAACTAAACACAAAGTTTGTGATAGGAAAAATATCATGTTTAAGCCTATATTTTGCGATTAACAAAAGAGATAGATTAGTCTAGACAACATTTGTTATGTCGCCTGCATAATAAGAATAATTACCTAGCAACACTGTATTCAGAGACATTAAGCAATTACACTGTTGTTTTTGGTTGCATTGCTGTAAGTGAAAACGGTTCCAAGCGAAATTGTCTGACCGTGTGGTCATCAGATCTCTTTCAGTATTTATTTTACATATAAGCCTCTCAAGTGTGACCAAAAGAATGTTTCTACAACTCTTAAATATGAATTAAATCAATATGATGGGAGTTGAAGCCTGCTTTTTAGATTGGGTATGATAGCTTGAAAAACCTATCCTGCTAAAAACAATCTACTGTACTCCATTTTTTGCCTCTGGTGTTAAATGTGGTGCCCATTATTTTACTGACCCTTTTCTTGAGTTGCTTGCTTTCTACGCTGGGGATGCAGTGGGGGAGCCACAATGTCTGGGACCACTCCTCCCTACAGTAATCGATAAGGATGTCCAGCTCCATACAGACCAGGTGCTCCCCCGAGCTGCTTCGAGGAGTAAGGCTACAAGAGGAGAAAGGAGAGTGGAATCAGGTGCAGATGTATCATTGTTATTCATCCAAAGAGAATCAGGATCAAGTTCATAAGAGGCTACATGAACACACAGAGCTAATTTCCTGGAAATGAGTACTGCAATGACGACCAATTCAAATTTGGATTGTGCACTGCAAAAATTAACCAATCATAAAATAACAGAAAGAATGTAGCCGGTAATTACTTACGTGCTGAACACGTGTTAAAAATCAAGAATAACCACATCATACACTTTTTGTCCGTGCCTTATGGGCAGCGTTTATGCAAGATGGAATGTAACTATGAGAACATTTAGTCAGCTGTAGTTGAGTACAATTTTTAGGTAATTTACTCGAGTATTTTCATTTTTCGTACTTTACACTTCACCTCGTTAAATTTCAAGGGAACGGTTGTGATTTTTACAGCACTACATTCATTTAAAAGCCAAAGTTTCAACTTTGCAGACCAAAATTTGACAAAGAATACATACATTTAAACTAGAAAGCACAGCGCATACCTAAAACCTGAACATTCTGAAAAGTTTTCTCTTGCAAGAGTCCTTTTGGCAATTTCTGTCAGCTTGTGGGCCTCTGACAGAAGTTTGTGAGTATTTGTCTTAAATTTCACCAATACATGAAATCCATTTGAATGACTCTGAATGTGCATTATCTCAGCTTCATACTGTTACCGTACTGTGACCCCTTCGAATATATATTTTAATCTTCCAGATCTGGATCCAATTACACACAGTGGTGGAACATCACGAGTTGCAGATGCCTGTTATTTATTTTAACTGGCCTATTATTATTTTTCATGATATTGAGAAAGTATTGCACTGTTGAAGAAAGAGAAAGGGTGATCCAGAATCTGCATCCACATTTTAATTAAGTCTGCATTGGCCCATAATTTCCCCGAACACAACATTTCATCAAAATCTGGTGACAACATTTAGAAACATCTTGCAAATAAACACATGTGGTCATCACACAACCTCCCTCCTTGGCAGATTGACAAAGAGTATTTAAAGTGACTCAAATTAAATCTACATCAACTAGAAACATCATTAAAATGTTTTTTAAGTCATAAAGCATCAATACTGTAATTCTAATCCAGTAAACTGGTGATTTACATTGTTAAAATACAAGGGCCATTCAGCAGCTAGATTTGCATTTTATTTCACATACTTTTAAAACAATTAGCTGATAATACTTACCAAGTTTTACCAAAGGAAGATTTTGGATGTGGCACATGAAATATAGTATTTTAAACCGCAGTATTGCTAAAAGCTGTCAATATACTTCAACTACTGAGTACAGGAGCTTATAGTAAAGGATAGTGCAGGACTATATTGTCCAATAAACGTAATGACTGCGTGGAGAAATAAATCTGTACACCACCGTGAGCAGAATGGAGGACTTTTACAGGTAAGGCAGTGAAAGTAGCTTTGAGGAGAAATGAGCGTCCGGTGGGATGAACCGGGTTCAACCTGCAGAAGATCTCGCGTGAAGTACTTTGTTGTTACTAGGGGAACGCGAACTCGAGAAGTTGCCTCTCTTTTCCCCTGTTTGACCATCGTAATGAATACCGGTGATACATTACAATATCAACAGGTACATAGACATGAGTGTAACAACTTCGCTTTTGGTGGACGTAATGTAGTTTCGTATCAACGCATTTGGCTTTACCGTCCATTCACTCTAAGGTAGGTACTGTAGCCATTAGCCTGCTAATGCTATCGTTGCTAACAAACTACTGTTGCTGCTGCTAGTTTTTTCCTAGCTAACCTCTGCTTTACCAACCCTGCCATCCCCGACTTATTTTTCCTGAATAGTGTGGCAGCTTTAAGTGATGCTTGCAAAGTAACGACTGACTTTGAGCTGTATTTCCAACAAAAGTAGCTCACCGTAGCGGGGTCAATATGTGTTTACTAAGTTACATTACTTTTGCCTGTTGGCTATGTCATTGACGGTTCGCGCTAAAATTCAATAATGTTCGTGGGTATTTGGTGTGTACATAAAACTACTAGCACTCAAGCTGCTTCAAGTCTTGTGGTCTGCTTATTGGCAGTCCGGTGTCGGTGTCGCCGCATTGAGGTTGTGCTGGAAATACTGGGTGTGTTGTTACGTTAAGTTTACTGTTGTTTTTACATAGGTGCGTTCGCCAGAGAAGCCACAATACCCAATACCCATAAGCAATACCCAGCAAAATGCCGTCAGCAAAAGTCCTCCAGCCGGTTCTTAAGATGAAGGTGGATGAGCTCTTTCTCAACTTTTTGAGTGATCCTGCAACCCAATCACTACTCAAAGATTATCTTGATCTAATCAAAAGTGGACAACACATTGATTTGAGCAGTGGGAGCGTCCGGGACAAAAGGTCGCTGACCTCACTTGAAAACAACAATGTGGCATCCCAAAAGAATCTGACAGAGAAGAAACCTGCTCTTCTCGGCACCCCCTCCAGCCCACCGTCTACCAGTACCTTGCCCTCTGGCAGTGGCAGTAATACCAGAATGATTGGACCCAATGGCAGAGTACTACGGAGGTCCGTCAGCACAAAAAAGGTAAATTATTTATTGAAACAGTAGATTTAGATTTTCTTAAGATATCATGTCACAGGGCTCTCATCTAAGATTTCTGATAACATAAAAAACAAGATGTGTCCTGCAGTTTCAGCCAACTACCTGGGGTCACTTGAGGTAATCCTTGATTTAAGGGCTTGTTGCTAAATAATACTCTCAATAAGACGTGCCTCTGTTTGGTATCAGGTATTTGCAGTATAATATAAGCTACACTTGGAGGTGAGTGGTGTTTAATTAATTTGCAATGTACATTGATTATAAGTCAAATCTGTAACCATTACATAGATTTCAAAGGTTGTGTTGTGATTTAGTTGACTGTACACTCAAGTTGCCACTTTATTTTGTACACCTGCACAATCTGATGCATTACAGCATTGGAAATTTAATAACTGCCTACAAAAAAAAAAAAAGTTGCTTATTAACTTTATATAGACAAGTGAGGATTTGTTGAACTTGCAGGAAGGAGGTGTCTGAACAAAATTTATTTAGTTTTTAGACATTTATTTTTCTGAAAACGCTTTGCTTTTTACCATAAATTCTAAACATACATTAAATCTATAAAAGGGTTGTTTCAAGGACTTTTCACAGAAGACATTCTTTCATATTACAGTAGAAAAAGCACACATGTAAACAGTTATGATGGCTGAATTCTCTTAAGCTGCTTAATGTTCAGGGCTCTGGTATTGTGCATGTTGGCTCACTGTCCTACTGTCATGTCTTGTTGGGGCATTTATGGAATAGAGCAAACAGTCAGCGGTTTTGATATTAATGCTAATTATGCCTCACATGTAGCCAAGAAGTAGATCCTGTACCCAGAATGTAGCCAAAAGTTTCATCTTATCATATACACCACAAATATCCAGTTGTAAATAGGCTGAGTTTGGTTGATCATTTTTGCTTTAATCTCCATCTTGTAGAATTTCCATTTAATTAAGTCAAGTTGGTAGCAACAAGGATTGCTGTCCTTTAACACTAATGCTAGAAGTCTCCAAAGTTGGACATATTTCAAATCCTACTCTCAGGGACTTCAATCGGTTTATTTAATCTGTCTGGACTATTTTGATAGATGTAAATTTGTAGTTTCTCAAGCTTGACCTTAATTTATACTCAAGGATACATATTTTCCAAGGCAGACCACCAGAGGCTGCTGAGTTCCCTACAGGATCAAAGGCTATGACGGTCTGTTCAATTTAGATTATCATAGTGGGACCTCCGTGTCTTTAAGCATATGTTGTGAATATTAGTCAAATACAGTACTTTAATGTTCAGGCCTCACATGTGAATTAGTGTGTTATGAGAGGTGGGAGTGTCTCAACATAACCTATGCCTGGCACTCTGGCTACTCCATTCACCCTGTGTGTTGCAGATTTTAGTTTGCTGTGACTCATCTCCAGTGGTAAATAGATTTTTCGCTTTTGGCTTCCTTGATTTGTGGAAGAAATCAAGCTGTATAAAGCAGCTAAAGGCTCAAATGTATTTTTATGTTTGTACACGACCCCAACTTGGCCGTGATGGGAGACTGTGAAGCTATTGAGTGATAGAAGTGAGACAGCCAGACAGCTGGGGGCTCATGCTCTTAGAAAGTCTGCCTTCTACATGTTGTTGACATGCTAAAGACATGCATGAGGAGGGATTCGAGTGGTCACTGGTGTGACATGTGTTCTCTCGCTGACTGAAACATCACAGCTGGACAGCTAGACCTAATGTTCCACTAAGGGCAAGGCTTATTATGTACGCTAATGTCTTTAGTATTGTGTTGTAATATGCCGAGCCTGCATGGGCCTACAACTCACCACAATATGTTAGTGTAGAATCTCATTCATCCAGAACATGGTAATTTAAGTGAAGATGTCTTCAAACCCTAAACAGAAGTCCAGTTGCTGCAGATTCAACCATCAAGGATAACTCACTACAAAGTAGAAGCTGATCGATAGCGGATATTCAAAAGCCAATAGTTTGAAGCAGGAAAAAGATCAGGTCTAGTTCCAGAAGTGGGTCCCGGGTTTCCCTAGTCTTGGTGAGGTGGTATAGTTCCTTTGTGATCAATTCATGTGGAGTCATCTTATCACTCTTTGTCTGGCCCTTACCCTGAGACCACTTAGTTTTGCAAGACCCTCACCCTACAAGGAGCTATTGCCCCAAACATCACAGCTCATAGGATCACAGGAACACAAAAACCTCTCCACTGCATTGAGTTAGCAATTCTTCACAATTAAACTTCCGTTACAGTTTTTGATGGTTATGCTGCATTTTGCTTACCTGGCCTGTACTTCTACATATTTCTGTGCCATGATGTGGTTGAATATCATTTCTGGCCTACATGATTCAAGCAACGTTATAATAGAGTCATTGTTTTACACATTCATAATAATAAATTAGTTTTGTTTTTTGTTCGGCAAGTGGGAAAACTACAACGTCACGTCCGTATTGCAGTGGATTGTGGGTAATTAAACCTGTGAAGTCCACCCCAAGTGCACTCTCTGAAAGTCTGCAGAAAGTCCGCTTGAGGCCCCTTGTGGACTGGATGAATTGTGTATTTAGACAACCCTCAGCACTCGCAGACTTTCCGGGAACGCGCCCGCAAAGTCCGCGAGTCTGCAAGTGCTATGAAGTCCGGACGTTTGGATTGGGCCCATGTCTCTTTCCTCCCAGTGACCGTTGGCCCCTAATGCCAAACTCTTAGCCAAGATTAATATGAAGCAACTGCTGGACTGGACAGTCTGTGTATTCTGTTGTGATGTGTCATGGCATGTGGCCACACTGTGTCACTCAATATTAAAGGGATTGTGAGGTTGTATAAAGTAATACTTCTATTTTAAGAAAACGAAACAAATTCCTCCCTAAAGATGAATTCTTTAAGGGATTACTCAAAAATTCCATTTATGTCACGTTGATGCAGCCTGGAACAGCTGGTCTGACTTTGACATCAGACACTGATATAGATAGCCTTGGTTGCCTTCTGTTGGCATTACATACTCAGAACTCTGACAGTGAGGTGTGGCAGCATATTCATCCTGTGTAGTTTACTCTGAAACAAACTGTATTTAATTCTGCTTATTGTGTGAATATGTGTTTGTAGAGTGTTTATTTACACTGTGTAGCGTAAATATCAGCTCCCCGTGAAGGTTTGGATTTATTTCCTCTGTTATGTTTGTAATAGGTCACTCACATACAATCAATAGTTAAGGTAACATAGCGGTAGAAATAAATTTAATTAGAGGGTTTAGTTTTTCTTCTCTTCTCAGCTTAAGATCATAAGGTTATTTCTCAAGATGTATTTTTATAGCATGCTTGGTTTGGCTCAGCAACATTGAAGCTATTTGAAGCAGAGGTCTAGGGTCACGTTATCAGTTGCCCGACCTGTCAGAGAGAACCAGGTGTTAAACTATTTCCCCCAAGTCCATTTATTTTGGAGTCCTGGTGATCTGTGAGTGTAAAGTGAACCATCACAAACTTTAGGTTTTGGCTAGGACTTCTGAAAAACAGCACAAAGGATTATAAGGTGTCTGTCAACGTATGCATTATGCATTTTATGAGCTCTAGGGCACACTAAAACAGTTGTGCCAAATTCCTGTTTTCTTTTAACTTTCTGAAAAGTGATCTAATATTTTGAATTTCAGTTTCCTTATGGCAGTGTTTTCATTATTGTCAATTTGTAAAAGAATTACGTTAAATATATAAACTCTAAAGACGTACAGCTGATTAGTATACAGCCACATTATAAGGACTCTCACAGCCTGAAAAACCTTTTCAAATCTCTTTTCCAGGAGAAATTTGGTGGCTAAGCTGTTATCTCTAGCAGCTAATTGCTGGAGACTATAAACTGTCCATGTTTACATAGTAGTTACTGTAATGTTGTGTAAGTGTGGGAAGCCTTATGTACACTTTCTACTTCTTCTTTCTTTAGTGCTCTGACCGTTTGCTCCAATTCTGGTGCCGTGTCGACTCTGCATTTACGTTATTACTAGTTGCTATAGCTTCTCTTAGCCCACTGTGTTGTCAGTAAATCAGGCCTATTTTTGGCTCATGTCCACATGTGTCAGACATGTGATTGTGGTGGATTGAGCCAGGACATTCTGGATTTCACAGCAGCTTGAGTTCTGTGCTCTTGTTGCGAACCAGTTGTGGCTGTACCCCATTGTCTTGAGATGTTGTTGTTTTTTACCTCTGTGGATTCACTGTGATACATATCACAGCTTCAGTTTTTCATAATACAGAAACTAATGCCAGCTGTACATAGTATTTGTGGGACACCATGTATGCTTGTATTGACAGTTTGGAGAAGCCCTCTGGGAAGTGTTGATTAGTTGTGCCCCACCCTTCTGCAGTCTGTTTTTCTCTACTGTGGGTGCCTGCCTGCCCTCCATGTTGTCAATTGAATATCACACTTTTAAAGCAACAGTGTTAAATGCCAATTTGATTGAAGTTCAACAAAAATGCAACTCCATGAACCTACGAATAGTCATCTTAACTGCTGGGAGTCCTAACATCTATACCTGCCAATAGTCACTTACTCCAGTCTGTTTCATAATCTCATGTGTTATGTAATAACGTGAACATGACTAGACACATGTTTTTGTATGAATCAGATTTAGCATCCTATAGAACAGGCGTGTTGTGGGTGTTTTCTGTAATGTTTTCTGATTATCACAGAGTGTGAACATCATACTTTTGCTGCCTGTCTGATAGATAGTTGCATCAGAGGGCTACATTCGTTGGGTCAGTCCCCCTCTAATGGCCCTAATGTGATTATTTGATGATTTATTGCCGGAACTGATCCTGCTGGTTATTTAAAAGACATGTTTCATATACAATCCCATAGGAGGCTTACATTCAGAACCTGCATGTTTTTATATCTGTGTTGTTGCTGTTCACACCATGTGTGACTGGATTTTAAAAATCCAACTGGGAGGTTGCCTCAAATGTAAACCAACACATCATTATCCCTGCTGTGTTGTGATTCCTCTGTTTATGAAACACACCTCACATTATTTGGCTTGAACACAAAAACGGACAGAACCGTGTTCCATATGAGTTGACAGTTTCATCTGACCCACCAGGTTTCATTTTGGCCTTTGTGCTTTCCTTTCCATGTTTTGTTTGAATTGATGAGCATGAACAAGAATAAAAGGCAGCCACTGTGAAATCATCACACAACATCTTATCAGGCATGTGCAGTGTCCTGTGCGAGGGATAACAGGAACTGGGTTTGAGCTGAAACCATTGGAAAACTGTGTACTTTGTCACCCTGCCAGCTAAAAATACAATGGGTGGGCTTTAAATTCATATGTAAATTAATAGTAAGATGAACAAATAGAAGATTATTTACATAGTTTACTGATGTGGACATCTCTAAACCATTGTGCTTGATTAACATTTCATCAATAGGCATATAGGGCATTCCCTATGTATAGTCAGTGCAGAGAAGGCAACTCTAGAGCTGTTAGATCAGGATATTCATGGAGAATTGATGTAATTACCATCACTCCAGGACAGCAGCAAACGGAAGCAGATGTTTGTTTTAGGAATAAAGATAGACCCTAGTTTCTCCAGCTCTAGTTTCTTGGATTGCCCAAACAGTGTTTGCTAGTGCTTTTAATAGGCGCAGACTGGTTCAGTCATCATTCTTTGAATTTGACATTTCCCTCCCTCCCCTCTATTGCCCATCAACTATAATAAGACATGGAATGGCTGGCAGCCCAAGCTTGCAAAGGGAAGGCAAAACAAAGACCACCATAAGATCAGATGCAGTGGAGTTGATTATATGTATGTCATGTCTTACTGTTGTGTGCATGTCATTTGGTGATTTGACCTACACTCTGCTTTTCTATTATTAAGCCATCATGTGTTGGTTGTTTCCTTTGTCAGTGTCTCATTAAGTTTAGTTTTTCTGCCAGCTGTTCATGTGTTCCCAGATTTAATAACCGGCGTAGGCAGATTTAACAGAAGTAACGTATATATTGTTGCATTCCACCACTTAAGGAGTTTTATTTTGAGTTTTCCCATTACCTTCTGTATGTACTGTCCAAAGCAGAAGGGGGCAGTTTGCATGGCTCACAGCACAAGCAACGTTTCAGTGAAGAACTTGGTTGTGTTGGTGCTTTTCTGAAAGGAAGATTGTGAACAGGCGCAGTGTGTCACTATACTTAGGTGCACTCCCAGTTGGCTTCTGTGACTGCTGCAGGCTGCAACAACAGGTCTGTCTCTTTATAAAATCGTCCATGAGCACAGAGGAATGCAAACTGGAAAGGGCAGATCCACTGTACACACCCCTACCTTCCCACACATACACTAAGTGACTCCCACACGCATACACCCCGTCATTTCTTATCTCCCCAACAGCTTTGAGGCAAGGGCTCCCTGACCCTGTGGATTGTGTATGTGCATGTGCACGTTATGTAGAGATTGGGACAAAGCAGCAGGTAGAGTTAAGATTGTGTGTGACCAGATCTGGAACGGGAGAGAGAGAGAGAGTTGCGGTAACAGCTGCTCGCTTGCATTAAGAGGTTCTCACTCTGACAGAGGACAACCACAGGGACACTGACACAGAGGACTTTGAATGCTGCCACTAACTTTTGCGCACAGTGCTGACTGGTTCTGAGTTGAGACGACAACACCGGATTCAGTGTGGTGTTTGCGTATATGTGTTTGCCATCCTGTCTGGAGCAAGGATGAGGATGAGGGAGCTGTCTCTGCGTCAGGACCCAGACCTGAGGAAGGAGCTGGCTCTGCTGGCACGCGGCTGTGACTTTGTTCTGCCCTCTCGGTTCAAGAAGAGGCTCAAAGCCTTCCAACAAGGACAGGCAGGTGTTTGTTTGAGTATATCCTCTACCACGCTGGCTTTGCTGGCCTGTCAGCCAATGGGTAGGTCTTTTAATGAGGACTGGTTGTGGTGGGCCTCATGTCTAGGTTTTTAGATTGCATTAGTGAAATGCATGTGTTGCTGTAGGCTAGTGTTAAACTACAGTAATTGTACCTGCTATTCCTCACTGTTGCCTGATATACTTCAAAGTGGAACCACAGGTGTTGTTGGAGCCTGTTACATCTTGGGCAGGTGAGGACAAGTGAGCGCCTACATCACTTTCTATAGACATATTTATATTCATCAAATAAACTACACCCTGTACTTTGTCATGTGAAGTGTGATTTTTGTGCAGTCATATCCACTTGTGTCAGTGAATTGCTTTTGCACTTGTTTTGGAGGTGGGCAGTATTCTTCATTTGTATAGAGAGACATGAGATGTGAGCCTTGGCTATTGGATGGGATTTGATCTTGTGTGGTATGTTGTGCTCAGCTGCTTTCCTGTCTTCTTTCAGACCACATCATTGTGAATGTGCAAAATGTCATAGGGCTTAGCAGTTGTGCTCAAGAGCTCTGCTAGTGGTTAGCATGAAGCAAGAGAGAGGGAACATTGTGGGGCAGGGCAACAGGAGATGTTTATGTCCTTTTATAGCCATGGCTGACACCAGCACATGGTACACAGAAGCATTTATCATGGTATAATGAGCAGATTACCACTGACAGAACGCAATAAAATAACTAAACATATAGAAATGGACAGGGCTAGATTAAGAGTCCTCAAGTTCTCTACAACTTTAGGGTTTTTTTAATGTTGAAAGTATGATTTTTGTTGACCTGATGGTTATAGGCTCTGTGACATCTAACAAGAGGTGAGAACAATGGTCAGAAGATATTGGATGAAAAATAAACTAGATGGTATTTTTATCCCCCAGCTGAGGATTCTGGGGTCTGTTAATGTGATTATTTAATGCCATGAAGATTTAGCCAGCCAGCAAATTCCTTAGTTGTGTAAATAGTCTTTGGGAATGAGATGATGATATTTTCAGGGCCATACAGATATGGCCCTGAAAATATCTTCACAGCATAGCATCTACGGCATAGTCCTCAGCAAGCTGCCCATTGGAGGTTTGTATCAATGAATATGATATCTTCACAGTATTAAAGCTGTGCATACTGGTTTGGAATCCATTTCATGGCTACATAAATATGTGTATGTCCACAAAAGAAAATCGTAGTCTTTTTTTATGAATGGGGCATTTCACTGCTGGCATATCGGTATGTCATAGCTGAAAAATCACAGGTGTAATTGATGACATTTATATCGGCAGTATTCAATTCTGGTACATCAGTTCCAAATCCATGATATGGTGCATGCTGCAGGGCTTTTTTATTAAGCCCCCGCTAAAGGGGTCATATGGGGTTATCTGTCCGTCCATGTGTACGTAACAGCGTATGGCCTATCCACATCTCAAAATCCACTGGACTGAAATCAGTCAAATTTCACACATGCTTTGTTGGAGGGCTAAAGGTGCGCATCCCATAATTGGTTTCTCAGTTTGCTTATTTTTACACTTTTAGGCACAATTGAACTTTTCGTGGTTTTCATATCAGTTTGCTCACATTCAGCTCTTTTTTCCAGTAGTAGGGGGTGGTGTCCTTGGACACACATTTTTTAGGTCGTCTTATTTTTTTTATTTGATTGTATTGTCTTTCTTCAGATTATTTAAACTATTAAGTGGAATGTGTTAAAATCTTGTACTCTTTAAGAGTATTTTTGAGCATTTAATTTACAATTCATGTTGGTTATGGCATGAAGGCAATAGTAGGCAATTTGAGTAACACTACCCAGGCATGGACAACTCATGATGTTACACTACTATGTGAGAATGGATCCAGATCTGATGATGATCACATTATTCTAAATGCTAGGAATAGGTTTCCATGGTCGGTCAAGGAATTAAGTTGTATTAATTATTACGGCATGAGGCAGATCCAAGTAAAGAGATGTCATCATCACATATTGTGTGCTATGCCCTGGGTTTAATGATACAGCAATTGATTAGTGACAATAGCGTTGGCAGAGGTATGCACTCTCTGAGTGCTCTCTAGTTTTATCTAATTATCTTGTTCTATAGCCCATAAATTCATTTTAGACATAATTTGATCAACAGGTGACTTTTAACAATGGCAAATATTTCTGACCTTTGCATAGTTTCCAGCAATAGACTAAAATGATTGTCAGTCAAATCATTCTATACATATTGATGTCAGCTGACACCTCCTATTTTAAATCTGTCCTGAGTGACCATCTTTTAGAGGGGAATGTATCACAGATGTGTTTATTACAGATAAATTAAAAATGATCATTTCTGACTATTCATAACTCATCTCTGATGGGTCGTGGGGTTCGTTCAGAGGTGTTGTCACTGTGCTAGTTATGTAGAGTTAGTGTTAAAGTGAGCTTAGCACAAGCTGGAATGCTTGAGCTGTGATGTGATAGCATTTGCTAGCATCAGTGGCTAACAGTTTATTTCTGTTTGTCGCAGGCCCAGGTGAGGACGGAGGAGCCCGTCACCACAGCACTGAGTGAAAGCATTCCAAAGTTTCACTTCCCACAGGGCCGGCCCCAAGCCAACCTCAACATCGACAGCCTCATTTCCAAAATTGAAAAAATATTTTCCCAATTCCCAAATGAAAGGGCCACCATTGAGGACATGGGGCAGGTTGCCAAGGTGAGATTGTGATTTGTAGCATCAAGGTTTAGCTGCCACCCAGCAAATTATTTTCATTGGTGCCATTTCACTCCTGACTTTAAGAATGTTTGCTGATTTTAAACCTCTCGGAAAATATTATCTCCGTCTCCCTGAGGAATGTGAGAAATGGCCTGAGGCGAACCTGGGTGAAGAGCCAGGTTTCCTCAAGGAAGTCTTTTAGTGATGCAACACTGCTTGTCAACCCAGTAGTGCCATGTGTCATTCTATCAGTCATTCTTCTCTACATGAAAGATCACATGTGTATCTAGGAAGTTAAAGCTTATTCTGTTCCCCATGTCTTTTCTCTATATCCACACCACACACTGCCCCATCTCTTCTTCGTTGTCTCCGTAGGCCTGTGAGTGCCCTCTTTACTGGAAAATGCCATTATTCTGCTCAACTGGAGGCGACAGGACCGGCTTCGTGTCCGTTCACAAGTTCGTGGCTATGTGGAGAAAGTAAGACAATTGCTCCTCTTATTCTCATTGGACCACTTGCACACTCACAGCCAAATGGTTCATGCAATCTCTTTAGAACAATGGTAACAACTCGCAGAGACTACAGATGCTGCATGCAGCATTCTGCCATCATAAAATTTTCCTTTTCCATTCTAAACAGAAATCATTGATCGCAGCTTCACAAATGCCCACAACAGAACAGTTGCCGTGCATAATACAGTATTTGAACGAAAACATTATTTTAGTTTCTTTCTGCGTGAAATTGAAAGGAATACCATTAGGCTTTGTAATGCATGACTGCAAGCTGTGTGCTGAATGCTGTTGTATGCAGTAGACATGCTCTTGTATTAATGCATGAGCCTCCAAGGAACGGATTGAACTGGCCTTTGACTTGAGCTCATGACTGAACCATTCTTTGATGAGAGACCACAGTAGACACTTGTATTATTTCCACATTGCTACCAAAACACTCAACACTCATGATCACCAGGCAGCAATTCAGAATCCTAATTTCAGAATGCATTATTGCTGCGCTTACACTTTTGCGGCGGAACATTTTCTAACTTGTACTCTTGAAAGAGTGATTAAAAGGATCGACAGAACATAAGAGCGGGAGAGGGAGTAACCTTGCAACCATCTGTTCCCTCTTTTCTTCTCCAGAACTCTGCAGACCTGTCACGATGATGCGTCTAAATTTGTGCACCTCTTGGCCAAGCCTGGCTGTAATTACCTGGAACAAGACGACTTTATTCCATTCCTGCAGGTACTGGCTGCAGCACACCCAGGGAGAGGGCGGGACTTGGTAATGTGGGATGGCAAAATTGCATTGACTTGGGTGGTGCAAACTGGACTTCATTTTTGGACTGTCCTGCTGAGGCAGTGCTTTTTCACGTGGCGGAGGACTGATTCAGAAACATTTCTCTACAGTAACTTGGTGGAGGAGAGTTTACTGAAGGGATTCAGCACTTATATTTTACACACACATTATAACACTAAAATAATGCCAGAAATGATAGACCCAGATTAATCAAATCGTTTCATGAGAACAGTCTAGTTGAATTGTTGATCAGTCTTAACATGGTGGACCTGTTGTGCTGACTTTCTGTGTTCTCATTCTCCTTGACAATCTGTTGGTGCTCCACATTAGCACCGGCCTACAGCTGATACATTTTCATGCTGGCAGGAGCGGTTGGGCAGTACTGAACACCTGTTAGAATACCAGCAGAGATGCCTTGTGGCGCACACTGTTTAATTTGTATGGTCCCACTCAGCGAATCGCCTTTGACTGTTTTGATGAATGAAAGGCGAATTGCAGTGGAGTAGATTTGACTGTCCCCGCCTGTTTCCTGTGCCCGGTGATTTATGTGTTTCTCTATGATTTAATTCCTCACAGTAAGAGTCAAAGAGGCACGACGGCTGACCTGAAATAAGGCCTTTTAATTTCATTGCCGCCTTCGCATATATGTCAAGAATTCTTTCCCACAGCAAACTGGAAGGGGGTAGAATAACGAAAGACATGAGGGAGTTTCATGGCAAGAATATAGCTACAGTTCATTTGAAATGCAGCACAGCCCATGTGACTTTGTGGCATGAGGAAGGAAAGGGTAAACAGTAACTAGCAGACTTTTTTTGTTTGTTTTTTTTGTTTGGCTTTCTCACCACATTGATGTTAAGTCAGAAAGGCTTAAGCTCATCCCAAAACAGGTTTACCCAGTGTTTTCTGACTTCAAAGAAACATTGAAATTTGAAGGCCTCTCTCAACCAGGCCTGAAGCCTTTTCTTTCTATAACACAACTTAT
This sequence comes from Chaunax sp. Z400, assembly GCA_037577475.1. NCBI lineage: Eukaryota > Metazoa > Chordata > Actinopteri > Lophiiformes > Chaunacidae > Chaunax > Chaunax sp. Z400. The sequence continues at coordinate 7,791,942 of CM075196.1, forward strand.
AAAACACACTGCGGGAGAGAGTGATGTAGATGGACAATGACAACTTCTGAATTTTGAATAATAATATGCATTTTTATCTGAATGCCATATGGTCTGTCTACCAAAAAAGAGACGTGGTTTACCTTTGAACTCTTCTCTACGGAGCCCCCCTAGTGTCAGTTGAGAAAGAAAAAAAAATCCATCTGTAAATCCGTGCCCACGGTTTAGCAATCTGTGCGCACGGATTATTAACCCGTGCCCTCCAATACTGTGCGTTCCACGTAATCTATTTTGCGTTCATAACGCATTAAATCCACCCTTTAATCTATATAAATTGGATTTACCCTGCGGATGCGGTAGCCGGACAAGCTTCATGCCCGAAAACTCCTGTTCTGCACAAAAACGTGGTTTGAACACAACATAGACTACGTGGAACGCACAGTATTGGAGGGCACGGGTTCATAATCCGTGCGAACGGGTTGCTAAACCGTGGGTACAGATTTACAGATGGATTTTTTTTCTTTTCTCATCTGACACTAGGGGGGCTCCATACTTCTCTCACAGTAATAGTAGAATTTACCTGAGCATGTGTATTTGTCATTGTAGTAGGCATAGTGTGACACGGAGTTGTTCTTTTGTATTTGTTTGTTAGCTTTGTGGGATTTGTAATGGAACTGAGGCAGCAGACATGCAGCAGGAGACTAAGTGAGCTGCCCTTATGTTTTCAGGATGTGGTGAACTCACACGCAGGCCTGGCTTTTCTAAAGGAAGCCCCGGACTTTCACTCACGATACATCACCACGGTAAAGTACCGTAACAACAATACAAAATTAGTGACACATTAATATGGTACTGCATCGATTAAGTATTCATCATCCATTATTTAGTTATATATGATAACACTGTCGACTGTTTTTCAGGTGATTCAGAGGATATTCTACAATGTGAATCGGTCATGGACTGGAAAAATAACATGTTCTGAGCTCAGGAAAAGTAACTTTCTTCAGGTACTTGACTCTACAACTCTACTCTCCGTTTTTCTCTCGCCCTAAATTCTATTTTGTGTTACAAAAGGTGTGTGCAGGTCCTTTAAAATTCTAAAACACCGGACTTTAAGAGTCACTAAATTGTCTGAACATTCATTTACAAGGCCTTCTAAACATTTCTTTTCTGTTCGAGGTGTTAATTCTGAACCAGGTATAATAATATATAAAATTATAGATGCATACTTTTTTTTTTTTTTTACTCTACTTACTTATCTTGATCAAGAAAGGAAAATTCAATTTTGTATCGACTTGGGCCTTTTTGTAGTTTTGGCCATCTTCTCAGTCTGCTATGATAACATTGTTCTCACCAAAGTAATTGCTGAATTCTGCAAAGACTGCGACATTGTTCAAATAAACTCCAACTGCACAAGTGATCAGATAAAGAGGCTGCTTGTAAACATGTCAACGGTGTAATCATATTATCTAAACCACTTTATGTGGAGATAAAGCTGAGAGCACCCATAATGTTGCACCACACCTAGTACAGTAACCCGAACAAACAAGTCAGTCTGTAAACTGAATTTGATGTTTTATTGATAAAAATCTAAAATATTATGTTGAATTTCTGACTTGAACCTTCTCTTCTATCTCAGAATGTGGCGTTGCTGGAGCAGGAAGAGGACGTGAACCAACTGACAGAGTTCTTCTCCTATGAACATTTCTATGTTATCTACTGCAAGTTCTGGGAGCTGGACACAGACCATGACCTCTACATAGACCAGAAGGACTTGGCACAGCACAATGACCAAGGTACACAAAAACTGTGCACCAGACTGGAATCCATCTTTGAAATATGTTACAGAATCTGTGGTAGCTGGAAAAACTGCATATCCTGTAATCACATACACAGTTCAAACAATAAATGACAAAATACCGATCCCTTGTCAGAACAAAAGAGATCCTCACTAAATTAACATTACTATCCTACCAGTAGACTGAAACTACTTGTAACCACACACACACAAAAAAAAACATTTGTAAATGTTGTTTGGTGCAGCTCTACTGGTCACACTCATACATTTAATCAGGAAAAAGACTTGTCTTTGCCGCTTCCTCCCCACACACTCAACGCCACATGTTCCGAGTTGATGGTCTGTGAGTGAGGCAGGGGAAATGAGACACAAGATCAATAAGAGAACAGCAAGTACACTCTGCTCAAATGACGCCATGTCTGGAACAATTTCTACCACTATATGGTCAAAATGATGACCAAAGGATTTATAGCATTGTCAAGATAAAAAAAAAAAAAAAAGAGCCACACTAGCCAGTCTGGATTTACAGTCTGTGAGAATGGATTACATGTGTTGTACTTTCACTGGGAGAGCTGCTGTATCAGAGGGAACCTTTTTTCTCCAAACAATATGGATTATAAATAATATCGTTGCTGTCTTTTTTTTCCAGCCATTTCCCATAAGATGATTGAAAGGATATTCTCAGGAACAGTAACAAGGTAAGTGGAAATGTAATGGAGGATGCTTATATTATCCAGTTTTTAAAGGAAAGATATTTAATTTTTATTTCTTCCAGTTTCAGTAGTGATTGTGTGGTTTATTTCATCAGAGACAGACGGGTGTACAAAGAAGGACGACTGAGCTATGCTGATTTTGTCTGGTTCCTCATCTCTGAGGAGGACAAGAAGACGGACACCAGGTACATAGACTCAGACACTCCCATCACATCATCTGTTTCTCTGCAACCTATATGTCTTTTCTCACATGCACCCCTGCTCACTGCTCCTTCCCTTCATCTGTGTCCAGTATAGAGTACTGGTTTCGCTGTATGGACCTGGATGGGGACGGTGTGCTCAGCATGTACGAGCTGGAGTACTTTTACGAGGAGCAGTGTCAGAAGCTGGAGACCATGGCTATTGAGCCACTTCCCTTCGAGGACTGCCTCTGCCAAATGCTTGACCTGGTCAAGCCTGAGGTCGAAGGTCAGACCCATTTTACATTTAGACAAACCCAGAAGTTCACACACCACAGAGTCTGACATGTTCCATCTTTTTAACATTGGCTTTCGGACACACACACACACACACACACACACACACACACACACACACACACACACACTTCCAGGACGGTGCATTGATCATTAGCTGAGGGAACTCACATGAGAAGCTGATCTGGACTGGCTGCTGCCAGCTGTTGGTGTCATCCACACCACTTGACAAATTCCCTCAGCACTTAGCTCCCCCACTATGCCATTTAGAAGACACTAGTCCATGGTGAGGGTATTCTTGATTAGTATCGATAACCACAGCAAGAATGTGACCCTTAGTCGACCTTAAAAGGTGGTATGCTGTACTAGTGGAGCTGTGGAATATAACATGTAATAGGAGATGTAACAACTTCTTGACTTGGCTTTAAGGCAGATGTTTCCCTGCATAGTTATGCCTCCTTCTGACGACACAAACTGTTTTTTTAAAATCAGTTAAAACTTGACATTAAACGTAACTGTGACTTGTTTGTAGTACAGGAATATTAACTTCACTAGCTGGATAGAGATGTTACATTAAATAACTCAAATGAGTCTGATCAAGCTCATAGAGAACACCTTAAATGCCACTGTCAAGGAATACATGAGGCATTTTTCAGGCTTAAGATAACGTCCTTGACCTCTGACACTATACGAGAAGAATGTTAGATTAAAGCCAAGCTAAAAACCTTGTTGTGAGACCTCATAAATAATAATCCTTAATGCCATGAATCATCTGTCACTGGGTCCGGTTGTGTTTGAGGACCTGTCTAAAGTGCCTGTTTCATCCTGTCCAGGTAAAATCACTCTGCGGGACCTTAAAAGGTGCAAGTTGTCCCATGTCTTCTTCGACACCTTCTTTAACATTGAGAAGTACCTGGACCACGAGCAGAAGGACCCGTTCTCTGTTATAAGGGTGAGGTTAAACTCATAGGATGTGAGATTGTTCGTAACGTGTTTCCCGTCAGAGGTCAGGTGGCTCACGCAACTTGTCATGTTTTTCAGGAGGTGGAGACAGATGGCCAGGAGATCTCAGACTGGGAGAAATATGCTGCAGAGGAGTACGACATCCTAGTGGCTGAGGAGGCTGCCAACGATCAGTGCAACGATGTGTAAGTCAGACTTCATACATGGGGATTTCAGATATGGCTGCAAACCGGGCCCAGATTTATCAGACTGCTTCTGACTTCAGTAAAAGATAAAGTCAAAATCTCTCACTTTGACTCTCAGTCACCAACTTAAGAAAAGCAATTAGTTTTATTTCTTATGACTTAAAATGTTTTTTTGGTTTTTTTATGTAGTTGTAAGATCAGCCAAGTGCCAGATGATTTCAATCACTTTTCTGTCACACTGAACAATGTACAAAGCAGATTGACAGAGCCTGATGTCTCCTTGCTGAGACTGGGCATTATGTGAGTGAGTCAGTCATAGATGAAGTCTCTGACAGGTATGTTGTGTGGCGGTTTTAGGAGCACCACTGACACCTAAAGACAGGCGTCTAACCAGAGCAGGTAAGACACACCCAGGGTACCAGCAGGGACAAAGTGTTCTCCTCCTCCTCCTTTTCTCTGGGCGAGTCTAGACATAAAACCCACTCCTAGCATCTAGCCTCACCCCACCAACCTGACTGTACTGTTGACAGCAGAGATTTGTTTTCTCAGACAGCACCGTATTGTGAATATGTATGTGTTAAAGCTAGGAGTCTGTTTTTGAGTCAGACGGTTTATGTGTTTTTATCCTGCCTCTACTTCACTATCTTTGTCTATCCCTTTATGTGTTTCTCCTTTGTCCTTTCCAGTCACACTGGTGTGTTGAAAATGTCCTATTCGTTATAGTTTGACATTTTGGAGACAACGTAAATGAAAATACCTGATTTCTTTGATAAATCCACCAGCAGCCACTTGGCTTATCTCAGCATAAACACTGGAAATGTGATAGCATAGCTTAGCTGTAATAAACAATAAAGATTCCAGAACCAAGAATAACTCATACAGTTTTACTGATGTCTGTATTTGTAATGGTAATGATGGTATTTCTAAAAGAAAGGCTAAATTTTTCATTGTAATGCTGTGAATGGTCACTGGGAAATTCATACTGAGCATCTGCACAGCATCCAGATCTAAATAATACATTCATGGTTCAAAGTGGACAAAACACATTGTTCTTTGCTTTTACCGTGACATCATCAGTGATATCAAACAAGATATACATGTATAATAAGTGAGCTTGAGAGGTGCTCTGCTAGTGTTACCGTCAGACAAAGCTAGGCTAGCTGTTAGGGTTAGTTTCCAGTCTTTGTGCTAAGCTAAGATAATCAGTTTCTGGTGGTAGTTCGGTTCACATATAAACATGGGAGTTTGATCTATCTTCTTGAACTCACAGGAAGAAAGTGAATGTCTTTTTTTTCTTTCTTTTTTTTCTTGTTTTTGATTTTCTTTCTGGGTGACATATTTCTGAATTATATTGTCCTCCATGTGTCTGTTTAGGTATGAAAATCCTTTGAGCCCCATAGGGCAGCACATCTCCAGTGAACTGGGTCTCACCAAGAGACATTTCTTTGAGATCCCCACTCCACACTGCAACCTGGGCCTGGATGAATATGAATATGAAGACGACTTTGAATGACATCCAATCCTGTAGGATTTTCTCACTAGCGTGCCAAGTACTGTGTGTTCCCAGACACAGAGCTCAACCAGCAATGTCAAGAATCGCATCAAGCCAGAGAATCAAAGGTTCAGGCCAGGGTTCCCATCCTGCCTATCAGGACTCAATAAACAGGGGTTGAACTCTGAACACTGTCGGAGCACTGGTGGGGTGACGTGCTGAAGAAATGGACACGGTAGCACAAATTTGTCTAATGTGAAGTGGTCTGAGGAGAATGCTGTTCTTCATAATACTATACTAAACCAGATGTTTTAATATTTTCACCCATCACATTTAAAGAGGTCACCACAGCTGGCTTCCTGATGTCACAAGCAGCATGTTTACACCACTGTTCCATCCTCACTTGTTGACAACGTTGTTTTGCTTGATACAAATGTTTGGGGTGAGTGTTATTTCATCTGAACATCAGTACATTAAATTGTCTACACCGGAGTGCCCTGGATTGATAAAAAAAAACAAAAAAACATGATTTGATTCAGGTTTTGAACTGACGTTCGTCTGAAACCTTTGGCTAATGTTACATTCCAGTAATCATAACTGAATGTTTTCTATAGGGCTGTAAATTCATTAATGGATGGTTGTTGAAATGAGATGTTGCTGTAAATGCCAAACAAGCCACCATTGAGCCTGCTGTACAAACACTGCACACAGTTCCGACTACCACACACAGCATATGTTGTACAGGTCTGTATTCAATTAGATTTAATGTATGTGTGAGATGGGGTTCTAAATTATTAGAGATGAATTTATAAATATCTGTAAATATTTATTTGGTGCTTGCCGTGTTGTAAATGAATTGGGAAAGTGTTTTAGACATTATTTTTTCTATGTAATAAAGTACGTAATTTGAATGTACTTCGACAGAACAAACGGAAGTCATTTTAAAATGTTTTGCTTTTCTTTAAATTAACAATAAAGCTTGGTTAATGGAAGAGTAACGATATGTTGCAATAGTTGTTTGTCAGCTGAATACCACAGGAACACACACAATATTTCCAGACTGCAAAAAGCACTTTATTGGTGATTGATGCTACCCTGTCACCAAACTGCTGCTGCACACAGACATGAATACAGTTATTAAAATATAAAAAGGCAATGAAATACTTATAAATATCATTCCTCTTGTAAAAAAGTCTTCACGGCTTTTAAGTGGAATATGGTCTTAATGTATTTACAGATATGAATATGTTGCTTCGGCATGCATGTACTTGTTAGGACACTTTTTTACATTTATTTACTTAAATACATAAGTAGCTTTTGGCAAACTTTCCTATCAGGACAATAAAGCAAAACTTGTTTTGTAATTCGAGATAATTAGAAACTTTAGATTTTAGGGTGTGACCAAAAAGTCCATTAAAAGATGGATCATTTAGTGTCTGAATTCAATAGCATGAACATGTATATGGGTCAAAGCACCTTTACACATCATTTACACTTGGTCCTAAAATGCAGGTGGTCACTTAATAAAACACTTGATGTGAGTGTGGCATTTAAAGAATAAGGTTAGTGTTAATCTATTTCTTTTGGACAGTCAACAAATCCCATGAAATGACTGCCCTATCTTCCCTGCCCCGTTACGCACAAAGTATTAATTTCCACTGACTGATCAAGTCAGTTTTATTTATATAGCACCAAATCACAAGTAAAGTTACCTCATGACAGTTTCCATATAAGACGGGTCGCAGAGACCCAACAACACCCAACAACCCATGAGGGTTGGCATAAACCTGAGAGGAAGCCAAAGCTCTAGATGGGTGGTCTTGACCGGTTGCATTGAAAAGTAGAGATAAATAACAGCAAGATGACCACTAACAATAGTAGAAGCTATAGTACCTACTAAAAAATACAATCAATAATAAACCCTTGAACGTTGAATGTGAAGCAACTGGACTTCTGTTTAGGGTTTGAAGACGTTTCACCTCTCATCCAAGAGGCTTCTTCAGTTCTGACAGACTGGTGGGATGTTTCAGATACTTGAACTCTTCTGACGTCGCAAACATATCGACACTCGTTCAGGTCACACGTTTACAGTTGACTCAAATGACTCAATGCATTGATGCAATGCACGAGGTGTGAAGGCGGTACTCTACAAAAAAAAGTGGTGACCGCTTTACCGTCTGTCTGTATCCTCCGCTCACATTCTGTTACCGATGTCTGATGAGCTGCAAGTCTGTTTGCCTGTGGGTGGGGCTGAGCAACACGCAGAGAGGAGAGGCTTTGTCAATAAACAAAGGCGGTGTGGAGAGGCGTCTTCGTTCTGGTGCTACTGCATGATCTCTGTTGTTTAAAAAAGGCTTCTGTCACATGTTGATCTGGGGAGGAGGGGCTAACTTTGGGTGGTGTATTTAAAAACAGCAACTAACAAATCCTGCTTAATACATCTTAAATACTCACAAGGCAACAACTAAGGGTTCATGGGAAAAGTTATAAATATAAAGTCTTCTATAAAGCCTTGACTGCAAAAGTAATAGAACCATTAATGGGATCGATTCTTGCTGGTTTTGGTCTTTTCAAGGGATTTGTTGTCAGAAATATGTTAAATATGTTAAATGTTGAATACATAATTTAACTGACTCATCCTTTAAATTTATGTTGTCATACAAAAAAAATAATAAACTGCATCTTCGACAAATCTGTTTACAATTGTTTTAAAAAATACAGCATAATGTCGGCTCATCAGAACAGAGAAGACACAGAAACAAAAACCCCTCTCAAAGTTTGCGATGTACAAACAAAAGCACCGATTCTCTCCCCAGACTCATAATTGTTACAGTTCGATTTCCACAGTGTCATCATCTGCCTCGTTGCCTGTGCTGATGACAGACGCTGCGATGTTCAATCGTTGTGCAGGAGGGTCCACAGGGACAGAAAAAGGATCCGTATCGGTTGTCTTTTCCTTATGGCTGAGGAGTCAGACGAGGTTACAGCAACTCGTATGAGCAGGGTGAAAAAGATTTGAGGGATAACTTTTGTAAAAAAAATAAATAAATAAGAATATGAATGTGAGCCTCACCTTGGACTGAAGCTTTGCCTCTGAACTTTGCTGAGTTTGGAGTCAGCGGGGCTGAACGAGCACGGGGACTTACTTCCTAAAATTACAACAACAAAAAGATACACACATGGTGTAGCTGGTTCTTGGTGGCAATAAGGACATAAATATTCTGTGCTTTCTTTTGTTGTTAAGCGCACTACCTTCCTGTTTTTGTTTGGAGTGGGGAGAGCGATTGGGCATGTACAGCTTCCTGTCAGAGCTAACGTAGGACACGGCATCCTCCCCTTCAGCGACAGCCAATAGAGAAGCACGATAGTAGATGAGTGGCTGCCAGCACTCCTCCCTGAGGTTAATAATGTGCTCTGCAGTGTGTTTCTGCAGGTAGGAGAACCTGCACAGACAAACACAGATGTACAGCAAGCGAACTTAAGGATAATCCGAAAAACCTGTTGGTAAATCTACATGTTTGCAAACACTTACATTGTTTTCTTGTCTGGTTTGAGCAGTTTACTGGAGAATTCACTGAGAATGGTCAGGTAGGAGAGGTACGGTGGTGTAGGTGTTTCTGGGGTCTGACTAAACTCCTGAAATACAAACTCTACGCCATTCCTGCACACATTCATACACAAATAACACACATTAAGTTTAAGCCCCCCCAAAAAAAACTTCATAGATCAGATCCATGTGATGAGAAACCAGCCCGGGCTGACCTGTGGATCATGACAACGCACTCACGAAACTTGACATGGTCCCCGAAAGTCAGGGCGAACCGCCTGGCGAGCTCTTTGATGCTGGTGAAGGTTTGGACTCCTGGGTGAGCCCTACCGCCGCTCTCCTGCTCTCGCTTAAGTCGAGTAATCAGCTGGGAAAGTGAAGGAAAACTCAGCGTCTAGTAGCTAGCCCATTCCAGAGTGGGGATGATCCTTATTGTGTGTGAAGTAACTATGCAGTTGGAGGCAGAGTTATTGAACCCCCATTATATATTAGGTTTATTGGCAAAATAAATAGGAATCTTAGCCCATTCCTCATGAGCAAAGGCCTCCACTTCTATGATATTCCTGGGTTTACCTGCTGCAAACGCCTTCTTCAAATCCCACCAGAGATTTTTCTATGGGATTCAAGTCAGGCGAATGTGACGGCCGCTCTAGAATGATCCAGGACTTCCTCTGAAACCAAGCCTTGGAGGACTTTGCGGTGTTTGGGATCAGTGTCCTGTTGGAACATCCAATGATGCCCGAGCTTCAGCTTCCTCACAGATGACGAGATGTCTTCTTCTAGGATTTCCTGATACTTCCTGATCTTACCCTCGACACGCTGCAGGTTTCCAGGTTTCTGTGGCATTGAGCTATTTAACCTGTTCTTGTTGGATCTGGTTATTGCAAACAGCTGATAAATAGTAGATTTACTACTAAACCTAATATACAATGGGGGATAGATAATTGTGCTTCCATCAGTACCTATGTATGAAGCTGTGTATTGTGTGTGTGAGTGTATAGAGCAACTATACCTGCTGCAAGCAGAGCACCAGTGTACGAGCACTCTCTATCTTATCTATCTGTCTGGTCCTGTTTATCGTCTCCTTGATGATGTCTCCAAAATCGTTATAGTACTGAGAACAAAGGGAGAAATAGATATGGAGTACTAGTATTGAACTAGTATCTGTAGTACTAGTATTGAACTAGTATCTGTAGTATTATAGTATTTTGGAAAATACACTTATCTGCTTCCTTGCTGAGAGTTAAATGAGAAAATCAACACCGCTCTCATGTCTATCCATTAAATATAAAAGGTACAGCCGGCAGTCAGTTAGCTTAGCATAGCATTAAGACAGGAAACAGGGGAGCAGATAAGACTAAGTTGAATGAATATGATTTAGAGCTTGTTGATGGGATCACGCTGACCTTCATTTCACTAAAATTCTACTTCCATTTTAATCCTTTTTTGATTAGTTACTTCAATGATTATTGATAAAAAATTGTGGGGAGGGGCATGTAAATTTTGTTCAACTTCTGAAGGGCGCACGCCTAAGCTAAGAAAAGCTAAGCGGCTGCTGGCCTTAGCATCATATTTACAAAGGAGACATGAGATGGTATCCCTCTTCTTATCTACAGCATCTTTGTCAGAAACGTTTATACTATTATTTCCCAGAATGCCAAACTTTGAAGGAGTTGACATTTACCTTCATGTAGCGCATGAAGACCTCAGCTGCCATGCTCATCTCCAGCACTCCATGTACTATTAGTTTGCAGTAAGCCGCGAGCACATTTCTTCGTCTGTGACAGTCCTCCAGCCTTTCCTCTTCAGAGTTTTCACTGGCTGAGGAAACCAGATGGAGTTGAAGCGTGTGGTTGGACAGGGAGCGAGAGAATGGAAGAGGAGTGATTAATCATGAGAAATCATATATAAGAGAAAGAAAAGAACAAAGCAGAGGCGGGGAAGAGTGTTTCAGTTGGTTTCAGGACGATGGCTTTAGCAGGTGGAAATCAAAGATAACATAAGACTAGAGTTATGGTTGTGACACCATGTGGCTTCAATCTTTCACAAGGCTAATAAAATAGGCTCTGTGGTGAGCCAGAGTTAATGGAATTTTCTCACGGAAAGAGATTGCCCTGATTTTATGATTTAACTCAGTGCCCTTGCCCTAGAAGTGATCTCTGATCCAGCAGCTAATAGAAAACACTGTCTATATAACAAAACTATTACCAGGCAAATCCAATAAAACAATAGCTTTTTATTACATGTTCAAAAACCAATAATCCCGTATTGTATTTGGTTGAACATTTAAGGGATTCCCACCAGGACAGCTATTGACTTCTCCGGACGATCCCATATTTGGATGTAATATGTCTCTGAAAGTAGAAGCTATTGTAAAGGTAATAAAATATTTTAGTTATAGACATCCATGAATGAATTCATAAGTTTACCTGCAGGACTTTAAAAAGAGAATACTCTTTATTTCCAACATGTCAATCATGTTTTTCTCATTTTCGTACAGATGGAAAAACGTACTGCCGCCATAAATTTACAAGCTGCGTCACTTTGCATAACAAAGCCTAAGATCCTTTCATACAAATTAGTCAAGCGTGTCTCAGTCTGAGGATATTAACAAGGTTTTCTTTGTAACTGAGGGTCAATTTTCAGGCCGGGTTGGAAATCAGTCCCCATTTACAGTCAGTAGACGCGTCTGTACTACGTTTTTAAAGCCAAATGCGTGGCTGTGCATTTAATATCTGCATGTTTTTACCATGGTGACCTGCTGCACTGAGTCAATGCTTAACTCATCGCACTGAAAGACGCTGTGCTCCGATAGAGTGAGAGTGCCATCTACTGAGAAAATGAGCAATCTTTTTTAATTCCTGGGTGTCCCACAAACTACCTGGTTACATGTTTGTCCACCACACCACTAGAAGTAAACTGTGAGAATGTAAATATGCAGATCAATACGTTTATCTGAGTAAGTAATCATCTCAACTGTTTAGGCAGCTTAGTTTGATTCTAGCCAGGGACCTTTGCAGTGGTGGAAAATAACTAAGTACATTTATTCAAGAACTGTACTTAAGACAACTTAACAACTTTATTTGAGTAGTTTTATTTTATGCTACTTAACACATTTCAGAAAGAACTAATGTACTTTTCTATCCATGCATTTATTTGATAGATGTGATTATTGTGGATTTTTCAGATTGAGATTTTACATTAAAAAACATGATAAGCTTAGAAAATTAAATAAAAACATTGTTAAAAATCAAAACAGTTCCCAACCTTTTTGGGGTTTTTTTTTTGTCATGTTTCAGATGAATATGAGTTGTTCCACAAGAGACATTTTCCCTCTAAAATCTTGTCACATGGCATTTTTTGAAAAAATAAATAAGTAAAGACTACAGAAAAATCTAGAAGTTCATACAAATTCAATATTTTTTCCTCGTCCTTTTTCCTTTGAATTTACAACTCCTCAGATTCAATTTGTGGCCCTCTGAAGGGGGCCGATCCCTATGTTGGAAACCCTCAGCCCACTACAACAGTAAGATGTTACATGTGCGTTGATGCATCAGCATTAAAAATCTAATCCTGTCAAATGTAATAAAATGTCAGTCACAAGGAACATTTTTCTGTAAACTGAGTACTTAAGTACATTTTGCTGCTGATACTTTTGTACTTTAAAGTAGGATTTGGAATGCAGTGGTTTTAGTGCAGCAGAGCATCTTAACATTGTTGTATTTTTATTCTACAATCTAGAATAATTCTTACACTATTGGGCCTTTGTTGCATGTCATTAACGTTCTCCCTCCCCTTGTTTCTGGTCACGTCTAAACTAGGCAAACATGCCATAAATTTAAAAAAAATTAAAAACTTAATTAAAAAATGTTGTATAGGAAAACAGCTATTCTTAAAGGTATGTGTCAGACGTATAAAAATGCTCTGATGAAATAATAGTCTGGTGTCTTTTTTAATGATAAAATAATTCTATTACTTTGTTGACAATTCTTAAAATCACACCTAGTCCTTTTCTCTCATTGATAATCAAGAATATATGAATATGGAAATAAAAAAGTTAATCAAGTGAAGAGAATAAGTCTCCTACTTCATTAAAAAGTCCATTCTCTGTGTAAATGGTCTGGAGGTTAAGTATTACACAGGTTGTCTGTATACAGTAAATCTTCAACAAAGATTTGAAGTGAAGATAAAGAACTTAATGTGCAAAAACACACAAGACCAAAAACATATTTGCATGAAGGTAATATGATATAAACAGACTGAGGTCTCACCACTGCACTGGCTGTCAGAGTCCGGTCCAACGAAGACGTGCATGCACACAAAAGTCAACAGCGCCCTCTGCAGTTTGGGACTGGGAGTGTAAAGCAGTGGACCAAAGGATGTGGGATCCCACACATGTAGCTGGTAGGAATGAGCCGTCAGAATGTCACAGACACCCAGAAAAGCCTAATACAGAGAAAAGAGAGTAAGTCAGAAAGGCTAGAGGGCGGAGGGAGTCGTTGATGAAACATCAGCTGATGCTTCCTGTACACCCGACCTGATGCCTCACACTGGGGTCAGCGTGGGAGAGACAGCGATGACCCCTCTCACAGAACAGACGCAGCTGGAGTCTCTGGGCCACAGCTTTCTCCTAACACGTGCAGACATACACACAAACAGGACTTCATAATGATAAGAGACACATCATGCATTGTGTATTTAATTAATGTACAACGTTATAGAGAGTAACAGGGAGGTATGTATTTTCTTGCATAAAATATTAACTTACTTTTTTCCTTCCATTCTCTGCAGGGCGGCATCTATCAATTATGTTCAGAATCTACTAATTAACTGATTATTGTACCGTTTAATTAAGTAAACGTTTGGAGTATAGAATGACAGAAAATTGCCCCCCCAAGCCTGCAGTAATGTGATGTCCAAACAAGTCTAAATTAAGATATTTATTTTATAAGATATTTTTTTGACCATCATAGAGGACCATAAAAATATTCATATTTACGCTCATAGCAGCTTCACATCTGTGACACTTTTATCTTTTTTCTGAGTAATTAAGTTTAATTTTGTCTCTTTTGATTTTCCTTTGTTAAAATAACAAAGTTGTGCATCATTTTTATTTTCATTACATCTAATAATTGTACTATTAAAGAGGATAAGAAAGGTTTCTTCTTTTTTTGCATGATATTTTGTTGGCAGCGATGCGTAGTCCACCGACGGTGCTAAACTAAACTAAACACACAATATGTAAACAGGGACACACAAGTAGATGCACAAATATACAGTATATTTCTAATATATTTTTCTAAATCTTTACACAAGGTAAAGCAGATGTAACTCACTCTGGAGGTCAGAGTTTCACTACTCGTGCTGAGGGACCAGAGGAGGGAGTGAGACAGACACTGAAGAACTTCCAGCAGCACCTTCAGACAAAATGAAGAGAAGAGAAAAAGATTGAAAACACTTAGAATAGAAAAGGTGGTGGGCACACAAGTAAAAAAAAAAAAACTGTACAAGCTTGATTTCAAAGCAGCAGATTTTCAGCGTTTGTACCCCAGGCGGTGCTCCTGCCTGGCTGCCCTCCACAGGCAGGAGAGGAGACAAGAGCTCAAACAGGTTCCACCGGGAGAGATCATGACAGCTACCAACATATGAAGAGAAATAAATACAGTACGTGCTACCAATAAATATACATCACGAGCAGAATGTGGTGGGGCTCAAACTTCATTTTAAACCACTCTAAAATCTCACTTGTGGAAAGCTTTGATTTTCTTCAGCATGGCTACAATTTCTCCAGTTTTCTCCTCGTCAGCAGAAAAAATGTCCTGAAACAGAGAAACAGGAAATAATAAGTAAAGTAAAGCTCATTACTCTTTGCCATGTTTGTTTGGCATGCCTCTATACCAAGAGTTCCCAGTCCTCTTGGGCTGTAGTCTCTTAGAATAAGGTCTACTAGATTATTCTAGGTCTACTAAGGAACCCTCATCACAGGTAATAAGGGTGATGTTTCTTCTGTGATTGTGTAATTTGAAGGGTTTTCAGGAGGCTAAGAAGTATGAAATATTTCATAAAAGGGCCAACAATGGAAGATAAATCCACAAAATATACATTATTCTGTGTAGCACAACTATATGGTGACCCCTTAAACATCCAGTGCACCTCACCTCCAGTGAATCCCCCAGCAGTGCTGTCAGTTGATCCACCCAGCGCTGGACCAGAGAGTCTCTGGCAGCCCGGGCAATGGAGCGCCCATCAGTCTGCTCCCCACACAGACTGAGGTACGTGCGGGCTGCAGCCTCCAGAACAGTAGAGCCTGAGTGGAGCTCCAGAACAGCTCCTATCTCTGCCATCAGGATGGACACTGCCTGAGGAAAAGGAAAAGGACGAGAACAACGCAGACTCTTTTTAAAAATGTGTGAACAAGGACAACGTAGAGACCATTCATAACAGCTAATAAAGACAACCTACACTATCATGACAGAAGAAAAAATGTTACCTGATTGAGGAAACACTTGATTACACGAATAATTAATATAAAATTTACGATGATTTTGACAACTGGTTAATAATTTGAAGTGACTTCTTCATTAAAAATACCAAATGTGCACACAGGCACTCAGCTATGAGTATTAGCACTTTCTCTACAATTTAAGCAATTTGAAATCGAACATTTTTAGTTTTTTAACAAAACAAATAAATAAATTCAACACATATCATTTGGTTCTTTAGGCATTTATACAGGCCACATGATGAATGACCTAATAAACGATAAGCAGATGACAGCTAATTACATTTAAAAGCTGAGATGCAAACCTGCGTGTTTTCAGCCTCGGGACACTCGGGGTGGAAGTACTGAGGAATCTTCATCAGGGAGGCAACAACGTCACAACTACTTGAGAACTGCACACAAAAAAAAACAACATCAAGAGAAATCCCTGAATGTAACTGAGCAGCGCAGAGATCAGACCGTTTCTAATCAAGAATCAAACTGACTTATATATCAACAATTACATGAGGAATAAATAAATAAATACCTTGGACAGTAACTTAGGAAGCACCATGAGGAGATGTTCAGTGAGTTTAGCACAGTCATCATTCAGAGTTTTCTTGTCCCTGACACTCATCACCTGATAAATTAAGAGACAAAGATATTTTTTTTTACTTAACTCAATATATCAGAGCTGCCTCATAAAGGAAGGATCTCCTCTGACCTTCTTCGCTCCACTCCTCCCGGCCAGCACTGGTCCCTCTGAGGCCTGACGCACCGACGCTACCAGGACCTCCACAAGCACAGCTTGTTCTGCCTGAGTAAGACCTGCACACGCACACGCACACACGCACACACACACACACACACACACACACACACACACACACACACACACACACACACACACACACAATGATGACTGCTGTAGACTTAACGCACATGACAATAATCTCCTTTAGAGAGGAATAGAGAATTTAATTAACACAATAGAGTATGGTGTTTGATAATAATAGTAAGTGATAGTATTTTATGATGGGAATGTACTTTAATGCAGACAAAGCATATGAGGCTGTCAGAGGCTGAAACAACGCCAAGTAACATTCTTGTCTGGCACCTGATTTCTGTGCTCTCCTTTTCAAAGACAACTGACTGGCTGTTGGGTGGATTCTGTGGTTATTTACATCCATGACCCGTCAGCAGAACATACGAAGTGTCTAATACTCAAATCTTGACTGCACGTGTGTCTACTCCACCACATGCACACAAACACACGCATCACAGTTACCTGCGCTGTGTGAGGACGGGTCCTGCAGCAGTATAGAAGTGAGTGTGGGCCAGTCCTTCAGCAGAGCTCCACCACAGTCCCACAGACTGTCCACCAGGTACACCACATGCTTGTGCAGCTGAAAGTGCAAGACAGACATGGCGTGTTAGTCCATTCATGTCATGGAACACGACACACACAGCATCATGGTGTGTTCTCACCTCAGACTCCTGGTAGAACTGCAGCAGAGCCTTCAGCCTGGTGAGTGTTTGCTGTATATGGGCCTCCTCCCGGTTCATTTCATCCTGAGCATCAGATGTAGGGACTACAGTGTTGAGAAGCCTGACAAAGACCCAACAATAATTAAGTCAAACACTAATTAACGGTTTGCTTTTGGCTTTTGTCTGTTTTTTTCAACGCACCTTGAGAAGAGCAGCTCTCCTGCAGTGGCAGCTAGAGGGCGCTGAGAGGAGTAAACAAACTGGAGGAGCTGCTTGTAGTCCTCTGGAGTGAGCACATCATCACACGTCCTGGGGGGGGAGTGTCAGATATAGTTTGATGCAAAGATGAAGGACGTTTGGAAAATGAGAAGAACAACAAACAGGCTGGGTGACTCACTTGGAGATGAGAACCAGGAGTTTCATAGATTGCACTGCCACCTCACTGTCCCTATCCAGGGTCATTGAGATCATCCGGTCCTGGAAGACAAACAGTAAACATGCATGAGTGTAAACCTATAGGAGCACATCTGTCTAAACACTCTGTGAATATGAAAAAAAAAGAACATGTATTATTTCTGCAGTGGTGGACAAAGTATTTAGATCCTTTACTGACTTAAAAGTACTAATAACAAACTCTGTGGTCTTTACAGATCCACGTTTCAGTGCCTGGATTACAGTTGTTTTTGAGAACTGTCGCGATCGTTTGCTTCTCTTCTCCTTTGCTGTTGTCAGTCTGTCAAAAGCTAGACCCAGATTTCTATTTGATCTAGTTGTGCAATCAATCGCACCACAGCTCTGTCCCATTTTAGATTAGTTTTTTCTAACGCTGTAACGCTGCCACTGTGACATCCTCCTATTGTCGCATCACATGCGTGCGGGTGAAAATTCCATTTTCCAGGAGGTAAGAAACGAGGATCCAGGTGTGCTACTGTAGCTCCGTGTCTGCTGAACGTCTAAACAGAACATTTCTGCTGACTTTCACCATTAAACCTCAGAAGCGTTGATATTTGATGGCTGTGAGGTGACTTCTTTTGATGTTTCTGCCCCCTAGTGGTCGTAGCACACAGGTGCAGCTTTAAGCAGAGGTGTTTACCTTGAAGCGGCTGGTGAACAGGTCTAGTTTAGGGAGGAGCACAGGATCTCCATACAAACCCTGTAGACCCAACACACACTTGAGACGCACATCTGGTACCTGAAAGGTGACATGCATGCGTGTCAGTGCAGAGACAATGTAGAGCGCGTTACAGCGTCTACCTTGTTTCCAATCTTGGTGTTATTTTTACATGATATGTTTGCTGTTGTTTACCTTGTCGAACATCATCCAGCCCATGTATTTGAGGTAGCTATCGTTGAGAAATGCACAACTGTAGAGCTTCATCCACAAACCCAACTCCTCTATACAAATAGAGCGGATTTCTGGAAGCACATCGCTGCAGGGGCAAAAACGCAAAATCAACCCTGCACTACGCAAACACTTTGATGCACACCAATGCTATGCTGAAACACTTACCGATATCTTTTCAGAAAAACCCCTTTGAAGATGATGTCCATAATGCTTTCTATCTCCACCTTCTTCTCCTGCAGCTTGGAGAGCATGAGTAAAGGCATGCATGAGACGCACAATAAGTCAGTACACGATGCACAATAAGTGACACTGGACTTACCTCTGTGATCTTCTTCTGGATTCTCTCCAGTTGCAGAGGGCTTTTCTGTCTAGTCGTCTTTGTCTTCTGCACCTGGTACAGTTTCTGGCTGTTTTCGATACTGACACCGAGGCTCTGAGCCACTCCCACCAGAGAGCTCAGCAGCTTCACCCCTTATCAGCGGCATTCAGATCAAAAGCAAGCAGTGCAGATTAGTTTATTGCATGTGTTTTTGCTTCTGCTCGTGTGCGTGTTGTCTTTCCTTACCTGCCAGCGTGCAGGTGTGCCTGAACGCTCGTACATTAGAGTTGGACAGTTCGGTGAGCAGTGAGATGAGGGTGCTCATTAGGTAACTGTCAAATACGACGCTGTGCTGACACTGAGCCACCAGCACGGAAATAAAGTCACAGAACTCGGAATGAAACCAGCGGCCGTACGCTCCAGACTGTATCAGAGGATACTCCACGCTGTCCTACAGTGGAGAGAGGGAGGGAGGGAGGGAGGAGGAGAGAAAACACTTTGAAGGGCAGCAAAGACGTGACGGCTGGAGAGTCACTTTCAGTCAGGCTCGATTTTTTTTTTTTTGCCAGCTTTACTTTCCTGATGCGAAGGGGTATGTTGGGACAGGACATGACTCAATGAGAAATCACTCTGGAGTTTTAATCAGTTGTCTATCAGTTCAGAAAGAACCGGAAAAGAAAGAAGTTGGTTATCTTCAAAGGTCAGGGGGAAACTTCTCTCCGTATGTAGGACTGAACGGGGGAGAGAAATTGTGTCACCTCAGTGCTACAACTTACACAGGACAGAAACAAAGAGGTGCAAAAGACAGTACAATACAGTAGCATTAAATAGTAGTAGAACACAGTAAACTCTATCAAATAGAGTGCAATGGCTTGACCCTCATTTCATGATAGGATCCTTATCCCTTCACTGATCCAATGGAGCAGCTCAATAGCTCACGAGAGTCACAGACATACATGTCATACGGTACAAACAATATAAAAACAGGCCGTTCATGCAAGACAAGATCCATACTCTGTTAACCTAAGCCTGATCAATAAAGGTGGTGACACACAACATTTAAGACATCCAATCCAAATCCATCCAAAACAACTCCCAGCATTTGCTTGATATATTTTACTTTCCACCATTTTACTGTCGCTGAATTTAAAGGACAACATTCATACACAATTCTTTCACAATTCAACACTCTGTTTTACTCTTGGGATAATTACAGTTATGTGACACAAGAACACCACACACCTACTTCATATAATTCTGAATCAAAATATCTCATCACTATTCAATATTGAGTCTCAATTATGAAGGGAGCAGATCATAGAATATGTGAATTATGGCGTGATTTTGAGTAATATAATCATTTATATTGAATATGATGACATAAATTGCTGCAATGATGATGAATGTTATAAATCTAACTGAAGAAATAGTGGAAAAAATGTTCTGTATGAATTAAAGAGAGCCTGAAATAGAGGGAGGTCAAAATTTGTGTCCATTAAGCAGAAAGTCACTACTGACTGTGTCCATGGGCCAAGTGACTGTGAGGATCCATGGAAAGGCCAGAAACTTCTTATACTGCAGACCGGAGGCCTGAAACACACGCCGTCATACGGTTTTAGCTCAAAGTCATGTGACAGTGAAGGATACAGGGAGACACCCAGTGTGAAGACCTCGTACCTCATCCAGCTCTTCCACCATCTTACTCATGACATCACTGTCTTCTTTACTCTGACACATCTCTGCCGTCACCACACCTGGGAAGGACAGGAGGGAAACGTACACTTGATTGTGTGTGTTCATGTATTTGTGTGTGTGTGTGCGTGGGTGTGTGTGTGGGTGTGTGGGTGTGTGTGTGTGTGTGCGTGGGTGTGTGGGTGTGTGTCGTCTGCTTGCCTTTGCAACCAGAGCACTGGATGAAGAAACTGATGAGATTGAGGAGGGAAAAGTCTCTGTCCGTCACATAAGCCTCGATCCAATCATCAATCACCGCCTGCTCAGACATCACACAAGGTGGTGGTATTAGGTTACCTTCGCATTTCAAGGCTAACTGTTGAAACTTTTTTGCTGAGATCATCAGATTCTGATGATCAGCATTATTGTTGTCATCTCTCCTCTCCGATTGCTTTGTTTTGCCACGCTGCTGTTGCTGACTGATGACGACAGCGCGTGCGTGTATGACCTCCGATCCGACCGTTCCCATTCATGACATATGGCAATAAATCAGAAATGTATTCGATCTAGGACACATATGAAAATGACTCAAAACTAATTTGAAAAGATCAGATTCTTGTGTTTTGTGTTCACACAGCCCTGAAGAAATCTGATTTGTCACATTAAGACAAAAAAAACTGGAATTGAGTCACCTTAGCCTGGTAATGAAAATGCAGCCTGAGTGTGTTTACTGTACATTATTATTCTGTTAATGAGACGTATCCTGGCTAATGTCTGAAGAGGAGCGTATCACCTTTCCATGCCAAAATATATCATGATAGTAGCTTATCCCAGTTTGTATATTCAGGTACTTTTATAATCAGGATAAGGGCTCCTTCTTTTTGTAAATGTTGTTTGTAATGCAGCTGAATACATCCTGATTATAACTGGAATATTAAAGCTCATCTAAACCTACGAACAGAATGAACAAGAGCTACTCTCTTATTATAAAGAAAGGCACATCTGTGCACATCTCTCAAACAAAAACGCAGGTTAAGACAGAGGAGGTTTGACAGACACTGGACGTTTGTCTATGAACAGTTTCAAAACACATAAAATAAGACAGACAATCTGATACAGAAGCAAGAAGTTGAGGATTGGCTAATCTTACCTCCATGGCACTCTTGCCCATGGTTACCACCTCAAAAAGGGTGACCGCCTCAACATGCCTCTGTTTAAGGTGGCTGCCTCTTGATTTGCTAACACTGCTGTGGCTGGCTTTGGCACCTTTGCGTTTGACGTTCTCTGAGCCCATGTGCGCTCGCTTCCTTCGTCTCTGTGGGTTGAGAAAATGTAACGGATGTGACAGTGAAGACGGGCGTCCGTTCCAACGGGTGATAGTAAAATACAGGTTGTTATTTTCATGTGACAAGAAAAAAACTACCGAAGCAAATTTTCAAGTAAACACAGCAGTGTGTTTTTAAATAACTTGATAGTAGAGAAAGACATCACTAATAAAATTAAGGACAGTTCTGATCTACGCATCCCAGCACGTCATGACATTGTGAAAGTGGAGCCAGTATGAAATAGGTGCCAGAGGATGAAGCAGCTAAATGAAATTGAGGCATTATCAATTGTGATTTTCACCTTTTTTCATACTATAACATGTCCAATTTGGATCATACTGCTCCTCTACTTCTACTCTTCATGCAAACAGATACTATGAGCCTTTTTAGATAGTTCAGGGAGAAAAACCTGCATCATAAATTGAAATGTGAAACACCTACCTCTCTCTTTTGTCTATTCTCATTCCCCGACTCATCCTCTGAATGATTGACAGCCCCTGAGGACTTTGCTTCATCATGAGAGTTCTTGCTGCGAAGTCAAAACCATGGAATTAGATTACATATGAATAGAAATGAAATGAGGAGACATAATTTGACTTCGCCTATGAGGACCTGGTTGCAGCTGTGGCCTCTGGTATCATCTCCTCCTCAAGATCTTCACACAGGGCTCAGGTGTGTCTCTGCATCTGGAAATACATTATGGCCCGTGTTCGGCCTCTGCAACAAAAATTATAGATACTTGATTAATTCCAACCCTACATCTCCAGAGGGAGAGAGAGGAGGTTTATATGATCGTGGCTACGTGTTCGATAAGAAACCTATCTCCAGTAAAAGGGGGCATGTAAATGTTAATCATAGCCCCGCGACAGGGAGGAGCTGAGAGGGATTTAATGTCAAAGGTTTGCCCAGGGACACTTCGGTAGAGTGGCGACTTGAACGGTGGAGTCACAAATACAAGATAACGCTGTGCTATCATTCGACTGTGTTAGCTAACACGTATTTTACTGAAATCTTAAATTTCAGCTATTTAACAAAGATTAAAACTGACAGGCAGAGGGGAAAAAAGCCTAAACTTTTCACACTTACCGTCTCACAGCGTTTCATGATTCCTTGATGTTCACGAACGCAGGATTTTAAATCCAAAGGCTGTTAAATTAATAATAATCAAACAATTCCATGAATATCCTGCTTCTTTCCCGCTGCTCTCATAGTCAAGTTGATGGACAGCCTAACACACCCCGATTGGCTGACAAACCAAAATTAAGTTGTGTGATTGGCTCCTCTTAAACGTCATTCCCTTTTGTCCCGCCCTTGTGTGTCAGTGACAGACGGACGCCGTGCGCTTGTGTGTCTGCGTTCCCAAATAATAACACCTGTAGAAATAGACACTTGAGGCGCACGAGTGATCAGTATTCGATGATAAGGATCATTAAAAGATATAATATACTTTTACACATCACCAGTACATAGCGGTACAACAGAGTACAGAGCGTGCTTCATGCTGGGAACTTGGTGTAAAATGTCTTAACATTGTCGTTAATATGTCACATGTTTGATGACTACATTTGTTATTCCCGAGGGGAGTTGTCATCAAACATTTGTGGGTGCATTTAACGAGGATTGAACAGCAGGGGGCGCCATGTCACAGATGAGCAGTCGTCGCTTTGTTCAACACATAAAACGCAAAGGGTTTGGGGAAGTAATCAAAAAATACTAAAAATAAAAATAGATTCGAGTAGAAATATCCCGCTATAAAAATACTCAAATTCAATCAAAAGTCCTTTATTAAAATGTTCTGTCAAATAAAGATGTGTATGTATTTGCAACAACAAAATACTTGTAAATAATAAGTCAAAGAATGACCCCCTTCTGTTATTATATTATTGATGTAATAACATATAGGCAGCATATAAATGATGTTGTTTAAAGTAGCTCATTTTAACTGCTCCATATACACTCAAGGAGGTATGTGCTCTCTGAGTGCTCTCTAGTTACACCTATGCTTTACTTGTCATGACAAGTAAAAATGTCTGCCTTTAAGGTGTAATCTTGGATATGATCACATCTGCCAAACACTGAAAGGAGGACATAGATGGTGTGATAACAGAGAGAAGGCAAACACATTTCTATGTTGCATTAATTTTTTTTTATTCAGGTAAAAAAGGAACATCACAGCAGTAGTTGTAACAGTAGTGCAAGGTGGATTCAACAAGCTCACATTCCAAACAACCAATGGCACCATACTAGTATGTGCCTTATATTCATATATTCATTGGGACAATATAAAAACCTACATGATTTTTAAGTTAAGTGTAACTATCCAGTCCCTCCACCAATCAGCTGAATCAAGTTGTGTAGCACCTTTTCACAGTCAAAACAACATCAGTTCATTTAGAGGCAGGAATCTCCTAGAGGAACCGGGTGGATGCGAACGTAAGGATTCATAGATGCAGTGGTGTTCATCAGGATGAGTCAGAACAGGAACTGTGAGATGAAGGTCACAGCCTGGTGAAGGTCTTCTGTCAGCTCCTCCGGTAACGACAAAACCACTGATGTCAAGCTTTGAGTTATTTTTAATACCCTACATGGAGAACAGAATATGGCTGTTATCCGCTTGCTTCTGCCTCTGAATCTCTGACAATTTAATATTTGGATTGCGACTCACCAGCTGATGTAGTGAGCCGCCAGCTGAGGTTCATGCCTGGAGCCTTCTTCTACCACGAGACACTGTTTCATCTGTTTGAAATTGGCCTCAATATCTTTCTTTATTTCAGAGAAAGCCTGAATTCCTCTGAATGAGCTGATGACTTGCTGCAACAAAAAAAAAGTGATGTTGAAAAGCAGACAACTTATAGCGGAATACAAACATAGAGTTTGATGCATGATGGAAAAAAAAGACAGAAAAAAATATCCTTACGTATATAACTGAAAGCTGGTGAGCGATGTATTTATGACTTCCGAGGTGCCTGATATCTTCTTCTAACTGTTGACTCAGGACCAAGAGTTGGTTTAGTTTCGCAATGTGGAAAAAGTACTCTGCAGACGAAGAGTCAGATTTTGTTAGTTGTGTTCTTTAGGAAAACAAGAATGCGTATTAATCATGTGAAAAGCCAGTATGTGTGTAGTGATGTCATTAGAAAGCCTTCTACGCTGTCATTGTTGCATTTCAACCACAGGGAATCCATGTGAATGAAAAGTGCAAAGTGAACATACATTGTCACCTTGCTCTAACCTGTGGTCTAAGAAAATCCTTTCACTTGAGTAAAATTTAGAAATTCTTTGTATTGTCATGATAACAGTCTCTCTCTCCGCCTCCACTTATATTTCGAGTGTAATTTTTCTTCAAAAGAGAAACAAAAAGCCAAAATAACCAAAGTGAGAGATGAATTTAACAAATAGGTTTTACAAAATGTCTATGGATATCACCATAATATCATTTTTGTGAATTCTTCCAGCCACAATAATCGTTTCATGAAAATCTGATATCGTGACAGCCCAAATTGTAATGCATATCTTCCTCTTTAGTGGTAATTTTATATCCTTCTCATCTTACCATCCATTAGCGGCCTCTCCAGCATGTCCACCGGGCTGCCTTGAATGAGGAAAACCTCTACACGAGGAAACATCGCTGACAGACCCATCATGTCCAGGTAGTCCTGAGTAAAAAGCATGTAGCATGTGTTCTTATGTCAGGCTCTTTAAGGGAAGAATGGCATGCTGTTTTATTTGGACTGTTTTTGGAACATTATTTGATGTGATACCTCCAACTGTGGCATGGGCTTTGGTAGATGTTCAAGGCACTGCAGCATCTGGTCAAGAATCTCTGATCCTTTAGAAAGAACCAAAGACATCATGGGGACATATGGACATATGGGAGCTCTCCAAGTCAAATAAAACACTGTGATGCTTTATCAAACTGACCTTGGGTCTGGAAAGTGTCTGACTCCTCTGGGCTACAGCCTTGTCCTAACTGCTCCTGGAACTGGAACATAGAGAACCTGAATAATGTCACAGAACATCTCTGCAGGGTGATGTGAAATGCTCAATGAGAAACAACAGTTTATTGATCTTGGGATGTGTAGACACCTATCATTAGCCAACATTAGTGGTTATAATTGATTTGATGCACATCCAGAGCTAACTGTGCATCACTGGGTGTGCATTGTGCATTAATACATCATACACACAAGAGGCTTGTTCATTTGCTGATGGAGATGCACACGGGTCTCGTTAGCTGTTGATGTCACTTGACAGTTCGATGGAAACAGATGGAAACTGGGGGGAAATGTGGGGGTGATAAATGTGAGCTTTGTCAGCAGGGGTGGATGCAACGGAATTTTCCTGTGTGAGACTGATTCTTTGATAAGGCCAGCCTGTCGGGTGAAGATATGTCGTAATCTCTTGTAGACTAAACAGACTGACAAAACTGACTCCATTTTAGAATGCACTGCAAATGAGCAGGAAGGCCACAATATGGCTCATGTAAAGTATGAATTCCATGGTTTCATTTTGAGTACCCAATGGAAAAGAACTAGGGCCACATGTGTAGCCATATGTTCAGGGAAATAGGTCAGATTTGGGGATGCCACTACTTCTGTTAACTTGTTGACATATGTATTGCTCATCATGCTCCAGTAATGGCTCCTTGATGCACATTAGTACATCATGTCTCTGGAGACCACCTTGCCTCAACTCGCTAGATTTCTTTCACAGTGCTAGTGATGCATTTAGCGCTCAGGTCACCATACCTGCTGCATCTGAGCCCTGATGAGGAGGTCCAGTTGCCCACAGAGACACAACATCTCCAGTCCCACCTGTTCTGGACTCAGCTGGACAGGCATCAGAGGTCTCTTCACCTGTAGCTCCACTGACCACAGAGCAACCAAATTAGTAGGCCTGTGTACCTTTTCCTTCACATCTCAATACATGGAAATACACAGCCTATGAAACAGTGTGCATGTCATCTTAGATGCAGGTCCAGGAAGGATGGAGATTAAGGAGTATAAAGGGGAGTGGTCAATGTCATGAGACGGAGCCTGTTCCTGCGGGGCGCACTCCTCCCAAGATGCAATTTAATTCAAACAGGAGAAACATTTCTGACGCTGGAAATAAAAACGAATGGGTAAAAGCTGGGACTTACCTTTGAACGCCTCATGATAGGCGCACGGCTGACACAGCGGCTCAGATGCGCTCACTGACATATCTGACTTGAACCGGCTCTCTGTTCTCCTTAATGTGTCCCGCTGGTAAGAGCCATATGAAGCTCATGAAAGCAATGGCAATGGCGTGATTGAAGCTATAGAACAATATGTATACAGTGGTCTTTTTGTTTATCTAATTGCATTTGGTAGGGACTATCTATCAGAAGGGGTGCGTTCGAGTGTCAAACGTTCAGGCAGGGTGAATAAAAGCCGATGCAATGTTTCTTCATCCGTAATTCGTCGTTTCTTTGCAGGTGACGACGCTCACGCGCGGCCGCAAGCTGAAGAATAGATCCTTTTCTTCTCCAGGATCCATGTAGCTGTTGAAAGCTTGATGTAGTGATAAAAAAAACGATGCCCACGCCCTTTGCAGCAGCAGACGTACCGTTAGTCTGGGTTTTGCAGGGTTGAACGCCCCTCCCACTCCCCCACTACCACACACACACACACACACACACACACGCTTGCCTCTCTGAATGATGTCATGTGTTTAGGAAGAAGATACTGGCATTACTGGGTGAAGATACAGCCTTTGAGCAGAGTTGTGATGTGCAGGTCTGATCCAGGACAAACAGCCAAACCATTTACTCAAGTACATCATTTCAGTACATCTGCCAAGTGCTTGTTCTTTAGTCAAGTATTTTCATTTAAAACTACTTCATCCCTGACTTTTCCTCAAGCACCTTGTTTTTGTCTGCTTTTTCTATCCATTAGTTGGATTTCTCAAAAAGTTCTTAACAGATTTTGATGAATTCTTGTTTTTGTTTTTTTGGAGGTTAGATCTGGTTAAAGAAAGTAATTGCAGATCTGTTGACTTATCACTTAACACTTGTTGTAGCTCTATATCTCATTACTAGTCACTTATCAGATTCAGTTTTCAAAATACGGGCTATTTTGGAGCAAATTGCAAAGTTTACCCAAAATGATACAAAGTACATAAAATTTGCTACCCCCCAGCAACCCACACAATGCATGAATAACAATCAGTAATGCAACAAAAGAGAGACATGTTCATAGAATAAAATGCAGGCATTTGTTTCCAATAAATTTGACGTTGTAATGTTTGAAATGTTGTTTAGAGTGTCATAAATTGGAAGAACTTAAAGATGAGTTTCAATGTAAACACTGCATGCAGCTAAGGAGTTGAATCTGGTGGAGCTGGGTGTGATGAGCGACATTGAAGTGAAGAATGTGTAAGCTGTTGAGATATCACTGTACAATAATAATAATAAATAAAAAAAGAAAACTTGGAATGGGCCATTCTGCATAATTATATTTATATTTACTTTCCAACTTTATACATATTAGCACCACTACTTCTCTACCTTAACTTTAGTAACATGTTTGAAGCAGGACATGTAATTGTAATACTTGTAATTGAGCATTGTTTTGGTGCAGTATTGCTACTCACTTAAGTAAATGATCCAACTACTTCTGCACTGCCAGTGAAAGATCCTCAAAGCACAAACCAACTCTGGGCTTGGTTTATTAAATAGCAAAGTCAGACAGGATGGCTCAAATCCTTCAATGAGGACTCAGAATGGTCTTAATAAAATACAACTGGCTTATAAAGTTTGTCACAGTTTTACAGTATCCAAAGTGAAAGTTTGAAATAACATTGCAGAGGAAATATGCAAGAAGACATTTAAATAGTGTGCTAAGTAATATATATCTCCTGATACTATAATTATGGTCTGGTATTAAAAAAACTGAAGACAATTCTCTTGCAAAAAGTCTAACTCACCTACTTCTTTTCAAAATTCAAATATACAACAATATACATATTTTTGTAAACAACCTTAATTTCAATAGATAATCTTGTTTACAAGTGCACCTGGAGGAAAAAATAACATTTTATATGTTTTTGCGTCAATTGCCCCTCCAAACCCAAGATATACCTTAACGATAAATCTTAAGGCTGTAGTCCACAACTGTTTATTTCACTCCCTTTCAGAACAGCAATAATACATCAGGCCAATAGTCCAGTGGCTGAAGCAGAGGTCACATGCTGGATTTTGACATCTTGTTGTAAGTCTCAGTTTCTTCTTAGCACATGGATGGACCTATGTTCGGTCACAAAGGGACTCCGGTAGAGTTCCAGTAATGGCTCTGACTTTGGGGTTTCTACTGACGAGTGCCAGGGGGTAGAGTGAGGTTGGCCATCAGCTCATGCACTGAAGCAAATATTGTACACTCACCTGAAAGAAAGACAAAATATAGCCAGTGTTAGCAAAGGAGGAGCAACAAGAACAGATTGCAAAACCGAATATTCAATTGATACCTGACAGCATTCAACATTCAACAGCATGCAAGTCTCACCTTGTCTGGCAGGATGCAGTTCATTGAATCTCTTAAGGATATTAGAGACCATGAGTGCTGCAGCCCCTGAGGAGCTGTGCTGTCTGGGTATGTCAGCCTGCTGAGTGAGGCCTGTGGCCATGTCGTACACAATGGGCACAATAATGGTCACTGGCTCCTGGGGCACTGGGATACGCTGGGTCAGCTGCAACTGTGAGGCAACACAGACCAAAGACAGAGTCAGGTTGGAATATGAGTATCAACATACGCTACTCAGGCATACGACTTGTGTTTTGGTTGTGGAGGCCTAATGGTGAGGCTCTGCTGAGACTTACGAAGAAGAGCATCTTGGACTTGAGCACCACAGCGATGGTTCCAGGAGGGGCGATGGGGGGAGCACTGGGAGGGATGGTGAGGCAGAACTGGACATTCCACTTCAGCTGTGCAGCCTGGTCAGGGAACTACAGAGAAAGGCAAGATTTTGTCATATTGTTCTTTTCAAACACAGAGGCAATTCCAATTATAATGGTAAAGAAATTCATCAAGATATTAGATGTTTAAACTGTCATTAAGTACACAAGAATATATTTCTGCACTTCTGCAATAAGAGCATATGTAATGTGTAAACATACAAATCACAGCAGTGAAAAAGACAGGTTTATTAAGGCATGGTGTATTTTGTTCTGTATCTTGTAGCAATAATTCCTCTCAGTAGATAGCTAGGATATCTAAATAATTGCAGGGGGTTTTATTCACTTTGCATATTTATTAATTCTGCAATTTTCTAAAAAGGTGTCATAACAACTATGTAGAGGGGGGCTTAGCATTTTCAGTTGTGTTCTACATTTTGTGGAAAAATATATATCAATTACACAATCAATACATGTCAAGATCCTTCATATAAACGAAATTGCTACCCACCAGTTCGAGCTTCATGATGCGCACACAGTCCCGAAGGATGTTAGTGGGGGCCCCTAGCAGCTTTGTGAAAGCATTGAGTGTGTTGTATTTGAATGGAGGACCAGCGACCTGGAAAGAGGACAACAGCAGATGGATTAATGGAATAATAACAGGAGTACAGACATGTGTTCCTATGCGTGGCCTTCAAGGATATTCCTGATAAATTGATGTATAAATTAGGCTTTAACTGGATATTGCGTATACCCACCCTTGTCTCAAAGAACTTCTCCAGCACCTGAAGCTCCTCCTGGGACCAGGGACCTGTGTTTTCAGGAGTGACTTTGAGCTGCAGTGTCTGGTAGTTCTTTGGGTTGAGAGCAACACGACACTTGAGGACATCCGTCTTGAACATGATCACCCCCGGCTCATTAGAGTTTACAATGGATAACTGGAGGGGAGTTGACGGAGAGGGAGA
Organism: Chaunax sp. Z400; assembly: GCA_037577475.1. Taxonomy (NCBI): domain Eukaryota; kingdom Metazoa; phylum Chordata; class Actinopteri; order Lophiiformes; family Chaunacidae; genus Chaunax; species Chaunax sp. Z400. The sequence continues at coordinate 7,822,598 of CM075196.1, forward strand.
AGGAGAAGTTAGGAACACATGAAGTCATGTGAGGGAGAACAAAACATATCAAGATACTTTGTGCAACATTTACGTTGGCCTCCTGCTGGATGATCCTTTGTAAGTGCCGTCTCATGGTAACTGAACCCAGAAAGCGTTCCAGCGGTGAGCAGAGGTAGCTTCCTGCCAGGCCTGGCACCAGGCAGGGAGTGGGTGAGGGGAGCAGAAGCACATGCAAGGCATTGTGGGTGAGGATGGTAGGAATGGAGGCAGCCCAGGGCCGCTGAGGTAGCTTGCGGGGTGGAGGCATACTGGTAGGCATGACTTGTGAACCTAAGCCAAAGACAGGGCAAACAGAGAGAGAGAGAGAGTTTATTTTTGATCATTTAAAAAACAGTGTCACCTTGTTTGTCCACCAGAGAGCACTGACAGATTTATTTTTCAAGTGTAAAATGTTCCACTCACTGAAGTATACATATATCTTGGTCAAAATAACTACAATATCAAACTCAAACTACAAAACACAGTTGCCTCTACTGGAAAAACTCGATTTGTGCTGATGTGGATAGACCATACTCTCATATGTCATACCAGAATGACATAAAAATCGCCTCAGATCAAATGTGGCAAAAAATGTAAAAATACGCAAAATAAAGAAACCAATTATGAGATGCACACTTTTAGGGTCCCTACAAAGTATGTGTGAAATTTCATATAATTATGTCCTTCAGTTTTAGAGGCGATGTGGACAGACCTACGGACAGACAAGGGTAAGCCCTATAAGCCCCCCTGTGGAGAGATTTCAGTATCAGTGAGACAACACTAAGATGACAATACTTACTGGTCCCAGCACGTGGAGAATGAGGGTCGGGGATAGGCGAGTGCAGCGATGGATTACCAGGGGACATGCCATGGATCCTTGCACCAGGAGAAGGCCCTGAGACCTGGGGTGAGCCTGGCCATTGGCCCCTATGGCTGGGAGACACCATGGCATATGGAGAGCTGGGATCCAGAGCACCTAGGTTGATGAAGAGACAGCCATAAGCAACCGAACAACTCAACAATAAACACAGTCCGATTAATACACCATTGTGTGCCCACTAGCCACATGCCATTTGCCAAACGATCCCTAATCCCTGCAGCCTAGAGGTGCTTAGTGAAGATGTTCAGTTCAGTTCAGCCCGTTCCAGCCTTTGCCCGGCAGACCAGAATTAGCACCGGGCCAGCATTTATGAACACCCTGCAGCTTACCGTGGGGACTGGCAAAGCTGGTCTGGCCCATGGCTATGCCCAGAGAAGACGGAGACGGGGTGGGCCCGAAAGGAGAGGGTGCCCTCAGTGCTCCACTAGGGGAGCCAGAGGTATGGATGTTCCCTGCACACACACACACACACCAAATGGCTCGTCAGACTCTGAGGACTTGACAAGTTCTCCTTACACACACACTCATGTACACAAGTGCTAAAGCAGGGTGGAAGGGCTGCGGACTCTGGCTGGCGGGCTGAGATGGAGAGGAATGGAAGGAGCAGAACTAAAAGCATGCTTTGTTCCCTCTGGGTTTTGACGTGTGTATGCTGGATGAAAAACAACTAATTTCATGGTTTCACAGAATTAAAATGGGCACACATGGCTGCTCTTTTTTGTTTTCTTCAGCAGGCAGTTTGATGACAAGAACGTGATACACTCAAAAATAATGACGTGTTGGTCATAATCCTGTATGGAAGGTTGACAAGCTCAGATGACAAAATGATACAAGATTTCATTCACTCATTCAAAACTGGACAAACACCACGTACCAAGCTTGCCCTTACCTGGTGATTGGGTGGGCATCATGGATGGTGAGGGGGTTACATTGGCGTGGTAATTTGGCGGGGGTGAAGTGAGAGGAGGATAGACACCTCCCGCACCCCCTCTCATTGTCTGTGGCTGTTGCTGAGCTTGCAACTGGTTCATCAGACTGTCCATCACGTCTACACCCACAGGTGAGGGTGGGTTATCATCTTCATTGACAGAGCGTCTCCGAGCATCCTGATTACTGTCTACAAACATGTTCAGGAATGTCTAAACAGGGGAAAAGAAAATGGCAGAATTTTGAATTTTTTTTTGTCATCAGGTCATCCTTTTATCCTATTAGATGTTAGTGTGAAATTTTTTCAGAATTAGAGTAATGTTTCGTGACGTCACAGTGACCTTGACCTTTGACCACCAACTTCTACTCCGTTAATCCTTTAATCCAAGTGGACGTTTGTGCCAAATGTAATGAAATTCCCTCCAGGCATTCCTGGGATACCATGTGAGAATGGGTCAGACGTGAGGTCACTGTGACTTTGACTTTCAACAGTCTAAATCAGTTCATCCTCGAATACAAGTGGAGAATAGTATCATGTTTTAAGAAATTTCTTCAAGGCGTTCGTGAGATATCACATTCACAAGAAGGGGACAGATTGGCAAGCAGACAACCCAAGAAAATCATGCCATCAGCCGTGGCTAATGCCGGCACAGAGGCGTAAAATGGTTCTATGATGTCTGTGCACAACTGACTGGCAGGATTATTTTGTCAGGCATGCTTAGAAAGAAACCTGATTTAAGACACTTAATTCCTTTACCAGATAAAGTTTGTTAGTTGACACATTACTAAGCCTCTAAGTCTGGTATACCTTGAGTCCGGGAGCAGGGTAGAAGCCCTCTACAATCTTGGTGTTGTCAAAAAGACTGTAGGCTCCATCTCTGATGGCTACCACACCACGGCTACGGCAATAGATGTCGATGCAATACATGTTTCGAAATGCCAGGCGGATATGTGTGGCTGACTGGGGTAAGATGGAGAAGCACTGGTAGGCGGTATTTGTGCGCTGCGTCAGGCCGAGCATGGGCACAGTTGGTAGCTTGTTGATTGCATTCAGAGGGGCCTGTGTGTCAGAGAGCACCTGAGGAGGATGATAAATACAAACATTAGCCCCGAAATAGCACAGAACACTCACATTAGAGTACAAGGTGTGTGATTAGAGGGATAGAGATTGTAGTAGAGACCAAAGTAATACTTTCAAGGACTTTTTAGAGACACAAGAGGAGTATGAACAAAACAGAGAATACCATAAATTTAACAAGAAACGCGTAGAAAAGTTTTTAGGCCCCCGGTGGCACATTTCTTTTACACAGGGGCAGCAGTCCGGTGCAGGCGAGGTAGAATGTCTGGGTGCTGGGCTGCCCTCACAAATCAGCTACGCCTTTTACATTCTGTCAACATCATGTTAAGCAACATTTAGAATATAGATTATCCTTAAATTTCCGATGCTTAGGTCTGGCAGTGGGTCACCTTAGGCACTACAGGTCACTGGGATTGCATTATCATAGCAGAAACCAATATACTTAAAAGGATGACAAGCCCCAACATCAGGTACTTCAACACATTATGGATATGTAAACACATTTATGGGGAGCCTTATAAACAGTTCAAACCATGAATTGATCCAGAGGTAAGAAGTGCACATGAGCATGTTGTGGCCACTTTTTTTCTTTTTTTTTATAACTGTGTACCTGCAGCAGCTGCATCACATTTGGACTCTTGTTAAACATCTCCTGTAGTTGATGGAGGATGATGTTGTGGCAGTTGGAGCAGCCAGAGTTAGGCCCCACAGTGCCCAGGGCAAGGTGGAAACGCTGGCTGCTAGAGTTCCACTGGATGGTGACAGAGCTGCCCTTGGTGGTGCCGTAACACAGCACCAGCTTACGGTAGTTATACAGCCGCACCTCTGAGAACAGGCTAAGGTAAGACGGCAACTCTGGGGGTTGAAGGAGTCACAATGTAAAGCTGGATTAGATCGGTGTATGATACTGTTGACAAATGCAAGCTTTAATGCACTATAACTATGTATTTCTATACAAACGCACAGCTCAAACATACAGAGGTCAATGCGACTAGCCTGGGCTCTTCTTTTTGTTTTTCAGGAGAAAAGCGAAATTCATACATCTATGGCAAAACAGCCCTGTAACATACTGATTAATGATGTACTGACTTTGATTCAAGATCCATCCATCCATATATCTTAACATCTAAGAGAGATCTTTTCTTTACAGATGACCAAACATGTACCTGGCAGCGCACGAGAGAAGTTGAGAACACATTGGTAGAGCTGACTGATGGCGCTCCAGTCATTAAGGAACATCTCCACCACTTTACGCCCGCCCACCGGCTCCGACAGAGGGTTTTCATAGGTCAGATACACGTGCCGTGTAGAGGCTGATAGAAGGGACAGAGGAATTAGTTTTAGACTCTGGACCATGGAACAGATGCAATCATTTCCATATTAACATGAAGGCCATATTTTTACACAAAATACATTATGTTTAATCCATCGAATTCAACCAAGGCCGCTGTTTAGACACCCCTACTGCAAGATATTCTGACAATGTTTTTAACATACTGTCTGTTTTTAGAATGTTATGGACATTGGGTATGTATTATATCATAGGGAGGAGTTTGTTGTACAACCTAAAGTCCATCCGCCCTGTAAACAACCAAGCCTGATGAGGATGCCCTTCATACCTGGTAATGATACGATCCGCTGTTAACAATTAACCTGTGGAATGTTACAAACAGGTGTTTGTTTGTTTTTTACATTCCACAACTTTCCAAATCTTTTGACGGCCCTGTTCCAACATGTTGCTGCCATCAAGTTAGGCCTGCACGATAACATAGTTCAATATTGCAATGATGATATTTCTTGAGATAAATCAGGGTTATTCCTGCCTCAGAATGAGCCTTTGAAGGATGACTAAATGCAACAGTACACACAATCGGTCCGCAGACAATCAGGGCTGGGCAATATAGCTGAATAAATTTTCACGTTAAAAAGGTTGAATTTCAGTCAATACCCTAAATTATTTTTTTTAAATTTAATTACCTAATTTTATATAAAGGTCAAGAGAAAGAGGAATGTTGAATTTAACCACAACCAAAGAAACTGTGGATGATTAAGAAACTACTAAACATTACTCACCAGTAGCTGAATGAAAGTTAGTAAAAAACATTGCAGCTGAGTCCTGTTAACTGAAGGAATAACATTACCCTTTAATGCTTGCTACAAAAATAAATGCATAGCTCAAGTTTTGCAAAACACATTCAACAATTCCTGGTAAAAAGGGCAATTGTCCCTGAGAGACAAGTCTGCAGGTACTGTATATACTGTATATGTCACAAAGGATGATCTTTCTGTTTTGTTTTACACCGTCTCTCACCTTTTTGGAATCAGGGTTGTAATACTTTGATGGTTTAGGCCGTGACATTCATTTGATTTACGGGTTTTTGAAAGGGGGAGATTCTCAATCTCCATTACATTTTCCAGAGGAGTCTAGATAAATAAATAAATTATAATTAAATGTTTACTCTTAGTGATGAAGTTGGAACACTTCAGTGATGTGTACCTTGCTCTTTGCTGTGTGTGCTGCTGAGAGGACAGTTGGCCAGAACCAGTTCAGCCACCCAGGTTCTGTTGTTCCTGCCCTGCAGTCGGAAGGTGCAGTCCAGTAGGGACCGTTCTAAAGCTCTCCTCGTCTCTTCTCCAACACCATTACAAGGAGGAATCCTTCAGGAAAAACACAACATTGTTTAATCACAGTGGTTTTAAGTTCATCATGCTAATTACATCTGGCTGTCATTGTGTGTGCAGGCAGGAAATGCATTCATGTGTGCGTGCGCATATTACTTCAGCAGACGAATTGCATGACTGCTGCCATCTCCCTCCACTTGGACACCCTGGTTTGGGATCTCCATATTGGCCAGCTACTCAACAACATACAGCATAAGCCAGAAAACACATGAGTGGAATTGCCATGCTTGATGTTTTCAAGACATATCTCAGACTGATGATAAATTATTCAAACTTTCTAAGCAGTGTGACTTACCTCTGTTCTGAGGCCAATGAAAGGCATGTTGGTGTCGCACATTGCTACTAGGTGAGCCAACTCTTTGTTGAAGGCACACATTTCTCCAGACCGCTTTGGCTTCTTTGGCTCTGGGTCCCCCTGGTCCCCTGATATCTACAGAAAAACAGAGAAAAAAACAAATCACAAAATTAAGGACATTTATTTAGTTTAATTATCCAGCTGGGCACATATCTTTTTCTTAGCAGTGGCTTGTTTCTAATTCACAAAAGGAACACTTTAGGAGGTTATATTGTAGTGATATAGCCAACACATGTAGCTACCCAGGCCACCGCAGAGGTAGAAAAATGTGTTATTAGATTATCTCAGAAACATTATTATTGTATGTCTGCTATGCCTTGTAGACAGATTTTGAGGGTGGGCAGAACTGCCCAGTTCTAACCTCTCAGTCAGCACCAGATCCATTAACGATTCCTTCATCATTTGTGTATCATCAAATATACTGTATTTCATCATTTACATGAACATCTGGTGATTAATTAGTCTAACAATGACTACCTTTCTCTTAGACCCAGGTCGGGCCCCTCTCCCTGCTGTTGTATCCTGGACAAGTTGTTCTAAATTGGGTTTGAAATGCTGCAGGAGTTGTGCGCACATCGGTCCATCCTCTCCTTCCAACTGAGACACAGACAGGAAAGAGTACTTGTATTGCAGCGCTGTGGGACTGCTAGGCACTTCATGCATTTCCACCACCTATGGATAATAGAGGAAGACAAAAGAGGAATTATAAAGATTCCAAGACAGACAATTAGAGGGACAAAAATTTTTTGAACTTAGTGGAATTTTCTGAAGTCAGTTTGGTGTAATCCTTTTAAGTAATATATTGTTTGAGGAACTCACAATGTAGTACTGCGGAAGACGTGTGAGTTTAATAAAGAGTTTGTGTTTGGACAAGTTGCCAACAGGGTGGGAATCCGAGTTGGACAGATGAAGGACATCGGTACACACAGTGGGAAGGTGTTTCACAGACTGTCGACAGCGCTGCTCTCCCAACCAGAACCTTGCCAAGGAGAAAGACGACTTGGTGGTAAAAATCCAGGGCTCATAGCTCATACCTTTCACAGCAATCAATTACTAGTGCAATCTTGTCGCCTAATAAGCCAAGTGTTGCTGCCACTAACTGCAATTAGCTAATTTTGACAGGCTTTGACAAGTTTCTGGCTGCTGCTGCCTCTGTGATCTTTTACTGTGCCAAAAAAAAATGCTTCTTACTGTCAGTTGTGAATATAGATCACATGCTCAAATCTATTTGAAAACAGAAGAGATACACTTACTTCAGCTGCTGAAGCCAAGATATGATGCGCTTCATATCATCATTAATGGTCTTTTCGATATCATCCAGCATGGGCTGATCTAGAGAGACAACAAACCAGGCTTTCATGCTGACAGAGACAAACATACTAAACAGTAAACTTAATGCCCCAGAGAAAGTATGAATTTCAATCATTTTAGCTATATTACTAGTGAAACTGGTAATTCCTTTACTATAGAATACAACAAAACCCATATATAAGCACAACCTGAAAAGCATTACTAGAACCAATACAATTAAACACAAAACAAAGAAATAGTTAAAGAGTTCATGTTTGCGATTACTTACCTAATCCATACAACATGGGTTGGAACATACCAGAGTGTAGGTCTACAAAAATGTGTAAGCACTCTGAGCGGCCACAGGGCTCAAGTATAGGAATAACTAGTGTGGGTAGAGCAGTCTCGATGAATGCTGAAATAAAAAAGCACACGAATGTGAATAACACAATTGTTACATAACATGAACTGAGAGAACACACTTCTATGAGCTCATGAGAATTTTCACTTCAGAGCTTTTCGGGGTTAAATGACGCCTTCTGCCTCCTAAACAATGCTTTCGTTTTTCAACTGTTGTTACTGATGGGCACAAGGTTACATCTGCTGTCGGGGACAACACTGATTTTCTGTGCATTTGCATAATTAATACCCAAAATGATTTAACTGTTCTGATTTAACTTATGAGAAAGAAGAGTAAATACTTACAGTTGTCACAGGGATTGCTGGTCTTCAAAATAGCCTTCAGCTCCTGTAGCTTTTGATGGGACTGTGCATGCACACTGTCGATCAAAAGTTTCTCCACTGACAGATGGTCGATCTAAAGAATGAGTGAGCGAAAACAAACACTGATAAATTGCATGGTATTTGTTCAGTACGCCATACTGCCCCATTTTTCATACGACACTGAAATGATATTTTATGAAGAAAAAAAAATTCTCCTTACCTTCATTGCTCTCTCCATTAATTTGGAGTCACAGGCAGGGAGAGGGGGCTCATGAGATATTTGCAGTGGCTTTGATACATCTGATTCATCAATCTTTATGGTGACTTTATGTACTGAAGCTGTACCCGTTTTCCTACCCAAAACCTGTTGGCTGGAGAAACAAAACAAAAAAATGACAGAAGGAAAGAACAAATTAAACTTTATAAATACATTTTGCCACTTCAAGCTCTCACCTATCATTCAATTTTGGTAGTTTTTTTTTTTTTTTAGAACACTTTGTTCTTGTACACATAGGTGAGCAGAATTCATAAAGCCTTACTTCCAGACAGCAAGTGTGAGGTATTTTGCAGGCACATATCTCTCCTCCTGCACCAAGTCTCCCCATCGCTCTCTAATGAGCATCAGAGTCTGAGAGTGGAGCACCTCTAGCTGTAGCGACAGGCAAAATGAGTCTGGAAACAATATGGTTAAGGAAAACACAACGTGGGAAAATACAAAGTACAGGTGAATAGAGATAAAGTAGTACACACATCTTTCAATTGACATTCAAAACACTCTTGCACACATATCCTTTAAACACATACACTTTGCTGGTAAAAGGAGTATTTGTGCCCAGCACAGACTGCTCTTTGACATTGTAAGCTGCACTGCTAGCCCTGGTCGGGGAAAGGCAGAGCAGACACGTACTAATTAGCATTGTGATAAGCACAGGCATCCTCAACTTGCATGCTTGATTGGGGTCTTTGATATGAATGCTAATGAGCTGTCACTTGTCTTTATGTCTAACTACAGACTGATGAGTGATAAGCCTTTGACTCTGTGTGATCAGAACTAGTCTTCCACTTTCTATAGTCCTTTTTACACCCAGGCCATGCAATACGACAGCAATGAAGACTCTTCTTACAGGGGCTGAGTATTGGTACTGAAATAACCCAATATCATGCAGCATCAAAACTTCTCCCGTCGACAGACACCTACATTCAATCATTTTGTACGCTGATCTAAATTTTGAAAAGACTATTTTTTATGGTCTTTACTTGCAGCAAATCAATATAAGCTTTCTTCATTTTAGTGGTGAAGTTGAGCATGGTGTCTTTGACAGAGCTGGCAGTTCAGCATGCCAAGATATCCAATGAAGTACTCTATTCTATTGGTATCACTATCACTTTAAGGGTAACCCAACAGTGCCAGCATCTAGTGTGATGTTTCACATACGCGGTATACATGTTGTTTAGTGATTGGTTTTCAAGTTAATGTCATGGTATACTTGCATCTTGCAAAAAAATGTAACTTATTTTTTCAAAAGCATGGACAAATAACACAAAAAGTCTTTGTTTCAAGCTATAGGTGATGGAAGCCCACATGCACATAAGGAATTAATTACACAGTGCTGCCATTTCCCTGTCAGTAACAACCGGTTGTGTTGTTTGAGAATTAATGCAAAAAAGAGAGGGGTTAAGAAGGATGCAATTCTGCAGCTGTGTTTCTCATTGGAATGCTGAATGTGTCTGACTGACCACTCAATACTTTATATGCTCTGATCCCCCTCTACTGCAGTACTTCACATCGGACTCGGATTAAAGCCAATTAGTTTTGTGCAAGTCGAATAGAAAATGCCTGTGTGCGCACACATGAACAAAGATCAAGAAAGGATACGCAAGCAGTTGTACATGTCCTGGAGAGGTTTTTCATCTGCACACAGACGTGCCTGGACCAACTCGTGGATGAAGTTCACCTGCAAACTGTGGACCAAGGCTCGGCCATCTGTCAATATGGAGGAGGAAGGGGGAACAAATGAAGCGTGGGGATGGGGTGACAGACAAACCAGTTGAGAGTGAATGGCAAAAGGAAAAACATTTGTCAATCTGCTTGTTAATGGTGCCCACTGTGGTGTGGAGCAGAGCTGGATGATTGTGTGCCTTACCTCCGGTTTCTTTGTCTTCCACCAGAATCTCCAACTTCAACAACCTCCAGGGAATATCAGGGTCATCTCCCATCACAGTCAAAGTGGCCTCAAACTCTCCTTCCACACGAAACTTTACACGGCCATTGGCTTCTCAAATACACACACAAGGAAACGTGGACATAAGATTTTCTCATTTTCAAAACAGCTGAACGCAAACTGTGAAAGAGGTTGTCATAATGGCTATCAGTAAAACTATACCATGGAGGCGTTACATGAGCTGCTTACCAACTGTGAGGTTTGCCAGCTGGGGTGGCAAGTCTGTGGTGACAAGGCGGTGTCGTAGAATCTGATTAAGCTGGCTCAGAGTGGTCTGCTTCTCAGACTTAGTGATGGGGTCAGGAGGAATGATCTTATCCTACACAAAAGGACAAAGACATAATTGTGCTAACATATCAAACACAAAAGAAAGAAAAGTGTCTTAAGCCACAAATTTGTTTTTTCATACAGTATATTAGCAGTCATTACATGCACGAGTTTGGCAGACTTACTCGTATACATGTGGGCAAGCGTGGATATGACCCAGTGGTGAGAACATCGATGGCAAATGGGATGGCAAAGCTGGGCAAACGAGCATGCACAAGGGCATCTCTGGCCAGTGATGCCAGTCTGTCCGCTGTATCCACAAACAGAATGGTCTGCTGATCCAAGAAGCTGGAAATCATCTGTTATCATAGATATGGTGCGATGGAGACAGGAAAGAGTACCAGTAAGTTGGTTAGTGTCTGATGGACACAAGCAATTTACAGTACATTCTATCAAAATCTAAGTTATAGAGTGATATTAGGGAAGTCAAAGTACACTAAACATACCGCACACTTCTCAACTTTCCCTGCATTGCTTGCCCATTTCACAAGTGCTAGCAGACGCACAAATAGCTGCCTAGTACGACTGGCAAACTGGACAATCTCAATTTTCCTGAAAAAGGAACAGGTGATATAAGTCATACAAAACTTTAAAACAACAGCTTAACAGAAAGAGGTGTGAAATAAAGGACTGGATAAAAACAAAGTTCTTAATGAAATTCAAAGACACATACCTCTCCATGTCCGTTTTTCTGGGAAGTCTAAAAAAATGGAAACATTTAATTATTGTAATTTTCCTTATCCTTAAAGTAGAGTGAAAAAAGATTATGGGTCCAAAAATTTACTTTTGAGCAAAACAGAGATGCAACCTTGTGTCCCACATACCAGTATTCATCGCCCCATACAAAACCTTGATCTTGAATAACTAAGCAGGCTATAACTTTAGGATTTAAAAACATGTGATGTTGTTTACCAGTACGCCCCCTCATACAACAGTAGCTGCTGTAGGTGCTATCCACTTTATTAGATCCCCACCATTGAAATGAGAAGCATATCCTAGTTCTAACTTGGTCTAAACATAATGACAGCTTTAAATTGTATTTACGTGTCTAGATGAAGGCATTCTCTGAGTTTACTGGCGTTAGCTGGTTAGCCCATCGGTGTAGGTAGACCCGCTACTCTAGTATTTTTTTAGGCCTAACGTTACAATGCTAATCTGTTACTTACAGTTCTGCTAGTAGGGTAATTTCATGGTAGGTCCTTTGGAGAAGAAATTCAATTAGCAGGCTCAGTCGGACTCCCTGTGTGGCCGGGGCCCCAGGTGGTGGCGGTTGTGGACCCGAAACAACCGGACCTCCGAGTGGGACGAGCTGCCCATCTGACCCAATCTGCACCGGAGCCATTTTACAATGACGATACAGCCTAGTTAGCTACGGCGATGCACACCCAGTGCTACAACGGGAAACTATCGAGCTGTAGTGGCTTACTCCGTGTGGAAATATTTTATTCGCACCCTCACATTTCTTTCACTAGACGAGTTTCTTAGCATGGACTTGTTTTCCCTATTCAGCAATAAACTCAATAAATACAACAAATGTAGTCACTCATTACGAAGAAGGCTCAATGCCGCTCGGCCGCCATCTTTGCTGTCGGGAATTCTTTCCGTCCGGTGGTAAAGAAAACCAAGACAGGAGCCTTGAGGAGCGAGAGTCATGACTGTTTTGCGTCACACTGGCTGGGTGGTATGTGTTACAGCGTAACATAGGGTTAAGAATTAATAAACTAAATGACAAAAAGTTTATAACTAAATTTATTACGAATCACAAAGTTCTAAATTGCACAATCTATCTGATATTTTGTAAGATACAACTCTTATCTCTCAAGTTATGTATGGTTCAGCTCTGTTTATTTCGGTCAGTGCTCGCACACATACACGCATAACTAGATAAATAAAATAAATAACAGTAAGGCAACAACTGAACAGATAGAAACTTATTGACCTAAAAGCTGTGTGCTGCCTACCATTTTTTACATAAATTAATTTAATCAGTAACCCAATCACTGATGATTTATGCAGAATGCTACTTAAAAAGTTAAAAAAAATAAGAATTCCAGTAAATCATACATAATGATCAAACCTCTGTTTCATATTTATTTTCCACTATATTTTTTCAACAAGTGAAATACATGTTCTGAGTTCCTTAGCCAAACTATTCCACAAATTTACTTGTGTGTTGGAGCAGTGCCTTTTGCTATTTAAAAATTTTATTCTTTCAGAAATATCAAGCATTTTCTGCAAAAAAGAAATTCCCATTCAAACATACTGTTTTTGACAAAACATTGAAAAATAGCATTTTCACAGTTGCTCAACTATTCACCATGCATTCAACTCTAGAAACTCCATTCAAAACGTTCTCAAAACCTTACACTTTCTCATAATATTAATAATAATATAGGCCTAAATGATAATGATCAAAAAGACCTGCTTGTAGTGTTCCACAGCAAACAGGTTAATTGGTAACAGGTGATAATAGCTATCATTCAGGAAAGGCTCAGTCTTTCACAAGCAAGGATGTGTTGAGGTTCACCGGTTTGTTGATTGTAATAAGGTTATTGTTACATGTACTGTGTTATACCCAACAAGATGAATGACTATTCTACAGCTAGACAAACCTTTTTTAATGTTCATATGTGCACCCTTTTGACCCCAATCTTTCCCAAAAAATAATAACGATGGTTTAGTAACCTTCACTGAGTGTATTTAGCCTTAACACTATTATTCTATATATCCTTAACACTGTTGTTCTATATCAGGTTTTGGAATTCTATTGAATTTATCACTTACCTGTATTTTCTCCCAACTAAAATATCTGACGTGTAGAAATTACAGTTTGTGTGTTGGCTATATTTGCCTGCGTTCTCTTATTTTGAATGTTTTATGAAAATACATTCTCAAAGGATCTAAAAAACACACCACTGTTTATTTGCAATTTTGCTTGATTGTTTGCTTTGAATGAAAATAACATTGCCTCTTTATTCCCTTATTAACTTTTAATTAATGCTTAATCTAATCAGTATCAAAAACAATTACCCATATGCAAAACAGCACAATGAACATAAGCGCCATAAATTTATCAGGTGACGAAATTGGATTATACAACATTTTACACATACAGTAATTATTCTGTCCACCATTAGCATTTATCACAGCATTAATTCCCCTGTCCATGAACTGCCACAGCTCACTCAACCAACCCCACAATTGCGTTTAGGTCCGGGATCATCGCTGGCCGGTCCAGAACTCCAGAACCGCATCCAATATGCCAATGGCACAAACCCGGTCATATTGCTCCAGCAGTGGCATGCCTACAAATGTCACCCCCCCCCCCCCAAATCTTCGTGCCTTTTTATAGGTGTGAAATTAGTGAAACAAGGGAACATCATTTGGGATCAGTTGGATTAAGGCATTGTGGTTATTTCTCTAACAATGAGTTTTCAGACTCAAAACTACACGCAAAAATAAGTCAAGCACAACCAAACCTCTTATATTGAGAACTATCAAAAATCGTGTCCCACATATTATGCGTGATGTACAACGAGAGTTTAATTGAGAAAAGGTTTCGTCAGATTGGACCAAAAAGTGAGCGGTGCATATTTAATTCCCATGCGTGTATATTAATTTATGACAACCCCGTACGATAGAAGGCGATATAGTTCAATGCGTCAGGTTTTCTCAGTTTTTTTGTCGCTTGGTTTTAATCAAACTACGGGTTGGATATTTCTGCTGGAACCGGAGTCATTAACAGAATTGAGAGAGGTTTTATGCCCTTTCCATGCGGCGGATTGAGCTGCTCTCGTTTGCGGTGCAAACTAGCTCACAGATAACACTGCCTGTCGGAGTTCTCACAGCTGCCTGGCCTGTTTTATTGACCAACATTTGCGTCCGACTGCGCTTCCGCCATGTTGAACTGATTCAAGTTGTGAGTGACTGCCGGGACTGAAGTGACAAGCCCCACAAATCGAACGAGATAGAGTTAGGGGGCCGTTACCGCGCCGGTGACGCATGAAAAACACCCAGAAGCAGAGGAAAAACGTAGGAATTAGATCGTTCTAGTAACAGGTTTGTGCCCTGCGAAGCTGTCACCGATATAGGCCACGTTTATGTAATATACAACGACACCATCGTTCAAGGCTGGACCTTAGCCCGTGAATAGAGGGGGAAGTCATATCAAATTCCTGGTGAGTTGTTAGCTAACTAGCTTGATACACTGGCTGGTGATTGTTAGCTGGCTACTGCTAGTATTAGCATCAGCTGGTGGTGGATGCAAGGTAAAATTACTGCTTTTTGGTTACTTGTGTAAATTATTTTCTGGCGGGTTGTTCTCTGAAAGCTACTGTTTACCGCAATCTTGACAATGTCAACGCGATTAAACAGCAAATTCATGGTCTCAACAATACATGTATACTGATTAGTTTACTCCGCTAGATTCACTGACGCCAAGCAAGCGCTAGCTAACGTTACCCGCAAATAGTCACCGAGACAGTCTACAGACTTTAAACGTCTCATGTTTACAAGTTACTGAAATTTATTTATCCTCCACACACAATTATTTGTGTTTCACCAATAGTATTTGTTTACACAATCATATGTTGGTTAACATTTTGAATCGCTTCGGCTTCAAAGATTTTATTTTCAGTTTGTTTTAGCTAAGTTATAACTAGACGATACAGGTCAGAACGCTCACTCACTAAATTTCAGGAAATAGACGACTCCCCTGTATCTAAGATAACGTTAGCTAGCTGTGTGAACTTATTTTGAACGCATAAATTACCGCAAAGCGACGTTATGCATAATCGGAGTGTTGATTGTATGACATTAGATGGGAAAACTGTTAAGTAGTTTAGCCATACCAGTAATCTGCTTGTCAAAATACAAACGTTATTGTTAGCTATATGCACCTTCGGGGTTTACCCAAACGTATGCTAACTGCTAGCTAACCAAAACTGTTTATCTATATTGCCCATCGTTAGCACACTAGCACGACCGATGCTCGTTGTAAATGGCTTTACAGGAACATGGCAGGTCAACAATAACGCCGGGGAAAGTGATGCTAGCTCGATAATGATTTTAGTTATTATTCAAACGATCTGTACGTTTAAGCTCATCCGTTATGTAGCAAAGGTTTGCCGGACAGCTATAATATCAGGCCCGACCGAGTAATGAGGCCTGCGTGTCTCAGCTCAATGGGCTTCAGACTACAAGGCCGTCACTGCCCTGGCGTCTGGGCGGATCGCCTTGCAGGCTAACGTAACCTTAGTTGCGGCAGCTAGCTAGCAGCAGTGGTTAACTAACTGCTGTAGACTACCAGCTGTTAACGGTGTTTGACGGCGCTAGTTTTAAGTTATATATTCATAATGTCACCGTATACTTCATATGCACATAGACTGCCCGTCTTATTAGCTATTGTTAAGTATGTTACATGACCAATTTCTCCGTATATAAGATGTTTTTCATAGCAGTCGCCGTAACGTTTCAAAGCCGGTTCAGTCCAAAAGGCCACAGTCGAGTACACCGACTGTCTGTTGTTACCATGCGTGACTATTCTGACATAGCATTATATCCCTTTGTGCGTAATGAAAGTATCGCACCCCATCCCTTCGTTTGTAAATAGTTAGCTGTTATTTGCTTTTGACACATGATGTGACATTTCGTTCTCAGTAAGCCACTCGCAAGATTTTGCCCATGATTGTAATAAAATGTGCTGTCTCATAACACATGAAACCCAAATTATGTTGAAGCAAATGTCACTGGCCACCTGTAAAAATTGAGAATAATCTAGGTTCATTTTCCTTTAATAAAAATGGTTACAGTCGAAGCAGCTTCTGCTGCCTCTTAAATGGTTATTGTTGATCGAAAAAACACACGTTAACTGTTTCTATTACCCAATTTCTATCTATCAATTTTCTATTGCTACACACAAAATAAATGGTACATCATGAGCTTATTGACTGTTGGTTTAGCTTCAACAACTAGTCATTCATCAAGAGGGTAGAACAGCAGTTGGTATGTTTCCTAATGATTTATATCCTCATGTCCTTTGTTGTCTTATTTGTCTAATTTTTGTATGATGAGCATCTGGCATTCTAATTTAAATCTTGTCTCATTTCATTCCTTTGTTGATCTGGTAAATTATCGATGCCTCTGGGCAAAGGAACAGTGGAGCTGGACTTTTTGAAAGTAAGAGAAACTGCAATCATAATAGTCTTTTGTCCTTAGAGATTGAATCAAATTTGATAGTGTGATTGTCAACATGACTGATACTTTCAGCAGGATAAACAACATATATTATGTCTTGAAATGTTTTGTGTTAACACCATTAAGCTATGTTCCATTCAGTATGTGATGTCCATAACATCTAATTGTAATTTTAAAACGGTGTTACTTTGAATTGGCATTCTGCATGGCCCACGTGTTGTTTTAAATGATTGGGAGACTGACTATTGTTTATCACTGTGAGAGAGGTGCGTAATTGGCTGTCAGCACGTTGAATCTTATCCTGCTGCATTTGAATTTATGTCCTCTAACATTTCACTTGATTTTTAATAATTGTGGTTTGATTGTCCAATGGTAAGTTTTGAGCAAAAATTACTCAGTACTCTCCAAAAAAAATATAGAAGTATACAGTCCAAAATGAACACACAAGCAAAAACTGCCATGTTGCTACTCTGTAGATTAGCCCACAATTTTCACACTGATGTTATTATACATCTTGTCTAATCTCGTAGAGTTTGTTCGTTGCAATAGTAGCTTGTAGTCCATCTCAGGAAATGGCATTAACGGACAGAGACGTCCTTCCACAAAGCTTAATGGGATCATATCTCCAGTCACCATTTCTCATTGAGCTAGCTAATCATCCCTGCCTTGGTAGCCTCAATACTGCAAGCTAGCACTGCTAATAAATGATGCCAAAAATCCATATCCTCGGTTTTATCCTTAATGTGCTTAATGTGTTAATCGATAATCTTCAAACTAGTTGTTCTCTGATATGCAAGTTTTGCTTTATGTAGCTTGCACTGCACATTCTTTCTTTTTCTTTTTTCAGACGAAGCGAGAAACGCATGCCCTCAGTCATGCTTTTAAAAAATACTTTCTGATGTTTTGTTTTTCTTTGACTGTCATAGTGTGTAGAGCAGGGGCAGACAGAGACAGGGTTATGACATGCAATGACTAAATTACTTTGGCTGAAATCAAACCGTCACAGTTGCACTTATGTGGTAAGGTTGGGTATCTTTTGGACTTAATTCTGATTCTGCTCATCGATTTCTGTTCTTAACATTCCTCGATTACAGTTCTTTGTGGTGGAGGATCAAAACAAGTGTCACACCTATTTCATTTTGTTTGGCAACTATAATGGTAATCATCATTATTCATGCAAAATCATTTCATGGTTCCACCTTCACAGGCGTAAAGATTTGCTGCTTTTCCTTTTCCTTACTTTATTAATTGGTTCCACTCCCGCTCTAGATATGATGGCTCATGCTAATGATTATTAGTTTAAGGTGATGATACACAAACTGGATACATAATTGGATACTATATTTCATATCTGCCCCTTAATCCAGCTAAATCCTACACAGTGGACCTTTTTTAATGTGATTAATAATATAGTAATAAATAGTACATTTGGAGTAAATTTTTCAGCATTGACTACTTTTATTTGTAATACTATAACTACATCCTCCTGACTGCTTACAATATTTTGCTTGCAAGGCTTTTACTCACTACATAATATTTTTATGTTTTACAATATAGTCTTACTACTTTTACTTAAGTAAACAATCTGAGTGCATCATCCACCACTGAAGATGTTGTAGCATTTAATTTGCTGAATACAGGTGATTGTTACTCAACAGTCACACAATTTGTGCTGTTCACATGCTAGTCAAACAGCTCAGCAAATGCTCAGTAGGTTGACTGAAGATAATGATATGCTCACTCACTCATTTTATAAGGCAAATGCATTTTGAGATGAAAAGATGTGCATGCATTACATGTTTGCCCTATGCTGATAATTTGAAACCAGTGATAAATTTGTTTACACACCGATAAACAGAGTCAAAGACAGAGTCTGTTCCAAGGTGTATTATTATTGTTATTGTTTTTGTATAGCCTCTCATAAATTAGCACATAGTTTATAAAGAGGCATGCTTCACTGTATCAGGGGGCAGTTGGATTAAAAAAGACCTAGCCTTTGACTTAGAAATAAGTCAGACTTGCTATAGGCACTCAAATTTACCTGTTGCATGAAGCTTCACTTGGAGTGACTAAGATGAAACTGATATGCAATGCATTATGGGTGAAACAACAAGACACTTCACAGCTTCATCAATGAGAAAAAAATGCTTGACGTAACAGCAACACACAGCTGCAAAGTGACACATTTTAAACCTGCTGAAAACCTATATATTTGAAGAATACAGTGCTGAAATGTAGCCATTGTGCAGAAAATGAGCATTGACACAGTTTCAAATAATTAGTCTATATAATAAAAACACTTTTTTTTTATTTGCACCCTGCCCCCTCCCTGCACACCTGAAGCTGTAATTGAAATGGTGCTGTTTACTTTGGTGGGACTTGAAGTGGATTGAGACAGTGTTCTCTGGCGACTTGTTCACAGTGACTGTTGGGGGGGAGGAGGCAATCTCAGAGTTAATATACTTTTGGGGTGTATCAGAGTTTTGACATGTCCCTGGGGCTGGCCAAAATGCTTCACAACATTTTATCCACAGCCTCTGTGACAAAGAAAATGTTGTCAGACATGAGACACAACAAGGACAGCACTATTATTGTAAGGCCAAATCGCTTGATAATGACAATGGCAACTGGTTGGCAATTTGGAAAGATGTATAAAAATGTTTGTCAGTAATATAATGTTATCCATGAAGCTTCTCTGTGGTAAGCATGCAGATGCAGAAGACATCAAGAATTAAAAATGTAAGATGATGCAGTTGCTCACTTTGTTAGGTGAAATTGAAATGTGTCAGGAACAGATCTTTCATTGGATACTCTGAATCTGATTCACATCAGTGATGCGTATCAGTATTCATAACACATCTAGTTGGTCACTGAACACAGAACCTTTGTTAGGTAGCTCGCAAGGGGAAGTGGTTCAAAACAAGATAGTAAATTTTGTAATGCAAGTTTATGACCACCTAACCTATTTTTCTTGTGTATTACCAGTAGCCTTACCAGCCTGCTGATAATTTTGACCTTTATCCCCTCTTCCCTGCTTCAGGTTATGCAATGGTCTCTGCGGCACACCCAGACCTCCAGGTGCTTGTGTCCCTCTCTCGCGTGTTTGGCCTCTCTTCCCTCTGCTCTACAGCTGAGGTGGCTGTGATTTTCCTGCTGGCCAGTGCTCCCTAAGAGGCCAAGATTGCCAAGATCTGCCCTGTGGCGAGCATGACAGCCACCACGCGTGGCTCTCCGGTTGGGGGCAATGACAGTCAGGGCCAGGGCCAGGCACCTGATGCCCCCAGCCAACCCCCACTGCCACAGAACCAGGTCAGCACCATCTTTCCATCCAGTACTTAACCTTTGAACTTTCCTTACTGTCTTTCAATACACCCACCATGTTTTGGTCTTCATGTTGAATATTTTTTTTATCTTTTCTCCCTTTGACCAGCTATTGCTTTTATCCAATTTCCTGTTCTTATAATTGTCTTACATGACTCCATTACACTTCCTTACTGATGGTAGACACATGCAATTAAATTAACCCGTGAGGTCAGAAATAATTAGTTATTCAATGTCTCTCATTTTGTTAGTCCAGACACTATAGCTCAGTTTTTTAATAGATGCTGCTCATACCTAATCGTACACAGATGCCAAAGGGGAAGAAGAGGGAGGGGAGGAGGGAGCGGAAAAGAGGGTGAAGGCGAGGCATCAATGAACAGAGCCTCCTGAGTGATGGATAAAGGGTGTGTGTGTGTGTGACTGTGTGTGTCTGTGACTGTGTGTGTGTGTGTGTGTGTATATGCAGGCCTGTGTTGGTTAGAGATGAGCCGTGGTGAGACGTGAGAGGCAAGCTGCCTATGTAGGTCAGCCAAGCAGAAGGAGCCTTTACCACACACCCCCACATTTCATATTCCTCAGTTGTTCATCTCTCTTGGTTATGTGTATCCCTCTTTTACTCTCATACACAGCTGCTCACACCACCGCCAATGTTCATACACACTCGTTAAATGAGGAACGAACTGAAGAAGGGAATGATCACATTGGTGCTTCAATGCACATTTCACCTTCACAGATTCACATTATATCCTTTGTGTCTCAAACACTCCTTCCAAAATTTCTGTTTGACAGCACCGTATGACGCACCCACGTACTAATACATTTATACCTCTAACATGTTCACGTCAGCCCTCTCTTTTTATGTCCTCTAGGAAGATGAAAAGAGCATTTCTCTGTATGCCAAGTGCTATGAGTAGAATGGCTTTGTTTAAAGGCCTTTCAGGAGAGACACCTGCTTCTTTATACCTACATGCATATGCACTTAGTGACCAAAGTAATAGAAACTCCACTCCATCCAAGAAGGCCTTTCTATTGGAGTATGTCACTATAAAACAGGTGTATACAGTATAGCAGCAAATATGGTTGCCCTCTTGCTTTACGCTCACCTCATTTGGATCTTGCACTTCTTTTGATGACTTATTTC
This sequence comes from Chaunax sp. Z400, assembly GCA_037577475.1. Classification (NCBI taxonomy): domain Eukaryota; kingdom Metazoa; phylum Chordata; class Actinopteri; order Lophiiformes; family Chaunacidae; genus Chaunax; species Chaunax sp. Z400. The sequence continues at coordinate 7,843,760 of CM075196.1, forward strand.
TATTTCTGATCCTTGGTTCATATGCTGCAAATACACCAGCGATCATTAATGACCCATTGTGCTCCATCATGGCACTGCAATTACATAGGCGTCTTTAGGAGTGACCAGACGAGCACAAATATTAAACAGCACCCTGCAGTTTCAGTTAATGATGTGATAGTGACTGTCAGTAAGCAACCACAACAGTCAACTGGAAGCCTTTGTTGCGTGTCGCCACCCTCTCTCACACCTTGTTTTTTTTTTATGTCTCTAACATTTTATAGGCGAAACAAACAAGTCACAACTATAAATAAAAATTTCAACTAAATAAAACAACTGAAGATGAATGCTTATGATTTTGGTAACAACATGGTGGTTACCGTACCTCCACCCTCAGGACAAACCTGACATTCTTCAAGTGGTAAACTAACAGTACCAAAGTTGTCTCTATTTTTTCCTTTTTTTGTAGACATCATCCCCTAACTCATCTAATGAGAACTCTCCAGTGAGCCCACCAGATGACCAGGCTCAGGGGGAGGGCCCCCCTCAGCTGGAAGAAGAGGAGCCCGCCTTTCCTCACACTGACCTAGCCAAGCTGGATGACATGATCAACAGGTATTTATTCACTTGCTGACACAGAGGCTGCATCCTCAGTCACTCCTCATTCAGCACACAAGAGATGAACAGAACTTGGCCCCGTTCTAAGAAATATTCCTCTACAGTGCTTTGGTCCTAAAACTCCAGGGCACCTTTTCATTGCAGATTTGCTTATACAATGAGAGTGAATAGGGTAAATGGTCTATTTTATATAACTCTGTGGGACTTCCTAATATCATGGCCAGTATCTTATTTTGATAAAAAAATATATACTGATTATAGGATCCTTAGCAATTTACCCCTGACTTTTTATTTTTACACAATTCAGTCAGTTTATGACAACTGCAGATTTTTGACTCAATGTAAGAACATTTTTCCAAATCATTGCACAATGAGCCTTTGTCTACTTGTTTCATTCCATTGACTTAGTTGGCTTCACATTCAGTCTGGAAACATAACCGTCTCTGTCTCACAAACACTGGAAAAGATTCTTAACAGCGGGGTAAATTGGGGCGCAGGTAGACATCATACATGTTACATGCTTTTTACATGCAGGTGTTGATTTGTCTGTTTTTGTCTCATCCTTTTTTCCCCTCTTAGGCCTCGTTGGGTTGTTCCAGTTTTGCCAAAAGGAGAGTTAGAAGTCCTCTTGGAAGCTGCTATAGACCTGAGTAAAAAAGGTAACAACATACAGAATGTTCCTTTGTTTCTGTAGAGATGATTTGTGGCATTCACATCCTACAATTGTTGCTTTTAAAGCAACACAAAGGCTGATCATGCAGTGTAGATTCTTAATTATCACAAAGTCAGATCCAGGGAATAGGGACTCTGCTCATGATTGTTTTATTTCAAATTCATCTGTTGAGTTTTTCATGTTTATAGTTAAGACACTTTTCAGGTGTTAAATGTGTTTTGATGTCAATCTCTTTGTCAGCACTCTCACCAAATGGTTCACAGTGTATATGTCACAGCGTGAATGATAGCCCACCAAAAAGTTCACAGACCCCAAGGTGTCTTTTTCAAATAGGATGTTTTGTCCCTCCAAAATAATGCTACACATCAATGATATGTAATTGATATCATATCCTCACATTGCATTAACTGGACACAACAAATAGTTACACATTTCATTTGATAAATAACTTTTAAATTATAGATTTCAAAGATAATAGAAAATATTTTAATGTGGATTAATCGGTGTTTGTTTTGCCCAATCAACAGTCCAAACGATTTACAATTTACGGTTCAATGAAATTAAACAAAGCAGCATGACTTCACATTTGAGAAGCTGGAAACAGAAATTGCTAGTGTTAAAAAAAAAGAATTTCTGGCAATTGATTAATAGATTAATCAACTGAATATTTCACCACAAAAATATATCCTTTTTGCACACAGTTCTCCCCTCTGTACTGAACCAATTATACAGATCCTTACTTTTACTCTGTCTGCATTAATTGTGTCATTGCAAGTATAAGTACATTGTCAAAAAATGACCTTCCTCGGGACAGTGTTTGAATTATAGTTCATCTGCCAATTACATTTAGATTGTTGGAAAAAATTCTTGAATATTAGATATTATCTGAATTGACATAATTAAAAAATATTTGGTCAATATAGTCATCCTGTTCATCCAATTTTAAAATTGCACATTTTATATGAATGCTGTTTATATGTATGGTATTTAATGAGGGATGTCTTTCCTTGCAGGACTAGATGTGAAGTGTGAGGCATGTCAGAGGTTTTTCCGAGATGGTCTGACCATCTCCTTCACAAAGATCCTGACAGATGAGGCAGTCAGTGGCTGGAAGTTTGAAATTCATGTGAGTTTACTGTCATTGCTTTGTATTTTGGTACTTTAAAAACTAGCTTCAGTATCATAAAAGGAAATATGGTTAGTGTATGTAACATATAAATTTAAACTTTTGAGGTACAGACTTCTCTGATAATGAATAGCCATCTAAATAATTTGTCCCTGATTTTAGACATCATATAGGTTCTCTACTGGTTTCAGTGGAACGATTGAAGCGTGTTATGAAAGGCAGACAAAAATCTTTATTTTTGTCTGGTGGCATGGCACAGCATCTTCATCTTAACTTAATTTATTCTTCTACAGCTTTGCCCTTATTTCATAAAATACCTGAATGTTCAGATTTGCTCTTGCTAAGTAAATAAGAGCTAAGTAAAAGAAGTAAGTGCAGCAGTGATCAATGATGTTTTTGTTAGAAGCAACTGGGGCTGGCTTTTGTGTTGTATTATGAATGTTGATCTCTGGAGCCTTTTCATGATAAACCTCTGAAACAGACAAGGATGTAAAGGAGCAAAACATCTTAGTTTGTTCTGTCTCCCATAAAATAATGTTGACTAAGTTTACGTTGTAAATTCAAACCCTTGTGTTTTTACATTACACAGGAATATACATAGTTTTGTGAGCCACATCTAATTTGTTTATTCTCATTAGTTGCTCAAGATATGTTTAGGAACTAATCAGATTCTTGTGAATTATGTGACTGACCTCTCTGAAAGGATCTTTGGTATGTGTCAGTCCCATGTTGATTTCTCATATCTGGTCCCTTCACATATGCAGAAGGGGTAGTCTTTTTGTTGTTTTATAGATGATATCATTTGAAAGCATAATGTTATTTTTTACGTGGAAATAAAGTTTTCACATCAAACATGTTGATGATGTAAGTTGTCAGTACAGGCACCAAAATATGAGTCTGTTTTCTGGGGTCTGTGGCAGCTGCTCTTTCCAGGCTTGCTTGCCAGTAGGGTAACAGAGCAGAAGCCATGAATTATATAGTATTTCTCACATTTCCAGGTGTGCAGTGTATTAATGTAAAGGTATCAGTTAGCATCTGTGGATTTTCAGGTCAAAATACAAGCACATCATTAGTAAATCAGAAGTGGATTGTAGAATTTTGCTCCATTTTTGCTTTGTTACTCGGTTAATGTGCCACAGTTTTATTTCAACCCACAAACCTTGTTTCACAGAGGTGCATCATCAATAACACACACCGGTTGGTGGAACTGTGTGTGGCCAAGCTCTCGCAGGACTGGTTCCCTCTACTGGAGCTGCTGGCCATGGCCACCAACCCTCACTGCAAGTTCCACATCTACAATGGCACACGGCCCTCTGAGACTGTCCCTGCTGGAGCACAGCTGGCAGACGATGAACTCTTCGCCCGACCACCAGACCCACGCTCTCCTAAGGTGAATCACCACTGCAACAGTTGTCCAAACATAAAAATTATACCCTCGCTATAATGTTCAAGAAGACATGAGGTCAACCATAGACTCTTTCATTCTTTCAATTGTCTCTTCTGCTTTCGTCTGTGATCAGACAAATGTGTTCATTAAATTTTTGACAGTTTGTTGTACATGATATTAGTCATTTATTTCTATTATATTACATACAATTATATGACATGAGTTTTGGGCTGTAGAATATTAAAAATAATTTTGTCAGGAAAGGTCATTTGCAAACATTTTTCTTTCTTCAGAGGATGTTTTGCCCAAATTCATTCCTCTTAAGACAGAATCCATGGAGTCACACTTTAGATTGACCCTAAGGGCCCTTATGAAATCAAGAGAATCCTTCTCTGGAGTGGCCTGATAGTGAAACATATGGAACTTGCAGTCCTAAAGACACTTTGTGCTTGTGTTAGAAAGTACTGTAGATTTTATAAAAGAGATGTTGGATGCACCAGAGAAAAGGAATTTTAAAGTAAAAAGTGATAAATATTGTGTTGGCAGGGGTCATTGTGAACAATACAGAACAGAAGAGAGGTTCCATACTAATTTGTATTTGAGAATTGATCTGGCAATGCCAAACTATCACTTGTAATTCAAACATGACATTTATTTTAATGGACAAGAAGGACAATATCTGAAAGAATTTCTCAGTCAACAGCTAAAAAGCATCTCATCAACATATTTTTCTTGTTGTTTTTGTTTTGTTTGTTTGTTTTTATTTGCAGGGCTGGTTGGTGGACTTGATTAACAAATTTGGCACGTTAAACGGGTTTCAAATGTTGCACGATCGCTTCATGAGTGGCCAAGCACTGAACGTCCAGATCATCGCTGCACTTATTAAGTGAGGCTGATGTTGAATAAAAATCCACAATATTCCACAACATATCGGTTTCCTTAACCCTGTATGAGCCACCAAAGTTCTATCAGTATCATGTTGATGTTCTTACAGGATTTTGTGAGCTGACTTTGTGTTCTCTGCGTTACAGGCCTTTTGGCCAGTGTTACGAGTTCCTCACATTGCACACGGTAAAGAAGTACTTCCTTCCAGTCATTGAGATGGTTCCACAGTTTCTAGAGAACCTCACAGATGAGGAGCTGAAGAAAGAGGCCAAGAATGAAGCCAAAAACGACGCACTGTCCATGATAATCAAGTCTCTGAAGAATTTGGCGTCTCGTGTTCCGGGGCAGGAAGAGACAGTGAAGAATTTAGAGATTTTTAGGTTAAAAATGATTCTTAGGTGAGTATCATAAAATAACATTTGTGCCTATCATCAGAGTAGTTTGAGTACAGTTGTCATGATACACATTTAGTATTATATTATGTTAATTAAATAACTTTTAATTATTCTTTAAATCCCCAGGTTATTGCAAATTTCTTCTTTTAATGGCAAAATGAATGCACTAAATGAAGTGAACAAGGTGATCTCCAGTGTGTCCTACTACACTCATCGGCATAATCCTGAAGAGGAAGAATGGCTCACTGCAGAGCGCATGGCGGTAAACTTAGTCCCTCTCTACTTCTGTACTTTTCATCAAAGATTTCTCTGTATTGCAAATCTACTTCTTTCTGTGTCTCCTTGTCCCAACACAGGAGTGGATCCAGCAGAACCACATACTGTCCATTGTGCTGAGGGACAGTTTGCATCAGCCTCAGTATGTAGAGAAACTGGAGAAGATCCTTCGCTTCGTTATCAAAGAGAAAGCTCTTACAATGCAGGATCTGGACAACATATGGGCAGCACAGGTACACTACAACAATCTATCTGAATTACAAATGCCCAATACAAGTTAAAGAGCCAAAAGCAGAGTAGGGATTTCTGGTACAACTTGAACTACTTTCAAGGTGCATGGAGGATGGAAATACTCTGAAGAGGTCAACATTCCATCTGTAATATAAAGAAATACTAACAGTAATTGTGACACCAACACCCTTCAGGAAGGTCATCAGGATGACATGGAAGTTTTATCAGGTGAAAGCCAAAGTGTGTCCCGCAAAAAATTGCTCTTTACACTAAACGTTTTGCTGCTTTTTTGACCTCTTCACTCCTAGAGTAGAACAAATTAAAATGTATGGTTTTTTGTGTGTGGTTTTTTGTATTTTTTTTCCAAAAGAACATCCAGTCATAGAACATGGTACAAATTAAAACTAAAACAGAACTTTAGTTGTAGACTGTAAACAAAAGGTTTGCTGCTGCAAAAGGTACAGAACCTCATTTAATTATTCACCAGTTTTTTTATATCGGAACTGCAGCATTTCCCTGACACTGCTAATACATGGTGGACATTCAAGGTATTTTATTTACCCCGCAATTCGGTGTTTTCTCTGTATATCTGCAGGCTGGTAAGCATGAGGCCATTGTGAAGAATGTCCATGACCTCCTGGCCAAGCTGGCATGGGACTTTTCACCTGAGCAGCTCGATCACCTTTTTGACTGTTTCAAGGTGAGTAAGAATTGTATTAATCAGTCATTCAATCACAGACTGTGAAGGGTTTTGAACAAGTCAGTGTATACAGTAGATGGTGTTTGGCTCACCCCCAGTACGGAGAAACAAACAGGAGTACTGGCAGACAGGCAAAGCAATGTACGACTGACCACAAGGACAGAAGCAAAACATATTTTAGCCATCTAAAAAACGTAAACATAATACTAAAGTATATGATGTATTTAGAATATTTCACTCCTTTACTTTGCCTTCAAAAAGCCTTTTCCGATGGGAAACTAAAGCCTTTATTTTGCTATCTTCAAAGCAACCAAACACCTTTAACAAAAATAGTAATTCTGCCTTGCAGAAAAACAATGTTCAGTACTCTAGGTTCCATAAGGAATGTAGGATAAACTGATGCATTTGTTGCGCAATTTTTACCGGGATGTCAGGGGTATATGTCACATCCAGATGACTGGCTTAATTTTGTGCATGGGAATATTGTATTTACTTTAAACATGTTGTTCACTGCTGGATGGTGACTGAACTCACTAAACTGGGGCGCTTCATGTGCTTATGCGCATGGAGATTACCCCCCTCACCAACATTTGTAATTGACACAACATCAAATATCCTCCCAAAAGAGATTAAACAGACTCTAAAACTGGATGTGTATCAGTCACAGAAAACCTCCCGAGTCTTCTTTGTGTTCATGACAACTGTGAACACAGCAGCTTTGAGCGCGGTGCTAAAGCTTCGGTTCCCTCCTGTTGGTCCTGTGGACTCCTGCTGTTTAAGGCTAGAATGCTTTGAGCTCAGCCCCACAAATGTCTGGTCCTCAGATTTGGTATTTTATGTAACATAGCCAGACTAAATGTGGAGTGTCAGAGGAAGGGGGAATACGGAGCTATACAGAACTTGGCACATAGCACATGCCATGTACATAGCTCAAGCACTCATGAAATATAAAAGTGGTCTTACCTGAAATGTGACAAATATCAAACAGTGCCTGTGAGTTATTAGATTATTCACATTAGAAACATCTGAACTTGTTTGTTTTGGGTTTTTTTTCCTCTTGTGCAGGCGAGTTGGACCAATGCCAGCAAGAAGCAGCGTGAAAAACTGCTGGAACTTATCCGGCGCTTGGCTGAGGATGATAAGGATGGCGTCATGGCCCACAAGGTCCTCAACCTGCTGTGGAACCTGGCACACAGCGATGATGTGCCAGTAGATATTATGGATCAGGCTCTTAGTGCTCACATCAAGATACTGGATTACAGTTGCTCCCAGGTACACGCTGGCGTCTTTGTTGGCGAATAAGTTTAAAGTTGAATGGCATGCGAAGGAACTGATGAAAGGTTTATTTAGTTCAAAATACTGACAATGTTTAATTTCACTTACAGGACAGGGATACGCAGAAGATTCAATGGATAGACCGCTTCATAGAGGAGCTGCGAACCAATGACAAATGGGTGATCCCTGCCCTGAAGCAAATTAGAGAAATCTGTAGTCTCTTTGGAGAAGCTCCTCAAAACCTTAGGTAAGCTCATGACAGAAATCTATTTAATATTACAAGAACATATACAGGAAAATTCTAATGTTTGCATGCATGTTTGTATCTTGTATCATTTCATTTTTTTAAATGAATTAGTCATATCTACTTTGCACATAATGCATGAACATCCACGAGAAAAGTAACAAGACACTTAAATGTCACATATTTGACCAGCTTACTTTCCTGGCATTTTTAATTGAGGCACGCCAACTCCTTATGCAATACACCTACATTCTTAACTGTTGTTAAACATCCTGCCTTATACCAGATTTCACTCTCAATTCCTTTTGACTGTTTCATTATGTCCTATCTACAACTATATAGCCATAGCTAGATATCTGTCTTGCCTGGTAGCTAGTAAATGTTCATTACATATTGGAAATTGCTGTTTGTGTTATATTTTTGAAATCATAAGTCTTTTTTCCAGCAGACATTTGACTTGTAGCAAAACCACAGTTAATACTAACAGCATTAACGATTGGTCAGCTCTATCCAATGGACTGGCTGCACAGCTGACATTCTGACATGTCATAGCAAGAAACTTGCATGTTATTATCAATAACAGTTGCAATAAACTTAGAGGAGGCTCTACCCATTGTGTGTGCCAGTTCACTGTTACTGGACACTTAATGAAACTGTCATCATTACTGTTTTTCAGTCAACCTGTGTTTTTGCTGCTCGTAATATATTTTGATTTGAAGTAGTGCTTTTTTCTTTTCTCGTCAATGTAGAAAATATGTAGTATGCATGCCTGTTTTTCAGAAAGAAAATGCCAATTAACATACAAACGAACTTAGTGGGGTAAGTTGAGAGCTAATTTCCAGGGTTATACCTACTTTTGTGTTACGTCAACTCTCACTTTCTCTTTGAAATGTCTGATATGTTGTATATAAAATGTAAATCTCTGCCATGAATCTGCTTAAGCAATTCTTTCTTGGGTTTCATCTCAAATGACTGATTCCTCATCCAGGCCCTGTGTTCAAAGTCCTGCACGTTTGTACTTCAGTCAGGAAAGAGACAAGATACTAATACGACTAATGGCTCAGCAATGAGTTCTCCATTTTGAGTTTTGAGGAACATTAAGTTTCTCCTTAAAAGCTTTGAAACCCAGATGGTTATCCATTATTCTTTGTAGTGCTTTTCTTTCTGTTTAGAAAACTGAAAATGAGAAGCAATAGATCAGAGGTCAGTGGGACTAAAGGTTGTCACTATCATATAATATAAAATCTGTATGACTCGGCATGCTCTAAGGTTGTCAAAAGTATCAATACTTTTTCAATGCCGGTGTTTGAAACCATTAGTTACCCTCAATTCTGTTTTAACTGAGTAAAGCACTTTGTAACTCTATTTTGAAAAGTGCTTTATAAATTACATTTTTATAGTATTAAAACTACAGAAACTGCACAGAAATTAACATAATTAAAATATGTTTATTTGTTCAGTGCATTATCTGTACCAGCACAGCGTGCAGGTTGTTAATAAAAAAAAAAGAGAAAACAATTATCCCTTTTTATGTGCCTAGAACTTTTCTTTTTTATTATCATGGTAGCAAAATATGTATCCAGTTTTGTTTTGTCATATTTATATTGAATCAAATTGTAAAATTCTGATATCGAGACAACTTTAGTAAGATCAAATTGATATTGTGTGATTAATGGTGCTAATCATTGATGATTATCATATTTATTGTTAGATGGTTAGTTTTATGTCATTTGATTTCATTATTAAGCAATGTAATTAAGAAATGACCGATGCAATTCTGTTTAAATAGAATGAAATTTCAGGTCTGATAAAGTCATTGTGGGTTACTGGAAAACAAGCAAAGCCTGAAACATCAGAGGTGTGGTTATCATATATGAAAATGAGACATCTTTGGCGAAACTCAAAATTTCTCTTGAGGCGCTTGCTTTTTTTTTTTAGTGTTGAACACAAGCCTAGTGCATAGACAGAATGCTCCTTAAATATAGACAGTTGCACAACTTCATGAAAGGTCCTTTGAGATGGAGCCCTATTCTTCCTGATGTCACCTCCTTCCAGCACAAATTACTCAATGCAAAATATCAAAGGTATTTCATGCCTTGACCCACTTACCCATATTTATACTAACATTGTTTTCCTGCATTTGACGTATTTTTCCTGAAAAATGTAACAATATTAGGTGTTTTCATAATAGAACGCTGGAATCCAGCCAATGCTAATAAGTAAACTGGAGTCATAATTAGGGATGGGCATGATTACTTGAGTAATCGATTTGGATTTCAGTTTTCAAGTGTTTGTTTAACGTATAGTCACATACTCACAGACATGTTACTTTATCTCACTTTATTGGCGATTAGCATATGTAGGTAATGTTTCATTTTCCAACATAGGATTTTGACTACATTGAAGTCTATTTTAAGTGACACTTGCATATCATAGAATGGTCTTTTAAAGGTTAACCATTTGTGCATTAAGCACAATGGGGAAAGTGGCAGAGACGGATAACAGGCAGTCACTCATCACCTCATTTAGATGCAGTAAATTCCCGGTTTTGATGCCACCAGGGTAGAGAAGATTAGCAAGCTACAAATATGGTAATATATATGTATTATATATTATATGATATATATATGATAGTAATTAGATGGGAGTAATCGAATATTAAAGTAGTTAAAATGCCTGTCCCTTATCATAATTTAGCTGCAGAATATGATAAATCTGAACAAACGCTTTATTTAATGATAATTTGACATGGGTAATTCAAACCGATTTTCGTATGTTACAAATTCCCATGTGGCTCTTTGTAGTTTGGTGGCTGTCAATATCGAATCATGAATTGTTGGCTGATCTGGTTTATAAATGAAAATATAAATGTATGTGGAACACAAGGCAGGAAATGACCTTTATTTATATCACCGTCACTGGTGGTATTTCTATAACGCATACACATACCATTACACCGAAAGCTGCTTTCTTCATGGCCCTGATTGAAACAAATGAGAAATCAGTCGTTCTGTTTTCTTAATTAGAAAACGCATTTCTAAAAGTACAGTGTATAACGTCACTTCTCACTGTGCTTTTTATTCTTCCTTGTTACTTCGCTGACATTTAATTTCTCTTTCTGTTTCCCCCTTACAACTTCTACGCCTCCTGCTGTTGTCTCTTCAGTCAAACCCAGAGAAGTCCGCATGTGTTTTACCGCCATGACCTGATCAACCAATTGCAGCATAACCACTCTCTGGTCACTTTGGTGGCTGAGAATCTCTCAGCCTACATGGAGACAATGAGGCAGTTCTCCAAAGGTATATATCGCTGCCAGAAATGGAACCCTTTTAGTCTGGCCTTTCATTTAATTTCTTATGGTTGGATCATTGATGTGCACTGACTACACTGACTCTGCACTGACTCTGACTATGTGTGCTTTTACAGAAGAACAAGCCGAGTTTGACCCCCAGACGGTCAGGCCGGGAAGCCGCTACAGCCATGTTCAGGAAGTACAGGAACGACTCAACTTCCTAAGGTATAAAATCCTCTTAAGCATCGCATACTAAAAACATCCAGTGAACAATGTTTTAGGGGAATTGCACCTAAAAGCTGAGACTACAACTAGAAATTGAGGAAATATTAATTTAAAAACCATCAATTATCTGGTATAGTGTTTCTTAAAAATTGTCAGACTTTGAGTCAAGTGGAGGATTAATCTTATTATGTGTTGGCCCAGATCAGTTCTAATGAATTACCAAAGCATTCATCCATCCAATTACTGTCATACCATTTCAAAGACAAATTGGGTCAATTTTATAAAAGTAGTTTTTATTCATCAATGGCATAGATGATGTTAAAAAAGGTGTCAAACAGAATATCAGGGTGAGATGATTAGAAAGGCTATATTGTAGCATCAGAGCAATAGTTGGCATGTGCTCAACAGTTCCTGGATTGTACGTCTACACACATATGTATAAATGTCCCACTCACACGTAACCTCTGGTAGATGCACAGTGTATCCACAGTCCTGTCTGTTAGACATTAAGCTGCTCAATTGAAGTAAGTTGTTAAAGGGCAACAGTGGCTAATTAGGGCAGAGCAAGTGGTACCCAGTGATGTCACACTCACCTATAATTATGATGCACATCTGGAACCACCTAATTGACCTTCATATGCATGTTTCTCTAACCTTCAAGCCACCACTGACCACTTTTTCTTTGTCAGGTTCCTGCTAAAAGATGGCCAGTTGTGGTTGTGTGCCCCTCAGGCCAAGCAGATCTGGAAGTGTCTGGCTGAGAATGCAGTGTTTCTCTGTGACCGTGAAGCCTGCTTCAAATGGTATTGTTTGATTTTATCCTATTTTGCCTTCGGCTACACTGAATTTTCTTATTTATAATTTCATCATATCTGAATGCTGTTACTTATCTTCGTACCCAATAGGTACTCGAAGCTGATGGGTGATGAGCCAGACCTGGATCCAGATATAAATAAGGACTTCTTTGAGAACAATGTTCTGCAGTTGGACCCTTCTTTGCTGACAGAGAATGGAATGAAGTGCTTTGAGAGGTTCTTCAAGGCTGTCAACTGTAGGGAGGGCAAACTGGTAGCAAAGCGTAGGGCCTACATGATGGATGACCTTGAACTAATAGGCTTGGACTACCTTTGGAGGGTGAGTAGGTTTACAGCAGCAGGCACACATAAACACATGTTTTTGTTTATTAGGAGGGAGGTAGATATTTCTGTGTGCTTGTCATCTCTTTTGCCCATTTTCTCCTTTTTGCTCTATACACTTTTGTAATAACCTTAAGAAACTAAATTGAATAATTTGAAAACTGGAAATAAACCTCCATTTACTCACCTTGAACAAATCTTAGACCCCTCCAACTAACAGGCAAATGTGTGAGTTTGAAAGCCTCTGTGCTTCTGGTTAGATATTTTTTAAGCTTGTAAGGTTACATTACACTCTCAACTCTCTGCTCTCTTAAAAATGTTATATAATGGTCGTGACTTGGTCAACATATGAGCAATAGAGGCTCTGCAATTTTGCCATTACTATACACTCACTGAACCCTGCAGGAATTGTTTGCATTGTTATTAAAAGATCAATCAGGACAGAAGTTTTAACATGGCATGTTTGAGTTCAACTGCCTTACTTGACATTGCAATGTGATTATTGAACATGGGCACATTGAAAGGTCAATGCTGAAACGATATATTGTGCAGCCCAAACTGCCACTATGCTGTGTTTTAAAAAAGATTTCTTTACCTAGATCCAGTTCTATGTTTTGTGATTCTGTCTGCCACTATCTTGCAAGAGAAAAAACATCAGTCTTGTACATTGGGCCTTCCTCCTCTTGTGTGGTCAGTAATGAGGCTCCTCTTTACCTTAGTGCTTTGGACCTCTGTAGACATATATGCATGAAAGTCAGACTATCTGTGATGGAGAGGGTGATTGCAAGCCCTGCTGGGAAAAACAGTGGCTGATACCATATTCTCCTCTCTCCCAGGTGGTAATTCAAGGAAGTGATGACATCGCCAGCCGAGCCATTGACCTGCTGAAAGAGATCTACACCAACCTCGGACCAAAACTACAAGTCAATCAGGTACACTGACTCTTCAGTTTCAGTTAGCGCAGAAGTTTGAAGCTTAATTGTCTGCTCTCTTTCTAGCCCTTGTTTCCTTCCTGTCCAGACTCATCAGTCGACAAATGTTGTGCAGTTCAAACATTTATTTAAAACGTTTTTAAATCATGTTGTCTACTGACAATTTACTTGTCTTCATCACGTTATCTGTTTTATTCTGACTTTAGGTCGAAATTCACGAGGATTTCATCCAGTCATGTTTTGACCGTCTGAAGGCATCGTATGACACCCTGTGTGTCTTAGATGGAGACAAAGACAGCATCAACTGTGCCCGTCAGGAGGCTATCCGCATGGTGCGAGTTCTCACTGTGCTCAAAGAGTACATCAATGAGTGTGACAGTGACTACCATGAGGAGAGAACTATACTGCCTATGTCAAGGTACAGTCATTGTGCTTCAGCTTTCACACATTCAGATTTTAACATATTACTGAACATTAGTCGATTTAAGCTTTGCCATGAAAATATACTCAAGTCTCCAAAGATTTTTTAAAATGTTTTTTTTACAAATCACACATCAGAATTCACGAACACTCAAACTATGATAAATTATCACCTATTATAAGAACCACCGTTGACAAGTGGCTATTTGCGGTAATCACATTTATTGCGATATCCCTACAAGAGAGATGCTTAAACCCCTTTTTTCCGTTTCTCCTGCAGAGCTTTCCGCGGGAAGCATATCACATTGATCGTCCGTTTCCCCAACCAGGGGCGTCAGGTAGACGACTTGGATATCTGGTCACACACGAATGACACAATTGGTTCGGTTCGGCGTGGCATCCTAAACAGGATCAAAGCTAATGCTGCACATACCAAGATAGAGCTCTTTATTGGCGGGGAGGTCGTCGATCCAGCTGACGACAGGAAGCTGATTGGACAGCTTAATTTGAAGGACAAAACGGTAAGAATGTTGAACTGATGTTATTTTGCATCAAAAAACTATTTTCATTAAATATACTGTGCTCTGTCCCTTGTGCTTTTGTATGTCCATATGTACAATACGCACACTTGTTTTTACAGTTCATTAAAATGTGTGACCCAAATGCCATGTTGACTTCAAAAGTATCCCTTATTTTGTAGCCAAAGTGAGTGTTGACCTGATGCACTCCATGCTTAATTTTTTCAGGTATCAGGCCAACATTAACTCAGTTTAAATGTTTTGTATAGCTGATAACAGCCAAGCTGACCCAGGTGAGTGCCAACATGCCTTCAAGCCCAGACAGCTCTTCTGACTCATCCACCGGCTCCCCTGGTAACCATGGCAACCACTACAGCGATGGGCCGAACCCTGAGGTGGAGAGCTGTCTTCCTGGTGTGGTGAGTTCACAACACAGATACTGTATTAAATGTACGAACTGAACTATTTCCATGTTACTGCTAAACACTTGTGCCATACTAAAAGGGCTGAGTGATGTGTGACAGTGATTTGATTTTTACATCTATTGCTGCGATAATTGGAAAATATATTTTTAAAGTATATTTTAGTTTATATACAGATTTAAAAGTACAATAATGCAATTATTACTTAACCTTTTTATCAGATGGCTTATTTAATATTTCCATGTCAGTTTGGAACCCTTATGTTACACACACATTCTATTGTGAGGTTAACCACAATTCTGGCCGCACTATTTTGTGTTGTAACCCCCGAAAGGAGATGTTGTCGTTATGTGTTCACCAGGATGTGAGTAATAATACTGTAACAATTTATGCCCTATTTCACAGATTATGTCGCTGCATCTGCGGTACATCTCCTTCCTGTGGCAGGTGGCTGACCTGGGCTGCAACCTCAACATGCCACTTCTTAGAGATGGAGCTCGAGTTCTTATGAAACTTATGCCTCCAGGTATATATGCATCGTTACTATATCTAACCGATTAATTTGACGAAAACATACAACTACACAGATGCACACAGGCAGTGTTAGCTCCATAGTCATGTTTGTACCATTTCTGTGTCCTTAGATAACACTACAGTGGAGAATCTGCGAGCGGTGTGTCTGGATCACGCAAAGCTTGGCGAAAACAGCCTCAGTCCTTCACTTGACTCACGGTTCTTCGGTCCATCACCCTCACAAGTGCTATACCTCATTGAGGTAGGTCCCAATGTTCTTTTGCATTGCAAATTGTGCCATGTCAGCAGCAATACTAAATCTCCATTAGCAACATGACATATATAAACAAAGATACGATCAATCCTGCAGTGTGAGACAGGTCTACGGTTTCTGTCCCTTGTCTGTTGCTCTGTAAGAAGGCTCACACTACTCTTGCCCATCTTCTAGGTTGTTTATGCTTTGCTGATGCCAGCCAGTGCCACTCTGGGTGAGGATGCCAGTGACTTCCAGTACAACTTCTTGAAGAGCGGTGGGCTACCCCTGGTATTGAGCATGCTCACCAGGAACAACTTCCTTCCATCTGCGGACATGGAGACTCGACGTGGCGCTTACCTCAATGCACTGAAGATTGCAAAGCTCCTCCTTACTGCCGTCGGGTTTGGTCATGTGAAGGCTGTGGCCGAGGCCTGCCAGCCCAATGCTGAGGGAAATATTCCTGTCTCACCGGTTAGGCCTCAGGCATAGCTCACACAGAAACATTCCTGTATGACTGGTTCCTCACTCATTGACTGCCGTATCTCTGACATGTGTTCATCTTTCTCCACACCCCATCACCTGCCCTGCCTTTTTTACAGATTAATCAGGCCACTCATGACCAGGCCCTGGTCCTCCAGAGTGCCCTACAAAATATCCCTAATCCAGCCTCAGAATGCATGCTACGCAATGTAGCCATTCGCCTTGCCCAGCAGATTTCTGATGAGGTAACAGAAAATGTAAGGAGCTGATCTTTCAGGGTTTGTAAGATTGAAATATTGTGGACTAGTGATTTTTTTGAATGTTAATGAAAAGTGTTTATAGGCACTATATGTTAAGTATTAATTTAAGGATCCTTGTCTGGGTAAATAAGCTCATAATAAATATAGATACCCTTGGAAAATGTGTTATTTAGTGTAGTGTTGGTTGTACAGTACATAAAGATGGTAGATGATTTCATGAATTGTACGCTCAAACATAGAATGAGTCGATGAAAATAGTGATTGTAATAATGTAAATCTCTAAGAATGCCTTGTATGGGACTTTCTTTTTACCAGAATTTCTTCCAGGCATCGAAGTACATCCCAGATATTTGTGTGATCCGCGCGGTACAGAAAATAGTGTGGGCATCAGGCTGTGGTACAGTGCAACTCGTCTTCAGTTCAAATGAGGAAATCAGCAAGATATATGAGAAGGTAAGTTGCCTCTAATTGTTTTTTTGTTGTGCATTTTTTTAATGTAGTCCAATATATTGACAGTGTAGCACTATATATAGCCTAATTTACCTCCTTTCATAGGGACACCACCTGATTTAATATCAGGAAAATTTATTAATTTCATAATCAATCAAACATCTGGAAATTGAATGTTCTGAGTTACATTGATCTTCATTTCTCATGAAACAAGGAATAAACAGGACATGTATTCGGCCTAAATGAAATGATTTACTGACCTCACTGCAACAGAACAGTAAAAGCTTGGGCCCTTTAGATCTTAAGCTTTGACAAAGGTACAATCAAAGGACAGAGCTCTTGGTGTGCTTAGTGGACTTTTAATGGATTCACAGTGTAATTCAATGCTTTCTTTCTTTTTTTGTTAGACAAATGCAGCTAAGGAGCCAGATGGGGAAGATGAGCAGGTGTGTTGTGAGGCCCTTGAAGTGATGACACTGTGTTTTGCCCTGATGCCCACGGCTCTGGACACGCTCAGCAAGGAGAAGGCTTGGCAGAGTTTCATCATAGACCTGTTGCTACACTGCCACAGCAAGTAAGTACATGCATGTCCACCAACTGCTGAAGCATAATGGAGACTTTTTCATCATCTCTCACCTTCAGTTGTGGCAGAATGTCATAATGTTTATGTTGTCATTCGTGTTAAACAGATCTGTACGCCAAATGGCCCAGGAACAGTTTTTCCTGATGGCAACAAGGTGCTGTATGGGTCATCGTCCCCTTCTCTTCTTTATCACCCTTCTCTTCACTGTGCTGGGGGTGAGTGACAATGTGCTTTTTTTTCCACCAAGACTTAGATCATTTGTCTCTCACCACTTTTATTGTAATGCATCATCACAGTGTTAACAGCATGCTGCTCACAAGATCCTAATTTCAAATTCTCCGTTATCAGAGCACAGCCAAGGAGCGAGCCAAACATGCTGGAGACTACTTCACTTTACTCAGACATCTTCTGAACTATGCCTATAACAGCAACATCAACCTGCCAAATGCTGAGGTGCTCCTCAACAATGAGATTGATTGGCTGAAACGGATAAGGGTAAGGCAGCTTGTTAACCATACGTTTACAAGCCTGTTGGTAATATCCTAAACATTTAAGCTCATCTCTTATAAGTTATTGTTTGGCCCTCACAGTCGTGTGAGCAGAAATGATGGCAAAAAACATGTTTCCATTTTCTAGGATGAGGTGAAGAGGACGGGGGAGACTGGGGTGGAGGAAACCATTCTAGAGGGCCATCTCGGTGTCACCAAAGAGCTTTTAGCCTTTCAGACACCAGAGAAAAAGTATTACATCGGCTGCGAGAAAGGAGGAGCAAATCTCATTAAGGTACAACAAACTGTCCAAACCTGAAAGGTTCATGTAAAGGGAAGAAAACCACCCATTCTCTGATTTTGTCTTATTTCTGATAACATTACTAAGAGATCGTTTCTCTCTTTTTTCTTTATTAGGAGCTCATTGACGACTTCATCTTCCCAGCATCTAATGTGTATCTGCAGTACATGAAGAGTGGGGAATTCCCTACAGAGCAAGCCATCCCAGTATGCAGCAGCCCTGCTTCCATCAACGCTGGCTTTGAGCTCCTGGTAGCACTGGCTGTCGGCTGTGTCCGCAACCTCAAGCAAATAGTCGACACCCTGACTGATATGTACTACTTGGGTACGGAGATACCAGTGTCACAATTTCACCGATGCAATTCGCTGACCGTTTGTTAATTATATCATGCTGAGAGTGTTGTTCCTTCCTGCTTCTTTTAGGTTGTGAGACACTGACGGAGTGGGAGTACTTGCCTCCAGTGGGGCCACGGCCCAACAAAGGGTTTGTAGGTTTGAAGAATGCCGGAGCCACCTGTTACATGAATTCAGTCATTCAGCAACTGTACATGATCCCTCCAATCCGCAATGGCATCCTGGCCATTGAAGGCACAGGCACTGATGTCGATGATGACATGTCAGGAGATGAGAAGCAGGAAAATGAGGTACAGTGAGAGTTGTGTTGCAGACAGTCTGTTGCCCAATGAAGATGTTCATCCTTTCTCAGCATCCTGTGACTGACAAAATGGCTAACTCTAGGCTCTAAGGCCATGAAGGCTGAGCAGAGAGCTGAGGGCATCATAATTACAAGACCAGTTTCAAGTGATTTAATTTCAGGCAGCCAAAGAGACCTAAACGTTTTCCCAGGCAACACGACTCGAAGCAAAAACTAACGGATAATTGTTATGTGGAGATGTCGCATTTCATCTGTACATCCTGCCTCCACAGAGTAACGTGGATCCTCGTGATGAGGTGTTCAGCTACCACCATCAGTTTGATGATAAACCCTCCAGTAAGTCAGAGGACAGGAAAGAATACAACATTGGGGTACTGCGTCACCTACAGGTCATTTTTGGACATCTGGCTGCATCCAGACTGCAGTACTATGTCCCAAGAGGATTCTGGAAACAGTTCAGGTAGTTCAAAATAGCAATTTTGATTGGTTCTCCATTGAGCTTGTTTAACAGTTGCTAATGTCTAAATGTCTTCTCTCCGTTTTAGGTTATGGGGTGAGCCAGTGAACTTGCGTGAGCAGCATGATGCTCTGGAGTTTTTCAACTCTTTGGTGGACAGTCTTGATGAAGCTCTGAAAGCCCTGGGCCACCCTGCAATGCTCAGCAAGGTGCTGGGAGGGTCCTTTGCTGACCAGAAAATCTGTCAAGGATGCCCCCACAGGTAAGGGCAGTCCTTTTCCATGTGCTTAATTACTGGAAAAATTTTAATGGTTGTTACTGAACAGTTTTTTTGTGTTTTCAGGTATGAGTGTGAGGAGTCATTCACAACACTCAATGTAGACATCAGGAACCACCAGAACCTGTTGGACTCAATGGAGCAGTATGTTAAAGGAGATCTCCTTGAAGGGGCCAATGCTTACCACTGTGAGAAGTGTAATAAGAAGGTGAGAATGGAGCAGCGACTGCACAGATCTCATGTTTTACAGAAAGTATCCATTTTCTTTCTCATTAACTTCTTCGAGTTTTGTACGTTAACACTTAATGTTTGGTCTGCTTGTCAGGTGGACACAGTGAAGCGCCTGCTGATTAAGAAGCTGCCACCTGTCCTCGCCATCCAGCTGAAGCGCTTTGACTATGACTGGGAGAGAGAGTGTGCCATCAAGTTCAATGACTACTTTGAGTTCCCCAGGGAGCTGGACATGGAGCCGTACACGGTAGCTGGTGTGGCCAAGTTAGAGGGCGATGATGTTAACCCGGAGAACCAGGTAATCCAGCAAAATGAGCCCTCTGAACCCACACCTCCTGGGAGCTCTAAGTATCGTCTGGTGGGAGTGCTGGTCCACTCAGGCCAGGCCAGCGGAGGACACTACTATTCCTACATAATCCAGAGGAACGGGGGTGATGGCGAGAAGAACCGCTGGTATAAGTTTGATGATGGCGATGTAACTGAGTGCAAGATGGACGATGAGGAGGAGATGAAAAACCAGTGCTTTGGAGGGGAATATATGGGCGAGGTGTTCGATCATATGATGAAAAGGATGTCGTACCGGAGGCAGAAGCGCTGGTGGAATGCCTACATTCTATTCTATGAGCGTATGGACTCACTGGACAAGGACAGCGAGCTTGTCAAATACATCTCGGAGTTGACCATCTCCTCCACCAAGCCACATCAGGTCAAAATGCCTGGTGTCATCGAGTGCAGCGTCCGCAAGCAGAACGTCCAATTCATGCACAACCGAATGCAATACAGCCTGGAATATTTCCAGTTCATTAAGAAACTTCTGACCTGTAACAGTGTCTATTTAAACCCTCCTCCAGGTATGCATCGTTTTTGTATGTCCTGCTAAATGTTTTGTTTTTTTAATGCAAAACTAATTCAGTGGATAAATGCTATGTATATCAAAAGAAGGTATAAACTAAATCAGTGTAACCTTAAATCAAACCTATGGCAGGATGGTTAAGAAGCACTGTATATACTCCGCAGATATAAACTGCAACAAAGACCTTCACAAAAGCTGGCTTTTGCAACACAGATTGTGATGTTAAATGATGGTTGTGAACTCAATGATTTTTATAGGCACCATCTCATTTTCTTGCATGGATTAGCTGATTTTACTCATTTTATATAGCTGGGTGTGGCCATTAAAGTAGAAAACCTTTGATCCTGACCTGACCAGGATGGCAACTAAAATAAAGATGCAGATAAAGCTACAGTAGAAAATAATATAAATATCATTAAAATATGCTAATAACAGACACACCATTAACCAGACAAGAAATTGTTTGTGTTTGGTCCACAACATGGGTAAATACAAGGGGATGACAATATACCAAATAAGGAATGGCTTACACTACAAACGTAAAGTTCAACTATTGCATGTGCAGGATTGTCATAGTGACCAAATGTGAGAGGTGTGATTTGTTCTGCCAGCACAGTATCATGTCACTCCTCTAGTTATGACTCTGCATACCAAATAACAGGGCTTCTCTGATCTTCTGATCAAGTCCTCATCACATCTCTCCTGTGCATTTCAAAGCTTCTCTCTTACTTAATGTAAAATATACATTTCAAAATTATGCTAATGTGCAGCATCCCTGTGTAAAGAACTGAAAGTCAGAAGCATTTAGTATGAACTGCTGAGAGGTGCACTCCTTCTGCATTATTAATGGAGCCAGAGCCCTGTAATGTTCCACAGGAAAATAAATGTTAATAATAAATATATGAGAAAAATAAATGAGAGCAGTCAGCTCAGATCCACTTGATTGGGACAGAATAATTGAGATCCTGAGGAACATGCAGTGTATGAATCAATAGTAGGATTACTGCCTCCTGAGGCTTCACAGATGTCGAACAGACTGACACCCCATTACGCCTTAAATGCATTCAGACACATCAGGGCAGAATAAAGGTGCAACTGGCCCAGAATGAAAATGCTGTCTGAATGGGGCTAGTGTGTGACCTGACATCTCTCTCCCACTCGCTCTCTTTTTTAAATCATATTTTAAATGCATCCAAAATAGGCAGATCAAGTGACTTAATGAGTAGGCCAACAACAATGGGAAGGCAGGATCCTGCACAAATCTAGCCCTGTCAGTTACGGATTCACTAAAATTATATATCCTTCTTGAAGTATTTTAAATGTTTACATGTGCACTGCATTAATCAGGAAATATTGTTGCTATTAAATTAAGCAGCAAAACTGATAGCTGTAGGTAATTACTGGGTAGGACAAAGGAAACTGTCTGCAGGCAAGAAAATCCCATTTTTGTCTTAAATATTGGAGCTCAGGATTTATCAAGAGGATGGCTCCTTTACTCCAGACAATTTCCCTGTATGAACCTAGACAGAGTATATGTGACCATTTGGGTGTGTAGAAGACCACAATACATTGACATTAGATCAAGACCGATCATGTCGGAATATTTAAATAATCAATTTCAAGTTACGCTGCTGTGCCTCGAGCATAAATGTGCACAATGCACACGGTTAAAAGCACCCATTGTTTCTGCTTTGGGGGATGCAGGCATTCTAGTTAATATTTTCCTTATTATTGATGTATCATTTCACACACCCACATACTTTGAATCAGAAGAATCATTTTAATAACATTCAAAACTTCATTTAAAAACCTCAGTAGGAGCTTCAAATGAAAAATAAGGCATTTGGTACTGCCCTAGAATCCGCCTACAGCCAACAGAATGCCCCAGAATGTTTGCATGAATGAGTCAACGTGTTATTGATTGGCTGACAGAGTTTTGTAGAATAATTTTTTTCCAAATATGTGCTGCAGAGGCAAAACAGAGGAAAATGTGTCACTGCCTTCTTTGTTCATGTTAAAGTAATTTGCCTTTTGAAAGTCATGTTCATTACCATTTGTCAGTAAATTCATCCGGCCATGATAAGCATAACATGAGCTGACAACAATCTTAGGCAGGAGATTTGTTCTTGGTTTTATTAATCGCTGCTCTCTCTTTACCAGGACAAGACCATCTTCTGCCAGAGGCAGAGGAAATCGCTATGATAAGTGCTCAGCTGGCAGCCAGATTTCTTTTCAGTACAGGTTTTCACACCAAGAAAGTAGTGCGGGGTCCTGCTAGCGATTGGTAAGCTCTGTCTGCCTTTGTCTTCTATTCCCTCTGTTTTAGCATCTCTAAATATTCTCGATGTCTTTCCCTCTAGGTATGACGCCCTCTGCATCCTGCTGAGACACAGTAAGAATGTACGCTATTGGTTTGCACACAACGTTCTCTTTGCGTACCCTAACCGGTTCTCGGAGTACCTGCTTGAATGCCCAAGCGCTGAAGTCCGGGGTGCATTTGCCAAGCTCATAGTCTTCATCGCTCACTTCTCACTGCAAGATGGCCCCTGCCCCTCCCCCACCGCCTCGCCTGGATCTTCTGCTCAGGTTGGTGCCAGACTTCAGCTGAGCTCTGTGGAAAACGGACTCGTACAAGGACTTCCCGGAGCACACTTACAGCAGTTTGAATCGCACATTTCCTGGAAGTCATTTAAAGCAGTTTGTATCTCGGGATATCACTGAAAGGGTTTTTGTCCTGTGCCTTTGTTGTGGTAACCCTGCTCTGTTTTGTGTTCTGTGTTCTGTTTTTCCATCTCTGTATCAGGGCTGTGATAACCTCACTCTAAGTGACCACCTGTTGAGAGCTGTACTCAACCTGCTCAGAAGAGAGGTTTCTGAACACGGCCGTCACCTGCAGCAGTACTTCAACCTCTTTGTCATGTACGCCAATCTTGGTAAGGATTGCACAGAATCACTCAGCACTCATATACATCTGTTCTTCAGTCAATTGTGCAAGCAAGGTTTATGCAATTTCTTTTTGTCATCAAATTTTTATTGTACTTCAACAAACCATATAAAGCAAGGACGCCATAACCCAATGAAATACAAGATAGATTACAGGATTCTTTCACTACACACAACAGGCCCGAGACATAAGAACATGCCATGGTACGCATTAGAACACACAGTAATGACAAAATAATTATGAGAAGGGATAAATAAAGTAAGGAAATACAACAAACAAAAATGCATACCTATACACAAAGACACACATATCACACACAAAACAGGGGGTACAAAACATCCAAGCATACTTGGCACTTACTGTGTTCTCATTGGCAGTTGAGCTGTTCAGAGCTCTATAGTTAATAGGAAATAGAAATGATGATTAGTCTTGGGCTGAAAATGCTGCTTTCTTTCCTCCCCACCCCATCACTATCTCTACCACTCACAGGCTTGGCAGAAAAGACCCAGCTGTTGAAGCAGAATGTTCCTGCCACTTTCATGCTGGTCGCTCTGGATGAGGGTCTCGGCCCTCCCATTAAGTACCAGTATGCTGAGCTGGGCAAGCTCTACACTGTGGTCTCCCAGCTGGTCCGTTGCTGTGATGTCTCCGCACGCATGCAGTCCTCCATCAATGGTTAGTGCTTTACTCTTCAGCTGCACAAAATGTGATATGTACTGAGTTGATCTTATGGCTGCGGATTGGGATGGTTTGGGGTGGCAAAAGGTAGAGCCCAATGAGGATTTTCATCCTTGCTCAGGATCTAGTGACTGACAAATCAGCCACTCTGAGCCTCTGCTGTGTATGCAGATCTCGGAGCTGAGGGCTTTTAGATGCACGATCTAAAGAAAACATTAATAAGTGCATATATTTCAGGTTAAAATTACTCGCTGTTTCTTCTCCACCCTCCAGGTAACCCTCCTCTCCCTAATCCATATGGTGACACAAACCTGACAGCCCCAGTGATGCCTGTGCAACAGATGGTGGCAGAGATCTTGTTTGTGAGGACCAGCTATGTGAAGAAGATCATCGAGGACTGCAGCAACTCTGAGGAGACGGTGAAGCTGCTACGCTTTAGCTGCTGGGAGAACCCTCAGTTCTCCTCGACTGTGCTCAGTGAGCTGCTCTGGCAGGTGAATGCCCAGTGTCATGCAGAACCTACAGGACAAGCGCTAGACTGTGTCCACCAGACTATTAAGTACAGATTACATATGTGTTATGTGTCTGCAGGTGGCATACTCCTACACCTATGAGCTAAGGCCTTACCTGGACTTGCTGCTACAGATCCTGCTCATCGAAGACTCCTGGCAGACACACAGGTCAGACTGATGGCTCAGTGCGTAAATTGACCCCTCTTTTGTTTGGAATATGATCAAAGTTTAAAATTCTGTTTTTCCCTGTTTGGTTGATTAGGATCCACAATGTGCTGAAGGGCATTCCAGATGACAGAGATGGACTTTTTGACACCATCCAGCGCTCCAAGAACCACTACCAGAAACGAGCCTACCAGTGCATCAAGTGCATGGTGGCACTCTTTAGCAACTGTTCTGTGGCTTACCAGATCTTACAGGTATGCTTATTGACAGATAAAATGATTTTTCTTTGTGTTCCTATATTCCTATATATAAAGACAATATTTAAAACATATATGAGATAAATATTATTCTGTCTCTCTACAACTTTAAATTGGGTATGTGTCAAAAACGATTGGCCAGTTATCACAAAAGTGATGTTCTGTGTAGCCTCTCAACTTTTTTGGACTTTGGTTTGAACTTTTTCTTATTGAAGAGACTTGATCTTCTTAGATAAAGTTAATTTTGTTTTCCATATTCATTCAGTTCTTGCTTCTCTACAAAGCTCCATCTCTTCTAAACACTAGCAAACATGTGAATAAAAACCAGCTCTGAGATCTGAAAGTCTAATTGCATGTTGAGGATAGAATACCATTCCTAACGTGGTCACACTTATACAACATATGAAGCCATATATGCTTATCATTGTGTCGCTCTTGTCCATACAGAGTAATGGTGACTTGAAACGAAAGTGGACGTGGGCTGTTGAGTGGTTAGGGGATGAGCTGGAGAGGAGGCCGTACACGGGGAACCCCCAGTACACCTACAACAACTGGTCCCCCCCTGTTCAGAGCAACGAGACCTCCAATGGCTACTTTCTGGAGCGGTCACACAGTGCACGTATGACACTGGCCAAAGCCTGTGAACTTTGTCCTGAGGAGGTAATGGCTTTGACATTGTACCCTACAACACACACACACTTTTGCCTTACTTTTTATTATCATGCAGTCTTAAGGATTGTGCTTAGGGAACCCTTCTAGTATCTAAAACTGTAGGACACCATATATAGGTATATACTGTATGAACAGTGAACATCTGAGTTTCAAAAGAGCTGTTCAAAATCACCACAGTTCTACCTCAAAACACCACAGTAAAACAAATCTTAATGGCCAGGGTTACCATGGAGACATCTTAACAATGGTTTACAGTGGTGAAGATAAACCCAATGCCTATTGCATCACTTCAACACAACAACCCACAGAATGGCATTGCATGACCAGCCTTTAACTAGGTGTATACACTGTATGTAATAGCACTGAGGGGATTCATTGGAATATGATTAAACAGTTAATTCATTGCACCCATTAATTTAGTGTTCCCAGCATGCCATTAAGAGTAAATATCCCCCCTAAGATACAGCTATGACTTGTTTAGTATGTTGAATATGTTTTGTATTGATTCATTCATGGCTGCAGTTCACAGTGCATACAAATATCTTTTTTTTGTTCTCACTTAAAATAAGTTACTT
Source organism: Chaunax sp. Z400 (assembly GCA_037577475.1). NCBI lineage: Eukaryota > Metazoa > Chordata > Actinopteri > Lophiiformes > Chaunacidae > Chaunax > Chaunax sp. Z400. Next base: position 7,870,100 of record CM075196.1, read on the forward strand.
GTATTTTTATGTTGAAAAATACAGTCAAATGACACACTTCTCCTGTAATATTCCATACACAGCTCAAGTGTACTCAGGGAAGCCCAGGGAAGGTCAGTATTCCAGGCACCACAACATAAAGGAAGGAAATGGAACCAAATTTAATACAAGTATCAGCAGAGAAACCATGACCAGTTGGCCTGTGTGTAGGCCTGCAACACATTTAACACATGTTTAGTTAGAATTGCATAATTATGAGTTTCCTGTAGCTTGAATAGTCATCCATGGCAGAGGCTAGACACAAATTAACATGTTGAGTCCCCTTAGTTTTTCCCACTTTGTCACCTTTACGCCGCTTTTTTTTTTTGACTCCTGATTTGGATTTAGGTGCTGCAACATAAATAGTTAACCACCAGAGGTTAGAGTAAGGCTATGGTGAAACAAACCGTCAGATTAAACAGTAACTCATTCAGCACTTTGACTTGTCAGCAGTTGTTTATCCAATATTTAACCCCTTGACATGTCTTTCTATCGTTCAGTAAAAACAATATTAATTTGTCAAATTATGTACAGACTCGTGCAGCGCTAGTAAGAGAGAATGTGAGCATAGATGATTGAAAAAGCCACAAAAAAACCCCAGCCCATTCTCCATCTTGTTGTCTGCTCATATAGCACAATGAGAAGCAGACAGGCTGCTGTGAGATGCTTTACAGTGTAACTGGCATAAGAAATCATGTTATGCAGCTGCGCACAGTGAACAGGTCTTTGTCCTCTTGCTGTCCTGTTGCCCGGTCCCAGCAATTGGCCAAAGCAGCATCACTGACAGTCTTCCATCTCAATCTAGTGCTCTTTTACCAGTTTTTGCTTCCTCGCCAACTCAAACTGTGATGCCTCCAGCCACCTGCATCTGATTGAAAGCTCTTAGCCTCATCTATACTTCAGTATTCAGTCGTAGTTACAGTATTTAAACTGTAAGACCAGGACTGTGAGCATGATTTCATCAGTCATTATGTTTTTTTTTTAGACAATATGTGTATTTGTAATCTTTTGTCTCTTAGGTAGTGGTAGAAATCTGTTAACCTTTGACAAAAGTGAATATACTCATGTGATTGTTGGGAGAACCACTCACAATTTTACAAAACATCCTTTTAACACAAGGTTGTCCGATATTTTTATTGGCATCGATTCAGGTGCAGTTTCAAATCTTTTAGGCCTGTGAAGAGTCACAATTTTTATTCTGTAGGTAGGATAATGGCTACAACACAAGGCACTTTATTAGTACACGAGCTGTTTTTCTATTTACGACATTTTTTAATATGTTCATTTGCGCACATTAAATGTTATTTACATTGTCACATAAGCACACGATTAAGAGTTTTTAAATAAGGCAGGAGTCATTTCAGATTTTCCTACTGTCAGAAATAAAAATGATCAGCAGCCTTGTCCTTTGAAAATTGTCACACTGAGTTCATGAGCACCTTCTGTTAGCTCGTTTTCTAAAGAATTACCAGCAGCTCTGGTGCTGAGAGGATGCTCTCTGGTAGAATCCACCTACACACAAGCAAATCATTACAACTCTATAATGCAACACAGTTGGAAATTTGACTTTCCCACACAGCCTGCTTGATATTTCACACTGAAGTGCATATTATTCCTACTGTTTTGTTAGAATAAACTGCAATTTCTGCTGTATATATTTATACATTGACACTAATTTAGCTTGAAAGTTACAATTAATTGATGATAACATTCATGTTATGTCTAGGAGCCAGATGAACAGGAAGCACCTGATGATCAAGACTCCTCCCCACCTGAAGACACCTCTCTGTACCCACATTCTCCTGGAACCACCCAGTTTCAGCAGGTAGCATCATACTGACCGTTCTTCTGTTCTAGCAGAGTAGAGAGTAAGAACATGGAAGTGGCGCCACGTTTCGTTAACAGTCTCACCTTAGCCATGAATAATGGCAACGAAGAGTTTTACCTCAGCATGTGTCATTTCATTTCTGAGTGCTCAGTTTATAGTCAGTGATAATATAACACTGTAAGCAACTTTTTATTTTTTATTTTTTTAAATTTTATTTTAGCTGCCTTGTTCAAATGTTGAAGTGTAAACATAAATAAAAAAACAACCATTCTCTCAAATTCTTCCATCACAGGTTTAAATATGAACAAATGCTTACATCCAAACCGTCAATCTTATAAAATGTGCTCTTTCATATGTGAGTGGTGTGGTTGTGTCGTTTGAGATGTGCCATTACCTTATCTAACTGTTGATGACACTCGAGGGATTTAAATACGCACCACAAATTGTTTTGTGGATTTTGAAAAGAATCTTATCTCTATTTTAAAATTTGCCACAATGTATTAAAATTAAAGGGAGAATTAAACGTGAGAGAAGACATGAACATTTCAGAGAAAATGCCATCTGTAAGAATGCTACAGCTGGGGCAACATGAACAGGATCATGCCATCGGCTTGCCACCGGAGGAGTCACCAGGGCGACCACTATTCCACTATAGTGCATCTATGCCAGAGATATGTAGCCAGAGGAACAACAACAGACCGCCCACGGCCTGGTCGACTACCTGTAAGGACCCAGAATCAAGATCGATGTATCCGCCGTCTGCACTATTACAGCAGTAGAGACCATGGGCTCCCATAAGGCTGTACACTCAGTACTGATTATGTAAAATCGTGTATACTCCAGTTATTTCACCTGAGAAATTTATGGTGCTTACATTTTTGGTGTTGCTTTTGTTATGTCTCTGTTTTTATTACTTATTAAATGAAGATAATCATTGAAGGCCAGTAAAGAACTAAATTAAAGTTCTTAATTTCATACGACAAATTACCCAAGCAAATTTGTAAATAAAGTGGTGCGTATTTAAATCTCGTTTGCGTAAAAAAGGCGATCTTAAAGTCCTTTGAAACAACCAAGAATATGGCTCTCAAAGGATTTCTATCGTTAAGGGAAGAGGCTGGCAATGCTCTACTTTCCTGTTACAAGAACAACACACACAATGCTTTAGTCTGTCTTTCAGGCCAGCCCAATATCCACTCAAAATGACCCATGTTCACCATATTGAAGGAATGTGTCACTCAGTCCAATGATGTGGGTACAGTTTACTGATACTTGTCCACTTTCTCCTCCTGAACAGAACAACCACCCCCATGGGCAGCCGTACACCGGACCTGCTGCTCAGCACATGAACAACCCCCAACGTCCTGGTCCTGCCTCTGCCCCGACTCCAGGCCCTACCCAGACCCCCACCACCACAACCACCACCACCACCACCACCACCCCGGCCCCTGGTCCCACTCCTGGTCCCACTCCTGGTCCAGGCCCGCGAGCACAAGAGAACTGGGAGAACACCGATGAGGTCACCCCTGCCCCCACCTCTACCCCGGCGCCAGCCCCACCTAAGGAGTAACATCCCCCCGCCCCTCTGCTGTGCCTGGAGCCTCCATCATCCCGTTCTCCTTCCTGTCATCCTTCAGTCAACAGAGCTCCTCATCGGGCCTCTCTTTCTCTCACTTTCTCTGTCCCCAGGGCAGGGCAGAGCCAGGCCTCTCCTCCCGTCAGCCTGTGGGAGGTGCTCTTCCCTGGACTGGGGCTGCCTGATTGTGTGACAGCGGCCTGCTGGTGTCTGCAGAGGCGAGGGAGAGGACAAAAGTTCTAATAAAGAAAAACAAATTTACCCAGAGCCGACGATGTTGATGCGCTTGTCTACATGACAAAAAGGTGTACATAGTATGTTTATGTTTTTGACTGTTCAGATCCCCAGTAGCATAACTCTGTGTGGTTTGCTGGTGGGCGATGTTGCAGATATTATGAAAAACAAAAATGGATATTATAAATTAAAAAACTGCCCAAAAAAACCTGTAAGAAGACAATAACTCCTCTTTGTTTTATCACCCATGCTCAGCAGTCAAGTTAGTTCTACCATTGGACGGTTACTGGTCATTCAACTGTAGGAAGCATTGTTATTATCATAATTATATTATTATTCTTAAGCTCCTTGGCAACCTTATGACCGATGCCAAATCAACTCACGAGCTGTGGTTGGTTTTAGTGTGAGATATGGAATGGTTGGGTTGACTTTTACGGTGTTTGGTTGATGTGAAAAAGCAGTGATGCAACATTGTTCTGAAACTCATTGCCTTTCTTCTTCTTTTTTTTTTTTTCTTTTTTTTTGGTTCCGGTAATTAATTCAACCCTTTTTGAAGCTCTAGTTAATGCTGTAACATTTAGCATGGCTTCTCACCAGAATAGTGTAGCCCAAGGGAAGACTTGTGACCATAACAACCTGAGGCTGTTCTTAAGCCACATCTCCAGAGGGGTGTTGTCACCCTTAGGTTTTTTTTTTTGTTTTTGTTCTTTTTTTTCTACTCATCTACCCCGTCTACAAAGGGGGCGATATTTTGAACCAATGTAAAAATAAGTGGCTTTTCAATTGCACATTAGAACCCTCCAACTTCACATCTGGCAGTCTGTTTGGGTGGGATAGACGGCTTTGCTTTCATCTTTAGGAATCCTGAAAAATGAAACATATGCAACAGAATTGCTGCACTGGGCTGTCTGGTGTATAATAGACTGTGTGATTTGCTTCTGTCTCTTCAATAAAGCCTAGTTGTAGACAGACTTGTTGCCCATTGGCTTCCTTTCTGCCATGGAGGCGGTCAGGTTTGGTGTCTGACTGCGGTTCGGGATGAAGAAACTGATCCCCAGCAGCAGTGAGACGCTCACCCTCTCGTTCCATGGAGAACGGGTTCCAGACCAGGGTTGTAAGAATAGCGACTGGTTAGTCATGTTGCAACTTGAGCTAACTTGTAATTCTGTAGGAGTAAAAGGTAAACATCAGTAAATACTGTATTTAATTGGTAACTTGAATGCATGTATTTTTTTTTTGTCTAAAACATACCAAATACTCCTGCAAATGAAAATATTCTGCCCATCGTATTATATTTAAATATTTTGCTCTTATTTTATAGAATTTATTTTGTTGTATTTCACTAAAAATAGAATTTGATTTAAGAGGAACATTTTTGTCCTTGTGTTATTTTTAAAGAAGATATTGACTGTACAGAGTTCTGCGCCCTGTTTTTTGCCGACTTTTGTTTTGGCCATGGTGTGACGTTGAATTCTGGAGCTACAGTCGCGATGTGGACTTTCACTTTGTGAGGTTTTTTGTGCACAGAAATATAACAAAAAAAGCATTGCGCCCTTAGCAAATAAAGAACGTGGAATCTTGCCTGTGTCTCATTTTTACAAGTGGATGGAACCAATAAACATCAGACTTTCCTCCAGAAAGTATTCCATCTTCTACGCACACAGAGTCACAGACCTTTTAGGTCAGATGACACATTTGAGATCTCTAATAAAACAGCTCGTTTTAAATCCTTTAGGGTCATGATCAGTTATTGTAACTGTTGAGGTCAACTTTTATTTAGCCATAATCAGATATAATTGGACTGAACAAAATAATAGAGCTGCAATACATCAGTGCCACAAAGTACATCTCCCAAAATCATTAAGCTGAATCTGCACCACCAACTTTTTTTTAGCCTTCAGGAGATTGGAAATCCCCCAGATCCCCGCCGAATCCAATGAGTGCATTGGTATGAGTATGAGCTCTTTCAGTTTAGAGGTCTGTTACAAATATCAAAAACATGCTAATGAAAACTACATGAAAAAAATTAGTTAAAAAGCTTTGGAAATTAACGTTACCCTCTTACGAGGCCAAGTTCAACACTAAACTGTTGCCACGGAAATGCAATATAATTTGTAAAAAATCATTCCTGGTATACATGTATGATTTGTCAAAGAATAATGAATAAGTTATGGAAAGGCAAAAACTAAAAATTGCCTCTTCATGTTTCTAATCATGAACACAATCCATGAGACAAAAATCCCTTTGGTGTTACTTAACTCATGACTATTTTTCTGATGCCTTCCATGGCAAATATTTTTAGGGTGGGAGTGTTTCCTGCAGACATTGGTCATAGTAGAAAAGGTAAACCATGACAGTGTGACAGCAGGACCCTGAAGCTGAACCAGCTAAAAGGACTTCAACCCATCATTGTTAGTTACACCTCTGCTCCTGATCCTACTAAAAGGCCTATTATGAATCGATCTACCTCATTATTTTACCACTACAATATCTAATGTAAACATTGGTCCCATGTGACCTTTGTGTGTGAGAGATCCAGAAACGAGACAACAGAACTCTTTTGGAACAGATTTTATTATCAATAAAGTCAGATTTAGTTCTCCTTCTCCTGTACGGTCTTGGTTCCGCGCAGTCTGCCTGTACGTCTGGCAGCAATGAGACCGACCTTGCGTCCAGCGGGGGCATCTCTCCTGATTGTTGAGGGTTTGCCAATATGCTGGTGGTTACCACCACCGAAGGGATGCTCAACAGGCTGTGTGGGGAGAGAAAAGGGACGTCAGTCTGAGGAACCTTGATTTGTTAGTCTTTGCCTGACAAGAGGCTTCACTGTCATGCATCAATAAAAAAATATCTGATATGTAAACATCTAAATACATTTTACTTTGACAAGTGACAGCTTGAAAATGTCTTTTAGTTGTGCACTGATAGGAACATCATGATCCTGTCCTTTCATTTTATCCGTAGCTCATCGATGTGTAGAGTTGTGATTATATTTTAAGACATGGACACAAGGCAACACAATCCGATAATTTGTAGAACTTGGCACCACAATGTGTCGTTTATAAATAGTATGTTGTGACACATTCTACCTTCATCATAAGATTGAAGCTACTGTAATCTATTGCACTTGGACAAGATGTGATTTCTTAATATTTTGTGTAGTTGTTCTGCCATATTAACAGGCACTTATAAATGCTCCATTTGATATCTGCAATAGAAAACTCCTGTGACAAGATTGGACAAGTTGCCATAGCTAACGGGAACTTGTAGTGAACTTATTAGACGGCCAAGTTTAATCACCTCCTTACAGACTAGAAAAACATGCCGTCTGCATCTTTCTCCTCCAGCTTGACATTATCAAGGCTTCTCCTTTTTTGCCAAACATTCTTCCCTTCAGTTCTTTTCACTTTATCATTAAAACTTAGATTTTGAAAACACTACAAAACATGACCTACTGGAAACATTGTTAGATGTGACACAGAATTATACAAACTTGAATCCAAGCTATATCAACTCACATTCACAATATAACTATTTGCACAGGCATCACCAAGCACAAATGTATTGTGTTGCTAGCAAATCACACTTGGCTCTGTGATGCTCATCTCTCACTGCCTCCACCAAAAGTTGGAAGTCATGTGTACCCATGTTTGTCTGTCTAACAAAAGATGTCCAAGAGACAAATTCTGGATAGTTTTCACTTTCTTCAACACTGCAAGATTGGACCTTTTTTAAACAATAAAAAAAAGTATTTTTATTTTATACCAATGGTATGAAATAGGCCAGTAAAAATTCCCACACAAAGGCAACTATGCACAATTGGATCTGGATCATAATCCGGATATTGGTGATTAAAATATATTGGGAGGAGGGCAATGTAATGTGTATTGGACCACAGTACGGTAACAGACATGACACTGCTACCATTGTGTAACTGAGATCGTGCAGATTCAGTCATTCAAATAGTTTCATTATCTGAGAAGAGTAAGAACATCTGAACAAAAAAATAATAATATCCAGATCTGCTGTATGATTACATTAGCACAGAGTTTCTGGTTACCATCTGCTACCTCAGGCCTCAAGTGACTTATTTTCTGCACACAACTGAGCACATAAAACGTTTTACCTGGTTTCCATCTTAGCTAACACAGTTGCAGAATGTTGATGTTCACTTACGTTCATAGCCACACCACGGACACGTGGCCAGCAGTTCCTCTTGGCCTTGTACTTGTGGTAGGCACGACCAGCCTTCAGGATGGGTTTGTCAATACGACCACCTCCGGCAACCACGCCTGTAACAAAAGGGTACGGCTGCTCAAAAGGTGTACTGGCACAATCACATTCTTTAGTTCACCAACAACAAATTAATCGTGTGTGACTCCACAGCTCCTTGCACTACAGACTATGTTTGTTCCTAAATGGTAGCAACAAAACATGGGCAGACATTCAGGGTCCTTACCAACAACCGCTCTGTTGGCAGAGGAGATGACTTTCTTGGACCCAGAGGGCAGCTTCACTCTGGACTTCTTGGTCTCAGGGTTGTGAGAAATGACTGTGGCGTAGTTTCCTGAAGCGCGGGCCAGCTTGCCTCTGTCGCCAGGCTTCTCCTCCAGGCAGCAGATGATGGTTCCCTCAGGCATTGTGCCGACAGGCAGGACATTGCCAATGTTCAGCTGAGCTGTGGGATAAAACATAGTCAGCCACCTGCTTCACATTGAAACATCATACACCTCCATCCAACAATGCAAGCCTCATTCCACCTAGCTCCAAGCACCTCAATTTAAACAACATGATTTATTAACATTATTTGGACGTTCCCATTTCACTATCCATGCCTCGTTACAGGTTTGGTGAATCTATAGTTTGGCCTTCTGAGAATATGCATACAAACTACAACCCTTTGGGGAATCATGAACACATACCAAGATATCTAACAAGCCAAAGATACAGTAAAATGACTGAGATGCAACTATGGCTACAGCATCTAAAATGTTTCAACGAATTAAAACAACATAAGAGACTATTCTAATGTTTACCATTTTTTACAATAAAGAACAATTCTCTTTCATGTGTCACAAATTTTACACGTCAGTCTCATGTTTGGAAGACTTTTGAAAACCCCCTTTTTACACGGTCTGTTCAAAGGTGGGCCTGCTGCACATCTACTGTGCCTCACCTGTATTAACGTTACAAAGCCTTAATGGGGGGACTTCACTGTTCTACCTCTGAGCCGGTGTGACAATTTGACAAAGCATCATGATGCTGCGTTCAAGCCGTCAGTAAACTCTGTAATTCCAGTGCCCAATCATGTTCGCATCAATAAGTGTAATGCTGGGAACTCACACAAACACCACATACAATAGTAAATGACATTTTTAAAATCAATTAAATAGCATTTGGCAAAGGACAACACGGTTAAGACATCAAGTCAAGTAAATTGGGCCACTGAATTTCCATAAGAGTTTGCGAGCAATAAATCCAACTCAACCACACGTTTAAATCCTTGTTTGATTCAGAGCTTGCATTTTCCCAATTTTCGATATGTCATGAATGCAGCATAACAGCGCTGAATAAAATCCAAAAGCCAGTGTTAAAACATGTGGGTGATGTCAGGAGTGTTGCAGATTCTGTGTCTAAAAAGAGGTTTATGTTGGTACTAGGTCTGGATGTACAAGATACAGTCAAAGCAGTTAGTGTCCCTAGTGCATATACTTTATATTAGGAGATCCCCTAGAGTCTATTTTTGCCTCCTACCCTTCTTGCCACAGTAGATGAACTGTCCAGTGTGGATGCCCTCTGCAGCGATGAAGAGTTCTGTCCTCTTCTTAAACCGGTACGGGTCACGGAAGGCTACTTTGGCCAGGGGAGCACCACGGCCGGGGTCATGGATAATGTCCTGAGGGGATAAAGCAGAGGAAATCAATGTCACACTGATATACAGATAGCATCATTGGGATGTAGTAAATAGAGATGAAGTCCGCATTTACCTTCACAATCCCCTTAATGTAGCCGTGGCGTTCAGCGAAGTCAACGTGACGGAGTCTAGCAGCACCTTTCCTGTGCTTTACGTGGGCTTTAAATACGGAGCCGGCACCTTTTCTCTGTCCCCTGATCACACGTCCCATCGTGAACTGAAACAGAAGACACTTGACATTAGCTTTAATTACCAGCCTGACATGTTAAGGCTAACTTTGAGGCTGATGCGAAGTTACTAGCCTTTATTGGACACATACCTTAATAAGTAAATAGGCTAATTGCCAATACAGAAATGGACTAAAACGCAATCACGCTCACATGTCCCTAAAGACTCCTTAAGTTTGAAGCTAGCGTTAGCTTAGCAGAGTTGTCACCGTTAGCTTGCTGTTTAATTAAGTAGCATTAAGCAATGGCCTATGGTTTGACGGTCACAGAGAAAGTAGCTGGCGACTTTGACAGTAATGTAAAATCTATATTATAAACAGCTTTTCTAAACGGCTAACATAAACCAGATACCGGTATGTCCTGAGCGCCGTCAGGCCTTAAGGCTTGTTACACGGCCATGTCATCAATGAGCTACACAGAGCCGATAAAACACTTCAAAACAGAGGTCTTTTGTTAAAATACTCAGTGGGTGTTGTCTTTATACACTTGCTTTGTATTTAGAAATGTTGTTTTAAAGTGGATGAACACACAAAACCATGATTAAATGCTGATTTAAGGAGGAAAATCAGACAGTAGACACCCTACCTAAACTCCGTTGACGGAAAGAGGAAGTGCAAGAGAAAAGCGGAGGTTTTCTTCCGGAGAAATCACCGAGGGGGATGATGGGTAGTGTAGGCAGATAAATATTCCCTAACTGTGTCCTATGTTAACTTACCTTTATCATTGTTCCATTTAATATTGCAACTAAAACACGGGTAAGAAGATTTTTTTCGTGTTTGGAGGACATAAAAAGCAACTATGTGTTTTTCTGTTTTTCGTATTTAAGCGGATAATCAAATCAAATAATGAATGAAAACCAAATATATGAACATCTTAAAGTGATATCAGTAATGATTTTCTACAATGTGGTGTGTTTAATCGCCATCACTAGAAGAATTGTCCCTTTCCACATTGTCCCGTCTCCAACAAGTGTGCGTACCATACTTCTGACACTAGGGGGTGACCTTGCTTTAGTTTTCACCAATGTAATTTGAGTTAATGTAGCAATAAAGCAGCAGCAGCTCCTCTGACTCTATACTCCATCAATGTGCTATCTACAGAGCTGTAATCAGGACAGCTTTCAATTACAGGTTTCCTAAAATGTTTTTTTAATTATCTGTGTAGAGTGGTGTGTTAGTGTAGATGTGTCATGCTCGTAAATCTATACTTACTTATTGTCTCATTGCTGTAATGCTAAAAATGTCACCTTAATGAGAAATTCTACCCCCACATCTGTTTCAGATCAACGTTTTTTCTCCAGCCGTCACTGTGACCACAGATTTGTTGATGATGTCCAATGTTTTATCATCTCCAAGGCTGTATCTGCTGAGGCGTTTGCCGCCCCCTGACCCCCATCTAGAATATAAAAAAACAAAACAACATTCACATTTTTAAAAATAATTAATTAAGACTATATTTTCATTTTTTTCATTACCCTTTACAAAAACAATTGCAATTAACAATGATATAGCCTGTGTAACACAGTTATCTCTGATGTTAAATGAGTTAGTCTCAGTGGTTTCTGTGTTACTTCCCACCATAGAGGAAGAAATTGTGTTATGCAACAGATGGTTCCCCTCCCGAGATCAGAGCGTCCCACTGGAGGAACAGCAATGCTATGATTAATGAGAGCACACACACACACAGACACACACACACACAGACACACACACACACACACACACACACACACACACACACACACACACACACACACACACACACACACACACACACACACACACACACACACACACACACACACACACACAGACATACACACGGTTGACACTGCCGGTGATAAATATGTGGTCCAGTTATTATAATGCTGCATTGTTTTATACAGTCCCACTGGTATAACATACATAAATACACACACACAAATGCTTACACACTTTTTATTATGTTCTTCATTCCTTTCTTTCAGATACACACCTCTGTAGTTTTATATTTCTGTGAGGACACAATCTGATACAGACGCTCCAGTCTATCTATCTATCTATCTATCTATCTATCTATCTATCTATCTATCTATCTATCTATCTACTGTATCTATCTGTCATTACATCCAAAGACAGTTGATTTCCAAATTGTGTCATTTTCATTTACATCAGGACTCCTAATGCTGCTGTCAACACCAATGTGACTCCTGCTGTGGTTGACAAGCATTATTCTCCAGATGGTGCTGTTGACCACACTGGGACTCCAAACGATGCTGTCAAGGATGCTGGGACTCTTGAAGACCCTTCATCTCCACCATCTTTGTTGATTTAGCTGCTTCAATGTGTGATTTTAACATAACCCGCCATCCAAACGCCACACCCATGTCCTGTTGTGCCTCCTCTCCAACTTGCTCGCTTTTTACAGATGTCGTCCTACCTCTGCTGCCGGCTCAGAGACAGAACAGTGACCCTCCATTATGCCTTTGCAACATTTATACTGAGGTGCAATAAAGGTGGAACAGACCTATCTTGAGTTGGCTATAGGTGCTAGAGCGGAGCCTTAAGAATCAAAGCACCAACTATTTTTCTCAGGAGTTGGTGGAGACCAAAACCAGAGCTTAATGAAGAGTGAATAAATGAATCAAATGGACACATACATCACTTCAAAGGGATGATCATGCTGTGTCTGCTGGGTGTGACGAGTTTGCATTTTTAGAAGCATCAACTTGGTCAAAAAACAAAATTAGCCACAGCATTTAATGTGTTGGTTAATGGTGGAAACGGTTAGACTGTTGTTCTGAAAGTAAGAAAGTGTGTTTATGGATTCAAAGTTCTGCTGCTCCTTGTCTGTGTTCAACCGTTAAATGGGTCTGTCATGGTTACACACTAGTATATCCTCTCAGTATGAACATGAGGAACATGAACACTGAGTCTCAAGTTTAAACTTAAAGACATCAGAGAAGGAGGAGCGGCTGTGGGACTGGGAGGAGGTGACCTTTGACCTCTGACCTCCCATTGGTGGAATCACTTTTGAACTCTGTAAGAGGGAAAATGCAGAGAGCTGCAGATGTGACAACAGAGCCCCATTCTGCTGTCCAACAACAAAACACTGCACTGCACATGTGTGTGTGTGTGTGTGTGTGTGTGTGTGTGTGTGTGTGTGTGTGTGTGTGTGTGTATTTGTTAGGTCATCATCATTAATACAGTTAGTTGTGTCAGATCTAGGACAAAACCAAACAATAGAGCTGAAACACTAACAACACACAGACTGTTCTGTACATTTTACTGTTTCTTTTGGAAGAAAAGAAACTTTCCTGTCCCATTTCTGTCAGATAATGTCCAGCAGTGATTCTGCTCCTCTCCTGCTGCACACATGGACCATAATTGATGCGAGCAGTGAGACACAAATGTAAGCATAACCAATCTGTGATTTGAGATCATGAGGGGACACGTTTTATTCACAAGTGAGTGTATTGACATTTTGGACTACCAAGTAGGACTACAATGCCAAAATCGCCTCACACTTCATTGCTGTTCCTTCAGACTTGCCAAATAACTGCAAGAAACTAGTGAAATGGACAAGATGGATAGTGTACAACTATGAAGTGAAAACGTCCTTTCAGGCGCTACAGCCTGGTGCTGGTGACGTCATTTGGAGCCTTGAGCTTTCGGTAGCATGATTAAAAACTACCTAAAATGACCACAACCATCTTTGGGAAAATTTTGAAGTGTATTTTGACTTTTTAGTCTAGTTAATTCCCATCTGCCAACATGGAGGGAGCAGAGTTAATGACCTGTACTCTCATTTCGACCATCTATATCCAGTCAAATGTACAAACCAGTAAATGTCCACGTGAAGGTGCACATGCACCTGTGAGGCAGTTGATTTACACAGTCCTAGTAATAGTTTCATGCTATTCCACTGATAAACAGGTGGCAGTGAAATGCCAAGATATGCAGCAATGTGCCAACAAATGATGGGAAGAAGAAGAGTGTAAGCTAAGAAACATGAATGCAAATGATGCTGGATTTAAAACACATGAAAATGGATTCAGCACGCTGAATACAAACAGTATGTTTTTTCTGCTCTAAACTTTTACATATGCTGTAACAGTATACATGACCTGTTTTAAAGTATTTAATGTATTACATATTTGGGAAAAAAGTGTCTTATGTACTGTGCTTTTATGCACCCCAGTTTAAAATTCAATAAATATGAAAATTAAGTTTTTTATTTCCTAAGCTTTTGTGATGTACACAAAGTGCTTGAACATTGCATAATTTGCAAAACATATTAAATTAAGTGTACCTCTGCTCAAAGCTACAGAGCCAACGGCAAATAAGGAATGACTGGTGAAATGTATTTACATCTTAAGGAATAAGGAGATGTGTAAATTGAACATATTCTCGGCCACTAAAATGTGGCCCCTTTATGGCCTCTGATCCTAGATCTGCCACCGATGAGGAGCCATGGCTGCCAATCCCATGAGGACAGTACAGTTATGTCCTCTGTAAATCTGTAGGGAATTCACACTTACATGTTTTCTGGATGTTATTGGATGTTTCCTGATTTAAAAGCCTTTTGATATTTATGATAAGAATCAAAATTAATAGAAAATATGCTTGTTAGAACAAACAGCACACAATGGCCTGTAAAAGTAATTTGAAACATTGGACATTTGGTTCTTGTACTTGTACTTTCTTTAACTCGCAACATGAACTTTATGCTCATTTTCAACAACAAAGCATTACAGAATAGTACAGAAGAGTTTGAGTGTGTGTGTGTGTGTGTGTGTGTGTGTGTGTGTGTGTGTGTGTGTGTGTGTGTGTGTGTGTGTGTGTGTGTGTTGTAAGAATACAAGTAAACATCCCCTCAGTCTCTCCCATGGCCACCATGGGGGCTATGCACAGGAAGGACAAATTTAAACTTTAATTGGACTGACATGGCATTTATACACACACACACACCCCATCAAACACACACACACGCACGCACGCACACACACACACACACACACACACACACGCACACCCACCCACACACACACACACACACACACGCACACACAGAATACATCCTGATTCATACGTCACATTTGCTAACCTCATGACTTCATTATTCAGCTGATTAAGAGGAACTACTTTTTCCTGTAGGCGTTGACAAGTCCCTCTGCAGGCAGTGAGAAAGCTTGTCTTTGGGAGAAAGGTTCTGAAATGAATCAGTTCTGTTAAGTTGAAGTGTCAGATTTGAAGATTTGAGCTCAGTGATTGATCATGAGATGTTTTATGATGTTTTTTTGCTTTCCAAAACATATTAAACAAGTCATTTATTATAGTGGCCTTTTGCCTCAAGCATTTTATGTGATCTATTTTAACGATTCTATCATTATTTTTACGATTTTATCCAAACCTTAAATGTGTAAATCCATCCATCAGTTTTCTATCTTATCCTTTGCAGGGTCACAGGGTACCGGGACCTATCTCAGCTGACATTAAGAAAGAGGCGGGGTACACCATGGACAGGTCACCAGTTCATCACAGGGCCAACAGAGAGACAAACAACCATTCATGCTCACATTCACATCTACGGCCAAACAGAGGCACCAAATGATCTGTTATATGTCATGTTTTTGGACTGTGGAGCACCTAGAGGGAACCCATACAGATATGGATATGACATGCAAACTCCACATGAAAAGAAGTCCCATATCAGGAATTGAACCCAGAACCTTCTTGCTGTGAGGTGACAGTGCTAATCACTGCATCCCTGTGTCACACCATGTGTTTAATGACCCCTTTTAAACTAAATTCCTGTTACTATTGTGTCTTTAAAATGCCATAGAAATGATTATGTGAATGATTAAGTAATGTTATTGTTAAAATATTTCTATTATTTCTAAAAGAAAGTAATATTATCATTACAGTTCCTCTCATGGTGCAGTTGGTTGATTCTCCACATCTGTAGCACCTCCAGATCCAACAAAACATGGTCAAACAATTGTTTAAACAGAAAAGGGGATTTGTTGAACTTCCTGCAAGCCCACTGCCTCGTCTGCCGGGTTTACACGACGCTGCTGGAAGGCTAACACCTCTGAGGCCAACACAAAATGAGAGGAAACACACCTCAAAGTTCATTGTAGTTTATTTCATACCATTTCAATGAGACATGGAAATTGGAAACTGTAGCAATACAGTGTACACCACTGTCAAACTGAGGATTCCCCACAGCCAGAGCTGATCTAACTCTGCTTGGCCCATTTGAAAACTATTAGTCCAACCACAGGTCCCCACATCAGAAAAGGATAAACCAGTTTCCAGCAGAGCTCATCTGTCATTTTGTGTTCAACTGCTCTCTGACAGCTGAAAAGTCTGAACTCTGCATTATCTACTGATCAACAAAAGAAAATCAACCAAATTCAATCTAAGTGAGATGTCTGCACCCACAGATGAAGGAGGGCTTGGCCAACCGGATGTGATCTTACCATTTAAAATGACCAAAATAGCCAACCACTGGGTGGAAATTACATCTGGTGTGAACGAAAGAACGAAAGAACGAGCTCAGACCTCACTCTTGTGAGGTCTGAGCAAAGGTTCATTAGTGGCATTACAAACAGCGATATGCGCGTCCCCTTTGCTCCCCTTATTCCTCAATGGTAAAGAATCCTGTAAAAAGATGATGATTCAAATAACCACCAAAATCTAATAGATTGTTCCTTGGGCCATAAACCTGTCTCTCTGTCTTTATCGTCTCTCGCCGCTGGACAGAACAGCTGTTTTTCTCCTTACTCCAGAGGCATTGTGGGTCTGTGTTGCTGTGGCAATGCCTCCAGTTACGCCAGCTGTTCTACTTCCTGATGTCAACATCGCTACTGGCAACCACGATGAAAATAACATCTTTATATGAATATAGTTTCTATCATGGTACGGAATAAGCGCTTCATTAGAAAAGATACAGGATACTCTATTCGTCACACGTGATGCATCAGTCATCGAAAACAAAAACACGTCTTTGTCTACTCCCTCCACTCACTGCAGCTTCTACACACTCTGACTACAAAAAGCTGTTTTGTTCCAGATAGAAACCAACTGCAGTTTTTACATATTCCTTCCGATGGCGCTAAATGACAGGAAGTGACCTCACTATGGCGCTACTCTCTGATTGGAGGTCATTGCTGCAACTCTCCCATCACAGGATCTCCAATTCCTGCCATTCTGTCTCACATCCTGTTTGTTTATTTAAACCGGGAAAATAAACAGCAGAATGAGAATTCTGGAAACTGGTCATGATGGAGATCACACACACAGACACACACTGAGTGCAGCTGTCAGCTGGTTGAGGAGACTTCCTTGTTGTTTGAGAGAGATGAATGAACACTAGTGATGTTGTCAGGACAACATTTAGCACACATCATGTTTAAAGTTCAGGATGACCCACTTCAATCTGTGGTGTTTCAAACATAACACACTCTGCTGAGAGTGTAAACATAATCCACTACAAACTAAATGTATATTGTTGCTCAACAGTGTGGAATTTATTAAACTAAAACCAAATGATAGTTGTTGGCTCAATCTGTTTAAGTTTTCTGTTGATCTACACAGATATAAAGACTATGAAGCCTATCCTCACCTCAACGTTAGCCAAGCCCCTCCCCTGTACGGTGATCGTCCAATCATAGCAAATATAACTAAAACCTACCATATCTAGTCACAGCAGGTCAGTCTCGCTTTGGATTTCTCCACATGTTTAAACAATGTGCGAAGAGCTGTAGTGAGAGTACTCTGCCTTTATGGGTCACAAGGGAAGTTGCACACATGCCTGGACTCAGTCCCTGATATTCATCCTGAGGAAAAGTGAGGTGCTGACGATACTTAACATTAAAAAAGCTCATGCATTCAAGTAATATTTCACTCTCAGGTTTTTCAACATTTAAATGATTGATGCTTATCCTTGTACAAAGTCATAACATACTGGAGATTAATTTTCTGTCTTTCCAGCCTCTTTTCTCTGTGCTAACAAATATAGCTCCTGATTTAAGTGTTTTTGTTTGTTGGAATATTATGATGACACTGATTTTGTTGGAGATGTCATTGTGATCCTCTTTCTGACATCCAGTCAGGAGAACAGTGCAGTTACTGTGCAGTTTGTGTGTGAGCATGTGTGTGTGTGTGTGTGTGTTAGTGTGTGTGTATGTATCCATCCAGGATGTTGCATGTGTTCCTGACAGAGGTGAAGGACTAAACTCTTATTTTGACAGGAGGTCATCATTCAGTGCTTTTATTTTGACATCCTTACATAGGAGAGACCTTGACAGAGGTGAACTTCCTGTGATGACAGGAAAATGGAGGGACAGAGGCAGAGGATGAGCCAACATCTGTTACCGGGGGGCAAAGGATGCCAAAATATTCTCCCTCATTGTCGAAAAGCAAAGAGGAAGTGCAGTGCAGTGGCTATGGTTACCGAAATATTCACAACCAAAACCAGCTGAGAGGAAGCAGCGGTTAGCGTGGTGACCTTTGACCTCTATCTGTATCTGACCAATGCAATTTTTTTTCAACCACAGACTAATTTCCTGTAACTTTCAGAAAACAGACAACAACTTCATTCCCATAACCCAATCATACTCTAGCATTCAAGCTTTAATGAAAATCTGGTCAGTAATTGTTGCTCTAAACCAGTGTTTTGATTTACTGACATATTTGTGTGTCACGCGACCCCATGTTGCATTCATGTCACCATGTGACTCTGTGAATCCAGAGTGACAAACAGTAGAAAGAAGTCATCTCACTGTTCATCTGCCTCAAAACTACAGTCTGTCCTCAGTCATGGGTTTAAAGTCCCGGAGGTACATAGGTCACATGACAGGAGGATTAATGACCTCACATTAACAATGACTGATTCTGTCTCTTTATTCAGGGCATTTTCAGACCTGTAGTTCATTTAGTTTTGCATTTGCTTCTTGTTTTATTTGTGTTCACACAGCAACATTCAACTGAGGTCACAGAAATTGTAAATAATTGCGATGCACAAACAAGTTCTTCTCTCATTCAGAAATATTACAGAGAAGATTACCCTCAAAATGCTTTTCCTTTCCATTCCTTTATCATTGTGGAACAACAGCAGCTTGTATTGCTAATCAGAGCCAGCATGGAATTACTGCTCCCCTTGTTCTTCTTCTTCCTCTTCTTCTTCCTCCTCCTCCTACGACCAGGAAATCTGCCTTCCGGTGCATGAAAATAAACCAAAGTGTGCAGGTGCCAAACCTCCTCAACTGATATTATGGGCCAACAGTCTTGATAAAGGCTCTATAGCAACTGTCTAAACTTGAGAATTCATAACAACTAAGTTATACAGGCTATGAATTTGCAACTGTTACCAAAATGTAGGCCATTTGTAATTTGTTGTATTTTTTTTTACCATGCACTGGTAAATGGTTGATGATGGGGGATATAGATTAGAAAAAGCGTCTTTATGTCAATCTGGAGGGTGGCTACAAATACGATATTTAGTTGTTTAATTTAGACCAGAGAAAAGGCCTGAAATGGTGTATGATGGAATATGACACAAACATTTATTTATTATAAATTCAGTCACTTTAAGTAGACCGGCTCCCATGATGATCTACAGCTGTGTCACATGACATTATGAGTCAAAGCAAAATGAGACACAGCTTAGAGGACCGACCTAAAAGAACAGTCCTAGAGCTCACATCAGCGGAAAGAGCTTCACTTCCAGCGGAGTCTGTTAATGAATCATCAACTGTTGGAAACCAGTCATAGAGCTGTGGGAGACAGCGCAGCTGTTAATGTGAGTGTGTGAGTGTTTTGCAGATGAAGCCTCAGTAAGACACTGCGTCTTCTGTGTTTATGCTGACATCATCATTTTCCAGCCCAAATAAGGGTCTGGGATGCTAGAACGAAAAGGCCTTTTCTGCAGAGATTGCACAATAGCGCCGTAATGAAGATCTTTCCTCTTATTTATTGACACAGAACAAACCAACAGTGGCATAACGCCTCTCCAGTGTGCGATTTTAGGCGATGTTGTTAAAATCCTCTTTCTCACAGAATGATTGAAAACTCTGTAGTACGCATATCAGGCCAGTAGTTGGCGGTGTAACTTGTCAAAATCAACTCCACAGAATAACATGCCTGTGTACGAACGCTTTCGTGTACAGGCCGGTGAGTAAACAAACAAAGAGATGTTACCAAATGCACGCTTGTCTAGATGGATGATGAAGTGGGTTTGTTACTCCAAGTGACCCTGGACTATAAAGCATGAAACTCCACAGTCCATTACATTACATTTGGTGATGCTCGACCCGCTCATTATCATTAGGCTGAAGCCGTAATAGCCACGTGGCTGAAGTGGGGTCGTGTCTTCACAGTTTTCACAAGAATTGTGTTTTGCTAGTTTACACCGTGACGGTAACGGTGGTGTTTTCAAAAGATTACACTCTGGAACCCAGTTTGAAAAGTTTGTGTTTTCAGGCCCTCAAAATCCTATCTTGTCACATGGATGTTGATCTCATTCTCAGCTCAGAGGGGAAGGAGCTCCCGGACCTCAGATCCCCAGTTTGAAGACATTTTCAATTGATTTTCTTCTTCCTTTAGCTGCTAACTGCTACTAGCTGCTTTTCATATCTCTTGGTTGTGGGTTGCACACATAATATGTCGTCAAAATGACACACCCCTGTCCCATCCTACCTCTTGCTGGCTCGTTTCGTTAATACAGATGTCGATTCGACGTTGTTACTACCTCCGCTGCCGAACAACAATGACACCCCAGAATGGCGACAGAATGGCGATGACATAATAAAGGCCCAATAATCCTGCCTTGAACATGTGTAAAAACAACCCCTGATCTGCTTAAATGACGGTCAAAGTTTGTTCCTTCACAGGTTTTCACAGTAACTACTCACACAGTCTTCACTTCCATCCTATACACTGACGCTGTATGCTACATGCTGTGTAATGATGCTGACGGAGGATTATTCTGTCAGGTCATTAATATTCTGCTCTGTCACTGCAGGTCACCTGTTCACATCATAATGGCAAATACCATTTCACCTCATACTGTCTAAATGGAGAATGTCCTCCATCTGCCTCTCTCTCTGAATCTAATCTCATGCTGACACCTACACACACACACACACACACCTACACACACACACACACACCTACACACACACACACACACACCTACACACACAGGAGCTTCATTAAGGATGAGATTTGTGTGAACCCATTATAACTCCCTGGCTCCGAACACAAACGCTCACACACCTCAGGAGGTCACAGATATGAAGTCAACAGCTGGATCCAACACACCCACAGTCAGATCTTTTCTGGTCTGGCAGGAGACCACAAGGCCTTATGTGAGTGTAGCTGTCAGAGATAAGCATGTCAGGGCCACAGAGAGATAAAATCTGGATGAAGGCCCCCTCCACACACACACACACACACACACACACACACACACACACACACACACACACACACACACACACACACACGCACACACACACACGCACAGTCAAATCATCTCGCAGCCTTCAGCTCATTAATAGCTTCCCTCCAGGAGAGATTCATTAACATAATTAATTGTCACTCATTAGCTTAATGAAGCTGGAGAAGTCGTCAGTCTTCATTTAAGACTTTGGGGCCGTTTACATGACAACCGTTTCACCCAAAAACGGAAATCTTTTGTTGCATTTTGGGGACTGAAACCTCAAACCTTTTGAAAATGGGCTCCAGAGTGGAAACTTTGGAAAACAGCATGCGACCGTTGTCGTGTAAATTCCTATTAAGGTTCCAATCAGCCTTATTTGTGTACACAGACAGCAAACAGCCTACTATGGCCAGAACGACAACAAAAAAACAACGTCTGACTGTCCGGTTTTGTTGCTGCAGATTCCATTGACTTTTTTCATGCTCCTCCAATGCCGAACCACCACTGTGATCTTGTTTTGTGGTGTTGGCTTTGAAAAGTCACACCACCAACTACTGCTTTGGTATACAGGCTGTAGCCCCTTCAACACGGCCTGTACAATACATCGCCGTTCTGTATAAACACAATGACGGTAATCGGAGGTCTGTTTTATCCCGCTTCTGAGACAGCGGTGGAGAAAGACAAAGGAATTACCCAAAAATGTTTTTAAATTGGGGAGACAGCATGAGCTCCTGACCCCCTTAGATCAGCCGCCATGACAGTAAATGATTGTCTTTGGCCATTTTAATCTAATATTTACAAAGCACTGTGCGATGCACCTATAAGATGTCATGCTAGACGCTGACTCTGCAGTGTTACACATCACGCCTCTTATGTTCACCGATCGCCAACTCGCTATTTAAAATCCCAGACTGGTGCGGCATTGTTCTGCTGTTGTTTTGTTCAGAGTAAACAAACAAACGTGTCGTAGCGATGGGTCGTCTCTGTGTAAAAAGGGCTTACGTAAAAGGGGTCTTAATAAACTTTGTCAGGCCCATAGGTAAAATTTACATTTAAACTGTATATAGTCTTCATTCAACTGATTTGATGTGTGGGCTAATATTACATTGAGAATGTTTTATTTATTAGACAGCTACTGCTGCCTCCATTGTTTCCAATCTAAACACGGCAGCAGTGGCGAGGAGAGATAACGAGGCTGCCACTCTTGAATTAGTCCAACTATTTATTTGAACAGCAAAGCTGTTCAGTGATTAAAGTTTTCAACTTGCCGACGTTGCTCACTGTTTGACCATGTGATGATACAGGAGCTAACTGTACTGGTGTCTGAGTTAAACCATATCAGTGACAATGGAGTTGAGGCTCCTTCAGATTCAGAGACTGAGTATCCAGTATGTGATCTCTGTGTAAAAATGACTCACAAAATACTAAACATTTTCTCTGTAATCAGCTTGATGAGATCACCAACTTGTATCACATAGTTGATAGGATCAGATGTGAATCTTCATAATGACAGTATGAGAGTCAGACTGATGGACCCTCAGAGAGAACAGACTGTCCGCAGGAAGTTCACTTCCTGGTGAGCACAATGGCTGTTGTTCCAGACAGGATGTGACATCATCTTCAAGGACTTTGGGACAGGAAGGAGTTGATGTAGGTCAAACTCAGTTTTTTCTCTTGTAATTAATTAATATCCACACAAATGTCACAGCTGAGGTCTGTGATCCGTTCTTATTCTTATCTTATCCATTGCAAACGTAGATAGACACCAATCAAAGTAATCCTGTATGTATTTTTCCAATCACTGTGAGGATGTGAGGAACAATCGCAATGAGGGAAATGTTTATGGAAACGGTTTTACTGTTTTATATGAATGGGACCAAATTGGCCAGTATTAAATAAATGATAATATAAAGGATCATAACCAGAGTCATTTGAATAAATTAAAATGATAATTTCATAAATTACCCAAACTAATTTCATTATTATGACATCTTTTTTCTTTTGATAGAGTTTATTGAGTTCATTTTATTTAAATTATCAAAAATTAGAATTTTTATTATTATAACAATTATTTTTCCATGTCACCTTTTATTTACTAATGTTGGTTTGATTGGCAATGATATCTCCTCCTCAGTTTTAGTGGTTCTTAGTTTTTAGAAAAGAGCATCTCGAGTGTGTTAATGCGTGTGTGTGTGTGTGTGTGTGTGTGTGTGTGTGTGTGTGTGTGTGTGTGTGTGTCCGTCCGAAGGCATCTTCTTCGGCAACAGCTTGTGTTGCCTGTGGGACTACACACACACACACACACACACACAATGTTACTGCTGGAGGCCTGTACCTCATTACTGATTAAACATATGGCTACACACACACACACACACACACACACACACACACACACACACACACACACACACACACACACACACACACACACACACACACACACACACACACACACAGAGTGAGAAGTCTAATTCTTCTGATTATTAATTACTGTTGTATTTGATGTATGGCAGACTGATGATATGATCTCTGACCCACTTCACTGGACTGAGTTTATTTATTTAAGTTGAGTTTCACAGTTGGAACTCTTACGTCATTCAGTTCCGTTGTCTGTTTTCTGTCAACAGGAAACAATAGAGGGTGTTTCTTTCATCTACAAAGATTCTCAGTTATTCATCTTATAGCATGTCACAAACTATTGGGCCAAAGGCAGCCAGAGCCAGGTTTGCTGTTTTATTGTAGATCATGTTTCTCATCTCATTTGAGATAATAGTTCTTTATAAACACAATGAGGGCGTCATGGGCGTCTGTGTTGTTCCACCTCTGTGACTGTTTTGGCGGTGGTAACAATTGCACATCTGTGTAAAATTGAGATGGAAGGGCAACACGGGGTTGTGATGTTTTGACTATACGTATTCTGTGTGCAGACTTAAAAAAACAGTAAGTAGCAGGTAGCAGCTACTGCAAAGAAGTAGAAAATCAAACAAAAATGTTTTCAAATTGGAGAGACAGAACGATGTTTGGGAGATCCTTACTCTCCGATTGGAGGATGAGATCAACCACCATGTAAGAGACAAGACAAATCCTTCCAAGTCTTCAATGTGACACACACCTCTCATCCACCTCTCGTGATCCTCTCATCAGCTGTTTAAGACAGGACAAGACAAGTCTGCACCTCCTCAATATAGCGGCTGCAATAACAAAAAAGCAACGGTCGCTAAAGAAGCTTCACTGTCGTAAAGTGTGGCAGCCATTGATTTGTGCTGTGCAGGATACTCCATGCATGCTGGGCATTGACCAATCAGTGGTTTATAACATTTCACGTGACCTTTTTCACTTAAAACCTCAACGGAGGTGGTACTAAAAAAGTAGTACCAGGTACCAGGTACTTTTTACCTAATGGAAACGCAAAATTTATCTCGATACTTTCTGACTTTGCAGCTCAACTGTCTCGTACGGGAGAACGACTGGTAACGTAGCGAACAATATAGATTGTTACCATGTAATTACAGAGGTAGCCAGTGTTAGAGTTGAATAAACTTAGTTTAATAACACATCCCTACACTGCACTGTAACTTTTACTGTTGTATTTACTAACCACAGCAAGTAAGAGTTGCAAACACTTCCTTTCATCGAGGGGCTACATGGGAAACATTATCGTCATGCCGAGCCATGGTGTCACCATAAATAGATTTGTATCTGCGTCCCACTAACGCCCCTTAAAGTCCACTTCCTCTTGTGTTTTGGAAGGAAGTGGAATAAGATTGTCTTAAAACTGTAACTGTCTGTGAGGTAGTTTGGCTACCCCCCCCCCCACACACACACACACACCCACACACACACACACACACACACAGTGAGGCCTGATGGAACCAATTAGCAGACGTTATCATGGCCTGGAGACGTCACAAGCTGTTCAGAGACCCCCTCCCTGCACTCCTACCCCGGGGGGTCTGTGTGGGTGTGTGTGTGTGTGTGTGTGTGTGTCACTGCATATACATCACTGCTAAAATATTTTCAGTCCTCTGTGTTTAACAGTTTATATTACTGACCTACATTCATCTGTGTGTGTGATGTCATGGCTAACTGTCAGTGACCTCAGTGATAGGAACACGTCCATTTAAGGGTGTAAACACAAAAAGCTGCACAGCATTGTGTGTGTACACATGTTTGAAATCAGAGCATTTTCTCTCTGGCTTCTGATCTGTGCGTGCAGTGTCTGTTTACTGCTGTTGCTAGAAAACGTTGCTATCAAGTCTGATATATGCAGGCAAAATTGAGAACAGTATGTGGGGTTGGCACATAAACAAAGTGAGTATGAATAGATAAGAGAAAGTCATTTGAGGAAATGAAAATGTGACATCATTTGAAGGATGATTCCAGTTTACAACTTGGTATCATCCATCATTCCTATCACTAATAATAACACTGTAATGACCTAGTTAATAGCAGATATTTGTGAACATAAGCAACTATGATGAAGTTTGACAGGCCAAGAAACACAAGCAGACAGATTTTAAACACACCTCCATCTTATAAAAAATGATCTGATAAAGTAAACAAAGGTGAACAGTAAAATAAACACCCATACTGCCTGTTGTAAACATCCATACAGCCTCGCTTCCTGCTTCAACTTTGACAATGTTTTTCTGTACAATGAGGGATTAGTAGTCATATTTCAGGTGTCTGACCTTCATATAGAGTCTAGATAATCTGTTTTTTTTATTTGCAGCCCAGCTGATCATATGACAGCTTGTTTTTCTTGACATGTCTGACTTCTTACCAAGTATGATGTTATTTTTGTTGATAGAAATGATTGACAAAAGTATGAAAATATGATTCAGATTGTAAAAAAACAGAATTATCGTCACGTTTCGCTTTCATCAGTGTGTCATTTTCTTAACAAATATAGATTGGGCTGTCCATAGTGGGCCTATACTCACCCCGCTACCACCATCAGCACCACCAATGGCGCAAGATGCATCGTTCGCCTACTTTGGTGAGCAGGATCCGAATTAAAACGTAAATCTCTGACCGCTATCTACCACACTTGCAGGTAAATGTTTGTACCAAAATACAGTAAACTATTCAATGAGTCTCTACTTCTTTTAGGTGTCATTTAGTGCTGTGATGCTTCTGTCCTCTCTGCTCGACACAAGGACAGGAGTTTCATGGTGCAGTCAAGTTCACCACATAAACTCAGAAATCTGTTGTGGAAGTTGTTTAAAATGGGAATGTTTCAATTTTCCTCTGTTGAAACAGCTACATCTGTTGTTAATTTCTTGTTATTTCACAACATTATTAATAATCCAATGCTTAAAATCCCCCCGGAGAATACCAGTTTAACTCCGGATTGATGCCACTGATAATGTCGTCCGTTGGAGTACAGGTGGAATTCAGGCTACACACAAAGCATACCATAATTCAGCTGGAACTGATCTCTGACCCCTTGGTTCAGGTGGGCTGGTATGGTTAGAAAACGTGGTCATGTGTAAAGCTCTGGTCATAACACAACTTGAATTAAATCAAGGCTTTTTAATGAAGCTCCAGCGGACGTTCAGTCAGGAAGACTCTACTTATGCCATAGGGTATTTCTCATACCATCCTTGCATTCATGCCTGGTCTAAATGGACTGCTGTCATTGTCTGGGGCTGTCAATTGAGATATCAGCTGTTCACATCAGCTGGTCACATCTATCCAATAGCACAGTGACACACCTTCATTATTAGCCTAATCTTGCTGCTGTCTCTCTAAATATGATTCTCGTGGAACCTCTCATTCTTAATGCTGATATGCACACCCTCCACCTCCTCATCCCCATCCAGTCTTTGCATATTCTCCAGCTTCATCATTTAATCACCCTCTGCAGAGTCATCAGCCGCCGCCACCACCACCAGTGTCTGGGCTTCAGGGGGAGTATTATCTTGCTGCTGCTCAGGGCGGACACCCTTTGATCACAATCTCCCTGAAGAGTCTAAGCACCAAAGACTTTAAATTATCTTTACTTATCTCTACTTCATTCGCTTGTCTCTCCTTGTAAAAATGAAATTGCCAAGGTCCGTGGATTCACTCACTCACAGGGTTGAATAGTTCAACTATGGTGAACTTTGACCTACAAATTTGCAGCGATGACCAAAAACATGCTGTCTTGACAGAGACTAACATTGAAGGAACTGAGAGTCCAGAATGGAGGAAATTATCATGGGTTATTACTTGTGTTGCACCATCCACTTTTATTTAACCTCCTCTGTCAGAGCTTTTTCACTTTCTGATGTGACTGAAGGTTTAATGATTTCTTAAACAGATAACTCTGCCATTCAAAAGCCATTATAACAAACAGATCACACAATAGTGACACAATGAAGACCCTTCTCTACTCCACCTTTGCTTATTTACACCGAACAAAACAACAGCGTCGTAACGCTACTCCATAGGATGCCAGCATTGTGCAAGCAAAAGAGATGTGATGCAGCGTCAGCATTGAGTACAGGTGTCACCAACTGGTGGCCCGTGGGTCAAATCTGGACCCCAAGAGGCTTCCATCCGGACTGCAAAGCCATTTGTCCTAACAGGAAAAATGAGGCCTATTATTAAATTTTGTCATCATAGGGATTCACCAGAATGGGCTTTACGGGTCTTCAGGTGTTGAAGACAGAATGTAAAACATTCTTTGAGTTGCTGAATGGTATCATGTGAATTGACTTGGCTTTCAGTCACCTCTCACCCAACCTGGGTTCGAATCTCTTGGCTCCTTTTAATGACTTTTTTGTGGGGTTAGGGTCAGGGGCCTCAGACCTCCGACTCTGTCCTCAGCAGGGAACAGGTTGACTTACTGGACCTGTTTCAATTTTAGCTGTAAACAAAGCGTCGGCTAACTCATCCTCGTGCTGTCTCCCCAATTTGAAGACATTTCCTTCCGCTTTGAGTTTGCTGCTAACAGCTACTAGCTGCTTTTTAAATCTCCTGGTTTTTGCCAAAACGTCACACCTCTGTCAAGTTGTGTTGCCTCGCTGGCTCACTCTATTAAACATACGTCAGTTCAGCGCTGTTACTTTCTCAGTAGGTACTCATGATCACTGGGTCATTCTGTGTGTGTGTGTGTGTGTGTACACAGATATATAAACAGCAAGTTCCTCCCATTATCAGATATAACAGCAGCTCTGTCAATGTCCTCCATCCTCTCCCTCCCCACACACACACACACACACACACACATCACTCTGAGATGAAAGTGTCTGATCGGACTGATAAGTGATCAGTAGATCTGAACACAGCAGGGATCAACTGTCTATTAGCATACCACAGATAACAAGATAGCACACACAGACACAAACACACACACACGCACACATCGGTCTGTCTCATCAGTAGACAAACAAACACTTAGAGTACTGTGATGTGTTGTTTATTTGTTTTAAATTGATTCCTTATTTGTCATTTCTTTCTACACACTGGATGTATTTTTATTATAGATTTGATTTTGTTTTAATTCGTTTTCGTCATTGTTCTGAAGTTACACTTGTTTCGAAATGGTGCTGTAAGCAGAAAACACCTTTAGGGCTGCAGGGGATTTTTTTTCGCTGCAATACTCTAAAACGCCCCTTGGACAACCGTCTTCACCCAAAACCCAACATGTAAGGTGCCAGAGATTGTTAGACTGACTGATTGACAATTGTCAATTTAGTGAGGAAGAAAAGGATGAAAGTGGAGAGGAGAAGGAGGCTCACTATAGAAGTACAGTTAAAATTCCCTTTATGTGTGTGAAAACATTTCATTTGTAATCGCATCTTTTTTTCCCACATTCACGCACCCATCTCCATACAGAAACACAAATTTGCTGGTTTGCACTGCAAATAAAATTGTTTTGTTTGTTGTTTTGTTTTGATGTGGTTGTGTTTCTGGGACCGTGAGAAAATTCAGAAGGAAATGAAAGAGAACAAAGGAAGTGTAAGTTACTTGGTTTCATCTGAAAACAAGCTCATCGCAGGCACACACACACACACACACACACACACACACACACACACACACACACACACACACACACACACACACACACACACACACACACACACACACACACACACACACACACACACTCAATCAGCACATGATGGCTGCATGACTGACAACATCGCTGCTGTTTCTATGTGTGTGATTGAGATGGACTACTGCTTCATGTCTTCTGTCCTCTTGTCCATCTACTATCTACTTTGACCTCTGACCTCCTAATTACAGGCTGAATGGAGGTTCATGGTGACCTCAGTGAAAAATCACACAGCTAAAGCATTGCTATCAGTCCTAGCAGGAACACTAAAGGCTCTACGAGCAGTACTTCAGAAACCTGATACACAACATCACATCCAAACAAAACCACCTAAATCTGATACATATAAAAACTACTGTTGTCCAAACTAATTTTTCTGTTTTTTTTGTGTGTTTTTTAAAAGATATCAAGACTGAACACAAACAATAAAAAGTTCAAATGTCTTCTTCTTTGTGTTGTTACTCATGTTTTGGCCAGTAAAAAGCAGACTGGTCCATCACATCCATCACCTGGACAGGAATAGGACAGTCTGATGAGTCTCTGTTGTTTAAATGAGTTATTAAATTAAAGCTTTGTTTCTCCTTTCATAAATAGCAGCTGATGGAGGTTCATAAAAGGCTCCTGTTCACCCACAATGATCAACTGTCAATCTCCACTGGTTGAAGCAGTGTCTGTGTAGCTTCATTAAAGGAATTCAGAGGGTTGTGTCAGTTATTTAGTTTGGCTAAAACACAAAATGCAAGATCAGAAGATTAAGGACCTAACAGTGTGTTAACAGTGTGTTTATCTGTTCTAACATATGCTTTAATCGTCACCATATGTGGGAACTACCTTGCTACTTGCTTTAGTAACTGAACTGCCAAGGCTAAAGACATGTAGACATTTTATATCCATATTGATGCTTCAGACTTTGCATAACTTATTACACAGAGGTTGAAGAAGACACTTCTTTATGTTGCATTTGTTTATTTACACTGAATGGCGGCATAACACTGCTCCAGTGTGGGACTATAGATACCATACTGGCATTCCGCAAGCCAAAAAGGCATGATGTCATCCGCCCACCTTGAGTCAGGATCTGCTCGAGGTTAATAACCATGTTATACTGACTACAAACACACTTTAAAACATGGATGAGGACTTAAACACGTATGTATGTGTCTCTTTGTTCCTTTGGTCCAATGGATGTGATATAAGTGACAGAACTCCCAGGTTGTTTGTGTTCTAATATCATACAACATGGACTCAAAGGAGGAAATCATGACTCTGCTTAATGGATTTTTAAAAAAAATAAATTTTGAAACACAAGGACTCTCAGAGTGTGTGGGAGGGTGGGAACGGTAGTCACTCAGATTCCAACATACTAACTGCTGGGTCATTAACAGGAAATAGCAACAAACACACTGAGTGAATGTGTGTGTTTGTGTGCGTGTAGGATGGAGTTCCTGTCCGACATTCACCCAAACAGACCGTCTGCTCCAACACTGTCTTTTTGTCTGGAACTATTTTTATCAGACTGGTTCAAATCAGACTGATGTGGTTAAATAGTGATGAATAGACATTAAAAATAAAGTGTTTTCTCTGCTGGAGAGAACAAGTTTCTCTTTCAACTTTTAGTTTAATGATTTATCTGTTTAAGATATACAGATAATATATATTCAGATAAATAAACAGTGATGCAAAATCAAATACAAATGTTCTTCCTCTGGTTTATTTACTGATGGCTGGTTGAACGTCTGGAATGAATCACAGGGCGGTTTGAGTTACTCTCTGAGGACAAATATTCTCTCCCTGAACTTCAGCTGAATAACTATTCATCACTACAAATTCCAAACTACTTATAAAGCCATTGTTTACTGAGTGCAGTAACACTGGATTTAAACCGCTTCAGTCATACAAAGTAGCTCTCCTGCAGAATTTATTTTAAGTGAATATTTACACAGACCAGCTGGATGGATCAGTTGACCAAATGACCGACTGCTGTAACACAGAGGAGATGCATCTT
Organism: Chaunax sp. Z400; assembly: GCA_037577475.1. Lineage (NCBI taxonomy): Eukaryota > Metazoa > Chordata > Actinopteri > Lophiiformes > Chaunacidae > Chaunax > Chaunax sp. Z400. The sequence goes on from CM075196.1 coordinate 7,901,376, forward strand.
TACACTTCTATTGTATAATATTATCTCATCTCCTATTACTGCTGAGGCTTTTCCTTGTTGTCTGGGTAACAAACAGACTAAATAACAATTCTGCAGGCGACATGCTAGCAGCTCTGTGAGGCTATACAGGCTATAGGGCTGACAGTTCTGACCTACTGCTGTTTGTAATATTTTACATGTATACCATCTTAAATACTGGCACTTACTCAAACTGGACCTCCTGGAGCATATTTCATCATCCGACCGGTAACTAAAAAAACTCACTTGCACCACATCTGCCTCTTGTCTCTTGTTCTGTGCATCTGACGTGAAAGGCTCGTAAGCACACTGACTATGATTTCTCCATACTCTTTTTCGTCATACTTCTCAACCTGCAGCGCTGCCTGCACATATGCAAAACATACCTGCAACATGTGGATTGATTGGGCATGGTGTGCTATGTCTTTTGTCAGCAATTCACAAAAATACAAAAATACCTTAACATAGAAACGTATGGGTCACAAGACTTGGGACTTCACAATGGAAAATGGGCATTTTGATATCTAGAAAGGTTTTCGTCAAACTACAGTTAATGTTTGGGCAAATTTCCAGCCCATTTCAGATTTTATGGGTGTGTATTGCATGGAATATAGACAGAGCTAGAGTGGCATGGAACTGTAAAATTGTCAAAGAATATTTAAATCTATTTAAATTGTGGTCATTCCCTCAATTATTATTCCACATTCATAATTTTTTACATCAAAACGGAAACATTTCTGTTGGTTCTAGTGATGTTAATTCCAAAGGAAACAGGCGTACACTTATGGCTCAGGGAGGCCCCGAGCAACAGGAACTCCAATCAACTGCCTCATAAGCTCTCATTTCAATTTTGCCCCAAAAATTCTGGAGGAAATGAGAGAGTACCAATTTTCTCTCTTGCTGTAATGTTCCAATTTTAACTTTGTAAATACACATTTTATGTCTACATGTTCAGCAACCTCTTAGGATGCAGATGGTCATTTTAACAATAAACCCTACATTTTTTAAAAATTAGGTTGCCTTGTTCAAGTGGTGCTTTGGGGGCTTTCTCACTGTCTACCTCAATAAGTCAGTATTATCAGACCCCAAAGACAACTACACACAGCTGATGTTGATTAGCTAATTAAACCTACTATCAGCTTACTCCTCTGTTCTGATTGGTCCATTCAGGTCCAGCTAATTTTGGTAATGGAGACCTTCCCTTTTAAACTGTAAATAGACCCTGAACAGGTAACTACTACTACTACTACTGCTATAACTATTCATACTACTAATAGTACTACTATAGGTTTTACTACGAGTGATACTGTTACTACTATGAATAATATTAAAGTACTATTTAGTAGTAAGTGAATAAGGTAAGCCATTTTGTGCTCTCTTTCTCTATAGCACAACTATTACCACCACTACCTCAGATCTGCAGAAGTTTCATTTAAACACACAAAGCATGTGATTTATGAAGCTCAGTGATACTGCTATTTATACTTGCTTAGTACTAATATTGGGATATGCACCAAGCCTCAGGCATCCTCAAAAGTTCTTGAAAATGTTTGTGGTAGTAGTTCCTATCATATGCATTTTTCAGGCAATGACGAATTTGGTCAGAAGACTGCTTTAACTATGCTTTGCACTGTTAGAAGTGTTACTTCAGCTGAGATGGATTATAGATCACATGACAGATGGGGTGTCACATGCTGGTTCAATACTTTAATTAGAACCAATCACAAGGTTTGTTTGAAATAACTTCTATATAGAAAAAGAATATTTTGCTTTTTTCATGATGATATTTCATAGTTGTACCTGTTGAACCTGTTGAACCACAGACAGCTTGGAAAATGACAGCTTGAGTTCAACAAAACTGACCAACCATCAGAGAGATGTCTCTGTTGAGTTGAGTTGATGAAAGATGTCAGTAAAGCAACACAGTACATAAAACTAGAAAGCACTCAGAGAGTGGATACTTGGATAATTGGAAAATATTTTACTAACATAAGTTCCCTCTCTGTAACTCCCATCAGTATTTTGGCCTCTGAAAGAAGAAATGGTGTGGTCGTGAATGAGCACAATCAATGCACTCTATTTTGTCCATGAGATCATCAATTGTACCCAGGGCATAACACACACTATGGTGCTGTCATCATGATGACTTTGCTTTGCTTGGATCAGCCTCATGCCAAATCATGTAAAACCACCTGATCCCTTGACCCTGGCAGGGATGCACTGTCAGGAGAGGCAAACCAGGCAAATGTTTGGGGCTGCCAAGTGGCCACTCATATTGGAACATTTTGCAATGACACCTACAGTATAAACCCCCTTAAACCTCCCATGAGGGTGCACACCCAAAAAGCCCTATGAGTGGGGCCCATTCTAGCTGCAATTTTCTGGCTGAACATTGTCAGTTTGGACACTTCCTGAAATTTAGTGAAAAGAGAACAAGAAAATAAACTAGGCAGTGATGGCTCAAGTATCACCACTGGACCCTGGAAACCTACTCATAAGATTATCATCAGTATATGAGTTATCAACAAAAATATGATTTTCCATAATGGTGGATCTGGATCTATTTTTCATCCAGATATAACTTCTTACCTTTAAGAGCTAAAGGATATCCATTTGAAAGACTCTAAATCTGCATTATCTCGTGAAATGCAGAAGGATGAGCACTTCGTCCTTGTGTTTCATGATATTGGTATTTGGTATTGATATTTTCACAGTGTTGAAGAGATTGACAAAAGTTGTGCAGAATCTGCAGCTGTACCTGGATCCGCTACAAAATTTCATCAACTCTTCTTTGGTCCGGTCGGACCCTAGACAAAGTTCCATGAAAACTCATTGACAACATTCATTGACAGATATCTGTGCATAATCACAACCTCCTGGCAGAGGAAAGCATCATGCAACAGAGGCATGAAATATAGAAAAAAAAAAATAGAAATAGCCTATAAGTTTGCCATACGTTCTTTGTTTGGTGCTGTAAATGTGTACAAGCTACATTTGCTATTTATGTTGTTTGTTGTTTGTAGCGCTGCAGCTGCAAATATCAGAAACTATTTGTGTATTTCAGCGTTCAGACACAGAAATCAGATTACAGCCATGCTGACTCCATTCACACTGGGGTGATAGTCTAACTGCAGAGGAAACACCCCGAGCACAGACACACACACACACACACACACACACACACACACACACACACACACACACACACAGATAGAACCGCGTGCACATCCTCACGCGCCTGTTTTTTAGCGGACATGGGGGGGGGGTGGAGAGGAAACACTCACACACGCGCGCGCTCGCGCACAGTGAGGGAGGGTCTCCGCGCGCTCGGTTCTCAGTTTCATTGACTTCATGTCAAACTCAGATGAACTTCAGTTTTTGATGTTTTTCTTTTCAGTTTCATTCACTCCGTTTAGTCTCAGTTCTCCTCTCTGCCGGACCCTCGTGGGCTGCCTGGAGCGGATAAGAAAGCCGGTGTCGCACGGAGACAGAGGAGCAACAGGAGGTTTCACGCGCGAGTCTCAACAGGACGGAGAGTTTTGGAACAAACCGCGGCTCTTCAATTCTATCTGCCCGACATTGATTTAGTATCTGCCGGGTACCGACTGGACTCCGACCCGGGATATCAGCGCTCTGACCGGTACAGCAAACTCCCCTTTAATAAGAGCAAAACGATGAGTGTTAATGAATTAGTAGATTAGGCCTAACAGAGAAGCAGTGACAGATGATGGGATGATGAAGAGAAGTTTTCTGTCATAAAAATCAAACCCTCTTCTCTAATGGATTTCTGGGCTCGTTGTCAGATTGGAAATTTTGCTTGTAGATAGTCATTCATTCATTGAATAATCCAAATAAATCCATAAGAGTAATTGTTAGTTAGCCTTTCTTCCATGGGTGAAAATGTCCCTAAATCTATTTTTTCATGTTCAATTTTAAGTTAACTCTCTGATTCACAACTTTTACTAATTTAACATATTGTTCAATCAACAGGGCTGGGCTAAATATTTTTTGGGGCCCTGGGCAAACTTTTTTTTTTCTCTGTCATTTGCTCAAACTGTCTCTGATTTCAATCTCATTTAAACTGTCAATGAGAACATTGATACTTAAATCATTATTTCTGCTAATGACAATCTGACCGCCCACACTTGTTTGTTTCTTTGTTTGTCTGAGAAGACGTCTCTAAATCTTAACAATAAAATATGTAGCTGAAGGGGGCAATATGTATTGGGTAATGGAGACGGGTAGAGACGTGGCACTGCCACCAATATGTATCAGAGATGATGCAGATTCAAAGTCATTTAAATGAATTTCATGTGTCTGTGAAAAGATGAAAGATGGTGCTAATATGGAAAACTGTATTTTTATTGACAACTCATAAATAACTAATGATAAACACATGATTCCTAATTCTAGGAGTAGGTTTGCAGAGTCAAGGAATTATGTGGTATCCCTTAATTTAACACGGGGCACATCAGAGTAAAGTGGTGACATCATGACCTGGGTGTCATGATGCAACAAGTGATTAATGACAATGGCGTTGGTGGAGGTACGAACTCTCTTAGTGTTTTCAATAGCTGAATATGTAGCCACATCCAGCAGCTGCTTAAACTTACAGCTATTGTAATGTTTGGCTTGGGAATCTTGAAATACCCATAGTATTCAAAAAATGTAGTTCTATGAGTTTGAACTGAATTTGCAGACAACATGAGTTTATAATAATAGAGGTGAAAACATCAGCTGCTGATGATTCTTGTATCTCCTGATCTCATGTGTATTGATTGTTGCTTTGTGTCTCTCTGGTGTTCTGTAGTTCGCTCTCCATCATGCGTCCCTCGGTGGGCAGCTTGTGCGTGGGCTGCAGTCTGATCGTGGTCCAGGTCCTGGTCCTGGTCCTGGTCCATCCTGCGACAGGATACAACCTGGATCAGAACCACAGTCTGGAGTTCAGTGGCCCTCCGTCCTCCATGTTTGGGTACTCAGTCCTGTTGCATCGCCATGGAGCTCACAACTGGTCTGCATATACTCTGTTCATCTGATATTGATCTGTGATCGATCTGTTATTGATACTTTGCTCTTGTATTGATTTGCTATTAAGCATGTATTTAGCATCCATTGATCCCCTGTTAATAGTTAATATGGTTTTGATCTTTTATTGATTTTTTTTTCTATCGGTCTTCTCAACATGTAGCTATTTTCTTCTAATACTCTGTTGATTGGCTATAAATATTTTATTGATCTAGCAGTGACCTGCTGTTAATAATCTTTTCACCTCCTATTGAACTATTTTGACCTATTGATCCTCTGTTCGTCTGCTATTGATTCTCTATCGGTCTTATAGTAAACATATATTTTGATCTATAGATGTTTTATTGATCTTTAGTTAATCTGTTATTGGTCCTCTATTGATACTCTGTTGATATGCTTGTTGATGCTCCATTGAGTGTGTGTGTTTATTCTGTGTGCATGCTAATTAGCCATTTCTTGCTACTGAGAGAAGCTCATTGATGCTTTACACAAAGATGCCATTCAGGCACTGAAGAGACACAATTAGACAGATCCTCTCTCTCTCTCTCTCTCTCTCTCAGGTTGGTGGTCGGAGCCCCAGTAGCAAACTCTACCTCTAGTCCACTGGTTCAATCTCCTGGAGCTGTTTATCGCTGCAACATTAGTGCTGAGCACCGCCGCTGCCACCACATGCATTCTGGTGTGTTTCTGTTTGTCTTTGTGTTTGTTTTTTAGTCTAATTTGTTCCGCACACAAATTTACACACATAGTTCGCGCAAGATAGGGCAAATAATGAGCTGCAATATGTAAGGCATTGCCTACAGTATCTACAAAGCAGCTAACTGCGACATAACGAACTACATTACAATTTTAATTACAACCCCATTTCCAAAAAAAAAAGGGATCCTATGTAAAACATAAACATACACAGACATGTTTTAAGTTTTACCTGATTAATTTCATAGTTTTTTGTAAACATATGGTTGTTGTCAATATTATGCCAACAACATGTTTCAAACAAGTTGGCACAGGGACTTGAACTTGAACTTTCTTCTTTTCTTCTTTACAGCTAAACCAAACATTAGCTTCCATTGGCAGACTTTCACAGATGTCAATGTGTTTTAAGTCAGAGTTACAAAACCCTGACAGAAAATCACTTTTTATTGAAAGTAATAACCTCTCTATGTGCCATGTCGTGCCGTGTTGCGATGCAGTAATGCAGTGTTCAGACTGACACAGTGGGATGGCTGGCAGAAAAGTGGATTCTTGCTCAACTTTTGCCTCAGTACAGGTCAACATCATCTGGCAAAACGCAGGATTGACCAATCAAATATGTGAACATACCAAGCAGAAAATTGTATAGTTGTCTTTTTTGGTGTTTTATAAGTTGTCAAACCAGCAGCATGTCCACACCACAGATCCCCTTGTGTTTTTTTCCCCCTTTTTTTTCTTGCTTGCGAGGTGTTATGCTAACATGTTTACACTGTCAGCTAGTCAGCTGTGACATTTAACAGAAAAATAGCACTGAATTTCCTGCGAAGGCTGCATGTGTGAAAATGTATGTTTGTGTCTATGTGCAGACGTGCTGAGCTGTGGGAAGACGTGTGAAGCAGACAGCAATCACCAGTGGCTGGGAGTCAGCCTTTCCAGACAACCTGGAGACAACGGAGGACACATCCTGGTATCACATAGACCCTCTCTTTCACACATTCATACACTCACACACACAAACATACACAAACACACACGAAACATTGGGTCAATTTCCCCAACTTCCCACCCAACCAAAATATCCACTTAATTTTTTAAACACTCAATGCGCCTATGCTGAAATGTGGAAAATGTGACCCAAACACAACGACAGCTCTAAATATGTCAGTATATACCTGGAATAACAATACGTCACCACATGTGTCTCGAGTGACCATTTGTGTTTGGATCTCACTTCCCCGTCCGACAGTATAAGCAAACAAACACATATACATCTCTCCATTTGCAAAAAAAAAAAAATGCATGGCTGTTTTACCAGGTGAAACAACAGTTGTAGTCAACACGCTGGAATAAATCTGTTTTTTACACAAAGAAATAACTTAAATCAAAGCTTTCGCCAAATTTACAAAAAGGTTATGTTAGGTAAAAAAGCCTCTAACACGTGGATGTTTTGTCAAAATAAAGAGATGTCCTCTGGATCAGGTCAATGTTACTTCTTTATTCTTAAAGACAAATGCACATTTGGGCTGTTCACAAAGAGATGCAATGTGAGGGCACAACACTCACGTGTGAAGAGCGCAGAAAACAGTAAAACACAAGATAATCTACTTTCTGCTTCCTGAAAAGGGAGTGTGCCGCCCCCCCACGTGGGCTCAGGATGTCCGACAGCAGATACAGATTAAACGATGAACAAACGTCTCACTATGTTCTACAAGCATACAAGGTTATATGATGATATGAAGACACACCTGTTAGTACATTCTGTATTTTTCCCATCAGTTACCCCTAACAACTTTTCTGGGGTAAACTGTGTCTCCTCACTGGAATCATCTCCATCACACATATTATTAACAAGAACACATCAGCTTTAAGACAAAAACACAACACTCACAATGACATGGGTCATGGGAATAACAACACTGTGCTGCTAACTTGTGTTATTGTCTATGATGAGGCCCTGTCACATGTTGTTTTTGTGTTGCATGCTGTGTGTTTGTGTGTGTGTTCAGGCGTGTGCTCATCGCTGGAAGAACGTCTTCTACTCTAAGAAAGACAGTCAGAACCACAAGCTGCCTAATGGAGTCTGTTATCGCTATGGCAACGACCTGAGACACGCCCAACCCATCATCCCCTGCTACAGAGGTAAAACTCGTAACCATTACCTCCGCCAAGGAGGTTATGTGATTGGTTCGGTTTGTTTGTCTGTTTGTTAGCAGGACAACGCAAAAACTATCGGACAGATTTGCATGGAATTTTCACCACAGATGGACCCTAGCATATCCTAGAGGTGATTAAAGTTTGGTGATGATCCGGATAATTGTTGGGCCTTGGCGGAGGTTTGCACTCTCCGAGTGCTCTTGTTAACTATTTGGTCCAGGGTAGATGGTCCCTCTTTGGAAAAATATTATTTCCCCAATTTACATCGTCCCAAAACATCCACTTAATTCCTGATCCCATGATACCTTATGGAGTAAATTATGGTCAGTTAAGTGTGAAAGCAGCTGCTATTTGGCTGCACAAGGAAAACATTTGGGGTTTTATCTCTTTTGTTTTTTCACCTTTACCCCTCAACATGTCTGTGTGTCTCTGTATGTCTGTCTCTTGCAGATCACCAGAGGAAGTTCGGTGAGGATTATGGGTCATGTCAGGCTGGTATTTCCAACTTCCTGACAGAGGTCAGTGACACAGAGGCAACAAGCTTCTTTAAAATCCTGTTTGTTGCCGCTGTTTCCACCAGCAGGCTGACTGTGATCCATCACTGCTGTCTTATGTATAACTTCAGAAGAACAGCGTTTTTCAAAATCCTGAATCCATGGAAGCCACCTGCTCTTTTCTTGTTCCTCCTCATGCTGTAAAGGAGAAAGTAATTTCACCATTTTAGAAAAGTGATCAACTCTGTCAGCTTCATGTGCTGAAAATGAAAAGTCACAGCTTCCATTTTAAAGCAACACATTTTACAGAAATTATGATGTTATGATATTTAGAGCTAAGCCACATGTATGGCGCTTCAATAGAGATGTAGGTCATGTTTTGTCATAGAGACGCTGACATCTGCCCGTCCCTCTCAGGATCTGATCATCATGGGAGCTCCGGGTACATCTTATTGGACAGGTTCAGTTCTGGTCTATAACACATCCAGTGGAGGGATGTCGGTGTACCTGGATGATGACACTGGAGCTGTCAGCTTCGGAAGCTACCTTGGTAAATGATACACCTGCTACTGTACCAGCACTACTAATGTAATTCTGCTAGGACCAGAATACAACAGGTTTTTCCATGGTCCATGGTCCATCTGCTATAGCCATTAAGTTAAAGCCACATGTTTAATGGTTACTGCCGATGCAAATCCAACATTTCCTGCTGTTCTTCTTCTTCATATTAAAATATTTCCAGTGGCAATTAGTCAGAAGCTTTTCATTGTGAAGAATTTAGAGGAAATGCAATGTCTTTGTCGGCCAGCAGTGGAAAAAAAACCTTGTATTGTTCCAGCACAGCTCAACTGCCCATGTACGTTTAAGACACGGCGTGATAGAATCTTTTATTGGAAAAACCTGGTGAAACCTTTAAGTTTGTTGCAGATACCAAGAACATATCTGACACCTCATCTACTCTGGATGCAGTTTTCAGTCATCCATCTCCCTTCTGAGAATGACTAAGCAGATGAGCAGAGTTTCATTCAGTACAGCTGATGCATCATGGCTTGTAGCTCATGATGTACATGCATAGATGTGACCCTAGATATGTCTTCGTAGTCTTATGTCCATCCAATCGTGTAATTACAGGGATTACGTATTGGGTTTTGAATGCTGCTTGCAGTTGCTTGATTCCCACTGAGCCCACAGCAGTACTGTGGTTGAATGTTTCCCGTGTGCTGCCAGTGGACTACCGTACTTATGTGCCTCTTTCATTAAGCTATGCATGGTGACAGATTGTGATAGATTCATTTACATGCTTGTGTGAGAAGGTTATTCAGTCAGGAATATATATTTTGAGCACATTTTCAACCAAGACTGACATAATGTGAAGTGTGGTTACAAAATAATCTCTCCCAGGAATCTGTGCTTGCACGCATTTGATCGATTGGATTTGGAGAACATAATGCAGTGCTGTTGGGAAGCACTGAAAAAGAATTAATTGCAATTATAATTCTTGGCCATTTAGTCCTCACTGTGTTTTTATGATAGTTACCTCTGGGTTTGGTTTGTTTGTTGGTTTGTTTAAAAGGTCACATGACTAAAACTCAGGTCACGTTTACTCCTGATTAAAGAAGCCATGACATTTAAGAAATTAGTTCAAAGCAGAAAGTCAAAAACACAATTTCTAAGTGCATTTCAGCACATTGACTGAATGCGTTCACCGTGACACTGTGACACAATCCCTTCTCTGTGACTGTGTAGAAAAGCAGAAACAGGATGCTGTGGAGAAAGGTGTGATGTTCCTCCTGAAAACAATTTTTGTTTTTGTTTTGACTCTACAATGATAAACACTTTCACTAAAGAGGTCACACCACTGCACCATTCAAGCAAGGATACAATTTCTTGTAAAACTGAAAAACAAGAATGATGTACTTATTGAAATCTCTCTAATCTATCTATGAACATATTCTCACAGCAGCTTCAAAGAAATTGTTCTGCATTTTGGGAAATGTGCTTTGCTAACTTGCTGAGAGGAAGACGAGAAGAAGAAGATGCAAAGATTACCGTTATGTTGGGTCAGGTTTTGTGGCAGCGCAGTTTCAAGAGCAGATTTATCTGTTTGCATGATAACCTAAAAGTTTGTTCTTCTGTACAGGAGACACTATGCAGAGAGAGAATCAGAAGTCATCAGCAGTGGAAGAAGTACTAGAAATACCTGTACTCACTATTTTACCTATAAAATACTCTATTACTTAAATGTACATATACACAGTAAAGTAACAAAAGTAAATATAGTTGTTCTGCAAAAAACAAAGTGCTTTAATTATTGGGACTTTTCTCTAATTACCTCCGCCAAGGGAGGAGGTTATGTTTTTGCCGGCGTTGGTTGGTTGGTTTGTTGAACAAGGTTTGGTGAAGATAATTATCTAGCGCTAGCATGCTAAATTAGCATCTTCCTCTGTGTCTTGTTCCGTCCCTCATTGATAGCAAAAATCTGAATATGTGTCCTGCTGTTTTCCAGGTTACTCTGTCGGAGCCGGTCACTTCCTGAGTCCCGATACTGTGGAAGTGGTGGGTGGAGCTCCGCAATACAACCAGAAGGGCAAGGTAGGACCCACCTGTGTAGCTTTCTACGTGTTGGTCTGTCTGCCTGTTTACCAACTGCTCTGAAAGTCTGAATGTGGGGTTGTGTTTATGTCTTGGACCAGCTTCCACTTCCTCTTGATGTTGTTGTGTAGACTTTGAGATTTGCGATAGAAGTTGTTATTGAGTTGTGGTTAATATTGTGTGTTGTGTTGAATCCTTGCGATGGCTGAAGGTTTATGTACGTGTGTCTACGATGCGCAGGTCTTCATCTTCTCAGCAGACAAAAACATGCTGAGGGTCGTCTCTGAAGTCTCCGGAAAAGAAGTAAGAAGCCACTTAGCATTAGCGTCCTCCGTTCAAGACAATGGAATATTTAGCACTAAGCGTGTCTCTCTCTTTGTGTGTGTTTGTGTAGCTGGGATCTTACTTCGGCTCCAGTGTGTGTGCCGTGGATCTGAATGCTGATGGGTTATCAGATCTGTTGGTCGGGGCTCCCATGGCAACAGGAGTCACCAGGGAAGAGGGAAGAGTCCATGTGTACATCAACCAGGGGCAGGTGAGCACACACACACACACACACACACACACACACACACACACACACACACACACACACACACACACACACACACACACACACACACACACTTGACCACACATACTGTATCGGGGTGAGCTGACAGCATTGCTCACCAGTGAACGGAGCCTCACTGCTGAAAGCTACTCATTTGGTCATTGATTAAAGTAAACGCCTTTTCCATCACGTTTGACTGGTGCTCCTTTAATTATATGATCTTGCTGCTTTCTCTTCCGCTGTAACTATTCAATGGTACCTGACAGGAGAATTAGAGTCACCAGCTCTGAATACTTGCACAACAGTAGTGTACAGAAATGTGTAATGTGTTGCGTTTTCTTTTTGCAGATTTTTCTGCAAAGGAAAAATTCAGTTAAAATAGAGCATAAACAAAATCAGGACCTTCAAACTGAATCAGCCAAATGGAATTTAGTAAATCTGATTTTATTATTTACACTTCCTACAGTGAAATATCAGCATGTCTTCTGTGGAAAAGGCCCAGTGTGACACAGTTCATTTTCTCTTTTTCTTCTCAAACTGACTCAGGCGAAGCTGCTGGAGGCAGAGTTTCAGCTGACAGGCAGCGATGCCTACGCCGCCCGCTTCGGAGAGACCATCGCTGACCTGGGAGACCTTGACGACGATGGTTACCCTGGTAATGACCAAACGTCACAGCCTGACCTTTCAGCTTTTATTCCGGTGAAACCATTTTAATTATAAATAGCAATAATAATACTACTGCTGCTAATACTGCTGGAAATACTTGAACTACTGGGAATTCCAATACACCTACTTTGTCTGATTCTACAAATAACTACTACTACTACTACTGCTACTACTGGTATTACTGATAACCTGTATATTATATATATTACTTTAAAAGTGTGCACTGGTACTATCATTAGTTGTCTACTGAGCAGCTCTACTGGAGCAGTGGGGCCTCACTTCCTTGCCTAAGGGGCAACTCGGCAGCGGTTAATTAAAGCGTTTTAAGTGCATTTTTTTCACTTTCTGCCCAGATCTGCTGCCTCACAAAATACCATAGTGCTACTATACTTTGATGACTACTACTGCACTAGACCAAAAACACACTGCGTGTATATTTTAGGTTTCTTATCAAGGGAACAAAACCCACCCACCATCACCAGCAACAGCGACACTAACTGCCACTTCCTGATAACAGAGGAAGGTCATTGATGCAACTCCCTCATACACACAGACCCCTCACCATCTGTGTGTGTGTGTGTGTGTGTGTGTGTGTGTGTGTGTGTGTGTGTGTGTGTGTGTGTGTGTGCGTAAGAAGGGTGGAGTGTGTTATTAAGTTCATTAAAACTGTAATGACAAACTATTGCTGCTCTGTAACTGAACCTGCCTTCTAATCTGCCACAGTGACATAAGAGGTTGTGTGTGTGTTCCAGCAGCTCTCTATTTGTAAAAAGAACAGTTTGACTTTCAGACCCCTCACATCTTCAAAGGGACTCAAGTTAAATATTAAAGGACCAGGCTGGTGTTTTCTCATGTTTTTGTACTAATCCTCATGCTGTCATCCTGCTGAACAGTTTCCAACAGAGCCTCATCAATTACCCCCCTTAGAAAAAAACCCTTGATCAATCAATTAATAATCTGCAGCAGGGTTAACATCTCTAAACGTTTCATAGAAAAAACAACATAAAGCAATAGCTGTCTGAAAGGAAGGTAACGAGTTGGTTGGTTAAAGGTCAAGGTTATGCTTAGAAAAGAGTTCTCACAAATACAGTAATATAAAAGTCTGTGTGTGTGTCTGTGTGTGTAGATGTGGCGGTTGGTGCCCCACAGGAAGACGACCTAAAAGGAGCCATCTATATTTACAATGGCAGGGAGGAGGGCATCTCACCGACTCCTTCTCAGGTAAAAAACATCAACACTGATTCAACACCGATGCCTCTAGAAACACTCAGAGAACGCACACCTTCCTGTCACTATTGTTTATCAGAGGTGCACCACCAGCGATTTAAAAAAAGAAAAGAAAAGTTGAAAAACATCTTGAAAGAACATCTATTTTAAACTTTCTTACAACATTGAATAGCAAAACGTAACACTCAATTTCAGAAACTAGTAGGACAACATGGAAAACACTCACTTTCATCTCTGCAAGAACATTTTGAAACATGTTAAAACGTTTAAGGTTCTAAACAAACATAATACATAATAATTAGTGGTGTCAATTGATATGAAAAAATGTAATTGAGTTAATCACAGTAACATGTTTCTAAACATATAACCTTAAATAACAAAAAAGTAAAAGTCAGAAACAATAAGAGCCCTCTTAATAATTTCCGTCAGCCTCTGAAAGAAGAAATGGATGCGCTTGAGAATGTGCACATGTGCATTCCGTTTGTATCATCAATTGTATTACCATTGCACCCATCACAGTGCACACAATGATGAGGTCGCTATGGCGTCTCTTTACTTGGAACTGCTTCATGCCAGATTAATACCAAAATATGATTTTCCATAATGGTGGATTTGGATCTATTTTTAGTCTGGATATAACTAATTATCTTTCACAGATACATGAAATCCATTTGCATGAATCCGAATCTGCATTACCTCAGCTACATTCTGGTGGCAGTGCCATGTCTCTACCCCTCGTGATCCAGAATCTGCATCTGTTCCCAGATTTGCCTCAAATTTTAAACGATTCTCTCTTGGCCCAAGATCCACCCCTGCACAAAACTTTATCAAAATCCATTAACAAGCTTTTGTGATATCTTGCAGACAAACAGACAAACAAACAGGCAGAAGTAATAAGTGGTATAAACAATGTGGAGGAGATCAGACCTGTTCTGTGATATCTAAGAGAGTGTGTGTGTTTTCAGAGGATTACTGGATCCACCCTGGGCCGTGACCTCAGAATGTTTGGCCAATCGCTGAGCTCTGGCATTGACATTGATTATAACGGCTACCAGGGTAACCTGAACTGTCACAACAACCATACACATATATATTGCCATATCATTTCTGCTTTAAATCAGGATAAACTCTCTCTGTCCCTGCAGATGTGGCTGTTGGTGCATTTCTCTCAGACTCAGCTGTTGTTCTCAGGTAACACGAAAGCTCTCAGCTGTACAACAGGGCCTAGAAATATTTCAGTTGTTGTTCTGTATGCTTTCATAGAGGTGTACAGCCTCCTTATTGTATTTAGGAGGAAATTATACCACATGGGAAGCAGGAGATCTCACAACAGGGTAAACAATAGTTTCCCAACATCTGGTGAATACATTGTGGATAGAAACCTTTGCTTTAAGGAATAAGATTTTCTGGAGGCACATTCATGATTGTAAATGACAAAACACATCTACAGTTTAGACGTGAAAATCAGGAACAGGAAATCATATGTGTTTCAGTCCAGACTGTATTTTGTAATGATTTCTCTGAATGTGTTCTGTGTGCTGTAGGACCCGTCCAGTGATTCAGGTGAAGGGATCTCTTGCTCTGCCCGATCAGATTGACGACCAGATGGCGCTGTGCAGAGAACACAAGACTCCAACTGTCTGCTTCAACGTTACCGTCTGCTTCAGTGTCAGGTCCAGACACTTCAGAGGAGCTATAGGTACTGTAAGCCCGACTGTTGAGTTTATAATTTACATCCACACAAGTGTGTTTTCATTTTAAAAACACGCAACTTGGTTGTTCATGGCTAGCGTCTACATTACTCCGATATTTTACCAAATGTTTCCAAAAATGCTCAAATGATAATTTTGTAATTTTTCTTATTTACCTTCCAAACTCTTAAAATGCATAGTATCTCTTGGTACAGCAACATGCACACTGCTTCTGCATGTGAAGAAATGCAAAGCTTGATAGGCCAGCAGCACCTTATAATGGTTGCTAAGTTTGGACAAATGCCGATGACAGGAGGCCTTAAGCAAAGGGTCATTTATATTATACTTATATTTATTTTATTTATTTTCTTCTCTTCTTCAGATCTTCAATATAATTTGACCGCTGACCTTCTCCATAAACCATCCTTCCCTCATCGTTTCTATTTCCATGGTAACGGGTCATCCAATAGCACAAGAGGGCGTGTGAGAGCACGACCTGGCCAGCTCACATGTACAACACATGTGGCTTACCAAAGGGTAGGACACTCACTGTATATGGACTGTATGTACAGTGAATAAGTTTAATTTAACCAATTAGATTAGCTATAGTGATGTTAACAATGTTAATTCATGGTATGTACCTGTTTCCTCTTTCTACAGAAAGACGTGAGGGACATTTTTACTCCGGTCCAGTTTGAGGTTTCCTACAGTCACAGAGAAACAAACACCCAAAAAGCGTCTTCCAAAACCTTCCCCCCATTAAAACCCATTCTGCAGCAGAGCGGAGGACACCAGAACACCATCACCAACCAGGTACCGACCAGCAGTGACTCCAGCTAGTTACCAGCTAGTGCTAACACCAACCAGGTACCAGCTGGACGTGCTTCAGCATCAGGTTCAAAGGTTTTAACACCAGCCAGGTACTAACTAGAGCTATTAAATCATAACTGATTAAACCAAACTCTCTTAAAGCCAATACCAATAGTTAGTTACCAATAGGCCTACTATCAGGTTATGAAATTTGTGTGAAAGAAAAAAAGACGTGCAGTGAAAATATTCACATTATGACAGAAAAAAATAGCTCGCTGCCTCACTCTTAATGTGATTCTTTTGGTATGTGGCAGAGGGGTTAGCTTATTACTGGTAAATAGAGGTTTACAAATACTTACCATTAGTTGCTATCCGCTTACTTAATAACTGACCATGATTTATTCTGATTACCAGACAAAATACCTTTTTCAAAGACCAATAGTTTGCAACTGTAGGTAAACCTTGATTCTAAAGGCTGACATTTCATTTAGAAAATGCTTCCTAGTTTTCAGTGTGATCACAATTTATTGTCGTATCAATCTCATAACCCATTAGCCATCACCTGACAATGATTTTGGGCACAAATGTTTCATGGCTTGTAGATATTCAGACAACGGATATTCACTGTCTGCACAAGACTTCCTCTTCCATGCCCCAGTGATGTAAGATAATCTTTATAAACAAATATCTGCATGTGAGCGCAGGTATTTTAAAAAACTATTAAAAAGCTAAAAATCATTGTCAGATGATTGCTGATGGGTTCTGAGTTTCCATTTCAATGCATGCCAAAACTCACATGTTAGGTCAATATTACTACAGACTACAACAGGAAATGCTTCTGAGACAAAAATCTTGCTCTTTGCATTCATATACAGATAACTGTTTAAAGATACATTCATAAATACTCAGTGTTCTTAATCTTCAAACGCAGGTCAGCACGACTCATTCAGTTCATCAATTAAACATTTTTTCTGCTGCTTCAATGTCATCGCCAAACGAGTGCTTCAAAGGGTAGGAAAAAAGCTTGGAAACATCCGATGTGTGGTCCGTTGCACACGCTCATGATGACTTCCTGCTAATCCAGATGTATTTACAACTGCAACACATCATCTGCAGCACATTAACAAAGATCAGTCAACTCATCCCATGTCGACATGATGTTCCTCTGACTTCTAAAGGAAGAGTTATCATAGAGGAAGGACTTAATCATCAGGACATTATTCACCACTAAGACTAGATCAGGGGCCAGAGGTCACATTATTTGTCTGTAATGTACACTGCTTTATTCATTATCATTACTGATCTTATCAATAAACTCCCCGTCTATTTCACTCTGTCAGACTTGGTTTGCTCGATCCTGCTCTCTGGTGAACTGTTCGACAAACATGCAGCTGTCAGCTGAATTAGTGCTGCCACAGTAAGAACACACACAGACACACACACACACACACACACACACATTAGCATTAGCACCTGCTGTATTTTATTTGTCCCCTTATAACACTTAAGTCACTCATAGTAGTGATGACTTCTTTTGTGTTGTGCTGTACGAACAAGATAATCAAGACCAGCCATTGAGTTCTCTAAAACCAATGCGCAGTGAGGAAGCTGTTCCCCCCAGAACCAAACACATGATGCTAATTAGCTGGAAAATTAAGGAGGATTTATATAGAGCTTCAGTCAGCAGCAATGCTTTAATCTTGCTTTTACTTGGACCATGCTGTTGTTGTTTTCTCTCTCTCACATGAAACATGCTTATTCAGTTCTCTTTGCAAGAGTGAAAGGAGAGGATGGATATAATCAGAAATACATACATACATACATTTTCACATATGTGTTCACGTACAGATTAAACAAAGAGGATATTTGTGTTAATTAGTAAACGTCAGAGGTGACGTGGACCGAGCCAGGCTAGCAACTCTGCCTGTTTTTGTGCTAAGTCTTTGTGTTAAGCTAAGCTATCCAACCACTGGGTTCATATTCAATGAGTAAGAGTATTTCAAAAATGTTAAACTCTTCCTTAAAGTCAGTAATTATGGTGAACCTTTTTTTTTTTTTTTTTTTTTTTTTTTTAGATATGGACTCTTTGTTCCAAAACTATAAAAAAAAATAAAACTACTAAAAATATGACTGATTACAAATAATCATTTTCTTATCAGGGAAATATTTCTATAGTGTTTAAATTGTTGTTATCATCTAGCCCCAGTGTTCAATGTTGTTATTATCCAGCTGTATTTCAGTGTTGGTTCTGACTGAAACATCAATGTTGTTGTTTTTAATCATGTTTCTTTGACATCAGGCAGCAGCAGTACTTCGCTATCGGCTCAGGACAGACCATCATGTTGAAAACCTTGCTAGTGAACGCGGGAGACGAAGCCTTCTTGCCACGACTGATGCTGAATTTCCCCAACAACATCCACTACATTAAAGTGCTGCAGAATGTGAGTTTATATCATGTTAATAGGGCAGCTTAAGGAAATGACTGGTGAAACTTAAAGTTATAATATAAGTTACGTTAATCTTGGCTGATTTGACACCTGTTGTAATACTCCCTGTCATATTTATATATTGATAAGTATTGCTAAATAAATATAATTTTTTTTAAAATAAATGAATATTTAAATATTTATATTAATTATACCGTTATCCACTGCCTGACTAAAATTACCGTATTCTTATTTTGTCGTTAACTCTGTGTGTCTGTGTGTGCAGGAGGACAACATAGTCAGTTGTGATGTCACACAGGAAGTCAACAGTACAATGGCGGGTGTTGACTGCAGTGTCACCAGCCTCCTCCTCTCAGCCCATGCCCAGGTAGGCCTCAGCCAATCACACACAGTTATGCTAGTGGCTCTGTGAGGCTGAATTTACTTACAGCAATGCTTTTAGATGAATGCTAACATCAGCCTGCTACAATTCAGATATTTATCAAGTAATGTTTGTCATCCCGATCTCATTAAGTGGTCACACAAAGGCTGTTATCAACTCGATAATTCAAACCAGGTTTTTTCAATATATGCATGAGTTTGTGAACATAAAAGAGGTCATGTTTGCAGCATGTGACCAATCATATTTTACAAAGTAAGAGCAAACTGTTAGACAAAATTAGAGAGCATAGTTGCAGCTGCCAAACGCAGGAAGGATAGCTGGCAAAAAGGAAAGAAAGAAACCATGTGAATGCTTAAATTTATAGGCTTATCATATCAATGCCCCATCATTTGGATAGATCTGAATGTTTGCATTCCATTTAAGTAATCTGTTGTCGAGATGTATTCTCATGGCGTGTGTTCATCAGCAGATATTTGTTGTATTTCCTTCATCTCAGTTGCTTTTCAGAATAAATATTGTGAAAGAAGCTGTTGAAATGTTTGAGTTCCCCTCAGAGAAGTCACAGGCACATTTCCTGTTTCTTGTAGTTGAATATCAGCTTCCTATTGGATGTTAGCCAGAACAGCACACCTGGTGACATCATGATTCACATCAACACCAGCAGGTAAAGACACATCAAAGACAGAAGTCAAAATGTTTACATAAGTAACAATGTAACTAATTAAAATACAGGAGTACATAGTAAAATAAACTGAAGTATCAAAAATGATGTGTTAATGTGTATTTTCTGCAGTAATAACTATGAGAGGGAGGAGTATCTACTGGACAACTCCATCAGTCTCCCTCTTCCTCTCAAATACGGAATCAACCTTAACATCCACGGGTGAGTCAACATACATTACTGTTACTTATTTCAAAATTTAGAATAATGATCTTCAAAAATAGTGCACTTTTCAAAACCTAAATACCAAAGTGTAAAAAAAAAATGTAATAAAATCTATTTAATTCCATTTTAGAATGAAATGCGATTCAAGAAAAATAATAAAATGAGTATATAATAAAGTTATGTTATGTAAGAGATTTAAAAGATGTTTGCCATGTTTTCACTTGAGGCTAGAGATGCTGCAAATAAAAATCTGAGTTAGGCCACTGCTGGTCTGTCAGTGGCTGCCTGGCCATAGGCTGCATACATGCAGAGACTCACCAATTTTCCTCCCTAATGAGGGCCGTCTTAGCCAAAACGCACAAACTCAACACGAGCTCCTTCCTGATCCCACCTCCATCTAATAAAAGTAAAAAGGTGTTAAAAGCAGATACCTTTAGCCACTCTATTACAGTCTATCAAGAAATAAAGTCTTACATTAGGTCTAATATAGTTATTAACACAAGAGGGACACAATTCAGTAGTTTTAGCCTCCTTTACTATAATATTAGCTACTGCCAGCTCCACTTGTCGAGTCCAACAGGTGACAACGTGACAAAAAAATCAAGATTACATCCGAGGCTAAACTGTAAGCTGTCACTTTTTATATAGTATGATGTTTATTTGCACTGCTCTAGCTGTCATAGAAGCATTAAACAAAGATGCGGGACTTTAAAAACAAGTCAATTTTCTTATTATGAAAAATAGGAACAAATTCAACTTTCAGCATAAGTTTTGAATTTGAATATTTACATTTATTTTAAAAATTTTACATTTTACAGTCTAAGTTTTTTTCCCTAGAGGATCTTCCTCGGTGAGAAACTGAACTAGATTAAACAGCCATGCTGGGCTGTTGGATGGAGAGTGTTTTGCTGTTATGATCCAGGTCTTATCTTCTATATTTGAAGTCAAATGTTCATGCACCAAAGCCAGATAGCAACATTGTTAGTGAGTCGACTGTAGTCCTCAGTGCCTGTAGCTCCACCAGCCGTCACTGATGAATGTCCGCCTATCTTGCAGATTTGTGACTCCCACCTCATTTGTTTTTGGAGATGAAACAAATGACTTGACTCCAGTTGACTGTTACAGTGAACGATTCAACTACACATACAAGGTAATCGTCTGTCTGGTTCAGATGTTCCTTCGGGAGTGTTCACACAGAACGCAAAGTGAATTCTGAGGCCACGAAGTGGTGAATCCATGCAGCAGAAAGTCTCTAATAATTTCATGTCACTTGATACATCTGTTCTGTTGTCTGTCTGCAGGTGTTAAACTCTGGTCCCAGCAGGTCTGTGGATACTGTGGTTAAAATTGCACTACCGAAGATTCTCACACCTTACAGACACAGACTGCTGCAGCTGGTCGACTGGCAGGTACGTCCAGTACTACCAACAGCAGTAGCATGAACAGTAGAAACAGAAGTAGAAGAAGTGCAGTGAGTATAAAACAATTTGTAGCACCAGTGTGGTTCCTTACTTTTCCATTGCTGGTGTTTGAGTTTGCCAATGGCCGGCATCTTTGTCAGTTAATGGAACTTGAGAAAACTAATTGGGAAATAAATGGGAATGTTGTCGTTCAAAAAGAGAGACAACTTGATTAGAAATATCAACATGCATAGGCAAAGGTTACATCTTTGTACAAAAGTTACTTACCTCAGTTCAGTTTGTTAAAATGATGAGAAGCATAATAATATATTTGTGATTTATTATTCAAATTGAAATGTTGTTGTTGTTGTTATTCAAATGGGAATGTTGTCATCGTTGTTATTACCTCCGCCATGGAGGTTATGGTTTTGCCGGTGTTGGTTGGTTGGTTTGTTGATTTGTTAGTTTGTTAACAAGATAACACAAAAAGTTATTGACGGATTTTGATAAGATTTTCAGGAGAGTTCGGAAGTGGCCCAAAGAACAACCAATTAGATTTTGGTGGATCTGGATCCAGGAATTTTTTTTATAGTTTATTAGTTATACCACATGTACCGTTGTAATGTAATGATTACAAGGCTCCACAAGATGGGGCTGTCTGCAACAAAATGACTGTAGTTTTGCTTTGGAGGGAAATGGCAACATGGGGAAACTGAGCTGCCTTGGCGGAGGTCTGCTCTCTCCGAGTGCTTTCTAGTTATATATTATCTTCTCTCTGCAGTCGTCTCATGGTGTGTGTTCAATCAACGACAAAACCGTTTCAGTCATTGAAGACTGTGACGTCCCTCAAGCTTCCTACATCAAACAGCTCATCTTCTTCTTCTCCTCCACCTCCACCCGCAGAATGGTACACACACACACACACACACACACACACACACACACACACACACACACACACACACACACACACACACACACCTCTGACCTTACTGCTAAAGTTTTCACTTATCCTGTGAAATATCTTCAAAGAGTCTAAAGCCCTGCTAGCCAAATGCTAATGTCAGCTTGCTAACATGCTCATAATGACAATACTAGTATTCTGATGTTTAGCAGGTATGTTTGCCATAATCACCATATTAGTTTGGTACAATATCTTGCTAATCCCTGCTAATTAGCGCTAAACACACAGTGCAGCTGGGGCTCATGGGAATGTCATTAGATTTGTTTGATTTAATCCTAAACCAAAATACTGGACAGATAAAAATTTTGACCTGATGGTGGCACCAGAGGTAATGTAAGGGGATAACCAAAGTTATTACAAGCATGGCTAACAATTTGTGAGTGAAAAACTGAGATGCTTGAGTAGACTGAATATTCAACACTCCACTGACCTACTGTGCATGAACTTCATTCTGTATGTGTGCAGTTCTGTGGCCGTGGTGATGAGCTGTGTGAGTTGTTGTTGTGTCGTCTCGGTAACCTGGAGGTGGGGAGAGAGGCCATAATCAAACTGGAGATCAGACTGAACCCTGCTGTACTACTGCAAGCTCCGGTAACACACACACAGATTAGTTAGCATTTTGTGTGTAACTACAGTTGTTGTGCATTAGACTCTCAGTGCTTCTAAATTGCTTAACAAGTCTGATGGCTTCTAGAGTAAAACCGAACTTCCTTTCATTTGTTTCACATACAGATAATCTAAAAATCTACGATTTAGAACATTGCATTAATAACTGGAAAATGTTGGAAAAGTTGTGCTTCTTCTTCCTCCGTCTTCAGCAGAGGTGTTTCTACTGACACCTAAACAGGCTGCCGGACATTTAGAGAAGCAAATATATACGCCTGTGTCTCTGTCTCAGGGTCGTCATGGTATCATGAGGATGGAGAGTACCGCAGTGATGTCCAATCCCAGAGAAGATCTTCACACCGTCCTCATCCACGGACAACCTGTAGCGCAGGTGAAACGCCTCGACACCAGTCACAACAACACTTAGATGGATTTAAACTAGACCACACTGTGGATACGCGTATCTTTGTGTTTACACTGCTATCTGATTTGGGTCACACAGACTCCGCCCACACCGCATCATCATCTGGAGTTTCCATTTCTGTACGAGACAATATGAATTGAGCTACGAATGCATCATCAAAGCCTCATTTGAATTCTCATCAAAGTAATCCTCCTGTAAAATACAGTACCTTCTAGGTGTTACTAATAATCGTATATTGTATGCGATACATTTCCAGACGGTGATAGAAGCTGTTTTTACCCAGAAACCTTCATCAATAGTGAAGGTCTTCATCATCGTCGTCAGTTTAATTTTGGGTCTGATGATCCTGGCTGCTCTCATCTGGTGTCTATGGAAGGTAAATAGTCCTTTTTATTATACAACACATATAAGTTATGATATTGCAGTTTAATGAATTTAATGAACATATGAATTATATTGCACAATGTCACAAGATAGTTAATTGCTGCATTTCTCCACACAATGTCCATGGTATCACGATATAACTGTAAACCACTACTAAATCACAGTATAAAACATATAGTAATATAAGCTATTGATAAAGCACACTATATATCAATATGACAGTTAAAGTAACAGCCCTAACTTCATTATTTTGACATGCTGTCTGTGTCTACGTGTCTCTCAGGCTGGTTTCTTTAAGAGGGACTTCCAGAAGAAGAAGGAAGAGGAGTTGAGGAGAGACAGCTGGGATTATGTTCCTAAAAACGACAAAAGAGAGAGCACTTCCTAACCCCGACTGTCACCTCTGACCATGACCTCTGACCTCTGACTTAGTCCACATTTTGAATGTGGAACAGTTTTTAATGAAGCACATGTGCTGATGGATTTCATGGATGGATGCATTGCTGTGTCTGACAATATGGCAACGGTTTGTCCAGAGCGGTTAAAAATACTGCTGTTGAATGTCATTGGCCAATGAAATCTGTCCAGACTGTGTGCCACACCCGTAACAAGTCAGCCCAGCTGGTTTCAACATGGACCTGCCGCGTGTGACATATGATAAAATATCTCAAGTCTCCTTAAAACACCTGATCGGACTGTGACTTTTTAACTATTTTGCCTGATGTGCCTTCACAAATAATTCACAGACTTTTAAAGACTTAAATGATGGATGGATGGAGGATAAATAAAAAGGGAAGTCAACATGAAACAATCAAATATGGACCACATGGAAGGCTTAGAGGCTTCCTGGGATGTTGCATCATCTGCTACTGATGAACTCCATCCGAGACAACAAGTAAAGTGAAGCAACTTTCTGATGACCTTCGATCTCAGGGGATGCAAACCTGGCCTTGTCTTGCCTGATAATCTGTGTACATTATCTTCCTACATTTGTGTTTACCTGCTGACCAACACGTAATGCACTGGTGGCACAAACACACAGAGCAGACTGAACGCCTGTTTCACCATTTGATGCCTGCAGAACAAACCAGATGCTGCCCAGACAGAAGAAGCAGTCAACTGATGGCTGCTGTGATCCTCTGGTGCAGAAAGTGAACTGAGAAACCTCTGTGGGTTGATGCCAACCGATGCTGGAAACAATCAAGGTGGAAGAATCAGGACGGGTGTTTTAATGGACGCCACATGCCAAACTGTGTTTTATCCTTCAGCCTGTTGCTAATATGAACTTTTCTCCCTCTGATGGTCCAGTCAGGCCAGCATTTAAAACAGGGAAATGTTGTTGCACTTCATTTCAATGGGTTTGCATGGTCAATGGATCTACTGAAGTTAATGTGTTTTGCTTTTAGCTCAACTTTGTTAAGCTTATACATGCAAATTTGACCAATAGCAAACCATCTTGACACTGTCAGAGGATGAACTTCTGCACAAATGAGGAATGGTTTGCAGAAAGTTGACAGTTGTCTCGTTAGCAAATATTAGAGATCATAATTGACAGTTTCAGATACGTTAGAGAGAGCATTTTTCTCTTTACTGACATAAATGATGTGCAATCCTTGTTCTCAGATGGCTAGTGTGTTAGCAGTTAGTTAGCTATTACCTTTGTGAGTAGGGCTGATGTGGCTGAGTCTTAACTTCTCCCACGCGAGAGGATGGAGGAATTGTGTTTACCAAATGGGACATCCTTGCTCACTCTTATCATTTTGAGGAGACGGCAAATGACGCACAGCATGAAGTGTCAAATGCAAATCAGCAACAAACAACAAATTAAAAAACGCCTTGTAGTTGATGACTGCAGCTCCGACACTATAAATATCAAGATTCTGGTCAGTAGAAATGACACAAACAGAAAATTTATTTATTATTGAAAAGCAGAGCAGACATGAAAAAGCAATAAAAACATAAAAATCTATAGCCAATGAGTTTGTGAAAGTCCAAAGGTTTAAGTCTGACGTCCTTTTAAAAAAAAAATCATAGAACTAATAAAAATATCTGGGACTGTACAGCTGTATTTTTCCCTGAATGAATGAAGGGGCACTTGGAATAGAAAATAAGAACATTTTGGTATATTAAAAAGAAAGTAATGTTTTTATGATTCGAATTCTACACAGATAATATTTTTATATGATGGATGAACATGATTGACACAGTCACTGTCGGTGCTGCCATTCCTGTTTCCACAGTTTAATCAAAACTTAAACAAAAGTAATGAAATATTATCTATATTACAATAGAGCTGTATTCACAGGGGGGCATTTCTATCCATTAAAGATGGATACATCTGTGGTTCCTCTCTGGTCTGGGATAAACGTACGGGACTGAAACATAATTATGGCAGACCACAAGCTATTTCTGTACCAGAGGATAGAGGAAGCATTATTATCAGAATGGAAAGCACCCACTATGTCACAAAGCATCTGAAACCAAAGGATACACAGATGAATTTTGCTGTGACCATGCCTTAGCCTTAACCCCGTTAGCCTGATTTCACACTAATTCACTGTTTTTTCTGCTTGTTCAGTCGACCATGCAGCTTGTTTACCATTGCTGTATGAAAACTCAATAATGTACTTCCTGGCATTACTGTAGGTGTGACAAAGAAAAGTGAGCACTTGTCTTCCAGTATCCTTCTAGGTACAAATATCATAAGGCTTGAACAGTTTCAGTGACATATTTCTCATCTACTTTTCTTGATAACAAT
Source organism: Chaunax sp. Z400 (assembly GCA_037577475.1). Lineage (NCBI taxonomy): Eukaryota > Metazoa > Chordata > Actinopteri > Lophiiformes > Chaunacidae > Chaunax > Chaunax sp. Z400. The sequence goes on from CM075196.1 coordinate 7,927,550, forward strand.
CCTGATATGTCCACATTGAATGTCATTCCTGTGGAAGTTGCACAATAACAATACATTTAATTTATAGAGGGATTTTTAAGATACTCAAAAGATGCTCTGCAAAGCACATGAAATAAGTTTGCTGGTCGACACCCCGGTTTGTTTGTAGAAAGCTCCACTGAGGCGAGCCACTCGGATACGACAGTAAAGAAGTGCAGTTAAAGATGTAACAGAAGCAGCAACAACCTTTGAGCCACAGGGTTGGATGAATGAAGACTACCTGAAAATCAGATTCAAAGAAGTTTATTTAAAAGCATTGTTTTAACTCTTTGTATTATGTGAATGCAGATATTTAGAACCGGTGCTACCCTTCCTTTTGTTTATGTATTTAGTACAAATGCACATCACATGGAGAGATGTTTTTAATATTTTAATAAATTAGTATGTTGTTTTTGTTTATGTGAAGATGTTCTGCACTGGAGTCTCACTGCTTTTATCAGCACGTTTTTATTAAAATTAAGGATTTTCTATTTAAACAATGACTTCTTGTATTTTTCATCAAGACCAAAGCTGTTACTCTAAAAAAAAAATGAAAAAAAGCCTAAAGGAGCTTCTAAATATAAACATTTTAAGTAAAAACAGGTATTTTAAGCTCAAATATTAAGCTTTTACAGTCTTTGGACATACTGGGCTCATTCTGTCTAGTTCTGCAACACCATCTGTACAGATGGCTGCTTGGCTATCAACAACATACAAACACTGTTCAAACAATACTAAATACACTCAGAACTAATAGAAAATATTCGAGTGCAATTTGAGAAAACCTTTTCTCTATTTTAAAATTGGTTGTTCATCTATATGTAGGGCGGGTTTAGTGATAACTCTCAACGCAGAGGTTTCGTCATGTCTGACTGATTTTTGTGAGTAGTCTTGAGTCTGAGAACACAATTTTGAGAGAAATAGCTACAATGCCTTTATTTAACTAATCTAAAATGACCACTCCCTTGTTAAACTAACCCTCCGTGATAAAAAGGCACAAAGATTGGGGGGAAAATGAGATCTGTAAGGATGCCACAGCTGGGGCAACATGACCAATTGTGCCTCTGACTTGGTGGAGGCGGGTCGGTCCAGCAGACGAGTCACCAGGGTGGTGAATGCTCACTATTACACACTAGTGTGTCTATACCAGAGTTATGTAGCCAGAGGAACACCAACAGATCTGATCGACCTGAACCCCAGTGAAAACCTGTGGGGTTGGTTGAGTGAGTACAACAGCGTGAACATCCTCCACAGACTCAGCAGCAACTCTGGGCAGCTCTGACTGAAGAGTGGGCCGCCATCCCATTGGATGACATCCAGAGGTTGTGTCAGTCCATGAGGAGGAGGATTACTGCTGTAATCAATACTGGTGGAGGACGCACTAATTACTGATTATGTGAAATCTTCTATACTCCAGTTACATCACATGAGATTTTCATGGTGCTTATGTTTTTGGTGTTGTTTCTGTTCTGTCTTCGTTTTGTTGCTGATTAAAGATGATAATTAAGATTAATTAATTAGGAGCGAAATACAGCTTGTTATTTTTCATATGGCCAAAAACTACCTGAGGAAATTAGTGCATAAACACAGTGGTGCGTTTTTGAACCCCTTGAGAGTATTTTTAGTTCAGATATTTATAGTTTGAACTCAAAAGCTAAATACAGAGAAATGGTCTCTGCTGCAGAGCCAGAGACGGGACAAGAAAAAATAATATTGTAATAAAAAAAATAGGCAACACAGATTAGATTAATGTCAAATCATCTGAGAGGAGCTAGTAATTGAAATATAACAAATATTTTGAATATAAAAAGTATCAATCAGTTCCATTCATAAAGCACAAGTAGTTTGGAGTTAAAGGTATCTTAGAAGTCACCTAATAAGTTATTAAAGGTAGCAGACCAAAAATAAATTCATGCAGCTTTATCGAACATGTCAGAAACAGGAAGCAAGACTTTGCCACTACTTTTATGTGTTTTTGCTACGTCGAATCAGACGTCTGCATTAGCTCACATCGCCACGGAAACAGTAATGACCTAGAGAGGGCAGTGTCGAGTCATTATGGTTACGATGGCGTTCCCTTCACGCAACGCACACACCGGCGCCCTCAGCAGGACTCAGATGCAGCTGCAGGAGACGGTCGACTCAGCCTCGTCCACCTCTTCCCCGTACAGAGTGATGAGCTGCGGGTGGACCCTGAACGCACCACGTAAACACACACATACACACACAGATAGTGAGAGGTATTTTTACATTTCAATTTTTGAAATGCTTGAGTAATATAATTGACAATAATTGAATTCTGTGTAATAACACAATATTAACAAAAATATTTCAGATTTTTTAAAAATCTGTGATGACGACACTGAGCATCATACCTGACGAGAACTTCGTTGGCGATCTCGATTAACTCTCCATCAATGTTCCAAGGGAAGGCGCCTCCCTCTGATTGGATGATGGGTGAGGTTTTGGAGTCGCCCTCCTCCTCGCTCTCCTCCTCTGAAAACCCAATCAGAGACTGTGGGCGGATCCTCACGGCTGACACGGCATGCGTCTCCACGAAGGGGAAACTGAACTGCAAAAGGACAATCAGAGAGTCAGACTGGAAAACCAATCAGAGACAGAGGAGTGTGTGTCCTCACAGGTCAAAGGTCAGCAGAGGAGGACAGAGAGGCTCATTTAGATCCATGATGGGCAGCTTGTTCTTAAAAGAGTTACTCCTCCTCATGGTCTGCAGTTATCTCTACTGTAACACCATGAACCTCCAACAAGGGGGCAGCAGAGACCAGCAGACAGACAGACAGAATGACACTGTCCTGTCTGCTTTGCTTCCTCCTGCTGTTTGTTCCTTCTCTGTTAAAATAAAACTGATCTTGGAGAATATGTTCACAATTCTCCTCGTCTATCTCTCAACAATAATCCACTGGTTGAATGTAATTAAGTACATTTACTGAAGTACAGTTCTGAAGTACAAATTTGAGGTATCTCTACTTAAATCCATTGTTTTTATTTGATAACTTTACTTACTTTTAAAAGTAAGATTCTGCTAAATATCTACAAAAACGCTTTTATAATTTGACACACTGCAACAAAACGTAAGAAATAAAAATGAATTAGATTTTTAAAGGGTCATTGATGAATCAGTTGTTTGATCAAGGAACTGATTGATGGTCAAGGTAAATTTTCAGCATCAAATATGATGATTCGCCTCTTTTGTTTGCCTTAAATGACAGTAAACAGAATAATTTTGAGGTCTGGAATGTTGCTCAACAGAAGAAGGCATATGAACGTGTCACTGGTCAGCTCTGTGTAATTTGTCATTGCCTTTCTCAGTTTTATTAGCAACTAATCAATAAAATAACTGATAAAGAATCATCAGGGTAGATTTCTAACAGGATGTAGGTCAGTGAGTAAACAACCTGTTTGCTATGCAGGACAGTGAACGCCACACTGTCAGTATATTTAGAAAGTGGGTTAGTGTGCAGTCTCACAGGCCAGGCCAGGCAGAACCAGGTTAATCTACCCGTTAACTAGTTTTGGTAGTTTTTTTTAGCCCTGTGAGCGTTTCTCAGGATGGTGAGGTCAACACTGAGACATCTTAACAACTGATGGAATTAATTAAATCACAACAAGCGTGAGGTATGGGGTCAGATCGTTCTCAGACGACATAATCCCTGCATTCGTCACACTCTGACAACCAATGGGAAACGTTTCTGCGTAGCTGCTCTTCTTTTCAGCCAACCCTCGCTGGTTAAAAGGACAAAACAGACCAGCAGTGGATCAAATCGGCTGTAGCTAATATTTAATCAGTGATGGCTGAAACTAAACGTTTGATCTCTGGTCTGTGTTCAGCCAAAGATTGTGAGTGAAGGGACACATCACTCTGTAACACTACCGCACTGCCACGAGTGGACTGAGGACCACAGAGTCACGACTCTTTTCCATCACCTCACGTCAGTTTAAACTTTGCAATAATAAGCTGATTGGCTACTGCTCTCACCTGTCCACTAGAGCTGCTGTGTCTCTTCAGGTGTTTGATGAACTCTGATCTGGACGTGTTCCCAACTGCGATCAGTGCTGCGCTGCCATTCGCCAAACTGTTATGAACAGGAAGTGAAGGAGAACGTTCAGTCGCAGCAACATGATGATGGATTGACTGCTTGTCAGACACCCACAGACCTGGTGTTGGGAGCCAGTCCTTGAGGTGCATGTGGACTCAGACAGGGGATGGACATGATGCTGATGCTCAGATACAGGCCTTGATTGGTTGTCCAAGACTCCTCATCCTCTGCATCGACCATTCGTAGAAAGAAAAACAATAAATCTAACTGGTTGACCGAGACAGATTCTGAAGCAGATTCTGAAGACAAACTAGTACCAGTCTCACCTGACTCTGAGTCCTGGTCCTGGTCTCTGAGGGAGACGAGATCAATTTTTGTTTCAAACATGGGATACAGTTGTGTTTAAGAAGAGAATCATTATGACTCACTGATTTAAAAACACGCACACATTCTTTCTCTACAGCATCCGACTAAGAAGTCAAACATCACATAAGTCATTAGGCCAGAAAAACAGTAGTAAGACATTTGAAATCAATAATAGTAGGGTAAAGTGATGGTGCAGATTTCAGGCACATAGATGCATCAGTTGTACTTAACAAAAAAGTCTAAAAATTAAAGTAGAGAGCAGTAAACACATCATATGTTTGAGCTCCACCACCCACAATGATTCCTTTAGAGTTGTTAAGTTTGTAAGAACTTTTTAAGCTTTTTAATATTACTTCTAATGAAGCTACACAGCATGAAATGAACAACAAAGATGAGCCTAATGAGCCTTTTCCTAATGGGAAAACCCACACTGATTCAACACAAACCGCCATCGGGTGCAACAAGGGCACATGAGACAGACGCCTAAAGCCAATGAAACAACACCACTCTATTCCAAGTTTTATTTAGGTCCACAGTTTGTGTTTTCAACACAAGAGGAACACTATAACTATGACTAAAAAAAAACCATCTGACTTTATTCAGTTTCTTGATCTTTACATGCAGTCATAGTACAGCAGCCTCGAACAACACACCTATCCATTACCATCATGTTAGCAATTGCCATCTGCACTGATCCAGTCCAACAGATGGTGACAACGATACAAAGAAGTGCAGTCAATAAGATGGATTTTATACACATTTTATAGCCAGTGAAAAACTGAAGAGAAAAGCAGACATTAAAGCAAAATCAAGGAAATATTTTGTTATGAAAACAGTAAAAAAAAAATGCTCGTTTAGCATAAATGGTGAGTTTAAAGCTTTATATTCATATACATTTTTCTTTCAGGGCCAAATTTTCTTTTCTAGAATATCTTTATGCTTGGGGAGAAAAGAGAAAATTAGATTAAGTAGCAGTACTACGCTGCTGTATGGACTGTGTTTTGCTTTTCTGATTTCTAAACTGTTGAGTAAATGTAGCCTATTTGATCTATAGTTGGAGTTTAGTTTATTCAAGTACATAATTCTCATCATTTTAGGTACTTCTTATGAACTTGTGTGTCGCATTTATATTATTAACATGTAATCTGTCATTTCTAACAATGTTAAAATGTTAAAATGTGTGCTTGATGTGTTGATGATGTGTTGGAATAAATTTGCCTTACGTGGCATTGCGTCTTCCTCAATATTGTACATGGGCACATTGCGAAGGTGATGCTGAAACAATATATTGTGAAGCCACAAATATACATAACACAATCTATGATAGTGTGCATGTATGTTTGTTTCTCACCGATGTTTGAACAAATTCCCGTTTGACTTCTTCTCTGGTAGAAAAGACAGCTGACAGTCCTCTGGTCTGAGGGAGACAGAAGAAAAAGAAATGAGGAACCAAACTAATGGTCTGCAGCCATGATAGAGGAGCTGTGAGGCTGTATAGGTAAAATACACTGCTAAATGCTAATGCTAACATTATCATAATGTTAAAGCTAACACACTGATGTTTAGCACATACATGTATATTTTTCCCATATTATTCATCAGATCATCTCATCATAACATTTGCTAATAAGCAAATAGGACAAGAATGTTGAACACATGTCAACCTGTTGGTGGCGCCAGAGAAAAACTTAGAATTACCAAAATCAGTAGGATTCATCCTCTGGGCACCATGAAAATCTGTATCAAATATCAAGGCAATCCATCAAAAATGGTGCAAGCATATACAAATTTAGTTTTTGAATCATGTAAAAGTTTGTGACTTTATGTTATTTAAATAATAACTCAAGTCAATTTGATTTAAATTATAAATCACTATTTTGTCTCAGAGCACTTTAAAATCTGAACAATATACACCCTTAGGATCAAACCGCCCTCTATAAATACTATAAAATTGCATGTGTGTGTATATGTCTGCATTATGTATATGTCTGCATTATGTATATGTCTGCATTATGCATATGTCTGTATGTGTGTGTTACCTCAGCCGAGCCAGTGTCTTCACCACAGCGTACTCTCGTCGCCGTGATGAGGGCATCCACCTCTTCTTCTCCGCCCGTGCTAAGGTCTGCCCACCGAAGCCAAACATAGCGGAAAAGCCAAAACGCACCAACTGGCCGAGAGACGAGAAGCTGCACATGTCCACCTGCAGCCGGTGACCTGCAGACAGACAGAGAGAGGGAGAAAGGGATTGGAAGGAAGGAGGTACCATGAAATATTATTACTACATAGAATAGAATAGAATAGAAACAAACACACATATACAGCCTGTAAGAAGGCCAAGCCGTCCTAAAGTGACATTAATATTCATGAGAAGCAGCACTCCAAATACGGGTGACAGAAAGAGGTCGGACGTGTGTGTGTGTGTGTGTGTGTGTTAATATCTATAAAGTTCAGTGGAAATTGTGACCAGTGTCTGGATGTTACTGCCCCAGTTTGGCCAGTCTCAAGTGGTACATCAGTTCCTGGTTTTACTGCTGGAGTCTGACCTGTCCCTGAAGCGGCAGAATTCAGAGGACATTTACAGCAGATGCGTCTCTCTCAGTGTACGTTAAGATATATATATACACATATATGTACAAATGACCCAGCTGATGTGAAGGAGCCCGCATAGTTTCATAGTTTCATTCCACTGAACTCATGATGAGCCGTTGACACGTGCAACACAAGGTTTTTGAGATTTTTAAAAATGTATTAAACAATCTAATTAATTTTTGCTACCTCTAGGGTTAGGATTACAGCTAGGGGTAAAATATTAATTGATTAAATTACATATTTTCTAACCTTGTTGCTGCTACACTGAAATTTAGGTTTCACCCCCCCCACCGCCAAATCCCACTTAAACCCCTGATTACATGTGAGGCTCAGTTGCATGTTCCCTCACTTTGTTTAATGTGTGGAGCGGCTCAGAGAAAGACTTAGACCATCTCTGTTTGGACTGCCTGCTGAATAAATATTTGATATTTGCTACACCCAAGACTGTTAATTTTCCTACAGTCTGTGAATGTAGCACAAACCATAGAACTAACTGGAATAATAACATACACAGCCTAATCAAGATTATTTCACCATAAAAACCATTCAGTAAGATGACACACACACACACACACACACACACACACACACACACACACACACACACACACACACACACACACACACACACACACACACACACACACACACACACACACACAGAGCATGCCATCTGGCCACACACATACCTGCTGTAACCTACTGAACTGATGTCTACCCACCTGTCTGTCTGTCTGTCTGCCTGTCTGTCTCTCTGGACAGAATCTGATTTCCTCACCATATGGCATGTTGTGAGTGTGTGTGTGTGTGTGTGTGTGTGTGTGTGTGTGTGTGTGTGTGTGTGTGTGTGTGTGTGTGTGTGTGTGTGCATGTTTCTGTGTGAGGCTGGCCATTTCAGCTTTAATCCTGGGACGGGAAGTCTCACAGTCAGTGTGTCAGCGTGATTACATCTGCAGTGCTACGTGCAACCAGTATTTATTTTGACCACATAAACAACAGGTAATATACAAGTAAATTTTGCAAACAAAAAACATTGCCTTTTGTTTTTTGAATGATCTTAATTTTAAAATATCGGCCTCTTCTATTTTGTGTGCTTCACCCTCTTATGTGCTTCACTGCCAACCTATCCAGGTCTTAGGGTTTTGTTCTCGCCAACCAATCAGACGGCAGCAGGCACACCCATCTTAAAATCACTCTGCTCCCTTTTTCAGGCAGCCACCTTAAGTATGGATGAAGCATTCAAAACCTTGATCACCCTCTGTTGTAACTGAGATAACCTCTACAAGGTAATCCTGTTGAAGCTTCTCGTTTCCTATTTTTAGTCTGTTTGCCCCCCCCGCCCCCCAGGTCTTCCTCCACTGCAGGACAGCAACAAAGATGAGCCTGCTCTGATCACTAATCTATCTTCCTGTGCAATGACTCCCACATCACTATTCAGTATTGATATGAATCAGCGGTTCACCCTCAATAGTCAGGATGGTGAGGAGGGGATATGATCTCCTATTCTGGTCCACCGTGAAGCATCTTACGTAACGCTCTTGCCACTGGGACACTGAAGGAGGAAATAAGTGAATGTGCATTACTATAATAAGGTTCCTCATGTGGAGACACTCATAGGGTCTTCCTCTGAGTCTCTGAGAGAGGACAAGTCAATAGGCCTATAGTGGCTTTGTGCATGTTTTTAACATTGACTGATGCATCCAACATGCAAGGCAATGATTGCCATCACAAGAAATGTTGTGATTGCCTCAGGGGAGGTTTACAGAACTGCCTCTTTTTTCAGCTGTTTGTTTCTCTGGTTCATGCATGTGTTTTAATTTGTGTGTGAAACTGTAAAAAGTTCTGGTTATTATTCACCTTGGTTCTGACTCATCTGTAGTTACCTGGTGTCCGTGGGAACTGCCTTCATCATGGGAACTAGTAGAATAATTAGTCTTATTTGGGTGGCTGAATACTCCCATCTGTCACACACACACACACACACACACACACACACACACACACACACACACACACACACACACACACACACACACACACACACACACACACACACACACACACACACACACACACACACACAGCTCCAGTCTTAATTAGTGTTAATGAAACACCATCTCACCACAGCTCAAACGCAGCAGCCTGCCCTGCTACCAGCTGATTGGTCGTGAGGTTTACCCAGGAAAAGGTGAGGTGAGGTGAGGTAAAGGGGGCGGGGCTACAGTGAGTAGAGGAAACCTGTCATTTAGGGTGAAACTGATCCTGCTGCCTGATCCTCCCTCATGAGTCCAGTCATTAAGGACGCTCTGCTTCACTCTGTCTGTAGGTGTGTTTGTTCGATCAAACATCAGCTAATCACATCAACAGCTTAACATGAACACAGGCTCCTGATTGGCTTCCTGCTTGAAGAAAATGTATTTAAAAAACAACAGGAAAGTTAACATAGATGGAACAGGTAGAATTAACCCTGAATGACGTGAGTATAGATCATTTACAAGCAGAACCCACGATAGCTTTAGAAATAGTAAAAGCCACGTAGAACAAAATAAGTAGAGCCAGCCCACTACGATGTGGCCATAGATCCAGAAGTTGTAGAAAGATTGATGTAAGACAGAGAGAACCCACCCAGGATGATGTAGACACAAAGAGAAAGAACCCGTGAAGTAAACATTGACTATCTATACAAGATAGGGCTGACCTAGAATGAATGAATGGTGTGAGTAGAACAGGTAAAATCCCTCGATGACAATCTGAAGACAGATTTAAAATATAAGCCACTCTGTAAAGAACACCTATAGAACTACAACAGATACAGCACAACCAGGATGTGACTGTAGAACATCCTGGATGACATAATGATTTATGACAAACAATTAGAACACACATAGGACAATGTATAACAAAAGAGTGTTATATATTATATCTTATATATATATATATATGTATATTATATCTCAACAACACAGAAGCTCCTCTCAAACATCATAGCAGCGACGTTGAAGAGGCCCATGAGCAGAGAGTCCAACTCCAAGGCCTTCCTGCACTTCCCATGCTGCTTTTCTGCATAGGCCTGAACCCCCTCAGCCATATCACTGAGACAGCCACCTCCTATGATATACTTGAAGATGATATACAGGTAGAACGTACCCAAGACGATGTGCAGGGCTGCAGTGACTGGATCTCTGACTCCATGAACAGAACAGGAGACCACATCTGTAGAGCCTGTAAAGACGAGCAGACAATAGAACACCCTGTCTGTTAGTTTCTACATTGTGTGGATATATGTGTTTCTGTACATTGTTGGATCCTTTGAGACCTATATGAAGGTGTGTCCACTCTCTCACCAGCAGGAATGATTCCAAGGGGCAGCACTGGTTTTACTGGTTTGTCTGGAGAATCAGCATCCAGCTGAGCTCTGAGGACCATTGCATGACACAGCTCCGCCACCGAACCATCCCCACCCACACACACAACTCTGACAGACAAATATAGACAGAACAGTGTATAGGGAGAGGTGGACAGACAGACAGACAGAGTCAAACAAATAGAAAATGATTTGTGTCTCTGTGTGATTGGTCAAAATAAAAATCTTCTAAACATTCACTGTAAAAAGCAAAAAAAAAGAAATAATTCCACTGGTTTTAACATCTGATGACTAACAGGAATTCATGTGACAGTAAACACTCCTTACAGGGACCTTGAACAGGTATCCTCAAGTACATAGTTATCCAGCAGGGGGCATGGCTTCCCAACATACCATTGCTGAGGATTTCCCTACTAATAAAAGCATTGAATAGGGCTATTTATTAAACTTCATGACTTTTCTGATACCTGTGTCTATAACATCAGCTACTGAAAACTGTCGAGTATGTAATCCTGGCACTAAATACCTGATCAGATTTGTAGCCTTAGCTTCTTTTGTTAGGTCAAAAAATTCATTTTGTAGAAAAATGTATATATTTCTCAAAGGTATTGATAATGGCTTTGGTGCTAAAACTCAGGTGTGAAAAAAATGTTAATTCCTTCATTTTCACAATTCAAGTTCAGTGGATTGTTTTACTTTGCGACAGACAGAAATCGAACCATTCAACTCGAATGATCAATAGTAGACCCTCTGCTTCAGTTTAAGGTCTTATAACACAGGCATGAAAAAAAGTGCAAGGTTAGAAGTGAAAGAAAACTATTTAAACATGGCAACACAAACAGAAATGTTTGCATTTCAGGTCAAACTTTAGTTTTAAAGGTGGCAGCATTATTAAGGTTGCATCTACCATTGAGATCATGCGTCTTGGAATTTTAGAGTTGTAATGACCCGAGTTTTAATTTTATGATTATATACTGAAATAGTTCAATGCATAAGTGAAATATGAAATTTTGAGGTTTTTATAATCTCACATAGATTTGCAGTTTGTTTGGTGGCTGGTGACAAAATTCTTGGGTCGGTTTCTCAAGATTCTGCAGATTTTGGAATCTACAATCCTGTCTATGACCCTGATAACTGTGGGCATCTGTATCTGCAGATATATTTATTTCATTTTTTCATATGAACATTTATACACGTCATGCATTATGGGCTCAATATTAGATTGTGCAGGTGAGGGTGACTGTTTAGTAGCACTATTAGTAGTTATAGTGATGAACTAATCTTAACTCATCCTTTATCTGGTCTGTCCCTCAGTGAAAAGTGAGAAAGCTCATCCATCTAAACAGGCCCCGCCCCTCCCCCTCCTCCTGTGGATGAGATTACCTGAAGCTGCGGTCACCACGGTGACAGCCAGCCTAATTGGCAAATGTAGGTTTCAACCAAATCCTCACGAGAACAGCCTCACACACACACATACACTGAGCGGCTAGCTTAGCAACGAAGCTAATCTTCTCTAAGCACATTAAGCTTTATGAGGGTTGAGCACAAAAGCTGCTTACGCACACACACACACATGCACACACACACACACACACACACACAAACACACACACTATCATACATAGTGATGAGTTTAATGTTTTTGTAGATATTCTTCTTGCATTATTTGTTTCAGTGCCTCATAATGGTTTTTTTTTGCTTTTATTTGTGAGGTTAGCTCAGTTAGCAGTTGATGTTTGATCTTACCTAACAGTGTGTGTTTGTGCGTGTGTGTAATCAGTCTGGGTCAGTGTGTTTTAGTGTCAGCGCCTGACAGTAAACTGCTATTTAATTATCTGGTTCAGCTGAGTCTGTTACGGAAGGATGGTGTCTCATCGCAGCATGTTAACTTTAAAGTAAACATTACCTTCCACTCATACTCATCATAACTTTATTTAGCTTTAACCTGTTAAATGTCATTTTCCACTGTAAAATTAAAGGACCTTACACTAGAGGTTGGATTTGGAAAAGGTTGCAGCCGCTCAGACAAAATCATTATCTGAGATCGTTGTGGTAAACACACTCTTTTTTCCCCTAAAAGCCTTTTCCTGGTAACATTATTTATTATTGACAATATAAATAATAAGGATTAACCTTTTAAAACCATTATTACGTTAATATGTCATGCTGTTGTGCTAAAAGTGTAGAATGCAGAAAATTGGGTTACCTACTAAAGACACATCATCACATTACCTAAACTTAAAAGAATAGCATTGGAATATAATAATGCACACAATTTTTTGTGCAATTTATTTGCAACAAATTTAATTTAGGAAATCATGTTTTTCTCTGGAAAAGAGTGATTTATTCCTAGTCAGGATACTAAACTATATAAAAATCAGAGAGAGAGAGAGAGAGAGAGGGACAGACAAGAGATAAGAGACAACTAACCCATCATATTCATCCAGCTTGCATTCCTTCATCACTGAGAGAGCATGACCCTTCCTTTCTGTCACTGGAGAGAGAAAGACAGAGAGAGGAGGAGAGAAAAGGAAAACAGGGGGAAACAGATGGAGCGACATTGAGATGGACAGAGATAGAGTGTTCATGCATGTGTGTGGTCACATGTACACAAGTGTGTATTCGATGGATGCCAAAAAAAAAAGTGGGGCAATGGATATCACACCATCTGCTGAGAGGAGGAGAGGAGAGGAGAGGAAAGGAGAAGATATGAGAAAGATGAAAAAACGAGATGAGAGCAGAAAATAAGAGGAGGACGAAAGAAGGAGAGGAGAGGAGAGGAGAGGAGTGCAGGTTGTCTCCTTCTGTCACAACAGATGGGCTAAGCTCCTCCCCCTGTATCAGGTTACCTAGCGACCAGAGACTGCCATTAACTCTGACCTTTGGACCTACTCTACAGACACACAGATTTCAGGTTGTCCTCTCTGCAACAGCTCTACTGCCTTTACACATAATTCTATTACAATACATGTGAGGTGAATTAACTGAAACCCTGCCCACTGCCCTTCTGAGGTACAAAATATTAATTGTGACTATTAGTTGATGATGAGTAGATAAATAAACAAGTGGATGGACTGACCGGTGATGTCAGTGCGGACGTCAGCCATCTTGAAAAGTGGAGCCACATGTTCTCTATAGATGTGAACGGCCTCCTTCTTGTGGCTGCTGGGGTTGATGAACACCTTTAGGTACCTGGGTCGGCTGCTGAACCCTGCTGACACACACATATACGCAGGGAGCAGGTGTGAATTAATCTAATCAAAGCTCATTGTCAGCTGAGTTTTCCTGAAAGTGAAGAATAAACACAGTCTGTCTGTACTTTTAATACAATGTCATACTGCAGTGGCATGGCGTGGCGACATCAGTTGGTCCACCACTCGGTCCAGAATGAAATATTTCAACAACCATTAGACAGCCTGTAATGGATTCATTCACTGGACATTCATGTTCCCCAGAGGATGATTAAGTGATCAGTTCAGTTTGTCTGCAAGTCAGCAGCCATGTTTGCCACCAAAAATTCTGAAATTGTAAGAACATACTGCTGTATGCTGTTCTAACCTCTAGAGGAGGCCTGATTGATGCTAAATAGTCAGAATATTGGTTAGATCACCAGCAATGGTGGATGAGTGTGTGTGTGTGTGGTTACATGGTATCGACTCCATGCTACAGACACAGCAACACACACTCTGACCCCCTGTACAGCTCATCATTAGGCAGATTTAGAGACCGCATTATAAATCCCCATAGACCAGCGCAGATCAATATACACACACACCCCAGCTCCATTATCCAGCTCATTACTATAATCTTCTCCCAAAAGGCTGTGACCTCGCCCTGTTAATGACCCCACACACAGTGCACCTCCTGCCATCACTCCACCCCACAGCTACGACCAGGTTCTCAGGAGTTCCTGTGAGGAGTTACCCAAAAAACCCCACCCCTCTTCTCTCGACTGGACTCCACCATCACCAGAAGCTCCAGACAATTTTGGTGCCCCCTATAAATTCAAGCCCAACCCCACTCAAACGCACATGATTCCTTTGTGAGCTCGCGTCACTGTCAACATTTGTGAACCTTAAACCTGACCAGTACTCTGATGTCTACCCAGGCCTTGCAAAATGTTGTTGTAGATAGCTGAAGGAGAGGAGAATGCCGACAGCCAATGGCAGGCTTATTCTAACAGCCGACACCCTGTGAGCCAGATGAGGTTGGCACCGGGACCCAATTGCCCTTTAAGATGGAAGCTAGCTCCCTGGAGCTATCATACACAAACCAAAAGCAGTCATCGGTTTGTTCAGTAAAAACAAAGATGGAGATCTTCTAAAGATTCTTGATCCACTGGGAGGTTTTAAAATCAGCGCCACGCCTCTTGATGGGAGACCTGAAGGGTTGCTGTGGAGGAACAGGTTATAGTATCATCGCTGTGGGTATGAAAGGGGCATCATCAAAAGACTCAGTTGTCCTCAAGCAATCATAGGGCAGGGTTCAAAGTTTGGTGAAACACATGATTATATAAAGGATGTTACTACTCAGGAAAACTAAACCCTAACCATTACTTTAACCAGGAACTGAGAAACTATCTGCTTCAGAATGGGCCAAATGAGAGCAACTGGTTCCAGCAAGTTAGGTGTTTATACTGGGAAATAAGCACAATAGGTAAAGAGATGCATGCACATACGCACAAACACTTAATCTCATTTAATTTGTTGATATTTCTTCTAAGAAGAAAAGTGGATGGACAGGCAGATGTAGAGATCAAGTATCCATCAGATCATCGGGCAGCCACACGTTGCTGAGACGTTACCATGGTAAACAATCCCAGTGTTGTCAAGAAGAAGGATTGAGTTTCTGACAGAGGACAGAGGACTGATGCTGAATGTTGTTGAAAACAGATCGTACACTGGTGCAGACTCCATGTGAGGTTAGTGAGCAGTAGCAATTATTAAAAGGGTTTTAAAAACGTCCACTTAGATTCTCAAGATCAAACAAAAAACAAAAGATGTCACCTCGTTGTCTGAGAAACTGTGGTGGACATTTTCACTATTTTCTTCTTTTATAGATGAAAAAATATATTAGTGATAAAAGTTTTTTTTAAAACATCAGTTGCAGCTCTAACTATTGCTCGACTGGGGTTTGATTCTTTTTTTTTTCCTGATCAGATATTTGTTGTTCATACAGAGGCACCATTATCAGACAAGTAGTCCCCCACTACTACTACCCATAAGGGGATCAGGGGCTTTGACTTCCTGTACATTAACTGGGGGGAGGGGATGAATGTGTGCTGAACAATACAGTTTGTTTCCTGACAAATTAATAAAGCCTTCATCATAGAAAATAAAAGTCAGAGACATGTTTCTCTCCTCAGGTCACTATGGATACACTCACCGACTTCTCGGACACAGCAGTTAATATGTAACACAGAGCTACACACACATGAAAAGGGTCATAAAGCAGTTTATGGTGGTATCCTCCTCAGACCAGGCTGCTGAACACGTGTCAGGAGCGGTAAAACCATCAGAAAAAGAACCAAAAGATGTGTTGATTAATCAATAAGTCTGTCTACAGAAAGTTACCTGTCATTGATTTTGACAATCAAATAATCGTTAAGGTAATTTTTCAAGAAAAATAACATCCATTCTCTGTTTCAAACGTCTCCATTGTAAGGATTTATATTTTCAAACTGAGTAATTTGGGGTTATGGACTATAGGTCAGACAAAATAAAACATTCACAGACATCAATTTGGGCTTTAGACAAATTATGAATAGATTCTTTAAAAAATGATTTTCTTTTAAAAATGTCTTATTTGCGATATTTGGATGTTGATGTTAACTGACCATGAGGAATGGGCTCCAACAGCCGGTTCAAATTTCAGGTTCTCAGACTTTAAAATGAGTGTTTTTACAGTTTGAACACCAAAACAAATCTTAGCAAACCTTTCATCTTTATTCACTGTTTTTTATTAGAAAATAGAGATGGAAAACATTCAGGCTGCAGGGTCTAATTTTTAATTTCAACTGATGTTTATGAGTGAAAATACATCACTCTGTAACACCACTGTATGAAACTGACAGCAGATCTGTCTGTTGTTCAACAGGGAATAACAAAGAAATTATATAGATGATCACCTCACATCAATTTTAAAGGGAACTCAACCAAATCAAATCAAAGTACAAATTAAAAGTCTGTTTACTTGGACAGCAGGCCTACAACTGCATATGTAAAGAAGCTGTATTAACTATTTTCTGGCTCCAGAGGGAGCTGCACAAAGTTGAATAAACTGCCACATGTGAATTTTCTGGAGTCAACATTGGTTGGGGCTGAAGACTGCATGTTTGAAAATGAAAAAAATCACCAGATCACCAGACCTCTGCAGTCTGATCCTAATCAATACTTGATACAACATCAACACACCTGAATCTCCCACCAAAAGATGATCGACAGTCGAGTTGCATTTTGCAAAATGCAAGTACCGGATTTTGACAAGGAAGAACAATGCATGGAATAAAATAAACAAGATCTTAAATTCTGCAGTGTTTTACACTGTCTACTGTGAGCCCGAACATACAGTACATATTATAGGAATATAAATCAAATCTCTCTTAAAAGTTTCCCTGTTAAACTTTGACTAATATCATAACAACATTTAACCTGACCAAGCTTTTTGGTGGGAATCAGGACCGTCAGTATGTGGAGTAAGTAGCTTGTGCACAGTAGGCTACAGCTGTATGTGTACATATACATTTAATTAACATTCATATACTAGTCTGCTCATTTCACTTTCATTTTTAATTCAGCTGCCACTAAAAACTGCCCTTCTGCCTTCTCAGCCGAGATAAAAGTAATTATACATCTTTGAGATTTGAATTCAATAAAACGCTCTCGAACCCCATCGCTACTGGCCAGACGATGCGTCGAATGCTTCGTTCTGACCTTATGACATCTTACAGTATGACCCGTCTGTTTTGTCAACGTGAACCCAAACTAACAGCTCTGTAAGCAAGCAGAAACCTGACATTGGATTGACAAGACAATTGACCTGGGAGGAGTCGCGACAGCCCCTGGCAGCATGGGCAGGCTCAGTCCGGCCGTCCAGTGAGCTCCACCGCCGCCAGTGGTCTGTCAGTCCGTTGTGCTGTTAAACAACTGCAATCCATCTCTCCATAGTGCATAGAAACAGACTCTATACACCATCACTGTACACCTTTTGTCACTCTGACTGCCATTCACTCTCTGCACGGCGTTCTGCAGCTGCTTCACACACCAAACGGGACAGAATGAGGCTCTGGAAACAGAAAGTGTCTGCTCGCCGCTCACCATTGTGCAGCAGAATGTTTGGACCTGAAGGTTAAGAAGTGGCGGTGGTGGGACTGCCTGCCCCGCAACACCACGACTCACAACACAATGCGCTTTTCACACTGACCTCTGGCTGGAAAATAGGCTTAATGTCCACACAGCGGCGGAGCAACCGACTGCGTTTACCTTCCACAAACACACCACAGTCTCCTCTGTCGCGGTGTGTAAAGTCACAAAAGCCATCACAGTTTGATGTGCAGTGTGACCACGCGAGCTGACACACGACCTGTGAGCTATTCATGTATGTGTGAGTGTGTGAGTGTGAGGCCAACACTTAAAGAAGTTGTGACTTTGCTGCGGGGGCCTCATGAGTAATCTGGTTTGATGGACAGACAGATGGACAGACAGACAGGTGACCAGCCATAATGTGTCAGACCGATGCCATGGTGACGGGACGACGGTAGCGTGTGTGCGACACCTTTGACCTCATCATTTATGGATAGCTTGTAACATCTAAGATCGATTCAACATCGTTGGCCAAACATAGAAAACCTGAAATATAAAAGAGTGTCTGTGAGGGTTAAATCCATACACACAGGACTCCAACATTTCTATTGTGTGCTAAGTGTCAGCCAGGCACTGCCCACTCCATTGCACCTGGGAAACCAGTGTCTGGAAAATTCAGTCAGAAGCAAAACATCAGGAACTTTATTAAAAAGGTCTTGTCAGGACTTGATGGTGTTTCTGAGGCACAAGTTGGCGTAATACATGCAGCTTTAATTTAGGCAAGAAAATATGTTCAATGTGATGAAATCTACCCTTAATTGATGGTAAGACAACACTTTTTATAACGTTTACGCAGATAAAATCACGTTTTTTCCAGCACAAACTGGCAAATGGATTATTAACTAAGCATATATATAAATATTTATCCAGCAGACATGAAACAGAGTAAGTATTCATTTGAAGTCATGTTCAGATTCATCTGGTGAATTTAAGACCAATATTCACTCTATTTAAAAAAAAAAATCTCTAAACTGGTCACAACAGTACTTTGATTTACTTAATCTGTGGTGCTGAGCAGGTTGTGTAGGGCGAGTTTATTGCCTGTTGCAGCTGGAAACAATAGAAGAAAATTGTAAAGGGTGATACAAATTTTAAAAAAGCACTAATTCTCAGTGGGTTTCTTGTTATTTTTCCGTGTCAAATATAATTATTTATTCCTGGAATTGAGTTGCAAAGTTCAATATAAATCTATCTTTATCTGTGGTTTTCCCAGTTTGGTGTGGAAGAATGGGATTCAGGGCTCTGAAGAACATCAGAGGACCTCACCTCACGAATGTGACTGAATGGGAGCAAATCCCTGCAGCCTGGTTCAAAATCTGTCTCGGTTTAACTATCACACATCGCCGCAATGTTTAAGTGTCCACATACAATTGACCACCTAGTGTATATGAGCTAAAGTTTCAAGTTCCTACAGGGTATTTTTCATTGTGAACTAAAGAGAAGTGGAGACACAAACGTGTATCAGTACATAGTTTAGTTAATCTCCCTTGCAGACAACATGATTCAACTGCTGACAGCATGTTACTGACTGAGTACTGCTGAGTGCATGTGTGTGAGTGTGTGAGTGTGTGTGTGTGTAATCTGTCACTTTGTTCCGGTGGATTAGCAGATTAGCTCTACTGTCTGATGTAACTGTGACTCACCTCATTAAACTAAGTGAGGAGCACAATGATAGAAAACAATGAAATTATAATCTCAGCAGATAGAACTGCATTCTGGCTAACATTCATCCATCCATGTATTCATGTATCCATCTGATGAACAGGTAAATGCATACAAAGACAGGTGGTTACTACTAATCCTAGCAGTATTAGTCAGCAGTGTGTGTGTGTGTTTGTGTGTAATAATCTTACAGAATGTTGCTCATACTGCAGAAATACTGAGTCATGTTTTGCAGCTCTTAGGTAAAACAGAGAAACTGTTAATCTCACTATCAACGAGGTCCTAAATCCATCATCTGTGGTTTGAAGGACAGAAATCCAGCAGAAAAAATGCCGCCGCACAATGCAGAAAGCTTACATTTCAAGTTTGGCATTTTACTTGGTTTATGATATTAAAAGTGTTCAAAAGTACCTTTTACATTACATACATTTGTCAAAAGGTTTTGTCCAAAGCAACCCTACAATATTTTGGGGTTCAGTGTCGTGTTCAAGAACACTTTTTGACAGGACGAGACAGGAATCAAACTACCAAACTATGACCAATGACAATGACCCACGTTGTACTACTTAAACAAGTGTTGATAAGAATTTATTCCTAATCTATGTGCATACTAAACAACCTGAAAATCATCTTTACTTTATATATTGCACGATTTAATGTTCTGTTCAACTGTTGCCTGGGGTTAAAAAAAAGAAGGATTTTCAACAGCATATGGTTGAAAATGCTCAAAAAAAGGTCAAACCTAATTTTTTTGTGTTTGCCCTTCACACAGCATGACCATCTGAATGTGTGTGTTACCTGTGAGCAGCTCTTTCAAGGTGTTGTACCAGGTGTGTGTGTGTTCTGCGGAAGCATTGTGGAGGTGCAGTGTGTCCTCCTCCAGTCTCTTCCCTCTCCTCCTGCAGCAGAACAGGGCCACACCAAGCACAGCTCCCCCCGACTCCTGGCCCACCGCTCGCCGCCGCTTCACCTTCACTGCATACACATCCTGCAGCAGCAACACGCCTGGCTGCAGCATGCACGCCTCGCCTACACGGAGAGAGGAAGAGTTAGCATCGAAACAGCACCTGAAAGGAAATGTGAAGACTTCTGTATGAGTGAAGGGAAAGAAAAAGACTGAAGTCTATAGTCTATAACCATGCTAGCAGCTATGAGGATGCAGTTTGGCACAGCATTACTTTAAGCTAAATGGCCAGTAACATACCAACAATATGGTATATTAGAATGTGTGTATTTCATGTGAATGCATTTAAACTCGTCTATTTTAGTTCAGCAGTAGCAGAGACATTCTGATCTGATGGTGTGTGTCTGAGAATGTGAAGGACAAGATGTTCTTGTGTAATGTAGACATTTCTTTGCAGGAATGGGAGTAGATGGAACGGCGTCAAAACATTGAGTTAGACCAGGTATGAGTGAGGACAACTAGGCTGGATAAAACCAGAATTGTTTGGTATGTTGTGGTGACGTGTTTAGCTGGATGGTTGGAGTATATAGGTCTGTGTTGCGCATTTTAAAATTGTCTTTGTATTCCGCAGGACAAAGACCCCCGGTCATTGCATAAAGATCTTGTAAATTCTCCTTCTGCCTCATTGAAGTTTTTCTTCTACTACACTGTATTATAGACTAATCCATTGATCAGCAGAACACACAGTGGCACCTGTCAATCAATCAGTGTAATCAGGGAGGAATTATGAAATCTGATTGGTCCATGTCAGATTAGTCATCCAATCCTCTAAGTATAACGTCAGCAGAGGTAGGACAATACACTCTGACTTACATAACATGCTCACAGGATTTTATCCATAACATGTTTAATATTAACAGAGCTGATACAGACTGACCGTGGTACCGACTGACCTTGATGAGTCAATATTTGTAAAACTTTTCCAGAGCCTAGAAATTAGTATATTAGCATATTAGTCAGTAAACAATCATTTTTTGAACACAGAAAAAAACTAAAAGCTCAACACCTTGCAGTTATTTGAATCATAAATTGTTTCGTACACAGCCGTGAAACTCCACACTCTTCTAAAACCATTTTTTCTACATTCTAATTTGAATTTCTGTGGTTAAAAATAAAATAAAATTTGAAGCTATTTGCATTTTTGACCACTTCAATTTGCTGCAAATTTAACAAATTGCCACTTCTAAGTTATTGGGCTCTCGTTTCTCACTTGGCTTGAAAAAATGTGCCCACAGCGGAGCTGTAGTGTTTGGCTTTGCCACTAAATGATCTGTGATGTTCACATCAACAGATGCTCATCAAAAAAGTTTAGCATCTCGAGAGATAAACAGTCTGTGGTGTTAAATGCTAATTTAATTCTCCACTCATTGCAGAATAAGCGCAACCAGACGATGTCATTAATGACCAGCAGTCAAACATCAAATGATGCAAAAGGATGAGAAATAGTGATGGAATTCTGACATTTCTGTCAAATTGTCAATTGTTTTTACAGATGAATGGAAGCAGTTCTGATTATGCAACATAATTGCAAATATATTTATTTAAGTACTGGCTAGCTGCTCACACAGTTGGAGTGTGGAGAGTTAAATTAAAGGTCCAGTGTGTAGGCATACTGACACAAATGAAAAACTAAGAAACAAAGAATCAGTGCGTTTTTGTTACCTTAGAATGAGCCTTTTGTGTGTACAGATGATGCAGGCTGAAACTGAGAAACAAGGATCATCTCAGTACATTTCTAATTTTTTGCCTTTTTTTGCCACATGCTTTCGTAACACAAACGCACATTATGTTGTCTCAATAAAGAGGAAATTAAAAAATTAAACTGAGAGAGAGATATAGAGTTTCCATCCCTCCCAATCAACATGACTCTGATGCGAGTTGATGGACCCTACAGACCTGCTGTGGGCACGTACACACACAGAGCTTATTTCCCGTCACAGGTGTGTTGGTTGGTTCCAGATGGAGATGGGTTTCCCATCATGCACCCACCAGCCCACTGTGCCAAAACACACACAAACTCACAGACACAGAGGCAACTCAACATAAATTTTATGTTGGTATTTCTAGAATTGTGAAGACCTTGTACCAGCTTCCATTCCCTCCATGGAGGCTTCACCTCAACTTAACACTTTAGACATGTCGAAGGTAAAAAAAAAAAGAAGAAATACTGGTAAAACATGTAGGGACCGCTCCACAACACATACAAACATATGCATGATCGAACACACACACACACACACACACACACACACACACACACACACACACACACACACACACACACACACACACACACAGTGGCAGTCCAGTCCCATGGTGACCAAGCCATGTGGCTCACTGTGGGGAGCTATGGATCATAAATTACACACACACACTCACGCACGCACGCGCACACACACACACACACACACACACACACACACACACACACACACACACACACACACACACGCACGCACGCACGCACGCACGCGCACACACACACACACACACGCACGCACGCGTGTGCTGTGGATTGGTTAGACTACATACATCCATTCATTTAAAACACAGATTTTAAGTCATATTGAAGAAAATATCTACTTCATATAGTTTTGCTAATCTGGTTGGATTATTGGGGCCTTTAAATTGATTACAAGGAGCAAGAGAGATTAACTGCTGGGTGGAGATGGCGAGCAGTGCACTGCGCTGTCACCTCATACTGCCCTGGGCCTTGAAACCAAAGTCTATGTGGTTTCGGAGCATTACAGACACAGTGAAGTCAGACATGTTGTACCTACCATCTTATCTGCACTTTTTTTCCAAATTCTTATAGTCTCACTAGAAAATGAATTAGCAGCTAAGAGTGACTTCATCTGTATTCTGATACATTCTACACAGCTTAGTGACTCCAGTTTAAATCTATGAAGGTATTTATAATCAATGCCTGTTGTGTCATAACAGTGAATTGATTTAGCCGTAATCTACAATATCAGAAAGACTTTTCAAAGCCATTCATCTCCAGTAGGTTTATCTACTCTGAATACATGCTACAGTATGTTATTGTGGAGTTCCGCGACATTTCTCAACAGAAGTTGACCAGTACAGCCAGTACAGAAAAAAACAATTAAGAAGTTGACGTAGAAGTATGGCCTATATGTCATGTTGCAAGAAAAAAACATTGCTTTTTCTAAAAAAAAATTATTTAAATAATTGAATTGGTTGAACTCATTAAAGATCTGAGTATCGAAGCGCCCAATGTCAGAAAAAACTGCGATTAAGTCTTCAGCCCCATTCAGACGGAGTTTTCATTCCGGGCCTGTTGCGCCTTTATTCTGCACCGTTTGTCTGAATGCAATGAAGGCGTAAAGAGGTGTCAGTTTATTCCACCTCTGTGACACCTCTGTGACCCTCAATTTATGGTGGAGACATGCGCAGGACACCACCCATGTAAAACATTTATAAGAAAGAAGATAAAGAATTTTTCCCAATAAAAGAAAAAAAATCCCCCAAATTTTACAAAAGCATATTTTCCCAAGGATGGTGCTGTACCATAACAGGAATTCACTAATCTTCTCCTTCTCCTTTCCTTTCACTACTATACTAGAGTGTGTAACATCATGACTTCATTTTGTTTTTGAAGCATTGGACATTAAATGTATTGCAAAGTCTAACATTACAGGACTAAAAAGATTTCAGAAAATGATAATAATATCAATAATTTTCAGTTATATTAGAATATGCTGTAAACTTGACTGTCACCTACTCCTGTGTGCTTACATATTAAAACAAGGGTGGAACCTCAAAGTGTTTTCTCATTGGATTGACTTCTCTTCTGCCACGTTTTCCCTCCTTAATACAAAGCTGTGGGAGGACTTCATGCCAGACACCTGATCTCTCAGGACTCACAACTGCACCTACAAGTAAGTAGAAAGAAAGTATTTTGTCTCAGTCTGTAATTAAGCTATTCTCTCGAAAACAAACGTAACTGATATCATGCTGTTGAATGTGACCTGTGTGTCTGGTTGGTTCTGACACTTTTTAAATTTTTTTAAAAATATTTTGAATGCTGTCATATCTTCTTATTTACCTGCAACAATTGGTATTTATTACAAGTGGAACACATAATGAAACAAAGTATCCTCTCTATCATCTTTACTTTTTTGCTGAGGGTTGTGTAGACCAATACATTCAATCATTTAGAACATGTACATTTTAACTATAAATGAAGGAGATACCATTTAGTGTTACTGATCTGGTTTGATTAACAGGATATTTTAGTTGTCTCAACGGAAACAGAAATCGTTTCAAGGTTATGTAGAGACATTCAAGTCAGGCAGGAATTTCAAGTTGAACTTCTTCTCTACATTGTTTTCTACGTTTCCTAAAAGGAAAAGCAGCTATGAAAGTAAGTGACTTCGGCCCCGTTTACACGGCAACGTTTTAGTGGAAAACGGAGGAGTTTTTTCTTTGCAGGAACCGTTTTGCCCGTTTACACGACACCGGTACAGTGGCGTTTCGGTTTCAGTCCAAAGTCTCGTCACCCATTCAAACTTTTTATCACATTCCTGTTTTTAGGTATTGCAAAACAACATGGCAACAAACCGGGGATGGGTGCTTGTTTTACAAAAATGTTTCTAGAATCGTCACCAAAAAATACACAGCATACCATTCCTGAACAATCTGCATGTTTTCATGTACAATGTAACACTTGAATGTAAATTTGCAGTGAACCCTGGACAATATTCTGCAGTGTTGATGTCATACAATGCAATACAAAGCAATCTGAGAGAAATAATACGTGATTAAAGCATGAACGCCAGAAATCCATTGTTTACAAGAATGTAGTGTAAACTTACCTGTAAACTGCAGAGCATCATGGGAAGGTGAAAGAAAAGTGTGGGAACTAAAATTTGAAAATGAAACAGACACGCCACAACCTGCCTAGCCTTTTGACACAGATATTCATAGCTGCAACCTCCACTGAGTAATACAAGTCACCATTTTTATTATGACCCAGCTATAAGGGGGCACACTGGGGTTATTCTTGTCTGTCTGTCCATCCATCCGACTGTATATGACAGGTTTGATAGGGGGTATATTCTATCCACATAATGATTCCTCCAGAGAACAGGCTACAGCTAAAAATCCTCACACTCAAAGTGTGGGAATTGAAGTGTGGGAGCATTTTAGACAGAGACCAAACGCTCTGCAAACTGGACTGTGTCTTATCACATAAGTACAACTGTGATGCACCGGAGTGCTTTGTCAAGACAGCCGGAAAAACTATACATACAACATAATCAAGCTATTCTCTCAAAAACAGACGTAACTGATATCATGCTGTTGAATGTGACCTGTGTGTCTTTTTGATTCTGACACTTTTTAAATTTGTATCTAAAACTTTTTCAATGCTGACATATCGTCATGTTGTATCGTTGTATCGACTAATACATCCATTCAATTAGAACACTCACATTTTCATACATAACCATATAGAAGGAAATACCATAGTTTTACTGATCTGGTTTGATTAAGAGGATATTTAAATTGATTGCAGGGAGAGAGAGAGGTCGACTGCTGGGTGAGCTACATTAACATTTCATAAGACAAGCAGCATATTGTTCTACGGGCTTGAGTCAACAGAAACAGTTTACCATACAGTTTAACATTTGGTAAGTATGGTTTCCAGTTGTAATTGACATTTTTTCTACATTGTTTTCTAAGTCAAAATAATTAATTAATTTAGCAGTAATCTACAATATCCACTTCCTCCTGTACTGATATGTGATTTTGGTAAAAATGTTCAGCAAAATAAATAATAAATAAATAAAGCACACACACACACACACACACACACATGAAAGGCCATGTAGGCTATATTTTGTACTTTCTCACACACTCTATCATAATTTCATACAGACACAATCATACTCTCTCACACACACTACTATACTCTCTTACGTGTAAAATGTAAGATTGAATTGAATCAGAAATACTGGGAAACAGCCCTTTTGTTATATGAGAAAAGTTGGATAAATGGTACTTTTGTTTTGTAAAACTCTACTCAGGTATTTGCTGTCCCAACTTCTAAAATCTTTAATTCACATTCAGATCTGTTACATGAATGCTCTCAACAGTTGTGGCAATATATGTAGGCCATGTAGGCCATATAAAATATGGCCAACATGGCCTCTCATACACACACAGTTTTTGCATATTATTGTTCTGGCTTCTATCGCTGTTGATAAAATATATGTATTTTCATTGTTTTTTTGACAGATAACTAGCTATGGCATATCCACTGACGAGTCTGTTTAGTGATGGCAGCAGGTACCAGAAAAGCAACCTTCATTGTCTGGAGTCCTCCAATGAGCTTCAGTGTATGCAGGATTTCGTCAACAATCAGCTGCTAGATATACTGCCAAGGTAATCTTCCACACTCACTCACATGGTCATAGCATTGACTACAGAATAGAATACACCAGAGTATTAATCTAATCTGATACAACAGTCAATGACTTTTAAAGTGATAGAGTATACTGTTACTGTAGAGTTCTTCATCATTTCTAAACGGAGGCTGACCAGTCCAGCTTTAGGAAGCCGTTTGCCTCCAAATTTACAAGTAAAGAAGATCATTAAGTTTACGTAGGTAAAGCTGTAAAAACTATTTTCAGCTTTAACAACTTAAAAATTAACGATCTAATGATTTGGTAACGTGTTACCCTCTGTCACATCTCAACGTATCAACATAATCCATCCCAGAAAATTCCAGCATATGTAACAAGGGGTATCTCTTTCTGAGTGCCACGCTGAATTACTGTATGTGGTTTTGGTTCCCCCCCGAAACCTTCACAGGAGATGAGAACCTGTCACACTTCAATTTTATCCACACCGACATGGAATATCTAACCATCTGTAGTTCCCCAGCTAAGGCTGTCCAAAGAACGAGAACAACAGGTTCGTGTTCATTTCTATGGGGAGACAACTTGAAGAGTTACCTCTAAGAATCTCCCCAAGGCCACCGGGGAACCCTGAGGAGAGCTTGATTTCATCGAAGGCAGTTGCAGCACCGTCGTTAAATAAGTGAATAAATCTGATTGGCAGTTTAACACTTAATAATGTCAAGCCAGGTCATTTTCATTTGCTGCCATTTCTTCCAGTGGGTGCCATCTAGTTACTCTGCAAAACAAACTGTTCTCACTTTTACATTTTGCATATTTTTTTTAACCAAATCTATTAAAAAAAAAACAACTGAAGTGTTAAACAGTAAAGAGGTCAAAAATGTGACACACTTTTGGCAGGTTGGAGGATGAGAGTTTACAGACTAAAGAAGTATATTTCTGTTCTCCCCTCAGCACAATAAATGGAAAGTCCAATCTAAATGTCATTGGAGTTGGAAGTGGATCTGGTAAGAACACACTATTTGTAGGACACTTTCAGTGCTGAACTTAGACAGTGACAGTGAAGAACCGTCTGCTAAAACCTGCTAAAAACGGCTCCTATTGCTGTGCTTTAATTTACGGAGGTGCCACATTGTGGGTTGGCCTACCGGACACCTGAACACTTCCTGAATTACTGGGAGAAGAGATACTTTAATAACTTTTAATTTGAATTAGAGATCTTTTACCTTCAACCTTATAACTGGAGAGGTTTGTCATCTGTCCATTTTTCAGATCAGTCTTTAACTTAACTTGCAGACAAAGTGACCTCACTAGTCTGTTGTTTTACTGTATATACTCATGATACAACAGGGATCATAATTTTCTTCTGGACAAACCCATTTTATTTGTAAGAAATTGGAGGTTTTCGAAACTGTGTTTGTGCCTGTAGGTGAGCTTGACCTCATTGTGCTCTCTGCACTCCATCTGAAGAACCCTGAGATGACGGTGGATAATGAGGTGGTGGAGCCCATGGCCGAGCAGCTAAATGTATACAAAGGTACTGTCGGCACACATTTGATCTTACATACCTAACATTGTTACGCTACACTTATTCATTTGGCCCCTGAAATAGTTTGAATTTTGGGGTGTTTTTCAGACTTTATTTTTGATAGGACAGCTTGAAGAAACGACAGGAACTGTGGGAGGGAGCGAGTGGGATGATATGTCCCACTCCACATATAGAGGACTTTCAGCCTCAGTACATGGGTCCTATAAATATTCAATTCAATATCAAATAAGGAAATATACTATATGTTTTGTACTGCATTTTTAATACAGAGATTTCATTATAAACCCTTGGCTTTCACACAAATATAGTAGTAATACAGGTATTCATGTATAAGTAAGAGGAAGACCTTTAACCACATTCAAACAATCATGTCAGCAAGTATCTACGTTCCTGAAGCGTCTTTGAGGGTAACACCTAATCCCTACAAACTCCAAGCCTGCGGCTCTCTGACTAGTAGTTTTATAAACTTCTGGTACCACCGAGAAAAATCTAATCAAATCATGACATTTACAATTTCGTGTTTTATTGTTTTACAATATCTTTGAGAATGTTATATTCATAAGAATTCATAAAATGAACTGATGACAATAATTAGACAAATGAGACAAACACAAATCCCTCAGTGGCATTACTTAAACTTTGATTAAATGATTAGAACAAGTTCTTCTACATGGAATCAGATAATTAGGATTTAATCTGCAGAAGGTCGTTTAATTTCTGAATTGAACACCAACATCTCATGTTAGCTTTATGTCAGTGTTAACATTGCTATAATACTTATGTTATTTGTTTTACCTGTCATCATTCATACAAAGCAGCATTGAGTAAAAATACAGATTCTGATATTTAACATAGTAACATTATTGTTAAATACATCCCATAACTCTGTTTTGTGTCTGTTGATGCAGATTTGGTGTCACAGACTCAAGGTTTAGACTACATCAACTTTAACTGGAACCAACTGACTGCCGAGGCGTTTGAGGAGCACTGGAAAGAGAAGAAGATGACTAAGAAGGCTGACGTCATTCACATGTTCCAGGTTGGTGTTACCATCATAGTGACAGACTATTTCTGACAAATCAAGGTCTTGTTCATTTTGCAGCACTCGACGGAAGTTAATCCCAACAGAACATCTGTCGAGCATCAAGTTACCAGTTCATTATGTGTGGTCAAATCAACAGATGCTGTACTATGTGAAGGATCTTGGAGCCACCATCAGCTTCTACCAGAGTCTCCTCAACAGGAATGGGAAGCTTCTTATCAGTCTACTGACTGGTACGTGGATGCATCTGGTGTTAAATTATCAAATTATCTCTTGGTGTTTATGAGTGCTAATGACTTTGGTGATTCTTTGACTTTTCGGTGAGCGCTACCATGAAGTTTGCATTTGTGGTGAGTTAAAACAAATGCAAGTATGATAAATCAATTTCATGGATTATAATGTTTTTACTTCATAACATCTCATCTTAGTTTTGAGGATTTCTTCATTAGATGTAGAACTGGCTCAGTAAAAAGTGAATATAATGTTAATTGTATTTTTCAGAAGATAGGGATATCACCGTACCTGCAGCTGAGGTTAGCATGACTAAGTAGCACCTCTGCTGTGCCAGCATTGCCTTCAGTGGGTCAACAGTTGAATACTAACGCGTGGGTACACCTTGGACAAGTGACTCCTCTTCTTGACCACGAGAGGCTTGCTGAACTTTCAGCTCTGCTGTGTTTGCAGGACTGTGCTTGAGACTTTCGACTATTTTACTGCTCATGGTTAAGGCTCCAACAAAGCTGGTGTCACAGAGTCACTATCACTACCCTCTGTGTTATGTCCGCTATGCAAGGCAACTGCTCCAACGGTAGGCTCCTTGCTGCCTCGCCAATATAATCTACTACCAAAGATGATGCTGAAGAATTTGCTACGCTTCAGTGCAAAGAGAAGCTCATCACAGCATTATGTGCACTAAACTTCCATTTAGAAGCTTTTTAAAGCGAAACTTAGCATTCAACACACCGGGGGGACATAGCCCGCCTTACTCTACAAGGCATACATGTTGATGACTTGGATCTTATTTCTATGACTGAGTTGGCCTCTCTTCATCTGTCCTATCCCCTGGAAGTATTTGGCAATGGCTGACCTCCTTGTATCCTCATCAGAATCAGAAATTAGAAACCCTTTTACTGCCAAGTATGTTTACACCTAAAAGGAATTTGACTTGGTATTCTAGTGCTTACACGAAAGTAAACATAATAATTTAGTCATAGTAAAGTCATCATGGTTCCCTTTGGCCTGTGGGATACCCAGGTACAGTAGTTGTATCCTACATTCTGGTATCTCCACCCCTTCAGTTTTGATCACCTTCCCTCTCTTTGCCACCATATTGCCACACTTTTCCAGACTGAATGACATCCCGATGTCCCCCCTGTAGATCCTCGATGAAGGGTTTCTCGAGTCGATGTCTTGTTAACTCTTGATGAAAGTCCACTTGTTGGACGCGTGTCCGTACGTTTTACTGCTTGCTGCTTGATGTCATATCTGTGGATCATCTGTGTCACCTCTGCTAAAACAATAACAATGCTGTCGGCTTCGTGTGGAAGACCTGGCTTGTAAACACCTGTGCTCTCCCCATCTTCTCACCTACCCTAGACCATTGATTACTGAAATATTTAGCCTTTTTAGCCCCCCCACCTTCAATCCATGGGTCTATTCACCTCCCCTGTGGCAGCTGTGCTCACTTGGCCGACACGATTGTTGATTTGGAAGGAAGAAGCTCGACACTGTACAAAATCCAGGAAGCTGAAAAACTCCTGGACACCATAGTTTTTGCTCCAACACAAATTGACTCAACCAGTGTTGTTTTCATGTCCTTTATTCCAGGTGATAGCGGTTGGGCAAAGCTGGACAAGAACTACGCAAAAGACTTGTGTGACGCAGAAAGATCCAATGTGTTCAGTGACGACATTAAAAAGTCGCTGGACTCCATGGGAGTGAGCTACAAGGGTTACGTGCTGCCATGTCAAATAGACATCACAGACTGTTTCACTGAGGAGAATGAGGGGGGGCAGCTGCTGCTTGATTATCTCACTGAAGTGTTGGACTTCAGTAAGTCGGCCTCACCTGAGCTAAAAGCTAAGGTCATGGAGTTACTTCGCCACTGTAGTGCGGAGTCCAATGGAAAAGTTATGTTTAACAGCGACATTGAAGTGATAGTCGTAGATCAGCTCACTTAAAAACAGATAAATATATGCATTGCATCAACCTACTGCATCTTATTCAGGTTCTGTACAAACCAATGATCACTATGCAATCAGCCAAATGGTTAATGAGGCATTTCTTCAAATACCCATTGAAAAATAAGGTCACGTGAAACCTCAGTTAGTTTATCACTGCACACACCTGACCATCCGGAATTAAAATTACAGATATCGAAAATGTCATTGTCACTAGCCGTAATTAGTTTGTAACATAAGGATATGTCATATACTGATGATTTTGTTGAACAATCTTTTGTGGGGTTCAGGGGGATATTTAATCTTCAGATGACTCTTGTCAAAATATGCTGGTAGGAAGGGATCTACCAAGATTTGGGGATGTACAGTAGTTACATTTCAGCAGCGCTCTGAACAAAGACACATATTTCATTAGATTTCTTCTCTAAGGGCCTATTCCACTGGTGTCTAACTCATTCCCTTATGTAGACTGGTTACACTTACATACAACTGATGGTATGATATCTGAGTTTCTGTACGGACACCAAACACAATCTGTCCATCTATATATTTGAGAGCTCAGGTCTTGCCTCCCGGACAAACAGAGAGACAGGCTGCTGCATGAGACAGGATGAATTCATGTGTACAAATAAACAACAACAGCTGATCTATTTATATAGAAATATCTCATCAACACACACACACGGTATGCTGACAGGCTCACTGAGTGTGTGTGTGTGTGTGTGTGTGTGTGTGTTAATCTCTTCACACTGAGAGACTCTAATAACCCCCCATGGGTCGAACCAACTGCTCAATACTACTGCCAACACCCCCCCACCACTACCGACACACAAACACACACAGACACACACACACACACACACACACACACACACACACACACACACACACACACACACACACACACACACACACACACTCATAAACACACAAAGTGCTGGCTTAATGACATTATCTTGGATGAAATACAGCAAAACAGATTGGCTTCAACCACACACACACACACACACACACACACACACACACACACACACACACACACACACACACACACACACACACACACACACACACTCTGCATTACACTTTCTTCTCGCTCCACTGACCAGTTCTGCCTGAACTGGTTTCAACACACAAGATAAACACAATAATCAAAAAAATAAAAGAATATCACCAAACTGACACTAAAAATTTCCCAAATATCGTCACAACATAACAAAACCATCGATGTGGAAATCATCGGACACACTGTACACTCATTTTAACACGAAAAGAAGGTCCCTGTTACAGTAGTTCTTCCAGTTTCATACACTTCTCCTCTCACAGCAATAAAAGTGTGTGTGTGATATCAAGCTTCTGCTACTGCCTGTAATAACACAAGAAAGAAACTCTTTCTGCCAGCTTCTGCTGTGATCAGACCTGCAGGATTCCAACATGGCTGAGAGACTGCATGAGGGGTGGTGGTGTCCCTGCACCTGCAGTCAGATCCTAGAGGTTGTGGAAAGAAATATGGCAAAAATACTCAAATAATAATTGCGATTCTTATATTATATGATTACCACCACCAAGGAAGTTTTGTTTTCACTGGTGTCTGTTTATTTGTTTGTCTGTCTGTTAGCAGGATCACACAAAAACTGCTTGGCAGATTTTCATGAAACGTGCTAGAGGGGTTGGAAATGTTGCAGGAAAGAACCCAATTGCATTTTGAACTGGATCCATACAAAAGGGGCTCATTGAGATTTTTTTTTCTTTTTTTTTGAAAATTGCAATTTATTTTTTACATTTTTTTGGCAATTATGAATGAGTTACTTGAAGGAAATAGTTGGTGGTGCTAACGGCAAATTTAAATATCCAGTCACAGTAGAATAAGTACGGATGACGTCATTAATGAGCACTAGTCAAACATCAAATGGACCCATATGGTAGACCAAAAGGCAGACAGACAAGCTCATCTCTTCAACCATGCCACTGATGTTGTGATATGTGATACAGGAATACTGTTTGAATTGCTGATTTAAACATCATGCAGCTGAGTTTTAAACAACCAGAAGATCAGTGGAACTGAGGGATCCAACACAGCCTTACCACTCCACTACTACTGTGTGTGTGTGTGTGTCTTCAGATGTCATGTTTCATGTAGTCTCAACGTGACAAAACTTCTCCATTACAAAACCAGCTGCCTCCACATACACACAGTCTACCTGTCTGTCCATCTGTCTGCCAGCAGCAAAAACAGGTGATCCCCATGACAACCCATCATTAACTGACCTGTGGGGGTCTCCGGTGTGATGGGGGTCCAGGTCAGTCTGGTCCGGGTAAGCAGGACGTCATGACTCTTCTTCCCCAGTTTAAAGATCCCATGGAGCACAACACACTCACTGACACACAGAAAAACAGACAGACTTAGTTTGGTTCAGCCAAGTTCAAGACATATCCAGTATCCAATATATCCAGGACACTTTTTTATTATCTGGTTAAACAAAGCCTAACAACTGCAATAATGGTAAGTGGTCACTCTGTCCACTATTTATTATTACAACTGCACGATTTGTATCAATTAGTTGTTGAGTATTAAATTAATCGCCAACTACTTTGATCATTGTAGAATCATTTTGAGACATTTTTCAATCACAAATGTCCAAATTCTCTGATTTCAGCTTTGCAAACGTGAATTCCTTTCTGGGTTCTTTAGCCCTCTATGACAGTAAACTGAATATCTTTGAGTTGCTGACAAAAAAAGACATTTGAGGACGTCATCTTGGGCTCTGGAAAAAAGACATGATCCTTTTTCACCATTTTCTAACATTTTATGGACCTAATAGCCAATTGATTCATTAAGAAAAATATTAATCAATAATGAAAATGATCATTAGTTGCAGCCCTATTTACTGTACAATATATGACCTTGTCACGACGAATTGCTAACATTTGCATAGTGGATGGAGATCCATATAAGTACGTTTTTGTTTTGTTTTTTTTGCTGAATTTTGTGAAAGTTCAATTTAAATTTACACTTAAATCTGCAGAGCATATGGATCTGATCTGAAAGCAGTGAAATGCATGTTGGGTTTTAATAACAGTGGCTACATTAATAGTAATGGTATCATAATACTTATACTTTGATCCATGCTTTGACTTCTACCTTACCTTACAAACTTTTCAGATTTTGCTGCTGAAATGCAGTCAATGATTTTGTCTCACGGTGAAACTGATTCTTTTATGAGCCAATCAGAAAGGAGCTCTCTTACGGTTCTACTTAGAACCCCGAAAACGAAAGGAACCCCAGAACAAACACTCACCTCTGCTCCTCTTCCTCTTCCTCTACCTGTTGCTGTCCTTCTTGTTTCCGCTTCTCCCTCTTCTTCTTCTTCTTCTTTCCGCTACGTTTTTCTTTCTTCTTCTTCGTGCTGTCTCTCTCCTCTACCTGCAGCTCCTCCTCACGCTCCGACATGTTTACTTACTCGACAAACAAACAAACATACTCAGCCGAGGGATATAAGTTTGTTCCTGTTTAATGATAAAACAGCAGATGAACATGCGTTAAGCTGATCACCGCCGGCAGGTTACGGTGTATTTCCGGGGTGTCGTCGCTATGGCGACAGGCAGCAGCTTTACCGAAATCACAGCAGTCGCGCACGCGGCAGGTCCGCTGGTGTCTAATCATGGAGCGTGCGCGCTCCTGTGTAGCTTCTCCTCAAACAGGAGTGCGCGCCGCATATAGGGAGTCAACATAAAGCATTTTTTGAAAAATGAAATTATCTCCCACTTATCAGGAAATTCTATTCGAATTTAGTTCTTAAAAATGGTGAATAAGTTTATTTGAAATCTTTGCATTGTTACTTTTTTCTTAAATCCCTCTTCTTTTTTTTGCTGGCCTGCCTTTCCTTAAGATGGGCATACATTATGCAATTTCAGAAATGCTATTGTCGGTTGTTTGATTCCAACTCATACGAGTAAATCCTCTGCGATGTGAAGCCAAAGATCACTATTTACATGCTCATACTGTAAAGTTCCATGCCTGAACTCTGTTTTGTTTCTGTTCATTTGTTTGCAAGATAATATCTCCTTAAGTGTTTAACACCTTTGGTCAAGAAAGAGTTGACTAAATTTTGAGGCTGCTCCAGGTATGGATGTAGATTCTGTATCACTTTTTCACTTTCTCCAATATTATCTCATAGGACCTTTTTAACATTCTGTCAATATATTGAATACCCAGACAAGGCCAAATCATGATGTTCCATCACTATGCACAGCTGGATCCAGATCTGGATCATAATGCTCTGAGAGATTAAATATAATTGTATTGGGTCACAGTATTAAGTTATTTTCAACAATTGAGTTACTGCTAATGAAGCCTGAAGCATCAGCACTGTTGCTATGGCTAACTGAAGTCTAATATACCTTGAGCCTTCATTATTAAAATCATCCTCCTATAGAATTGTACGTAACAGACACCTACAAACCAATCAGACGGCACAATGTTCCCAATGAGCTGCAGCATAAACACTATACAGATACAACAAAAACACACACAGTGTGTGTGTTGATGACAGATGGCTGAGTTTAAGCCGCATTAATCAGTGTTATGATCAGCCAACAGAGTGAAATACAAAACTTCTATCCCAAACACTACTGCTAATACCGCTGCTGTTGGCACAGGTGCTGTATTGTCCTGAGAATAT
The DNA here is from genome assembly GCA_037577475.1 of Chaunax sp. Z400. NCBI lineage: Eukaryota > Metazoa > Chordata > Actinopteri > Lophiiformes > Chaunacidae > Chaunax > Chaunax sp. Z400. Next base: position 7,963,771 of record CM075196.1, read on the forward strand.
TAATAATTTTCTCTAATAAAGGATAAAAACATAATTTCACTGTCTACAGCTCATCTTTTACCAAACAATGTTCATGTGTAATTTCTCCAGATCTCTGTCTGTATCTATACAGTATTATGCAATATATTGTGGAAATAGTCTCTGTTGCATTGAAGAAGGTTGAGTCCCAGTCCGACTTTCTGTTAGGATTATTCTGACATAATTATTCCAGTTTAAGAGGGAAGCTTAATGGTGGTATATGGCCACCATATTGCCCCTGTTGACTTAAACCCACACACACACACACACACACACACAGCAGGACAGCAGTGGGTATTGAGGGGGGCTCTCATGCATAAATGAGATCATTTTCATAAATTAAAATCTTGCCTGCAGAATGAACATCTGTGCCCTTCACACACACACACACACACACACACACAATAATCCTGGTTTTGTCTTTCACCAGTGCGATAATGTTGTTAACATGCTAACAGGGTTTTCTCTGTAAGGAGATAGGCCTACGAGTTTTCTCTGCATGTGTTTATCATACTTGGACCCACAAAATCCACTTTAAAATAATACTGTCATCATATGGTAACTGTGTGTCTCCAACATGTCAGCCTTCAATTTTGTTTTAGCCGATGGTGTGGATTTTTTAAGGATGTTTGCATGCGTGTGAGTTGGTGTATCATCCTGAAGTAAATACTTCACCAGCACTTTAAAATAAGATCATAACAGCTGATGAAAGGAAAACTGGAGTTGTGCGGGAAGTTGGATTGTAGAAGTGGGCTGCAACTAACAATTATTTTCTTTATCACTTAGACTGTTGAGTAATCTGGATTAAATGTTCAGTCTATGAGGTGTTAGAAAATACTGGAAAAAACCCCAGGAAATGTCTTAAAATGCTTTACTTTGTCAAACCAAGAGATTCAAATTCAAAGATATTCTGTTTTACTCTCTTAGAAGACAGAGAAGACCAGAAAATATTCACATTTCAAAGCCTGGAGTCAATGAAATGAGGGCTTTGTTCTTTTAAAAAAATGACTTAAATGATTAATGGACTATAACAAAGTAGTTGCTGATAAGTATCTCTTAAAGTTAACCTTCTATTTCATTTATAAGCAGTATATAAACACGTAATAAATGGTTTTTAAACACAGGATCATGATGTTGGATATGAGGATATTTTAAGTGTTTGATGCTAAATGAGGACTTAAAATAAAATGCTACCAAGATACATTTTTTGTCAGTGGATTTATTGATTAATCCAAAATCCATCAAATCCTCCAGTAACCAGATAGATAATGGTTTGGGCAGATACTCAGGTGTCATGACTCCCTTATTTTTCCGAGTGTGTTTTACAGTGTTTTTAACCATTATGAATACAGCTGAACCAAGGTGAACTTCTACAAACTGGACTAAACTAATCCGGAAAAAAATGGATGCAACTGCAGAAAGCTGGAAGAAACAGAGGTGGTTTGAGTCTCTCAGGTAATTCACGTTGATTTCCTTTTATTGAAAGGCATTTATAAACATCTATCTTATAAAATATAAAGAAGAGTCACATGAAATGTTAACAGAAAGCTACAGGAATGTTATAAAAAGCAAAGTAAAAACCACATGAACAACATGAACACTTTGGCTCAGTGCTGGCTCAACACCGGCCCAACACAGGCTCAACAAAGACTTACACTGACCCAAAAATAGAGAAATCTTAATTAATTCAACATTTGGAATTATCAGATGAGCATAGCTCAGGTTTTAACAACATTGCATAGTTTCCTCCAAATTATTGCTTTTTGATTATTTTTAAGTGATAATATGGATAATAATGAGACATTCAGAGAGCATCTCCTGCAGGATGAAGCGCTACAAAAAAGGTTACATCATCAACATGACATTGTCATCGACATCGCCGTCTTCATGACCTCACTGAGGAGTCATGGAGCCTGACGCAGACAGAACGAAGGAAAGAAAGAAGGAAAGACAGCTATGAAATGATAGACATACACAGAAGTCTCTCTCCATGCAACAGTCTCTCTGTTCATCTCCCTATTTTCATCAGGCTCTCAGTCCTTCATCCTCCTCTTCCTCAGGAGTCGTGGAAGATGGCATTCAGCTGGGCATTCATCAGCCGTTCATGGTGCGAATGTCCATCAAAGCCCATCAGCCCGTCAACCTGCAGCTCACTACAACGTGGGTTAGACCCCCCACCGCCATACATAGCAGCATGTCCCCCAGGTCCTCCTCCTCCGTAGTGCACACTAAAGGAGAAACTCTTATCGTAATCGGCAGCTGCGACGGCCTCTTGCTTGAAGGATGAGAAGTTCCCGTTGATGCTCAGCGGAGGGCTGAGGGGCGGGTCAAATGCTGGGGCGTCCGATACGAGGACACCATCAAAGAACGGCTCCAGTGGGCCATAAGGCTGACCTTTGACCTGGTGGAAGATGTGGGAGGGCTCCATGGTACCATAGGGTGGGCTGGGCAGACCGGCCGTCAGCCCGGGGCTCTGGTAGAAGTGTCCAGGATAGGCCACGGTCCCGGCAGGGGGAAGATGAGCTGGCAGGTCAGGTGTCTGTTCTGGCAGAAAAGTTCGAGGATTGAGCTGCAGGCAGCCTGCCACCAGGTTGGTGGTTGGTTGAGACAGACCTGAGAACAGAGACAATAGACAGATCTGTCAATACTGATCAATACATATGATACCCTTTCATTACCTGTCACTTAATATCAATACCTTTTAATAAATGTAAAGTCAGCTCCTGCTTGTTCCTGTTAATTCCTGCTAATAGGCTTCCTATTAATGCTTATCACATGGTCTGATATTATTTATAATATTGACACCTGTCAAATTGATTTAAATGCTTGTTAGTACTTGTAAATAAATGTTAACAGGATGTGTTATGTTTACCTGCCATCTATCGAACTGTAGTTTTCTGACCTTATAAAATCCCCCAGTTCACTAAATACACTTAGCTCTGACATCACCGATATTTCATTCCCTGATAGGTGAGCACAAAAATACACTGTATGTCCATCCTACAAAAATAATTTACATGATATATACGTTTAAAATGGGAATTTTGGGGGGGATTTCATGTTGATATTTGGTACATGTGTTAAATAATATATGAGCGTTGAATCGCTCAAAAACAATTTTCCCTGCACAGCTACGTTGCTAATTTTTGGGATTTAAAAATCTTAATTCATATCAAGGTTCAAAATATACATTTTCAACAATTATTATTATTAGTGGTAGTGTTATTATAGTGTGTAATTATTACACAAATATTCTCATTTTTGATGCCCTTTTTTCTTTTTTTATGTTAATTCCAAAATGGCACTCACAAAATCTGGCGCTAGGGGGCGCTACAAGAAAATCTAAAAAGATTTTGGTGGGATTAATTGGCAATTCTAACATTCTAATAATTGATCATATGACCAGAGATCAGGCTCCAGACCAACCCAGTCCAGTCTGTTCCTGTGAGGTGATGCTGACCTTTGCAGAGTGCCTGGACGAAGCTCATGAGGTCGGGTGCCTTGCCGGAGCGCAGGATCTCACCCAAGGCCCAGATGTAGTTCTTGGCGAGACGGAGCGTCTCAATCTTTGACAGTTTCTGGGTTTTTGAGTAACAAGGGACGACTTTTCGTAGACTCTCCAGAGCGTCGTTCAGCCCATGCATGCGGTTTCTCTCGCGGGCGTTAGCTTTCATTCGACGGACCTTAAACCTGTAGAAAAAGTGGATTCATTGTTATTCCTGTTATCACTTATCACATCACCTTTTGTACTCTGACTGCACCAGTAGCAACATTGCAATTAATGTAATAACGTGCATGAAACGTAAGAAAATAGATTTGAAACATAAGCACTACTCTGTCAAACACGTGAGACAGACAACTGAAATGTGTGTATGGAGCCCAGCCGGTGAACGCAGGCTATTAAATACATCTTAACTCATTTTAAAGATTAAAAAATGACCAAAAATTAAACTGCAGAGCTCAATATTAAAGTTTATTAAAATATCTATCTATCCTGTAAAATATTATGTAGAGGAGGTTGTGGCAATTATAGTAGGATTGAGTAGAATCTGACCGAATCCAGGATGAAGAATCGCTGCCACTGGTTACGCTTATGTGAGGTTATGTTTGGAGCCATCGTACAGAATGAGATGATTCAGGGGCGTAGAACAAAATTCTTGACCCTCTTCATTCTCTATGGGCCCCTCCCCACATCTACAGCTTTATGTTTTAGCTTCTTTTCCTTTTATATAATTTCTCTTCTCCCTTCTGACTTATGGCAAGTGGAACTGACACTTTTTTAATGAGATTTTAATGATTAAATCAAAATGTGGGGGTGCTCAGCAGAAAACATCTCTGGCTACGTTCACGTTACCAGGCTGAATGCACTCGATACCTTTATGTGAGACAAATCCAGTTTTCTCAGGGCTCTATAAACGCAATACTCTGATCTTTTCAAATTAGAATTGAGTCACTTTCATAGGAGGTCCTAGATCGGATACATATTTCTAGCATTGACATGAACGATAACAGTCAATTCGGAGTTTGTGTGGCTTTTAGCATTTCCGCATTCCGTCGTCATCAGTCAGCTTGACGGCAAAGACTAGCCTTCTGGCTTTTTTCACCTTCTCTATCAACTCGTCAACAGCTGACGAAGTGTTTGCCATCCTCCAGAGCAAAATACCATGCATACATTCACTACTAGTGCATCCATTTCTGTTTGAATACCATGAGTTGCCTCCAAAGTATGATGTTTTTTGTTGTTGGTGGCACAGATGACATGTGCAAAAGCATATCAATGTGCATATGCTTGCCATTTCAGAGGACAGATGCATTCACATTAGACCTAGATAAAGGTCAACCGTCAAGATGACCTAATCTGATTGGGGCAAAAAATTGAGATTGAAAAATGAAGCTTCTAAAGTGAACATCGCCTTCGATTCCCACTGTGATATGATTATGTTTGCTGCACTGGAAGCTACTATTTGTTTTCTGATAAAAATTGATTGATTGAAGTTTAGAGTGTTTTCAAAGAGTGTTTGTAGCTCTTGAATTTATGCACGTTTTCCAAAGCAGCACTTAAGAGTTTGATTACATACACACCGCTTCAAGCTTTCTGTGGTGCTGAAGACAATGCCGAACAAAGTTTAAAGTAACCGCAACTGTCTGTAAACTGCGCTATATATTGAAAATAGAATTGCTCAGCATGAATATGAAATGCCCTAAATGTTTCATGAATATTGCAGGTCATCTATTGTTGTCATTCTGTCATTAATGACGTTGTGAGCCAAGATATCATAAATTTAAAAAAGATGTATGGAAAATGAAAATACTTTCCGATCAATCTAGGTTTACCCCTTAACTCAGTTTTCTATGGATTTGAATCATTTTTAAATGGAATAACTTGACAAGGAAGGAAAAATATCTATATACATGAGACGAGACCTAAATCTTAATAATGTGCAAAAGATAAATTGTACAATCGGCTCAGCTTTAAACTGCTTCTGGTAAACAAGGCAAGGCAAAGTGACGTTTTACATGCCGCCTGTGAGAGTAGTGCGACGGCTTCTGTGTTTTTCTGATTAGACAAGAGCTACTGATGCTTCTGGGTAATGAAATTCTGATGTAATTGTTCAGATTTTACTTTAACATGTCGATCTATTAAAAAAAACATCAAGTTTTCAGATTCTATTCTTTGAAAGCTTTTTTGTTCTGTCTTTGCATTTTTATAAAATAACAATGACTTAGCAACCTGCTTATTAAAAATTTAGTCCGGGTGTTACAGTATGTCTCTTAAAGCTGGGCATACACTGTGATTTTAGGCACTGTTGCTGTTTAATTCCATACTGTATGAGTATATCGACTGCGATGTGAAGCCAAAGTTCACAATTTATGTGCTCACACTGTAAATGGGAAATAAGCTGGTGAACTGGTCTGGCAATTGACAATTGTCAATAAAGATTCATTTGAAAGTTCATCCAGGGCAGGTTAGGGAAGGGTTAGGGTTTGTTTGTCAAAGAAGATGTAGTTTGCAACTGCTGACCAAGATTTGTGGCAAAGTCATCCGACCATCGGACAGGCAGTCGAGAGCAGTTGACCAGGCTACAATCGTTCCTTGCTCTCCCCACAAACCGTAAGACAAACGACGGCCGATGAAACTGAAATTTGGACTGACTCTGAAATGAGTCATGGGGCTCAAAAGTCATGTCAAAGCTGGTCTCAAATCGTAAAGTGTATTCCAGAATTAGATGTCTGAGCAAGTTTCCATAAAATTCATTGATCGTCCTGCTCCTCAGAGGATGAACCCTGTACATCTGAATGACTCTAGTGCCCCCATCAGGAAACACGTTACATTTTTTGTATCTTAGCTGAGCTCACAGGAAGAAAATATTTGTATATGAAACTCAGGGGAAAATATCAATCTCCTTCACCTCTGCATACGAGCTTTGGTCATCTTCTTCTTCTTAGGACCTCGCCTCTTGGGTTTGTTCTCGCCGTCCTCCTCCTCCTCCTCCTCTTCATCCTCCTCATCGTCATCCTCCTCTCCCTCCTCTAGACGGTGGAGGTGATCCTCCTCTCCCCCTTCTCCGCTCTCTGTCTCTCCGCCTGCAGGGCTGTGAAGTTCTTGCTGCTCCTCTGACTCCACTGATGCTTGATCGTCCTGCACAGACCTGGTCATGGTGCTGATTCTGTTTGACCAAAAAAGAAAAGAAAAAGAAATGTGTTCATAGGAAAACAATGAGCCACTCCTGAAGAGAGCTAATTATTACGCTGTATAGCCATGCATAAGAAAGCTGTAATTTAAGTTTAATATATTATTAATATAATATCAATATTATCACAGCTGTAATTTAGGTTTTAAATGTTTCAAAACTTCAAAATAACCCACTCATTTGAGAGTTTTTATCAATTTGAGGAATATATGGCATGTATTTGACCCATTTAGGTTTCATGTAACATAATTTAACATGTTTGCCAAATAGTAATAGAAACTCCAAATGCCTTGTTCCATATTTAACTTGTTTTTTGGGAAATAAAATTACTTTTTTGATCTTGAATTTACATCAACATTAATTATCAGATGTGTAACATGTGTACATGTTTATGAAAATGTTTATTCCCATCAGATACACTTATAATATTATATTGGTTTATTTCTACTTAAAAGAATCAACATGCTATGTAGATGTGTTATGAATGGAAGTTCTACCATTCTTTAATTTTAAATGAAGTCGGCAGAGACACAATAATAAACTTATGATGGAGCTGCTGTGATTCTTTTTAATTCTAAAACAAAGAAAGAGAGTAAAGCAAATAGTTCAAGTAAAAAAATATGTTTTCCAACTTTTTTAAAGTACAGAAACATCCAACAGTAGGCCTTGTTCTGAATAAAATCTTAAAAATATAATAAATATATAGCCCTAAAATTTAAATCTTGCATAGCTGTCTGATTTAGAAAATTTGTTAAACCAATTCAAGTGTGATTCTTGACAGCTTGTGCAGTGAAATATAGGCCTAGGCCTAGCTAAATATCAAACTGTTAGGGAGGAAGACCTTATAGAAATTAGGCTAATACATTTTCTGTCTAAATTAAGCTGCAGTTATGGTCACAAAAATCTCTCACGTTGATTTTTATAAGACAAAATATCACATTTGGGGCTTGTCTAAAACATACATTAATAATTAACTTTTAGAAAATCCTAAAACGGTCGCAAAATAAAATCTTCGTAGTGAAAAAGTCTTCAAATTGTCTATATGACAATAGCTCATTTTGATAAACTTCAATCCTGCAACTTTGGTAGGTGAAATTAATAATTTTTATCTTTTTAAAATACGTCAAAATTCACCAAAGTCAAAGCCCAGTTTCAGAACAATGTCTTTTTTAATTAATGGTGAAATAAGAATGATTTGTACCACCAGAGAACATACTAAAAAAAAAAGAAAAGAAAATTTGTAGGCCAGCCGTCGTAAAACGCAACGATAAATTCGCCATTGATTAAAAGTATGGGCTGAAAGTGTAAGCTTTTGAATTGCTAATAGGCTACCTGAAAATTAAATCTAAGCTGCCGAAACCTTTTTTCTTTCATTCCTCTTTGCGCTGAGGGGTCCCGTCAATTTATTAGATCCGAGCGACAGGTGAGCGGACATTGTATGGAACAAACCAAATAAAAAACAAAAATGTGTTCCTTAATTCCAGGGCTGTAATAAGTGAGACAGGTAAGAATGAAAATAATTACACCTAAATACGCTAATATAAGCTAATTTAATTAAACAAATAGCCCTATATGAAAGTAAAAGTAATAAATAAATACATAAATAAATAAATAATAAATAAATACACCCAAGGAATCTGGGTTTATTTTTGGCGCATGGTGGTTTATTTTACAGGCTTAAAACGAATTATCCCTCATTGAATTTATTCTGTCTTAAATTAATAGGGAAGATCCATCTTGAAGATTATTTTACACAGACATTTAAAGAACCATTCAGAGGAGGAATTTATCCATCAGTTAACTACTGACTATCATTAATCTATATAAATACATATTTGAAAAAAAATCCATACCTGTTGTGATGAGCTGTTGTCCGTCAGATCGCACGCATCCCGCGTGCTCTATGTGTGTGTCCTTGCGTGACTGTGCGTGAACTGCTCTGAGCTTTCTGAGGTGTCTGTGAGATGATGCTGGTTTTATATTCAGCGCACACACACACACACACACACACACACACACACACACCTACACACACACACACACACACACACAAACACACCTACACACACACACACACACACACACACACACACACACACACACACGCATACACACAAGAGGTTGGGGTAAATTAGCATTTGAGGCCACGCCCTCCCGGCACGCGCCATATGGTGTCTACGTCATTAAAGCGGCCCCGGGGATCACGTGACAAATCTTCCATTTGGATCAGCGAAAGACTCCGTCTCTCTCTCTCTCTCTCTGTCTCTCTCTCTCTCTCTCTCTCTCTGTCTCTCTTTGTGAGCAAAGTTGACCATCTGTCGCCACATACACGCACGCATGCGCATTAAAATCACACTATCACACTCATCATGGAGGGTGCGTGTGTCCTAATTGTATGATATTTGACTACACTGCGCATGTGTAAAGGTTTATCAAAAAGAAGAGGAAAATGAAGAAGAATGATGACAAATAAGTTTCTGATCAGATTATAATCAATCATGATGATCAGTGCCTACTGTACTTCAGGACTAGACTGTCAGGGGCCCTGCCCTGGCCCCTGGAGATGCGGAGGGCCCCAGAGAGAACAGGGAGAGGAACGTGATGTGGTTGACTTCATCAATGATACTCAGACTGAGGCTGCATGTGTAGCCTACAGATTATGTATGTTTTCACTCTCTGTACCATAGGACATATTGTGTTCGTAGGAAAAAAAAAATATTTGTTGCTTTTGGTCTTTTCATTGAATTTATGGACAATAATACAATTTCAGAATATGACAACACTTACCAGGTCATCTACAGTCTGACAATCCATTAGCACTCAGTATACTTCTTATTCTACATTTATCCAAAGACTATGTGTCTTTACAGCTGAACAATTTAAAACACATAGCAAATTAAAATATAGAGAAACACATAACAGGCTTAATTGAAAAAAATATTTGTATAAATTAGTCTGTTGAACATAAAGTAGTAAATGCGTATACATTAATATATCCATAACTGTACAATCTTAACCAGGACTCCCTGGAAGAAGAGATCCTGTATCTCAATGGGGCCTTCCTGGCTAAAGAAAGGATAAATAAAATAAAATAAAAAACAGAAAAAAATTTTGGGAGTAGTCTCTATTCTGAAAACACACTTTTTAGAGAAATAGCCTCAATGTCTTTATCCATCTAATCCCAGATGACCACTCCCTTGTTAAAACAACTCATTCCCTATAGAAAGGATGTAAGATTGGGGAGAAAATTACATTGATGGGATGACATCACAGGGTCTGTGCGTGCGCTCAGTTTCTGCAGGAGAACGGCCATTGATGAGCCCAGAAATGAGCGCAATTGAAAACCTGTAGGGTTGGTTAAGTGAGCGAGTATGACAGCGTGAACATCCTCCTCAGACTTCGTAGCAACTCCACGTAGCTCTGACTGTAGAGGATGTCATCGTCTGGAGGTTGTGCCAGACCATGAGGAGGAGAATTACTGCTGTAATCACTGCTGATGGAGGACACACTGATTACTGATTGTGTAAAATGTTGTACTCCAGTTGTTAATGGTGCTGATGTTTTTGTTGTTGTTGTTGTAATGTTTCTTTTATTAATACTGATGATGTTAAGATAATCATTCAAATTTAATGTGGAACAAACTACAGGTTGTTCTTTTATACGACACAAACCATCAAAACAAATGTGCAAATAAACACAGTGGTGCATTTTTTCCTTTGATTTGGTATTATAATAACAGGATGGGGTCTAAATTCTCACTTATACTAACAGATTGGTGCATGTTTATAGAATTTATGCTGATTTATGGGCATATAGCTCAGCAGGCTGCTGTAGAGAACAGCAAATCGCATGAATTAGCTCTTTTCTAGCACGACCTTCATCTTATATAGCTTTTAGTATACATCCTACATTTTTTAAAGTCATGGAGGATGATCAAGAGGAAAACTGTGGCATATAGCTTATCTCAGCAGCCCTCATCCACTGAGTCAGCCTCAGCTCTGACCAATAGGAAAGAAGCAGTGGACTTTGGACCAGGCTGTTCTCCAGTGAAGACGTTGATATGGTGACAATAAACCAGCTTCTAGGAGGTTACCTGGCAACTTTAGAGGACCAGTGTGTCTGTCGCTCACCGAGAATCATCTGCTAATGGTTAACACAGAATCAATCTTTGTATCTCTGCTGTTCAGTTCAGGATTCACAAATATAAAACAAACAGCAAGTCATATTTATATTTCTGCTGTTCTTGAAAATAAAGTGTAATAATAATAAAACTATTTCTCATTGAAGTACTTAATTTCTAGAATTAAAGATAAAACCAAAACTGGTTACGAGGAGGTTTTATTTGATGGGTCACAACTCATTCAGTCCCGCCAAAGCAGGAAATGCCTGATTGTGAACCACGCATTTACAATTAATTAAAACATGCAGATATGAAATGATCTAACATTATTATCAAAACAAGAATGAGGAAGAGTATGGAAATGTTGAATGTAATTAACAGCAGCAGTAAAACACCAGGGGAGAGAAATTGTCTTGTTATTTAAAGCAAAGTGAAAAAACAGCACAGCAACTCACTGTTGAATATGAATTGCTATTCTACACCGCAGGCTGTGTGTGTTGAGTTTTCATTGCCTGCGTCATTCTTTGTATGAATAGGCTAATCTGACCTTCTACACACACATTTAGCATTTTACCAGTACATATACATTTGACATTGATTCATTACAGACTATAGTGTAGTTGTGAGCAGACATGTTATGTGTTTATTAATGCACAACTTATCCTTTGGAGACGTATTTTATATCACTACAACTACTTTGACAGTCATTCATTATTTGTTTATACACAAGGCTCCACCTATGGGTGGCTGCAGGAAGAGTTAAGGTTGATAACAAATGAAACAAACATGTGTATCTGCTCATAAATGCATCATAGTGTGTTATAAACCATTTATTACGATGAATAAAACAGATCGATAGCCTCAAAAAGGATCTGTGCCTGTAATGTGATCTAAATGTGGCTTAAAAGTAAGTTCTGATTCAAATCCATTAAATTTGATTTAAAAGATTCTCTGAACGATACCTGAAATGGAGAAAATATATATCTTTATTTCTTGTGATTATGTTTACCAGTTTACAAACTTCACTAATTTAAGCAAATTGTGTAACAGCATCAGAAAATGCAGGGACGGCATCCATGATTACAGGGATGGATGTAGCCATTGTTTGGGTTATATTTACATGACATTATTATGTATTTGGTTACTGTCTCATTATCTGAGACTAGACCAACAGATCCAACAGCAGCAGCATTTTCAAGGAAAGATGGTCATCAGTTTAATGGTGTTGGGTTTCCATCTGGTGGTTTTATGTAGACAATACAGCTCTAATGGGATTTTTTCCCCCTTTGGCCATTAGCAGGTTTTCTTCAAAAACAAATTTTGATTAAATATTTTGGAGAGGTGTTTTGATTTTGGTGATCTGGTATTATCATCTAGAGCCAGATTTTCTTTACCATTGTGGGATCAGGGTTGTTACAAGAGTTTTGCTTCTAGGACAAAACAACATGATGACATCCCATAAGATTTACCACACATCCAATTTTTCGGGCTCATGGAAAATTTGCAACTGTGACATAACAAATAATAATTCTACAGATGTGCAGCTAAGACCCAATTGTTGCTGAAACTGTCCTGATTCAATTAGGTGTCAAATATGATGTATCTTTAATTGTTGCTGTGCTGCATCCTGAAGAAAATTTTTGAAATATTGTTTTTCTGTAATAATAATTATCAAATTAATAATGATGCCAACGTGATTCCAGATTCTAGGGCTGGGTTTTCATGGTCATGGAGTCATATTATGAGGATCAAACTATCATGGGACCAGGGGCAGATCTGGGATTTTTCTAACTCAGGAGCCACAAAGGGCACATTCTACACAGGGGGGCCAAGTATATGTACAACATCCATGCATATTTCTTTATTCAGTAAGATTTATATACATTTCATTCCTTGTTTGCCATTGGCTCTATAGCTTTGGGAAAAGATAAATATAATTAGATATATTTTGCAAATTGTGCCTTGTTCAATCACATTAAACAGGTAATGCATATTGCATTTTCAAGTATTAATTTGATTTACTGAGTGATGGTTGTGGCATGACTGAAACATTATTTCATAGAAACAAATTTGTCAGTCAATACTTCAGAAACTGTTCAGGTGTTTATTTTTTATTTTTTATGTATTTACATATTACACATTAGTGTTTATAATATAAAATATAGAAGGAGTAGAGGGAGCCGGGGTAGAGCTCAGGGTGCAGGCAGAGGAGTTAGGGTTCATTTAGTATTCAGCAGTCCTCTTTTTTCTCTGGAATAAGCGCCTCCAGAAGCTCTTCTTCTTCTTTGTCTCCTTTTCTGTTAGGAGCTCCTAAAAAGAAAAAGAAAGCATGTTTAATTTTACATCCAAACGTCTGGCTGGCGTCAAAAAAGCTGAGCTGAAGTTTAATTATCTCCTCATCTCTCTCACTGATCGCTTCCTCTGTCTCCAGGATGTCCCTCTTTGCCTTTTCAACAGCTTCAATTTTTGTGGAAAGGTGAACTCAGGAGAACTTGGAGCTAGCCCTCAAAAGTTAAAGTTATCGGTGCAAAGACTTTGCTGTGGATGCAGGTGACAGAATTCACAGACATAATTAATGTGACACCATGTCCGGGTATGGTCTGCACGAAACAGGAACTCTCAATAGCGCTTGTGTGTAGTTTGGATTGTGTTTCATGGTGTGATATGTTCTCTTGTGATGGTACTGTGAACACGATAGTGTGTTTTAGTAACTTCAGATTGGCATCAGTAAAACGGTTCATCGCTGAGATCTAGTACCTTTGTAAATAATGTCAATAACTCTTGTAGCAGTTTTATAGCAAGCCCTTTTTGTATTGAGACGTTTTTTTTTTTCCTGTGTTGAGTTAGGAGTTAGGTAAGCGGCTGTCTTTTTGTTGATATTTGATTTTGCTCAGGTAAGCTTAGATCTTTTGTTTGTTGTTTTGGGCTCTAATCCTGTACAGAAATAAATACAGGAATGAACTGCTAAGTGATATTGACCTGTAATCATTTGGATCCCTTATTGGGAGTGGAGCTGCACACAAAAAAATAAATGTTACGTTCAGGTTTCCCCTAGACAGGGACGTAACAGGAGGCACTCGAAGAGCCCATACCTCCACTGAGTGAACTTAGGAATCACACAAATATAATATATCACATATATAATATATCACAATATAAATTATGTGAGATTATATAGCTGTCTGTGTGTTGGAACAGTTTATAAGCTGGTTTCCTTGTTTTTGAAACTTTTTTTGACTATTTTATATGCACAAGGTTTACTTTCAAAAAGGGAATAAGACTGTAAAGTTGGGGGTCACAAAAGGCCTTTTGTTGCCCATAGAAAACACAAGAAGTACGAATTCATACTGGTATTATTCTCAAATATGACCTTGGATGAGGTAAGGCTAAAAGCTGTGGTTCTATTGTATTTTCCAGCTAATAAGGGCCAGTTATAGGTCATCTGCAAGTGTATTTATTTATTTTTTTTACAAAACTTCTATTATTCAGTGCCTATACCACTTACAGTGAGTCTGACTGGTGAGGGGAAAATGTGTTATCTTTCAAAATAGACCAAAACCATGCAAGTACTCTAAAATAGGCCTAGTTCAAGACCAGCTTTCAATTTACTGTGGTTATGCCTGGGATACGCGTTTTCAGATAATTTTACATAAATTTCCAGGAATGGTCGGATGCTCCAGCAAAGCATTCTCCACTCCAAACCTGCTCTGCTCTCTCACAATGTATAAATGAAAGTAAAAGGATGGCAGAAGTCTCCTACAAAGTAACAGACAATGGATGTAACTGAGTATATTTAATGGAAATGAGCATTCTGACCCCCAGGGATGCAACCACCATGACAACCACAAGTCAAACCAGCATTATTACAGTCCAATTACAGACTTTACATGTGATTGGACTGTAATAAGTGAGGGATTTATTTTGCATAAGCAAAAACACATCAACACAACCAAACTCTCAACAAATGAGTTGGACATAGAACAGAATCTCCAAACCAGCATCTATCAATCCTGCACCCACAATCATGGACTCTGCAGCCACCTCTGCACTCAGTTGATTTCTATAAATGTTGCTTTTACCAAACCTTCTTCATTGTTCTGTTTTTGTATCAGAATTGTGTTGGTTTCACTTTCCCAAAGCCCAATTTAAGGAACGGTTGAATCAAAAATGAGGGTAGGAAGATGGGCTAGTGTGCTTTCTGGGGCTGGAAGCTTGCCTAGATCCAGGAGCTCTGTTGGCCCTCTGTGGGCTCACGGCAGTCCACTCCCTCACCGTAGAGCCCCTCCTGGGAGCAGAAACCTGATTCGCCATGTTAAGGGTTCGGCCACATATCAGACAAATGACATGCTAAGATGAGAAGGCAGTGGCCCATACTGGTCTTTCAATGTCCTTGACAGTGTCAGACTTATAGTACAGACATATTTGTGCCATGCTGGAGCTGCATGACTAATGTTCATCATCAGCTGTTCAGATATGATTTTCAGCCAACAGTTTTTATTTCCAGCTGTTCAAAACTGTGTTTCACCTGATGATTATATGCTTCTAATTTCAGAGATAATGGTTTGGTGCAGTCTGAGCAATTTTTTAAATTTTTTTTATTTATTCATTTATTGTATTGTACTAAGATGCCTCCAGGGCGCCTCCAATGGATGGAGGGACTATTGCTCTTAAGAGCAATGACATAATGGGGACACTGAGTTGCCTTGGTGGAGATTTGTGCTCTCTCAGTGCTGTCTAGTTTACACATGCAGGGGCTGGGAGCCAGTGGTTTTGGAGGACAGGGGTGATTTAGTCACGGGAGCGAGTGTGGGTGAGGAGGCGAGCAGCGGAGCTCTGAATGTTTATTCAGGACTTTGGATGTTGTGCCAAAAAGGATGCTGTTGCAGTAGTCAAGTCGGGATGTAATGAAGGCATGTATCAGAGTTTCCGCAGCAGAGAAGGAGAGTGAAGGGTGCAGACGAGCTATGTTTTTGAGGGGGGGGGAAAAGGCAGAGCTGGTGATTTGTTTGATGTGATGTTGTATTACACAATTCATACACACAGCAGGCATTTAGGGGAAAAAGTAAAAGTTTGAGTAATGAGGGTCTGTGCCCCTGTATAGCTTTATGTGCACTGGCTGCAGTATTAAAGTCGTCCGCCAGATGTCGCTGTCTCGCCGCTGCGCCTGCTAATGACGCTCCTCCTCTAATCATGCCTCCTCATGCTGCTGGTTTCAGGAAGCGGAAGCAGGAATGTTTTTAGAAAAGTTTGGACCAGTTTGACAGTTTGGCAGCAGACACGCAAACTGCGAAGCAACATGACGGTGAGTTACTGAACCGCTGACTGTCCTGCTAATAATACTGCTTATTTAGTTACTGAAGGTGGAAGTACTGCCGCTGGCGGTAGTTCTGTGGGCACGGAGACTTTTTTTTATTCCTGTGGCTGCTGTCAGTTCTGCCCTCCGTGAGAAACAGCAGGAACTGAACAAAAATCAACATTCTAGTCTCAGCTAGAGGAGAAGAGGAGAGTGATACACGGTGATTTAATATGTTTTTAGTTGGTATTAGAAAGAGAGGCTGAATGACGTCCATGCTGCAGATATTTAAAGAAACAACATCTTTAAGTTATGTCATCATGACTGACGAGAGTGGATTCTGAAGCTAAAATATTTGAATGTTTAATATTCCTTAGTAGGGCCATATCTGCCGATAAAGCGCCACTGGAGCGTAGTTCCTATAACTCAAATCACAGTTTTCCTCTTAAATGCCTTCTGCCTGTATGAAATGTGCTATACAATGTGCTATAAGGACAATTTATACGACGAAAATAATTCTGTCATTTTCATAAGATGTGTGTGTCAACACCCACATACCTCCATGCTTCCTTTTACTTTATCAATCAGAGCTGGCCCAAGCCTTTATGGGGCCCTGAGCAGAATTTGATTGACTGGGCCCCCCATTACTATTGAGTACAGTCAATGCCTGATCATTTATGCCATACAGCACTATGTGGCATAAGGAATAAAATAAAACAGACGATATATTTACTGTAAAGTTAACCATTAATTGCTTTGGCTCATAAATTGCTCAAAAGTGCACAACAGCTATCGACTACAAATAAAGTCAAACTTAGAAACATAATGTACCTAGTAAATTAAAAAAATGGCAAAAGAGTACTTGGCTGTGGTCTGTGAGGCCATTAAACACATTGCAATGTGTGTATGGAGAGTTTTTTTTTTTTAAGAAGAACTGTCTTCTTTGTCGTGTCTTGAGTGAATAGTGGTTACAATGCCCCCAACAATGTCCGATGACACTGCTACAATTTATTTCTGTATCCGTAAGCCTTCAGAAAGTGGACGGAAGGCTCCGTTTCTTTAAAGTTGAGCATAAATGAGCTTTTAGTCTGCTATTAAAGCCACTGCCATACAGCAGTGCTGTTGCTGCTGACAATGTGACAACTACTGGTAAAGTAAAAGAGATATTAATCTTTATAAATATATTTATTTCAACATATATTATATCACTTTTACATATTTTTTATGGTTTAAAAGTCTTATTCTGCAGTAGGGCTGGGCAATTAACTGAAAATGTATCGAATCCGACATTTAGAACCTCTCACCGACTTAATCTTGCTCATGTTAACTAGATTAATACTTTACTCAGAGCATGTGCAAAAATACTACGTCATGTTCTGTCACATGCCTCCACCCTGTCCAACTAACATTAGTGTGTGTTCACTCAAAACAAAGGTGCACGCAAAGCAGCATGGATGGCACAACTGCAAACACAGAGCCAACAAATAGGTCTCATCCAGAGGAGCTAATACCTAAAAAAAAAAAAGGCCATATCTGTCGTTTGGACCTATTTTGGCTTCAGTGAAGATGACGCTGAACAAAAGAAGTCAAGTGCAGTACAGAAAAAATAATTTCAGCAGCTAAAGGAAACACCACCAATTTGTTTAATTACTTGGAGCACAATCACATTGCCAAATATGAAAACAAGCATATAAAATAAATATTCGTTCACAGAAATTTGTGTTCTTCTACATCCAACAACAATAATAACAATCAATAAAAAAATGTGAGACAATTAGTTTTATGACTTGAGTTAACAATTTCAAATAAAGAATATATAATCTAAGAGCAAACAAAATATTCCCCAGCAGTTTCAGTGTGCTTTATGTCGTAAATCCAAACTGAGTTGGTTCATTTTATGAGCATTAAACCGCTTTGACAGGTTGCTTTTCCATTGTGGATTAGAAAAATAAAATCATTCTTTTTCCCATTATTATTTACCTAAATTGATCCTAAATGGATCCACTGTGAAGAATAGGAACTTGTTAAAACCTGAATGTATGATTTAACTGGGCCAGAGCACAATACTGGGCCGTGTGTCGCAGTAAAATGGGTCTAGTTTCTGAGGAAACATTTAGCTGCAGCAGCAGAAACAGTGAAGCCTGACGGTGATGGAAACTGACTCAGTTCATTTACTCAGCTACTTTATATACTTAAATAGGCTTTTCAGGTACTTTTATGCTGTTTTATGCTTCGACTGCAGTAATTTCAGACATGAAATAACATATGAAGTAGTTAAAACAGCCCCACCTATATAATAAAAGCACTGCTCACATGTTAATGCATGACTAATAATAGATTATCTTGTCATATAACAACCAGTGTGGCTGTTCTGCATGTGGCTATTCTATGTGGTGAGAACTTTTGACACTTTAAATACTTTTAAAATGTGCTTGTTTTAGTATTTTGGTGTTTTATATGAACTTCCATTTATTTTGGACCATTATTTCATTGAAAGAGAAGACTTTATTTTACTGTATTTTATTGGCCATCCATCTGCTTTGTCAGATCTTTATCTGACTTAAACAAGATCGTCTCCTTTATGATTTGCTTATGTATGTTGTTATTTTATCTTCTTCAACGTCACCTGCTTTATATGTGTGATTTCTGTTATCGACGTTTTACTTAATGCTCTGTTCAGTATACATTTGGACTCAGTGTTGCTACATTTTTTATGTCATACAGGGAGCTTTTTGGATTTATGATTTAAATTTTAATCTGGAAAGCACTCTATGCTTAAGTTTGAAAGGTGCAGCAGTAATAATAATAACAATAATAAATTCATAATAATAATAATAAGTTTTTAGCTTTTGAAGGCAGAGCTTTTACTGGTGATGGATTATAATGTGGTTTTGTTGTGGTATTGCTTCTTTTTCTTAACTAAATGATGTGAATAGAATTCTTCCACTACTGTTATTGGGATGTTGTGTAGATCATCTTTTGTAGTTCAGACATTTACTTCACCTCTGCTTGTTATATACATATCCCCAGCCTTATAGCTTGTGGACCTTCATAGCCCAGCAGGGCTGCAACATTTCATTTCTCATTATGATTTAATCCACAGATTGCTTTTTAATTAATTACATGTGCTGGAAGAAGAACTCAAACCCTTCCCTTAAGTATAAGTAGTTGTATCACGTAGTGAAAATGCTCTATAAAATACTTCAAGTATCAAAAGTTTTTAAAAAAGTATCAGAAGCATCAAAAGTTAAAGTCCCTGTTATGCAGCAGAATTGGTCTTATCTGTGTTATGTTATTATATATGACATTATTGCATGATTTTCACTATGGCTGCATGATATATAATTTCAGCATCAACATATAATGTGTGTATGAGCAATAGTCAACAGTGCAGGACATGCGATGTCACTTAAGCCTCAGGCAAAGAAACTCTAACACGTCATGCGACAATGTTTTTGTTGCTTGATACAAAAGGAAAACTCTTGTGGATCTAACTTTCCATCAGTCATCTATGAGAGAAGTCTAAAAGAACATTATGTACTTTTTTTATTCTATTTGACTTCATTTTTAATTTTATAATTATTATTTGTCAGATCTGACTCTGACTGGCACCTCTCTCCATTCAAGAGTGTCAACAATCATCAGTTCTTTCCAAATAGAGCTATTTATGTCATCTGGTGAAAATTACTGGATTTTGTAAATGCATATGTCACAGAAAAAAAATATTACAATCTATTTTTTTGTTGTATTTTGCAGCTCTATTTTGCACTGGTAGAAGCAGTGGTAATAACTGTCTAATCTTCAAGTGAAGCTAATCCTTACTGACTTTTAAGCAGTTTAATGCATCATAGTTTTTCTGTTTTTTTTATTTAAAAACTGGATCATTGAGGTGCACAAATTCCAGTTTTCATGCAAAAGTAGTAAAATAAAAAAGCAAATTATGCCTCATGCAAGAAGCACTTTGTTAAAGAGTAAGTTCACATTTCATGTCTGTCTTAAAATACTATTCAGGTGCACATATGAACATTCATCAGGTTTTGCTTGCTGTTATAATGTTATGAATTTATTAGTCTTTCATATCGTGGGGCTGCAGCTAATAAATATTTTCATTATTGATGAATCTGTAGATTATTTTCTTGATAAAGCAATCATTTTGTTAAAATTTAAAAAAAAATGCCATTTCTAATTTTTCAGAATCCGTGTTGATCTCTCCAAGTTGCTCGAATGATCAGCTTAAGCCAAATATATTCAATTTACTAACATATGTCATGTCAAATCCTCACATTTGAGGAAGCTGGAAGCAGAGAATATCTGGCATGTTTGCTTGAGAAATGACTGTAACAATCAATTGCCTATCAGATTTTCTGCCAGTTGATTGGTCAACCAATCATTTCAGCTCCATCATGGACACCGTCAGGTTTGTTCTGTTTTTTTTTTTCTGTCTGCTGATTTCCATCCGTGACATGTGTTTCCTCTGTTCACTCTCTGATAGCATTTTTGTGAATGGAACTTAACCCACAAACTACTCTGAGCAGACAGCCTTATATGGCAATTCAGCAGTTCACGAACAGGTGGTTTTCATCAGGATGAAATGAGTTACAAGAGTGTATGAGTTTGGAGCGTTAAGAGAGTTTACTGAATTTGACCTGAAGCGCTCATATGAGCAAAGATTAAAAAGTAAGCTAGGATACCAAAATGTTCCTTTAATTTTTCCCTATGAAATGTAGTAGCGTAGAGGTATACAGTAGCAAATGGAAATACTTAAGTACATAGCATAAGTGATTCCAAAGTACAAAGGCCTTTGTTCAGTTTCACTTTCAGTGTGTCATCTACAGTTTGCTGTAGCAATGACGTAAATAGGCTATGTTACACCGGTGTTTAACTCTGTTTGCACTGATCACTATCAGTTGGAGAGAGGTTCAAGTGTCAGCTCAGCTGGAGTGTTTGCTGAGTTCATGTTGAGAGAAACAGGGTGCAAATGTACTTTCATTCATTCAGCCGTGACCTCTGTCTGGTTCTGAGTCTGGGTTTTGTCAGAGTTGACGGGTCATGCCGACTGTATATTCATACAATCGGTGGGTCATCTTCACTCAAAGACAGTCGGGAATATACACTGAAATAAAACAGACAAAAGAGGGAAAACCACACATATTTTTTGTACTTTATTGCAAGCGTGTGTACTGTAGATTTACACTTGCTTACATATGATAATGCTCATAATTCTACCATTAATTGTACAGTGAAAGAGAGAAGAAGGAGGACAGAGAAATGAATGTGGGGAAAAAGTGGCAAGGAAAGAACATTAATAACACATAAAGGGGGGAAAAGTACCAACGATAGACAAAAATAATATATGCCACATACAGATATTCAAATGTCTATCCATATTTAATAATCACTTATTAAGCAGTTTAACATTGCTTTTATTAATACAGCTGTTCAATTTGTAATACATTTCACTTCATTATTGAGTTGTGGGCCTTCTCATTTTCAGTCTACTCTACTTTCTTCAATATTCCAGTTATTCTTGATTTCGGATTCTTTTCTCCTTATTCTATTTATTTCAAAAATGTTTTTTTTTTATTGACCTCCAGTTTTTAACCAGTGTCTTGCTGTCTGTTTCATTCCTAAAAATCTAAGTGTCATGTATAGGTTTCTGTCTATTTCTAGAGTAAGCTCACATGGAGATATATGCCCATAGTCATAAACAGTCTCGTATGCAATACATTGTCCATGAGTACTTCCGCTCCACGTTGACCTGATTGTATCCTGTGTTTCTGTGTGATTTTATAATGCAAAAATCCTCACATGAGCAGCTGGAATCACAAATGTTTTGGTAGTTTTGCTTGATAAATGACGTAAAAGGCATCATTATGCATGATTTGATAGAGATGCCCTTTTTACACAGAGATGGCGCAATAGTACCACAACGAAGACCCTTCTCTTTGCCGCTTTTTTGTATTTACACTGAATAAACATCATCCTCTGCTCGGGGTGTGTGTGCGTGTGTGTGTGTGTGTGTGTGTGTGTGTGTGTAAGGACCTCACATTATCTCCCCCAACTGAAGACATTTTTGTTTGATTTTCTTCCTCTTTGAGTTAGCTGCTAACTGCTACTAGCTATTTTTTTTTACATCCCCCTGTCCCATTCTAAAGATGTCTATTCAGCACTGTTACTACCTCCGCTGATGACTCAGAGGCTGAACAACAACGACGCCCCCCCATCCTGCCTTTGTAACATTTATACAAAATAGTGAGGCCTAATAAAGGCAAACAGTTCTGCCTTGATCAAGCTGTGCAAAAAGGGGGCTGCACTGAGGGAGTGAATGAAGAGATGGAGCTAGATCGGGATGTAAATGTTGACAGCGATGTAACCTTGTCTTGTGATCCGCTGTGGGCTTCACATCCCTGCCCTAAGGCCGTAAGGTAGCACAATACTATGAAATAGAAAATACAGGTAGAGGACATGGTCTCTGGAAATGCAGACACTGTCACACACTTTGAGTGGGTCATATGTGTTGATTGAGACTGTTTCATTTTGTTTGAGTCTATGCATTTTTTAGGAAAATCCTGTCAATCATACCGTTAACAGTAAAAACGTCACTGAAAATAGTCTCTGTTTAATTTTCAGTATAAGTTTCAGACGTATAGATTGACATCTATGTGTCAACATTAATTTGGTTAGAAATAGTTTTTTAGATGTTTAGATTTACAAAGGAAACATAATCACCTGTATTATATTCAGTTATTACATTTATCTCACTGAATAAAACACTACATTTATGTACCACATTGGAGGTGAAAGGAAATGTTTGTGGAGGATGATGGGCACACAAAGTCCAGACTCTGTTCTGTGGGTAGGTTAAAGCAACAAAGGCACACTAAAGTTAGGGAAAGATAGTGGTTTTGGTTACAAACAAAATATGTTGTCAGTCATTATTTAGCCGATATGTTCTCTATCAACATGTTTGTGACTTGCGATGCACCTTAAATTCACGACATGAGAAAACATAATTGTTCGGCACGAGTCTATTTGCTGTTGCAAATAAGTTGTCTATAAACATTTTTTCTCAGAGGTAGGGCTGATATAAATGGTTCAATGTGAGGAAGGTCATAACGCCATGTTTAAAGTGCTTTTGAATGTGGTTCTATCTAAAAAGACAGAGCTGAAACAATCAGTCAATTAATCAGTCATCAGATACTACATCTAAAATGATTCTGATGATGAATAATATTTTAATATTTAATATTTATTTTAATATTAATTGTCATTTTTGGGGGGAGATGTGAAGATGTGGCTTTTGGCTTTAGGAAAATTCTGCTTTTTGTGTTTGCCGTTTTCTGATGGAACGTTTTTATCTTAGTCATATTGACTGAGTTTTTATATTGAAACCTACATAAACAATGTTGATAGCCAACTGCAGCTAAGTAGCTCTGCTGCTTAGAAATGGGATCAGGTTGTCCTGAAATTTGTTACAGGTATCCATCCCAGTGATGACTTTTCCTCTAGTGCCTCCATCAGCTCACAGCTTCCATTTATCTAGTGAAATATCTTAACATCTACCTGATGGATAGGCAAAGCATGTCGTCTGGATATTCATGTTTCCCTCAGGATGAGTTTTAATACCTTTGGTGATCCTTTGGCCTTTTAAAGCAGACTCTTAGACTCTCTCTGTAGACTCTTAGTCATCTTTCTGTTTAATAAAAGAAAACAAATTTCTCAAATCCATCCATGTTCACGTCCTAACAGAAAAGTCTTGCAAGAACTTTGACTAAATAAAATATGGCCTTTAAATTTTCATTAAAATTATGAGATGTATAATCAATGTCAATCAATGATTTTCTTAATTTAATCAGTAACAAAAACAAAAGAGACATAACAAAAGACAACACCAGAAAGCTTTGCACATACATTTCTCAGGTGACTCAACTGGAGTGTACAACATTATACACAATCAGTAATTGGTGTGTCGTGCATCAGCAGAGGTTACAGCAGTAATCCTCCCACTGATGAGGTGCCACAATCAGAACCTGTTTCTCAGGTGCAGAAGACGCATAAATCAATCCTACGTCTGGATCCTTACACGTGGGCGACCGGGGCAGGGGCGGTCTGTTGTGGTTCCTCATGGCTATATAACGCACTGTTGTGTAATGGTGGGGATTCACCACCCTGATGACTCATCTGGTGGACTGCCTCGCCTCCGACATAGCAGTGGCACGGTCTTAGTCATCTTCCGTCAGCCGTGTTTAGTTGCATAAAGTCATCGTGGCTATTCCTCTAGAAATTGTGTTTTTGGACTCAATGACTGCTCACACACAAAAATCTGTTGTGTCACCAAACCTCGTACTGTATGTTGAGATTTGCCACAAAACCAACCCTACATATAGACCTTACAACCAATTTTAAAATAGAGAAAAGCTTATCTGAAATTGGGACCCCCCAAAAAAAAAAAAAATGAGTGGAGCGTTTTTAAATCCCTTGTGTGTATTTTAGCAGAACTTGATACAAATCAAAATGCTTGCTGGACATAAAGCGACATACTGAGTTTCAGGATTACCCAGCCTGTATTGTTTTTTTAATGGGGTCAATTTTTTGGTGAAAGCTTATGTTGTTAGTAAGCAGACAGAAGTGACACAGAGGAACCTTCACACACTATGCAGTCAATAGCGGTAGATCAACTGTTTTCCCCTCCAGGGTGGGCTGAGCTTAATTGCAGTTTGTCTTTATACTTGAGCCAAGAACACATTCGGTCAATAGCATTGAGGTTAGATCTCCAATCATTGAAATCTTTTATTAATATGCAAACAAAACACAGCCACCGTCCTCCGTAAAGGAAGACGCTCCTGCTTAAAGCCGGCTGCAGCTGAACATTCGTGCTGAAGGATGACTTGAGAGGCCTGGGATGAGGATGATCCCTCAGTAGGCTGTGTGTTATAGACTCTTCTGCCGAGGACACACTCTGACTGCTGTACATGTGTTGTTGTATTCTTACATTCCAGTTTGTTTTACATTTACGAGAGAAATCTAAAAATAAACCTATCCCTCCCTCCCCCCCCACGTCTTGCTCTCTCACAGGAAGTTGTTCTGTTATTCATCCTAAACACTCTCTTCCTGTTTCACACGTTGTCATTTAGATTTAGCGTACTGCTTCCTTTTTTTTTCTGTCCATTATCATCGCTCAGTGGCTCCATATGAATTATTCTCTATACCACCAAGATAAGGCTGCACAATGTATATATTTCAGCATCGCGATGGTAAAAAAAATAGTCACATTGCAGGATGTGCCATGTCAAGTGAGCCTCAGGCAAATTTAGTCACACAGATCTTGTCCTTTTTTGCTGCATGACAAAAAAGACTCTTGTGGTTCTCATTCTCCATCACTGGTCTATTGTACAGGAGAGGTCTGCTCGATATGACGTCATTTACATAAGGTACATCTAGATATTTTATTTGTATTTTATTATTATTTGTCAAGTGTCAAACCAAATACAAAAAAAAAAAGTTCTAGACTGATTCTTTTCATCCAGATAGAGCTCCTCAAGTCATCAGGTGAAAGTTCCTGCATTATGTCATATTGTTATATCACGCAAAAGAAAAATATCGTGCAGCCCTCCTCCATGCTTTGATGATAATATTTGGTTATTGTGGTCTCTAGTTTTACTTTAGTAAATGAGCGTAAGCTAGTGGTAGCAATCATGTAACCAAATGACTAATTATTACATTTCTGTACGCAAACATTGTCAACTTAAATCCATCTATTAAACTGAGCCTGGATGACATCACTACAAAGTAGCATAAAATCGAAACCCTCATAAATAGCTCATAATTTTACTTTTTGAGTGAGTGAGAAAGGGAGTAAAGGAGGGAGGGAGGGAGGGATGGATGCGTGACGGTCTCTTTTTGTAACTTGTTCATTAATACTTATCATCTCATCACAAAAGATCTTAACTTTGTATCGTCCCTCCACACTGGAATGCACTATTTATTTAGAGCTCTCTCCATCTCGCTCTCTCTCTTTTTAGGTTCGCTGCCTGTTGCTGATGTTGCTGTAGAGTCGTCAGTCTTCTCTGGTTGTCAGTCTGACCACAAACAAACACACAAACATACGGAGAGTAACTCTGGGAATGGACACCAGCCCTGCTCCAGGTGGGTTGTCTTACCTAAACAATTGAAATAATTAGCTGAAAGTTATTGATATAAGTAATTAATTAACACTAAAAAAAACAAAACAGATAGGCCCAACAGTCCCTTTTTAATTAAATTAAACCCAAAGTTTAAACCCAAACCCGAGTTTAGCGCCCCGGTGACCTGCCCCACTTCTAACACTCCAATGGAACGACTCTGGTCATGCTGCCCCAGTCGTGGCAGACTTTCAGATGTCATTTTCTCCCCAGTCTTCATGCCTTTTTTTTTTTATAGAGAAGGTTTAGTTTAGTATCGGAGTGTTCATTTGGGATGAGCTGGATAACGGGATTGTGGTAATTTCTCTAAAAATTGTGTTTGCAGACTCAAGACTGCTCCCAAAATTCACTCAAGCGTGACCGAACCTTGAATGTTGAGAATGATCACAAATCTTGCCCCACATATACATGAACAACCAATTTTAACATAAAGACAAGGTTTTCACAAATTGCTCCAAAACAAAAATAAGTGGTGCATTTTTAAAATCCCTTCTATGTATGTTGTAATTCAATGTGATAACTCATTTGTGCCGAGCCCTCAGCCGTGTCTTTATTGCACCCTGGTAATCGAAAAGAACAGTTAGATGACTTGGATACGTAGGGCAAGTGCTGACCTGCTGACTCACCTGCTGTGTGTATTTATATGTAGTTGTGGTTTCTGTTTGTCAGGTTGAATACCTGACAAACCTGACTGATGACTTCAAAGCAGTCAACCTGTCCGACAGATTGCTTGCCTGCTTGATCCTCAGATCCCAGAGTGCCTTCAGACTGCAACTTAGCCTACCTGCGGCGTCGAGCCTGGGCCCAGAGTAGAGACTCCTGGCAAGAATCACAACCAGATAGCTGTGGTCCCCAGGAGCCCCAACAGACCCAGAAGGATGGGGAAGCACAGAGGAGCTCAGAAGAACCAGGTTAGACTCAGCTCAACTCACCAGTGCACTTTTGTAACTGGGGATATGCATTTTTAAAATGTGGTTTTTAAAATCTCACATATGGATCTTGCTATGGCTTCAAACCCCCGCCTCTAATGCTTATTGAAGCTGCGGTTCCTCAGACTACATGCTGCTCTGAGAAAACTGATTGAAGCTTATTAGACAAAACACCATTTCTTCCTACAGGTTTTCCCCTATAAATTGTTTTAGGGCCGGTGGCAAAAGCTGATAGAGCCTACCAAATATTGGGTTATTTATTTCCATGTGAAACACTTCAAACAAAGTGATCACAAGGAGAGGATGACTCAGTAAACTGCATTTATTGCAAACTACCACACTTCACTTCACTGACAGAAGCTACAGCAAATAAAAAAAAAATCGTTGATTAACTAAGGTTATGTAAAAAAGAATAAATGAATAAAAGAAATAAATCAAAATAATTCCACCTGAAATATATCAAATTATTAAAGCATAATACAGTCACATGACTGCTAAAACTACTCAGTTGTGCAAAGTACACACGTAACACATGATGAGCACAGTGAGCATGACTTATTGCTGCATTTCCTCAATCACTCTGGATCCCAGCCAGATTCCAATATTTGCCCCTATCGACTGGTTCTGCTTCACCTGCGTCAACGATGCTTGAGCTGGTGGACTGTCTCGGTCTCACGCTGTCCCCTCCTGCCCCTCTCGTTTCTCTCCCCTCTTCTCCTCTCACTTCTTCCTCACCAGCACTTCCTAAACCTGAGCTATGACTGCTGCGGGTTTCTTTTCATTTTAGTCTGTGTCAGTGCAGAAAGTAAACACAGGGTCATTTGATATTTGTATGCAAATTGTACTGCCTCCACTAAGTTGATCCTGAAATGAAAATAGACATAAATATAAATATGGATGGCTCATTTTAACATGCATTTCAACCCCTGCACAAACTGAATTGAAAGAAAAGCATTTCAACTTTTGTTCAAGTTTACCAGTCTGACATTGGATGGATGAATTAATGTTAGCTAACGAGCTCGTTAATTGATTCACGTGAACCAGCCGGCATCATGATGGACGGCCACTGTTTAAAGCAGCGCAGCTGCATAGGAGCTATGTGTCCAATGATGTCTGGAGAAGAATAAGAATACCGTGCCAGCAGTCACCTTGTTAACTTACGTAGTTACCTGTGTCACGCGACGGTGGATTCAGCTGCCTATCCGGTTTGTTGACATAATCAGACAACTACTGTGTTGAAGTCAGGACAAGATCATGCACTCCACACACACACACACACACACACACACACACACACACACACACACACACACACACACACACACACACACACACACACACACACACAATAATGCTTGAGATCAGATGAGACAGTCAGTGATCTTGGCATTGCACAGTATCTTTGCAGCACCAAAGTAGAGTTATTTTTAGGCAATTTTTCCCTTTTACAAAGCTGGCAGAGCACCTTTTTATTAGGTCTCTGTTCTCACACTTTGGACGACCGTTTTTTTTCTCCCTCTTTTAGGGTTGAAATTTCATTTTCAGCCTGCTCAGCTATCTTTATTAGAGAGGAACGTATTCAGTGCAACGAGTCTACACATTCCACGTATTTACATAGTAAATCATTGACATCGACATCGACACAATGCAAACAGATGTCATGATGGATGTTAATTTCTCTACCATAACTTCAACGTCGTTTCTAAGAATTTGGCAGTACATCCAACGGCCTCACAACAGCAGGCCACATGCAATCAGGACTCTCCAGGACCGCCACATCTGGCTTCCCCCACCTGCGAGATCGTCTGAGACCAGTCAGTTGACCAGAGGCAATCAGCATTCTGATATGCTACACCTATCAGGTGGATGGAATTTCTCCATCTAGGACAAATGCTCGCTAACACGGATTTAAACAAATTTCTGAACACAGTTTGAGGGGAGTAATCCTTCTCTGTGCATAGATAAGATAAAAGTCTTGGATGTTTTAATTCAACTCATGAAAAATGGGAGCAAAAACAAAAGTGTTACGTCCATCTCTGATGGACACTTTTGTTTAAACAATGAAATGGAAAATAATTTTAAAATATTGAATGATAATGAAAATATTATATATATATATATATATATAAAAAAAACATTAGCTGCAGCCACAACACTGTGAACAGATATGGGATGTGGTTCATATAGATGTAAACTGTGGTGGCTTTGCAGCCTGCTGGCACCAAGACTGTAATCATCTGAGATATTGAGATGCTATAAAAGCACCACTGTGATGCTTTTAGTGCATGTTTTAATCACTGTTGCACACAGCATCATCTGACTTATTGCTTTAACATACCCATCTGTCTCTGTCTCGTCAGGCCAAGTTCCTAACAAGATAACCAGCTGGCTTATTGAATGCAGGTACAGTATCCTTTTAACACCTGATTTAAGAGCCACATCAATGTTTCTTTGGTGTTCTGCTTTATCGGTTTGCAACCTGTTATGTGTGCTCTTTAGATCAGTCTGCACTAAATGGTTCCTTTAGATAAAGCTCACTAAATGTTGGCCATGATGGATTATTTCTCAGCAGCCAGTTTCAAGCAGCTGTCAGCTGACTTTCTTAGCAATGAACTGAAGCAGTACTTAGAATTAGTATAATTAACTAAATGATGCATGATTAGAAAATTATTAATGGGAATGTACAGTAAACAGACTTTTAAGTCCCGACTGACGGGTTTAGTGACTCACTGGCTAACTGGTTTTCTTGCTTACGGTGCCTTCGATATGTATTGCTGTAGTGTGGAGGTGTATGGATGTTTGTTTAGCTGCTGACGTTGAACCGACACCTAGAAATACAGCTTACAGATCAGCACACACAAAGGGAACAGACCAACGCCCAGAGATAGGGCCTATAGAGCTGTCCAGGAAAGAGAAATGCAGGGAGAAGTTGACAGGAGACGGAAAGAAAGGCAGAAAAAAAGAAAGGAGAGTAAACAGAAGAGACTCTCCTCCTCCTGAATCAACATTGCTATCATACCCACTGTATTAGCTGCCATCACTCACAAACCTCTGACTCTGCAGTGCACTGACATGTCCTCTTTAAAATTGCATCACTGTCGTGAACATGACGAGCAGAATCAGAAGTTACAGGTTACTATAGCAACAGCAGGGGCTGGAGGCCAACATGGCTGCCGGTGGAAAGTGGGAGGAACGGCAGGCGCTGCAGCTGCGCAGTGTTATACAACCATCTGTATGTGTGTTTGTTGAATGGTGGCGTGAAGTTTGTCCCATTGATAAGAGCTGCAGGTTGTGTAACAGCTCAGTCTTTCCAGCATCTTCGAACAGACTGCAGCTCAGACCTGCAAGTTTACTGCTGTTTTCAACTAGCCTGATCTGTCAGCTAGCTAGTGTGGGACAACTTGACTGGTCAGTAGAACACTTGGGATATCAATAAGTAGCCTTTATTGACCAGGAGTTAGCCTGGGATGGTTAGCCTTCAGACTCTTTGCCTGCATTACTTAACCTTAGCCTGATAGAAAGTTAGCATTGTTATTTTTAGCATTCATCTGGCATGCAGTTTGCCTGCATTGCTCAAACTTTGGCTGACATGCAATTAATTGCTGATATAGTTGGCTTCCACCTGACAGGCGGATACTTTTGACTGTTAACTGTTAACCTTAGATTCACAGCCACTTAGCCAAGCATAATTAACTTAAGACAGACTAGATGATATCCTTAGCCATATCCTGTTTAGTAGATTACCTGAGATACATTTCCTTAGCCTGACAGGCAGGTAGCCAGGGATAGTTACTCCCAGCCTGACAGGTTGTGATGGTGTAGCCGGTCAGTACTTAGCGTGGGCTAATGAAAGCAACAAAACCAGGATTTAGCCTTGCTTTGGATCGTTAATGTTGGATTTGGATAGTTATTATCCCCTGCCAGGAACAAAGTGAGGATGGAGTTATAGGAATGGGTTCTGGGGGTCCGTCCGTCATGTTTCCTTTCCAGAGCATAACTCAAAAACTGTATCGTCACTGCAACTGGATTTTATTCAGAACTTTTTCTCAGATATGCAATCAATAAGAATAGCAAATAACAGGGTCAGCTTAAATTATTTCTAACTTTTTCCAATGAAATGCACCCATGGCTGTGGATTGTGGGTATTTCATGCTTGTTTCTATATGTGTTCGTTTGTTGATGGATAGCATTGCCTGTTAGCTGCTAGAGAGGCAAGCCTGCTTTAGGATGGAGCCTTCTCTGTCCAGTTACTTTAAGCTAGCCTGTTGTAGCAGTAACTACAGACGAGCATTAAGGGCTAATCACACCAACACTGAATAGATGTTAATTGATGTAAGACTCGCATGGATAAAATATTCTATGATGCTAATTGATGTAGCTAGTGTCTTTTGCCCTGTGGATGTTTATGGTTTGGATTGATGTATGACTCTGTCTCTGTGTCTCTTGTTCAGGACTCCCCTCGGAGCTTCTCTGGATGATCAGAGTGCTTCTCCTAACAGGGGTAATCAACATTTTGTGTGTTTGTTTTTTATATATTACACTGTGAAGAACTAAAACTGTTTATTTCACTTGTTTTTGAATTCGTTTTTTTGCTCAACATGAACAGTTATTTGTCCTTATTGATCAAGAAATTTCTTTAACCACTTGTAACTATTTATGTGTGTGTGTGTTTTGGTGTGTGTGGGAACAGGAGCTCCGAGGAACGGCTGCAGCTTTGAAGATGACCTTTCATTGGGAGCAGAGGGTCAGTACAGAGGAAAAAAAAATCACAATACAAATAAGATTACAGGTTTCTGCTCATTGTTAACAGTTTCCTGTCATGTTCTGCTAATTATGTATTTTATATGTTGCCTGCAATGAAAGGAACACGTTGACGTTTTGGTTAATCAAAAATAAACATGTAAAAAACTGATTAAAAGTAAATGAGGGTACATATCATAGATTCTATCAGTGCATGCGTTCACAGTGAGTTTTATCAAGAACAGTGAGTATACATGTTAAGTTAGAGACAGGACCGGTTTGTGAGGCCTGCCCATTATAAATGTCTAACAATGGGCTCCATGTTTCTAAAGCACTGAGGCCAGTTTCACAAAGATTGTGACTTTGACTGTAGCTTAGATGTCACTAATACTTGAGGGGCTGACGGGCCGCTTACTAGTTCAAAGAGCCGTTCACTGTGATGAAATTCTCTAGAATTATGATGTTTTCTAAGACTCCTTCTAAAGTAAAGACGAGATCCTGGTAAAGATAAAATGTATTCACAAAGCCTCTTAGCCCTTTGCTCCTAACGGGCAAAACTGTTAGGAAGAGGGAGGAGGACTTTTACGAGACTGAAGAGTTTCTCAAGCAGAGGAGAAAATGGCAGAAAGACATACAGATAGGAGAAACATTCACCAGACACTGAATAATAGTGAGGTAATGAAACACTACAGATTAGATCATACAGGGATTATCTCTGTGTTCAATCTCATTAGAGTTTCGCTGACTTCTTTCACCATGCAAAAACATTATAACAACTTAAGCTATGGTGATCACAGCCCTGGCATTGATTAAAATTGATTAAATTGATTAAAATAACTTGCATCAGAATAATCTAAGAGTTAAATTGAAGACTGGCCTAACATTCCAGACCTGTCTAAAATATGTTTGCCAAACCAGCCCCAGGTCTTGGCGCCTTTGGATTCTAAATATGACTCATTCATAACTCGGTATGTTTGACAATCCAGTGCTCAAATGGTAAAAATGTGACTGAATTTCATTGTCTTGCAATAATTCTGCATCTTGTTAGGATGGCCAGTCATCTATAGATTTTTAGATATAATACCTAACATGCACAGAGTTAAGTTCTTTTCTCTCGAGTTAAGATTATATTTTGCC
Source organism: Chaunax sp. Z400 (assembly GCA_037577475.1). Taxonomy (NCBI): domain Eukaryota; kingdom Metazoa; phylum Chordata; class Actinopteri; order Lophiiformes; family Chaunacidae; genus Chaunax; species Chaunax sp. Z400. The sequence goes on from CM075196.1 coordinate 7,996,881, forward strand.
CCATAAATCTTTAACCTTGTCACAGGCATATAGCATGTGTAATATAGTTCCAACTATCTCATGAGGAGGTTTGGATGTTATTACTGAACTATGACCAGGGGCCGTATTCACAAGCACACTTTCAGAGAGCTCCTAACTCAATCTAATTTGCTTGATTATATAAGTTTGCCTCGATAAAGACATTATAAATACTAAATATGCATTTACCTCCACCATGACATTTATGTTTTTTCAGCGGTGCCTGTTGGTTGCGTGGCTTGTTTGTTTGTTTGACAGCAGGATTATGCAAAAACTGCATGACGGATTTCATCAAAACTCGGTAGAGGAATAGCGCATGGTCAGGAAAGAACCCATTAAATTTTGGTGCAAATCCAGGATGTTTTTTTTTAACTGCTAGATAAGGAGTTTTTCAGGATTTTCCCTAATTACGCAAAAACTACTGAACCGATTTCCACAAAACTTTGTGGAGGGGAGGGTCATGGGTCAGGATTGTTCAACCTTGGCTGAGGTATGCTCTCTACAGACTGCCATTCTAGTTATGAGCACTATTTTAATTATGAATGGTATTTTATTTAATGAATATATCTTTTGAATTAATTGTAAGCCATAGATTGAATAACTCACGCTGGTCATTTTAGTGCTCCATTAATTTGATATCAATCATTAAACTATTTTAAGAGGAAAATTCGATCCATCACAAATTTTACCCCTTTACAATAATCCGTATTTTTCCATTAATAAGCTGTCATTCGCTGTTTGGAGAGTATGTTTCCTCCCTGTTTGTCTTCCTGTAATTGTCTCCTCTGGTTAAGAACCTCTTAAATTCCTCCTCCCTGTTTTTTTTTCACCTGAGGAGCTCTGTTTGATGCTTTGTCAATAACTCTTATCTTTACCAGGATCTAGTCATAATTTAGAGGGGAAATTCTTGAAAAATGTCATAAGCATCCTGATCATTTACTTTTTATTTCTTGGACTGTGTGCAAATTTTCTCTTTTTTTATGATCATAAAAGACAGCCTTCAGCCTAACAGGTCACAAGTATTGTTGAATCAGTAATAATGTTGAATACTTTCAAAAGTTAAAAGATGGTTAACCTACACTAAATCCTACACACTGGACCTTTAAATTGGAATTCACAAAGTTGGAATTCACAAAGATCACAAGTGTGGAAATGAAGGACAGGTGAGATGCCTGCCAAACAACGGTGTCAGTAGAATCAACAGAACACCGGTTGATACACCAATCCATCTTCATTCTTCGGTACAGTTTGTTCATGAGAAAAGAAGCCATACGTGTGCAAACTCTGCCTGCATGCTTGACTGCCTCATCATACCTCTGAACTGCTGTGAATACATCAGTAATGGCAAGAGGCTGTATGTGTTTTTGAGTTAACAATAGACTGTAATGACTTTATTTTGAATCACTGACATATGGGAATGCTGTGTGTGTGTGTGTGTCTGTGTGTGTGTGTCTGTGTGTGTGTGTGTGTGTGTCTGTGTGTCTGTGTGTCTGTGTGGGTCTCTGTGTGTGGGTGGAGGGGTCAGCCTCTGGAATCTAGGACTGAATGGATGCTAATGAGTTGATGCTGAGGGCTCAGAGTTTTTGGAGATAAGACCACAGCAGTCACAGATAAAGTTACAAAATAGTTAACTTCATTTAGCTTCATACACAATAAAGAAATACTGGAACAGCTGTTGTTGTTGAAATGGTGAATTTATAATACTTTTAGCATTACTAATTCATACATTTATAAGTAATTAAGTCATTTTAGACTTAAGTAAAAAAATGTGTCCTACAACTAGTCCAAGAAGGAAAGAAAAAAGGACAATAACTTGTTAGAGATCTTTGCAATGCTTAATTTGTAGTTCTCCTAGTTAAATGCATTTATAGAAAAGACTTAAATCACATATAAAGTTATCAGAGCCTTAAGCATCAACACAATTACTTAAAGTAAAGGTTACCATCTAGACATGGCAGCTGATCCTCTAAGAATGTACATAATCTCTTCCAATTTGACAAAATACAGCACAGCCCTACTCCATTGTGCAAATGTTGGAGGATTACAATCTTTCCATCTCATCAGAATTTGTCCTCTACCCACCAGTGTGACAAACTACTTATTTAATACGAGATTTTGTCTCACCACACTAAATAAAGCAAGGGGGGAGGATTTTTCCACAGACTTATCAGTAGTTTTAGAAAGCATGTCAAATGTTAATCACCAAAAGTCGGATAACGTAATAACTGGAAGGATACTCAGTAGAGCAGATACCGCCGCCAAGGGCCAGCAGTCCCTTTGGTTTAAATTAAACCTGAATCCAAATGCATGCTTCATCAAAACAGCTGCCCTCAGGGATCTCGAAATGTTAAAGAAAGTAGGGGAAAAAACATGGACCGCCTCTTTATCCAGATCCACATGGCCCAGTCCTCCACCAGTTATCATGAAATCTGTCAACTAGATTATGCATAATTGATGAAAAAAAACACTGAAACAAGCGGCAATTTGTGCATGTTCATGTCTTTGTGTCATTTGCATTGCCCTATTTGCGTCATTCACATTGCCCTGTGCAAATGTGCGTCTACTCGCGGCTTGGCAATGACTTCGTATGTAATCGCACCATGCGAAAAAATTAGCTTTGCACATCATTAGAGATGAGGGGAACTGCAGGGACAGGTGTAAATTCACTGTGTGACCAGCTGTGAATACAGAAAATTACATTTATGCATGTACTTTTTTTTTAAATTTATTAAAATTTATTAAAATAAAGATTAGTGTCTTACTTGAACTTCTCCTCTGTTCATGCCACCAGGACTAAACCTGCATCTCAGTACCTGCTTTTGACTTTCTTTATATTCCTGCTGCCTTGTTTCATATATTATCTTCACACAACATTACCTTTGAATGCTCTCAACCTTTCTCCATTTCACTTAAGTATTTGTTGAAAACCCAAACAGCCCATTTAGCTAAGTGGCTCTGTCTACTGCTTGTCATCAGCCGGAATCTCTCATGTTATGCCCTGAGAGTAAGTGCTTTAATCATGTTGAGAATGAGTTATGCCCTTAGTGTTGTAGAAGACTACGGGCTAATAAGACCTAATGTGCTATAATGATGTCAAACGTCATCAGAACAGGATGGTAGAGGATTAAAGTGTTGATGCGTGAATTGTGTGGAAGTGAATTAGTTTATTAAATGATTTATGGTGAAAAGAATGGAAGTGAGTCAGTGAATTAGGCTTGGAGACGAGTTGCCCCCATATTTGGCTCCTCTAATCCAGTTTTCCATCAGAAAATAAAACACTGGATTCAAAGGAAGAATACAGCTGAAATGAAATGTAAAAGAATGAGAGATCCTCAGACTGACAGTGGCAGGGTGGCAGGTCGCAGCATGTTACTATGAACCGAAAAGCAGTCACACCTCCCGCTCATGACTTTCAGCTCTCTGACTGATTGAACGTCAACCTGCTGCAGTATTATTTATAAAGTCAGAACGGCAGCAGATTTAACCCTCAAAAATCCTTCATTTTTGAAACACTCACAACAGCCCAATGTACAATGCTTTCATCCAACATATGGAGAAATACACGCTTGACAGATCTAGCATGTCTAGTTATACCTGCTTAACTATAATTGGACAATCACTATTTGGTGAACTGTCAATTCTTATTGTCAGGCAGTTGTTTGTCCCACAAAAGAAGCAATTTAAAGAAGTTAGCTCGAGCTGTGAGGTGAAATTTTGATTGACAATTTATGACTTGTTTGCTACATTCATTCGATCTGATTAATGGCATTTGTATTGATTTTTATGAGAAATCTTAGTTTCCTTGTTTTTCTCTGCAGCCAATCATCTTCATCCCAGTAACAATAAAACTCAGTCCTGGTGAGTTGACTTTTATTTAAATTCTCCTGTAAACTAACTGATAACTCAGTTCCTCCTCTTTCTGCCTTGAGTTAATGTTTCTGTGTTCTTTCACATATTAATGTATGGATGCAGTTTTGATCTTGCGGCGGATCAGAAGAGGAGTCGGTTCAAAGAAAAAGGAAGAAGTATGAACTCCACAGGGTCAGGAAAGAGCAGCACTGTGTCCAGGTCAGTTTACCTTTTCAGTCCTTACACTCATGGAGGTTTCTGCAGGAAGTCACGTAGTGATCTAAGGGAGAGAAGGGCAGAGGCACTGAAGGCTGTCGTAAAACTTATTTTCAAAGCAATTAAATGACACTACAGAGAACTTGTTGGTACCCATACAAAATCTTTGGAGGCACAGGCATGTAGAAAAGAGTTGCCTAACCAAGGGGTCCAAAGTTGAAATCTGGTTGTGTACACCTTGATTATAGAAAGTAAAAATAATAATTCACTTATATTAAATGAAACATGTCCTTACTTTCATATATTCCACCTCTTCAGGTTACTGAAAATCCCTCAAATTAAACAATCTGAGTGAAAACAAAAAGAATGAAATCAAACCGTGTTTGATGTAATTTTTGGATGTCTTTTTTTTCAGCAATAGCTATGCATTATATTTATATTCTTTATATGTAAGTTTTTATTTTTAGAGTCTACCTTTTGCAGGTTTGTTGTGTATTTCCTTGATATGCACAAGAGTCGCATGAAACTGCTTGTAGTCAAGTGATCTTGTATTGTAATTCTTGGGTATCGGCTTTACTGTTCACTCTCCTACAGTCATATCAGAGCTGTATGACGTTACTGCTAATGCTAGCACAATATTTCGTACTGCTGCACGTCACGTTTAAACTTACATTCTCCTGGCTTAACATAGGGTGGCTTTTATTGTGACGCTGTTGCGGGAAACATTCATCACCAATGTGAGCACCGACTGTGATCATTGAGTATAAAACGTTGGAAATATGTTTGAGGTGATTTATAAAAAAGTGTCTCTGTTATATTACAGTTTATTTTCATAATATAAAATGACCTGCGCAAATCATTTCTTGGTAATAATTCTCTTGAAAAAGAAAAGAAGAGGCATCTGCCTAGATGTTGTTTTTATACTTCATAAACTCTCAAATAATAACATTAGTATGGGCCTCAAAATTCAGGTTATAGTCATTAGGTTGGCATTGCTTAATTTTAAGAGATCACAAGCAACACTGGGAACCGCTCTAACAATATTATGTAATTAGTTGTATATAAATATGTAGAGATAGAAAGATGTCAACCATTTTCGGTCAGTTCCTGACGGAACCCTATGTTTTGTCTAAGTAGCTGACTGAAGCTTTCTTGTTGTACCTACAACAGTAAAGACGTGAAGCTACTCCTCCCGAAATTTGACTTGTTTTCGTATTGCTAACAGCTCCGTGTCACTGCTCTGCTGCTGCCAAAGTAGTGGATTTACTGTCTGATGTGGATGTTAGTCTTTTGAAAGGCTAAGGCACTGGTGGTGGTGGGTGAGCGAGCAGGGTAATGCGGTAAGAGGAGGAGCTGGGGTGGTGCTCTAGCTGTTGGAGGCTGATGGTTTTTCGTGTTAATACTTGATTATGGTCTATGGGTAGTGCATCTGGGTTATTTGTGGATACAAAGTGTGAGAGACTCAGGCTGTGTCCAGTGTGACAGAGTTTTCCAGCAAATTGAAGGACTGGTCTGATTTCTCTGAATGTGTGGAGGAAAACCAACCAATTCATAAAGCCAACAGACCTTTGATTTGTAGAAGCACCACGTTTCCAGACACCATCGCTTCATGGAACCCCTGTAGCTCCATTAAAGGACAGGTTCACAATGTTTCAAGGCTGCCTATAAACAACAGTCATTGACATTGAAATAGTTATTGCCTGCTATAATCATTCCTCCTGATCTTCCTGGCAATTAAAAGGTCCCTCATGCCTCACAAATGTCTCTGAACTTTTGGATGGATTTCTGCACAGAAGGAAGGTTGTGAATTTTGTCTCCCATCAATTACAATTAAAGTGCCCTAGGAAGATATCTTTTAATGGCTAAATTAGTAAGACAACATTACCAACAATGCATGCAAGTTTTTTGACATGCCGCTGCAAAATGAGCTTGGGGTCATTTTGTGCCACAATAACAGCGAGACAACTTTTGAAGATCCTACAGGGGCTGATCTGCTGCTGCTGCTTGGGTTTCTTCTGGTGTCTACCTCCTGTAGATGGGGCTGCTGATGAGATGGGCAGGGGCAGAGCTACACTTACCCAACTACGTGACCAACAGACTAACCCACAAAACACTAGCTGTGTGTGGGAAGTACTAACTGGCTGTCTGTGTCTTCATAGTTTTTCAGAGGTGTTGGAGCTGTCCGATGAGCACCAAGAGGAGATCCCCCTTAACCTGCGGTTAGATTGACTAAACTAACCAGCAGACTAACTCACCAGCTAACTGACTGTACTGCTGAATTACTGATTGTCTGTGTCTGTGTCCACAGTGTGTCAGAGCTGCTGGACCTGTACGAGGAGGACCCTGAGGAAATCCTCTTTAATCTTGGTTTTGGCCGAGAAGAACCCGACCTGGCCGCAAGGGTTCCCTCCAGGTTCATCGCCAACAGTTCTTCAGCCCGAGGCATTGACATCAAGGTACTGATGACAGCAATGTCATACCAATTGAAATAAAACTCTCAGTAAGACAAATGTGGCATATGTTTAGGCTCTATTGAGCTGCTGATTTCTGCAGCACAATTACCAATATACCTCAAAAAATGACCAGAGCCTCACATGCAGAAGGCACCAGGCCTTTATATGAGGCGGGTCTGTATTATAGACAGGCTTTTATTTCCATGTAGCTCCCTTTCTCAATAAGTACCGTAAATTCAAATAAAAAGCCATGTTTGGTCATTGCATTGGGTTTTTCACAAAGCTCAGCAGTTCCTATATTTTAAGTTAAAAGCGCACCAGCATTATTGGACAGAAATAAACATCAATAGCCATATGGTCCCATTTGATAAATACCATATGGTAATAGCATTGGACTGTCAAATAGCAATAATCATATTCAACTGCAAGCAAAACAATACCTCAAAAAAGATGTTATTGCCTCACTAATTATCGGTGCCATGAACAGTAAATCTACACACACAAATTTAACTTGTGCCAGCAGTTATGTACCAGAGGGTAAATATGTCTCATACACAAACATGCTCTTACACAATGTCACAGTCCTGTCCAATTTAATTATTTGAACAAAATTTCATCTTATAAGTTAACGTCTCTACAAAACTTTGTGGCAATTTGTTCAGTAGTTGTTTTCAATCTGGACCAAAGTGATGGACTGATACCGATCATTTTACCCATAGAAACACACCAGATTAACTACTGGAGTCTTCTAACCATCTTGTATCATTAATCACTGATACTTAATAATTACATCACATCCTGTGGTTTACCTGTAGGTCTACCTGGGAGCTCAGTTGCAGCGCATGGAACTGGAAAACCCCAACTACGCCCTTACTAGTACGTACCTTCATACTGTCTAAAGCACTTTTGCATCTGTTTTTTATCACAAACCGCTTAAGGTAAATCCTCAACAGTTAGATTGAGTAGTCAGTTTCATGAGGGCAACAACATCCAAACACCTCGGTTCTGCAGATGGAGAGATTACTATATTTAGCAATGTGAAGCTTAGGAGTTGAAGTCCTGAAATTGTGGATGGAGGAAGTGAAGCTCAAAGACTCGCACTGTGTGTGTCCTGTTCCTAGTATTATTGAGGTGTTTTGTGGGGTCCTTCAGCTCTTTTAACTGTTCTGCCAAAGCCCGGACAACACTGCCAGCAAGGACAAAGCTCTGTTTGTTCCAGACACACTCACACACACACACACACACACACACAGGCCTGTTCCTCCAACATCCTGGCCTCTTTTTGTTTTCAAACTTGTGTTTGCATGAAAGTACTGGCTCCCTAATTAAACACACACACAGGCACTCCCACACACAGCTGATGCTCCTCTTCATGACAGTTTTACTGTCTTGGTGTTGTAAAAAAGACTTGACCAAAGATCCTCTGTGTGGTGACAAGATGAATCACTCTCTCTTAACTCCTAGTTGCTATTGCTGGCAGTAGTTAATTCAAGTAAAGTATTGATCTGTTCACATAAGCTACCATTTCTCTAAGTTTGGATCACACATCAGCATGTTGAAGGAAGCCATGTAACCTGCCACCATCACATCCACCGCACATATCAGATTTAAAAAATCTATTTATGGCGTTAATTAGCTGACAACTAGCTGAAGTAGCTGTACTCTGTGGTGCTGCAGTCAATCTGTCTAGAATCTAGAATCTCTTGATTCTGATCTATTAGTGTTGCAGACAGTAAAACAACTCCATCCATCCATTTTCTGTAACCGCTTATCCTGTGTCGGGTCGCAGGGGGAGCTGGAGCCTATCCCAGCTGACTTTAGGCGGGAGACTGGGTTCACCCTGGACAAGTCGCCAGTTCATCACAAGGCCATGTTAGAAAGACAGACAACCATTCACACTTACAGACAATTTAGAGTCACCAATTCACATATATTACATGTTTTTGGACTGTGGGAGGAAACCGGAGAGATCCCACGCAGACACAGGAGAACATGCAAACTCCACACAGAAATGTCCCAGGTCCTCTGGTGGATTTGAACCCAGGACCTTCTTACTGTGAGGCAACAGTGCTACCCATTACGCCACCGTACGATTCTTAGTGCCTAAATGAAGTAGTGAATGAGTATGCATTAAATCAAAAAGTTTTAGCTCCTTTTGACTGATTGATGTCTGATTGATAAGGGAACATACTCAAGCTCACATGGTGATGTGCATGCATAGTGCCATGGTTACCAAATTAAATGCCTAATCATGTTAATTAACTACACAAAGCGCTTATAAACTGTTCACAATCAGCAGATGAATTTAACAGTGTTTTTTGGGTAACCTACTTTCAGCTGGTCTCAATTGACAGTTTTCACATGAGCCAAAACAAATAATAGTAAACAAAACAATGCATGCACCAAAGTTTGAACAAAGTTTTGACAGTGGATTGTCAGGTCAGTTTTATACCTAGCAGATTGCTTTTTGATTAGGAAAACATTCAACCACACTGTAGGGCAGGAGTCTTAAGGCCCATTCATGCTCTACGCTGAAGACGCTTTCATTTCGTACGTATTTGGGCACTTTTTCAGAGACCTACGGATACAGACAAGATGGAAGAAATGGAGCAATACCACTGGAAATGATTGGGAACAAAGCACGACAAATATGTATGAATGGAAACAACAAAGAAGAAAATTGAAGCAAAAAAGTGAAAGACTCTCCGTCCTCATGTCTTGATGTGCCTAATGGCCTCACAGACCACTGCCGAGTACATCGACTCCAGTTTTGCTGCTTAGCAACCTCCTCCTACTGTCGCCATGTTTGTTGTTGTCAAAACTTTTGACTCTTATCTCCCACCTCGTGGATGTATCGATGCCAACGTGAAAGACGCATGGAGGTATAAATGAGCTTTTAGTCGGGTTTCCAAACAGCCCCACAACAAGACGTGATGTAATATAAGCCACCCCCCTGTTTGTCATTCTTGGAAGCTTCATCCCTTTCCAGAACATTCTCATAGTGTTCCATCGGTTCCCTGGATCCCAGACACAAGTCCGTGTAGTTGTTTGTTATGTAAGCTCTGTTCTCACCACCAGAAAGAATCTCTTGGGATGAAGAGAGGAAAAAAAGAGGGAATATGTGTCATTTTCTCTTAGTTCTCACTTCCTCTTTCAGGATCATCAGAATGAGCATAAATGTGGAGTCAGCAGTCGGCAGGAAACAGACTTGCACAGTATTACTATCATCACACACGTCTGCTGAAATAAGAGAGTTCATGTTCTTTACTCATGCCCAGATGTGACAGAAAGATCTGAATTTAAGACGGACTCGCTTGTAGCTTGGACACAATCATTTCTTTATGTGTCTTTACTATAAGGCAGCAGAATGGTTACCTACTTCCATGTCCAGCATATACAGAGAAACACAATCACTCTATTGGAACTGTCTTTATATCCAACATTCACTAGCTCCAGTTTGGTCACCACAACTCCTGTGAAAAATATCTGAAGCGACTAAATGTTCCTCTTTTTCACTTTTTCTAGTTTACGATTTTGTCTCTCTGTGTTTGGTGGTATACAGTGGGTTCAGAGCTTAAAGCTGAAAATAGCGGTCTGCTGCTGGAAACAGGCTTAATGGAGCATGACAATGAACTATACAGTAAATTTATGATGAAAACCAAAACTAGGATCCAAAAGAAGCTGAAAAGCTTAATAGACCTGCAGAGTTGCCATGGATTCAGTGAGTGATTCTGTGAGCTACATCTTGAGCTTTTTAAATAAAAAAAATTTTAAACAATATTTGTTAACATTTAGCTAAACCTGCACCATGAAATATTTGCTGAATAAGCTATTAGTAGTTCTTGTCTGCTATTTACCCATGGATGTAGAGAGAGGTTGTTTTTTTTGTTTTGTTTTTTACATTACAAGATATCACTTTTTTGGATCATTTTTGTCAATTATACATAAACTACTCATTACCATGAAACCGGTTGAAAGGGTGGGCATATGCCATATAAGAAATTCTCAAATTTTGGAGTGGATCTGGATTAACAGGACAGATCCATGACATTTTTTTTCCACTTTAATAGAACCCTTAGGCCAGCCGTTTTGGTGGCGCACTTGTCTTGTTTGAATTTGGATTAGGATTTAATTGAATTAAAAGGGACTGATGGGCTTTGGTGGAAGTCTGAGCTTTACTGAGACAGTTCAAGTTACAGTTTCTGTCATCCAGAGAAGATGCTTCTCTTTCATCTAATATTTAATAAGAGTGAAAAGTGCCATAATTTGGTGAGATTTTCACTTCAAACTGTGATGTCGTGTAACTAAATGCCACCAGTGAAATTTATCAATCACAAGAAGTCTGTTTTGAAAGTTAAAGGACAGAATTGGGTCAGAGATGAGAGAATAAGAGAGAGCGTGCCTATGCTGTATATCAAATAATGACATGAGAGTGAGTTATGTGATATTTACAGAGCAACGGACAAAAGACAGAAGTCTGTGTTTCATAACACACTGACAAGTATTTAGACAGTGAGGAATGGAGAGATGGAGGGCAGAAGTAGTGGAGGGATGAGTTGCGGAAGGAAGGAATGTATGTAAGTCATCAGAGATGAGACTGACAGCTCGACTTGCATAACCAGAGAAGAAGAAGGAGGAAGGCCAGGGACCCTGACACCTGTCCAGTCCCAACATGGGTTCCCCAACAAAGTTTTTGAAAATCCATATTTTTCTGCAGATAGATTGTTTTTATCAAAACAACTGCAAATGGTAGACTTATTTTTTCTGTTATATGATTATGATATTTTGCCCATTATTTTAACAACTTTGACATATCAACTTAAAAAGTATTGAAGACTCAGCATTGTGTTCACATCTTGTTTCCAGTGCCCCGAAGTGACCATAAAATCCCTTATACCAGGTTAAAAGCAGTCTTCACAATGTTAGGGAATCAAATTTGTTTTTAATCATCTTTTCTTTTCATTAGCGTTTATTTTGTCTTCATTCTGGTTCTGTAAAGCATACCTTGTTTCTGTCTCTCAGGTCGTTTCCGTCAGATCGAGGTCTTGACTACAGTAGCTAACGAGTTCTTCCAGCTCTACAGTCAGGTTTCTGGTCAGCCTGTCCAACGTATCATCCACAGGGACCAAGGTAACCATGCAAACTATTTATCCAATAATTTTGTCTCCTTTGTTTTTCCATAAAATATATATAGAAAGTCATAGAAAATATTTTAATTCAGATCTTTTTTGTGTATCGTAATCTGTAGAAATTTGATGACAGTTTTTGTTTTTCGTAAAGGCCATTTTAGCTCAATCGCGTTTTATTGACCTTGTACACAAAATGTAGTTGCAGAATACATTTTGTCACAGTTTACAAAATAAGCACTGTGTTTTAATGCTAGTGTCTTTTATTCTAATCTGTTTGTCCACTGTCTCACTCAGGAGGAGAAGGAGGAGAAGAAGTGGGAAAAGAGCCGTCGCCTCTGAAGAGGAGCAGCTCTGCTTTGAACGTTGCCAAATTCCTCAAGAAAACCATCAGCAAACACAACCTGCTTGCGGCCGCCTCTGAGTTGCCTGAAGCACACACGCCTAACCAACACACACAGTTGAATGGACACGGCCCCTCTGATCACACAAACACTAACGGTCATGCACACACCAGTTCGGAACAGGACAGCTGTAGTATTGACCCCGACCACAGGGTGGAGACAGTCAACCAGAAACACAACCGCAAGAAAGACAGCTGTTCCCTTGCAACGGTTACCGAGGAAACCAGTGGGGATGGAGAGGCCGATGACAGGTACTGCTGGACAGACCAGTAATGGTAGCTAACGTTACCTAGCTAAAATTTTAACAAGTTTGCAGCAGTGGAAGAGTACAACAGTGGGAAAAATACCCCAAATGGAAGTCTGTGATTCAAAATTCAAATTCAAAGTACATCAGCAAAATGTACTTGGAAGTATTTCACCACTAGAAAATGGTCTTATCCTAAAACTGGGCTGTCATTGTTCATTTGTACATTCTGCACAAGTGTCCTTTGAAGTATACAAGTAAAGTTTCTCATTCAGTGTGTGCCTTACATATTATTATATATCAATATATTATGCTATATATTAATCTTTAGATTGTTAATAGTGATGCATCTATGTGTATGCAACATTTTGCTATTGTAGCAGGTTGAGTTTCCAACCCAAGGCCCAACACCTAACTAAAGGATCACAAGATAATTCTGAGGGGTCGTGATATGATTAATGTGGGAAGGAAGGCATAAAGTTCTCATATTTGAGCTCTTTTGAAAAAAAAAAACTTCCCTATAATTTCTTTTTCATGAAAAAAAGATCGATGATAAATCGATAACATCTCACCTCCTATCAGTCCTGAACAGAATGGCACCGCAACAGCAGCCAATGGAGAGCATCAAGCAGAGTCAGCTGACCTTCAGTCAACTAATCAGATAAAGTGTGAGGGAACTGAGGTGTTCAAAGAGGAGGAGGAGGAGGATAAAAACATGACCGTAACCCCAGAGAAAGCTCCTCCCAACCTGGTCCCTCTCCAGCTGGTCCAGCTTCGCAATGAAAATGCAGACTCTTTCGATATGGAGGAGGTAAATTGTTCCCTTGGATTCTCTTCTTCATACTTGTATTTACTCATATTTGGGGTCTTCCAACATAGGGTTCTCGAACCTTCTCCCATTCAATGGAAATGTCCTGTTTGTCTCTGATACCCTTTTTTTTAGTCATTTCTGATGATTTAAATCACCATCCACATTGATCAAACCATCTTCACCACCCCACTTGTGGTAGCTAAGAGAATGCATCTATATTAAAACCAGGAAGCTCACAAGCTTTCTTCAAGGGTATAGCTATTTAGCTCAAAACCGACAGTAGGTGATTTGTATGGTTTAAACAGCCTCATGTCAAACTTATACTTCACTTATCATCAAAGAAAAGAAACAACTCTGACTAGTTCAGTAGATTTTCTTTAAGATGGACAAGTGGCAAATGAAAAAAAAACCTTTAAACCCAAAGTACTTCCTGAGGAGTCTGCTGCTGTGAAACTACAATGTTTATCAACTGACGTGTTAGTGAAAGGTCTATTCTGGGTTTTATTGAGTGAAGGCACTGGCCCTCAGCAGCTTTGTTTTAAAATTCGAACCTGCTGTTTGTCGTTCAGATTCAGAGTAACGAAGATGAGGCTGTGCCACACAGAACTTCCAGAGCCACCGGTAAGTTCATCTTAACCTCCGATTTCAATTATAGACCCAGTGTTTGACTTAATTTCAACGTGCTATGTGGAGTTTTCTTGAAAACTCACCAAAATACATTGTATATGTCGTCAAATCCACGTTGGCTAGTAGTCTGCTTCTTTCCTGCTTATGTTGGTGCATTAATGGAGCGTTGTGAAACCACTGGCAGGAATGTCTATGATGAATGATGAATGTCTATGAAAGACAAGGTCTTATGTCGCTTGCCTCCAGAATTATGAACACAAACTACAAGGGCATTCAATTTTGCACATACCTCCATCAAGGCCCAACAGTCCCGTTTAATTCAATTAAACCCTAATCCAAATTCCAACAAGATATATGCACCATCAAAATGGCTGCCCACGTGGTTCCTGCAATGTTAAAGAAAGTGGAAAAGAAATGCACCCCTTTATCTGGATCTACTCCAGAATTCAATGGCTCCTTCTTTGGCACATGCCCCTTAATCTTCCATCAAGTTTCATGAAAATCCATTAAGATTATTTTGTGTAATCCTGCAACAAACAAGCAATCAGAAACCAGTAAAAACATAACCTCCTGGGCAGATGTAACATCACATAATGCATTCTTTACATGTATTCATGCTGCATCTTTTTCCGTTGTGTCTGAACGCACAGTAAAAAGGATACAGGGGACCCGATGCAGGGAGGTAGTCCATCCATATGTCCATACCTCATACCTAACAGTTTTGATAGGGGTTACGGTCTATCCACATCTCAAAAGCCAATGGACAGAATTCAGTGAAATTTTACACATGCTTTGCTTCCTGAATGGGTGCATCTCATAGTTGGTTTCTTCAATTCCTTGTTTTCACATTTTTAGGCACATTTGAACTTGATCATGCACATCAGCTCAAGTTGAGTTTTTCCACTAGCAGGGGAATCTATGTGGACACAAATGTTCTAGTTTGAGTTAGATATGGTATGTTTGGCATGTTTTTGTGAATTTGATTAAATGTGTCTGAAGTCACTCAGATCGGTGTCATAAACTGTTTAGACAGCAGAATCTCTATTTAGTATCTGTTGAGCATGTTTCTGTGGTGTTATGAATCAATCCTGTCCTATGAAAATGTTTATATGAGAATGTACTGTATATGTAGCATGTTTCTCTGTGTAATAGTTTCCTGTGTCCTACTTTAACCCATGATATCAGACTGTCCTGTCTCTTCAAGCCTATGCTTCATGCTCAGTATAAATGATCCTACGCTGCCACCAGCTGGGCAGACGGGATACTGCAATAATCGTATTATTTTGTTGTCCGTGTCTGTCTCAGATCTGTCTAGGACAGTCAGTCAGCAGTCAGACAGCAGTGGTTTTGCTGAGGAGCCCTCCGCCGACTCCAACAGCTACCTCAAGGTCTGTTTGTGCATTTTATTCAGTGTCTTTTCTTCCTTTATCTCTGTTCAGATCACCAGCTTGGACCTTAAACTTATTTGAACTGACTCATATGGTTCCAGGCAGAGCATTATTTCACTAGGAGGAGAAATGTCTCTGCAGATTAATGACACGTGAGCTGGAAATTGATTTGATTTTTGATTGTAATGAGACCTTTTAGCATAGTCTAGACATTTATCTTTTTGAGAAAAAAAACTTCAGAACCACTTTAGCTGCTTCAGATACTTTTCAGAGGAACATTTTAAATGAATATATGTGATAAGCTTCTCAAATAAAATGCATCATTTTAGATAGAATTAGTGGTTCCCAACCGTTTCTTCAGATGTGTAATTCAGGCCCTTCGCTATGATGTTGTGAGCAGGTCAGTGTGTGATTCCCCCCGCTAAACATCTCAGATGGTTTCATCCAAATAACTGTTTGATATGAAAGATGTAAAATTATCCAGTAATTCACAAAAATGGACCATGAGCACTTTTATCACTCTAATACTGTAAATACATTTAGCAGATAACACGTTATGAGGTTTGACTTAAAGGAACAGTTCACCCAAAAATGAAAATTCAATCATTATCTACTGGGCCCATGATGATGGAAAGTTGGGTGAAGTTTCTTAGTCCATAAAACATTAGTAGAGCTTTCCAGCAAAACAGCATTCTCCTAAACAACTAAAAAAGATGGAGACTTGTTCTAAAAAGTGAAAAGAAACAACTGTAAACAAATGTAAAACGACTCTATACGACACAATCCAAGTCTCCCTAAGCCCCAAGATTCCAAATCAATTTGTAAAAGTGTTTTTTACACTCTTTAAGCAGAAATCTTCACTGACGCCTCGAAGCTACTGTTAGTACGCCAGCACATGCCTGTACAAGTGCCTCCAGACAAGTCAAATAAAACCTCGTGATCTCTGCATGCCTCAGTGATTACCTGCTACGCAGAAGTTGTGTGACACACAACAGAGAGCACTCTGCTGAAGTTTCATCAGCAAGTGCTTCTGTCGGATCTACCATTATATTTTTGGCATCTAACGAGTACATGCTTTCAAGCTCTTGCACCTTCCACAGGTAGGACGTTTGCTGACGCTTGCATTTGAAAGGGTGTAACGACTTTACAATTGTATTTGGGATCTCAGAGCTGCGGGAGACTTGGATTATGCCGTACTAGTTGTATGGAGTCATTTTATGCTTGTTTTCAGTGGTTTTTTACTTTTAAAACAAGTCTCCATCTTGTTCAGTTGTTTCACATTTTTGTGCTGCGTACTCTACTTAATATAAGGATATAGGATCTGATTTCACCACTGGTAATTAATTGTTTATTAATTGTAATTAGGTGCAGGAGAGTATTGACAGCTGTGACAGCGAGACCACTGTGACATCACACCCTTCACAAGATGTTGCCACGCCCATTGCAGTTGACCAACCAGTGTTTGATCTGCCAGATAACACAGAGGAAGAGACAACGCTTGTTGCTGAGTCTCATGAGAGGAGTAGATCCCAAGAAGAAGACGAGCATGATCAGACCTCAGAACAGATACCACAGTACACAGCCCACCACCTCCTCTGGAGCAGACCAATGGGAATGCGGCAGGATGAGACCATAGACGAGGAGAGAGTTGATAGGGTGGACCAGACTGATGCTGAAACAGAACCAGAGATTACCCAGAGTATGTCTGCATCAAAACCAGAACCGCAGCCAGAGTTACAACACGCCCAGAATCAGTCTACTTTAGAACAGAATCCACAACACACTCAGAACCAGACTGAAAGCGCTGCAGAAACAGAACTACCAACTGAGGGAGCAGATTCTGAGGACTGGGACCAAGAACGCCATGCATTGTTAGATAATCCATCCTCTCCAGTTCACAGGGCTCTAAAACGAGCCAAACAGAACCAGCAGGGCCGGGCAGGGCAGTGGGCTGACCCTCAGTCCGATGGCACACCTCAAATCCCACAGAGAGGACAAGGGTTAAGACGAGGTGGTATTCCCTTGCAGAGGTCCTCCTCTCTGCCCTCCTCATTCCTCTCACCCTCTAGGGTCGTGTCCTCTGTCAAGATCCAGTTTGGACAAGGCCAGGTGTCTTGCACCCAGCCCAGGTACTCCTTCAAATACACCCAGGAGTCTGGAGAGGAGGAGGAGGAGGATGAGGAAGAACAAAGCAACTGTCTCTCTACTCTGATCATAAACCCTGCCTCCTCCTCTGGCTCTCTCAACCAACAAAGGGTTCCCACTGAAGCTTCCGTCCCACCTAAACCCATCCCACAATACCTGATGCAGTCAGCTTGTGCGTTGCGGCGCTCTAGCCCTCTTCCTGATTGGTTACCAGGAGGTCATGCCCACTTCGGGAGCACGCAGAGTGTTCCTGATCTCTGCTCCAGTATGCCACAGCCGAGCCATTTCCAGCGTAATAGTGACTACCAGAACCAGCAAAATTGGAATCCAGGGCAAATGATTTTCCCTTATCCTAATCCTGCTGTTCAGTACTTAAACCCAAGCCCCAATCCTAGTCCAACCCTTAACCCTAGCCCACACCCCTTCGCTCTATACCCACCTCTGCAGTACCCCTCCCCTTTCCCATCATATGCCAGTCTTCCTAACCTTCTTCACCACTACAATCCCTCCTTGATGCACCATTGTAGTCTAACCAGTCTCCAACAGCCTACAATTCCCACAATCCCCCAGCATGGCAGCTTCTCCAGTTTGCATCAGCCCTCAACGTTTGCCACTCCTCACAATGTCAGTCTGGGAAACCCTCGCCCGGGAACTCCAGTAATGCACCACCAGACCTTCAATCATCTATACAGTCATCAGTTGCCGTACCATGCCACTCCTCACAGCTCGCAGGTTGCCTCACCATACCTCGATTTCCATGGGTACAACATGAACCCAAACCTGGCTTTCCCCCACCTCGCCACCCAGTATCCACCGTTGGCTACAGAACACAGCCTCCACACAGGGCACATTCCTTCTACTCCAGGCTTCCTCTCAGGCCTGGATTCACCCTACGGCCCGGGTCACGGCATCAACCCGGGCCTCACTCCCCCTGCTCTGTCTAGCACTGAGATGCAGCTGAGGAAAGTTCTGCATGACATCAGAGGAACAGTTCAGAGTCTTGGCCAGGTTAGTTCTCTTCAGTCTCAGTTTCTTAAGCTCTTGTTACTTAAGCTCTTGTCACTTTAGCTGTAGTCTGTTGTGGTTGTAATTCTACTAGCTGTAAAAGAAAACTGTAATGTGTTTACAAGTATTTTTGTAGCGTTTTCCATCTCTCCATAGAAAAGTTTTTAAAAATATATGGTTTGTACACAGCTTGTGAACAAGCCAGCAGTTTTACCAGATTAGCTACTACTGTATTTGGAGATAAAAGTGAAAGTGAGGATATCCAAAATGTTGCTAATAATCTCTCAATTTAACCAGTACATCAGTCAGTCAGAGAGAAGTGAGCTTGTGATCGGTCGGTTTAATTTCCTGCACCAGCTGGACTTATTCCTGCACTTATTCATCACCTCATTGCACTTGAGCAAGGTCCTGAACCCCAGATAGTCCAGTGGTGCTGCTCTGTGGCCAGCAGCTCTAGACTGGTTGTACTGGACAGCTTCCAGGAGTGAATGTGTGCACAAGGTGTTTCTGTACAAGGGAAAAGGTTAATGTGTGTACAAGGTGTTCCTGTAAATTACAGTATTGCTCTCAGTTCACCCTCCCTGAATAAATAAAGGTTTTAAAAAAGCACCTTGTGGTAGTTTCCCCTGGTTTTCTGGAACAGGTCCGGACCAAAAAATCGGTCAGGCTAGCTGTTTCCCCCTTTTTTCAATGTTTAAGCTAAGTTACCTGACTTCAGGCAGTTTAGTGTGGTAAAAAGGGATAAACATTTGATCAAACTCTTTGCAAGAAAATAAATAATTGTCTTTCCTTAAATGTCAAACATTTTTTGCATGTTTGCATCAGAAAGTGTGGGTTGTAACTTACTGTTTACCTTTGATTTGTCTCTCAAATGAATTTGTCTAACCAGGGGCTTTATTTTAAAGTCTGTGTGGTTGTCTTACTGCTCAAACTTGTTCCTTAATTAGACTTATTGATAGATTAGTTTCTGCATTCAAAGATCTCCTCTATTACCTTGATGAATACAAAGTCATCCAAACGGATGTAACCAATCACCAGTGGTACAGAAAATAATACTTTTTTCACTAGAATTGTGTGATGGAGATCATAAACACCCAACAGTACCCTGTACTGTACGTGTGGCACTTTATTTCACCACCATTTGTAGTTGATTGAATGTTATATGTTGAGTGGCTCGGCTTTAACTCGGTTAGCTTTAACTAATGCTTTTTGGCAGCTTGTTGTGTTCATTTCCTGTCCTGACCACACTTTAATCTCCTTCTAGAACCAAGCCGACACTCCGGATGGGTTCAATGAGCACAAAGCAGCTCTGTCCATCCCCCAGGTACTGCCATGCCTAATCACTCCTTTAATCACTGCTTTAATTTCCATCTAATGCCTGTCTTCTTTTAGCACAATACAACACAGCGATACTTCCTGTTATTTTAAGCCTTATTTTAGCCTTATTCCTCTGTATTGCACACAGCTGTGCAGGGTAGGGTGTCCTGATTCCTTTGGGATCGAGACCTAGTGGTTATTTAGCCCTACAAACAGAGTATTTTGATATGTTTGTTCCAAATGTTAAAATCTTTTGGAATATCTTAGATGCAAACAAGCATGTATGAGTGAAAGGGGTGGGGGCGGACCTAAATCCCCGGCATGTATGTCGTTTACTCGACGTCAATGACAAACACAAAATCACAACCCTTTGACATTGTCTGTCTATCTACTCCATATCTCTCTCTCTCTCTCTCTCTCTCTCTCTCACACACACACACACACTCTATCTCTGTCTCACTATCTCTCTATATCTTTCTATTTTTAGTCTTTGACAGAGTTGCAGCAGAAAAGGCAAAATCTGAACTTGTTCCGTTGTCAGATGATGGATCTGGAGTCGTCAATCACTCGACAGCAGGCTCTCGTCTACAGACATCTGAGCCCTGCTGACAGGTGACCTATAAAAGAAAACAAATATTGTTATACACTAATTTGGACTTTGATGATGTGATACTATGATATAAAACAAACCTGACGTGTGTGTATGCAGATTGGAGGTGGAGCAGCTTCAGTCCCTAAGGTCATCGGTCAGAGAGGAGCTGCAGGAGCTGGAACAACAGCTGGAAGACAGACTGATGGAGCTGACGCATCAAACACAATACAGGGTATATGCATAAGCCACAGACTGCACACAACACGTACCCAACAGGGTATATACACACAATATGCTCACACAACACAGGGTATACATATATACATGTATATACCCACATCCAAAGTATATACACACAACACAGGCTACATGCACAGAACACATTGAATACACACAAAACATCACGAGGTATGCGCGCACACAAACACGATATATATGCACAAAACACACAAGACTGAGTATACACACAGAACCCAAGGTACTGTATATACCCAAAACACACAACACAAGGTATATACACACAGCACATACATTACAGGGTACAGTATATACACACAACATAGAGTATACCCACAAATACACATACAACACAGTACATACAATCACAAAACACACCACCAGATATACACACACGGGGTGTAAATACTCATAACACATAATGCAGATTATATAGACACAAAACATCATAGGGTATAGACAACATAAACACACATGCATATACCCTTAACTATACACATACAACACTGTAAATACAGTATTGTACACAAGACACCGTGTATACACTCACATAGCACAGAGGATATACACAGTAGATATATAATACAAGGCAATAGACACACATCACAGGGTATATTCACACTACATGTTATTTACATATGTAGTGTGAATATAAATACACACACACACAAAATAGTGTGTACATTGGGTCCAAACTCACAGGACATACAATGCACACCACCTACACTGCAGGATATATACATACATACAAGACAAACTCATACACCGTAGTGTATACACAACTTGCTTATGTGATATAAACACATTTGATATGTTATTTTGACCTAAATATATAAACCTGATCTGATGTTCCTCAGGGTCTCCATAGAGGCAGCAGTATTGACAGTCTGTCCACTGCCGCTGCATTGAGAGCCATGGAGCCGGTCAGTTACCAAATGCAAAGCACACACACACACACACACACACATTTGTCATGCTACCCTCATTGACATAAAGCATTCCCTAACCAATCCAAATTGGTCTGTTATACAGCACTAACAAAGTTCAATGCTGTCATAAAGTGTTGCATGTTCCCATCTGTCTATCCAGGTGTCAGACCTCCTCAGAGAACAGCTCTTCCTCCAATCAGAGATCACCTATGGCAGTCATTCCCTCTCCACCAACGCCTCCTCCCGATCCTCCAGTCCAGTCCAAGGAGAAGGAGGAGCTAGTGAGCAGAAGCAAGGCACGTACCGGGCATCAATTAACATCAACCCTGTACCCCCTCCCCGACCCAACACACACACTGAGGAAGAGGATGGACAAAGGGATAGAGTAGGAGGTGGAGGGGAAGTAGGAGGAGGAGAAATACCACAGGTGGAGGGAGCAGCAGGAGGAGTCGGAGTGGGGAACCTGCAGGATCTCATCAGACAGGTAACAGTCTGCCAGTACTTTTACTTTATAGTAAATTTACTTGTGCTTTACTGGTTACACATTGTCGAGTGTCTGTCTTAAGTACTCCCACACTTGATATGATCGTGGCCGAGGTTGTTGAGCTGCAACTTATCCATGCATGAATGGGCTGCAGCCGTCTTCAGCCATCAGAGATTTAATTGGCTGAGTAGCATTTACAAAGATGTTATTGGTTTGAGTTGACAAAAAATAGAATAGAAATGCTCCATCAAACTTTACAATTTTCAGTCATTTATCATTTAGAGGTCGTTTAAACCACATTCTACACCACACTTCTTCGGGACCTCAGCAATGAATCCTCCAAGTGTTAAGTAGATATCCAGTTTGAAGCTGGAGCCATGAGATGAGTATCTTAGCTTATCCAACTCTCAGCACTAAAGCAATGGAGCCTTTTTCTTGAAACTGGAGGTCCTGAATGAAAACATCAAGTTACTCTAAACTCTTGAGGAACTTTTTTGCCAGTTCTACCTCTGTTTTTTTCCAGATTCGAGAGAGTGTGACGCAGGAGGTCCGACGGGAGATCTACAACGAGCTGATGGCTACCGTGTCACCACAGCATTCGCCAATGCCCTCAGGGCAACACTCCCTGTAGTCATGGCAACAGCATAGCACCGCCCCTTTCACCTTCAGCCTTAATAATCACCGCCTGAGCAGCACCACTGTCTGTCTGTAACACTGTATAGATGAGTAACACTGTATGTCTATAACACTGATGATGAAATGAACACATCACAGCATGTGATAAACCCCGCCCACCTCACCTGTGGACCGCTCTGCTGCTGACAAGAATGCTTGTTAATGAGAGGTGGAGGGCGGAGCCTCAGGCAGGATGCAGAGCATGATGAGGACATTGGTTCTAGTGTTCTGGTGTGATGCATGCTGGGAATGCCAGCGTGCGCCAGCCTGTCCCTGTGAACAATAAGCGATGACGTGCTGTCTTTTCCTCACGTCCCGTTTCTTTTTCAGGTCTAAAACCACTATCACTGCCACTACTACTACTTGTACTACATCTAGTACTTAACCAGTTCGACCACTACTAGTGATCAGATCAGGACATTAGCAGAAGTCATGTACTGATGATGATAATAATTAATTATCAGTATCTTGTCATTTTAAACATGTTCATCACTTTCACAGAGTGGGAATGAAACTCATTTTAGGGCATTTCTGTGGAAAAAAATCAAAATTAATCAAAACAAATATTTCCTTTCACCTGTTATTGAGATCAAAGTTTTGAAATGTATTTCTGTGAGATTTCTGCCTACACCGCAATACAAAAGTGATTTAAATTTAGTTTGTGCTGCTCACTGCAGTGAAAGATTTCTAAAATCTTGGAAAACAGAAAATTTGTGTTTCTGACTAAACTACAGACCTTGTTTCAAACACCTGTCAGAGATGTTGATGTTGAGATGTTGCTGTGGTGCTTTCAGGCCTTGTTGGTCAGACATTATTTAAAACTGATCTTCTGTTGCCAAAAACTGGTCATGCCTTCTTTTATCAACACATTTTTGATGAACGGTGGCTGTTAGTGATATTCTCGTTAACAAATACATTGTCTGGTGTTTAACCCTTTGAATACTTTTTAATTTGAAACAGCAGCAATATGAATAATTTACAATATCAATCCATTGTATTGGGCTAGAAGCAGAAACTGACATCTCAAAACTTTGACAAATAAAGCTAAACTCTCTGCATGGAGAGATACCACTAGAGGGAATGTAATTTTGCTGAACTGAGCCTTTAACTTGCCATCAGTGTAACAGACAGAGGTCCAGTTTCCCTTTCTGACACTTTGATTGCCTTAATAATGTTTTCATCTATGCTCTCAAGCCTTTTATACATATTCCTCAATCTTCACTAAGAGTAAAGTATGCTGAGGGTCAAATTCAGTTTTTACAGGAAGTCGACCAATATTGGATTTTCTATAGCCCAGATAATAACGATATTTTGGAGCAGGAAAAAGCAGATAGATGCTTAAATGGCTGATATCACACCCCCCTCTGTGTTGTATCAAGTCTAAGTAATAACCTAAAAATCAACATCTGGATCACTAAACATTAAGATTAAAGCAATTCATGGATTAGAAATTAAATAAATCTGAAACTGATCAAACTAACTGTATAAACCTAAGTGGGAACCATTATTATTTTGTTAGCTATTCATTCCCACAAACTCTGTAATTCCTGTTGAGAAGTTGACTGATGGAGGCTGTGCTGCCACCAGCCACTGTCAGAGCTGAGTTCTGCAAAACCAATCGATGCTGATTAATCAACCCAACTGATTGATTGAACGATGTCCAGGTTTTACCCCATACTTAATAATTCCATTTCACCTTGATGTGAAAGGTTCAAAGGGAGCTTTGCTGTATACAACTAGGAGATTATGATCCTACAGCTGTCAAAATGCCATCATCATCATCATCATCATCATCATGTTTGTGTTCCCCTCGCCTCTCTCAGATCCTCGGGATAACGTTGTCCACGATGGTCACTAAACAACTTCATCCTGGATTAAAATAACCTCTCCATACAAACATATTTGGATTAGAAATTTTAGCTAATGTTTCTTGAAATTTTGAAGTGATGCCTTGTTCCATCAGTTTCATTCATACAGGTGAAACCAAAACATCCCGCATTAACAGATTTCATTGATTTAAACATGGGGCCGTTCCTTTAACACTCAGTCTTTGCTTTATGAGTGTCCTGGTTGTTACTGAGCAGGTGATGAGGTTAGTTTGTGATACATGTGAGATACTGTGAAGGTCAGATGTTAATCAGCAGCAGCTGGTTTCCGTAAGTTGTCATGGCGATAGTGATGATGGCATTGATGATGATGTGATGACGGATCAGTGGGAAGTGTAGCCCAAACCTTAGCATTGGTAGCCTGTTAGCTTCACACTGTCTGAGGACAAATCTCTGTGCAATAATGTAAACATAAATACTAATTACTACGACTATTGTTAATAATTCAATAACTTACTGCTAACATTCCAGGTGCGTTAAGCACCACTTTAGCACATTTTGTCAAATGAATCTGCTGCTTTCTGATTTTATTTCAAGAAACCCTGTCTTCCTCTTCACACATAATCCACAGAACTGATTGATCACTGAACAATTAATGATTACCAATCACTGAATGTCATCTTTATCATTGAATCCTGTGTGTTGATTCTGTGTGGTCCCTCACAGGCTTCTTGATACACCACCAGTTATTGAAGACTTAAACCCTGGGGGTAACTGAGGTGAAACAAGCATAGCTGAATGTGATTGGCTGAGAGACAAACATGCTCCTAAATGCCTATTTTTATTTTTTTAAATCCTCTTCACAGAACAGTGATTTTGAACATTTCCACACGGACTCGCGTAAGAATTGAAATTTTCTACTGAAAACTAAAATTGTACTGAAAAAAGTATTGTCTTTGTTTTATGTGGATATTTTTTTCTTGATCTTTCATTGTGATGAAGAGATTCTAGTCTCAAAAGTCCACTTATTAATGGTTCTGAGCTTCTGGCCAGTCTTGATTCAGCTATTTGACCTGGCTATGGTATCATCATGTGTTCTGAATGTGAACTTTCAGTCATGTGACTGCTCTAAATGATTACATGTTATTAATTGGACCTTTGATTCTTTTCACTGTTTATTGACTTTTTACAAACCTTTTTCATGTTCACTGATCACTGCTCTACTGGACACTCACTGTGAGCTCTGAGGCTCTATATGCTTTTTTTTTTTTTTACTGGTCAAGAAACCTTCACGCACTTCTAATTACACTTTATGTTGGTGTCTTAATTTCTATTGATGTCTATTAATGATAAGGTGTATTTTATGATAAGGTGTATTTTTTATTGATGTCAGCCGGATGCAGGGGAGGGATCACTATGTAGAGATGAAAATAATAAAGATGTATTTATTTTCCATACAGATGAGTGCTGCTTCACCTCTGATGCTGTGTGTGTAAGTGTGAATCTTGTGTGTAAGAGCTGTTTCAAGTCTTAGACATACACTCAAAGATTTAGAAAGTACCATCTTAAAATCACACTAGTATTTATAGAAGAATTTCTACTTTACCTGTGTACTTCAATTTTATGCTATATTATACTACTTTTCCACCATGCACAATTGGATCCAGATCTGCATCTTTGTTATGTTTTCCATTGTATGTATTTAGAGTGGGCAATATGTATTAGGTCAGAGTAAGGTAACAGAGGGGTAGAGACATGGCACTACCACCAATGTGTAGCTGAGATAATACAGATTCAGACTCTTTCAAATAAATTTCATGTATCTGTCAAAGGTAAGTTATATCTCTGATTCCAAGTTAGGTTTCCAGAGTTGGAGTTCTTAGTGCTTTCTTTTTACCTCCGCCAAAGGTTCTTTTTTTTTTTTGCTGATGTTTTTTTGATTGCAGGATTACACCAAAACTACCAGACAGATTTTCATAAAACGTGGCAGGATGGTCGGACATATGACGAGAAAGAATCCATCCAATCCAAATTTTGGAGTAGATCTGGAAATATCCAATCTTTGGACATTGCTAGACTTCTTGGACCGTTTTTGTCAATTACACATAAACTACTTGATGGATCACCATGAAACTGGGTAGAAGTGCCATGGAAGTTATAACAATTTGGAGCTATATCCTGAAAAACCACGCATCTAGTGAAATATTGTTTTTGTTTAACCATCAGTCTTATAATGAAGACAATGTGATTCCAGGTTCTAGGAGTAGATTTCATGGTCAAGGAGTCATTGTGAGGATCAAGTTATCAAGGGACTATTGCTTTTAGGTGCAATGACATGGGGAAACTGAGATGCCCTGGAAGAAGTGTACACTCTTATTTTCCTCTTTAAATTTATCTATTTATCTGTATTTTATCTTCTTTTAGCATCTGGATTTGACTGCAATTGCAGCTGTTTCAGTATTTCACTATTTCAAATGTTGGAACTGCAAAATGACGGAATAATTGTTTAGACATGGGGAAAGACGAAAACCTCTCTTTCTATACTAGTAGAATATCTCTGCTTTTATTGTGAAGGCCGGAAGCTATCCATGACCCGGAAGTGTTTCAGTTTATTGTAGGAAGTTTCTACAATAGTTCCGCCTCGGGAACGATACTGATAAATCAGACGAACGAGAAGTCGGAAACCAAAACGGTTTGAACGGTAAGATAATGTTAAAGACAAAGAAAATAAAGAACGTAGAAATAGTTTTTTTTAGATCTACAGATTTTAGCTGCAGGCTAGCAAATAAGTAGCAGCCTAAGCTAAGTAGCTGGAGCTAAATAGGATTAGCAGACAAGCTAACTTTAGCTCATCCAGACACATGGCGATAAAACTGAGACGTTTGTAGTAAATAATTTTACAATTACAGATGATATTGTTCTTAAAATAATGTTCCTTTAGTAATCTCAAATAATTAAATATAACGGGCTTGCTTGTATTTACAATAATGTACAAGCAACATACATAAGGTAACATTCATTGCGCTTGGTCAATGTAGTTTCTGAAATGACACTGAAATCATTCTGATTGATTCTTTGTATTGACTCATTTTAGATACTTTGTATTCACTCATTGGTGTATGAAAGTTGTGCATATATGTATGTATATACTGTATGTATTGTGTTATGTTTATCTAATTGTTCAGTTCCGTGTATCAGTTTCTGCACTGCTCTCTAGGCCAGGTCACTATTGGAAAAGAGATTTTTAATCTCAATGAGGATCTTTTACCTGGTAAATTAAGGATATAATAATTCACTGTTGCATACTTGTGTAGCTTAGATCAAGTGCAGTCAGATTCTCCTAGCAAGAAGACTGTCTTTCCCTAAGTCCTTTATGGGTTCTCCCTCACATATTTCCCAGACCTCATTACATTTTCCATAATGAGAATGTGGTTAGGAAAAACATGAGGGGACCTAAGACCTTTCAAAGTGAAGTGATGAGAGAACATATACATTTTGCAGAAATCATCAAGATCTGTCCTGCATATATACTCACTCGTGCAATAAATTAGTTATCCTTTGCAAACATGAAACTATATTTGTGGGCCATTTTTAAAAACACTTTTGGTATTTTCGTGGAATTAGACAACGCTAAGGAAAAATGGAAATATTGCTGATAAAGAGGGCTCTATCTTCACAACAGAATCTTTGTGCTTTTCTTAATGTAAGAATGTATCTGTGATGGCTGTTGCAACACCTCTTAGTAATAATCATGAATGTGATTTTTCAGGTATGGACTCTCCACCCAGAAGTCGAAGTCCTAGTCCTGGGCAGAGAGAATACAGTGGTGTGTAAAACCTGTTGCAGCAATTGTATCGATACCGGTAGCTGTAGTAGTTGTAGCTGTAGTTTTGATACTCATCACCTCTTTCTTTCCCTGCCTCTGTCTCTCTCTGACTTCAGGACCTTCAGAAAACAAGACTAGTCCAGCAGCAGAGAGGCCTCAGCAGGCCAGCTCGATTGAAAGAAGCCCCAAAGAGAGGCTGTCGGCTCATGCCAGTCCTGCAGGCAGGCCCCCCTCCAGGAGCCCTGTCTCCAGCAGCTCAGACAGCAGCAGCAGCAGCAGTGAGGATGAGGATGACCATCTTGCAGCAATGAAGAAGATTAGGAGCAGTGTGGCTCAGATTAAAGTAAGCAAGGACTAATCTGCATGTTTTATATGCACTGATTACTGTCGCCTATCACCACCTGGTTTATCCACATAAGCACACAGAGTTTGTCCAGTAGTGGAGGCATGTACTTGGACGAAAATTTTCTGCCTTTTTTATTTTCAGGACATGCACCTGACACATGTAAACTCTTTGTTTATTTGTCATCCAGAGATCAAGATCCAAGTCCAGATCCAAGGAGCAAGATAGATCCATATCCAGAGAGAGAGACAGGTCAAGATCCAGAGGCAGAGACAGGTCGGGGTCCAGAGGACGAGACAGGTCTGGGTCCAGAGGACGAGACAGGTCTGGGTCCAGAGGACGAGACAGGTCTGGGTCCAGAGGACGAGACAGGTCTGGGTCCAGAGGACGAGACAGGTCTGGGTCCAGAGGACGAGACAGATCTGGGTCCAGAGGACGAGACCGGTCTTCGTCCAGAGGACGAGATAGGGACAGGTCCAGGTCCAGAGGACGAAACAGGTCCAGGTCCAGAGATCGGGACCGCTACAACAGAGGACGCTATTCTCGGTAACAGACCGACTTACACAAAAACTAATACCTACACAGCTTTTGATTGGCTTGTAATAACTTTACCAAGTGATTTTTGTTATTAGTTTAAAATTAGGTGAACAGTATGTCGGAGAAATTGTGGAGCTGGATAATAAAACTGTTTTGTTTTTTGGTACATCTTTCATAAGCAACCCAAACCCAACATTCTTAACCAAATATTCACAAAGAACACAAAACTTTATTTCCACTGTGGTCCTGGCCTACAAATCATGATATCAGCAAAAACATCATCTGCTATATTACTGCTAAATATGTGACATATTGATTTAACAAAAATATCTCAAAATAATAATAATCGCCCATCTCTCCTCATTTTTTAAACTTAGCCTTGCAATTACATTACAAAATTATTTTATTCAGAAAAATTAGTTTAACGTAATTTTAAAACTATCAAAGTTATTTTTTTAAATTTCCACCTTCTCTGTTTTACCCAGGGATTACTATGACAGCCGTCGTGGCAACAGAGGTGGACATTTTGATCGGTGGACCAGTCGCAATGCAGAGTCAGATAACAGGAGGCGAGGACGTTCAGCCTCCCCCCCAACGGACAGGGAGCCAGCGGCAGCCAACGAGCCGCCAGTCAAGAAGAAGAAAGAGGAGATCGACCCGATCCTGACGAGGACTGGAGGAGCTTACATTCCTCCAGCCAAGCTACGGATGATGCAGCAACAAATCACAGACAAGAGCAGGTAAGAGTGATATTAATTATTCCTTGTATTGATGCAAGGATCTGACGCCAATCCTTTCAGTTTTGCTTCATTATCTACATATCTTGTATACTTCACCTTCCTGCTGCGATCAAGCATCCATCAGTTTCTACATAAGTTTGTTCAGTTCTTTTCTTTTTCAATTAATATATTAGAAAAGTTTCAGTGTGGAGAGATGCAGAGAGATAATCGATTAAAGTAAACATTTAATTACTTTATCATAAACCATTTTAAAAACCTTTATTTAATTTTTTTCTGGCATCTGAGATTTGAGTGTTGGCTTTGAGGAGCTAAAATAAAACCTAGATGACTAACTGAAAGCAGTGTGAGGATGAAAATGTGAATGTGGTAGTTAAAACTTGAATACTTCGAACGCTTGAATGCATCGCCCTGGCAGACAGTCTGTATATTTCATATAATCTCTGTGTTGTTACTGATGACCCGCCCCCTGTGCAGCCTGGCCTATCAGAGGATGAGCTGGGAGGCTCTGAAGAAGTCTATCAATGGTCTGATCAACAAAATCAACGTGTCCAACATCGTCCACATCATCCAGGAGTTGCTGCAGGAGAACGTCGTCAGGGGGAGGTGAACAATAACATTCACCAATAAACAGCTTCATTTAATGTTCAAATCTAAGAATTCATTAGCAGCATATTTGACGTTTCTTGGCAACTTCTTACTTCTTAAATCAAAAATCTGACTTGAACTTCCATCTTGTCTGTCTGTCAGGGGTCTGCTGGCTCGCTCGGTGCTGCAGGCTCAGGCAGCGTCACCAATCTTTACGCATGTTTATGCTGCCCTTGTCGCCATCATCAACTCCAAGTTCCCTCAGATTGGAGAGCTCATCCTCAAGCGCCTCATCCTTACATTCAGGAAGAGCTACCGCCGCAACCTCAAGGTACCTTGTCTGTGTGTCTGTAGCTGTTGTTTAGTGCATCAACAGAAAATGGCATTGCAGACAGCGTGATTAAAAGATGTGATGGGAGTGGGTCAAAAATAGAGTCATGCAAGAATCTTCTTTTCTAAAATCCTGAACCAGTTTACAAAGACCTAAATTAGACTTTTGGAAAATTTCTTATTTACATTTTGAGAAAAATTAGAAGGCGAAACTCAACCACAAGAACATGGTACAGTACCCAAAGTTAACCTTTAATTCATTTGCAAAAACTGTTTGGGCACTTTATGGATACAAAAACGTAATGATTAGCTTTCTAAGACAAGGATGAGGTAATCTGTAATCTAATTATTCATCACCTGTAGAATACCAGTTACCAGGCCAGAGCATTAGCAACTCCACGACTAGAGAAAACAATCCAAGAAGAGATTTAAATTGTCTGTAAAAAGTCTTTCTTGTTATTGACAAAAATTTCACTATTATTATTGACAGTATTGGCTTTATTAGCAATTAGTGTTAGTGATGTTAAAACCAGTTTGTGTTCTGTTTTCCAGCAACAGTGCCTGACTGCATCAAAGTTTGTGGCACATCTAATCAACCAGAACGTGGTAGGTCCTGCTGTCTTACTTTAATAATGACGCAGGGTTTGAGTGTTGATGTTCATCTTTAATTAAGTGTGTTTATGTCTCTCTCTCTCTCTCTCTCTCTCTCTCTCTCTCTCTCTCTCTCTCTCTCTCTCTCTCTCTCTCTCTCTCTCTCTCTCGCTCTCTCTCTCTGTCTGTCTGCTCTGATGTCCCTTGTCTTCAGGCCCATGAGGTTTTGTGTCTGGAGATGCTCACTCTGCTGTTGGAGCGTCCGACTGATGACAGCGTGGAGGTCTCGATCTCCTTCCTGAAAGAGTGTGGACTTAAACTGACCGAGGTGTCCCCCAGAGGAATCAATGGTATGCTGTGGACATGACTGTTGATGATAGGAGAATTGGCCTTTTACAAATTGAAAATGTAAAAACAAAAAACCCATAAACCATAAGTCCCAGTTATCAACATCATTCATCATCTGCATACAAGTTGTGCCCGTCTCTCTTTTCAGCCATATTTGAGCGCCTCAGGAATGTCCTCCATGAGTCGGCCATTGACAAGAGGGTCCAGTACATGATCGAGGTGATGTTTGCCATCAGGAAGGACGGTTTTAAAGATCATCCAGTGATCCCAGATGGCCTGGACCTGGTGGACGAGGAAGACCAGTTCACCCACATGCTGCCTCTGGAGGACGAGTACAACGTAGAGGATGTCCTCAGTAAGTCCCTGATTGGGAGGGGGGCCTCTACCTGGCCTTATAATACTCAGAGACGAGTGTATATATGTAGCCCTAATATCTGTGTGTGTGTGTTCACTCAGATGTGTTTAAGATGGACCCAGACTTCCTGGAGAACGAGGAGAAATACAAAACCATTAAAAGAGGTGAGACTAAGCACAAACATCGCAGACTTTCTGTCAAATCAGCTGCTACTTCCTTCACAGTTTAACCAATGAGCTGTCATCTCATGACAGATATCCTGGACGAGGGCAGCAGCGATTCAGGAGAGGAGGGAGACGCCAGTGATGAAGATGAAGAGGATGAAGATGAGAACGAAGAGGAGGGAGATGGTGAGACGGATCAAGTCTGAGAAAACTTTGATGATGTCATCTGGCTTATCTCCTCTAACATCTCATTGTGGCTGCTCATGCTTTACTCTCCCCCCACAGTATTATTGAATAATAGCCGCTAACAAAGCTGAATTTTTCCTTAAAATTCTGTTGTAATTCAAGTCATTATGAAGCAGTAAAATTGGGGAATTTTGGGTCTTTCACCAACTCCTACAACTGAAAGCAAACATGAGTAAACAGTAAATAAAGCAGATAGCTTAAAGTACAAACAGGGACACAGGAGAGAAACTTAACCTCACCCCAGGCTCACTATTGCTTCCCCTCAGAGATGTGCCAGCTCAGATGCAGCTTGGCTCAGCCTGGCACAACTCAGTACAGTTGAACTAATAATGGATGTGGACCGAGATCAGATTGTCACTTTATCCCAAAAACATGTAGAACCTGATTGTTGCTTAAAAAAAAGGGAAAAAAAGCTGATATTTAATCCCCTTTCCACACATCTTTTTTAGTACCCAAAAACACATTTCAGGCACAAACCATTTTCTTACTTTAAGCCCTGATGTTCAGCCATATAATTTGTCTCATATTAATTATTGTATTAATCTGGCATTGACCTGATCACAGCCTATCAATTAATCCACACAGCATCCTCAGTGGCCTAAAAGATGACCTCTATCTGTCTGTGTCTCTCTCTCAGGTGAGAAGGTCACCATCTTTGATGAGACAGAAGTCAACCTGGTTGCTTTCAGAAGAACCATCTATCTCGCTATACAGTCCAGGTACACATACTCATCCTTGAAAATACACACTCACTGTCTGTGATTCAGTTGTCTCAGGGTGTTGCGAGTCATTTACAGATGGACTGATATACATTTATTTATTGATTGATTGCTTCATTCATTCTGTAGTTTGGACTTTGAGGAGTGCGCTCATAAACTGATCAAGATGGACTTTCCTGAGAGTCAGACGGTGAGTCCACACACACAAAAACACAAACCTATGAACACTTGGCTGATGTAAAATGGCTCCAGTGACACAAACACACACATTAATGAGGACGAATGTGAAAACTTCTATCTGAAAATACCAATGTCTGAAGTCTGGATAAATAAAACAAACTATGACAACATCTGCTTATAAAACTCAGAAGTGAAACAATTAGTCTGTTTAATGATAAACAATTCTGACAATCGATTTTAAAGTAATTTATGAAGCAGAAATACCACCTTCTGAAATGTGAGCATTCATCATACACTCTGACCAGAAGGTGGCAGTGATTAACCACTTTACTAGTTTAACTAAATGATGAAGAAGAGGGTCATGAGGCTGGGATGTGTAACAGTAGTAGATGACCTCATCATACATTGTATTGTGACAAAAAAAAAAGGATTATTAGATTTTAATCCTGTCATATTTA
Organism: Chaunax sp. Z400; assembly: GCA_037577475.1. Lineage (NCBI taxonomy): Eukaryota > Metazoa > Chordata > Actinopteri > Lophiiformes > Chaunacidae > Chaunax > Chaunax sp. Z400. The sequence goes on from CM075196.1 coordinate 8,030,649, forward strand.
CCTATAATGTCCTGTATGAGTGACTAAACACATGTCCTCATTACTGCTGGTGATGGACGTAGTGATTTTAGAGAAGTGTCGGTTGAAAATCGACAGACCTTTAAGTCACAATAATTTCGATGATAACATTCTTTAAGTCATTCATCAAAGAAAAAGCTAAATATTTATTGATTACATCTTCTTACTTGTTATATATATAAAACTAACAGAAACTGACAGAAAACCAACTAGTGAAGAAACAATACTTTGGTGGAGGTGTGTTGGGGGATGTCCTATCTGTGGCACCATGACTTCACCACCTGCTCATGTCCAATTAGAGTGAGTTTTGAGACTTTTAGTGAAGCGTAAACGTAGCTCAGTCTGAAGCCACGGCGAATGTGAGAGGAAACACCTGCTGTGAACGGTGGAGTGAAACCAACTCCTCCTGTGTGTGAGAGGTCAGAGCTGATGACCTTGTCAGCCAGGCTTTCATCAGCATCAGGACTGGATCACTCTACACAACAGCTGGAAAACACACACACACACACAAGGACGCATGTGCTCGGACACATTCTTCTCACAGCCGCCGTCTCACACACATATTTCTCTGCCACACAGCCTGAGGTGTTAGTCGAAGGAAAAACAAGCAGTTAAATTAAATCTCCAAGCTTTCCCATCAAAATCTAGAAGCCTGAAAGAATCTCATGTTAAGTAATCAGACCAATAAGATAACCTGATGTCTTCTGCATGTGGAAAACAACACGCACACAATAAATAAAAAGTGCCTTTTTAAACTACATCAGAAGTCCTTTAAGAGATGAAAGTTAGTTAAAAAAAATGATCAAACCAGTCAAACATATTTGTCTGTCCTCCTGTAGAATCACAGCTGTTCTTCACACATCACACTCAAATTTCGTCACATCTTGAGCCCACATTTCCCCCCTGACCGATCCTCACCTCAGCACCGCTCCTGATGTAACCCGACACGGGTTCAAATTCACTTAATCATTTCATTAACCCCCACTGAGCTTTTCACAGAGCGTTCAATCAGATAACAGCTGATCATGATGTGAACTTTAAATGTGGGATTCTAGTGCGTGTATTTCCCGTGTTTATAAGGTGTGGTATATTGTATGTTTGTGCCAACAGAAAGAGCTGTGTAACATGATCCTGGACTGCTGCGCTCAACAGAGAACCTATGAGAAGTTCTTTGGTCTGTTGGCCGGGGTGAGACGCACGCGCACACACACACACACACACACACACACACACACACACCTCTTTTGGCCTTACTTGAGAGCACATTTAATTGAATTAAGGAGGCCTGAGTCAGTTCACTCAAAATGACAACACTAGGGTTGCTACAGTGATTTTCACAGTATGATAACCATCTCAAAAAATACCACGGTATCACAGTATATGGTATTTCACTATTAGTAGTAGTAGTAGTAGTTGTCATCGTATTTACTCTGAACCATAATGGAATGAAAACAGTTTTTTGTTTGGTGAAGAAACACTTAATTATAGTGGAATCATCAAACTGTTTTTAGTGGGAGTATGATGATACATGTAACTACAGACAAGACCAATGGAAAGCATTTGGTAATGCTTTCAATGTGTGTGTATGTGTGTGTTGTTTGTGTGTGTGTCTGTTCAGAGGTTCTGTCTGCTGAAGAAGGAGTACATGGAGAGTTTTGAGGGGATTTTTTCAGAGCAATATGAAACAATTCACCGACTGGAGACCAACAAACTGAGGAATGTGGCGCGACTGTTTGCTCACCTACTCTACACAGACTCGGTGCCCTGGAGTGTAAGAACAAACCACACACACACACACACACACACAGGCGCACAAAGCCATTAAATCCACTATAATACATACAAAGCTGATGGTTCTCTCTCTCTCTGCTGATAATATCTGTAGGTGTTGGAGTGTGTCAGGATGAGTGAGGAGACCACAACATCGTCCAGCAGGATCTTTGTGAAGATCCTTTTCCAGGAGCTCTGTGCCTACATGGGCCTCCCCAAACTCAACCAGAGGCTCAAAGACATGTATGAACACACAAAAACACACTCACTCTGAAAGAGGTGTCTGCAAAGATAGATGAATATTACTCGCTGTAGTGGACTATAATGTGACCACTACGGTTTAATAAAGACAGCAGTAAAAAGAATCATGGGTGTAAAATGATCCCGAACAACAACAACACGACTGATGATTGACGATAAATGAAAGAAAGTTTGAAAATCCATAAGAATAATGTGTTAGAGGCTGCTGGTTTCAGCTTTTATTAGGCTGTCAGTCTGCTTCAGAGTTTATGTTACAAGAAATTGTATCCTGGGATGTTTTGAGATGAGATAAGATGTACTTTTATTGATCGCCTGTGGGGGAAATTCAGTTCAATATCCTGGACGATTGGGAGAAACTCCAACCAAACATTTATCTTTCATTATTGAGCTCAAAAACGGCTCACGGAGACTGCTGGTGATGTGCATCACCGACCGAGTATGTCGGTGTTTTACAACCGGGGAATCAGACTTAACAATCAGCAACCTTTCTCCAGATTCACTCCACCTGTAATACAATTAAAATATGCTATACCATGTTTTCACCTCACGCAAGTTCGACCATAGGATCTGTTGTGTTGATTCACCGCAGACTGCCAGAATAGCCAGTGTAGCCTCTGACTACACTGAGCACCAGATACTTTTCTGTCTCTTCTCCTCACCTTTCTGTATGTTTATGAAGTAAAACTCTGCCCCCAGCTGTGTTGTGTTGCTGTGAACATGTTCAAAACAGTTTGATATTAAGTCAAATACCAGACTGGACTGGTTTACAATGTTTACCACTTGACTCAGCTGTTGTTCCCATTGAGCCCATAGACGGGAGTGGGGGGGCACCACAATCCAAAGGGACAACTGTGACTCAAAGATTATTTATTTCTCACAAACATTCAACTTTTCTTCTCCTAAACTTTACTTTGGCACTAGTTATGTTTCAAATGCATATTGGAACCTAGTGATTGAATGAGTTTTCCACAACATGTTGTTACAAATGTTTCACAATAAAAGCCTTGTTGGTTTTATGTCCACTGAAATGCCAGAGGACTTTTAATTTGAAACTAACAGGAACTTTTGATTGGTAATAACAGTGTTTTGCAGTGATTACAACACAACAACAGTAAGCAGATCAAAACGAGGCCTCATACTAAGTTATTCCAACATGTCCTATAATTCTTAGCTAATTAAATATCCCAGGTCTCCTGCTAACTTATACAGTACCAGTCAAAACTTTGTTAAATTAGTATTTAACTTTGTGTGTGTGTGTGTGTTTCAGGACTCTGCAGCCGTTCTTTGAGGGTCTTTTTCCTCGTGACAATCCCAGAAACACTCGCTTCGCCATCAACTTCTTCACCTCTATTGGACTGGGAGGTCTAACGTAAGGGACACATACAAACAGATGTACACACAGATACTGACTGTACACGATGTGGCCCAAAAAGAATCTGTGGACACTTCCAGTCATATGTGTTTGTTGAACGTCTCACTCCAAAACCATGGAGCAGGTTTTAATAATCTTGTTTGGTCACCTCAAAGGAATTCATGAAGTTTACTAAAAGTGTTGTTGTTGTATCTTGCCTGCAGAAGACTAATGTTTTTTCTAAATGTGGCCTACTTGGAGACAGTATACATTTATAATTGTGCTGCGGGAGGCAGTTCACTCCTTTGGAATTTTATTCAGCACCATCAGGCCTGTACTAAACACTGTTACTGCTACTTACAGTAGTTAGGAAGCTCTTATAAGTGTCGATTAGACCCAAAACTAAAAATTAACCCAGGTTTTGTTGATTTGATTATGATATATATTACTGTTAGACAGAAATGTGATGTCATAAATCACTCATGACCTTAATATTGCTATATCCTGCTTTCATACTAGTGCGATTGTTAAATGGATATTGCACTGCATCTTAAAATTTATGACTTTAACATGGTGAACCCTACAGAATTCTAAAATTGTGCATCGGATAGAATCTAGCTAAAGTTTTATGATGAATTTCTTTAATATTGTAACAAAAAAGTAAAACTGCGTTCATGAAAGTTTGGAGCTTCCAGAAATGGTTTCAACTAAGAAGACCATCTTCATCTCTCTCTCTCTCTTTTGCTCTTTCTCTCTCCCTTTTGCTCTCTCTCTCTCTCCCTTTTGCTCTCTCTCTCTCTCTCTCTCTCTCTCCCTTTTGCTCTCTCTCTCTCTCTCGTGCTCTCTTTCTCCCTCCCTTTTGCTCTCTCTCTCTCTCTCTCTCCCTTTTGCTCTCTCCTCTCTCTTTTGATCTCTCTCTCTTGCTCTCTTTGCTCTATCTCTCTCTCTCTCTCTCCTTTTTGCTCTCTCTCTCCCTCTCTCCCTTTTGCTCTCTCAGGGACGAGTTGAGGGAACATCTGAAGAACGCTCCCAAGATAATCATGACTCAGACCCAGGAGGTAGAATCGTCAGACTCCTCCTCCTCCTCCTCTTCATCCTCCTCCTCCTCATCTGACTCCTCCTCCTCAGACTCCTCCAGCGAATCAGATTCAGACTCCTCAGACTCCTCCTCCAGCAGCAGCAGCTCAGGTATGTCCAGATTTAATTATTTTAAGTCCAACTGAAGTGAAATTGCTTATTTGTTTTTCTGTTACATCGTACATAATTGTTCTGTAAATCATTGTCATCCTTTGAGAAAAAAAAATCAGAAATCGAAGAGGGAGATTTGTATTTTATGCTAGTGTGGTCCTTATTCGCTTGACAGCAGGAGCATTTCTAATATTTGCCCACAACCTTGTCCTCTCAAAAATAAACAACTGTTTACAATGCATTTAAAAGACATGTTGACATTATTGACTGTGAAAGGGATGACTATTAGGTCTTTAAATATGTTCTGCCTCAGGCATTCTGGGTTTTGAAGTCCTGAGCACTTTATTTTCTGAGACATTTCAGGCATCAGGACCTGAAGTTTGCTGCCTCTCAAAAAGGAAAGGGATGTTTGAATGAGTGACTGATGGATTAATAGGTGGGTGATTACTTTTCCTCTTGTCCTCCAGACTCGGACACCAAACACAGGAAGAAGAAGAAAAGGAAAGGACAAAGTGAGGAGAAGAAAAAGAAAGAGAAGGACAAGAAGAAGGACAAACTCTCGGATAAAAAGCGAGCCAGACGCAAGAACGAGGACGAGGACAGCGATGACGAGATTCAGGCAAAGAAGCACAGGAAAGGCCGAGCACGTGAGGTGGAGGAGCGTGAGCGTGCACGTGAGGTAGAGGACCGCGAGCGTGCACATGAGGCAGAGGACCGCGAGCGTGCGCGTGAGGTAGAGGGCCGCGAGCGTGCGCGTGAGGTAGAGGGCCGCGAGCGTGCACGTGAGGTAGATGACCGTGCGCGTGAGGTAGAGGGCCGCGAGCGTGCACGTGAGGTAGATGACCGCGAGCGTGCGCGTGAGGTAGAGGACCGCGAGCGTGCACGTGAGGGTGCACGAAGGAGCAGACGGGAAGATAGATCAGAGGAAAAGGAGCAGCAGGAGGAGAGGAGACGGAAAATGGACATTCAAGGCAGACAGCGAGACGGAGAGAGGGAGAGAGATAGAGACAGGGGGAGGGAAAGGGAGAGAGAGACAGAAGAGAAGAGGGAGAAGGAGAGGGAGCGAGAGAGGAATAAAGAGAACAGAGACAGGAACAGAGAGGAGAAGAGGAGGAGATAAAACTCTTCATCCCCACGCAGCAGTAATGGACTGATGATTGACAGAGAAGTGAAATCTTCATCTTCTCCTTCTGTCATCCCTCTCATCTTCATCATCTCACTCTCCGCTGTTTTGGATTTGGGCCCTGCCTCCTTCCCTCCATCTGTCTGTTTTTTTCTATTATTGATCTTTGTTGTCGATGAAATGTACAAAAAAAACATTAAAGTTGTTTCAGTTTTTAAAATAAGTTTCTGTTTCATTGAAAGGAATCTTTTATCCTTTTGGGAAAAAATGTACTTTTCCTTACTGAGAGTTTAAAGTCACACTATATATATAAACACACACATTATTGCTCTGATTGAAAATATAGACAATGGATAACAGTAACAATGTCAAATCACCATGTCGCACGTTCCCTGTATTGACTGCACAGTTCCTGGTAGTTATCACAGTGTGAGGAGAAGGTCACAATAGGGTTGTTTTATTTTGTGTGTTGATTGAGAGTCCGAATGACTCTGGGAAAGAACCTGTTCATGAGTCTGGTGGTCTGAGTTTTTAATGACCTGTAGCTCCTCCTGTGAGGACAGGTTCAAACAGGTAGTGACCGGGTTGAGAACAGTCTTATGCAATGTTATGTGCTGTGGAGAGGCAGCGGTCCTTTGCAATGTGTAGGGGTGGTGGGAGAAGGCAGCCGATGATTGTTCGTGCTGTTTGATTGTCTCGTCTGCTGCTGAGCAGACAGCATGCCAGGCTGTGATGCAGTATGTAAAGATGCTCTATAGTGGAACGGTAAAGGGCCATAAAAAAGTTGAAATAATTCAATGAAGTATGAATAAAACATGCTAATTAATCTCTCATAAACTCCATATTAGCTTTAGCTACTCTCATTAACACAGTGTGAAGCCTCTTAGGCACAGTACATGTTTCATCAGACTGAAACATGAAAGCAACTGGCTCCAGTTTGGACTGTCCCATACGTTGTCTTTACATTTGAGTCCTAGAGCGAAGCATCGCCTTCAGAGAGTTACGACAATATTGGTGCCGCTCTCATGTCTGTGCAGTAAATATGAAGTTACAGACTGGAAATGGAGGGAAAGACTTGGCCTAATTCTGTAGAAAATCAATAAATACGATAAAAAATATGCCTTCAGGCCCCTTTAAAGCTTCCTACTGTGTCCAGACCTTTGACTGTACTGTATGTGTGAAAGCCAAAATGTAAGAACGACAGCTTGTGGTTTTATGAGGGGTTGTGTGCCAGACTATTTCTTGGCCCAGCACAATGACAGGAGTGGATGAAAAAGTTCTTACCAAACTTGAATCAGCTGGTTATGAACTCCGTTTGTGCCCATTTTTTATATATGTGTGTGTTTTTACTGGTGTCTCCCAGCTTTCTCTCTCTCTCTCTCTCTCTCTCTCTCTCTCTCTCTCTCTCTCTCTCTCTCTCTCTCTCTCACTCACACATACACACTTTGTTGTATCCTTGCACAACCTTGATGTGATGTTCAAGGTGAGAGGCGCCGATGCCTGTGTGTATGTGTAAGTGGGTCGTTGTAGTGCTGATTGTGATTGGCTGGGTATCCCGAGGACTAGAAGAACGGGATTGGCTTGCTGCTGCAGCATATAGAGGAACAGACCCACTGGGATCTGGGAGCTGCTAGGAATCCTGGGAAACTAAAGCAAAGCTCTCTGTGAAGAGGGAGAGAGGGGGATGGAGGGTAGAAATGCAGGAGTGAATGAGTTAAAAGTGGAAAAGGGAGCACAGGGAGAGAAGTAAGAGGGCTGTGGAGGATTATTAGAAGATGGACTAGATAAACAACATCTTTAATCTGTCTTCTGATTGTGTATTTCAGTGTAAATAGATTCAATTAAGAGACACAACAAGCCGGAGATGCTTGCAGGTTGTTTTTTTGCAAGTCTAAGTCTCTTTATACTGTTCAGACCTGAGATCACAAGGAAGCTCTGATGTGAACGGAGCCAAGACACATTGAGGACACTTTAATTCAGGTCCAACTATAGACTGGCTTTGGAGGTGGTCTCGGCCGCATGTGGCCACATTCTGTCATCAGTGTGAATGCTAATGTGTCTGCCAGGGCAAACGGCAGATATTTTGTGTTCCAGCTGAGACTCTCTTGAAAATTGTGCAATTGTGAGAGTCGTTGAGGCGGGGGAAACATAATAAAATTAGCAAAACGGCAAATTCATAATCATTTTGTGAATACTTCTTGTCACAGGTGGGGAAAGTCTCCTCTCTTAAAAACATCTCTCATTGTTGTGAGTCATTGAGTTGTTAGAAACAGCAAAACCTTTGTGAAACTTTGTGTCTATGATTAATTCTTAATGATTTTTTCTCCCTGATTTTTGTGCCTTTACCTAATGGTGGGTTAGTTTAACAAGGGCATCAGGGATTATCATTTGGTATCAGTTGGATAAAGACATCGTAATTATTTCTCTAAAAAAAAAAAAAACTATCAGATTGAAGACCACTCACAAAAATCAGTCAGCGCGTGACCAAATGTTGTATGTTGATAATTATCACATAACCTGCCCTACATAAAAATGTACAATCAATTTTAAACCAGTGAAAAGATTTTCTCAGATTTGGCAACAAAAAAAAAAAATGAGTGGTGACTTTTTAAATCCCTTGAGTGAAGAATATCACCAGGATGATCCTGGTGGAAAATAGAACATGTTGAGCTTCAGAGGGAGACAGAGGGACAGAAAAGTCTCAGAGCAGTAGTGTGGAATGTCTCAGCTCTCTGACATCATGTCACTGGTCTGCCTGAACTCTGGTAATGAGGAGTCTGTGAGTTAAGTGACTATATGCTCCCTGAGGTGATCAGCAGGGGTTTCATTTCTTCACTTTTAAGGTATCAGTATAATTTAATCACTAAAATCTTTCTAAGCAGAATCTTTGTTCTGTCCACCTATTTAAAAAGGAAAGAATGATTTGCAGACTTTTTGCCCCGGGTTTTGCTACTCAGGCAACATCCAGGCTCATGATTAGTGGAGGATATACCTGCAGCCGGAGAGGAAGACTGGCACACACTGTAGACGTGTATGAGTATAGTTAGCAGTCTCCTGAAACAATGATATCATGTCATGCCAACGTCAGTCAATGATAAGACAGTTAAAGACAGAAGCAAACACAGTATGAAGCATCAGGTGAGGAAGCTATAAATGGTGGTGGTGTATTAATAATTCTGGAATTTAAATGTGTTTCTTATTAGACTAAAATTAATTTAGTAGTTTTATAACCTTATAACTAATTCCTTCATATGTAATTTTCTACTTAGATATAAACATATAAACAAAAGAAAACAACTTATTTACAGTATTTTTTTAAGGACCCATGATTTATTTCCATTCCCATGACAGTCATGTGAGTGTTGTATTAAAACACTATCCCTAAACCTTTCCGTGAAGCATCAGAGCTGTGAGTATGTCTGCTTACAGTTAAATATACCTTGTGCTCAGATATCAAAACGCCCGGTAAACGGAGCCACGTGTCATGAATCCACCGCCACATATAGAAGGTTGTTAAAACTGGAATGTGAGATTTTAGTGGGGCACAACACATGAATATTGTGAACCATCAACACCTCTGGTCTGAACTCTGTAATGTGAACGCAACATTAGTGTCAGTCAGATCTGATTGCACCAAACCCACACAGGCCTGATGAAGCAGATGAGCTGACTTTCATAAAATATAATATATAAAGCAAAATGATTCAACCCCCGTTGTATATTAGGTTTGTTAGCAAAAATCTTTTCACAATTGTGTGTTTTGTATCTTGCAGTTTTTAATAACCAAATCATACAAGAAGAGGTTACATAGCTCAATGCAACAGATTTATTTCAGACGTTTTTTTTCCACATTCAACACAAAATGCTTCTTTTAATGACTACTGCAGTCTCAAAAATTATTCAACCCTCTAGCATCCCATAAAATAGCACAAATTTGCAAATCAGTGCACTGTGCTAACCTTCATAGACTTAGTTTAGCAGTACAGTCCCACATTTTTTTCTGTTAAGGTCTAGATTTGCATAAGGGTTTCATGCCTTAACTCCAAGACGTTCACCACTGCTGACCCAAAAGCACAAGTCAATACCAGTACGTTCAAAATAAGACATAGACTTTTTGGGATGCTGTTCTGTGGAGCCACGAAACAAAGCTGTAACTTTTCAGACCTATGGATCAGCGGTATGTCTGGAGGAGGAAGAATGAAGCATTATGCTGAAAAGAACGCCCCACCTAAAGTGAAGCGTGGCGGAGGATTGGTAATGCTATGAGGCTGCTTTGCTTCCTGGAAACCTGCAGCGTATAGAGGGTAAGATGGATTCCATCAAGTACCAGGAAATCCTAGAAGACATTGGACATTCCAACTAGACAATGATCCCAAACAGACCTAAAAGTCCATTAAGGCATTCTAGTGTGACCGCCACAGTCGCCTGACTTGAATCCCATAGAAAATCTCTGGTGGGATTTGAAGGTGTTTGCAGCAGGTAAACCCAGGAATATCCCAGAACTGGAAGCCTTTGTCAATGAGGAATGGGCTAAGATTCCTCAGGAATGCCGCCAGAAGCTGGTGTCTGGATACACATTTCATTTGCTGCAGGTCATAGCAGCAGAAGGGTCTCTACAAAGAACCAGAGATGCTTGTCATGAGTTTGAATCATTTTGTGATTGCAGTAATTAGTAAAAGTAGCATTTTCTGTTACATTTGGGAAGAAGGCTTGTGTGGTTTGCTGATTGCCAATAAACCTAATATACAATGGTGGTTGAATAATTTTGCTTCCATCTGTTTGCAGATTGAGAGACTTGAAGCTAATTTCTCAGAGACTCTAAGTCCTATAGTTTCACTTCTGGCTGGATGAAAATGTGAGATGATCCTTTAACCTGGCTCCTCCTGACGTCATGAACAGGTGAGTTGACAGTAAATACAGAGAGAGGAATAGAAAATACTGAACTCTGCTGAGAACAGTGTGTCTTCCTGCTGCAGCCAGTATTTACAGTTTTAAAATAGATTATATCAGCTTTTTTGCCAACAACAAAACCTGGAAACAAGTCAACGAGAACCTTCTCCTCTCTCTCTCTCTCTCTCTCTCTCTCTCTCTCTCTCTCTCTCTCTCTGTCGCACGCGCACAAGTAACATGCTGGTATCAGTTTTTATTTTAATCCATCCAATTCTTGTGTATTTTTATTGGATGCAATTTAACCCCCCCCCTTCTCTATTTGTGTTTGCGTGTAGCGCATGCGCATGCGCAATCTTACCGCTCTGCGCTCGGTGATGTTCAGAGCGCACGGCTCTCCTTTGCGCCGACAGAGTTGACCAGAGTCCGGATACCTGCTGGATGGATGCTCCATGTCTGATCACTCAGATCCCACTCAGACTCACAGTAAGGAGACAAAGACCGGTTCTTTATTGATTATTGATTCATGATCGGCGGCTCACAGTCTGTGTCAGCGGAGTTCAGCGCTTCAAACCTAAGAGGACTCTACTTTCCTCATCCATCCATCACCTCCTCCGGTAAGTCACCTTCCCCCTCCTCGTCTTCTTTTTCTCTTTCCCTCCTTTCTTCCTCCTTTTCCTTCTTTTCTCCTCTCTCTGTTAGTTTGAGGGTTATAAACAGAGGATTTACACCACCAAGTTTGACTTTTTAAATGTCCGTTTTCCAGCCAGTCTGTATTTCCGTGTATTCATTTTATGAGACTCTGTGTGTCTTGTCTCTGTTTTTGTTCATTCACATTGAAGTATATTGACCATTTCTCTCTCAAAATACGCAGAAAAACGGAGGTTTCATTAATTTAGACAGCCTATCTGTGATGGAAGAAGTGGCTCAAACATTTTACCAATAAATAGGAGAGTAAAAATGTGGTTATGTGATTACAAATGTTTGTTTGTTGTCCGCTATATCTTGAAAAGCTGTCAACAGATTTTGAGGAAATTTTGTGCAGGGGTTCATTCTGGGCCGAGGTAGTGTTGTTAGAATTTTTGAGATGGATCTGGGTACAGATGCAGATTCTGGATCACTTTTTCACTTCTTCACTTTTCCAACACTATGTCCAACTGGATTCAGATCTAAATCATAATGATGTGGAAATTAAAATATATATTTGGAGGGGGCGATACGTAATGGGCCACAGTAACATAGAGGGGTAGGGACATGGCACTGCCACTAACATGTAGCTGAGATCATGCAGATTCAGTCATTTAAATTATTGTAATTGTACTTCTGTCTTTTCCCATTTGACCTCTTTAACTCATTATTCAGTATGAAACCGAGGGAAGATAATCAGATAACCCGAGTTTTTATTTTGAACTGACAAGCAGCTTACTGTATGTAAATCTGCTTGTCAGCTAATCAAATTGAGATTAAATGAATCTGCTTTGATGAAATTAATCTGCTATTGTCATATTAGATAAAAATGCCAAACAATAGATGGTCCAGTTTCACAAAAGTTAAGATCTGCTGCTTTTTCTCACCAGACTCCATCATACTAAATTTGATATTTTGGATTGCAGTGATCAGTCGGGACCTGACCGCGAAAATTTGGATCGGCATCTCTGAATGAAAATAATCATTAGTGGCAACTTGTACTTAGATGTGTAGTGTATGTTTTATTTATATGAAAACATAAGAAATAAAAACAGCAATTAAATATAAAGACTAGATGGAAGATGCAAGGAGAGAACAGACAGACACTTCAGTATTGTTTTATTATTGACTGATAATCCCTTCAGTCCAAAGCTGTCCTGCTGTCTCTCTTTCTGCCACATAGGTGTTCATTTTCATATAGGTGACTATATGGCAAGGTGTGTGTGTGTGTGTGTGTGTGTGTGTGTGTGTGTGTGTGTGTGTGTGTGTGTGTGTGTGTGTGATCAACTGAACCGTAGCACCCTCTGCAGCTCAAACTGAATTTTCCCTCCTGCTTGTTCTCTTTCATATCTCCTCCGTCCTTCCCTTCCTTTCCTCCTTCAACTCATCCTTTCATCATCACCTTTATTTTATTTTACTTTCCCCACTTTTCCCTTGTTTACTGTAAGCTGATTATTTCCCCCCCAAATACCTCCTCCTTTCCTGCTTTATCACCTCCACCCTTTGCCTATCTCCTCACTTTTCTTAAATTCCTTACCAGACCCATTCCTTATCTACCTCCACACATCCGAGTCATCCTCCTCCTCCTGGGGCTCCTCCTTGAGAACTTTCCCGACAAGATTTCTCCTCCGATTGTCGTAAGGGGCGAAACTGGGGTTAAGCCTGGAGAATCGGGCCCAGCTTTAGTGAGGTTCTTCCTGTCACAGTGATGCCTACCGCTCTTTGTTTGGGTGTTTAATGTTTCGAATTAACGCCATTCACCTTTATTAAGGCCGAAGTCTTCCCGTTAAAGATAGAAGATGGAAAAGACCATACTAACTAGTTGTGAGACCATCCTAACCTGCTGCTAGACTGTACTAACCTGGTGTTGGAGTGTACTTAGCTGCTCCTGGACTGTACTGACTGGCCGTTTGACTGTTTTAACCTGCTATTAGACTGTCATAACCTGCTGTTAAACTTGTTAGACTGTACTAACTAGTCGTTAGATTGCTTTAATCTGCTGTTAGACCATTGCAACATACTGGTAGACTGTAGAAACTACTCACCTGCTGATAGACTTTACTAACTAGTTGTTAGACTAGATTGTGCTAGTTGACTGGAGTCTTTATCTAATGGGGTTTGCCACCAAATCAGACTGTATTAACCTGCTGTTTGACTGCACTAATTAGTTGTCAGGCCATTCAAACATACTAATTTGCCGGTAGACTGGCTAAAGGGTTGTTAGGATGCACTGATGAAGTGTTACAGTGCAATAAAGCTGTGTGTGTGTGACTACCAGCTTGTTTGTGTTGTCCAGTTGTACATTAAAAGGTAGATTTATGTGGCTGTAACACACTCACTCCCCCTCCTCCACACAAATCAATATTACCTATTTATAACATGACAACATTACTGAACACTGTGCAGGTGAGCGTGCCAGGATTCTGGCTGTGGGCAGATTGAGAAGCAGCTTGTTGTTACGTCAGGACAGATTAGGTTGGAAACCAGCGGAACACACACACACACACACACACACACACACACACACACACACACACACACACACACACAAACGCACACACACACACACGCACACACACAGGCATGGATATTTCTGTAGAAAAATGTCTCTTTGTGTTTGTGTGTGAGCTCTTCGTAACAACTTTTAGTGTTGCTCTTTTAAAGGAGGGGGACATGAATGTTACATGGATATTTAATTAAGATGAACATTTCAAATATCATTTTATGACTCATGGAATAGTTTTGGAAAATATGTGTGTGTGTGTGCACTGTGTTGCAGACAGATAAGAAGATTGATACCACTCTGACGCTACAGCCTGCAGCCGATTAGCTTAGTTTAGCATCAAGACCAGTAGTGTGGGAAAACAGCTCGACGAAACATCACTAATTAACATGTGTCCCAACCTGGGTCAAGGCTGGACAAAGGAGGGGAGAACATAATGTATATCTCTAAAAGAGAACTTAGGTTAAAGACAAACCAAATACAATCAACCAAACATGGACGCAAGACAGGAGAGCAAGAGAGACAGTCTGACTGGACATAACACCAGGTGAGCTGAATCATCCAGACGACCCAATTCCACCAGTCAGGCTCCTGTAGGGAGAGTGTTTCCAGTCTTTCTGCTAAGCTAAACGAAGCTAACCACATTTGATAGACATGAGAATGTCGTCTGTGTCCTCATCAATCAGACACTGGCTCTCACACACACACACACACACACACACACACACACACACACACACACACACACACACACACACACACACACACACACACACACACACACACACACACACAGTACTTGTGTTTAACAAGTGTATGTTCCTCTGAGATGTTAATAGAGTATTGCAGTATGTGTGCTTAGCTAGCTCGGTGCCGCCTACTTTACAGAGCACTAACAGCTAGCCACCTCATTACTCCCATTCTGTCTGTTGTGATTTATGGAGCTACCTCTGTGTGTGTGTGTGTGTGTGTGTGTGTGTGTGTGTGTGTGTTAGTGTGTTTGTGAGAGTCTGCACCTGCTCCCTGTGTTGTCTGATGAAGTTTTAATTAATTTCCCATCATGTGACAAAGAGGAAGTGATGACATTAATGAAATGAAATGGGGCCTGAAGGCAACGTGAGAGAGTGAGATTAGGAGGTGCACGGAGGAGAAGTTGACACGGTGTGTGTGAAAGAGAGAGTATGTGTTTGTATATAGGACGGCAGTGATGAAGTGTTGCCTTGCGATTTGTTTCTCCGAGGAATTGCGCACACACACACACACACAAACACACACACACACACACTCACACACACACTGAGGTTGGCAAGGTCACAATGACACATGTGCACACATAAACACACACTGTCATCAGGAGGCAGTGGGAAGTTGTCAGGAGTTTAAGCTTTGAGACAAACAGGAAGTCCAAGTCCACACTAATCCAGCTGAATCTGAAAAAGATAAATACACAGTAATGAGTTCAGGTTGTTTTTGATCTCGGCCCACATTGAAACAACAGGAAAACAGCACAATGGTTCAGCTTGAATGCTGCAAAAACACATCTAAATTGGGAAAACACTGTTGTGCAATTGACTGTACAAAAAGATTCATCCAGAAATCAGAGTTGTCTTTTTACAGACTATATAACATGGATCTGCAGTTGAGCATCTGTGATCAACAAATCCTCAAAGAGCTTATCGCATTTGTCAAGGCGCTCTTTTTAGGTCAAACCAACATTCCCAGATTCATAAAGGTGTCCTAATGGTGTGGGATGTGGCAATGGGAAACTAAAGGTAGCCATGTTGCATGATGTTTTGCCAATCAGTCCAACCAAGGGGGTGACTTGGAGTGTGAAAGCATGCCCTCTATAAGGGCCACGTAATGCAGACCAATTCTGTTTTCTATTAATTTAATGGGAAAATGTTATGAATTAATGTGCGTGGCATGTCACAAAAATGCTGTAGCAAAATATTCACTGACAACGTATATTTCATGTGTTTTCTGTTTCATTCAAATGAAAAAGAAAAAGAAAAAAAAGTTTCCCCAACCACAACCAAAGTGCTTTTTGCAGCCTAGACCTTACCACAGAGCGGAATCTGGACTCTAGCTGTGACTTCTGATGTCAGAGTGCTGCACTTTGTGTGCCTGTCATCCTCACGCACCATCTCCCTGTGAGTCCAGTGCAGCCACTAAATGTGTTTCATTCAGTCAGATTAAAGCTGCGTCTGAATATAATATAGGCAATGATTGTTTCCTTCACAAACATATTTGTTGCTTCAAATTAGTTGTATATAAACAGAATTTCTGGGAGACAGTGTTCGTCACTTTGTTTAGTTTCAACTGGTTTATGAAAAAGTCGGACATTTTGGGACACACCATGCATGACGGTGTGTGCATGTAGGCTCTGTGTGGATGCACTTCCAATGTTTTGTGGCCATGTCGAGTACTTGTGGTGTTTTTGTGACTGCACATACTTGTCTGTCCGAGCTCGTTGGTTCCTGCAGGAAACAAATCTTTAAAAATGGCTCAGAAATGTAATATTTCAATTATTAGATAAAAAAAAAAAAGTTAGGCATGTTAATCAAGCCCAATATCACAAATTCAGCTCAAGGATCTGTGCAAGATACAATACTCTCTATCCTCGATTAGGATGAGGAAGAACTTTTGGATAGAGGGTCCAAGACTCAAGCATAAAGGTTTATTTTCATATTTAGCTAAGTGAGGACATTTCTCTCTCAGTCACACAGAAAGACAGACTGCCTCTGTGTGTCAGGAGGAAAATTACAGTTAATCTTGTGGGGGAAAAAAAGTTAATCTTGTCAAAACACAACCACAGTGTCCTTTATGTGAAGGTGATGGTTGCTCTTTATATAGAAACAGAGACACAACTTTAGCCTCTAAATCGTCTTCTCTGTCATATTTAAACCTATTGTATGTCTAAGAACCCTTAGAGTGTCTCATTCTAAACTACTTGCCTACTAAGGTGTGTGTTTGTCTCATATTTCTTCCTCCATTAGTTGAGTGGAGTTGCTGTTGAATGTTTGATGA
Source organism: Chaunax sp. Z400 (assembly GCA_037577475.1). NCBI lineage: Eukaryota > Metazoa > Chordata > Actinopteri > Lophiiformes > Chaunacidae > Chaunax > Chaunax sp. Z400. The sequence continues at coordinate 8,047,464 of CM075196.1, forward strand.
GTCAGCATGTTGAGAAGGAAGTGACGTCATGGCAGTCTTCTCGTCTTTCGGGCCGGGTTAATGTTTTCCGACAGCAGCTTCAAGTCTTCTGCTTCTACTGAGAATAAAAGTACAGCAGTGTAGTTTGATTTGTGTGTCCTGGCGATCGTTACTAAGTTAGCAGACCTTCATAACTGGGCTGTTCTTAAATAAACACAGATTTCAATATTTCAGGCTGGATTATTACAAACAAAAAAGGCTTGCAGGCAACAGGCTATCAGTGTAGTTTTTGCCCTGCACACCTTGAACACATCATCAAGGTTAACAACCTACCCATCTGTACGAAGCATTTGAAAAACACGGTGCCCATGTGGCTCGACTGCCTGTATGCTAACATGCTCACAATAATGATGTTGACATGCTAATGTTTAGCATGTTCATCAGCTTTACCATCAGCATGCACTAATTAGCAGTAGCACCAAGCACAGCTTAGGATGGTGGGAAATGCCATTATCTTTGTAGGCAAATTAAAAGTATGACCTGATGATGGTGCTAAACGAAAGGTCAGACGATCCCCAATGTGATTAAACTTCACCCTTAAGCTCAGCGAGACGTCCCATGGCAATTCATCCAATAGTTGTTGAGGCTGCCATTAAAAAAACCTAAATGTCATCTTCATGGTGGCGCTGGAGGAAAGCACCAGAGTCATTAGGAGTTATCACCTGGGAACCATGCATGTCTACTTAAAATGTCATGGCAATGTCAGTCAGGAACACAGTCGTGGACAGACAGACTCACATCCCTGGAGCAATGCTATTAAAGTGGCTTAAAGAAACAATCTGAGTATAATATTGAATTGGCGGAGAAGCTGAGTCAGGCTGATTTGGTTTTACTGTTGGCACACAGCTGTGTACCGCTGTCAGAATATGATCCGTCTGTGGCCCAGATGTGGCTGCCCGATTGGGGACGTTGATTTGGATTGAGAATCAACCCCAGAACTTTGGCCAGCATTTGGCCAGCAGACAAATACAACCCGATCTAAATATTCCACCCATGCATTCACACATCTACTGTGGTGTGCTCAAAATGATTAGGGTCATTGGAGACTGGAGCAGGGCTCACAGGGATAAACAAGGCAACTTACTGTATGTGTGATTACCTGCCAGGGCATTAACAGGCCTTCCTTTTTTATTCTAATGTTTGTTGGGCCTTACAGGCCTTCATTGATAAGACAGCTGGAGATGCAGACAGGAAATTTGCGTGAGAGAGAGGGGGGGGGGAGACATGCTGCGAAGGGCCACGGTGGAATCAAACCCATGGCCACCGCTAGAGGACTCGGCCTCGACCATTTAACATCTCATTTAGGAGGCACACGTCAGCTACGGCATAGCTCCAACCTTAACATGATGACACCTGCACCAGTGCCATTGACTGAATGGAGTGCTGATCTTCACCTCCACACACACACACACACACACACACACACGCACACGCACACGCACACACACACACACACACACACACACACACACACTGCGTCACAAGGAGGTCACAGGAGTTCAGGGAGGGGGGAATTCAGATGACTGTCAGTAGACATTCAGAAGAGTTTGAGTAGTAATCTCTATTATTAGACCACAGATTATACTAACTGAGCTACATCGCTCACACATAAACACTTATCTGTGGGTTATAATCCCAATCTCACAATCCCCTTCTGGGTCACCCAATCATGTCCCACCAAATCCTGCACAGCCTGTTGGGTAACCTACATACGTACGTGTGTGTTTGTGCGTGTATTAATCCTGACAGTTTGAAATAAAGGAGCATCTGGTTTATCTCTGTGATTCTGAAGCTTCCTGTTCAGACAGGAAACAAAAGTTGTTGGGGCACTTGTATCAAAGGGCATATATAACATCTCCAATTACAAAGCAGGACCATGAAAATCATTGTACACATGCTCTATAATGAATGCAAACAAAGAATCGTCAGTCTAAATCTGAAGCTACAGTCAGGAGACAGTTATCTTATTTTAGTAGAATGACTGGAAACGAGAAACAGCCAGACTAGCTCCATCCAACAGTACAGTGGGATTATCTCTTGGCCCGGGCCAGCGACTTCCTGGATTCTCTGCTGATTGCCTGACAATCTCACAGCGATGACAACGCTATAATATGCAAAGAGGTATTCAGGAGGAAAATGCTCTTAAACACAAACATTGTTTTGTTGTACTTTTTGTGCAGATTAAAGAAATGACATATGACTGGTGAGCTGCTGGTGGATTTTCTTATAAATAAACAGAACCAAGCTTTTTTGCTTGTTTCCCGTCTTAATGCTAAGATAAGACGGACATCCAACTCGTAACAAGAAAGCAAATAAGCGCATTCTCCAAAATGTTGACTATTCCTTTTAGATGCACAGCTAAGCACATTAAGAGTTGGGGTTCTTTACCTGAGAGGTCGGTCAGGTGACTTGGCCCCTCGGGTCTGCATTCTTGTTTGTCGGACTTTGGATTGGATTCGAGTGAGAGAGCTGAGTTTCACCTTGAGCAGTAAGTGTCAGCTCCTGATGGAGCCGAGCAGCTATTTAAAGACAGCCAAAAGTCACGCTGTCCTGACGTGAAGGTTGGACAGACAGAACGACCTGACTGTATCTCCCTGATGTGCGTGTCTACACCCTGCTGCGGTATGTCAACCGTACAGCATGATGTCGGTTGTATGTAATCGAGGATTAGAATCACACAAGTACAGTGTACATCACTTTCTGAGCGCGATCCAAATCAAATCCTGGACTCTGAACCTCTGATTTAGACTGTTTTAGTTCACAAAGAGAGCAGCGAGACTCATTAATAATAACCACATTCAGACAATCACTATCTAATGTGTGACCTCATCTTTATCTCAGAACATCCACTGTCAAAATATTGTTTCTTGGACATATTTTCCATGAATCATCACTCTCAGGGATAAACCTCAGATATATGGAGTTCCATAATATTTTTTTCCCACATTTCACCTTGTGAAAAGAAACATTGCGTTAACGTTAACAGTGATTTAATCCTGTTCTAATCCTGCTCTGATTCAGTGTATGCTCACCCTGCTGTGTTGGACCCCTGCCTCCATGGATCTGGTGCTTAGGTGCTTAGGGTCTGTTCTTGTTCTGCCATGATGTCCCCTCTCCAGCTCCAGGTACAGTTTATTGATCTACCCTCCATAGATATCTATCTATGGAGGGTCTTCCACGATGCACCTTCTGTCCCTCATTGCATTACCAGCAAGGTAATTGTGTTAGCCCGTGTGTTTTTAGCGTTTGTGCTGCGCTCATGGAGATGTAGATTATGTTGGATCTGAGTGCTTTGTTTGTCGTTGCCTATATGTGATATGGTTTGTGACTGGTTCTTGGTCAGGGATGTTGCTGTGTTCTGCTCTTAGGTCCACTCTTCATCCCGTCTGTCCCCTCTGGTCTTATCCTTGCCCTTGCAGCTACATGTACACTCTTGTTGCTGCTCATTTTACTCATGTTGTGTTGCCTGACCGGGATCCAGCCTTCCAGCTGCAAATAAATATGTGTAGAAATAATATACACACAGTATGCATTCAGCTGCATATGTATATACTGTGTATGTATATATTAAAAACAATGCTAATATTATTTTTTTAGTTTATATTGAAGGGGAACTGATTTTTGGGTTGCTGCCTTGAGCGTCTTCAGGTTACAGACTCCTGCAGGTCTTCAGGTTCAATGCACTCTGATCATGAATCTCATCAGTTGTAGTCTGTTGTTGTTTGTGTCACAGTGAAACTTGCATGGATTTATACTATTTGTAAAAGGCACTGTGTCAAGAGTGATATTTGACTTATTTTCTTGAGGTACTGTGTGCCGACGCTCCAGTTAAAGAACTCATCGTACAACTGAAGAAGGAGATACTTGTGGCCCTAAGAGCAAACTGAGAAACACATTCACAGTTTGACAACACATATGGGGCATAGTGAAAATGCAGGAGCAGGTCAGGTGATCAGTGGGAAGCAGCTGTAAAAGCATAGCTCTGTAAGCTTCCAATTAATTCACACCGGAAGAAGTTTAACTACAGTAAGGTTAGCCTACTTAGAAAAGTAGTTCAAAATACTTTTTAGAATGATCAGGTTAAAAAAAAACCCAATTATAACAAAATATATAGAAAAAAAAGAAAAAAAAAGTCAGATGGCAGCAAAAATGGTTTGATGAGATTTGTACTTGTGGAGCCTGTTGGAGGTCATGCAGAGCCTGAGAGGAAGCTCTGTCAGAGCCCATGTCTCCCAGAGGAAACAAAGCATGGTCACATAAAGTCAAGGCTTGATTTTATATGACCTGAATTTCTCGGTTTTCACAAGGATTGCTGTGTGAGAAAAATGGAAAGGATTGGTCAATTTAGATTTTTTCTCTCTCGAATACATCAATGCGTAACAAAGCTGTTTGCGAGGCAGCGGTTGGAGTTTTGCGTTTTAGAATTTCAAGGTCCTGCAGGGACGAATGTATGAATATCAAACTGTAACAAGTACTTTGGTTTAGCATCTTTGCTGCTGCTGCTGCTGGCCACTGCTTTGTTTACTATGTGTGTGTGTTTATGTGTGTGTGTGTTTGACCACTGCCATTACCAGCTACTGACCTCAGGGTGAGAGACAGCCACTCCAAGACCTCTCTCTCTCTGTCCTTTCACATCTCTGTTAGTTTCTTTGTCTTGTCGTCCCCTCAGGTTTGTGTGTGTGTATGTGTTGTTGCACAGTCTCTCTTAGGGAACAGGGACATAGTGCCCTCCTCAACATCTCCTTGTCTTTACTATTGCTACTAATACTAGCAGGATTCAGAGCTTTTGACCGATCAGATGAGCCTCTCGTTGGTTAAAACCAGAGTTCAAGCTACAAATAATAAGATCAGATGAGACAGATGACGGTGCAAACCTGGTTTCTCCACGTCTATTGATTTCTCATGTTGCATTCTTCAGACCTGAACAAAAGCTTTCATAGCCCACTGAACAATAACACACACTGCATTTTCCCATTAGTTCCTGTAAAGCTGACATACATTCTGGACATAAAAGGTTTTCACCCAACAACAGTCGAATGCTATTAATGGTAGTACGTCTTGACGCACTACCATTCCAGGGGTCCGGTTGCTTTTGATTCAATCTCTTTGGATTTGTGCAGTGAAATACATTTTTACATTTTATTTGCTTTTGATATAAGTCAAACAAATCTGGTCTCAAAAGTGCACTTTTGGCTTTGCATGTCTTGTTTGCACATCTACCATCAGGTCTGTGCAAAAAACATTCAAACTGAGACAGTGTAGTTTGAGTAAAATGCAATTCAAACAGAATCAAAAGCCGTAGAGAAGTGCAGAGTCTAAAAAGACGGAAGAATTTCTTCTTCAGGTTTTTGTTAAGCCCTAACCTGCTTTATCAGATGCTGAAAAAATATTTATCTTCTTTCTTCTCAATCAGGAATCACATTGTTGCCTGTGTGTGTGTGTGTGTGTGTGTGTGTGTGTGTGTTTGTGGGATTATAACCCACAGCTGGCCTCTCTGATTACTGACTGCCTGGTCAGCTTGGATTAGAATCACACACGTTACAACAGAAAAGGTAAATACACGTATTTTTCATTTCACTTTGATTCTGCTCAGTTCACTAGCTTGCTTTTTCTTTGTGTGTGTCTTACCATATATGTGTGCGTGTGTGTGTGTGTGTGTGTGTGTGTGTGTGTGTGTGTGTGTGTGTGTATTTACCTGTGCGTGTGTGTGCGTGTGTGTCCAGTGTGTAATTCCCAGCTCAATAGAGCAGATATATTTAATCCTTCCTTCGCTAAAGCTGATGTCAGCATCAGCTGGCTCTGTGCATATGTGTGTGTGTATGTGTGTGTGTGTGTGTGTGTGTGTGCATTTTGTAGCTAATTCATCACATAGGCAGATTAACCAGCTGTCTGCAGAACATAAAATCTACTTCTAACAACCAGCTGGAGAGCGAGAGAGGGACAAATATAGAGAGGAGAGAGTGTGAAAGCAGTGCAGTGTCCTGTATAGCTGAACCATGCTATCGCTCTAAAAGTTTCACCTTCCTACTGGACATATCAGACTTTTACTTTATTTTGCTTTGTTTGGTACACTCAAAACCCATTCCAGATAATTTCCACATGCCGTTATATAATGTTAAGCTTGTGGATTGAATATATATTTGCCAAAATGCACCATGGGAGTTGAAGTTAGCTTCTCACCTTATCACCTTATGCTTCACAAGGGCACAGGAGGTGTGTTTGACCTGTTATTAAAGAACCAGATATTTTCCAAAACAGCTGTTAATCTTTTGTACTGATGATGCAATCAGGAGATTTCCATGTCACATGTTCCAACTATCAGTCATATGATATCGTCTTTGAGGAAAAACTAATGGAACCAGCCATCGGCGTATGAAAAAAACTCTTTACAACTATATGAAGATGACTCCTAGCTTTATGGCACATAGAACACTTTGTCACTACAAGCAGGAATAAAACACTGCACCACAGCTGCTGGACGCGTGTCAGTAGATCCCATGGGGTGACTGATGGCCATGGGACATCAGTAGTGGCTTCTTGAAAGTCAAGCCACTTCAAATCAACTTTATTTATATAACACAAAATGATGAATGAGCCACAGAGGACTTAAATGTTAGCCAATCAACACTGCTGGTCCTGCTGGTGTGTGGATGCTGATAGTCGAGATGTACAGACCTTGATTTCCAACTCAGTGGGCACCAGCAGCTGCTATACCATTCGGTGATTTAAAAATAACCATTAGCTAACATTTTTTTTCTGTGCCATTAGCCAATGGTGTGCCTTACAACCTTAATGAGTTAATCCAAATCTGTTCTAAACCCCCAAAGTGAATTGAAATGAGTACAGTAGTAATATATGCAGTTCACAGCAATAAAGATAACGGAATATGAACAAAAAACTGTGTGTGTGTGTGTGTGTGTGTGTGTGTGTGTGTGTGTGTGTGTGTGTAGGTCAGTCCATGACTCTGCCCATCTGTTCTCCTGTCAGCTCTGCCAAGTCACATGACCCTTGACAGGACGCAGACGCACACACTGTACACGGGATGCACGAACACACACTGTATGTCATCCTCCCTCTCTCCTCTTACTCATGACATCACCACTCTCCCCGTGGGCGTTTGGCGGGCCATACTCTGCATCCGCCGTCATTCAGGCCTCACTCCTGTCCGCCGTCTGTCTGTCCACCTGTCTGTCTCTTAGGAAGTATCACCTCTTAGGTCGTTACCTGTTCGCGTGGATGTTCAGCGTCACCTCAGCGTCGGGACAGTATTCATCACTGCTGTGTCGGATCCCTATTGTTTTACATTTAGAGTGGTTTTGGTGTTTTGCTGCAGAGCGTCTCAGTATTTCTTTACTATAATGGCTTGCAGAAAATAGAAACATGGATCTCTTTTATCGACAGATATGCTTTTGGATTTTAGACTTCATCATAGCTTTGATTCATGTCTTCCTAGCTGCTGACTAGACCATCACTCTTAAGGCCTGGTCATATAGGAAAAGTAGCACAGTGAAATTCATCAGTGTGAAAACTACCTGATTATCTCCCTGTGCTCCTGTCTAATGATTCTGCACTAAGCAGTTCAGTCCCTTTGCTCCCTGTTTTGTTCTCTGGATTATACTTAATCTCTGTCATTTTTTTTTCAACTGCTATTCAAAGAGGGAGACTCAGCCCTCGCCACTGAATCCGCAAATTGGGATAATTCCATTGATATTAACTGCAAAATTTGGTCATTTTTAATGATGTTGTGACAGTCTTTTGACAGTAAGGAGTATCACATTACTTTAACTCTGTCTTACTCTTAGCATGTATGAGCAATGTATAAAAATGTAATGGAATTGGAAAACAAAACATTGGTAAACACAGTTGTATTAAGTATTGCCCACGATGGACCATTTAATTTTAATTCACGTCCAGCATCACTGATTGACATTTATATCTGTTTCTCCTCAGGGATGAAGACTCCTCTCAGTCCTTCTCACCTACTGGAGAATGGCCAGATCTTTGCCTTTGGAGGAATGTGCCAAGAGCTGATGGAGAGGCCCACACCTACAACTGTCAGTCTCTCTGTCCAGCAGACTCTATCTCTTGGTAAATAACAAGTTCTAGTACCAATGCTCTGTATTATCTCTTTTCAGTCCAACCCAGCCTTATTGTTTTCTCCTTGTGGCTACATGCAGCTAAATTGCATGGTATTATAGGCTATTTATGAAATCTTTATAAGAATTCTAGCATTTAAAGTAAAGTGTTACCCACTATGGATCACTTTGTTTTAATTAATTATCTTACATTATGTATGGGCATCTTGTGAATTGTTTTTAACTGTCTTTCTATAGTATGAATATTGAGGATGTCCAACATCACTGATCGACATTGTTAAACGACAATCCTTGTGTACAATCCAATCCTCATCCCTGTTGTTTTCTTCCAGATCAGGGCGGGGCATACTCACTGTGTGAGGTTTGTAACCTGCAGCTGACTTCTGCTGGCCAGGCCCAGGTGCACTACAATGGCAGGTCTCACCTCCGGAGAGTGAGACAGCTCCAAGCTGGAGAGACAGGACAACAGGCAGCAGGTACATCATTACCATTAATGGCATGTGGTTGTAGTAGTAGCAGTATCTGCTCAAGTGGGTTTAAACAATCATCTTATGAGACAATAACTAAATGATATTAAAATATGTTGTCAATGTTATTGTTCAAATGTGAATGTTGTCATTGTTGTTATTACCTCCGCCATGGAGGTTATGGTTTTGCCGGCGTTGGTTGGTTGGTTGGTTGGTTTGTTAGTTTGTTAATAAGATAACACAAAAAGTTATGGACGAATTTTGATGAAAATTACAGGAGAGTTCGGAAGTGGCCCAAGGAATAATTGATTTGATTTTGGTGGTGATCCAGATCAACATTTGGATCCAGGAACTTTTTATATTTTATTAGTTATACCACATGTACATATACCACCGTTGTAATGTAATGATTACAAATGAAATGGCAACATGGGGAAACTGAGCTGCCTTGGCGGAGGTCTGCACTCTCCGAGTGCTTTTTAGTTATTAATTTCTTGTATGTTTTCTTGATATCTTGAATTCCAACAGGGACTCAGGCGAGGTGTCTTCCCCAGCCCACAGGGCTTTGCTCCCAGCCTGCAGGACTGACTTCGACCCCAGCCCCCAGTCCAGTCCTCAGTGCTTCATCCTGCATGACTGCAGGTAGGACCAGTTCTTGTATAATGCATGACAGGAAATAACTAAACACACCTTTTTACACTTGCCTATTCTGTCTGATCACTGTTGTTGACCTTGTACCCTATTTTTTAGCATTTTTCGCTTTTTATTGCATATTGTTTTACTTACGTCCTGATATTTGTTGTTTTGTTATTGTGATATCGTTAAGGTGACCTTGAGTGTCCTGAAAGGTGCCCATAAATAAAATTTATTATTATTATTATTAACTATTCAGTAGCCAATGCTCCTAATCCAAACATCATTGCACAAAAATTTGTCATGGTAATCACTGGGACTTTAAGAGCTGAACAGGACGTTAATTTGTAAAGTCTGAGTGTCTGTCTGCTGAGTGAAAGTGACTTTGGCTCATCCATCATCAACAGCTGCTGCCCCTTGGGAGAGGTCGAAGTTTGTACGTTGTGTTTCTTGGATTTCAGAGTGACCCTTAAAAAGATAAACTGACCCTGCATTAACTCAGATCATCTCTGAAGTTTTATTCTCAGCCTCTGTTCTGGTATTTGAAGCTCTGCCCAAACACCTGTCAGTCATGTTGAAGAGCTCAAGTTTTTAGCCATGCATGCTATTAGCCTGGCAGTGACTGTGTGTTTGTTTGTTGGTTAGAATTTCATTCATGTGTCCTAGACGGAAAATGTCTGAATTAAACCTAATATATCTACACAAAACTAAGAAAATTATATCATCATTATATTCTACCCTGTCCTGCACTCACAGCACCTCAGCATGATCTAAAATGTTTTTTATTGTTATTGGTTGCATGACTGGCTGGAGGTTTAACTATGCCAAGTTTTGGTTGGGACTACCAAGCTAAATGGTTGGTGACAGTCTACAGGTGCTGGCTGGTATCCTACAAAAATGGCTGATTGGTTGTTAATGACATCACATTTCCATTTTTTCTGCAAATCAGCATTTGCTGTATTTGGAGGATGAAATGAAACTAAGAGATTTTTGAAAAGACACATTATATTTAATTATTTCCATTACTACCTCTGCCAAGGACGGTTATGTTTTCATCAGCTTCTGTTTGAATATTAGCAGGATTACACTATAACTACCAGACAGATGTTCATATAACTTGGTAGAAGGGCTGGGCATGTGGCAGGGAAGAACCAATTAAATGTCTTGTTGGAATTTGGAAAAGGTTTTAATTGAATTGGAAGGTCTTCTGGACCTCAGCAGAGGTAGGGTTCTCATTACTGCCATCTGCTGCTGCCAAAATTGCAGTTGAAACTCCTCATATTGGCTGACCCTCTTTTGTTCTGTGATCACGTGCGACTGGAACAGTTTTAGTGCATCTTCAGCAATTCAGACCCAGTTTTTAAAGTTAAACTGCTGGTCAACAGAGTGAGAATGTAAAGCAGCTTAAGTGGAGCACACTGCAGCAGGTCATTTAACTGGGACATTTCTCAAAGACATTGTTAAATTACCTTGCATCGATTTTTATCTCTACATTATATTTGGTGTTACTCCCTAAATATATCTGTCTCTGCCAAAAAAAAAAAAAAAAAAATCTGCTGTGATGACATCTTCATGTGAATAACCTTAGAGTGCACTGCTCCAGTTTGTTGTCTTTACTGTCCTGATCAAAAGCACAAAGCAGAACGTCCATTGGAAAGTTTCAGCCCTGAGAGGAGCTGACTGACAGGGTGGACTATTGATATTGTTATTGATAAACATAAAATCAAAATAAATGAAAACGCATAAAGACAAAAATGAGAGGAAAAGACAGGAAGTAATCAATAAACAAACATACACATAGACACCTCATCACTGTAGATGGGATGATGATCGCAAGAGAAAGGGAGATCACAAAACAATCACTCACACACACACACACACACACACACACACACACACACACACACACACACACACACACACACACACACACACACACACACACACACACACACACACACACACACACACACTCACATAGAATCTGTTGTGTATTAGTGTGCAGCAGCTGTAATTACATACTATGTGACCATATCAGTGTACCAGCTACAATAACACTGATTAAAGATTAAATCTCTATCTACTTGAAACCCCCCCCCCCCCCAACACACACACACACACACACACACACACACACACACACACACACACACACACACACACACACACACACTCACCACTCACCACTCAGCCTGAATGGACGTGTCTTTCTCGCTGTCTATTTTGTGATTCTCGCTCCACCATGAAAAGCTCTTTTGCCTGAACTCAGCTCCATTAGGCCAGAATGTGTGTTTGTAAGTGTGTGTGTGTGTGTGTGTGTGTGTGTGGTTGACCTCTCTGGCTGTGCAGCCTATCAGCACTCAGGTCAGATGACATCACAGCCAATACAAACACACGTGTGCCACAGGCGGACAGTTGACATAATCCGTGAGCTCCTCAATCTAAGACGTATAAAACAGCTGGAATAAATGATTTTGAATTAAAATTAGCCGACTCATTTGCTACAACAATGGATCCATGATGGGTCAGGAGATGGGTTAAATTACAGTGTATTATATCACTGAATTATTAATACTGATGCATTAATGTGTAAGCATTATTTTAATGCTCTTCCTGCTGGAGGTTGAGCTTATTTAACTACTTTATATACTGTTTTATAGTTTATAACAATGCATCTTTTAAAAAAAAAATACTGATCTTCTGACTGGTGTGTTAAATCTTAAAGTAGAACCTACAGCTGTCAGATAAATGTAGTAAACATAGCTGTGAAAAGTACAATGTTTCCCTCTGAAATGTACTGTGGCAGAGTTATTCCACCCACACTATGTGTGTAGGTACAGTACACAGTGCTCAGCAAGCTAAACACACTGCCAGCTACAAAGCACTCAGAGAGCGCATAGCTCCGCCAACGCCACTGTCACTAAAACCTGAACAGTCAGAAAACAGCTTCCAGCCTATGTCGAATCAAAATCCTCTAACAGTTCATCAGTTGTTGTATCATTGCAGGGTTAATGATATGAGTTATCAAAAAAAAAATATGATTTTCCATAATCTTTAAAAAACAAATCTAGATATAACTTCTTATCTTTCATATGTATGTGAAATCCATTTGAATGACCACTTGTTTTTCCTCGCCACTGTCGCCAAGTGTTTGCTCATGGGGGATTGTTGGGTCTCGGTAGAATAAAGAGTACGGTCTAGACCTGCTCTTCTTGATATAGCTTTTGTTGTGTTGTTGTGATATTATCTGTAGACTGTTTGTCAGCGTTAGCAGAGACTTTAATCTGTACTCTAGTTCAAACACTTACATGATAACCCTGAGAATTATATGTAATCACATTATGCTTCATGATCAAAGAAAGTTTCTATGTTGACTCAACTCTCCACTTTCCATATTAACTCCCGGTCTCACACTCATCCACATGAACCGTCTCTCTCTCTCTGTTTTCTAGACAGAGGAAGAGAAGTAATAGATATACCTGACAAACACTTTTAAATAATCATTTGGGGGGTCATGTCTGGTCAATGTGTGGTCTAAAATCTGAAGTCTGAAGACTTCCTGGTTGTATCCCTGTCCGCTTTGTCCCAGTCTATGATAAATCAGATTAAACAAACTTAAGTGTTGTCTGTTGCAAAGGTGTCTATTAAAAAAGCCTTGTCAACACGTTGAATAGATCTGGGCCTCTTGAGGCCTTGTTGGTGCTTGTGACATGGAAGTGACCACTGGGAGGCAGCATACACAATCATACCCTCACTCCTACCCACTAAGTCACTAATGAAAGAAGTGAATTCCCATGATCCATATGCGCAGTGCAAATGAAGAGATCACTCACATGAGACTAATGATGTTTACAGTCTTAAAGCTCCTCTCCTCTCATGTAGTTCAGTGCTCAGAATGGTCTTGGAGTTTCTGCTGGGTGCTGCAGACAACATCACTAATGTGCTCTAACTGTTTAATGCCTTGTGCTGCGGCAAATATATGCAGAAGAATATGACGTGTGAAATATTTAAGGGAGGTTACTGAAGTTTTTTTTTTTTTTCACATGCTAAACCTCATTTCTGCTGATTGGATTTTTCTCTTTAGTTCAGAGGAAATGTCAAAAATCACCTTTTCTTTTCTTTCTTTCTCATGTGAGCGGTTTGTGTGGCCAAAATGTGCTCTAATTAGCTCTCTTGGGCTTATAAAGGTCAAAATCATGCTGTCCTGCTCATGCCGCCATGCATAATGGCTGAGAAATAGAGTTATTAAAGTTATTAATAGACTTATAATGTAGCGGTGTGTTTTTGTGTGCCTTGTGTGTGCGATGGGGAGATTGAGCAGGTGATCATGTGTAGTCCTGTGTGCTTGTGTTTGGCAGTGGGTGTATGAATAGACCCTGCTGACAGATTCACACACTCGTGGTGCTGTACAGTGGTGACAATAGGCTCAGAGGGGGAGGGCCTGGTATATGACCGGATTTGAACCCCTGATGCTGTGTCCACATGAAGCATATCTGTGACCACCAGTTTACAACTTGTAATACCAGTGGAAATCAGTCGGGGACTGGTTGGAGTGGTAGAGGACTGGTTTGAAACCATCCAGTGTCCATGTGGGTCCTCTGTTTGTTCAGCATCATGTGGCTGTAAGAACTGAAGACTAGAAACCAGGTAGGGAAACAAAGTTGATTCCAAAAAAGTTGGGCTACAGTATAAAACATAAATAAAGCAGAAATGTGATTATTTGCTAATCCGTATTGAAAAAAACAAAATAAAAAACAAGTTGAAAACAGGAGTAAAACAAGAACTGGTTGTTTGGTAGTATAGATGATAAATAACATCCATTCCTATTTAGCTATTTATTTGATTGCTTCATTTAAAAAAAAAAAACTTTCTTCCTTTTATTTCAAAATCACTTCTTGCTTTATTTATTTATTTGCGAGCTGAAAACAAATAAAAGATTGTTTCCGACTCTCCTCCCCTCTCGTCTTCTCTTTTTGGAATCACGTTGCCACGAACCGGCTTAGTGCGAGGGAGCAGCACGGAGACAGAGCGACAGAGGAAGGGATTTCCACTGAGACGAGGCTGTCATCACCGCTCACTCTGAATATCATCATCTCAGTGATTTAAGTACACTGTACTCTCTTTCTCGCTGTGAGTCGGTCACCCACCCTCTATCCTCTCTCTCTCTCTCTCTCTCTCACACATGTCCCTCTGCGATCAGAGACAGACAGTCAGGTGGCGATTCTCTGCTGTTTGTTTAGGGTTTTCTCCTCTCTGATTTGTATTATCGGGGGAGTGGATGATAGAGGGGAGAGGGAGGAGGAGGAGGTGAGACAGCTGTCTCCCTGTCGATGATGTGGAGTAGTTTCCTGAGTCGAGGTAGGAAACCCTTCTGTCTATTTGTGTTTGAGCTCCACATTAAGCCTCAGTGTTAGCGTCTCTTTTTCTGTCTGGGGGCCTGATTATGTGCGTGTTGTTTTTGGGGAGATGGTGGGGATCACATGAGTCTGAGGTCACGACCCGGACTCAGCACTTAAAAATGAGGTTGTAGTCTCTCTGATCGCAATGTGTTCAGTTTAATAATGAAGGCTTAACCCTGAAAACTGTGGTTTTATTTCCACATCCCACCATATTATCTAAATTTACTTTGGCTGTAATGTTATTAGAGTTAATCAGATCAATAAGTACATTTCTATTGATCAGTTTGTGTGTGGAGCTGGACTAGTGTTTTTTTTTCTTGACTAGAATGTAAATGCTCTATTGGTGAAGACAAGATGTGAGAAAGAATTGGACCGAACGCTACAACACACACAGGAAGACGCTTTCAAGGAATATAATTAGCTAAATTTACAATATCAATCCTTTGGGACAGAGAACGCCTAGAAGAAACTATGTTTTATTAGGAGAAAACAAAGGCTGGGATTGGTCTGCTGAATCTGTGACTACTTCCTGTCTAACTGAATGGCATTCCTCTCATTATTGATAGCATGACCACAGTGATTATCTACACACTGCTGCTCATCAGCAGAGTACAGTGTGTCTGTCTATGTCTCCGTATGTGTCAGTGTTAGACGCACACACATACACACATAAATACAGGAGTTTTTTGTTTTTCTCAATATAAAATAATACAAAATTAAATATATATACTGTATATTAATTATTTAAATCCAATTTGATTGATAAATGTAGATTCTGTTATCTATTTTGGGTCTTTAGCAGGCTGTATTTGATGTGGCTGCCGTTTCCAGGTTCTTGGTTTTGAAAAGATTTTTTAGACTCAGTCTTAATTTTGCTTTTAAATTAATCTAATTCTGTTTAGACAGTTTCACGAAAGTTAAAACTGAAAAATCTATCTGACATGATTTGGGCAGAAATTTTCACAGACCAAATAATGTTTTATTAATGTTACGTTTGGTCACATTTGCAGACTTCTTTCCACTCATTCTCTCCCTGATATTATAGCGACATGCAACCAAATGAAACTAATAAATTCTATTCATTGTTAGACATTTCAATGCTGAAATGGTAGATTTTATATCTTTAATTCTAATGGAAGCTTTCTGTATTGTTAAGTTCTTCACTGAAGGTCACGGTAAAATGTCTCGTAACTTTTCTGCTGGAGTTAGTGGAACTGAGCGGTTTACATGTTTGCTTAAAGAGCCAGAATCCATAACAAATTGATGAATTTCAACATCTAAATGAAATGTTTTAGCTAGATATAAGCCATAGTTGGAGTATATTTTTGAAAGTGGCTTCAATTTGCTTTGTGCAGCGTTTCATACAGTTGCTCTGAGCCCTCTTTCAGTCAGACTCAGACTCATTTATCGCACATATATTCAAGTTTGCATCACTGGTTCTGCCATAAATGCCTCTCTTTGATTCATATTTGGCAAAAGGGAGAGATCATATTGCAATACTTTTAAAATACTGCCTTTTATTTTCACTGTGCTCGGTGATTTCAAAGTAAAAGCCCTTTGTCTTGCCACCTTTTGGATTATACACCCAAATGGACACATATATAGACAGATGTGGACACCACAGATGCTTAGTAGTTTTGTTTATACCACTCGCTTGAGTTCACTTGGAGGGCATTCTCCACAAATGCTCAGTAAATGGACTTCTACATGAGATGTAGTCCTCTCATGCAAAGCGCTGCTTTGCCTGTTGTACTTTGCAATCATAAAAAATAGAAAAGCTCCATTTTTGAGACATGGGTAATGACGGACCTCTTTATACAATCAAAGGCAGCGTCCGACGTGGTCGTCCAGTGCTTGCACGGTTGGAGCCCTTGTAGTGTAGTGGTCATGCGGACAAATCTGTGTGGTCACAAAAAAATTGGAGGTATGTGAATGTCCACGCTCCAGGTGTTCACCCACAGTTACATCGCATGAGCCCTGGTGGACATCAACATATTTGAGGGTGTGTAAAGAACAAAGACAAAATCAAAGAATAGCTAAGTCATCAGAATGTTATTGGTTCTGTCAAACACTTTAATATACAATGATAGCATTAATTAAGAATCTAAATATGTATTGCAGTAGATTACACTGTTTTTGTTTTGTTAACTTCTATGATTTTCCTCTGACTCAGACTGGAGTTCTCCTGTCTGCCTTCATATTCCTGATTGGTCCTGTGTGTGTGTGTGTGTGTGTGTGTGTGTGTGTGTGCGTGTGTGCGTGTGTGTCTTATTTTGGATGAAGGCTCTTAATGTGACCTACTTAGACACACTCACACAGGCTTGTTATGCTAATGTGTGTATTTATGTGCATTATAATAATGCAGTGTGAAGTCTAATGCTGCCGTCAGCAAAGCCACATTCAGTCTATGTCGTTCTGCCACTCTCCCTCTCTGTGGATCAGGAATGTCCAACATGAACACGAAGGCAGAAAGACGGGTTCAAGCCCCAGTAGGAAAACTGGTGATTCCAGCTGCAGCATTTCTGCAGAAGGCAGCCAGTAAGGGAGAAACTGGGCCCATACAGACTCCTCTTGTACCAATCTTCACTTTTTAGTGACACCCATAGAAAATCCGGCTGTGCTAGCACACCTTTTAGCTGATATGCTTAAATGACAAAGTTGGATTTACATGTTGTGACATGAATCAACATCTGAAAGTGTACAGCTGGCTAATTTTCAACTTCAGTCCTGCTCTGCAAAATGTTCTTAAACCAGTTAAGTAAGAGATTAAAAATCTCATTTTGACAAATTCTTTGGTTCCAGCTCCTCAAATTCAAATATTTCCTGTTGTTCTTAGCCATCTATGTATAGTAAACTAATTATCTTTGTGTTTTGGACTGTGAGATGACACATAATAATGCCACAGACTTGCAACTAAGATTAAATTGTAGCTGAAACTGTGCTGATTCAGTTTAATGTCAAATTTGATGTATTGTCAAAAGTTGCTGAGCTAGATCCTGAAGAAAACCACCATCAGTTAAATATTGTTTTGTTGAATAACTTTCAAATTAATACTGATACCAATAGCTGCATTTCCACTGCGTAGTACCGGCTCTACTCGACTCGACGCGCCTTGGTATCAGGTACTTTTCTACAGGTCGTTTTCCATTGCGGGCTAGTACCTCCTCAGGATAGATGGGCGCCACACGAAACTACTGTGGCTTAGTCTTCAACGCGACACACACCTCTCATCCAGCTCTCGTGATCCTCTCATCAGCTGTTTAAGACAGGATGGTCTGCACCTCCTCAATACAGCGGCTGCAATTAAAAAAAGTTACGGTTGCTAAAGTAGCTTGGCTGTTTGAGTGTGGCGGCCATTGATTTGTGCTGTGCATGTACTCCGTGTCTGCCGGGCACTGACCAATCAGTGGTCTGTAACATTTCTCCTGACCTTTTAGTACCTGCTCGGCTCGCTTGGAACCGCAATGGAAGAGGTAAAAAGGCGAGTAGAGTCCAATAAAGTGGAACCAGTACTACGCAGTGGAAATGGGGCCAATGTGATTCCAAATTAGGGGCAGGGCTTCGTGGTCAAGGAGTCATCATGAGGGTCAAACTCTTTGGGACCATTGCTTTTAGGTGCAGTGCAGACACCGAGCTGCCTTGGTGGAGGTTTGTGCTCTCTGAGTGATATCTAATTTTAATGTGTATTATATTAACTGTGTACCAGCTGGGTTTGTGTGTGTGTGTGTGTGTGTGGGTGTGTGTGTGTCACACACACTTTGCCCTGTGTAACAGGAGACGGTGTGAACCAACAACAACTGCTCTTTGATCCCATCACACACACATACAGTACACACATACATACAGTACACACACACAGACAGACACACGGACACACTTGCAGTGACTGCAACAGGGTAATGTATTCTTTAATCCTCCAATATAATCTGCAAGTAGTGTGTGTGTGTCTTCTCTCTCTCTCTTCTCTCTCTCTTTCTCTCTCTATCTGTCTCTCTCATCCCTGGGGATAGAGTTTCTTCTCTCTCTCTCTGGAGGAAATTGCAGCAGGGGATTAAGAAGTAAAACACACACATATAGACACTCACACACATGCACATTAACACACACCTGACACTCAGGGTTTGGGGGTTCAGATAGCAATGATACATGCCAATTTTGCTCCAGTCACCTGATATACACTCTCTTGCTCTCTCTCTCTCTCTCGCTCTCTCTCTCTCTCCCTCTCTCTCTTTCTCACACACACATACACACACGCACACACACTGTTGCTCTTTGGTTCGTAAAAAGACAGGAGCAATGAGAGAGTAACACAGATGGACAGCAGAGTACAGTAGATGACAGGATATAGTAGAATAGAATAAATTCAGACAGAAGAGAGAGAAAAAGTTGGAAATAAAATCTCAAATCTGGATCAAGAAAAGGGAAAAAAAAGGCTTGTAGTTCAGGTAGGAACTTTAATTTCATTAAACATGTCATCATCTTCATTGCCGTCCTTCTCCTCCTCCTCAGCCCTCATGACTTCCTTTTGTTGTGAGAAATGTCTCTGCTGCTGTCGTTTTTAACTCCATCCATTCAAATCCCCCTAACGACCAGCGCCAGGTGTTTTTCTCTGCTGATATGGATGATGAGCTAATGAAGCTGTAATAACAGACTGGATGATGATATACCACAGAAAATACTCACACAACTCAGCTCCAGCACACCATTCACCTCTCTGATTATCCAGTATCGAGAGAGAGAGAGAGAAGACATTTAAGTATACTGATCTGAAAGAAGATAAAAGAGCACCAGGTTTGTTACTTTGTATTTCTTTTTTACTGCTTCCCAACGACCTGCAACATTGTAAAAATCTTCAACTTTATGGCATTTTGAAAAAACGTATATAAATAGATATTAATTCTGTGAATGTAATTGCTTTTTGTGATTCCCTATGGACATATATGAGGACATCTCTACTGTATCATTTTTAATTAAAGATGAATTACATAGCATGAGCTTCCAAGGTGTGACTGAAGGCCCATTTATGCTCCCTCTACATACATAGATGGGTACGTATCTGTATCTGTATCTGCCTTTAACGTAGAGCAAATATGGGCCACTGCAAAAAAAAAAAAAGAATCTGACATCTATATTTTTTTTATTTATAGTTTTTAGTTTTCCAGTAGACAGAAGACAATAACATCACAACCCACAAGATACACACATTAATACATACAAATACATACAATATGCTCTCATTCTCATTAGCTAGAGTGGTGCCTTCTGGTATTTTTAACATTTTTATTCATCTCGATTTTGGAAAACTATTCAACTTGGGCTATTTTGTGTGGAGTGTTTGTCTCGAGTATAGCTTTAAAACTATTTCATATATCTTCAACAAATTGTGCAACAATATCAACCACCTGCTGGAGTGGTGCGTTTTGCTCCTTAGAAATTTCTACAATTTTTTGTTTTTTGTGTTTTCAGCTGATACTCAACTCAACTCATACATACATACATACATACATACATACATACATACATACTTTTTATTGAAGCACATCTTGTAAACTGTGTTCTTGAAAATTGTGCATGAATACCAGGAATGATGCAAAATGTATCCTAATGCTAATTACAAATTATTGCAGTTTTTATTTTTTGAATTTCCGTGGCAGTAATTCGGTATTGGACTTGTAAATATCCAATAATAACTTGTAAATCATTTTTACATGTAGCCTATGTGTGGTATTCATAAACGGGATTTTGTTTCTAACTAATTGCTAAACTGAAAGTGCTTGTATTCATCCTAATGCACTCAGTTGACTTTGCAGGACCTGGGGGTTTAAGCCATATTCTGATGGCTCTTGTTATTTTAAGTAGGTTAGTCATACCCACTTCTTCTTCCCCCAATGTCTGACTGAAGATGTTGCCCTTGGGTGTCTCCCAGCCTTACCTTTTCCTCTTTGGGCCTCATAGAAAAAGGCTTTCTTGACTCCAGGATTTCATTTTCATTTAGTTTTCGATCTTCTAAGGCCATGTTTTTAAAATCTAATGATGGCCGCTGTCCCAAATTGCTCATATTATTCTGTCCAGTTCCGCCACTATTGTGTATGTCATGATTTATTAAGGAAAACGGTCATCAATATCCACATGTTGCTAATGCTGGCAGTGAGCGCTCTGTGAGACTAAGAGTAAAATATTTGTTGCATAATGTTGCGTATTTGTTGCTGTGGGGAGGGTCAAGATTAGACTAATAAACAAAATCACACCACAGCCATTTCTTTCCTGATAGATAACAGCTAATAAGCTTTGATATCATCATCTATTTTGGTCTTCCCAGCTCTTTGGTCCTTCACAGGTTAGCACTGTCAACACAGTTATTGTGCAAAGGTGCCAGAAAGTTCATCAAATACCAAATATTTGTACTGACACAATACTGTACAGTATCTAAAATATGCAGGCAGAACAAAGGAGCCATGTTGATTAGCTTGATTAGGCGCCTGCTGCAGGATATAAAAGTATCTCTGTCATTCAGAAGTACACAGGTATCAGTGAGACACTTTGATATAAGAGCGTCATGAAGTGTGTTAGCCTCTCTCCGTCTCTCTCTGTCCCACACACACACATCAGAAGTGTGTGGTGCAGTGGAAACTTGAGTTGTTGTCAGTCAGCTGGTTGGTATATGCTGGCTTTATTTCAATTGCCTACCTTACACGCCTACTCTATGGACTGTATGTGTGTGTGTGTGTGTGTGTGTGTGTGTGTGTGTGTGTGTGTGTGTGTGTGTGTGTGTGTGTGTGTGTGTGTGTGTGTGCGTACTGTGTGTGTGTGTGTTATGACATATGCTGCTTTCGGGGTCAAGTTTCAGAGTAAAGGACAGTTACTTAGGGATGAGTTTTCCAATTGGGGACAAAAGCATTGCTCTGTTTGCGTTCATATTAATATTAAGCTGAGCGACAGTGTGCTGGGAAGCATTGGGAACATATTAAGCTGTTAAATTGATTAATGTTAAGATGTTTGACAGAGAAACAGGCAAACAAACATGGGTGATATGGGGTCCTCTAGCTTTCTTTGGCGTGGGTTAACAAAGTGATTAAATATCAGCCACACATTTTAGTAACCGCACCCTTTGGGTAAATTATGGGGGTGGTTTGTAGCAGATGACACAGAGCTCTGCATGTCAGATCAGTTACAGGAGGTTCAGTTTGCAGCTGACGGTAGAGCAGGGCACTTTGTGAGATTTTACTTCTTATGTTTTCATCGTATGAGAGTCCAAGCAGAATTACCGACTCCGTGTGTTGGTGTGGCCCTGACTGTCGCCAGAACTATTAATCTTGCAGCCGCGGATAGAACTGACTGAAATGGGAATCTACGAATTAGAATGGGTTTAGAATAAAGTCACAGACAGGCAATTTAATCTCAGCAGCTGCCAGCAAACACTGCACCGGGAGAGATCAAACAAACTTTGATCATGTAGAATTTTTTAACCGTGAAATAGTCTGGTTTTATCTATTGGATGTAAGACCCGGTCACACAGGCGTTTAAAATAACGAAATTCTGCAGCAAGACCTTTTCATTTCAATTGTTCTGGCCATAGTAGGCTGTTTGCTGTCCGTGTATGCGACAAAGGCTGGCAGGAACTGTAATAGGCATGCACAAAGTGGGGCTGTGTCGTCATCGTTTTCTGCCAGAGTTGCGTTTTGCCCGTTTACACCACAATGGTACGATGGCGTTCTAAAAAATGTCCACTCTGGGGCCCGTTTTCAAAAGTTTGCTGTTTCAGTCTCTTAAAACGCCGTTCTTGTGTAAACGGACGGGCAAAACACAACAAAAGGTTTCTGTTTTAAGGTGAAACGGCCGTCGTGTAAACAGCCCCTCTGTCTCTGTGTTGCCTGATAAAGAGTTCCAGGTATTTAAAGCATTGTGAGGTCATTAACATCTTGAGAGTCGTTAATCCATCAAGCTCTAATGTGGGTTGTTATGGTCGTCAGGACTTTAATTACTTATCTCTTTTCAGATTTGCAGACAGCAGATGGAAAAGTATTATTT
The DNA here is from genome assembly GCA_037577475.1 of Chaunax sp. Z400. NCBI lineage: Eukaryota > Metazoa > Chordata > Actinopteri > Lophiiformes > Chaunacidae > Chaunax > Chaunax sp. Z400. Next base: position 8,070,126 of record CM075196.1, read on the forward strand.
TATAAGCTTTAAACTTAGAGTGTTATTTTGTTTGGAGGTACCAGATCTCCTGACCAATATCCAACCACCTGAAATAAAACTGTGGTTCGTTGCTTTGTTGTTGGCTGGTTTCCATACAGGTTTACTTTCCATGTCAAAGCAGGAGCAGATGTGTTTCAGTATTTATAGCACCTTCTTAGAACAGCAACTTACTGTAAGGCAGAAGGGTTACTGTGTGTATGTGTGTGCGTGTGCGTGTGTGTGTGTGTTGTAACCAGATCTCTGAGGACAGAATGACAGAATTAAGACTCTGTCGCCACTATATAAATCACACATTCATACCAAATGACATCTCCCACTCATAGTGATAATACAGGAAACCATGTCTGACAAGATGCTCAATATAACTGTTTTCAGTTTTGAGTATATTTAATTAAGTATAGTTAAAAAACCCAGTATGCCAACTAAAAATCATGTGACGATCATGTAAGGTGTTGATGGACACTTGAGAAAGGTCAGACAGTAGTGCGACAAGGTTTGTAAAGGGGAAAGTAATCCATGTTCTGGGGGTCGTTGAGTGGTTTTAATCGTCCTTGAAGAGTTTTTTAGGCTTTCATTTTCCCAGAATTCAACACCAAACATAGACAGGAAAATGTGTGTCACAGCTGGGCAAAAGATTAAAACCATCTAATGCGAATGGTCTAAAGTCTGTGATGCAAGTGCATTTAGGGTGTGTCCAACTCTGTTTTGTTAAATCGTCCACAATCTGCACACAAAGCAAGGCACAGAGGGGTTGTAGCCCCCTGATTATTCATATTCAACCCAGTCAGAGTGTCCTCTCACATTCACACACCTGGTTTTACAAGGAAAGCCATTTTAACCTGGTCTGTTTTTTTCCTAATGACCATCTGCTGGAGTTCAGATTCAGTTTAATAACATCATATCTTCAAGGTGACTGAAGCAGCTTTTATTAGGGGGGATCCACCAAACTGAGACATTACACCACCTTTAAAAATACACGTTAATCTGTATTTACTATCATAGATAATCTCCCTGCTGATTGCAGCTGATCCAGACAGTGATCTGAGATGTTGTGCATCCGGCTACATGGGTCTCATTACAGCACTGTGTTGTGTCATGCTGTTCTGAACTAAATAATGAGCTGTAGTGATAAATACAGACACTGACTCACAGCTCAGTTAGATGAGGATAAAGCCAGAGAGCAGCAGCATGGTACTTAGCTAATCCAGAGCTAACCTAATGTCATTCACATACAGCTGGCTCGATCTGGGGTCGCATTTATAAAACCTTGCATGTGATCTGTACTAAAAGGGTACGTGCCACAAAAATGGCATGCGGCAAGAAAATAATCAGACTGATAAGACCATGCATAAACACACCACAGGCAATGTTTTTACAGTTGACCTGGAAACGTTTGCTCATGGATCAGTCTGATATCCTGCGCTCTACACGCCCACATTCATCCATCAATGGTCAGTGCAAAGCACCTCATGAATGTTGATGTGTTAGTGGCAAAGAAAACTACTACTTCTCCTCTATAGCCCTTTTTACACAGACAGCGCACAATAGCTCTGCATTGAAGATGCTTCTCTATGCCATCTGTATGGTTTTTTGTGTGTGTTCATGAGTTGCACTGTGTTCTGACACCCTGTGGTTGGTGTCTATGATTTTTCTTGTCTTCTTCTCTCTTTATGTTTTCCCATTCTTACCGAAGCACTTTTTGTAAAGCACTGTGTAAATTGGGTTTTGAAAGGTGCTATAGAAATAAAATTTTACTTACTTACTTACTTACTTGCCTTTGTTTGCACTGAACAAAACAATGGTGGCGTGATTCGGCGTCAAGTGTGATGGTTTGCATCCAAATCAAGCATCAAACCTCTCAATCCTGACCAAAATTTCTCCTCCTCATCCTCTTCTTCTTCCTCTTCCTCCTCCTCCTCCTCCTCCTCCTTTGACAAGGCTGATTCCATGGCTCTCGATGTTCCCACCCACACTCTGTTATGAAAGAATTCACTGCAGGGCTTCTACAAGCTGTGGCTATAAATGTAAATGGACAGAAAAACACTTATTCATCAGATCTGCTCTCTGACTATACTACTGCATGTATTTATATGTGTCACCTCAACTGGGAATAAAGACTGGTAGAGGCAGGCTTAAATTTGGAGTCTGACTTCAGAGGCATCACTACGTTTTCTCAAAAACCCCGCCGCACACATGAATGACAGAAGACACGTTTTTTTTTTTGTTTCGTTATAGTTTCACATGACTGGTGATTTTATTGACTTGGGTCCACTTAATCTATAGGTGCTTGAATAAATGTGCTTCTATCCTACTCACTGCCTCTTTAAATGGAGTGCAACTCTTACTGGCCCCATGGCAACTGGACGCATGGAAACATTATGTGAGCCACTGTCTTTTTCTCTTATACTTTATGTATTGTTACCTGCCTCCAGCAGCTGCTGCTCCATATGTTCTTCATGCTATTACTGTACATCAGATGAGCTGCTCAGGTCTCCAGGTTGAAATGACATATAATATCAGAGTGAGATTGATTTCCTCTGTTTGTTCTTCTCCGTAGGCTTTGCCAAGAATTGTCTGCATCAAAATACCGTGTTGAAGTTCAAGCTAATGGACCTGACCGGCTCACATAAATCCTCTTTGCGTAGAGATCACTCAATGAGGACCCATCTTTATGCTGCCCTTCTTTATTTAGACTGAACAAAACAATGACAGCATACCACCACCCTAGAGTGTGAGTTTAGCCGGCATCTACAAGCAAAACAGGCATATGCGCCGAGCATTTTCCACTTATCTTCTTCTTTGAGATACCTGCTAACTGCTAATAGCTGCTTTCTAAATCTCCCGTTATGTGGTATGTGGGTTCCACACAAAACCTGTCATCAATACCCCCGTTCTGACCTACTGCCTTGCCAGCTTGCTCAGTTTATACAGACGTCAGTTCGGCGCTGCTGTTGCTATCTCTACTGCTGGCTCAGGGGCGGATCAACAATGAGCCCCATTACATCTTTGTAACATTTATACAGAACTCTGAGGTGCAATAAAGGCTTGCCTTGAAAAGGTTGTGTAAAATGTGCTATTATTTGGTTACTGGAACCAACACTTTGTTTGAAACCTTAAAAATGTTTTTTTATGCCCCAGCCAAAAGGGGGCATATGACAGAATACAGTCAATCCACATGGAGTTTCACACATGCTTTGTCCTTGTCTTGGTCCTACAGGTGTGCATCTCATAATTAGTGCCTTCAGTTTTTTTTAGTTTTTTTTAAACAATTTTAGGCAGATTTCAAATAAGGTATTTTTCATGTCATCCTGCTATTATTCTGCTAAGATAGAGGTTATGGTCTATCTCCATCAGCACAAATTGAGTTTTTCCAGTCGCGGGCGATGTGTGTGTCCTTGGACACAAATTTTCTAGTATATGTTCTAGTGGTCTGTGGCTTCAGAGGTATTTTTTTTAATGTCACCTATTCTTTATTTTTTCATTTTCTGTTCTGTTTGTGTGGCTTGATAAAATATGCTCTTTGGGACAAACCAACAATGAAATCAAATTACTCCACAGACCAACCAGATATAATTTAAATTTCACGGAACAAGAAGAATTGAGTATAGTGGTGTCGTCGGTAGAAATGTTACATTTGGGGCATCTGTGGCTCAGGAAGTTGAGCAGGTTGTCCCCCCAGTCAGAAGGTCAGGGATATAAGATGCATTAGGATACATGATATAGGATATATGTCAAAGGTCGGAATGGAATGTATGAAAGCACTCTGAGTGGTTGATACACTAGAAACGTGCTGTAAATGCAGTCATCTTAACTATGTCATTCATTTAACCATTAGTTTCTTCTTGAGCTTTTATATTTTCTCATGTCTGTGAGATCATATATTTTTATATATTTGCTGAAGGCTCTAGTAGCTTTAATATAAAAAGGAACAGGAACTGAAGCTCAGTCAAATCAATCAGATTTAAAAAAAATCAATCATTCAATCTCTCTTTCTCTGTCTCCAGGACGTGGGTGTAATGCAGTGGGCGGAGCTTTGCCAGGACTCATAGGTGCCAGCGGTCCCTCTGTGATGATAAAACCCTTCCTGCCGTTTCCTGTTGAGACGACGTCACCAGTCAGTCTTTTCCCAAACTTCAGCACGGTATGGCTGTGTGCATGTGAGGGACAGTAGCAGTGACAGGGTGTTGCTGCTGCCGCACTATGTCGCTGTCACCCTGTCATCACTGTTCAAGCAATTATGAGCAGGCTGGTGAGCTCTGACCTCTGTGCGTCTCCTGCAGATGGACCCAGTGCAGAAAGCCGTCATCAACCACACCTTTGGTGTTACCCTGGTTCCCAAAAAGAAGCAGGTCATCTCATGTAACGTCTGCCAGCTGAGGTTCAACTCGGACGTGAGTGTCTATGTTTGTTTGTGGTTTCCCTTGTGACCCTGCTTGAGTCTTTGGTGAACAGGCCATTTATTATTTGCCTCTGCTTCTCTGGTATATATTCTCCATAGCTACAGCCCATTGTTCTTTTCCTCTCAGGCGACTGCTTTCTCTGTTTGGACTTTCCTGATCTTGACTTGACTTCTTCACAATGCTCTGCATCAATTCCATGTTGTCAGTCCTTGTCAGTTTGTGTCCTTGTCCATTTTTCATTCTGGTGCTCTGACTGGGATTGGAACCAACAATCGACTGTTCCAATCTACTGTTTGACAGGTCGATTGATAAATCGATGAAACTGCAAGTTCTCTTTTTTGATTGTTGAATGTACTTTGCCCAAGATTTAATTACAGTGGTGGTGATTAGCTTTCTGTTTTGGACTGAATGCCTAAAGAATGAGACACAAAATGTGTAGTAAGAAGCCACAAAGGATTCAAACCAATCACTGATGGGACTCACACATACTCCATTGAGCTATCTTAGGCATACAAAAAAAAAGGCACACCAAAGGTAGAGGATTTAGATACTACATTTCTGGTCAATATAATTTTGTGTAGCTGTACTGTTCACCATTACTGTAGCGATTATTTTTCTGTTGGGGAAAATTATTATTATTGGCGTACAAGCTTACAAGTTTGATATCACATACCATATAATCAAACACGTGTAGGTCTATATCTTTTCTTTTATAGGTGTACCATTGCCAGACAATTAGCCTGCCCCTGACCAGGCTAGTTTCCCAGCATAAGTTGCCATAGTAACTGATCTTAAAGTGGTCCTTCATGGAACCAAATCAAATGAAAATAAGCCAGATTTACTGGAATTAGTACTGGATTGTTTGTTAAGATTGCTTTATGGAACAGGACTCTGATTACTCAGTTTGATTATGCCTCTATGATCAACTTCCTGTCATGTGATCCAGTTGGTCGTAACGTTCAGGTCTTTTTGTCTCTTGCTCAGTCTCAGGCAGAAGCTCATTACAGAGGCAGTCGCCACGCCAAGAAGCTCAAGTCTCAGGAGAACAAAGCCAAGGCCAAGCTGTCAATCACTGGAAAGTCCAATTTGTGCAACACAAGTCCTTCTGGCCCCAACCCTCCCATCACAGCTAACAGCAGCACCAATCAGCACTCAGGTTGATTTTATCTATCAATAACGTTGATCTGATTATCGTGACAGACGATGTACATTTGGAGGTGTGTTCGTGTTCGTAATTTCTTCATCCTCTTTTTCCTTCTCCTCTTCTTCCTCTTATACATCCCTCCAGAACTTTTATCTAGCCTCATGGACTCCTCCCCTCCCCTTACAAACTTTCTCCTCCCCTCCTCCTCCCCCTCATCTATCAGAGCAGGCAGTGAACCTCCTCCCTCCAGTCCTCCGTCTGCTCTCCCCGCCCCAGGCCTCTCCTCCTCCTCCACATCGTGTTCTTCCAAAGCCTCTCCGCTTCCCCCTCCCTCAGCTCTTGTCGCCTCCTCCTTGTCCCCTGCTCCTCCGCCTCCTCCTCTTGCTCCTGCCCAGGCCTCCTCTCAGGATGCTCCTCTCTCGGTGGAGTCAGAGGAGGAGAAGGCGAAAAAGCTACTGTACTGCTCTCTGTGTAAAGTCGCCGTCAACTCTCTGTCTCAGCTGGAGGCTCATAATGCAGGTGAGGAGGAATGAGATGATGTATGCAGTCATTAAAATAAATGAGTCTGCAGAAAACCCTGACCTCAACCTACCTCATCCGACACCTTTGGGATGAACTGGAACAAAGACTGCGAGCCAGATTTAACACCCAGTGTTGGACCTTACTAATGTTCTTTGGGCTTAATGGGAACAAATCCTTGCATCGAGGTTCAAATGTAGAGAAAAGCCCATGGTTTTAGCACGTGTTCAACAACCACATAAGACTGGACAGGTGTCCATATACTTCTGGCCATGTTGTGTATATGCAGTGGATTTTTTGAGCCTGTGGCTGGTGGACTTTGGACCCTCTTGATGCATTCAGTTTGAGGTTTTTTGGCTTCTCTTCTTGCAGGTTCAAAGCACAAGACGATGCTGGAGGCTCGGAGTGGTGCCGGGCCAATAAAGGCCTACCCTCGACCCGGAGCCAAGCTGAAGAATGGCAGCCCGTGTGGACCGAAGGGCTCCGGCCTGCAGAATAAAACCTTCCACTGCCAGATCTGTGACGTCCATGTCAACTCTGAGATCCAGCTTAAACAGGTAGAAACACAGCAGACACAAACTGTAAAATAACATTGTTTTAGCATCACTTTAAAGATTTACAAAACTTTTGACTGTTCCGTTCATATGTATGTAAAAGTCAGATTCATGATAAAGAAGATTGCTTGGCTCTAATCTCTGTAGCTGCACCGTACAGCAAAAAATTAAAACAAAGTTAATTTCCAAAACCCATCCAGGTGAGTCGCAGCCTTCTCTGTCCTCAGCTTTGTTGTCAGCGTGACAGTGTTTGTTGTTGTTGTTGTTTTTTGCAGCACATCTCCAGCAGAAGGCACAAGGACAGGGTGGCAGGAAAACCCAGTAAACCCAAATACAGTCCTTACAACAAGCAGCAGCGCAGCTCCCTCACTGTAAGTAACCCCCGACCATTCTCTCTCAAATGTAATATCAGATTGACTTCATCAAAAGAGTCAGCTGACTTTATATTGTTCATCAATATAATTGATATATGGGAACATAATCAAATAACAAGACTATAAATTATTTCTTTCTACAGTAATGAATCTATCACATAATGCACTTTTGCATTTATTCCACCGTTTTGTTTGTATCTCTTCTCTCCTTGTTTCCTCTCCTGTTTCCTCATATTCTTGTTTCCTCTCCTCTCTTAATTCCCTTGTTTCCTGTCTTTGTCTCCTCTCCTCCCCCTTCTTCTCCTAATTCCTCACCTCCTTGTTTCCTTTCCTCTTCTCCTCAGAAGGAGTTGGTGAAGCCTTCCCTCTCTCCCTCCTTCCTCTCCGCTCCCTTCCCTCCTCCGCCCTCCTCCCTCACCCCCACCATCTCGCTCGCTCCCTCCTCCTCCCTCCTCACTACCACCTCCTCACCCCTCACCCCTGCCATTTCTCTCCATCCTCGCCCGACAGCCTCCTCAACCCTCTTCACAGCCTCCTTCTTGCGTCCGGCTCCTGGACCAATCAGAACGAGCCAGGGATCAATTCTCTTCACACCCTACTGATGGCAGTGTCGGCTGTGGGGAGTCACTTGACCTCTGGTCTTCAGTTTGTTGGAGCTATAGAGGCAGTAGTGGGACTAAATGACAGCTCTGCCTTCATGGATGCGGGGATTCAAACCTGTAACGTTCTCCCTTCACTGAGGATTCAAACAGACACATGAGAGGAAAGACCCTCCTCCTTCGGTCTGGAACAGACATCTTCTCCTTCTTGGTTCTGATAATTCACAGCTCTCCTGACGGGAAGCTTTGGAGGTTTTATCCAAACCAGAAATCGGTTTGTTGTTTTAAATAAATCCGAACAGAAGCAGAAAAGTTGTCACAAATCCGGGAAATCCTGGAAAACCTGGAATATTTTTAATGCAGAATTGGATATCTGATCGTGGAAAAATTACAGAATTGCCCCGTCATTTTGAAACAACTAAGTGGTCCAGAAAGAAATCAGTTAGCAGCTTTTGTGTTGTCCCAAATCATCATTTCGATGCTCCAGTTTCAGTTGATTCAAAACAGCTAACTCAGCTCTAAGACAAATATTTTAAATGTTCAACCTGTGCATGGAAGCAGAATACTTGATTTTTTTTCTTTCTTTGACCATTTTACTAAAAATATTCCCAAAGTACCTCATCATTTTTGACAAATGGCTCTTCGTGGCAGCTCGAATCTACTGAAAATAAAGTCTGAGGTTGTTTTCAGTATATTTGTTTGATTGCGAGAACAAGAATCTTAAGCAGGATGAGAGGAATTGGTTAAAATGTGAGTTTAATATGAGGAAGACTTTCTGGTGTCAGTAAAATTGCTGCATTTGATGCAGCTTTTGTTAAGACCAGATGCAAAGGTTTACAAGAAAGTCGGGTCAGGTCCTCTGGAGGGAGTCGGTTCTCCAGGATCAAATCTCTTCTGACAACAGAAGATCTTCTTCCTCCTGCTGCAGGACCTAACCAGCACAAACCTGACGTCAGAGAACTCAGCAGACGTCCTCTGTCCCGGATGAATACTACTGGACTATTGGACCACTGGACCTTGATCCCTCAGATGTCCTTGCTCTCATGTTAGACCCATTCCTAACATGCAGCATCTCGAGCGAACAAACTGGGAAGTGGAGAAGGAGAAATATAAATATTAATTCATTAATTTTCATAAAACAGCTGGACAATGTAGTTTTTAGCAAATATTTAGCATTTTTGGGGACTATCCACTGCACTCAGTTTGACCTCCATTAATGTTGCTGTGATAATTTAGGTAAACTCACTCACTGTTCGTGTTTCTTGACCTGACTCCAAATGAAAAGCCTTAGTAGAAAGTCACATCAGGACGTTTATTCAGGACAGTTTGTTGCTCATTCTCCACTTCCTGTTGTCTCACCTCGCTGTATGTTTGGAACCAGGGATTGAACTGAAGTTAGATCATGAACTCCTCCTTATATCTGATGTCCACACATCTGTCGTCTCGACTGCCGGTGTGTTACAGACTGACCCTGCACTCTGGAGCGAGCTACGTCCTGGTTTTACAGCGAGAAAGGCCTTTGGTCCTGACTATTGCCTGGTGTCGAAACTCAGTCTTTCAGTTTCTTTCATTAATTTTCCTGCTGTCACTGAGTCTGACTAGAACTCTCTGGAGTTTAAATTGTCTCAGTGAACTGTCGGTGGAACTGAAACATTATTGCAAAGAGTCAGAGGAACTCTTTGAGACTTTAGCACATCACTGGAACTTTTGACAACCTGCAACAGCAAAGGAACATTTTCCTTAAATAAGCTTATTCGCTTTCCATTGTCTTGTTGCTTTTTGTGCGCTCTGATATTTTATTTTATGTGTTGTAAATATTTACCCAGAGCTTCTTCATGATTTTCAAACAACCACATGGTTTGTCCATTCATCCAACATATGGGATGTCCAGCTCTGGATGAACCCTTTAAATTAGACTCCATTGCCTTTGCTCTGGCGCCACCCTCAGGATAAACATCACATTAACTCCACTGCCAGTAAGGCTCCAAGAATAGTGAAACAATTATGTGTGACAAAATAATCTCTCTTCCACTGACTACTGGGCCGTGACCATTGAACTCCTCCCTGTCGAACTCTAACTGATTTTGTCCTAGTGTTCAGAGATGCCGGATGTTGTTTTCATTGTTCAGTGAGTTCTAGAAAAAGGATCAGTTGAGATGATTTTATCTCAGCATCAGTATATCTTTTGTGCATCCATCACTTCCTTTAGTAAAGCTTTGAGCATTTTCAGACCGTCTATGTGATGAAGCTAAAATGATCAGATGGTTGTTTGACAATCGTGAAAAAAGCTTCGCAAAACCAGGAGAAACCATAGAGAAAAAAAAACTCTTCTATGATTCGCTAACATCAATGTGAACCAAGAAGCTGTTTACCTGCCGGAGCGTCTTTTGTTCTGCTCCTCAGTTGCCAAAAATCAAAAAGCAACTGATGAAATGGAGCAATGAGGTTCCCATTTTATTTACAGCCACCATAAACAAAAGAAACAATGACAGCTGTGTGCATTTGCCCTTTTGTTGCGAATACAACATATAATGTCAGTGATTCCACAGCTGCTGCTTGTGTACATAAGAAAACATTTAATTCATAAGATACAGCGCAAAGCACTTTTTAGAATCTATTTATCTTATGATCCACGTACAAACCATTTAAATGATGGAATGCAAAAAAAGTTATTCATTTTCCAGCAGCAGCCTGTTGAATGAATGTTTGGCATTTCTTCCTGCAAAGTACCCATCTTAACATTCTGGGTTCCAGTCTCGTCTGGCTTTGGTCGCCGGCTTAGAGCTGGAGTTTGTCCCCAGGCGCCGTACAGCGGCTGCCCACTGCTCCTCAGGGATGGGTTCAACACAGACAGCAAGCTTCTCTACTTTGTACAGAGTATGACTGCATGTGGCAAAAAACTGATTCTTCTTCATTTCAAAAATGAGTGTTAAAGAAATAATAATACATGCAGAAATACAGATAGAAAGTCACACTCTAACATGCAGATTTCATCATCATTCGATAGTGAAAGTGCTTTTTATACTGGCGTTTGTTTTTTTTCTCTATGGTTTTACATGGTCAGTATTTTCCTGTCTGTCTTCCTGCCTCCTCCTGAATAACTTGAAGCATCTCAGTCTTCCAATAATGAACAAACACGTTTAAGGACATTATTTTTGCGTGTTTATCTATGCAGTATTTGGTCTCGCCGTGCAGTAACTCAATCTCTGTCATCAACATGCAACCGTACAAAGAAGATTAAGTGTCAAATCCACGTTGATTATGCTGATTAACCTCCACTTAGGCTGTTTGACAGTAACTTGTTTGAAACGAAGCTCTGAGCTCCCTTCTTTTTCTGATGATGTCATCATGATGCAATAATGTACAGCTGCTGCTTTTCTAGTCGCTTCACTTCCTTATCAGCAATACTGAGGCCTGAGTTGCAATACTGGACTGAAACAAACATGGATGTATAAACTGAAGCTTTGTTTCTGGTTGAAATGATACAAACTTGTCATTTTTGTAATGTTTTATCGCTAACAGATTGTGTGTGTGAGTGTGAGTGTGTGTGTGTATTCACTCCATGCTGGGATTGAACATTTACTGTCAGGGTTAATAATTTTACTTCTAAAATAAAACCTCATTTTCCATTAATCCAGAGAACATGAAACCAGCGTATGAGTGAAGTGTTTAAAGGAGCAGGTCACCCAAACTGCTGCACACGGAGTTCTGCTCTGAAGCACACAATAGTTTGTGTTACAGGTACATTTAAGTAATTGTGGTAAAGTTGATATAGTTTCGTTATTTGTGCCAATGGCTGCTGAATTTGATAAAAGGCTGTCTTCAGTTTTCATTAAATATAATAAATAAATACATCCACATTTTGAAATTCCAAGTTGAAACTGTGGTACCACATTAAACTCTGAGTTAATGAGCTTATTATCTCATTAATTCAGAAAAACGGAATTTTAATTTTTCATGAAAACTTTTCACGGAATTTTGAGATAATTATCTCGTCAATTCAGAAAAACAGGGCAGTTGTTTTTATATTCTCAAGTGAATGCATTATTCTGTACCATTCAGACCAGACAGAGGTTGACGGAGGTGAATTGCTTGGTTGTGAAGATGTTAATAAAACAAGAGTTCAGGGGTGAAAATCTTTACATTTCAGCAGAGAACTGCAGTGTTCAGAGAACCTCCATTCACCTCTTGTGTAGGAAATGCAAACGTGTCAAGTTGAACATTTCTCACTTTCTCATTTCATTTCTATAACTGAATTTATTTTATTTTTAAAAACTGCTGAACATTCTACATCATTCTCTATAAATAAAGACAGGAGCTGATTGGAAAATTGTTGAATAAGTCAGCAGTGAATAATTTGTTAAATTCTTAGTCTTCTTTACCTAATGATCACATCAACCGTTATTTGGTTTTAGTCATCACAAAAATACAATAAATAACTTTGTATTAGTTTTGGGGAGACTGCCTTAAGGAGTTCCTTGAATTTTGACTACTTACTTTCTAAAAGAACAAATAACTAATGGAGGTAATTATTTCTTTTATTAAATTTAGTGTTTTTCTTTCAAATCTAGCTCAGCACATCTAATGTGACTTAAGTGACTCGTGTCTCAGAGAGTTCAGTGTGACGATGAAGAGTCTCACGGCAGATAACACAATTAAAAATGTCTTTAACAGCTCTTATGTGGCCTTAAAGATTCTTATATGATGTCAGTAAGTCTCATTTGACCTCAGTAAATCTGTATGATCAACAAGTCTAATTAGAGACCAACTCACAAATGAATGAAAAGTGCTACTCTAAAGCTGGTTTGACCTAAAACGTGGTCAGCATGAAGGATTAACATGAAGAAAAGCTCCAGGAATTGAAACTAAAACATACATCCAACTACATAAAAACAATTTCTGACCCCCGCCTATATTTAGGATCATCCTTCTTCTAGTAACTCAAAATCTACAGATGATTGTTAATGAGGACTGACAAAGGATTCATTGTGCCAGAATCACACAGGTCTGGACAGCCTTTATTTATAGGACATCAGGTTGAATTTTGATTTAACCTACAAGTTATTGTTTAAAAGGGGTTTAAATCATTGTACGCAGCTTCAAGATCATGTGAAAAAACAGAAAGCATAGTTTGATCAGAACAAACTGTTACCGCTGAGGTCATACAGGACAGGCAGAAATACACAGAGAACACTGGACTGAACTGGAATCTTTTAACTGGTTTGACCATTTACTGCACGCTCTGTATCTCCTGTTCTGTTTCACTAAATGATCAGAGGGCAAGATGTATTATGTAAGGAAATATGACAATGAATAACTTCGTCTCAATCTGTAAAAAAAAAAAAAGAAAAAAGAAGGAAATAAATGTAAGTATATTTGTGGTCTCACATTATTATGTTTTAAAAAAAAAGATTCGATTGATCCTCAATATTTGAATTTCTCCTTAATTCATTCTAAACTTCCATGGAACTGGATCCCTGCAATCGGTCAGGACACCATTAAATGAACTTGAAAACACAATCTGATCCAACAACAAAAGTCGAAACACTACAGTAAATACAATCAGGTATTCACTAAGCTGTAAATAACACAAATAGTGCTGATAAATAATATTTCTTCATAGGGGAGCAGCTGAAACAGGCTGTGTTTAGAGTGTGGGATGGATCTGCAGAGATGTTTCATTATGTTTCCCATTTCCTGACTGTGTTTCCTGAAGGTCAGGTTGACACCAATAACTGCCTCCACCAAGGAGGTTATGTTTTCACTTGCATCTGTTTGTTTGTTTTGATTATTTTTCACTTCCTTTAACATTGCAAGATAGGATATTTTTCCAAATGTTCTTTACTTTGTCAGAGAGTAATACATGGACCTCACTGTAAAGTCAGGCATATTAAGGGGCTGGTATCTACGAATGTGTGTAAGTTGGTGCAGATCCAAATAAAAATCCAGATCCAGGTCTAAATGTTTGACTGTTAGAAATCCAGTAATCTTAAATTGCGCTACACGTTACATAACATTATGTTACAGAATGGCCCTAACAACTCATTCATTATACGGTTAAAACTCTTCATAAATGTCTGAAGAGTTAGAAGAGAAGAAAGACAGAGAGCGGCAGATAGAATTTTGATTTTGTTGCATGTAAGATTATAAACTTCCCACCACAGGCGTCACAGCCTTTTCGGCACATCCCTGCTTCTCATCCATAGGAGACATAGGAGGCACTCTTGTGCATCTGTATGAGAAGCACCGGCTTTAATGTACCTCCAATGTAAACACACCCACGTCAGTATAAGACGTGCAGAACAACGGCACAACAATATGTATTAGAAAGAATGTATGGTAGGAAGGCTTTGTTTGTTGGTCACATGGCAAATGTGACTCAATGAATGTCTCATGTTAGCATTTGTGAAGTTTTCTGCTTATACTCAATATATACTAATATACTAATTACTGACATTACTACCTTATTAATTATGACTCATATTTTTAACATCACAATTTATTTTAAATCTGGAAAAATAAAAAGCAGTTTTTGTTTTTAAGACATGTACTTTGAGTGTAAACAAAGCTTTAGACTTCATCAAAAAGCACAAAAATAGAGCTTGTTAAAAAAAAAAAAAAAATTTCAGGGGGAGATTAAACCCCCAACATCCTATAATCCTATAAACGTCCCTGGTTCAACCTGTCATCGATGCACTGGATGAGGAAATCTTTTACCAGAGAGGACTCCTGAGGAGATTTTAATGTTAGCTAATACTCATAACACATTCCATAAGAGGTTTTCTTACATTTCACATGTGAAACGTTTCAAAACCACATGTGTATGTATGTGAAATGTTTCATATGTGATAAATTCAGAATGATTAGCACATAGGATTGTGGGATGTTTACTCAATAGAGTAGAGAGAGTAGAGTACATGCCGTTCCTCATTCCTCTTTAATTCAATCAAGTCTTATCCCGAGTCACACTCATAGCCGTCTATCACCATTTAAGGTAACTGGATTTGTAGCCAAACATTAAATCTGATAATTTTTTAGTACCGTCCTTATCTTATCAAACTGTATGTTTTCAGAGCCTTGGTTCCCTCACATTTTGTTTCATTTAGTCCAAAAACATCATTACTTTTACCTTGAAAAGGCACACTGTGTTTCTCCCCACCCTGGTCTCCCTCTGTCTATTCTGACTCTAAGTGTGTTTTTTCCAAAATGAAAAGTTGCGACAAGCAGTTGTAAGATGATTACAGTACATACTTTTGAGAGGGAGGGGGGAAGAGAGGTGGAGTTCTTCTGTCTTGCCTGGGATTTATAAAGGTGTGATGCCTCAGAGAGATCCTGCAGAGAGAGGATGACACTGCTGCCACAGGAATATTAAAAGTATTTAAATTTAGGGAAACAAAATATTTGGATTTATTGCAGAATATGAACGTGCAGGAATTGTATTTGTATTGATAGTACTTGTAGTAACAGTAATTATATGTACTTATACGTGTGATATTGCACATATATTGGTAGTTATCACATCTATTGTATTTGTGAATTTATAGTCAAACAAATATCACAATAATCATAATCATAGTGTCCTAAATTAGTTGCTTAGGTTGTTATAGCACTTAAAAAGTTGAAGTATTGCCTGTAGCTGCAAAGTAAGAAACATTGAGTGGAGTAGAGTCTAGTAAAATGCAGGACTTTGAGGAGTCTGTGGCGTTCCTGGGGACCTGGGGCCCCTTCCAGAGGAGAATGCTATTCTTGCTCTGTCTCCTTTCCATTCCAAGTGGATACAACGTCCTGTGCATCATGTTCCTGCTGGCAACTCCCACCCACCACTGCCACATCCCCACCCACAGCAACCTGACCCAGGAGTGGATTCAGGCCAGCATCCCAGTACAGGTCAGAACCACTTGGAACTGCACCTCAAAAAAATTATTTCAAATGACTCTTAAAACTTTTATTTCAATATCTTTCTTTCTTCGTTAATCTCTGAGGGTCGGAGGCTGGACTTCTTTGTAGTGGTACTTTTTGTTTGTTTGTTTACAAACTGAAAATCTCTAAATCATTTAAAAAAAAATCCTTTGTTGAAAAAGCTTTCAAATGACTTTTAAAAAAATCTGTTCATTAACCAACAAGCTCTGTGATATACAGTATGATTATATATGTCCATGCACCTTAGAATGAAAATAATAAATTAACATATGATCTGGTGACCACTTATATGTGAAAGTTGTCTCTTGTGGCAGTGAACCCACTCAGCATTTTAGCTTCTTTAAGCTCATTGTGTTCATTTTCACAAAACCTGTTTTTTAAATTAAGTAATCAATTCAAATTAAGGAATGGAAATTATGTAATTATTGAATTATTGAACTGGTACAGTATGTTCAGGTGTGGACTGCCTCCCAAGGCTGTTGTTGCAACACAAATTGGGAATAATGGTTGTTAATGATAATGTTTCCTGGTCAGCAGGTAGACGGGCAACTGGAGAGGAGCAGCTGTAGCCGGTATGAGCTGGACATGGTGCAGAACCTGTCTGCACTTGGAGCCACACCCAGTCTTGAACTGGTCCACAACCTGTCTGCGCTGGGATCAAGTCCAGAGATCCTCCTATCGAGTCTGAATCAGGAGGGCTGTAAAGACGGATGGACCTACAGTACTGAGTACTACCAGTCTACTGTAGTCACTGAGGTACTGAGCTCCTGTAAACATGAATACAATTATTTTTTTACTTTTTTCAAACTGTTTTCACTGTGTCCATCTGTGACAACCCCCCCCCCCCAAACCAAATGTTACTGTTTAGACTCTAAAATGTTACATAATGATCCAGACTAGTCAGAACAGCGTCTATCTGAAAACATCCGGGGGCTGTGGCCTCTAACACCAATCATTGACTGCTGGAAGCTCCTAAAATAAACTGGAAATGACTGGATTGGGATCTCTGGCATGTGTCATCAAAGTTGGTTGAACATCGACATGCAGTGGCAGGATTTGTGATAATTCAACATATGAGGTTTGGTAATGCTTGGCTGATTTTTGTGAGCAGTCTTGAGTGTGAAAGCATGATTTTTGGAGAAAAAGCCCCCCCAATGCCTTTATGCAATTAATCCCAAATGACAACTCCCTTGTTGAATGAACCCACCTCTATAAAAAGGCACAAAGATTTGGGAAAATATGACAATGGCAAGAATGCCACGGCTGGGACAACATGACTAGGATCGTGCCTTTGGCATGCTGGAGGCGGGGCAGTCCAACGGACAAGTTGCCATTGAGGTGATTGCTCACTATCCCACAATAATGTGTCTGTACCAGCGTTATGTAGCCCCAGGAACAATGACAAACTGCCTGCCCCTGGTCAACCATGGGAAATGACCCAGAATCAGGATAGAAATTTCAGCGTGCTGCACCTCAGACACAAGTTCTGATGGGCCACCACTATAGTAGCTGAGACCACTGACAGGTCCGAACATGTCAAACAATAAGAAATCATCTGAGGCATGATGGACTTCAAGCCTGACCACCTTACACTGGTGCCGTGCTGTCGGGACACCATCCCAGGCTCATGTGTGCCCAGTTTCTGGAGGAGAATGACATCACAATTCTGGACTGGCCAGCGATGAGCCCTGACCTGAACCCAATTAAAACCTGGTACGGGGGGGAGCAGATAGCACAGTGGGTAAAGTGTGCGCCCCATGTACCGAGAACACAGTCCTCCAGCAGCGGCCACAGGCTCGATTCCTAACCGTGGCCTTTTGTTGTGTGCCTTCCCCCTCACTCTCTCTTTCATATTTCCTGTCAGCAAATCTGATTAGAAGCAAAAATGATTGGATATGATTTTGGATTAAGGTTTAATTCAATTAAAAGTGACTGTTGGGCCTTGGTGGAGGTTCCCCTTATACCTTCTCCCAATGTTTTCCAGCTTATGGCTTTTTTAAAATACCTGTTTAACATTTGTTTTATTATTCCTTGTTGTAGTCCCATGTTTGCTATACTGTATTATTGCAGTTTATATTTTTATTTCTATGTCTGCTGCACAATTTCCATACATGTATGTCCCCTTGCCTTCCAGTTTAACATGGTGTGTAGCGACCATTGGAAGCAGCCTCTGACCTCTCTCGCATACATTCTGGGAGGAGCGTGCAGCTGCTTATTCTCTGGACAGATCTCTGACCGGTACTTTTCAGTTCAGTTCAATCTATTTCAGTCTCTCTTCTTTGACATTAATAACTGAATAGAGTTCCATGCATGTTGATGTTATAGCTAACGCCACATTCTTTTTGTACCTCAGGTTTGGCAGGAAGCCTGTAATGTTCAGTGGCATCATCTTGCTTTGCATCTTCAGCACTGCTTTGGCCTTTGCTCCTTCCTGGCCCTTCGTCATAGTGTCCCTCTTCATGATGGGCATGGGTCAGATTGTCAGCTTTGTAACTGTGTTTGTACTGGGTATGCTTTTCTTTATACTGTCACCACAGACCTTTATCCTCCTCTCACCTGTTTGTGTGATATGGTGCTAGTTGTTGACCATGTGTTGTCTGATTTTTTTTTTCCTTCACAGGTTCAGAAATCCTGGTTGGTCGCTCCAGAGTTTTGTTCACCAACCTGTGCATGCCTTTTTTCTACGTAATGAGTTCTATGCTGCTGCCTGGCACTGCCTACCTGGTCACAAACTGGAGACATCTGTCACTGATGTTGACCATTCCAGGTCTGGCCTGTATCCCCCTCTGGTGGTAAGTTTATGAGAAAAAGTCTCTATGAATATCTTGACATCTTGTGGACAAAGGAACTTGGGCGATCACATGACCTCCTGCTTCTGTTTGCAGGGTTAATGATTAAAAACAGATGTTAATATTTTTGTATGTGTCCATCTGTCCGTCAGGGTGATTCCAGAGTCTCCTCGTTGGTTGATTTCTCGTGGTCGTTTGTCGGAAGCAGAGCACGTGCTGAGGTCAGCAGCTGTGGAGAATCGAGTAGAAGCGCCACATGTACTCTTTCTCTCAGCCGACGTAAGAAACGCTGACGTCAGCCTTGTTCGCACAAAAGTCAGTCTCCATTCTACTGCAGGTTCTTCTCTCCACAGGTTGAAAAGGCAGCAGACCAGAAGGCAGGCTCCCACGGCTTCTTTGACCTGCTGAGGACTAAAAACATTCGAAACATTACACTTTTAATGTGGGTTGTCTGGTGAGTTTAAGTACATTTACACTGAAAGAACTTTCACTAGAACATGTTTTCGTTTTTCTTGCTCGCACTACCAATAGCATGGTCCATTAGTTTGCATCCTAAGCAAAATACAGCATCTTGCCGACTATTTGTCCACTTGTAGTTTACTATGGACGTTCACTGTCCCCAGGGTTATCCCAGTGAACCTTTGTCTTTTCTCCAGCATCTCCACCAAGACTAATTTTGTCTTATTAGTGCAGTAATATTGTCATGTAATGTTCAGATTCACGTCCCTGCTCTCCATAGTATGAGCCCTTGACCCCATGACCTGTCCTGGGGGCCCTAACGTGACTTTCTCCTCTTGCTTGCAGGTTTTCTGTACATGTAAGCTACTTTGGGCTGTCATTCAATATGTCTAATCTCTATGGCAATCCCTTTCTTAACTACTTCCTGGTGACGGTCATTGAATTCCCAGCGTACGCTGCTAGCTGGTTAGCAGCACGCCGTCTTCCTCGCCGCCTGTCCTTTATCAGCTTCCACCTACTGGGGGCGGTAGCTCTGCTCCTCATCCAGATCACTCTGCAAAGTGAGTAAGACCAAGCTTGCTCTGCTCCACTGCTTTCTTCATAAACATTAAGATAAATCTTGTTGGAAAAAAAACAGCACAAATGAGTTTCACTAAGCTCCACCCTCGTTAGTTAAAGGCCTTTTTTTTTTATACAGAGATCACGTAATAGACCCACAACCAAGCCAACTTCGGCATAATGGCGCCCAAGTATGTGATTCATCTCAAAACATCACACTCCTGTCTTGTCTTTCTGCCACACCAGCTCTCTCTCTGTTTATACAGATGTTGATTGTGTGCTGTTTAGTCTGCGGCTGACTCAGGGGTGGAACAAGAATGTCCCCACCATTATGCCTTTGTAGCATTTACAAAGGACGGTGAGGCCCAAGAAAGGTTTCACAGTACCGCCTTGAACAGGCTGTGTAAAAGGGGCTATTGTTGCAACATCTGTCAATGATTTTTGGATTAGTTAGGATTTGCTGAAATTCAGATTATCAGTAGCAGCTTTTATCAGTTGAGTTGGTTGAAAGTTCCAACCCTATCTGACCCAGTGATGTTTCCCTCTCTCTTTTGAAATGTTTACATTTATTTTTAGTCAACTGAAATGAAAAAAAAGAAGATTTTCTTCCTCATAAACAATGTACAAATCCAGTTACTGAAGTATTTTGATTCTTGCATTGTTTACATCCATGTGAACTATGTAGCAGTCTTCCTCCTCCCTGCTTTTGTGGGTGCATTGCTGCAGATCTTGTCGTTTTACCACTATTGGTTGATCATGGGATTAATGTAAAACCATTGGAAAGACTGTGTTCTTCTAACCCTATTTGGATGCTGACTATAGAAAAAAAACATACTTGCACAAGCAACAAGCAACACGCAAGTTTTTTTGTAGTGGTTCAGTGCTTCAGATTTGCTTCGTTTTCCTCATCACTGGTTTACTGGACTCCTCATTCCTGCAGGTCATCCAATCCTCACCCTGTGCCTGGTGCTCTTGGGTAAATTTGGCGTTCTGGCTGGCATCGGGGTGTTGTACACGATAACTAGTGAGATGTCCCCCACAGTCATCAGGAACACATCAATGTCGTCCAGTGCCTTGTTTTCCAGACTGGGGTTCTCTGTTTCCACATACCTCGTGCAGCTGGGTAAGATCTTGCACTTCATACATCATGCTGTGGAGAGTGTATTCTATAGAAGAAAACTGTGCATTTTTGTGACTTTTTATTTCAGTAGTATAATAAAAAAAAAGGCAAACTGTGAGGCTCCTCTTCCGATGCATTCAATTCTGGCTTTTAAAGGTCCAGTGTGTTTGATTTATCTGGATCTACTGGCAAATATGTAATATAATATTCATAATTACATTTTTTTAAAGCGTATAATCACCTAAAACTAAGAAAAATCGCTCAACCTTTTTTCGATCACGGCATCTTTTAAAAGTATGCCAAATCTTGAGTCTTGAAACGTTCACACTGCATCCCTCTGACAGCCAACACAGGCAAGCTCAGTTGAGTTTTTCATGAAGGGTACCAGAACTGATATGGCGCTACTTGAAACTACTGGGTACTCCTTTTCCAATGATGTTCAAAACCTGTTCAAAGTTCCACAAAAGAGCGTCAGAGTATGAGCTTAGACCTGAAGCCAGGCAATTGGTCAAACGAGGTGAGAATTTTTTCGTCTTTGCCTTCATTTTAGCATTCAGTTCATGGAGCTGCCCAAAAAACGTCACTTGTGTGTAGCAACAAGCTGCTCCCATTTCCTATTACCATATTCCCTTCCATTTCCATAGAATCGAAATCAGAGGGTCTTTCATGGCTGCACCTGGATGGAACTGTCGACCACTCTGTCCAGTTCATTTGAAAGTTCTTTTGGCAGCATTTCTGCAAAAAGTGACTCTCAAAATGTATCATACATAAATAAAAGTTGTAGAGGTAGTAATAAGTGGTCATAAGATGACCACGCACCGACTGACCAGTGATACGCTGAGTCATACGTTGATGTTGTGTCATGGGAAAAGGGGCACGAGAGACAAATTTTGATGATGCACGAGGCGGGTCATGATCTGCATTTTCATAATACGTTTAATTTTTTGGGAATTTTAAGTAATTCTATGATGCCAGCAACAGTAGAATATTTTTTGGCGGCACCCTGCACTCTGGTTGACAAAGGCAGTCCTATGGCATACATTCTAGGACGTGGAGGGTGCATGAGGCAAAGGGGACTCAGTTGTTCATAATTCACAACCTCACTGCTAGAAGGCATTAATTCCAACCTGCACAAAGCATAGTTTCTCAGTTGCTTGCTGACTCTAATGACAGGTGAGGGTCTATCTGAAAATCTGTTTTTGTAGTTTGGATGAATTCAACGGTCACACAGGTAAATCTTGTATGTGTGAACTCACTGATATGATCTGGTTTTGTCTCCAGCTGTGTTCCATCAGTTCCTGCCATGGATGATTGTGGGTGCTCTGTCACTGCTCAGTGTTCTGCTCTGCTTTTTCATGCCTGAGACCTTCAGACAGCCGCTGCCCGACACGATCCAGCAGATGACATACACAGTGGGGTCAGTCTGCACAGTCACATTACCTTGCTGTCTGTGTGTGATAGGAGGGTTACGGTGTTTGTCCAAAGGCAGGTTTCATCCACTTCTATTTATTTTTAGTTTTTCAATTGCTGACACACTGCAGGGGATAACTATGTTATTGTGGTCCTGTTTTGTGGCATGGCCAACCCAAGATTAAACCAAAGCAGGGTCTGCCTTAAAATGAGAGCACATTTATCAAGTAGCACTGACCCTAAAGGTATATCGATCAAAGTGCAAATAAGTATAAAGCAAAATGTGGATAACAAAAATACCACATACAGCAGTAGATTAAATAAGCACAATTTCAGTTACAATATAATCTTAGTTGTAAGTCTGTAGCATTATTATTTGTTATCTCACAGTAGGGAATTTTCCGTGAGCCCAATAAATTCAAATACTCTGTATCACCAGATCTGATACTTTTATATTCACAGTTTTTATGCCACATTAGCCTGAACACATTTGGCAAAACGGCTGCTTAAAAGGTTCTATGTACAATATTCACTGCCACTAGATGTGGCAGTGTAGCACTACGCCCTTTCTCACCATGTTGAAGAAAATGAAAAAGTAATCAGAAATCCTCATCTATATCCGGATCTGCTTCAGAATTTAAGTAACTCTTCCTTGGCCCAAGATCCACCCCAACACAAAATTTCATCAAAGTCCATTATGAACTTTTTGACTAATCCTGCCAATAGACATGTCAACACAGCCCAAAACATAATCTCCTTGGAAGAGGTAACAAATAAGATCTACAGTATATAGGAGATGATCTAGTTTAAGTCAGCTATACTGTAGATCTGACATAAAGCAGATTGATTGCCAAAAAAAGAACATAGTCTTCATTTTCAAATAAGTGCAAAATATATGGAAGTTCATATAAAGCACGTGTTGAAAACATAGAAGAAGAAATGTACAATGCACACTTTACAACAGGGTGGATCACACTGTTTAAATGCAGCTTGAATAATGCATCTCTATTCATCTGGCTTCTAGGTTCAGGTGGCCATGGACCTCCACATCTCCTCCAAAGGATGACGAGAAATCATCTAAAAACCAGACTATTACATCTGAGATTATCTGCACAACTCATTTATAACACTCCTGAAACACAAACAAATGATTATAAATCATGGATGAGAGGAAAACTGGGTAAAGAACACCAACAACTTTGCTGTAGTTGGAGGTTATTGTATTTTGTCAGGATAGGGGTGTTGTTTTCTGTGTCCACTGTGTCCAGTAGGTGAGGACTTGTGAAAACTGGAGACCAGTCTTTCCATAAAGCAGAAACTGAGTGCCGTGCAACACTGAGGCAAATTTCTGGCAAAGCTTCATTGAAATAAGGACTCATATAATGATTGTATTTTTTTTCATTGAAGTCAATGGAAAAAGTCAGCAGAACTTTTAAAAGAACATTTGAAATCACTCCTTACTTTGGTTTGTATAGATTGTATTTACTGTGATTCTTCTCATGGATTAAAACATTGCTGCATTTGACAGGATGGACGTGAATGTGACAATCAGTCTCAGCATATACATGAAAGTGGAAAGAAATAAAAATTAGCTGCTCCTGTAGCAGCAGCAGGATTTATGCTATTCTGCAAGATTCAGAATTGTCAATAAATTTCTTGTTGTTGTAGTTGTAATGCATATATTGTTTGCTTTCTACCAGTGCAAAGAGGCTAAACATATGGCCGTGTATCTATTTAATGTGCTGAATAATTTAATAAATCAAAATAAGAGTTCGAACTGGTATGATCATCTATGTAAACAATAAAAATTATGCTAAAATTATAAATCATGTGCTATATGTTATAAAATTGACTGGCTTTGTTGTTTTTTGACAAGGTGTTTTCACATATTAAGCTTTGTTTTTAAACATATGATCGTGAACGTTGCGTTATGCAGTTTCTGAGTGCACTTTAACGCCTCAGTAGTCTGAACTGTATTGGGCGTGGTCAGAGTATATATAGTCCCGCCCCCGAAGACGAGACTCAAGCTTTATAAAGCTACAATGGGTTTTCACCGAAGAGTGGCGAAGGGGCTTCAAAATAAAAGCTTGGAAAATACACCTTTTTTTTCTTGCAAAAAAATCTAAATATCCTGCAGTGTTTTTTTTTAAACTGACAAAGACAAACAAACAAACAGACATGTTAATAAACGATCTATGAACACGTAGTGAATCTGAACAGAAAATATCTGTCTTAAATGTACTTCTTTTCTCACCACTCTGAAACTCAACCTTGAGGTTGTACACGTGTGACGTGCAGAGTGCCATAGCCTGGATCTGTAGTTTTCTAGTAGCATGATCTACTGCTTTGCAGTAGCTTGCACTCCTCCTCGCAGCAACCTACTTTGTATACCTGACACTTACTAGCTCTTCAACCTTGAGTTGTGACAAGCATAGACACCCACAGTGCATCCCTACAGGAAAACATAACAACTGCTTATCAAGTGGTCTGACTGAACTGCAAAGAAATATCCTTTTCCAGCTAACGTATTAATGTTTGTTATGTATTAATTTATCAATAATTATGATCCATTAATATGTTTGGAATGGAGCATACTCGAAAAATTCTTCTGCTAAAAGTACATTTTACCTCTGGTACTTTGAGTATATTTAATTGCGAATATTAAATATTTTCCATGCATTCGTGTGACTCTTCCAGGGTTTTGTTTTGATTCCGCTTTACCGGAAGTCGTATTTTTTTGTTCGGCTTAACTGAGGCTGCGCAGAGCAGCGAGGTCCACCGTGTGCTTTCTGTGTGTTTCCTCTGTTATTGAAGGCGAACGGATAACAAACTAGGATATTCACAGTTTTCAAATGGAAAAACATTTATCATCTGCTGATAAATCAGCCTGAGAGGAGTTCAAGGAGGAGTAGGAGGAAGGCGAGAGGAAGTGCTGCAAAGAAGAGGAGGGGGAGGAGGACCAGGAGAAAAAAATCGGGACAGTATAATGCTGCAGATTTGAGTGAAAGGTAAGAAAATCCGCCAGGTCAATACTTTTTGCTGATTGATCCCGAAGTTGTCTATGCTGAGGGATGTTAGGAAAGCCAGAGCCGCAGCCGCAGTGTGCAGCTGCTGAATGTAGGTCATTGTGTCTGTGGGCCGAGCCGAACCCAGCCGAGACAAACCGAGCCGGTCCGGGCCGTCCTGCAGCGGCAGGGAAGGCCGCAGGCAGGCGGTGGAGGAGGATGATGAGGATGAAGCCCTACAGCAGGACTGAGGGGTGTTGCTGTAACCTGACTCATCTAACATCACGAATGCAGCTACAACTACATCTACTACGGCTATTACTACTAAATACTATATGGTTATAATACTACATATAAAAATAATACATTTGTATCAAATGATAAATTCTTTAGTGTGAGACATTATAGTAGAAAACTGACAAAAACATTCACCAAAAGTATAAAAGTAAACTTTTGAAATTGCTGAAAGCCCCTTGAAAATCTGGTATTATTCATCTAAAATATTCCTGAGTAGAAAATAAAGTTAAACTTTAGGGCAAAAACATTTTATTTCATGTATTAATAGTTTTATATACTCTGGTGGCCTGCCACATCAGTACTGTGGGTGTGATTTGTTCAGATTTAATGGACAAAACTCCCAAGTTTTTGAATTGTGTTGCACAAAAGTATATCAAGATGAGATACCTATGTTGGTGATATGGTCAATAAACAGTACATTATAAAACTAAACAGCACTCAGAGAGTGCAAACCACCGCCAAGGCAGATCAGTTTCCCCATTATGTCACTGCACCTAAATAAATGCAATCATCACATGATATAGTTACCCCTACAGTTTGGAATCACATGGGTATCATTATTGGTTTGATAGTTATTCAAGAAAAACAACATTTCACTAATGTGGTTTTCTTCAGGATTTAGTTCAGTAACTTTTGAAGATGCATAAAATTTGACACATAATTGAATCAGTACAGTTTCAGCCACAATTGGATTCTAGCTGCATTATTATTTGGCGAACCCTATAAATTCGACCATTCTGGATCACCAGATCTGGAATATGACTTCGATCCATCATCATCATTACCAACGTCTTTAATGGTTATTAATATAAAATGATGAAATGACAGAAACGTTAACTGACCGATTTACTGACTGACGGCTTTAACTGTGCAAACACACTGATGAAGCTGACCGTAAATCACAAGCTGAGCTGAATGTAAAGCCAGTAATCTGAATCTGCTGGGAGAAATGCCAGCAGAGGGAATATCCTCATGGAAAATCACTGTGCTGTCTTTATAATATTACTATTATTATTATATTATATTACTTAAATAGGGGTTTGTGTGGCAGATATCAGACTCCATTTGGAACTTTTCACTCGCTATTTACATCTTCCATCTTCATTAAACTTTGGTGGAGTTCACAGATTCAAAGTTCTGGACCCAGACAGTGAAATTGTTGAGTCTGTGGTACGACTGATGTTGTAAGTATACCAGAATTTCTCAATGTTAAAGAAAAAATAGTAATCCTGGATCCACCCCTTCATCTGGATCAGCTCCAGAATTTAATGGGGTCTATTCTGGCTCAAGACTCACGCTCCCACCAAGTTTCATGGTCTTCTGTTATGTAGTAAAGAGTTTCTTTTTAGTCCAGTAGGAACAGGTAGCACACAAGGCTGAGCAAGTGGGCTAGTTGCATGTTGTTTTGTGGGCTAGTGACTGAACCTGTGGGCTAGTGACTGAACCTGTGGGTTAGTGACTGAGCCTGTGGGCTAATGTCTGGACATGTCTGAGACAGTAGACCAGTGTCTGAGATTGTGGACTAGTGTCTGAGATTGTGGACTAGTGTCTGAGATTGTAGACCAGTGACTCAGATTGTGGACTAGTGTCTGAGATTGTGGACCGGTGACTCAGATTGTGGACTAGTGTCTGAGATTGTAGACCAGTGACTCAGATTGTGGACTAGTGTCTGAGATTGTGGACCGGTGACTCAGATTGTGGACTAGTGTCTGAGATTGTGGACTAGTGTCTGAGATTGTAGACCAGTGACTCAGATTGTGGACTAGTGTCTGAGATTGTGGACCAGTGACTCAGATTGCGGACCAGTGTCTGAGATTGTGGACTAGTGTCTGAGATTGTGGACTAGTGTCTGAGATTGTAGACCAGTGACTCAGATTGTGGACTAGTGTCTGAGATTGTGGACCAGTGACTCAGATTGCGGACCAGTGTCTGAGATTGTGGACTACTGTCTGAGATTGTGGACTAGTGTCTGAGATTGTAGACCAGTGACTCAGATTGTGGACTAGTGTCTGAGATTGTGGACCAGTGACTCAGATTGTGGACTAGTGTCTGAGACTGTAGAGCAGTGACTCAGATTGCGGACCAGTGTCTGAGATTGTGGACTAGTGTCTGAGATTGTGGACTAGTGTCTGAGACTGTAGAGCAGTGACTCAGATTGTGGACTAGTGTCTGAGATTGTGGACTAGTGTCTGAGATTATGGACTAGTGTCTGAGATTGTGGACTAGTGTCTGAGACTGTAGAGCAGTGACTCAGATTGTGGACTAGTGTCTGAGATTGTGGACTAGTGTCTGAGATTATGGACTAGTGTCTGAGATTGTGGACTAGTGTCTGAGATTATGGACTAGTGACTCAGCTCAAAAATCCTGTCTGGGTAAAGAGTGAATTTCATATGAGCAAAGCTGTAACTTTAAACCTTAAGAACATGTCAATATAATTCCTTTAAATGGTGTGTGTATGTGTGTATGTGTGTCGACAGATGTCCAGCGTTACCATGGAAGCGACCAACATCCTCCCTGTCCTCAAGAAGAAACTGGCTTTTCTGTCAGGTAAAAAAATAAGCTGGTGTATCTACAGGTGTTTCCTCTGTGTGAGGACCATCGTCTCAGTTTACGTGCAGCTGTGTCAGGAATTAGATGTGTCCCGTCTCGACTGGTCTGTCTGTTTTCAGGGGGCAAAGACCGGCGGAGTGGTCTGATCCTGACCATCCCTCTCAGCTCAGATCAGACCAGCATGGAGGAGCTCAGCGACACACTGGACTACCTGCTCAGCATCCCCAGGTACACACACACACACACACACACACACACACACACACACACACACACACACACACACACACACACACACACACACACACACACACACACACACACACACACACATTAGGGTAGGCAGTAGCCGGGATACTTATCATGGATGAGCTGCTGGATTTGTATTTTGGTTCCAGCATGTTTAGCTGCAGGCTTAAAGGATGATTCCAGTTTATTACAACTTCAGTCTTATGGTATTCAATGCAGCAACCCAGATTATGGGATGTGGAAAGAGACTTTTTGAGTTGTTGTTTTGAAAGTCCTCCCAAGAGTCCTCTTTGGAAGATTTTTGCTAACGTGAAACAGTTCCGTTTCATTCTTTCACTGGCTCCCGTCAGGCTCCTGGAAGAAGCCTCAGTGTTTTTTCAGGTTGTTGGCATCTGATGTTCTCTGACAGAGGTAATTCTTGGCAGCCCGACAGATGATTTAATTTCTGCGGTAAACATGTTGGCAGATGCCTTCCACTTGTCACCACTTTCCTTCAGAACACATCACAGAAGCTGTTTTAAACCCCCCGCGGGTTAAACTGGGATCCACAAATACGTTTATAGCTGAGTGACTCTAAAAAGACGAATTTAAATTGAATTTAAAAAGATCCCCGATCAGATCAGGGCTACAAACATCCCATTCTCCTACACTCTCTGTAGGAGAATTACAACGATATTACACTCTCCATTGAAAAATATGATACCGTAAAAGTCTTGTCCTTATAATACGATTCCAAGAAGTTTATGAGATCATCTGCAGCTGTTAGTTGGTCTGTTTGTTGGTCTGTTTGTTGGTCTGCTAGATATCCTGAAAAGTTGCCATTTTGATTTTGATGCGATTTTCTGCAGGGAAGGATGTTAAACTAAGGAAGAGTTGATTCCATTTAGAATCCGATGTGGGTGTGAATGAAGAATCGGGATTGCCTGTAGGTGTGAATGTGAGTGAGAATGGTTGTTTGTCTTTCCATGTGTTGGTTCCCCCCCTGCACAGGATAAGCAATGGATAGTTGGATGGATTATTTGCATAAGGCAGGTAAAGTGACGTCATCACGGCGACATCATCGTAGCGTGTGCTATACCCTGGGTGCATTGATACAAAAATTGATCGTCATTTATACATTTGCTGCTACTTTGTCTGTTCAGGCTGATATGGGTGAGAATCCTGGATCAATAAGGAAAAAAGTGAAATCATAAGATTGTAGTATTGTGTGCTAAATATGTAAAAAAAAACAAAAAAAAAACAGGATTCATTTGAAGAATTTTCTTTGCAACACATCGCACAATCCTCCGTGGGCTGCAAAGCTTCATGCTCTATTTTAGGAAGCTGACCTGCAAAATATGTATAGGAATAATTGATCATGCCTCATGATCACAATTAGAGGAAAGTAACTTGCTCTGTAGTAAATGGATTGAAGATGTCCCGTTAAAACCAAAATTACAATGACTTATTTTTCATGTATGACGCAATAAGAAAAAAACAATCGATCAATCATGATGTCCTTGTTGTTAAAAATGCTTCCTCCCTAGTGAGAAGTGTAAGGCTCGGGGCTTCACTGTGATCGTGGACGGAAGAAAGTCTCAGTGGAACACTGTGAAGACTGTGGTGCTCATGTTGCAGGTACTAAACATACAACATGCGTCCCACTAAGGCCACACATGACTGCATTACTCTGTCAGGAGGAGGATGATGATGATGATGATATCGATGCTGTTGCAGAACGTGATTCCAGCCGAGGTGTCGCTGGTCTGCGTGGTGAAGCCAGATGAATTCTGGGATAAGAAGGTGACACACTTCTGCTTCTGGAAGGAGAAAGACCGTCTGGGCTTCGAGGTGAGTCAGTCGGCTGCTGCTTCAGGGCAAAACCAGCTTCACGTTTACCGCATGCTCACGTTCCTCCCTCCGAGAGGCACCAGAGAAGATTTTGTTGGCGTGAAAGCTGTAATTTGAGTTTGTGTACAGTACAGACAACCATCTCTGGTCAACCACAAATTGTTCTCGTGACAGCCTGTAACCTGCAGATTTACATAACCTGAACATTTAGGCCCCTTCTGAAGCTTTGATCTAAGGTTTCTCCCACAGTTTACTTGGTCTCTGTCATGGATTTTTCCTTAGCGTGGTGAAAAATCAATGTGTCACCGCAGTTTGACAGGCAGTAAACCGTCCTTTACTGTCAGATAGATTTCAGGGATCGCTGTTTGGAATCAGAATCATTCAAATCCAAACGATGCCCAACCCTTGCTGTGCACGTACGACACTCCTTCATATGTTGCCTACTGCCTCCCGTGGTGGGCAACACATGACCGTGGTGTAGCGGTAATGAGGTTATTCTCACAGCCTTAGTGTTGACAAACTGCTGCAGATATACATCATTAATATGTCATTAAAAAAGCAACAGAACAAATATGTAACATTGTAATCATGATAGTGGCGCGGCCCTAGGCATGGCAGTGTCTCTCCATTGGTTGAAATATCCCAACAGACGCGCTGATGTCTAAATGCAGGCGTAATAACATTAACACACTTCTGCCAGCCACTGAGAAATCTCCTGGTCCACCTCTTGGCCTCCTTTCCCCCAAACGCTAAAACAGGTTCAACTAGTTTGTACCTCTTGCTGTCCCACCAACAGCCAAAGCATGCTATCAGAAAGAGGAGACCGGTTCGAATCCGGTTTTCATTCTGTCTGTATTCCAGTTTTTGCTCTTCTAAGGGTTGGGTGGTACGGTTGTTGTTAGCTCTGTTGCCTCACAGCAAGAACAAATCCCAACCTGGGGCTTTTTAGTATGGAGTTTGCATGTTCTCCCCGTGTCTGCGTGGGTTCCCTCCAGGTGCTCCGGCTCCCTCCCACAGTCCAAAAACATGCAATATACTGCATGTGAATTAGAGACTCTAAATTGCACATATGTGTGCATGTGAGCAGGAACGGTTGTTTGTTTACACGTTGGCCCAGTGATGAACTGGCGACCTGCCCAGCGTGTTCCCTGCCTTTTGCCCAATGTCAGCTGGGACCGGTTCTAATGCGGTGAAACATAACGCCTGAGGTCCTGATTAGAAGTAGTCTGTCCACAATGAATGGATGTCAATGCAGTGTGCTGGAAAGGATACATGTGCAAACCTGTGTGTGTGTGATTTATGGCCAGCCTCCTCCTCTATTCCAACAGTTGGTTTTATGAACGGAGATCAGCAGTCGCTGTGACCCAGATTTCTGCAGACATTGGTGGCTCCGCAGTTGTTGCCACGGTAACCGGAGCAAGTTGGTGGGTCTGTAGTGACTTGCAAGTTGGTGCAGATAGATGATCCATCACAGTCAGTATAGATGCCTATATTGCTGTATCGATGTGGGGTTGTATGCTGAGAGCAGAGGCTGGTGCATTCAAAGACACGCCAACATTTAAGAGTCGACTAATGAACAGAACAGTTTTAATTGCAGGGAATGACTCAACTTCACTTCTGTTCATACTATTTATAATTATTACCGAAAGACTAAACATATTTTGATAGAAGAAAAATTAGCTGCCTTCCTTTTTAATGAAGATGTCCTCGGATTGAGTTTGTTGCTTGAATCTGTCGGAGATCTGATCTTCTTCACTTGTTTTTAAATCTCTAGATCTGCCTGAGGGGAGATTCTCAGGGTACTTTATTTTAATACACACTCTGAACACAGTCACAGCTGCTGGAAGGGAGATTCCAGTGACAGCGCTGAAATGTGACTCATCTTGGCTATGGAGTGTGTGTGGATTTCACAGTGGGGTGTGCATCGTACAGCTGCTTTAAAGTCTGGCCTTTCATTTAAATAAACACGCACACACTGAGATGAGGCTCCAACAGCATCTGCTGCAGTGACAACTGGGGGACAAACCGGCTACCAGCTGTCTGACTGTCAGGGTTTATCTGTAAAGGAACCTTTCACACAAATACAGCTCAAAGTGTGTTACTGAGAGATTAGATTTTTTTTTAAAAGGATAAAACATACAGAATGAACAGACAGATGCTCAAAAATTGGTAAAAGAAGGTGTTTTGATGATTTAAGGTTTAGGATTTTTTATTTTTGGCATAAATAATTTGGGTCACCAGCTGGAGGAAACAAAGACAGGAGAAAGCATCATTTACAGAATGAAAAGCAACCATTTTCATGATATTACAACCCATCACTCATCACAATGAGTCAATGTATTGAAAACATGCAGAGGAAACTCATGAAGATATTATGTTGGTATCATTATTCTGTTTGGGGACCATTTGAAAAGGGAATAATCTGTGAAGCCCCAATAAAATGTTTAGATGTGAACCAAATAGATTGTTGTTTATTTGTTTTTTGTGATGGAACACAAGGATCAGTTTGAAAGTGATTCTGGATTTTTTGAATCAATGACCCTCTTTGTCGTTGTGTGATTCTCATGCTGCTGTCTGTGCTTCTTGTCAGGTGATCCTGGTCTCGGCCAATAAGTTGACTCGGTACATTGAACCCTGTCAGCTGACGGATGATTTTGGAGGAAGTCTGGACTACGACCACAGCGACTGGCTCAGCAAGAGACTGGTCAATACGATATCTTTTTCTCTTATACTATTATCACAATCTTTTTAATCACAGTCACAGACAACAAGCTAGATTTCCATCTTATTCATTTTGAAATACTCTGTAGACTAGAGCCAGACTTGAAATAGACTTCGAATTTCCCTTTTTACAGAATTAAAACACAATATTTATTATTATATCATTAAAGTTCTTTTCTTACACAAGCCCCTCTATCTATTTTGCTGCCAGCTGTAATCCACGTTGCATTGTTTGCAATACATCAGCCAGGGATGAGTCATGTGAGGCAATTTGTCCAATCATTATTATTATTATTATTATTATTATTATTCACATGAAAAGCAGATTGTGTATGCCTTCAAGATCGATCATGATCTAAGATCATCAAATCGCCCACCCTTATTGCCATGGTAACCTGGCACCAGATCTGAGCCTGTCTGTGTTTATTTTTTTTATTTTTTTTATTTCTATTTGTTGCAGGTTTTTGAGAAGTTCACCAAGGAGTCGACTTCACTGCTGGACGAGCTGTCGATTATCAATGAAAGTGACAAGAGCAGCTCGATGGACAAGGACAAGTACGCATGTGCACTCACACACACACACACACACTCACACACTCACACACACACACACACACTCACACACACACACACACACACACACACACACACAGTCAGAGGTCACTAAAAGTAGACACATGAAATCTAAAGCCGTGTGTGTTTGTCTTTCCTCAGCAGATCAGCTGAATGTGTCCTTTTGCCGTCATTTGACCCAGAGACCGTCCTTCAGACCGGTAAATACCGTCGTCTTTCATTACCCCCCCTCAGACATGTACATAGGCTGTGTAAATATGTCTCATGCCAGAGATTTAAGATTCTGTCCCTCCATGGCAGCTCCGTAGGAAACATTGTCCGGAAAAAAAAAAACAAGCCACCTGTGTTCTTTCTTTCTTTCTTTTCACTTTCTTACTTACTATGTCCCAGAGCATGTGAACAGAGTGGAGCAGTGAGATCTTTTGTTTGAATGTCCATCCCCCCCTTTACTTCACCCTCTCATATTAGATTTCAACCAGCTCGACTTAAATTTCTCACCACCACTCCAAAAAAGGAAAAAAAGTTGGGTTTTTTTTGTAATGTAATCGTGGATCCTATTAGTCAGAATAGGTTTCCTTGGCAGGCTGTCAGGGCTCACCCTCACCTGGAGGACGTGGGTGGAGAGAAGAAGGTCTTAGATAGGTGGTCTGCTGCCACCAAGACCTGGAGCTAAATAGACACTAAGGCTGCAGTCATTGTACTGAACAGCCTGTATCTGTCTGTGAGAGCAGTCTTTGTTTATGGCACCACCCTCCTCGCTTCAACGGCAAACACTGATGCATCATTGTTTCTAATGCTTTTATAACACCCCTCTCTCTCTCTCTCTCTCTCTCTCTCTCTCTCTCTCTCTCTCTACAGGTCATGAGCTGCTGTCTGAGCTGCAGCAGCGTCGTTTCAACGGTTCAGAGGGAGGAGTAGGAGGACAGGGAGGTGAGGAGGCAGCCATCCAGTTGTCACTATGTGGTGATAACTGGAATATATGCTCATGTGGAGCTTGTGCACGACCAAAACATCCATTAATATAATCCATTGTGTTGAGGCATCTGAAAAAACCAGGTTCAAATTCAGGTGGGAAGCCTGAAACCAGAACCCAGTGCTGGCT
The DNA here is from genome assembly GCA_037577475.1 of Chaunax sp. Z400. NCBI lineage: Eukaryota > Metazoa > Chordata > Actinopteri > Lophiiformes > Chaunacidae > Chaunax > Chaunax sp. Z400. The sequence continues at coordinate 8,104,320 of CM075196.1, forward strand.
GTTCTAGCAGACATCTGATTCTGATGTTGTTACTGTTTTTTTAAGAATAAACATCAGGAATGAGTGAACATTTCTGTCCAGTTTCTTTCATGGTGGCAGTATATTAGAATCCTAGTCACACCCACTGTCCTCCAGCAGCCCCACTGAGCTTACACACCAAATTTTAATGTCCTAAACTTTAACGATTGCATCTAGCTTTTTGATCGTAAAGAGACTTCCTGGACTATAACCCCACATGTCTCCTGCCTGACCTCTCTCCACCTCCAGGTCCGGCCTGGTGTCCCATGGAGGAGGAGCTGCTGGCTCAGCCTCGGGTGATGAAGCTGCTGGACTCGCTCAGGGAGCAGTACACCAGATACCAGGAGCTCTGCAGGCAGCGAAATAAACGCACCCAGCTGGATGAGATCCATGCCAAGGTCATGCAGGTAACACACACACACACACACACACACACACACACACACACACACACACAGTCTTTGACTCGTATCCCTCACCAACGATGTCAGGGAGCCGCTTCATCGCTCCACAGCACTTCAGTAGAAGTCTGCTGTGATAACTGGGCTTACTAAAGCCGCCGAGGATGATGGGTAACATCACTGTCTTGGAGGAGAGCCTAAGGTTGCCATGGTAACCACAACATATCGGTCATTAGCCTGGAGGATTTGAGGTGGGAGGGTTGGCCTATTTTTGGTGTGTGTGTTTGTGTGTGTGTGTGTTTGAGGCATCACTGACCTGATAAATACAATTATACGATGATACTGACACACACACACACACACACACACACACACACACACACACACACACACACACACACACACACACACACACACACACACACAGATGTTCCAGATGTTGGTGTACTGTATAGAGCTGTGGTGAACATTTCAACTTCAAAATCACAAAAAAAAATTATCACAAAATTGTGATCAGTATGATTTTATTGTGTCATTGATGAACAGGCAGCCTTTTCAGCAGAACCCGACTTGATGTGACAATCACGGCGCCCTCTATTGTGACTGGTGGCAGTAATTCTACAAATGGTGTTAAATTGATTTTAACAAGTCATTGGCGATTGATTGTGGAATATTTGTGTTTTTAATATATTAATGGAGCTGCCAATGTTACAGTTTTTGCAAAGACATCTGTTATAGTTGATATTTGCCCACTAGTCTACCTGAGCTTTATTGATAGGAACATGATTGGGTATTGATATGGCCAAACATCAGAGCATCTTTATTGTTTTCAGAGTTGATCATGTGAGGATACAGTACATTCTTTTCAGAGGTTGGAAATTCCTAAACTGGGAGTTGACTGCTGTCTTGAACGCAGCATGTGGCTTCATTCAGGCCAAATGTGGTAGGACACAACTGGGAGAACTCCCCCTGGATAACGCCCAGTTTTCAGCTCCCAGTTGGAGAGCAATAACTCTGCCAGAGCTGCTTTCTTCATCCGCAAACAGTTTCTCTTATTGGTCAATATGATCAAACGTGTCATATCAACCCGCACATAATGTAATATAATTTTTGTGATAAATAAAGCCTACTACTACAGCACTTTGATATGTTTTTGTGATCTGATTTGATTATTTGCTTTACTGTAACAGGTAAACAAATATGTAAAAACATATTTGTGTTGCCAAAAGCATATCAAGTTAAACATGAAGTGTTTAAAAAGGAGAAATAAGTTTAAAACAAATATATGTATGGAGAGTTACCATAAAAGACAGTATTGATGTGATGTGTTTGATAGAATGACAGGTAGACAGGTGGAGCCTGAGAGACCCCTGCTGGTGGCTCTGTTGCACTGCAGCTCAGACTGAGACTAAAGGAGATCCTTATAAATGTCAGCCTTTTTCACTGCAGTCATTGTTGTAAACCACAGTAGGAAAAGCACAGGTTTAAATAATAGAATTAATGATTGCTCTTTTTCCCCCCTCATCCAATCCACTCAAGTGCTCCAACTTCAGAAAATACAGTCCATGAGGAAGATGAATGGGACTTTCACTGCTGCAACCAGCACCTTTTCCCCCAATCTCTAGGACATCACTAAGTCTGTATTTTTATTTTTTTTCTCTCTATCTCAGGTGGTCACTTGGCTTCAGGGTCCAGGCTCAGAGCTGCTGAAGACCCAGCAGGAGATTGGAGACTCGATGCGAGCTGCTCAGGCCCTGCAGCAGAAACACGAGGAGATCGAGAGCCAGCACAGTGTAATGCAACATGCTCGAACACATGCACGTGATCGTGTGATGAAAACAAACTGATGGAGCAGATTTTGGCTTAAATACAGATCTGAATTCAATGCTGTCTGTAGTTTGACTGTGAAAAGGCCAGATTACCACAGAAACAAACTTAATGCATTTTACATGACACAGGAATGAAGGATCAGCCTTACTCTGTCTCTGATTGGCTCGATCTGATATCCCTCCCCTTTAACCAACTTTTCACACATTCTGTGTCAGCGCATTATGGAGAGCAACGCTCTCTCAGTTACGCTGGTGGCAGTCGTGAGGACTGCACTGACTCTGTGCCTGCCTTTCCAGGAGTGGTTTGCTGTGTACGTGGAGTTGAACCAGCAGATCGCTGCCTTGCTCAGTGCTGGGGAAGAGGAGGACGTGGTGGAACTGAAGGCGCTGCAGCAGCAGCTGAGCGATGTCTGCTACAGGCAGGCAGCTCAGCTGGAGGGCCGACAGAACGTCCTGCAGGCAGCGCAGGGCTTCCACAGTACCACACAGGAGGTAACACACACACACACAGTATCAGATCCTGGTTATCGTGGATGTTTGTGCACCCAGTAGAGTTAGGTCTTGTCGGGGGAGACGAGATTTATTCTGAACAATGACATCTCTGTGTCTGTCTCTGCAGTTGTCCCAGCAGTTGGACGGTCTACTGGGCATGCTCTGTGCTGACGTGGCTCCAGCTGACGGACCTTCAATTCAACAAAACCTCAAACTGCTGGAGGAGAAGCTGCAGATTGTCGGTTCGTTCTCTGATTGATGAGTCTTGTGAATTTTTCTCTAAAATGACAGCAGTGACACACTGTTAACTGTTTCGTTAACCCTCTCCCCTCCATGCAGAGGCGGGACTAGCCTCTCTGCGTCAGAAGGGGGCGCTGTTGCTGGAGCAGATGTGCAGTCAGCAGTCGTGGTCGCTGGAGGAAACCGAGAGTCCCGCAGGAGAACAGCAGGACAACGTTCAGCACATCCAGGCTGTGATGGAGGAGATGCAGCTCCGCAAGCAGAGGTAACTTTAGTTCATTCTCTTTTTGCTGCGGGGTTCATCTGGGAGTCACTTTGGGTTTCTTCTTTCCTTTTTTCTAACAATCTGAAACATGATGCCGAGGTTGAAGTCTCACCAGTTGGAAATGCACAATTTGAATGACGTAAACCCCTAGTGCAGACTAGGGCTGCACAATATTGGAAAAGGTATATTAAAAGTATAATAAAACATAGTATAGTATATTGTATACTGCAATACAAAAAAGCAGGACATTTCTCCAGATGCATGCATGAATGCAAATACAATCACCATCTTACTTCTACCACAGTTAGTTCAGCCCTCTAGTGCAGACATTTCCTCTGTCTGAACTTAGGTAAAGATGGTAATGTTGTTATGGCCACCCAGTGAAACGCATTAACAACTTCCTGTCTACAACCACTGGATGTCCTGATGTCATCACTGCTCATCACAGGAGTGTGTGTGTGTGTGTGTGTGTGTGTGTGTGTGTGTGTGTGTGTGTGTGTGTGTGTGTGTGTGTGTGTGTGTGTGTGTGTGTGTGTGTGTGTGTGTGTGTGTGTGTGTGTGTCTTGCAGGTGTGAGGACATGGTGGACGTGAGGAGGTTGAAGATGCTACAGATGGTTCAATTGTTCAAATGTGAGGAAGATGCTTTACAGGTAGGACACAATAACAGGAACACAGACAGACACACACAACAATCCTACTGTATGTGGATGAAATGATGGTGTGTGTGTGTGTGTGTGTGTGTGTGTGTGTGTGTGTGTGTGTGTGTGTGTGTGTGTGTGTGTGTGTGTGTGTGTGTGTGTGTGTGTGTTCAGGCAGTAGAGTGGCTTGGCGAGCTGTTGGACGCCCTGTTGAAGACCCATGTCAGACTGGGCGACGACAGTCAGGAGACCAGAGGCATGATGGATAAACACAGGAAGTTTGTGGACGTTGCTCAGGTGAGACATTTCCAGACTAGTCGTAGTTGTTTGATTGATTGTTAATGTCCAAATATGGATGAGAGTGGCTTTGAGCTAACATTTAATGTCATCAGCCTTAACAGACAAAAAAAAAAAAACACATTCTGAAGACAGAGAAATGTCAGACTGACAGTGACTCATCCTCTGTTTGTCTCTATCTTCCTGTCTTCTCCTTCAGAGCACCTATGATTATGGCCGTCAGCTGCTGCAGGCGACCGTCGTCCTCTGCCAGTCTCTGCGCTGTACGACGCGCTCGTCTGGAGACACACTGCCGCGACTCAACCGGGTCTGGAAACAGTTTACCGTCAGCACTGAGGAGAGACAGCAGAGACTGGAGATGGCTCTTAGCTTCCACACCGCCGCTGAGAAGGTGAGACAGGCAGGGAGTGACCTCGCTGTATCATTATTACTATTATTATTATTATTATTAATAATTTTATTAGGTGTTGCAACAGTGTGGAGGAAGAAACTAGAGCCTTATGTGTGTATCAGCAGGATACTTTATGGCGTAGCTGATGAAAATCTGCGTCACACTGACCCGTTTACACTGCAGCATCCCAGATATTGAAAGTATAAATTTGCCTCTACTATGTCTGTTTTTACTGTGTTTTACTGTGTTTCAGGTGTTACAACAGGAATGTGTAGATGTAGAGTCCCTGGATGATGTTGACTCATCAGGAAAAACTCTGCTGGACAGACTGAGCATGTCTGTTATTTTCCCTGATGGGTAATATACACATACACAATTTTTTTTTTGTCACTTTGGAGGACAGTGTACTGACATGCATTGTCTGGAGACCTCACTGTAATTAATACCACCTCAAATGGGGACCCTTATTGAAAATATGAGTTTATGGGCTGATAATTCAAGTAGATCAATTGTTAAAAAATATTGATTATAGTTCACTGATTGACTGTTGATAAACCCCCATAATTTGACTGTGTTGACAGGTTTCAAACTCCTAACATGAACTCTGATGTTGTTTCAGGAGCGAGCAGTTCTTCGGGAGTCCCACTGAAACAGCGGCAGCAGCGGAGGGTGTCAGAGAGCGCCTCCTGCTGGTGGAGGAGCAGCGGCTGCAGCTGCAGGAGGCGGGGCTTCACAATAATGATGAGGAGGAGGAGGAAGATGAGGAGGAGGAGGAGGAGGTAGTAAATGGGCAGGAGGCACCACGGCTAGATGTGATCGGAGAGGAACTGAGCGAGAAAGAGGAGCAAGAGGAGGAAGAGGAGGAGGAGGCGGGGCAGCAGGGTGAAGATTTGGAGATGGCTACGCAGGACTGCTAACGGATCACTGATGACGTTAAACGGAGCAGCCTTAACGAAGCTCGTTAACGAAGGGCAGCTGATTTCATTCCCACCAACACCTCAAAAACAGGAAACGAGGAAAGCCCTAATTTGGTCACGTCTGTCTAAGAACTTTCTTTATATTGAGACTACACCTCCCATCAGCCTCAGTGCTTATCCTTCCTGAATGAGGATAAACATGTAAAATGTGATTTCTCTATCTGTTCAGCAGAAACTGTGACAGCTTCACCTCTTTTTCCTGTGGAAGAACGGCGCCCTCCAACTGTTTTTCTGCCATTCAGCGATTCAGTAGATTTCCTTCCAAATGTGATTCATTCGATCACAAGTGTGAAATACTGGAAATATTTACTAGAATAATTAATATTCATGTGTCTGGATGCTCTTTTGATGATGATCAACTTTAAAATAGTCATTTTGGATAGGAATTCTCCTAACTCCTCGAACTTCCCAGCATGCCACTTGTTCACCAGAGGGTGAAGCTTCCATGGTGCTAACATTGATTATCAAGGTTCGTGTCTGTGCCTCCTCCGATATTCCCACTAGATGTTACTTTTCATACGCACTCGGAGGTGTTTGTCCTGGTTTATAGAAAGGAGAGGGTCTAGTCTCTTTTTATTATGGGTCCAAATGTGCAGGTAGTTTAAGACCAAACTGTGACTGATACAAAACAGTGATGGAACAAATCTATCTTAGTGCCTGCCCTCAGATATTACACCAATCAAATTACAACGTCAGTCAATAACGTCAAATAAAGGGGGCACTAACCCAGCAGAAAAGTTGATAAAATTTTAAATCATGCGCACAATTTAATATGTGCTCATGATTAAACTTGTATTTTACAGAATAATGAACTGTTTCATTGTAAAAAAAAAACAAAAAAACTTTGATACTCCCGATGTCTTCCACTTGATAAAGATTTAGCTTCACGATTCTGTGACGCACCATTTTTTGAGGAGACAATAAGAACTTGTGAGCATGACTTATTATATTTTGCATCCAAATTTGACCCCCCCCCTGGGCTCAGTATTTTGGCAATAATGGATTTGACCAATAGATACCAAAGTGGAACTAGACACCAGGAGAGATGAAGTGATTTCATGGCATTCTTAACTGATTAGATGTTTCTTGGTGAAAGTCTGTGGGGCTTTTAGTCAACACAGTTGTAAGCGTCATGTATGTATTAACATTACATCTGTCAAGGACCAAGATGCTCCGTCACATCGCCTCTCTAAAGAAACCCTCGGCCTTCGTGATAGAAGTTAACCCAGTGCCGTTTGCTCTGGTCTGTCCTAACAACTGGGACTGAGATGACTGCAGTTCAGTGTGCAAACTACGAACTCTGAGACTGTGGTTATTTGCCAACATGGTAACATCGAAACAGGACAAATTCCTTTTCTATTTATTTCACTTTTTACAAGCAAACTTTGACGTAATTGGTTGGTTTTGACCAATAACGGCTGCTGTACGTGTAACTGCTAAATGCTGCGTCTTGCTTTGTCCTCTCCATCCAGTGACATTCAGTATTCAGTGACATCATCCTCTAAATAAAGAAGTGTTTTGAAGTTGTTGTCTGAGGTGGGTTTTTATTTTATTTAAATGACAGAAAATAGTAACATCGACAAATGAAACACTGACGGCAAAAAAGGCTGACATACAACTGTGATTCTGAAACACAAATATATCATGGCTGTTCTGCAAAGGTAAGTTATCAGTTTACTCATAATAATAAAAACCTGATCCATGTAGGTTTCAGCTGACCTGCCCACACAAGGCATTCAATTCAATACAAAAACTACTGAATAGATTTAGAAATAATTTAAAAAAAGGTTTTTCCACTTCCAAAGTAACTGTTTAAACATGGAAGTATGTTTACTTATTATTCTATTGTTTCTTCAATAGAGAACATTATTACTTTACACTTATATTTATTAATATATGCAATATTTGCTTGAATATGTACATATAATAAAACTTGATACACAGTACAGCAACTATTGTTATTAGCTATTGCTTGATGATATTTTTCAATCTCTTGACATACACATGTTCATAATACTGACAATTTGTATTCAAGATAAGTGACCTTGTTAAGACGTAAACTGTAAACTGAATGTATGTTGTTTGTCTTCCAGGAGCCCAGGTGTTGATGTTTATGGGTCAGTGCTACAGATCTGGGAACATGTACAAGGTGATGAAAATCTTTTAAGTGTTAGTTAACAGTGCCGGTCATCGCCGGGTCTCCTTGTCCAAAAAGTCTTTGGCCTCGTTGATCTTTGCAGCAAGATAAGGTGACCCACCTACGGATACACATACACAAAAATGTTTTAGTCATTCTGTGATCACTTCCTCAGCACTCGACAAAAAACTAACATTAATACATGATTCCGTATGAATTCTCACCAACTTTCAGCACCTTTGACTGTATCAGTGACTGCACTCAACCACACACAAGATTTTCAATGACTAAAGTTAGGGCAGGGTGAGAGGGCGGTGTGGATGTGTCCATGTTTAAATGAGGAATTGGGCAGAAACATTTCTTTGAAAAAAACATAAGAACGTAACCCCACACTGATGACTCCTTCTTACTGAGGCTACTTACTGAGTTCTGTCTTCAAAGTGTGCATTTTTCTCACTTTACAAAATGTGCATCATATGCTTGTATGGCTGTGGTAATTTCTTTAGAATATTATGCATTTATGTGTATATTAAGTTGTTTGGGAATAATGGGTGTGGATCCATGATTTCTTTTTTTAAAATTTGATTTGATTTTCATTTTTTTTTAACTTCCATTAACATTGCAAGAACACTGAGAGCAATCATTTTGATGGGGCACATGTCTAGTTGGAGTTTGGAATAGGGTTTTATTTAGTTGACAGTGACTTAGCGGAGGTATGCACTCTACTTCATGTAATGCCCTAATGACAAACTTATTGTCTGTTTTCAAATGTGACAAACACAAGCATATAACTAGACATTACTGCATAATATGAGGTTAGAACTATACTATACTATAAATATTATATACTACATATATTGCTCCGTTTCGTCCATCTCGTTCGTACGGGATGAATGCAGAAGACGTACAGAGGGCTCTGTCCGTCTCCGTATCTCTGTAGCATAAATGCTCTACGTTAAAGATGGCTACGGAATAAATGGGCCTTTATTGTCACCTCCCTTTTTGTCTTTGTGGTTTTGATGGTTAGAGTTTTAGCTTACCTTTATCTGGATGGTTCAGGACCATGATCTTCCGATGGGCATCACGTACCTTGGCCTTAGTGCTGACTGGGCTGGATATAAAATAAATAATACATCCATGTGAGCAACCATCCCTTTCTTGAGACACACACTGAATGAACAGTGATACAGATAATGCTAAAGAAATATTTATTAACTATATTGTTACCTGATGCCAAGAATGAGGCTGGCCTCTCGTTTGGACATCTTCTGCTCAAAACCTCCTTTGTAATATGATGAGAAAGCCTAAGGTGACAGAGAAGGAAAACATCCATCCTGAGTACAACACAAAGACAAAGCACCAAAAAATGAGAGTTTTTGCCTAAGACAACAGTTTCTGCCTGAGACAACAGCTGTCAGAAAACAGGCTGCAGAGTTTCTGTTTTGTTTTCAGATTGAACCTTAGGAACTTCAGGACAAAAAAAACAAGACAAGGATGTCTTATTACTGTGCATAAACACTGGATAATACTTACATGTCACAGTACAAGTTAAGTTTTGCTCATTTAATGCTACATTGACTCAGGCTTATGATGGGTTGACTATGAATCCACATTAATAGCCACACCAAACCTATTTTGTTTACCTGATAATTAATCTAAAGAAGGGCACAACACATGTTTAAAGGCCAAAAATATGGACTCACTTAACAATGAGGTGCATAATAAGTAGGAAATATATGACACATCAAGTGCAGACAAACTTGCAAATATACCAAGCAACTGAAAGTGAGGTATAAAATTGATCAAAATAGGACTGGATATGAATGTCATATCAGATGTATAGGATGTTATTTAATTACTCACTGCTGTGGGCATCTTCTTGACAGTTTCAGAGAAGACTTGTCCAAGAGGCCTCCACAGCTGGAACGCATAGCGGCCTGTGGATTAAACATGAAGCAGTTCCAATTATTAGAGCAACAAAAAGTGAAGCAGATAAACAGAGTGGATGTAAAATTAATAACAAGCAAGATGGCATAGTATCAATTTTATCAATATGTCTAAGTAAACGAAATTTGAAAAAGAAGCGTGCACATGCATAAGATAACTTGCCAGGATAATGTTGTCTTGGCACACTAATGATCTTGTATTAAACTATTCTTACCTGCAAAGCCTGCAGCAGCCACACCAAGACCAACTGCAATCAGAGTTCCTCCCTGTCAACGAAACAACACATCCTTTCACCACAATGTGTAGGAGGGTCATATAACACAGCTACTTATCATGTATGTGGTAGCTTCAGTATTCCCTTAGTGCTCTACTATGGAAATAGCAGCCAGCCAATTCCCATTCAATGAGGATAGCTGTTTTGAAATCTATTATACATCTATTCTCTAATGGTTTGTGAGATGTTGTCCAAACTCTTTGGAAAAGAGAATAATTGCTCAAGTAACATTTTGCCAACTTTCATGAGAGCATACACAAATCACTAACATATAAGTTAGACCTAAAGGTCAATGTCTAGACTCCTTAGTGAACACTTTCAAAAAAGCTCATAGATCGCAAGTTCGGTGGGATAAACCCAGGGATCTTTGCACAAAACTGTAATATAATGAATGGCAAGTATGAATAGAGGAAAAACAGTTAGCATTTACTTACAAGGGGGCTAACTTGGTTAGCGAGCTAGCTATTAAAGTTCGTTTGGCTAGGGCACCTGACGTAACCGGTGTACATTGACTTACGTACCGTTGCGTTAGCGGTCATTGAGGTTAATGTTACATGCTTTAGCAGGACATTAATCCCGACTGGTCTCATTTGACTGACTCTAAAAAGGTCGTCAGTGTGAAAACAGGCACTTACCAACTGTCTGTCTATCTCTGCGTCACTCCTGGGGTTTGTTTTTGGAGCATATTCAGCATATCGCATTATGTCTCCATCCACTGTCACGCCGCTTGAGTTCGCCATGTTGCCTCAGCCAATGATATCAAACCCCTGTCACATACGTGTACACATCCGGTTGTTGCCTTCAAAATAAAACGCAACGACCAATAACCTAGCAGCTAAATTATGGTTAAAAAATAACTCTCCTCTCGATTTAGAAAAAAGATGCATTCCTTCATTCAACTTTCTCCTCTGCTCTCTTTCCATTCATTCACGTCTCTTGTTTTCATTTACTCTATTCTCTAGCTCACAGTAGCTTTGTCTTTTTCTTTTCTTTCTCTTTAGTCACATCTGCCCTCATGTTCCCTATTTTTTCTCATCAGTAACATTACATCTCTTTCTTTTGTTTTTGTTTATTTTCGGGGCTATTCTAACAATTTATTCTTGCCTTTTCCTTTCTCCTCTTTTCCCCTCTCTTCATGTCTCATCTCCTCACTGTGTTTGCTCATCTCCTCCCTTCTTTTCGTATTTGTCTCTTATCTACACTTTCATTATATCGCTTGTCTTCTATTGCTCTTTTGTTTCTTTTCTTCCATTCTTTTCCATTCTCTTCTTTTCTTTCCTCTTCTTCAGGACCAATATTTTTCTCAACTATAGGAAGAGCGAAGGGAGGTGCGATAAGTGTAAGCAGGGTAAAACCTACCAATGTGAGCAAAATAAGTCCTCTTGGTCCAACAGTAATAGATTATGGTCTGTATGTGATCCAGATCTCATAGCCAGACCAGTTTAAGTAGAAAGCCTATGTTTATGTGTTCTGTTGCCACCAGATCTGGAACATGTACAGTGTTGGTCCATCTGAAGGTAAAAACAAATACATCCTATGAACCTTGAGGTGATATGCTGTGTCCATGGTCAAGAATGACCTCTGGAGCTGAGCTAAATGTATAATTGTGCAGCTCCTATTATTAGTGCTGTTCAGAAGGTTTGGTAATGAAGATTCCTGAGTTTGTTCTGGTCCATCTTTAAAATACTTCTGTTGTTAATTGTTTACGCCACTAGATGGAGCCATTGGCCGTTAAACCTTGTAGTGCTGTAAAACATGTTTGTGTGCTGATCAGAACAGGAATGAAGAATATTGTTTAATAAATATCTAATTTAATGCGTTGAACTAGAAGTTCTGTGCCATGTTAACACGTCTTAATTACTATACTATTAATAATAAATCCTAAACTCAATTATAACTCATTTGAAAAGCCTTGTCTTTCTCAACCAACCTGGAAAACTCTACAGCCAATTGTATTTGTTACAGTGTATTACAAAGAATGGGCTATTTAACTGTCATTAAAGGAACTGCATGTTTAAGTTCTATTTATATGATCAGTCTCATCAGTTTGTACGTCAGTGATGAATCCTCCATGCACACCAAAGCCAGACACGGAGTTCAACAAGACTGTGTGCTTGGACCCTTTATACAGTATACTCAATTTAGGTCATATTATTAGGAAACACTCCATAGTTTACACATAGTTATGTGACACTACTTATCATTGAAACCAAATGAAACTAATCAGTTAATTAAACTTCAGGTATGTCTATTGTGCTGGGCCCTAAACATCTCAGAAACACTTAATCTAATGATATAGCTATTCTGGGTAGAATTACCTTGGCCTCCGTCAGTTACACCCGATGTATGTTCCTTTTCACATTTACTTTGATCCTTTTGCTGATTGTTGTACATTTTTATGTTTTATTTGCTTGTATTCCTGCTTGATTGATGTGCATTTATTTGTGTTTCCATTTGCTCATATGTATGTGTGTTTGCAGGTGTACTGTTTTGCCCTAAACATGACCAGGGGTCCAGCAGGAGTCGTGGAGCAGGGAGCAGCAGTTCAGAGGAGTTGATGGAGTCCTGAGCCTGGAGCGGGTTGCTATTGTTCACGGTAATTGGATTTGGTCTGGAAAGAGAGATGGCTGCCAGTGAGAGGTTGCGATCATTAGGTGTGAAAGAGGCGTGCGGTGCCAGGACTGAACACACACACATACACACACACTTATATTGTGTATGGAGTATTGTTCCAATCAGTGGACATCAAATACACATACACATAAATAAGTGTCCACACTAATTAAAAATAAATCTCAAATCACTGTTTTCACATGAAACACCACTGTGCCTATGTTACAAGCTCACATCAATACTGAAAAATTAAAACAAACATTCTATTATCATATGCCATGATAATATCACCAAAAACATAGAAAAGTAGGCTTAGATTCACCCCAGGCCAAAAAAAAAATCAATCTCCAATCTCCCTTTTTTATTGCATTGGTTTGTCCATTTTATGTCTATTGTCAGACTGCCAAAAGGGCCCATTGTAAATGTATTGGTATTTTGCCCTTTGTCCCCAATGCAATCTTAGAGTTTTACAACTCTATTTCACCAGATTACAGGTAGGTTATTGTCCCGGTTTTACAGTTGCCAAAGGCCTTTAATGCACTGCATCTTAGTGCATTTAGTGTGTAGTACAGCCTATGTGAAAAAGTTGTATGAGCCCTCTTGTGTCTCCAGAGCAGTCTGATAAATGTCCTATAGTGATGTCACTTGAGTCTGAGTTGTTTGGGGCCATGTTTTTGTTCTGAAATGAATGAAATAAAATGTAGCTCTGAATTTGCTTGTATATTATGATTTGCTGCACTTTTACTTGAATTGGAAAGAGTCCTTTTTTTGTTGCTATCCCTCCACTGCAGCACCACAGGTAACATTATACTAAAAAGACTTTAACTTTGGAAGATGGCCACTTGATTTGTATAAATATGATGCCTCATATTAGCTTCGGATAAATGTGTTTTTTTCTATCGTTTTTGTGTTTTCTATTTTTTCACAAAACAAACTCTTAGTGTTAGAGCAAGCAATGCCTGTTTCAACGTTCGCGTCGGCATCTAGCTGTTGTTTTAAGACAGACTCAAGGAAATATGAACCTATCCTTTTAGCAGTAATAAGAGTTGAATTCTTTCTCATAAATAAATTCATTTATAGCATAACACTTAATGCCCCCACAATACTAATGTACTCAGTTAATATAAAGATTTACAACAGCACTGAAAGTGTCTTGTAGTTTTGCTATGCTTTTGTATTTCGGGAGCAGTGAGGGAGGTTTATAAGCAGACTATTTGCATATTAAAAAATGTACCTGTGTTTTTTTTTTATGTGTGCAAGTCCAACTTAATCTCAGCAAGCGAGAAACATTAACTGAACACACACATAAACACACGTTGTTTCCATGGGAACCAAACAGCCACTCTGCTCTTCAATAGTGAGTGAGAGAGCCGAGGCTATTGTGTTGTGTGTGTTTGGGGGGTCGGGGTGGCGGTTCGAGAGGGGTTGGAGGGGGCCAGTATTAAGCAACGTACTAGACAGATGAAAGCACCACGCATCCTTAAATCTAATCATAATTTAGTCATCACTAGAAGATGATATGATCAAAATAAAGAAGGAAAAAGGCAAGACTGACAGGACAGAGAGAGACCTGAGTGCATGAGTCAAGGGAGGGGGGGATGTGAGATTGCTGTTAGATGGAAAATGATGGAGCTTCATGGGCAGAGATGGTCTTATTCCTAAAGTTGATGCTTATTTGTAGCATCAATCCTTTTATTCAGGCACGAGCACTTAGCCTAAAAGGATGTCTAAGGCCCAGATGCAGCTACACTGCCATAAAGACAGTGAGTCATAACGTCATACCTGGACTTCCATTCACGCCTTTTTCAAAATTCTGACAAATCAAATTACAAAAGCTAAATGGCAATGGCAACAAAAAAACGCCATAATATAATTTTACAATTTTCTCCAATGCTATAAAAATGTTTTTCCTAAATGTTCTGAAAAAAGGAAAAAAGATCACTGAAATGTACCAATTTATACCTGAGACATGTAGAACTATTATCCTGCTCTCTCTGCAGAGAGAGAATAGCCCATTAGGGTGACCAGGCCCTCCTCTCTTTCACTTCAGACAAAGGGCATTGAGAGAAAGGCTGAGAAAAGGACCCAACTTAGGTTTTCTCCAATTGGCTTTTGAAAGCTGATAATAATATTTATTCTAATGGAGCTACTGATAAACAGTATGTAATCTGGGACAGTTTTTTCATTTTGAAGTAAGTCCACTAGTGCATTTATTAAATAATAGTATATGTGTTGGCTGCATCAATGATTCCCTCACTCCTCCCTGCATGGCTCTTCATTACAAAGACCATAAACCATGGAAAACCATGACAAAACTCGCAAGAAAAAAATTGTCATTATAAAATGAAAAAACACACTCAAACAAGAAAAAAAAATAAAGCAAATAATGTGACAAAAAGTGACAAAGAAAAAACATATACCAGAAGCTGCTGCAACAGGCTGCCACTCAGCACAGCATTGTCTTACAGACTATTTTTGACACATGATGGACAGAGAAAATCTTCCTAAATAGCTTCTTTTTTATTCCACACATTCATTCTTTGCCTCAAAACCTGTCACTTGGTGATATTAGTTGAAAAAATAAAATGTATTCCTCCTCAATATTCAACATCTCCTGGCCCTGTGTTTGCTGTGTCTTAGTTTGTAATACTTCAAACACACAATTGATAAAGAATACTTTGTACACAGTGTAAGCATAAAATCAAATTGTGATTTTATGAACCATTAAAAATAATGAATTTTAACACAGGCCCCTCTTCAAGACAAGGCCTCAAAATGAATGAATTAAAAATAGCAGAAGTGACTGTAGTCTATACGTACCTGCCAACACAACTGATGTCATGCAGATCTAATCAATCAATGTATGTTTAAGATACTTTAATTCATAAATATATGTTTTTCATTTTTTTAAAAGTCCTTTGTAGGTCCTACATATTAATTTAGTCCTTGTTGAAACACAGAATGGAGGATTACTCTTTGCCTCTTGAAAGATGTTTCGCTCTGTTGGGATGCCACTGATACTGAGAGCTGGGGCAGCTTCAATCAACCCATTTGGAGACAACTATTGTCCACCTCTGCTTTCTCCTCCACTCTGCAGTCCAGTTCCCATTGTGATCAGATTCGTCTGTATAGATTTTGTCTCACAAACTTCCTTTGTGAGACAAAATAAATGCACCACATTTTGTTTTCAGTGGAAGTTTGTGCTTTCTGAGTACTATCTAAATTACTATTGAGTCGTTTAAAATAAAATAATTTTATGTACATGCATAACTTTATAAACAAAACACTAGCTCATAAGAACTTGTATGACGTGAACTCATTATAGCTTTATGTATTAAATGATTAACACACAGTATACCCCACAATGTGTATAATGTACAGACGTTGTGCGGAACCCTTATTCCGTAGCCCCATTTTCATTCAGGAGTGTTTATCGCTGACGGACTGTCAAAATGACATACTGGTAAACACAGTAAGGTGAGTCTTTATTTATGTTTTACAGCTTGTTGGCGGTACCAGTTTTGCCCCAGGACAATCCCAGTATAGATCCACTGATACATGATGGTTATGACTTGAGTGAGCAAACAGTTTTCTCTTGTGTAAAAGTGACATTGCTCAAGGATGGACAGAGGCTAGCGTTAGCTGCTAGCTAACTAGCACCCCGGAATACATCAGCTGGAGGGATAACTGTATAGAAACTGGCCTTATTTAGTCAACCTTCAGAACGGTCAGTCGATTTTACACGTACTGCTATATACAGTATGCGCGATAAACATGACGTATTAGCGAGCTAGCTTACGTAGCAAGTTAATGTAGTTACACGAAATGCTGACCGTGGCTTCACCTCTGTCACTGTCTCCAGCTGAGATGCTGACTGTGTGTTTATGGATAAAGACACAAAGGCAAACATGAGCAGCAGAGCGGAGGCATGAGGCCGGTTGTTTTTTTTAATTTTCTTACTGGTGCTTATTAAACTTAACTAGTGTCATTGTGTATCGTTAACTAAGCATTAAAAATTAAAGATAAGCAAAGTAGCTGAGGAACAGTGATGCTTTCAAATTTAATTTTTTTTTTTCTAATTACAATTTTAGGTGTATTTACGTTCAAGTTTGCTCTCAGGGCCAGAATATAAAACATTAACAATGCAGCTAATTTGCATGGGTGTGGGAAGTGAGATAACTTGCATACAGCCCAATAAAAACACGGGGAAATTTTAAATACATATAAACATACTTATACACATTGGTATAAAGTAGCAATAAAAATGGCGAGTAATAATGTTAAATAAGGTATGTGAGTGTTGGATGGCTACAAAATGTTAAGCAGCCTGACAGTGAGAATTAGTAATAAATTAAGTTTTAATAAGGCAACTAGACAGCACTCAGAGAGCACATACTCCTGCCAAGGCAGCCCTTATCCCACAATGGTAAAAGAATCCTTTTAAACAAATTCTGGATCCAGATAATAATCTGGATCACCATCAAACTCTAATGGATTGTTTCTTGGGCCATACCTTACCTCTCCAAAGAAAATTTCATCAGTGCAGTCTTGTTGAAATCTAGTAAATACTAAAGTGGGGAAAAAAGGCTGTTCAGTCTCATTATCAGAACAAATTAGATACAAAACACAAAATGAAGGCATTTAAGCAATAGTGAAAGAAAGTATTTCTGAGAAAACCTCCATCAAATCAACACTTATCTGATTTTTTTTGTTTACTCGGCTTTCTCAAGGTCAAACATTTATTGTCAAATTCAAATTTTGCTTCACGCTATGTTCAAGTATTCACATCTGATGTTGGCTGCAGTGGCCTGACAGCCTGTGTGAGTCAACAGGAGTTCAGTGGGAAACTCGGTGAGTGACTAGCCTTGATGACAAAGCTCACTTAGGTCAGAGCAGCATCTGAGGCAGATGATGTCATGGTGAAAAGAAATACATTCAAGTGCATTTTAGTCATCAGTATTATAGTAATGGGCATTTCCGTTGTAAAATATTGGACTCTAATTTAATGTACCCTTTAGTGTCCTGACACACACATATTAACAAGCTGCATTGATTGCTAGGTTTGTATTCGCAGCAGGACCCAAAAGTAGATGCAGACACAGGGAATGAGTTAAAATAAGATTTTAATTGTAACTTAGGCAGAGGTGCTGGAGCAGACAACGCCAGCGAGTAGGCAGGTGGTGAAGTGTGCGAGTTCTGGAGTGAGGCTCGAGGCGGTTGGTTGTTGTGGCATGGCCTCGCAAACTGACACTGATGATCTCACTGCAGGGAGCACATGTTCGAAATACATGAGCAAAATAGACGGCAAATAGATGAGTCAGTCACCTGTTTAAGTGTAATTCTGCTACTGTTCAACAGCACTAAATGTCTTGGTGCTATGCTCATGCAAGAATAACACATATAAATTAATTAATGGTGAAATAAAATTTAAAAATGTTGTTATTGTGTGATGTCATTAAATTCATACTGACATCAACAATAATATCTCAACAAACTGTCATGGATAAATTGTAAATATTCAGTGTATTGCCCAACCTGACAATGAATTGAAATACAGTGATGTAATGGTTTCTAAATAATTCATATATGGAGACAAGTAAATGAGGCTGAGCTGTGGAGGAGAAGGAAATCAATGAGGGCGAGAGAGCAGAAATGAGACAGATAGAGAGAGAGAAGAGATAAGAGAGAGAGAGAGAGAGGAGTGGAGAGAATCAGAAGAGACAGGCCGTCAGGCAGATGGATGGGAACCCCACCCAGGCCTGCTTCCTCTCTGCGTGCTCAGTCTAGTGATAAGAGGCTGAGGAGGAAGTCAAGTATTATTTCATCAGACCATGAGAGGGAGGATGATTGTTTGTATTTGCTGAGGATGAATCTGTGACGCTCCGATGTCAGTGTGATGAAGATACCGTAGGTGGGTAGATAGTTTGATGCTGAAAGTTGCTAAGCTACTGGCTTCATTATCCTCTCACCCAACTATTCCCTTGACAAAGCAGCTATTTAAATGAGAGTTGTGAGAATGTGAGTTGGTTGTATGTATAAATTAATCGCAGCCATGTTTCCGTTCTTTTTGATTGTTTTGGACGCTTCATGTTAAATATTTACTGTTTCTCTCTCCTCTCTCTTACAGTGAAGCCTCAAAATGTGGCTTCTGATGACCTCACAGCCACCCGTCAGGCCAAAAGAACACAAACAATAAAGTTTATGGATGATTGAACATCAGCCTGAGCAGTGACATTTTACCAATTTTTTTCTTGCTCAAGTCTGTCTATCTGGCTCATTAGTGTAGTTGCCCACCCACTTTGGCTAGAAATGTAGAGTCTCAGGCTGCTGCAAGTCCCAGTCAGTTCTGGCATGAAGCCGCAGTAGATTTCCCCCTAGAGGTAGTCAATTTCCCCTGCAGAGATAAAGGCACATTAAAAAGGAGGACTCTAACCTTGGAAAAGGCCCTATCTTGTGCAGGAGAGCAATCTTTTGATTGAACTTCAGACTGCAGTTTTTGAAACCTGCTGTCTGCTAGGCTCTCCCTCACCCATTCCTGGCTAGTCATCCTACCTAAAAGAAAAGTATTTGACCAGCTGACAGTTTGGGTTGTTGGACATGTGGATGCTGCTAACCTGGTTTAATATCTCCAGTAGGTGTTAGACCTTTAGCTCAGGGGAAGACCCAGTCATGGAGGGTCTTGAGCATCTTGACATGGTGGGGGATATCAGCCCGGCTCTGGAGGCCACTGAGGACTTTATCCACTGCATGGACGGGATGCAAGGCCAAGATCCAAGCCAAGCTCAAACAGGGGTCCTCCAGCCTTCCAGGCAGCCCAAGCAACTGCAGGAGGTTTCCAGCGCTGCGCTGGGGAAATTGAGTTCCAGCGGCGTGTGGAGCCTACTGGCTGGAGAGCAGCCAGAAGTGGGGCCCCTAGGCCTGGCCTGGGCCGACAACTTCAGTGTGTTGGGGTTGGGGATGGGCTTGAGGCACGGCAAGAGAAGCCGAGCACGCTCCACCAACGACTTGGCAGCCCATACCAAGGAGTGCACCAAAAACACAGCCAACTCCTCATCCAACTCTGCCTTCAAGAAAGGACACAGCCGGTCCAGGTCAGACGTCAACTACCGGCCGTCTGCATA
Organism: Chaunax sp. Z400; assembly: GCA_037577475.1. NCBI lineage: Eukaryota > Metazoa > Chordata > Actinopteri > Lophiiformes > Chaunacidae > Chaunax > Chaunax sp. Z400. Next base: position 8,123,961 of record CM075196.1, read on the forward strand.
CACAGACAACGGACTGCCCACTGTGGACTGCAACACCCTGAAGAACATGATCCTCAACCACTATCAAGAGGGTGAGATTACATCCACAGTGTGTGTCTCTCTCTGACATGTAGGAAGTGGTTGTTATCAATTCTTTGGTCAATAATAGTGCTTCCAAGTTTCAGTTAATCAGTTATTGATAATCTATGGGTTTGGACATTTGATCAGACAAGTCAGTAATTTGCCAGCTGAAATGGATTTGCGAATCATTGCGTTCTGTTTACATTGATGTTTCAAACATAGTGTTCCTGCTTTTTTGGAATCAAGGTTGCACTTCCTCTTGTCAAAATTAGATATGTTAAGGGGAATTTTATGTATTACGTCTTGATTGTCTGGAATTATTGGGACACTGTTTCTGAAGAAACATTTTGCATGGGTTTTGTAAGTGCACCTTATAAAGCTGTGAGCATCACAAACAAAATTTCATTAACTTCTATCGTACTGAGGCGGTGGTAATCTTGAGACAGGAAGGCCAAACCACTATCTGCGAAACTATCATTCAAGTCAAGTGGGAAACTAAGTGTTCTGATTTGGGTGAGCTGACCCTTTAATCACATTGCATTTGCCTAATTGAGTTTGTGGAATTGAGAGTTGTTATTGCTTTGACTCATTTAAAACAGTGTCATGTCCTCTGGTGACCAACTCATTAAACCTGAAGTAATTCTTCCGGTCCTTACCTGTCAGAAACATGTACACCTCCTCTTACTGTGCTCTGATTGACTGTTCATTCACTGGAAAGCTTTCTCGGCCTTCGAGAGGCTTTGAGAGGACAGAAGTCCCAGACTATTTGTTCTGCAGATTGAGGCATACGCTGTACTTATGATGAAGCATCCTCAGAGAAAGCAATAATGATAGAAGATGATGATAACTTGAAATGACACAGCTGTGCTATGACAATCAGTATTCAGAGTGCCCAACACACACACACACACACACACACACACACACACACACACACACACACACACACACACACACACACACACACACACACACACACTCACGCACACCATTTGTTTGCATGTTTTGGCCATCCGAAGGGCTAAGGAGATCCTAAAGGATCCTGAGGGATAATAGCCTATAATCCTGTCAGCAAATGGACTCAAATGAGGCGAGAGAAGAGGCAACCCAATTACCCGCCCCCTGATACTGGCAGGATTATTTAGTATTAGCATATGTGTGAAAAGGCATCAGGCTATTTAGTTTGGCTCGGTGTGTATTGAAAGGAGAGAAGTACTGTAGGAAGAGAGGAATGGTAATAAGCAGAAGGCAGAGTGATTTAGTTCAGCCTCGCTATGTCTCTTCATTCACACTGGGGGGAAAAAAAGTTGCCTGTTTGCCTTTCCATTAGTGACAGCTGGGGATGTTTAGATGGTAAATGGAAATGATCATCATTGTTATATACACAATATGCCTGTATATACAGGATCAAACATGCTGTATGTGTAGCTTTTATCAAAGCTCTTTACGTTTTATAACATCACCCACTTAACTGTAACGGCTGCCTTCATCTGTTGGTATATTATTATTTTTGTAAATGTTATTGGTCCTATTTTTGGGTGCACATTCTGTTGCAAGCATTCATTATCTTAAAAATGGAAGGCTCATGCAAAGAAAATAGCTTTTGTTGCTACTTTTTAATTTGCTAGTTGCAGCTTCTAAAGTGGAAGGATTTGCTGCTTTTATATGTTTTTTTTATCATAAATTGAATGTTTTTTTTCGAGAAAAGACATTTTGGCCGTGGTAATTGTGGGGTTTTCGTTCTTACCTCTGCCAAGGAGGTTGTGTTTTTGCTGGCATTGGTTTGTTTGACTTTTAGCAGCATCGCTCACAAAGTTATGAATGGATTTTGGTTACATGTTTGAGTGAGGTAGGGTATGGCCTTAAGAACAATCCATTAGATTTTTGTGGTGATCCGAATCTCCATTAGTGAAATATTGTTTGTCTCGAATATACTAATAATGATGCCAATGTGATTCCAAATTCTAGGGGTAGGTTTTCTTGATCAAGGAGTCATATTATGAGCATCAAACCATCAATGGAGTATTGCTTTCAATGCAGTGACATAATGGGGAAACTGAGGCCTGTCAGACAGGTGTGCTGTATGTGAAGTGGAGGTTTATAGTAAGTACTCACAGAGCGAAGGAAAACTCCTGCACCAAGAAAACAGCCATTGTCTTCTAGAGTCTTGTGTTACATGAAACCTTAAAAATGCGATAGTATGTGAACCCAATGACTGTGGTGTAAATGAGTGTATTCCCGTTTAATGACTCATTCAGATAGAGCATGACGCAAACTGTCTTCTCAACATAGTCATGCAAGTTTGATCATCTGCGTTTCTTTTTATTATCAGTAAATAGCCAATGGACATGCTCCGTGAATAACAGTATGAATATTTGCTCAACAACACACACTGACTGTGTGTGTGTGCGCGGTGTGTGAGAAGTGGTTGTGTGTGTACAGCGGGGCTGAATATATCGTTTCTGCATCTGCATCCGCAACGTGCGTGTGCACATTAGTCACATCGCGGCATGTGCAATTTCAAGTAAGCCTGAGGCAAATGAACTGAAACCCGTCATGCTATCGCTTTTTTTTTTTTTTTTTTTTTTTTTTTTTTACTGCTTGTGACACAAAAACAAAATTCTAATTCTAATTTTCCATGACTGATCTGCAAAAGAAGTCTGTCTGGCAGCACATAATTTACTTTGATTTAAATAAATCCGGTTTGACTGAGCTATTAACTAATTATTATAAAATAACAATACATCACACGTGACTCCGACTGACATCCCTCTTCATTTAAAAGAACCCGCTTCGACAAAGTCTTGAATGATCAGTTCTTTCCACAGAGAGCTCTGCATGTCATCCGGTGAAAATATGTGGATTTTTCCATTTCGTATTAATGTTCCAGAAAAGTAAAATATCACAATGGCAGTATTTTCCAAAATCCTGCTGCCCTAGTTAACATGAACAAATAAGTGCAAACAAAAAAGTCTCATCTAAAGCAGTTAAAATGGTTTCATATATTTTTCTATTGATCTCTCCCTGTTTTTTGTTTTTTTATGCTGCCTCCCTACAATAATGAAACATAGAATTTTCTCTGATTTGGAAATCCATGCTTGCCTCTTCATCATAGTTTGCGCTGCCAACAGCCAATCAGCTTCTGTTCATGTACATTAGCTTTTTTGTGCTGACTGTGCATGTAAGCTCATGCTTCCTCTATGTTCCCTTCCTGATGACTATGAGTGCAGTGGAACACATCATTCATTACACACTGCTGGATCTACACAAATAGGTGTCGGTCCCAATAGGAATGTATTTAGTCCCAGATGACTAAAATGCATTAGTATTTTTACTTACTGGGAAAAAAATACCTGTAAATGTATGTATGGCTACACAGTATATAATAGGCTGAGGAGCTGTATATACTGTACCTCTCACCCATTATATACTGGGATAGTTTTAGTCAACTATGACCCTGAGCAGGATAAGAGCTGTGGTTTAGAATGGATGGTGGACCTGTGTGTGGCTGAAGGGGCTTTCTACATCTTCATTTGCAGTCTATATATTCTTTGGTATCCAGGAAGCTGTGGGAGCTTGTTAGATTGTAACACGGCACGTAATATTATGATTGGCTACCTAATCAGTGGGTGAGGTTGCTTGTTTAAGGCTGAAACGGAGGTTTTCATCTTGATTGAGTTGAGGGCAGCGGTGCTGGATAGTTAGTCTGCATTGCTGAGACAAACATATTAAATCTGGTTGAAGGCTTTTGTGTGTAAATTAGACCCATTACTAGAGTGCGATGTCAAAACCTACAAGGTGGAGATGGAGGCTAATTGAACAGAGCAGTTTTCCTCGCCACAATGCCTAATTCTCATCTCGACCCTCCCAAGCGTGAACAATGCCAATCAGCCAGACTTGATTCCAGCTAAGCCTATTTGCATATTCATTTGTTCCTTCGGCAAAAGGTTTGTTAACATGCAAAGTCCAGGATGTAGAATGACACCCTGTCAGCTGCTATTTTGATAAGATTGATGAGGCACTTGACTCGTCAAGGTCTGCTTATCAGTAACTGTAAAGGATTTTTCCTTTCCCACCTTGAGTGACTTAGAATATCTTAAGATGCAAAAACACTTTGTGCTGCATTCTGTTCATTCATTCATTCATTCGTTCAAAATGCAATATCTGCCAATTTGACTGCTCCCGGTGGATCATTGTTGATATTTTTAAGTAAACCTGCCCTCCCATTGAAAGGTGGGCTAAATTACGCTCAAAGCTTTTAAAGTGTTTTTTTTCATACGGTTTGTTGAATTGCTGTTGTAATTGAACAGCATTTCAGTCACTATTTCAACTCTTTTGAAAATATAGTATGAGAAAACTTTATGGTTGTGTGTAAACTAGACATCTAAAAACTTTTGACCCAGACATCCCCAAGTTAGTTCTCCTGCAGAGAGCTCATAAAATAGATGGCAGTCCTCAGTCTTTGGTGGTAAATTTTGAGTCCGGTTTGTCTCCAGTTTCATGTTCTATTCATGTTTCTTGTAGTTTTTCCTGGCCTGCCCTGTTTAGCAGGTGCTTCTCACTCTTCCTCTTTTTTTATCGGAGGAAGGTTTGAGAAACAAAAAAACGGAAATGAAATCTTTGTTGGTTTCACTGTATGTGAAACACTGAGTACTTAAACTACGAAAGTGTGGCTGAATATCATAAATATTCATGCATATATTCATATGTCACTAGCATGTGGCGAAGTTTGTTTTTGTAAGCGATTAGGATATCTGACAAACCGAGTCATTGCTGCACCTCTAGTTCTACCTTTGCATACAGTTCCTGAACTGCATACAAAGGTAAAAGGTATTTGTTGCTACAGTTTTAACAAGAATTCTCAATATCGTTTTGATATTCTCTTTTTGTCCTGATTATGATGCTCTTTTTGAAGTGATTGTTGACTAAGCATTATTACTATTAGAGCCACACCAATACATCTAGGCTATTATACATATCAGTACAGGAAAATATGATGGTGGATATGCAAAAAGTTACAGGGCAGTTAACTACTGAAATGTATGTTTTATAGGCTGCATTATTTATGTATACTTGTCTTTTAATAATTCAGATTTATAATGCAGGATTTTAGGGGGTCTAAATGTAATATGATGTTCAGAATTAAAGTCTCATTACAGTCGTGTTTAATGACCTGAAACTATGAATCATTATGTTTGTTACCTTAAAATGAGGCCTTTTTCAGCTGTTACACATAATTGATAATTATCTGCTTTTCAAGACCAATAACAAGAAGATAAGTGATAATTTCACGTAATTGTATTTTAAAAAGAAGTTCTTAACCTGTAGTTTATTTGCATCTGAGGTTAAGAAAGGCTAACAAACTATTGCGTTAGAATTCTTTTTCCCTCCTCTTGGAACCCTTGAGGAACATGCATTAAATTTTGCAATCGTTTTGTCCCACACGGAGTCTTGCTCTCATTTCACGTGGCAATGAGGGAAGCAGTGTTTAATTTGTAAATCAGGAGTTCCTGGAACACGGAGCCACCAGGTGAACATGCCTAGGTTGTGCTAAAGTCAGCAGGGCTGTCATCACAAACGAAGCATTACTTTTTTTTTAACCCTTCCTAATCAGAGAATTCACAGTAATCGCTCAAAATTGTCAAGGGGAGGCACAGTTTGTAGCTCGCTCTCTGTCATTGACCGTTCTCCCTACCTTGTCAGGGTTACAATAAAATTATGCCAAAAATATTTCGACACCAAAAAGCAAGGGTATCCTAATTCAAAGGTCTGTAACATTAGCTAATATGACATGCACAAAAACTCTCTCTTTCCCTTTTTAAAATTGGATTTCAAATACACCCAAAAACGGCAAACAAGCGGTTTACCAGTAAAGTAAATTTAAAGCTTGACAGAACAGATACCATTCAAATTTAACAGAACTTATCACAAAGGAGGTGATCTAAACAAATAAGTGCTGATCCCGTAACCTGTTCCGTCAGGAAGAGTTAGTGGTCAGCAGTCCTGCATACTCTTCCCAGAATATATAGTACAGTCATGTGACTTTCCTTTTTCCTCTGTGTATCTATCTAGCTGATAAAAACAGCAGTAGCAGTGTGGTGAAGCAGGATCAGATGGAGCAGCGCGAGGGGCCCCGTGGCCGCTGGACATCATGCCATGTCGAGCTGACGCCCTGTGAGCTCCGGCTGTACACTCTGGACAGCAGCGCCAACCGCCAGCTGGGAACCGCCTACTCTCTGTCACACTGCCAGAGCGTCATCTCACCAGCGCCATGCAGCCAGTCCGGCCAGATCACTCAACCTGCCGATCAACGCACGCTCCAGGCTTTGTTCTTCAACAGCACACGTCTCCAGCTGAGGGCGGCCAATCAATGGGAGGCCATGGAGTGGAGACGGCTGATGTGGGAGAAGGTGCAGGCGGCCAGACCTCTGAGGCCAGAGATCCGGCAGTGGAAGACCGGAGCGGAAAACCAACAGGTCACTAAGTTTCCTCCACCGATGTCACCCTCCTCATCACCCTCTCCATCTGGGCTTGACACCCGGCCTGATGGTGAGAGCGACACCCCCACCTCAGCAGAGCCGTCACTCTCTCTTCAGCTGAAATCTGGCACCCTGAGCAGACCCACCACCCTGCCTTTGTTCACCCAACGCTGCCAGGATGTCCTCAAAGCTGGTCTGCTCCACCAGCTGATGGATCAGAACAACTGGCTGACCTTCACCTTTGTCCTGACCAGATCTGCTCTCCGGGCCTTCCCCACTGAGGGCCGTGGATCTGTGTCGCAGCCAGTCCTCCAGTACTCCCTGGCCTCCTGCTTGGCCGTGCAACACGACCAGGAGTCAGAGAATGGAGCGCTATGGACAGATAGAGGGGACTGTTTCCAGGCAGTTTTCCCCAAGGAGGTACTCAGACTTCGAGCAGAGGATCAACTCAAAGCACAGGAATGGGTGGAGGCCCTGCAGGAGGTAGTTGGAGCGCTGAGGCCTGCCAAAGGAGAAAGGGGGGAATCGGGAGAAGGAGCCCCAGGTCTTCAGGGAGTACTGCTGAGATCAAAACCATCCAGGGAGAGGAGACAGCGAGAGGCCCAGAGAGCCAAGCGACAGTCAGTCACCACCAGTTTCCTCAGTATTCTCACCTGCCTGGCTGTGGAGAAGGGGCTCACTGCTCAGAGCTTCAGGTGTGCAGGTAAATGACCTTCTCGGACACACACACACACACACACACACACACACACACACACACACACACACACACACACACACACACACACACACGCGCACACACACACACACACACACACACACACACACACACACACACACACACACGCACACACACACACACACAAAAATGTCCTTGCAAGCAGAATTACTGTTTTAAACCAGAGTTGTCGCCACACACAGATTTAAGGTGAACAAAGAGAATCGTTCCCACTTCAGGAAACAAATGTGAAAACAGGAATACATCATGTTTTTGACTCGGGGTGTAAATGTAAATCCTTACTAGATATGAATCCAAAATATCTAAGTTTTAAAGCTAAACGTTTTTCACCTTTTCCTGTCAGTCAGCAGTTTGAAGTGTTTTTTTGTATTTAGTCTCTACTGTTCCTCATATCCTGAACCATTACAGTCTCTCTCCCTCCTTTATTGTTAAACCTGTTACTCTCCATGCCAGGCCCTTGTACAGCCCCATAAATGGCAGGCGGTGCTTTTACTCTCCCTGGGTGTGAAAGGTGGGCTTCCTCTCTTTTTCTTGTAGGAGGGCTTTGAATAATCACTGCTTACCTCCCTTTTTATTTGTAACAACTGGCTTATTAATGCAGGGCTATTTGAAAGGCCAGCTGAAACAGGAACAAGAACAGAGGCTGTCTGGGGCCAACTGATGATAATTGGTAGGCTTAAATCACCAGAGGAGAGGAAAAATGAATGAATGAAAATGAATGAAAGCGGCCTGGGGATGCTACAGTGGTCAGGCTTGATCGTGGTTGTTTGATTGAAGGGTTTCTGGGTAGAGCTGGATGGGAGGGACAGCTGGATACGTCCATTTTCTATACAGACCGCACCTCTGCTCACTCAGTCCATTTATTTTCCTCCTTTCTCTCTCTATTTTCTTTGACCAGTTCATTCAGACTCACTGGTTTTCCCTCTTTTTTCCCCCCCCTCCTTTCATTTATTTGACTGTATCTGTTCTTAGTCTCCTGCAGTGTTACTTGGCAGTCCTGAAAAAAGTCTTTCACACCGTTAAAATTCAAGGCCTAGAAATTTAATTTCATGTCCACATGTTATTGTTTGAGTTCTTGTGTTTCATAGGTTTATACTTTTCATTTCCATTTCATTTTCATTCGGGAAATTGATCTTTAAATGTCACTTTCTCTAGCTTCAAAATCAGAACCACTCAAATCTGAATGATTGCAGCTTTTCTCTGTTTGATATTATTTTAAATTGAATATATTTGTGTTTTGGCCTCTTTGAGCTTTTGATGTACCCTTTTTTAATCTATTTTCTATCATTTTATAGACTGAATATTTGATGGAAAAGAACTGACATAATCATTAGTTGCAGCTCTGCTTTTACGGCCATACATATCGAGTGATTGGATATTTAACATCAAAATGTAAAACGTTTTTATCTAATTGCACACAGGAAAAAGAGGAAACGGTTAGTGATCGTTTGAAGACTGTGACTCCCCATCACCCCTCTTCTATCTCTCGCTCTCTCTCTCTCTCTCTCTCTCTCTCTCTCTCTCTCTCTCTCTCTCTCTCTCTCTCTCTCTCTCTCTCTCTCTCTCTCTCTCTCTCTCTCTCACACACACATGCACACACCCGCACACTGTGAACAGTTTGTCCTTAGAGTTTCGTTGCATGGGAGCACATTCTCAGGCCCCTGATGGACCATTTGAATCTGTGGGACGGGGGGGGAGGGGTTCGGGTGAAGTGGTAATCGGTAAATATGAGGGAATCGAGGAAGTAGGAGGTGGGCTCACATCAAAAGATGGACAGTCTCTCTCTCTCTCTAACTCACTCACTGTCTTAATTATTGTACTCTCCATTTGTGCACATTTTCATTTGAGTGTTTGGTTGGTGTGAATGAGACACATCAAAGCTCAGGCTCTGCTCGTCTTTTCAGTTTTAATTCACACACACACACACACACACACACACACACACACACACACACACACACACACACACACACACACACACACACACACACACACCAGTTTCTCTCAGAGGTGTGGTTTAAAACCAGCGGCGGGCAGATGAAAGCTGGAGCTTCTCTATCCCTTGATGTCATCTCTCTCTCACCTTTTGTATCTCTGTGTCTCTCTATCTCTCTCTCTCTGCACCGTACACTCTCCCTGGGCAGGTCAAAGTGACCCTCTCTCACTACAGAGAGCCGAAGTACAATCGGTAGACCTTTGAGCTACGTTTAAATTCCCATTCATCTTTCTCTCTGTCCCTCTTTCTCTCCGTCCCAGAAAGACTCATAAAAGATCAGAGACGAGTAAAGAAAGCCGTTGTTTCAGTGTGTTAATAATAGAGGAAGTAGTTAGCAGCAGAAAGTATTTCTGAGTTATTTCTTAAATGAAATAAGCAGCTTTCATGAGAGTTGAATGTGGGGAAAGGTTGTGGGTGCCAACTATGAAAATGTCTAATCATATAAGAAAGAGAAAATCTGCAACTAGTCATGTTGGAGAAGCTGAAAGACATTTTGATGATGATTTTAATTGGACTATTTTATTAGCAGTATTGTTTGTTTGTTTTTATATCCAAAGAAAAACAATTACGTTTATAAATACTCCCCCCTACCCTCACCAAACAAAGATATATAATTAAAATGACATATTAGAAAAATAATAATAATAATAAATCAAAAGAAAATATATATATATAACCAAGTTGTGAAATATTGTTATGTTATTATTGTTTAAAAGAAAATTATACTACATTACTATATGCCCTTGTTTGTTCCGTTTGTTCCGTTTGTTCCTCCCTGTTTTGAGGCTGTTTTGCTGCTTCTCTGTGATTTGGACAGGATCACGTTCCCAGATGATTTGTATGCTTAGTGCTATTTTATCCCTTCTCTTCTTCCATAGTTCACCATGCATTATCTGTTGAGGCTTTAATGCTTGTTTTTCTATGCAGAGCACATCGTAGGCATTATGAGCTGCCCGGAGGTACATTTGCCTCTGCAGCTGCACTGTTCTTTTTCTCAATATATGGAGCTTGAGGTTAAGGATAAAGGTTGTTATTTAGTGCTCAGATGTTTTCATGTGACATACATATGTGTCTTTGTTCCGCTGGTCACAACAGCAGCAGACCATAATCGAGGCCACAGTTGGCCAGAGAGCCGGCCTGGTGGTCAGTTCTTTCCTCGAAGTGACATAGTGTTTCTCTGACTGGTGACCATCCCCTCTGGGTGCTGGCTCCAAACCAGTGGTTTGTGGTCTTCTTTGAAAGAGCATCCAGCCCAACAACAGCATGAACTCACTGTTGTAATTGGCCCAAATCTGAGTCACACATATAGGTCACGGGTCCTTCAAAAAGATAAGAGTTTGTTGTCGTCTTTTTTCCCCATCGTATCCACAAGCAGAAATTTGATTGAAAGCGAAAAACCTTTTTGTTGTTAAAACTGTGGATACTGATGATTTATTGATTACAGCCATGTACAGCACATTCTTCCTCAAAAGTGTTTTAGTTATACAGTGAAAATGGCAGAAGTAATAGCAAATCAGAATGTGACTGAACGCTTAAAAAATATTAAAGGCCGACTGACTTGACCAAAAGAAGTGTAAATAGAGTTCATAGTGCAGCATGGCTTTGCTAAACTATCATAATGAGCAAGACGAGGGTCACGTGACTGACAGGGGTTGAACCCCAGTTGGCATCAGTGCTGGAAAGCTTCTCCACTATAGATAATGTTATCCTCATTTGCAAGGCTACCAACGCGTCTTCGTCTGTCTCTGAACACGCTCTCCTTACACAGTGCAGCCGTCCCTCTCGTGTATTATGCACGCAATAGATCAGCCGATAAAACGCAGGGAAAATGAAGATAACTCAGGATTATTTGAATTGTTGTTTAATCAGCAGATTATTTTCTCTATTAATTGATTGAATTGAATTGTGAAAATTGTCACAATTTCCCAGAGCCCAAAATGACATGTTCTGTTCTTTTTCTCAATATATGGAATAATATATATCGCATAAAAAAACACAGTATTGCAAAGCAGTGTGACGCAGCCTTATCTACATACTGTATGGCTGACTGTTTTTTGTTTTTTTGGGTCCGATGAAACAGGCAACCAGCTCTCACCACTGATTAGACCTTTGTCTGTCTTTTTCAGATCTCTGGTTCTCATCTAGATAGAAAAGGAGCTGGACTAACTTCTCTATATTATCTGCCTTGTTTGATCTTACTATTCTGTCTTGTGCAATACCTTTTTTTCCCCCCCTCTCATCTCTCGATAGCCTCATGCTGTCTTTTTTTCCATTTCCCCTTTTTTAGTGTGACTTGTTTCTTGCGTTGAAGCGCCACTGACAACAGGCTGACACACGTCTCTCTTCCTCTGTCATTCTTCCTTCCTTTTTTCTGTAGCTTTCCATGCCTCTGTACTCCAGAACCTAGATAGCGATCTTCAGTTTCCTTTCTTCTTTGCCTGTCTTCATTTGCTGCAGACCAAATGTTTTCCTCCTGGCCCCATGTCCTGTGAGATTGTGTGGATAAGGGACACCTGTCACAGTGTTGTGGCGTTTGTGTGTGGCCGTGGACCAGGTCCGGGTGTTTAGGTGAAGAATGAACTTTAAAGAGTCTAGAAGACAAAGCAGGCAGCGCGGCAGACATCAGGCTGAATGGAGCAGATGATCTGTCGGTCTTTGAGGTCTGCAAAACGCTTTCTTACTGAAGTCTGCTGTGTTGTGACTACTGGAAGAACCAAGGGTGTGCTTCCTGTGGGATTTCTTCAAATGAGTTTCACAGGTAGATTTTGCAAACATGCATATTAATATTAGAGGATGCACTAGACAAGAGGCTGAAAATGAAGTAGCTAGAGGAGGAGTCCGTAGAGTGTTTACCTCCGCTAAGGTCCAACAGTCCTTTTCTGGATCTACAAAATTTAATGGGTTCCGTTCACTTTTTCAATTTGAGTGTATCTGCAATCTGAGTTTTAAAGATGTGCAGTAAGAGAGCACTGTTTAAAGCAGTCTTATCGATTTATTCTCTGTATCCTCACTGAAAACACGAGCACAAACAAAGCTGTTAACACCAACAACTGAAGGACGCTTTTAGCTTTTGTTCAACATGACATTTCAGTGTCACTCAGTCATTTGCAGTGAATGTGGAGCTCACTGTAAAACTGGAAAACAGGGCTGGAAATTGTAACCTTGATGACAGCAAATGTCTCAATTTAAAGATTTTTGTGCACTTCTCTGATAAGTGCACTGTGTTTGCCACTGGGTTTATGTGGGTCATGATACAACATAATACCTTATTGCACTCAGAGTTTTTTTTTTTAAAAGTCTGGCTATCTTGTTTATTATTATACAGGTTTGCTCGGCTGGATTAGTGTGGTATTTAGTGAGCAGCAATAAACTGACACATATTAACACCAAGTTATTTGCCCTACAACCTTTGAGTTCTCCTGATATCGGCTGTTCACCGCTGCTGCCTCCAGCAGACCGTTAACACTAAAAGATGACCTGTGCAACACTTTAGGGCTGATTAGCCAGTTAGGACATAAAAATGAACACACAGAACAGCTCATATTGGTCTTTTTATTGATCATTTGATCGCCTGTGGGGTCCCCAATACGTCCACATTAACAATAAGTTCCACATTGTAGAGTGTTGTGTTGGACTGAATCCCACCTTTGACACTTAAAGATTGTTTAACTGGTTTCTCCATGATTACAGGAACATTCAGACATTAGTGCAGTGGTTCTTGAACCTTTTCTGACACGTTCCCTTCAGAAGCTGAAAATACTTCACAGTCCTTACCCTACAGTTTTTATCAATCATTCACAATAATAGGGGAGCAATTAATAAAGAAGGATGCAAGTTGAATTTCAGTAATATAAAGGTAAACATGATAGCATCAGCAATCTCTTGTTTGTTTTCCTTTCAAAAGTATTTTTCCCCATCCACGCCCCTCCTGCCATGGCTCTATGAAGGGGCCTCTCCCCAGTTTGAAAACCACTGTCCTTGAGTATAATTTGATGTCATATATGTGTTCATGACCACGCAGACACACACACACACACACACACACACACACACACACACACACACACACACACACTTATGCAGTGATTTTCTCCTCAGGGTGTCAGCGTCCTGTCGGTCTTTCCAGAGGAAAGGCAAAGGTTTGCTACTACAGTGGCTGGTACTACTGCCAGAGCTGCCATCAGGACAACTCCTTCCTCATCCCTGCACGCCTGCTGCACAACTGGGACACCAGCAAGCACAAGGTACTGTAGGAGAGCACACACACACACATTTTTTTTTTTTTTTTACCACAATGCATTGTTGTACTTCTTTCCTGTTGGTATATGTGATGAAGGATAAAGTCGCTGTGATAGATTTTCAGAGATTATAAAATGCTGTGCAACATTAAAGCATTTATTACATGTACACTTCAAACTTGCAGATCTATTACTCAAACTGGACGTCCTGGGTCGTACTAATTCTCTTCTAACTGGTGCCTGAAACAACACAGCCCAGAAAATGCCACCTCTTATATTGTTTTCTGTCTGGATGCCTGTTAAAATCAAGTCATTTTTCTTTCTTTGTGCAATCATTGACTTATTATCTTTAATGACAAGATACCACTCTGACATCTGTCTGCTAAATATAAAGCTACAAGCCAGAGATATCAGTTTAGCTTAGGGAAACTGCTGCGCCACTGAATGAAGGCTTTTGTAAGGATGCTTCTGTCACAATTATGGACCATATAACAGTTGTCCTCGGTGCAGTGATCCTAATTTTACCTCTGATTTGCTCCCTCAGGTGTCTAAACAGGCCAAGGAGTTCCTGGAGTTCGTGTATGAGGAGCCCCTGCTGGACGTCCAGCAGCTCAACCCTTGTCTGTATGACCACTGTGAGCCTCTCAGCACCGTGCTGCGTCTCCGTCAGCAGCTCCAGTCACTGCGGGCCTACCTCTTCAGCTGCCGAGCAACCATTGCCGAGGACCTCAGACGAAGGTAGCATTGTGGTCATGTCTGTTATGATGGCGAGGTGTGTTTCTGCAGCCTGCAACTTTATTTATCGAGTGCCTTTATCAGATTTGTAAAACATCATTATAGGTTGATACATAAATGTAGAAGTCCAACATATCAAGGAAGAAAAAATTCATTATTTAGTTACTTTACATATATATTTAAAAACGTGTTTTGGAGAGGATTAAAAGCTGATTTATGTGCTCAGATATTTGTCAGGAGATGAAAGTTCAGACAAAACTTGAATGCGCCTTTGGAAGTCATCAGTAAACTCTTAAGGAGCTACTTAAAGCAATATTTTGCAAGAGTGGGTGTTTTTTGCAAGGCAGCACTTCTACAGTTGCAATTCACTTATACACCACTGTCTTAAACATGGACAGTGAACATCCATGCATTTGTTATGATCACATTACTTATGATTCAGAGTCGAAAACTTTGCTAACACAGCGGAAAAAAACAAGCAATTGTACCAAACAAAACAACACACAGTAAGCTAGCAAACGTTGCTTACTCGTGTAACCTTAACCCTCCCGTTGTCCTCATATTCTGTATACACCCTGTGTCCTCCGGGTCAAACCGTCCCGCCGTCACCAAACCCCCGATTAGGAAGTCCATCTCAGGCAGTCTGAGATTTACTCTTTTCTCTTACCTCCTGCTTGCTCTTTTTTCTTCTTCTCGACTTTCCGTGTTAACATCCACCTCTGTCTCATCACTTTTCATGTCTGTAGAGGCTCGCCGTGCAAAGCTTTCTTGTTAGGGATGTAAACACCAGTAATCTGCTGAAGCTTAGAGCTTCCAGTCCAGTCTGACCTGAATCAGCTAGCTCCAGGGCTAACTGACCTAATTAGCTAATGGCAGCTACAATTAGCAGCAGGTAGCATTTCCTTCAGGAACAAGCAAAATTATCTGTTCATCAGGAAATTCTGGAAACTGCCAAGACCTGGGGCAGAGCTGCCGAGAAGATCAGAGTGAAAACCATACAATATGATCCAGTTTCATCCGCATAGTTGTACTGGGAATGACGGAGGCACCGTTCTCCCTATTCCAAGTGTGAGTTTACCATCAAAATGAATCAAATTGTTAAGACTGCAGTTAAATTCCTCTTTGTGTCACTGAATGGCAGTATCGGTTTATTTGTGTAAGGCTCCTTAAATGGACAGAAATAACTCAAATAAGAACGATAAACACCCTGAGATGGTCTTCATATGTTTTACTTAGAACGCCTTGAGGTTGGATGTAATAAGGACGTTGTTTATGGTCAGTCAACTAGACTTGGGTCCTGTGTGCCTCCAGATTTAAAGGATCAAGACACACAACAATACTATCTTCATGGTAATGGTAGAAGTAAAGTAAATTTAAAACATTTGGTGCTATAATGACCATAAACAAGGAAATACCCTCATTATTATTTTCTGTGCACACTTATTGCTTTTATGCTTAATATTAGCTGTTTGTGTCATCGGAGTCAATCTGAGTGTAAAATATTTGTTAGATTCTTCTGTTGATGACCAGACAGTTGATTACACAGATTGTCAACATCTCCTCATATGATCTGTGTATGTGTGTTTACATGTATGTCTGAATGCATGCTTGTATGTTGTCATAAATGTTATCTGCATGCATTCCTGCATGTATATATGCTGCATATACATAAAGGATGTGTGCCTGTGTGTATATGGTCAGGGGGGATGACTGTTTATCTGAGTGGGGTCCCACACTGACAGCCTCGTCTGTGAGCTGATGGATGCTCCTTGCCCCGGTGCAGGTCACAAATACATTGTGATCCAACAGGCCATGTCTAAAGGAGAATCATCCACTGTAGGAGACAAGACTGGAATCTAAATAATATTTAATTAGGATAGTTTACCAAAAAAAAAGCAAATTACAGACATGTAATAACTGCATGTCTCTGGGAAACAAAAATATTGTAATTGATTTTTCATTCA
This sequence comes from Chaunax sp. Z400, assembly GCA_037577475.1. Lineage (NCBI taxonomy): Eukaryota > Metazoa > Chordata > Actinopteri > Lophiiformes > Chaunacidae > Chaunax > Chaunax sp. Z400. The sequence continues at coordinate 8,140,172 of CM075196.1, forward strand.
GGAAAAAAAAAGCCCAGTCCTATTTTGAGCAGTTTGCTATCAGGCCAATCTTTGTAAATATGTTATGATTTCACCAATTTGAGTTTACATTAGAGAAATGTCAAAGACTACAGATATCAGATGCTATGTATGCTAATATGAGCTTACCTGTTCTGGACAGGTGATGGCAAAAAAAGACAAAGTGCTTGTAGGGCAGTATTCACTGTCAACAATTAAAGTGTTGACAGTCAAAAATTCTGCAAAAACTTCAAATGTAATGTCTACTCACAGCTTATTGTTGATTACAACAACAACAATGACACAGTTGTCAATGAGTATGAGATACTTCAACTGGTCAATCTTATAACTACTGTATGGTCATTATTTTGTTGTTCATGGAGAGTTTTAATTTCCCACTATTACAATGGTTTTTATCTCATGTTTGTCAGGTTGCTTCAAACCAAAACTCCTGGTGTTTTCAGCAGCCTTAAAAAAAAAAACCCATATCAGTCATACATACAACGCAGAGACGAGCAGCATCATGGTGTTCTGTGTTTACTTCTGTCCCATTAGCTAGTGCCGACTAGTGCCCCGCCACTTCCAAACACTGCAGGATTGATGAGGGCCATGGCGCTAAAACCTTCCCCAAGTCATCAGTCTCCTTCAGGGGGGGATCTGAGGAGAGATGTCTGCTGCAAACAGACAGAGAGCCATGGATACACAGTGGCACATACAACCACATGAGGCACTAAAGTCAGAGAGCGCTATCACAGTCTTTAACAGCATGTTGTAATATTTGACTAGCTTAATATGGAGAGTGAAGGCTGTCTACTATTTCATTATCAGAGTGTGCATTAATCTCAGTACATAAACCGTATAGGTAATTGTTTTGTAACAAACTAGGCTGACCTGATGTCCATATGTCAATAACGTGGATGGAGAATACGACCAATTACAAGATTACCGGACTGCAATACTACAGTGTAAATTTCATACACATGGCACATACTTTAAATAGCAGGAAAATACACAGCAATTCAATTTAGACTATGTTTTTGTTCAACGGCACAATCGCATTCTGCTGCCTCGAGATATCACTGCACCAACAATGTGCCTGATCACAACTCATTAGAAGACCAAGACAACCATCGCCACACAGATGGGTACATTTGCTCCTTACACAAGGTTGGCACTTGGCACGAAAATGACAACTGCATCAATCCAAACCTAGCAGAGACACCTGCACTGCAAAAGACCAAACTGCAACAACAGGTTACCATTTAATCCAAAAATATAAGGTAGTTGCTTGTGTTTATTAGGTGGTTGTGTTTATGGTAGTGGCTGAAGTAGTTACAGTTGTATGCGCTTCATGTATGTGAATGAAGGCTGACAAATAATTACATGAATTTATTCAAATGTTACCCCCACAAAGCACATCCAGAGTTGTATCAACTTACACTGTATAAACATGCATTGACGTTATAAGTTTGACAACGATAAGATGTATTGCACATATATTGTTTCGGTTTGCATTAGATTGTAAATGTGTTTGTCCATCCCCTGCACAAACACAGTCACACACATACATATGTTTGCAGTACTTCCTACATCTGTTGGTTCACACACACTTTTTCAGCTCACAGCCTCCTTCAGTACACGATCAGAATCACTGATTGATAACAGAATTTTAATGAAAGGTGTGTCTGCTGGACTGGAAAGAGCACTGAGGACAGTGACATGACCTATAGAATAAATACTATAAGATTCTAAATATTGTTACCTGATTCATACATGCATGAATCTGTGTATCTTCTGTTTGTAATCAGAAAATGTTTGTTCTCAAGCAATTTTATCAGTATCAGCGCCCACTTTAAGGGTGTGTTCATCTGGGCACTGACTACACAATAAACAAGGAGCCAGTGTGTGTCTAATTATTTTGTGTGTTTGATTACTGGAGCTGAGTGTATGTGTTTTTATGTGTTGTATGTGTCTTATTAATGCCATGTGGTAACCATTGGTAACGCACCAAACAGAGTAGTTTAACAGTGGTGCCTATCACACACACGCACACACACACACACACACACACACACACACACACACACACACACACACACACACACACACACACACACACACACACACACACACACACACACACACACACACATATACATATGTATATTAATACACACACACATACTTGTGTTTTGGTGACACTCATCACAGCTTAGACAGGATTTAACATGGTGCCGTCCATCTCAGTGGTCTGAGAGGAGGCCTCACAGTACACACACACACACACACACACACACACACACACACACACACACACACACACACATGCATGCACTTCACCAGAGCTCTCCTGTCAGAGTTTTGTCACATAATAGACGATGGAATGCCACTGACTAATATCTCTTCTTTGTTTTACGTTATGAACTGAGAGGCTGCTGGTTAAACATTAAATCCATCTAAAGCTCATATTTAACTACAGTATGTGATTGTACTTCTATATTTATATGTTTGCAAGACTGGACAGTTGATTTTAGGAGCCAGTTTGACTTCGAAGCTCATTTTCAATTTATATTCAGTCTTTGTCAAAGTACTGAGACAGCAGTTTAGAAGAAATTAAGAGCAGTGTTCCTTATGGATAAAGGGATGTAGTGGCCATCTGAGGGCCCCCCCCCCAACATTGTTGTCCAAAACTTGTTTGTGGCTTTTGTGAAGGTTGAAGACAATAAAACAAAAGACAGTTTATCTAAATTTAACATACACTGCTGGAAATAAAGGACAATTGCTTAAACCACCTGCAATGTTAAAAAACATTATAGTCAATGAAAACAATGCACGTCCTTATCATTCAGTGCACCTTGACCCTTTGTCTTGGTAAAGGAAGCTGGGAATTGATGTCATTTTATATAAAGCTTGCATTTTTTGAATGTATCGTGACATTTAAGAAAGATGATTTGAATATACTGGTTGCACTTTACTTTTTTATAATTGCAGCTAAAACAAACAACAACAAACAAAAAAAACTCTCATGGCTGGCCTTAACTGCCACACCAGCAGTCTTTTGGTCAAACTCATTAAAACTTTTTTTTTCTTTCCACAGGATCTTCCCCAGGGAATACCTACTACAGCACATTCACCTTTACTCCATGGCTGACCTGCAACAGGTACACACACACACACACACACACACACACACACACACACACACACACACACACACACACACACACACACACACACACACACACACACACACACACACACACACACACAAATGTATGTACAGTATGTAAGATTATACACACACACACACACACACACAAATGTATGTACAGTATGTAAGATTATACCGTAATAATGATGCCGTTCATGTGACTAATATGAAATGAAATTGATGTAGAAAACCACTAATCAATTTTCTGTTCAGACATTAGCCTTTCCTCATTTCTTCAAAGATCAGATCAGGATTAGTTTAGGTAAAGATTTAAAGTTTAAATGTAGGCTTGGTAAGGTTATCTTGCTGTTTGGAGAAACAATCAGAGCCTTTGTGATGCTAAGAGTGGCAACATCTTCAAGCTGCGTCAGACTCGGACATCTTCGGCATAGAGTTAGTCACTGTAATTGACTTAAAACGGTTTAATCCCAACAGTTCTGAGCTTAAATTTTGCCATTTTTTAAAGACACAGTTTAATGGATAAATTCTGCTATGCTCTACTTTCTGTCTAGCTGCAGTAGCTAGCAATGCCCAGAATCCTGCTCTATTCAATCTGTTCAATGGTTTTTATAAGTAATAATTCCTGTTGTGACTACAAATCATTAGTTATCTTATTCCATGTAAGAAAACACTACATGTCTGAGCTTCAGTAGAACGGTTGATAGCAGATAGGCTGATAAGCTCACCCATTTAGCTAGCTAGCATCAAAATCTTTGCCAGCCATAAGGCACCATTTGTTTGTCTTGAAACTAGCCAAAAACACAGTGAGCCGAAGCGTTGCAACGCGTGACATGTCCCTTCATTCCACTGCAGAAAATAGTCCCATGAAACATTAGCATTTGCTAAAAAAAAATACAACACACAATTCTTTTAGTGAGATTTATCATTTGTTACCCGTTATTTAAGACTTACTGCATGTTTTCAGTTTGAACTAAGAGGCTGGGAACGGAAAGCACAGACAGAAGAAAATACTGAAAGACAAACTGTCACTCTTTTGGAGTTGATTGTCTTTTTTATTGAATTTGTTGGCAGTAGGAAAACCATCTAATAGTATTCACCTTATCCTTTCAGTAAACATTACCTCTCCTTTGATTCTTTGTCATACTGTCCGTGTCATAACAGCGATAAGAGAGGGTAATACCCTTCAGTGGCTCTATTTAGAACGGGGTTAGCTCTTTCAAGTGTCCTAATCCAGGAAAACAATAGTGTAGAGTGGAAAGAATTCAGATCAAATCTTCATTGTGGAAACCTTTAAATTTGCCGAACCTATTATTTTAAAATCTCTTAAGCAATCTGCAGATTTTCTTATCAAATCAAACCCACATATCTTAACTAGTTTACTTGCTTTTAACATCAGTAAACACCACCGATCTCTGTTTTAATCCTAGATATTAGGATACTTTATTGAGGTTAACGAAATTTCTTTTATTTAATTCACCTGATCTTATTTGATTTTTTTTTTATGTGTTCAATTTGAAATGAAAGTAAAATTCCTTTTTTTTTTTTGGCAGAGATCGTAAATAAAAAAGAAAACACATCTTGGATTTTCGGCGTTTCGCTATCTCCTCGTTGAACCCAGTTGAGGGTCAGAGCAAAGCGACCACAAATGACTGAAAAGTTCTTTTGTTTGTCATTATGTTCATTATGTTTTACCCTGCCCCATTTTTTTTTTCTTTCACCCCTCTCTGACTCAGAGCTCAGCCACAGACTCTCATGGTGAAAGCAGTTGGACCCCCTCTTCCTCCTCCCGCTCCACTCCCACACTCTGTCTCTCTGCTTCACTAATTGGTCACATTCAGAATCAACAGGCAGAAAAACAAAGCGTGACATCCCTCCATTCTTCCCAACATCCCCTTGGCCTCACACACGCTCAGCAAACATGCGTGTTATATGCGTGTTTGTACCTCACTCTCTCTTTTAATGCTTAACTCTGTGATTCACTCATAAAGCGCAAACTGGTGATTTAGCACTAATTTTAACAATGGTAGGGCCTGCACAGCTCCCGCCTCTCTTTTCCTCACCCTCTAACCTCCCCCCCTCTTCCAGATTCTCAAGCGCTGTGCTTCTTAATTGGTTTTCCATATTAACAAGCTTGTTTCTTTTGATTCGCCTCCTGAATAAAATGACGCTCTTAATCAACATGGCTTTTTTTGTTCCTGTTCAGAGGTCAGTGAAGGCTAAACTCTCCTGGCTAAACCCTGGACCACACTAGCCTATTCACCTCGCAACAAATAGCCTCCACCCATATCCCCTATTAGGAACAAGTTCATTTGGTGAAAACATATGTGTTTGTTTAAGGACACTCTGCCCTTTTCCTCTGCTGGTTTTAAGGATTGTTTCTAGGCTTTTGTGCGACGACTAAAGTAGTAGGAAAATAACTGTGCGTGTGTGTGTGCAGCAGGCTTCCCACAGTGACACCCTGGCATTCCCTCTATGCCTGGCATGCCTCTCCACTCACACTTGTCCAGACACACAGAGGCCTCTTAAGTAAATGTTAGAAGTTCTCAGAAAGATTTCCAGTTTCTGCTCATGGCTCTGAGTTTAGATGGAGGCTTTTTCCTGCAAATCCACAATTTAATCCACAATTTACTTTAAAAAAAAAAGTCAGCCTCATGTGGACATTGGGCAACAAGTAGTAATAAGAAAATTAGTAACAGATTAAAATGGCACATTAAAGATAAAAGGATGTACGCTTTAATCACTGGAATGTGCTCAAGGATTAAGCTCCATCTATATTTTTGCATGGAGGTTTGTAATTATTAGAATTGCTTCTATTCATTTGTGTAAAACTGCTGAATGAAACAAAATCATGTCATCATCGTCACTCTTTCCTTGTCATTTTCCACAGTGTGATGTTTGAGTGGCGTTCATTAATGATGTCATCTGGTCGCACTTATTCTGCTATGTGTAGAAAATTAATTCACCCTTTAGCGTCGCTTTGCTTTTGATGAGCATCTATTGATGTGGACATCATGGATCATTTAGTGGCAAAGATAGTGATGCATCATTACTGCACCTTCATTTATTTAGTCTTTATTCTTTATGGCTGTCCACTGTTGGAAAACATACACAATTACATTAAATGTAGCTACTTCATCTCATACTGGTTTTTAAGCTCTCCTCTGTTTGGGTTTGAATTTTTGCTTTGGGCTTTTCATAGAATATGCTTTCATTTGTCACTCATGACATAGATCTATTCAAAGTTTGTTTGTTAATCTATGAAGAAGGCATAGCCAGAAATGTGTCCCACTGCTGCGCACCTCTTCTCATCTGGTAGGTTACTCCAAACTTTGAGGGAACCCCTTGATAAGACGGACACCATGAGAGAGAGAGAGTTATCCAAATAGAACTCACCCTGGTCTCTTCAGCCATCTAATCCCAGCTGGCTCTCTAGTTCCTCAGTGGAGTCTGTGTGTGTGTTAGAGTGTGTGTGTGTGTGTGTGTGTGTGAGAGAGAGAGAGAGGAGGGCAGTCGAACGGCTGTTTAACAGCAGTTTTAGGAGATTAGGAGGTTTTGGAGCACAAAGACTCTGCATGGAGCAGAGAGAGAGGTTAAACTGGAGGGGGAGGAATTTAAGAGGAAGGATGGAGGGAGAGGAGGTGGTGTGTTTGGGGGTGTTTGGAGGGAAAGAGTGTAAAGGATACATCTGGATGGTTGGATCATGAATCATATTGTGAATATGCAGGGTTTGTCTAAACAAGGCAACAGGGGCTCTCTTACTTTTGCTGTAATTGGTGTCTTCGACTGAAAGGGCCAGTTACTGTAAGACTGCATCCAAATCAACATTTTCATCCCTTTTCTGTCAAATAGTTCAGAAACTACTGAACCTCACGAGCTAAAAGTCCCCTTTTGGCATTGTGTTCTCCATCTCATGTTCCCGTCTTATCTCATGAACTGTCAGCAAACATTTAAATCATAACTATATGATATACAATATTTTAAGGAGTTGTCAACAGATTTGGATGAAAAGTTGTGTCTTGGTGGAGAAGAGTTGATTAAATTTGGAGCCGGATCAGGCTATGGATGCGGGTTCTGCATCACTTTTTCACTTTCTACATCATTGCAAGGACCTTTTTAACATTTTTTTACAACATCATGAAAAATAATAATAACCCAATCACAATAAAAATACCCAGGGATGGTGAACTCATGATGCTCCATAATCCAGATCTGAGAGATTAAAATAAAAAAACTCTCTGAGTGCTTTCTATGTCGTACTTTCTCATATTGTTTTATTAACTGAAACAATCATCCAATTTGTTGATTAGGTGTCTAAAATCATCATTTTAATCATTTTAGATATCTGTCAACAAATTGGCGGCAGAAGTTGGTCTGACCCAGATAAACCTGAGTGCCTGTCAGGGAACAGAGATCTGCCTGCAGCCCAGACTCTCAGGACAGCCATCAGTATTTGGCTTTATTGTTGTCCCATTTTGTTTGGGTTCATTGTACAAATTTAAAGAGTTGAACTTAGAAGTTCTGTGTTGAATGATTGTAACAGTGGGACCCTGGTGGCGATAGTGTTACCTTGGTGTAGGTAATAAAATAACAACAGCAAGTGATTTATGAATTTAGAGAAATGTGATTATATCACTGGTAAATCATTGTTGTGTAACCAAGCAGTGATAATGTACGCTTACATGCAGGCTTCATAGATGTACAGGAAGTTGTTCTTTTTTTCTCCATATTGCCTCATCTTCGTTTTCCCCTGTCCATTTACTTCTGTCACTCTGCTGCCATCCATCTTTCTGTACCTCCTTCCTTTTTTTCCCCCAACGTCCCTATAGAGTACTAGTCAGCCACCAGAGCTGTGCTGCCAGTCGTTTGATTCTGCCCAGTCCAATTATAGAGGGCCTTAATTACTGAGGCTGTCAGCCTCCATCAGGGGAGCCATTCGTCATGTGGACCGGGTTGGACCGGACTGAGCAGGGCTGATTAAGTTTGGTGTGGGCCGTGTTGGGCAAAGGGGGACACTCACAGTGCCTTGAAAAAGTATTTGTCCCTTCCCTGAATTCTTCTATTTTTGCATATTTGACACATTTAGTTGTTTCAGAATTTCAAACAAAATTGATTATAAGACAAAGACAACCTGATGAAACAAAAATGTAGTTTTTTTTAATGATCATTACATTTATTGATACATTGATACATCACCTCCTAAAGTTAATAACTTGTTTTGCCACCTTTAAAGTATGCTTGAGATAATTGGAGATCAGTCTCTCACATTGATTTGATTCAATAAACTGTCTGTTTAGGTATCCTGCCAATGCATCTCAGTTGGCTTCAGGCCACTTTGACCAGGCCACTCCAAAACTCACAGTGGAGCGGATGTTTTTTTCCCATTTTGAAACCTTGCTTACATCCATGATGACTAACTTGCAGTCTTCCTCTTCCCTGCCTTTGTTGGAGCATCGCTGGTCTTCTTGGCATGTTACCATTATAAATTGATTTGTACAGCAGTGTGAAACCATAGACAGGAATTCATTATGTATCACTTCACCAGTGTATGAGACGAACGAAACAGCCTCCTAAACACATTAAAAACAGCTCCATAGCGCATCTAGAGGTCAGAAACTCCACAGGATTCCCGTAAGCGAGGAGCTGGCTAGCCTAGCTTAGCATAACAACTGATAACATTTCAGTGACGTCACAGTCAGGTTTCTAGATAACCAGAGCTACAACCAGAGACCTGCCAAGAAATAGTAGCAGCACTTACATCCCCCTAAAACAACAAAGTGTGGCTTTAATGGAGTGAGTAATGTACTATGTCTGTCCCACCAATGTGATTTTCACCGGGCATGAAAGCTGTGGTATTGGTTGCTGCGCCTGTACAGCTCAAACTCATCCATGCATTTTCTCTATTTTTATATCCATTTTCTGTCACTTCTGATGGCCATAGTTGTGTCAGTAGCAAGATATGAAGAAATCCATTCATTCTTTATGTAACTCAAAAGGCTCAGATTGGATGATTGTTTCCTCCAACCTGGAAAACAACTATCAAAGACACTATAACACCACAAAAAACTCCCATCTTGTACAGTGCGTTTCTTTTTTTCCCCTGATGTTTGCAAACAATATTAAGAGGTATTCATATAAAGCAGCGGCTGCAGACCTGAACGATTTGAGTTTAATAGTCATCAAACGAGTCCCGTAAGCTCCTGATGAGTGGAATACATCCTGTTGTTCTTGAGATATTGGTCTAAAATGTCTCTCGTGTTGGTTCAGAGACTGAACATCATAGATAGTGCATAAGGCCACAGTATGGGTTGTGTATGCATTTAAACTCAGTGTAAGATCTAATAGACTTGGACCCTGGTGTATGATTTACTGTAATCAGGATCAGTATGCCTCATTGTGCCATGTGTCCTCTGTGTATGTGTTTTCGTCCTCCTCTCTCCATCTCCTGTCCTCCTCTCCTCGTCTCGTCGCAAACAGCATGAAGGAGGATATAATTGGGAGGTCCAGGGCTCTGCCAGGTGGAACCACTCGTATCTGAATGCAGGCTCTCTCTTTCTCTCTCTCAAGATCTCTCTTGTATATTGTCTCTGTGCCACTCTCTTTCTCCTACTTTATACTCTGTTGCATTCTCCCTCTTCGTCTCACAGGCACTCTCTCGTTGGGCGTGTAGCTCTGTCTGCATCACAAACGGAATTGACAAAACTTTGCGACCATATTGATTTTCTATTTCTCTAAGATTCTACACTTTTTCTTTTCACTAGCTGCTTTTCTCTGTGAGTCATCCATTGTCTGTTTACTACAATGCAACTCTGGACTCCCACTGCCACCCCCTTCATTTGTTAAAGGAACTTGCCAAGTGTTGCCATTAAACCTTGTTCACCTCATTTACTGTCTTCCTCCTCTCAGTTTCCTCTCCTCCTGTCTCCCATCATTCCTCCAAGACAAATAGGATTTTACTTTTGTGTAGTTATTTTGAATTAGTTTTAATACAGTTTTATTAAAATAAATTAAGTGATCTCAAAATGTACCAGGAGATGTGTTTCTAATTCTCCCACAGTTTCTCTCTTCTTCTTTTTTTTTTTTACCTCCACCAAGGAGGTTGCATCCCTTTAAGGGCTCCGTATGTTTTCACCTGTGTCCATTTAGGATTGTTTGGCACTCTACTTAGTTTTTTGTTCATATTTAAACATTTTCTGGTCACATAGTTTACCTCACAGCAAAGTGTCATTTCTCCAAATACCATTAGATATCATACATAGATGTACAATATAGATATAAAACAGACAGAGGCTACTGGTCACATATTTTGACCATAGATGCTACACAGCTACATCGATTGGCTATCGGCTATTAGCAGTTTCTCTTTCATTTGTTTTCTAGAAAGATGTTCAGCATTAATTACATTTAGCTGAATTTCAGTTTCATCTATTCTGATCTTTTTTAAACACTAACTAGACATTTTGACCATGTCATACATATTTTACAACCCTCAGGAGGAAAGAGAACGTTTTTGCTGCTATGATAATTTTTTTAAGTTGAGAAAATTCAGTCACAAAGGGATTTAAACTCTGTGTCTTTGCTTTTAAAAAAGCTTTCAAACAAGACATCCACACTAATGCAGGCCCATGTAGGAACCGACCAGAGAGCTAATGAATGAAAGCACTATAACACCCAAGCAGACGGCTTGAGTTGATGTGTAAATGTACCCATTAAATCCCTGACCACTGTAACATCAGTTTGTGTTGCTGATGGCCGATGTGAATTTAAATGTCTAAGTTGTGATGTCACCATGTAACAACACTGACCATGTCTTTTCTCCTCCTCTCACCTCACCGTCCAGGTGATCGATGGAAAACTGGCTCCCTTCCTGTCCAAGGTGATCAAGTTTGCCAGCTCCCATGTTTTCAGCTGCAGTTTGTGCCGAGAGAAAGGCTTCATCTGTGAGCTCTGCCACAACAGACAGGTCATCTACCCTTTCCAGGAGAGCGCCACCAAGAGGTACAGACCATAACCTCTCTATAATTACAAAACAATGTGCTGAAGAAATCTGGGCTGGTCAGCAATTCTAGATTATTTGGATTTTATCAGATTTAAAAAGACTTGAATAGAGCAACATTAAATTCGTGCAGAGATATTTTTGAGGTGTTGTCTCACTAATCACAAAGTAGAAAAAGCAGTATAGTATTTAGACACAATTCCACAAGACTTGATTCTGTGCCATCAAGACTGTCACTTTTTACCATCTGGTGTTGATTTTTGAACATTACACAACAGATTTAATCACGATAATGTGTTTAATCACCACAAACAGCAAATGTAGCATTTGTCGATACTTTAGCTGTAGCTGGCTAGTAATGTCATATGAAGAGTCGGAGAGGATGATCTAAGATCTTATCAGGAACTCTAGTTTTTCTACTTTTTTCTCTTGTGGACTGTTTTTGTGCAGCTAAGATGAATCCATCAGTTTGTTACATTGCCGTCTCTAAACTTTGAGTCGAGTTCGGTCTAATCTTAGGAATCCTGCTCTGCAGAGGCTCCTGGAGAAGCTCTTCAGAAGGAAATGGTTTTTTTTGGTCATGAACCGTAAATTGTTTTCTCTATGAGTGTACCTAACAGCAAAGCACCTGTAGAAGGAGCACATAGTGTCGTTTTTCTGTTTGTCTGGAGACATACTGAATGAATGAATGACTGCTCTGTTTCCTCGTTGTTCTTCTGGCTACGTAACGCTGGTGTAGACACACTTTTGTAGAGCGGTGAGCATTCACCACTCTGGTGACTTGTCTGATGCCTCTAGCATGCCAACTGCACAATCCCAGTCATGGAGTGTGATGTGAAGTGGATTTATTCATGACATGGAGAGCTAACACAGTCCAGAGCCTCGTCCTCATCCCTGAAAGTGACAGCAGGGAGCAGAGAGATAAGAGCTGATCAGGACCGATTCCTGGAAGAGTCTGAGCTGTGGAGGGAGACACTGACAAAGTCTGGATTATCACTTACACACATACACACCTAACTTGTTGAGTTGTGTTTTATGGCCTGTGAAGGAAGTGTTAAGCGTTAACTGATAGCAGCTGTATCCACTGTACCGACTGGAGCTGAACTGGTCTCTGTTGACTTTGTTACTCAGACATTAATGGTGCAGGAAGTGAGTAATAACAGGATGTAAGCAGCCAACCATACTCGGTAGATTATCAAGTCGAGTTCGTAAGAAACTGTGTTTGTGGTTTTGGCCAGACTTACAACAGTAAACAGTAATCCTCCTCCTCATGGAGTGGCACAGCCTTTGGATGTCATCCTGTGGGATGGCGGCCCACTCTTCAGCTAGAGCCGCCTGGAGTTGCTGCTGAGTCTGTTGAGGATGTTCAAGCTGTCACATCCGCTCCCTCAACCAACCCCACAGGTTTTTAATTGGGTTGAAGTCGGGGGTTCATCGCTGGCCAGTCCAGAACTCCTCAATCACCTCCAGTAAGCCAATGGCATGATCCCAGTCAAGTTGCCCCAGCTGTGGTTTTCTTGCAGATGTAATTTTCTCACCAATCTTCATGTCTTTTAATTGAGGTGGGTTAATTTAACAATGGAGGGGTTATTTGGGATGAGTTGGATAAAGGCATTGTGGTTATTTCTCTAAAACGTTGTGTTTTCAGTTCCAGGAGTGCTATGACCAAACCTCCTGTGTTTTATTAAAATTACATTTATTATATTATTATTAAATTATTATTATATATTATTAGAATTATTATAAATGAATGATCAACAATTATCAAGACAAAATGTTTTCTCAAATTAGCCCATAAAGTGAGCGTTTTTTTTAAATCTGTTGAGTGTATTAAACACACAGAGATGAGACTTTTCTCATCTAGTCACAAGAAAGAAAATACATGCAACTTTTTTTTTTTTTCTTTAATTTAAAATGAACACTGGTGCAGTATTGAACTGGAACACGCTGACAGTCTTTGCATACAACTAAAACTTGCTGACGGATCGTTGCGTTCGTCTTTGTGTTTGCAGGTGTGACATCTGCGGCGCCGTGTTCCATGCCGAGTGTCGACAGAAAGCTCAGCCGTGTCCTCGCTGCGTTCGCCGAGAACTCCACCACAAGAGGCCGTCGTCCTTCTGGTCACCTGACGACGACAGCCCCGGATGCTTTTACCTGCCCTACCAAGACACCTGAGGCAGACGCACAAAAGCAGCAGCAGTCAGGAGCGCTGCCGGGCCACGATGACGGACAAAGTGCCTGTTTCTCTGATTTGTGTGTGACTCCAGGATGAATACCATGACAGGGGACACGCCCAGAGCATCTGATGCATCATTGGGTTTGTGTTTGTGTGTAACTGCTAACACACACCTGCACTAAGCCCTACCTTTGTCCGTCTGTAAAGAGCAGGGAGAAAACTAACTACAGAAGTGGTGCACCATGCTTTACAGACCGAAACATCAGACATTAACCATCTTCATCACTACCTTCAGGTATTTCTTATTCCAGGGGTTGAACATGTGAAACTGGAGAAATTAGTTTCTCCAATTACAACAATTCAGTCCAATGACTTCCACCTGTGTAACAATTTTGGAAATTGATTCATCATTTATTAAAAAGGCTAAATATTCTGTGGTTCCAGCTTCTCAAATGTGAAGATCTGTCGCTTTTATTTTAGTTGGTCAAACAAAATTTTAAATGTCAACTCAGCCTCTGGGAACATGTTTTTTTTTTGTCTTTGATTCAAACCAAATGAGAGAAAAATAATATTTAATATCTGATTTAGTATCTGCAGCCCTCTCATTTGAAAGTGATACACCACACAAAGGGTTTCTTCTTTACCCAGAATAACAGCTGTTGCTCTAACCTTAGAATTAATCCACCACAGAATGAGGATTAAAGACTTTCACTTGCACTTAATTTGCAACAGGAAGGAATTTGAATGACCCGTACGAACAGGAGGAGTTACAGCAAGAAAGAAAACAGTTTGTCAGTGTGCGTGTGGTTGATGCGAGTATTAGTTTAAGACAGACTTGAGGGGGAAAAAAAGCCAGCCTATATTTGAACTGGTTTTCATGGTGGGGAAAACTTCTCAAACTGCTCCTACAGCACAAACCACTATTTCTCTGACCATCTGTAGGCTCTCCATGTTCCAAACATACTATTGATGTAGGTTTCCCCCATGGCTGCATACACCTCTTTGAATGCCTGCACAAGGGACAAATCCAAGAGTGCATTTGTTCTGGTCTGAGCTCCAGGAGGCTGGCAGGTTGATTGAGTTTCTGGTGAAAATGGTAGAACATGAACCAACAACTATTTTTAGCATCGGTTAATCAATATTTTCAAGCAAAAATACCAAACATTTGCTTTTAAATGTGAGAATTTGCTGATTTTGTCTCGTCTTACGTCATAATAACCTTAATATCTTTGGGTTTTTTGACTGTAGGTGAGACAAAAAGCCACAAGACATCGCTTCAACTTGGAAGTCATCATATCATGGAAATGAATCAATAATGAAACTATGCATTAGTTAAAACCCCAGTTAAGTTATTTTAGTAGTCATTCCTGAACTGTGACGTTTTTTTACTCGACCCTGTCAGACTATAAACTGCAGCATCACTCTTATAGACTGTTTACAGTCTGATTCACAATCGACAGGATTCCAGCAGAAGTTTATGCAGTTGTGGTTCGGGGTAAATGGAAGTGTTTGGAACGTGGGCATTGTGATGGTTTCATAAGATCCTGTGGTTTTAATAATTGCTTTTCCAGCCATGATAACTCGTCGCCATTGAAATGCATTGTTACTGAAAATCTAAAGTGACCACAGCTGCTGCTGTTTTTGAGGAAGCAAAATGTTTTACGGTCATTCAAGTCTTCAGACTGGAGCCATGAAATTCAGATGTTTCACCTAATAATAGTCAGAAATGACAGATAGCTGTGATTGAAGTATAGAAATCCCTCCATCCTTTCTTCTCTCTCTTTCCCTGAAGTGAATTATTGAACTTGTAGATGGGATGAAAGATGCTTTTTGGCCTCATTGATTCATTTTGTCAGTGCTCTATAAATGTAGAAGACGTTAATTTAAAGGCGACTGTCTGTCCGTCTGTTTCCTCCGTCCATTACTAAATGTAAAATAACAAAGGGAATAATATACCGTACTCTAAATGCCCCCCCTTTCCTCTGTACTTTACTTTACTTTGCTTTTTTCATGCAGAGTCTCTCACACATGATAGCAGCTTTAGCTTTTAGCATGTCTATGCAGCCTAGATGGCCTTTATAACCTACTGTTTTCATGTGTAAATGTCTTGAAATACTTTTCTTAATGCTGCAACAGCTGCGTTTCCACCCCGTTTTAAAGCAAATGTTACAGAAAAGTCGGAAAAATAAATGTCCAGTTGTGAAATAAGCTTCACAAGTGTTGAAAAATTAAAACAGGAATCAAACAAAAACAGAAAATAATCATTTAAGACGTATTTGTTACTTATTAAACTTATTACTTGAACTTATGCGGAAAAAATGTGCTGAGTGTTGGGTGTGAATTTACCATTTTCTTCTCTACGAACAAAATGTGTTGCTCCAATCGGAGATGACGACCTCATGGAGAAGAGAGAAAATGCTGCCTACCCTGATCCTGTGTAGATACACTCACTCATTTTTTTTTAACAGCGTCTTAAATTTGTTTCGTTTGCTTTCAGCTAACAGTTGATGTTGAAGTTTCTAGACATAACCTGGAGAACAAAAATCATGATTTTCGGGCATCAGAATGAAGTCACGGTTTGCAGCATCAAAGTTTAATATGCCATCATTTGGATAGAAATGTCGCTGCTCTTGCTTCCTGCTACTTATCTGGGAAAGCGACATTTCTGTTGGAGAATGATTTTATGTCCATATCAGTATTGTATTCTTCCCTCATCTATCTGCTCTTTACCTTCTTCTTTTCTTTTTTTTTTTTTAGCTTGTTAGAGCCATGAAACATTTAAACTTTGAAGGGAATTTATTTTCAATCATGCTGTTTTATTCAGCAGCTGATCCCCACTTATGGGTTCATATGTGAATTTTTGTGAAAAGTAGAGATCGGGATACTGTAGCCTAAACTAAATAACTGAGTATTTAAAATACGACAGGATAAATGCACTGATGTCAGTTGATCACATTTATTTTGTTTTTATTTTGTCATACCTGCTACCATGTCATGTGATATTAAAAATGAAATCTTTAAGTTATTGTGGAGATAAAATATTGAGATTTTTTTTTTTTTGCATTGTGACTGTGTAATTTGTTTTTCTATTAATTGACTGTTTTCTTTAAATCCTGTTACTGTGAGCACTACAGAGCCCAGCAGATTCCAGGGATCCTTTTTTAATTTGTCCACCCAGATTAGAGTTCTGCACCGAGAGTTACTGCCAAATCTGTTTTATATCATCCATTACCATTAGCTGTTTCCTAGACTGGATGTTGCTTATCAACTCGCAACACAGGACAAACGGACACAGACTGACGTAGTCGGAACCTCAACCTGGCCCAAACCTGAAGGTTTTTGTGACTAAACAGCTCCAGCTGTGATAGGTCCTGTCAAAGTATCAGATTAGAAGCAGACGACAGATATTACTAACATAAGTCTACGAAGTAATAAAATATGTCTTTAAGGAAAAATAAAATATTATATATAGCGATGTCAAATCTTGTTAAATACGCAAAATCTGAATCTATTATTATATATTTACTTTGACATCCTTTAGATGTTATTTTTACCAAATGTTGATGTTTTCTGGGTGGAATTTGTTAATTTGCCTTTAACCTGAACAAACTGTAGCAAACTGTTTTGGTCAAAGACTTCTTATTGCTACAGTCCATTGACATATACAGCATATATTACTAATTTATGCACCCAAATAACCCCCCAAAAACAGACCCCCGTACCTGCTGGGCTCTGTACTCCACCTCCTCATAGCTCCACTTGTGGACTGGTGCATTGTAGAGCAGTTTGTGTTTAGTTGATAATCCCTTTATTTTTTTTAATTTTACTGCCCTTCTTATGATTTTGTATATTTTCCATTTCCATGTGGAGTTGGAAGCGTAAATGCGAACATGTTGGAGAATCTGTTATGTGTGATGTGTTCCAGCTGTTTTCCAGTTAATTCTAACCTCCATGTTAAGTTCTGTTGATCTCTTTAGTGACGACACCCACTTCTGTAAAACTTAACTTATATGATGAAATCTTAAGGCCAGTTTGTGACTGAAAATTCTTACGTTGAACTGTTTTTGGATGCTGAGTGTGTGATTACAGAATGGAAAATGTTCACATTATGATCATCACAGTATGTTTTTACTTGTTTGGAAACTGTACTGTACAGTATTTAAGCAGAGTAACTGCACCTAAACTCGTCTCTCTTTTGCACTTTAAGTTATTTTTATTTATAATTGTTTTCATTGCATTGCAGCCAAATTCTTATGCAAGTACAGGAAGTTGATTTATTTATTTAATCAGCCCTTCCTACTGTCTGGTTTTGGTCAAATCTGTCTGCTAGCCACTGATGCCAATAAAGATAAACTTCTTTATAGTCAAAGTGTTTGAATCCTGTGTGGAGAAATGCTGATATTGTTTGCCTGGGTACCTGCAGACCTCTGAGAAGGAGCAAAATCTTTGTCAGCACATGGAATTTATCCGGTTGTCATGGAATTGTAGATGTAAGGTCAAATATTAAATTCTTTGGAAAACTGCTGTCGTGGAATTTTAGTCTGCTGATGATGATCTGATATTAGGAACAAAAGTTCCAGAGAAGTTTTGTCAATTGTTCTCTTGTAATAAAAAATAGCATCATTCCCACTCAGAAGGAGGACAAATTACCTCAACATTCACTATTCCAACTTCAATAATTGCTGGATGGTTAGCATTCAGCTAACACCTCCTGATGCACGTTCATGTTCACGTGAACCAGCAACAATGAACACAACAGTTTGGAGATTTGAATCCACGCCGCATCCTTGGCTTCATTTGTAGATCTGCAACAAAAGATGATCAGAATCCCATCATCTCTGAGCCACAGGACTACTTGTAATGATCACGGTTTTACTTGTAATGGAGTATTTTTAAATTCTTGTATTTGTGTTTTTATTCTTTTGATATTTATTTATTTGTACGGTTCTTCTTTGGCAGATTAAGATTTCCAATTTAAGGAATTTGAGTGTTCTGAGCCAGCATGAAAATTCAAACGGAAGTTTTCAGCCCACAATTTCATGAAAACTGGATAAAGTCCACCTGCTGCTGAAGATATGATCTGCTCTAGGGACAGAAAAAAAAAAAAAACTTTTCACGTGAATAAAATGTGCATGTAAACCTGCCTGAGTGAAAATGCATGCTGTCTGAGAGAGCAGGGAGCTGAGAGGCTGAATCGTTTGCCTGTGATGTATGTCGAGCAGCGGGCAAATTGAAGCTGAGTGTCGACCGCGCTTAATTGTCATCCCCAATTAGTGCATTGTGGGATGTCCACAATGGATCAACTGTAGCGAGTAGAACGAAGTCCTTTGTGCTTCTCCAATGGCCTGCGGGCCAGTCAAGACTCATTTAGGACCTGAACAACGACGGAGCAGAAATGCCAACGAAAATGAAAACAAAAGACAGTTTAAGGAGAAAAGGAGGACGGAGGAAAGAAAAAGACAGGAGGAGGAGGAGGTGGACAACGGTCATAGAAGGAGGGACTGGGCCTCTGCTTTCCCAAAATGAGAGGAGGGTGTGTAGCTTTGACACACACACTCACACACACACTCAGTGCCCCCACTGACATTTAGTGAGCTGCTACACAAAAGCTGGCAGGGCCCCAGTTTTCCCAGTGACCTGGTTGTTCAGAGGCTCATTTTGCCACATACAGGCTTTCATCAGGGTTGAGTCGTGCAGATTCTCTCTTTGCTTTGTCAGCGTTAAAGTGTAGATCGACAGCTTTTATCGGCTCCAATCCTTAAAACGTAAGATTGCGATGAAGTATACAACAGCTTCCTCAGCAGGTTTAAACACAGTCCAAACAGGGAGTCTCTAAAACCAGAGGGAATTTGTTGTTTTTTTCCAACGTCACTGGCATCATGAAACCAAATTCCTCCAGCAGAACCACAACAGCCTCACACAAGGCTCGACAAGTTGACAAATAAACTCTGTGCAATTTTCCGAGTATTCAAGAAAATAATGAAAATGCACTGTTTTATCTCCTACATGGTCTAATTGTTATTTCCAGGTTTTCTGTACACCGACACATATATGATGTTTTTTTTCTTTTTCTTTAATTGTGTAGATTTTGTCTCGCTTAACAAATCAGAACGTTCTGCTTTTCTCTGTTTTATGGCATCGTATAGACTGAATATATAATAATTAATAACAATAAAGACATGGATGAGTGCACAAGACAAGGCAACATGAAGACGTCATCTTTCTCACTCGTTTCTGACATTTTCAAGACCAAACAAGTGATTGTAAAAATAAATATATTCTTGAATTGATATTAAAGGTTATTAGGGTTAAGGTGGTCACATGATAAATCCTTAGAGCTGGTGTGTCTGAGTTTATTATAGGCTTCATGTTTTGAAAGTCAGGTTCATCCTGACTTTTGAAGCCACAAACTAACCATAAACAACTAAGTATTGTTTTTTTTTTTATGTTAATGAAAATGTTCTACAGCACAATATAATACAAATAAACCTGTAGTGCATGAGGATCATAAAATGACTGATTCAAATGAGTGGACATGATGCCAGAGTTGGACTGCATTTAAATAGTTCACTTCTCATTGATGCTGTAGCTGCACCTTTGTTGAGGGGAATAAAACTTAAAATGATAAAACTAAAATCTCAATAGAACTGATAACAGAACAGTTAATGGGAGATTAAATCAGTTACAATTAAACATCTGTGACTGTTGTCAACGGAGAGAAATATCTGTGTGTGTGTGTGTGTGTGTGTGTGTGTGTGTGTGTGTGTAGGAGGACAGAGGCATTGTGCAAACACCTGTAAGCACAGAGGGAGGAGAAATAAAACCACAGAGAAACAGATGTTGTTTCAAAAAGACTTTGAAACTTAACCACCATAACATTTCTGGACTGATGCAGACAGTAGTTTAGGTTTTGTGCTGATTAACAGCTGACTTCTTCAAATGACATTTTATGGTTCAAACAAGCACATGTACACATAAACACACAAGGAATTTCAAGTTGCACCACTCACTCTAAGAGCAATTTGAGTGTGAGTAGTCGTGATTCCGTAAACACAATTTTTTAGAGAAATAGCCAGGATGCTTTTATCCAACCATGGTCATGGTCAGCTGTTTGTTGTTTTTAAATGTGCTATATAAATACATTTTGACCTGACTTAACATATGAACCAGCGCATTGACTTGACTCAGATACTCTCTTTATTCTCTGCGACTGAAAAAAATCTGTCAAAACATTTTTTTTTTGAGTGCGTCTAGATCAGCATCAGTACTGTAATATCACAAACACAACAAACAGGAAACGGTTACAACACGTCTACTTTAGAAACACATCTCAGCTTTGAATATTATAACATCCTAATTCACTTTAAATCTGTGTCTCTTTACTGTATTCACTGTTTTAGACTTTTTAAATATGTTTTTCTTCCCTTCTGTGCAGCCGTTCGTTTGACTCTCACGTTGCATGGCCTGAATAAGAGACAGACATAAATATGTACTGATGTAAAAGGTCTTAGTACTATAACAATAATGTACCTCTGACAAGAAAAGCAGACATTTGTTCAGAGTGACGGATCACCTCGCTCCAGCAAGCTCCAAGTCTCTGCTTGTTGATTTTCACGCAGCGCTGACAAGAAAGCAGCCGTCTGGGAGGGCGAAAGAATACAATCAGTACGCTTTGGAAAAATGGTTCTGCAGTGAAGATGAAATGATTTGTAAGTTAAGAGGCTAAAGGTGTGTTCAGACGGAACACAAAGGACGTTTAGAGGCAGTAAGATGACATCAAGTCAACAGAGCCGTGTTTCCCTTCATCTATCAAAGGCAGAAGGGAAGAGATGTGGATTTACTGAAGGATGTGTGATGTAGCAGAAGACAAGACAAGGCTATGATGATGAGGAAACTTTTCATGTTTGAGCTCCAAAAAGCTTCATATGAATTCATGAATAAAATCCATCTCAGAAATCTACCAGGACCCTATCTGGGTATCGGCTGATTCCTCAGGAAGTCCTTACGGCGCTCCAACCACCTGTCATCTATAAGCGTTTATCCTTTGCAGGGTTGCGGGGGGCGAGAGGCGGGGTCCACCCCTGGACAGGTCACATAGAAAAACAAACATTCACACCCAGGAGTCACCTAAACTGCATGTTTCTGGCGTGCTGGAGGAAGCTGGAGCAGCCAGATGGAGCCCAGGCAGACACGGGGAGAACATCCATACTCCAGGTCGGGAACCGAACCCAGAACCTTCTTGCTGTGAGGCGACAGTGGCAACCATTGCATCATTGCGCTGTGCCTCTTATGGCACCGCAGGCTCTTTAAACATTTCAATGAGGAGGCTTCCAATGAATAAATACTTATGCATTTTTTGCCTCAGTCATTCTGTCATAATTAGTTACACAATGTGTGTGTGTGTGTGTGTGTGTGTGTGTGTGTGTGTGTGTGTGTGTGTGTGTGTGTGTGTTCTTGCAATTTAATGAAGAGTTTTAGAAGATGATTGTGAGTGGGGCTTCGGTTTGTTGTTTTTAGATTAGAATCATTTTTGTTGATGGTGGTCCTCTTCAAGTGGTTATTGAGGGTTAAGACTTGTTTTTGAGAGTTCCGTATAGAAGCACAAATGTGTGTGTTTATCCCATGGTTACCGAACCACCAAGGGATGCAGGTCATGTCTCCTTGTGTTCTCGCATAAGTCTTAGTCAAACAGGCCTCGCACCAGGGAAAATCACCACAAGTAATCAGACATGTGTCTCTGTCTGTGTGTACACATGAGAGACCGATGCCGTCCAGACTTCACACTCCTTGCCGCTTTGCTTTCATTTATCAAAGGAACCTGAGTGAAGGTAAATCATACCGAGGAAAGATTTGTCTCGATATGTTGAACACACACATAAACACACCCTATGAGACCTTTGTCCCCGGAGAGCATTGTGACCTTTGTCCAGTGTGGGATATGACTGTGTGTAGACAAAGAGCTGTGTCATAAAATCAGTTATTGAACACTACAGATTTCCAGTTATTTGGAATCATCAGTCAAACCTAACATTGAACTGGTAGTCATGGAATTATGGAAGCATAGGAAAGAAAGAAAGAAAGAACTGAAGCAACAACACACTTTGTCAGAAAATGCAGCACTGAGGCGATAAATAAATGAATATTTAATGATCAGCATTCATGGCTGTTGTGTTGCATTAAACTGTCAGCCCAACATTCACTGCTGTCATCTTTACTGTAAACAGAGCTAACAGGAAACGACAAACACACTGTTGGTGGATGTTAATGACAAACTGAGATTAGATCTCTATCAGAAGTCATAGGCAGTGCAAACTGCTCATTAATATTCCTCTATACATGCACCTGGGCATGATTCATGATGTTGAAAGGATCCATTTAAAAGTAGCTTGGATCACTGAAGACTGAAAAACAAGAACTTTGACTGGTTAAGAGGACACATTGAAAGAAAAATTAAGGATTACATCATCATTAGAGTGAGAAAAAGAAACAACCAATGACCGAAGAATGCTGACACAATGTGAAAAGCACCTTGTAAGCGTGAGAAAAGGAAAACATAGATGGTTTACTGGAGATATTGACAATAATGTGAATTTAACATGCTACAGATGAAACCTGTCATTATTAATAAATAAACGCATGTGCGCGTGTGTGTCTGTGTGGTCGTTTGGTGGGGGTGTCGGTAGGGTGGAGAGACCTTATCCATCATCTGATACATTCAAGCTCTCCTGGAAAACTTCTACCTCCTGAAGCAGGAAGTCATAAATACAACTCGCTGATGCGTTCAGGGCCTGTTGTTGGGAGACGATCATTAACGGAGACTGCTCTTACAACCAAATAAACCACATTATATTCTGTAAATTAAAGTGTTGAATAAATTTTTTATTTAAAAAAAATTACTCAATTTAAAAATCGTTGATTGCCAAATAGATTAATAACTAAATAATTGTTTAAGTATGTATATTTAAAAAACAACAATATAACATTAATTAAAATGGAAACAGAAAATGGAAGAACTCAAGTTGTACTTCAAAAATATACCTTTGCATCATTGGAGTAAATATACTTAATTACTTTCCGGCAGAATTGACACTTGCAGTAAATAAATGAAAGCAGTGGTGCATTAAAGATACGTGCATTTTTTAAATTATGGCAATGAGATGTAAAAAAAAAAAGTAATATATCATCATTTTTGTGTATTTTTTTAATTCATTCTTTATATTGATTTTTATCTCCTTTTTGTTTTTAGCTGACTTAATTTTTCTCTTGAGTCTTTGATTGTCGCCTTAATGCATTTTTTGTTCTCATCAAACCGACTTTGCAAGGAATCTCCTTCGCGCGCCTGTTGTGACATTTCCGCCAGTCCCTGAACGCAGCAGTCCCTCCGTGTGTGATGAGGAGGTGCTGCAGCTTCAGAGGGACTTTATTCCGTCCCAGGCTCAGTGGAGTCCACAGCCGCACGCTGCTTTACGTGATAACACGGGATAAGTTTTCACCCCGAGGAGCACGTCGCATTGTTTCTTTGTGTTTGCCTGCAGAGTCATCAGTTATGATAATCACCAAACTTTGAAAAGAGAAAGCTGACTAGTCTGAAAGCTGTTGGAGGAATAAACCCAAGAGGAGCGCAAGTGGATTTTACGCATCGGGCTCCGGACGCATCGGAGACTTTTAGTAGATTTTCGTCCTCTCACATTTTCCTGGTCAGCTTCACTCCTTTTTGAGTTCATGTCCTCCACCAGGGCCGCTAAAAATGTTACAGGATCGTTAAATGTACTGAAACGTGACCACCGGAGATTAACTTTCTCCATAATGCTTGCGGGAGTTCTGGTGAATGATTGACAGCTCGCCTGTGGACCTTTATGGACAAACTGGATTAATTATCAGGAGTTGAACTGGTTTATAAGAGGCTGAAAGGAACAGCATGAAACTCTTCTACTGATTTATCCAGAAGAAGAAAGTTTTCATCCAGATGTCAGAGATGAACTCATAAATAATTCCTATTTAAAAAAAAATGTTTTATGGACTTTAAATTAGGCTTATTACTCTTTAACAATCTAATATTATTTTCTAAATGGCATCTACAGTGATGTATGCGCCGTGCAGGCCGCTTCTCCTGCTGCTGCTGCTGTTCCAGTGTCCTGGTCTTGGGTTTGGAGCCTCCAAAGATCTGGTGTGTGAGCCCATAACTGTGCCCATGTGCAGGGGTATTGGCTATAACCTGACCTACATGCCCAATCAGTTCAACCATGACAACCAGGACGAGGTGGGGCTAGAGGTGCATCAGTTCTGGCCCCTGGTCCGGATCCGTTGCTCCCCAGACCTGCTCTTCTTCTTATGCAGCATGTACACGCCGATCTGTCTGCCGGACTACCGCAAACCGCTGCCACCCTGCCGCTCAGTGTGTGAACGGGCCAAACGAGGCTGCTCCCCTCTGATGAGCCAGTATGGGTTCGAGTGGCCAGAGAGGATGAGCTGTGAACAGCTGCCCCAACTGGGTGATGAGACCCTGTGCATGGACCAGAACAGCAGCGAGACCACCACCCTGGCTCCCCCGTTTCCTAAACCCACTCCTAAAGGCCGGACCAGACCCCCCAGTCCCCCACAGTGTGACAGGGAGTGCCGCTGTCGAGACCCCCTGGTCCCCATCAAGAGGGAGCCCAACACTCTGTACAGCCAGGTCCACTCTGGTCCCGCACCCAACTGTGCTCAGCCCTGCCACCAGCCCTACTTCTCAGCTGATGAGCGCACCTTCACCAGCTTCTGGGTTGGACTTTGGTCGGTGCTCTGCTTCATCTCCACCTTGACCACTGTCACCACCTTCCTCATTGACATGGAGCGCTTCAAGTACCCAGAGAGGCCCATCATCTTCCTGGCTGCTTGCTACCTCTTCGTCTCTTTTGGTTACATCATTCGTTTGGTGGCAGGTCATGAGCGAGTGGCATGTGGCACCAGCAACAGTGCTAACGGCGACCAGCCGTACATCCTCTACGACACCACTGGCCCCGCTCTCTGCACCCTTGTCTTCTTGTTGGTGTATTTCTTCGGCATGGCCAGCTCCATCTGGTGGGTGGTGCTGTCCTTCACCTGGTTTCTAGCTGCAGGGATGAAATGGGGCAGCGAAGCCATCGCAGGATACTCTCAGTACTTCCACCTCGCCGCCTGGCTCATCCCCAGCGTCAAGTCCATCATCGTCCTGGCTCTCAGCTCTGTGGATGGAGACCCTGTGGCTGGAATCTGCTATGTGGGGAACCAAAGTCTGGAGAATCTGAGAGGATTCGTACTCGCACCTCTTGTGGTCTACCTCTTCACGGGCTCACTTTTCTTACTCGCTGGCTTTGTTTCTCTCTTCCGCATCAGGAGCATCATCAAGCAAGGTGGAACTAAGACGGACAAACTGGAGCGGCTCATGATCCGCATTGGGCTCTTCACAGTTCTCTACACTGTTCCCGCCACCATTGTGGTGGCCTGCCTGGTCTATGAGCAGTACTACCGGCCCGGCTGGGAGCGAGCCTTGGCCTGCTCCTGCCCGTCTGAGCGCCAGCGCTCAGGCGTTGGCCCAGACTACGCCATCTTCATGCTCAAGTACTTCATGTGTTTAGTGGTGGGCATCACCTCAGGAGTCTGGATTTGGTCAGGGAAGACCTTGGAGTCCTGGAGGAGGTTTGTGGCTCGATGCTGCCCCTGCTGGCTGCAGAAAGCCACTGCACCATCCTCCATGTACAGTGAGGCCAGCACTGCTTTAACTGGACATACTGGAACTGGGCTGACATCAGGGATCTACCATAAAGCTGTGTCGTCCCATATATGAACCGGCACGCTTTTAAAGGACGGATGTTCATACACTCTGTACAGTTACATCTCCACATTAATAAAGTATCCAAATTCCCAGAATGTGACAAACATGTGGACAAACTTATGCTCTGAATTTCATATTGTGGCAATATGAAGCACAATGCACCAAAAGATTCAGAGAATCGAAAGGGAAAAATGAAAGGATCGATCTTGCTAACAGGAATTCAAACTAAAGAATACGACATATTAAAAAGAGAGTTTGACTTCTGTTCAAAAACACCTCAACATTTGAAACTGCTTTGACATTTTGTGAGCAAACAACAGCCACATGGATCCATGATAGAATCACGCATACTTCTTCCTATCTGCTTAGTCCGAGCACTAAGAAGAAAAACGTATTTATTTATGTATATTTTGTAAAGGTTTTGCGTTTAAAAAAAAAAGCAAATTTGTTGTATAGTGTAATATGTTTAGCATGTAACCAGCCAATGCCACTGCCACAAGCTAAGTGTACGACATCAGAGAAGCAAATCTTGTCTGATTTGAATTGTATAAACTTGTACATACTAGTGCTGTTTTATGTCCATGTTTGAGTGTGATATCTGGTGTGTTTTGTATGAATACAGGCTGAAAAGCCCAGAGGAATGGTCTTTATGTTTTCTCAGTGTTGGAAGTAATCGGGGTATTAAAAAGGAACCCATAATGGATGTCGTTAGGACCTGTAAGAGCTGCCGTTGTTCAGTTGCATCACAGTTAAAGTCTCTAAAGTCTGTAAAAAGTGATCTCATTTTGTCCAAGCTGTGTGAATTTACAGACAGCTATATGGTTAAAGCTTCAGGATCAAACCGATCATGGCCTTCATCCCCATCTGCTGGTTCTTAGTGGAACTGTTCACTTCAGTTCTCCACATCAGGAACTCTCAGATCCACATCCTATCAGATCCTCTCCCATCGTTAAATGTATGGAGTACAGAAGTGTAGTAGTAACTACTGCAATCTTGTGTATTTAAAAAAAAAAAAGAAAAGATTTCTGCTTTGACGATTTTGCTGGAGACTCCCTGATAACAACTCAAGGACCTCTACATGTTCCCTGCACCTCACTTTGAGAACCCCAACTTTGAGTGATTTCATGCCATATCTGATGTGTTGATTTATATAATCACTTTAAACTGAATACCTTTGAGTTTTCCACTTTTGTCTGGAGAAAACAAGCCAATCACTTCAGTGACATTTACATCATTTTGTCATATTTTATTGACCAAATGTAGAGAAATAATTTGATTGATACTGAAAATTCTCTTTAGCTGCAGCCCCACGTATGTGTTATAGCGGTGAAAGTCAAATATGCTGTGTTTACCCATCGTGTTGTTTCTGTAAGTTTTATATTGGGACAATAAGACTTAAACTTTAGTGACTTGGTTTAATTATTCCTTACTTAGCTGGAAACAGTGCTCAAACATTTAATCTAGTAGTTCAAGTCAAAAATACTAAACCATAATTGTTTTAAATTGATAAAAGCTGAAACAATATATTTTCTGTATCTGTCTAAAATACGAGAATTTGCCTGTTTTTGTGTGACGTCTCAAGTATTGTAAATTAAATATTCTGGACTGCTTTGAACTGTTGATTGGACAAAACAAGCACTTTGAACATTTGCCATTATTTTAGCCAATTTATAGCATAATCACACATTTCTGTCACTTTCAATCACAGTTGGCTGTATTCACATTATTTACCTATGTAAATCTCTACAGGTTAACATCTATAAAATAGTTCTAGAGGAGAAAATCCCAATCAGCAGGGGTCTGTCGTCTAAACGTGGCTCATCTGGTTTTAGGAGCCTCAACAACAGAGACTAAAGGGACGTCCCGTCTCTCCTCTGAGGTCATGTTTAATGTTGCTGGAGGAGCACAAGGGTACAAATGAGCTGTTAATGTAACCTGAAACTGAAGTAGACTACATAAAAAGAGCTGTCTCACAGAACTCGGTGCAAAAAGTCACATTACGAGACAGAATGAGCAAAAGATGTGTGAGATTTGGAAAATGAAGCATATTTAAATTTTTTTTTTTTTGCTTTCTCCCTCTCTGCTGTGATGATCTGTGATATTTTCATTGTGTTGTTGGCCAAGTGTGTTATTTAGACTACTGTGTGTCCACATGCTTGATGATATTTCTAATTTATTAGGGTCATTTGTTGGAGTGAATGTGATAAAACGAGTGATGACGACTGCCAATAAGTGTTGGTAAAAACGGACATTTAGGTTTATTTGTTGTGTAAATCTGCTTTCATGTTGATAGAGTTGCTCAAAGGATATAAAATATTGTAGATTTTGATTCATATTGTGGAATTAAAACTGAGTTGATCTGGAGTTTGGTGCACGTGTCATGTATGATCTGTATCTTCTCTAGTTCAGTTTAGTGCTTAAGAATAAGGATGTGTGGACCAGTCTGTCAATGTATAGTTTAAATACATTTAAATTTGTGATATTTTTAAAGGTTTATGTTTTAGGACCAAAGTCATAC
Source organism: Chaunax sp. Z400 (assembly GCA_037577475.1). Lineage (NCBI taxonomy): Eukaryota > Metazoa > Chordata > Actinopteri > Lophiiformes > Chaunacidae > Chaunax > Chaunax sp. Z400. The sequence continues at coordinate 8,168,821 of CM075196.1, forward strand.
TTTGCTTCAGTTTTAACCTCCACACAGTCAAAGTTGAACAGTTCAGGGACCCAAATAGGAGGAATAAACAAACGTATAGAAATCAAAAGCAGCCTCCTCCCTAAAAAAAGCTGTGATATTCTGTATCAGGGTGTTAAGAGGAATTTGACTAAATTAATAGTGTTCCAGTGTGTTGACTTCGGCAACACAGCTAGTGAAAACGCTCACAACCACACACTGAACACAAACGAACACAATATATCATTGTTATATGATTAGTGTTTATTCAAAATACTCCATCTGCAAGTTTTTTTTCAATTAAAAACAAAGACAAATTTCACAGCTATTAGCCTACATAGTAAGCAAAAAGGAGGGGAGCGTCCATCTGTCTCCCCCTCAAGATCTATGTCGTTTGTTCAAAAGCTCTGACCGGGGCCTGGGACCAATCGACCATGGTGACCTGTTGATGGGCTCTCCGAGGTGGGATTAGGATGGCAGCATTGGAGGGGCACAATACTGAGGTTGGAGAGTGTGTATCAAACCAACGTTTTGCCAACTGTAGGTTGGGTTTAACTTTTGTTAACTGCTTTATCAAGTCACTCAGTAGCAACACTGATCCAGATCCAAACGGATCTAAACAGATCATCTGAATGGATCTGATCACAGACACTGATTCCCAGACACACTGCAACATCTGAGTGGAGGTTTGTTTACTTCAGACAACTACTCAGCAATAGTTCCAACACTTTGTCAATAATGCTCCATTAAAATTCAGATGTGTAGAAAATGAAAATCCTGAAACTGAATCCAACACCACGGTAATGAACAGTAAACATCGAATCCTTTTTTTTTTTTTTTTTAAATCGTCAAAAATAACTTTTGGTACTAACTCCAATATGAGTAACAGCTTTTGACTTGGATGCAGATATGTCTGCCGATATTCTATAAATCGATAAATCCCATTAAAAGACCAAAATCAATAATGAATTGATCCCAAACTGATCCAAAGCCTGTTATATCTTATTGCTCAGTGTCAATAAATATTAAAAACACACCCTCAAGCCAAACCGTTGTACTGCCAAGTTGTTTCCTTCATAATGACAAATACACCATGTAGTATTGTAATGTACACTGCCTATTTTGAGTCAATCCCATACACACCTTCCCGCTGTCCCCAACAAAGGCACTAATTCCTCCTGCTTAAGTTAGGGTTTGAAAATAAAAAAAAAAAACTACATTGGCAGCTGCTTTAAGAAATGACTGAGCCCTTTTAAGAACTGAACCAGTAAATGTGGTATAATATGTGATCCATATATGTATAAGTAATGGCCAGGGGAGTGAGAGCCACAGACAGAGAAGGGAAGTCAGAGGGTACCAGAGGTTTTAGTCTTTTCATGGGATTTGGTGATAAAAAAAACAACTAAAACACAGAATAACATCAGTCTTATCTTTCAGTTCAGTCCAAGCACTATCCCTCAGATACAACAGCAGTAGAACAATTCCTACTCAACACTTTCTCATGGAAATAAGGGACAGGTAAGAAATAAATATGGGGTCTGAAAAGCGATACAGTAGTTGTGTGGCTAAGTTTTAGGTAAACACCTCATTTTCAAGTCTAATTTGACCATTATGCCGCTGTAATACAAATTACCGCTTGGCCAGATCATACTCGTACATCTCGAAGCTGAATCCTGCCCGATGCGTCTGCCTCGACCCTGTGAGGTGACTGCGTTTGTCCAGGGGTGGCTGTGGTTAGATGGGCTTTGGAGATCCGCCGCCCGCAGTCTGACCTATGACAGCACAGCGTTGGAGTGTCGTATACCTATCAGGTTGTCTGCGCTGAAGGATCGCCTCATTGCTGCTCGACTCAGGTCCTTATACTTGTCCTCACATAGTCTTGAAATGGCCTGGATGGACAAACACACAAGCAAACCCAGTTACTGAGAGGAGAACGGTTTAACGGTAGCTGTGTTTGAATCAGAGCCGTTTGAATCAGAGAACCCTGCAGAATTTTAAAAAAGCTAAATCAGCTCTTGTTACACATGTCATTGGCAGAGAATGGTGGCAGTGGAGCTGGAACTTCCTCAGACTTTTTTCTTTTTCTGTTCCTCTGAAGTTTACTACATAATTCGCTGTGTTTGTGACTCTGATGCCTTTAAACAAGCCTCGTTCGGTTCACCCTGGTCAAACAGCACAATCCAACTTACAAACATTCAACCCATAGAAACAGTCGCTAATATAAAACAGGATCTTGAAGTAGCTGCTATCTTCACCGAGACAGCTTTTACCGGTCGGGGTCTGAGGAGGGCACCTCACCTCTAGTTTCTGGGCGCGCTGGTTGCTGAGAGGTTCTAGAGGGAAGCTGAGGTTGTTGTCATCAGCCAGCTGCCGCAGATCAAAGTAATACTTGGCATAGACACTGGCTGGCACGTTGATATTAAACTGGAGAAGCTCCAGGAAGTGGCGTTCCATCTCATTCCTAGAGGGAGGACAGATCATTGTTATTCCAGACAGTCAGAACTTCCATGCATAGACTTAAATCTACTCTAAATCTAATCTCTACCCTCTTTTCTGATGGAGCTGAGAGAAGGACAATGCCGACTGTGATCCTGTTCGGACCTTGCAACTTTGATTAAAAGGGACATGAAGACCTGCATCTGAATTTTGACCAGCCACTTGGGAGACAGAGTAAACTGTTGGAAGCTAATCATAAGAAGAAAAGGACCTGCTATCCGTTTTCTGTTCTGTTTCATCTGTGCAGCACAGACATGTTGCTCACACTGCAGCAACAGAAGGCAAACCTTATTTCAAACTTGCACATCAGTTATTTGTGCACCGACTTTGGCTTTCAACAAGGGAAATGCTCTTGAAATGGAATCAAATCTCTTCCATCTCCCACATGCACACACACACACACACACACACATGCACACTTGCAGGTAATCAGACATGTATCAGTATCAGTTCATCTTTTCCAGGCTACAACCTCATCATCCTGCCTCCTCATCATCACAGCCACGGTTAAAGCCAAGGGAGGTGGTCGCCAAGGAGACAGCATCTAGGATGCTTTGTTGGTCAGTAAAGGTGGTGAGGGAGAGCATGAGTGTGTGTGTGATGTCTGGTCTCCCGGGGCAACTAATGGAGTGGGCGAGAGCTGGGCCATTATGTAGAAGCACTGAGAGCACTTGAGACCCTACCCTGCATTTCTCTCTGTCTAGCCTTCTTCCCATCCCTCCATCTAGACCCGACCGGGCTCACAAAGACACTTCAGTGGCGGCAATGAAATCAGGGCAGAGAGTGTAGGTCAGACATATATGAGAGGAAAGAGGGAGAGACAGGGAGGGATGGGGGGCGCTCGCTGAAAGAGAACACGCATGCAGGCAGTGAACGCACCTTTCCAAATCACAAAAAGCAAGGAGGCACTTTCAATCTCTTTTATATATATATATACACACACACACACACACACACACTGGAAAAGCAATTCTACGAAATAGAGCCCGGGGTTCTTTAAGTGCAGCCCATGGCCTCTTCACTTGCTCATAGCACAAGCAGAGATGCTACAGCTTCCATCAATCCCTGCACTTCACCCGTCTGCTTTAAGAGCATCCTTGTTATATCTCTTTTATTGGGTGGGCGAGCATGTTTTGCCAGAATCCTAGTGTATTTGTTAGGAAGCTCCTTCTTCTACGTCTTCTGTATTTGGACAGCACAGCAACCGAAATTTAAAGTGAAATGTCAGCCACAACAGCAGCAAACAACAATTTAAGATCCGTTTTTATTTCACTGCATTGATTAAATGACTTAATAACTTTTGAAATACACGAAAAAATTTTTTACTCAATGATTTATCCAGACGTTACAGAATGTGTTGTGGAACCATTAGACGCCCAAAAATACTTACATACGCGAGTCGGGAGGTGCAGATCGACGGACCCTGCCCCCCATATTCCTGCAGTCGCTCCCCAAAGGATCATGCTAAAATCACTACAGTTCAAACTCACATCTAAAATAAATGAACAAAGCTGTAGAGAATTTTTAGAAACTTTCCTACCCGACCTCTCTATATTGATTGTGATTGAAATCAAGTGATTTCTGTATAAAAACAAACAAACAAACTCACATGTCCTCCACAGTGATGTCTTTAAGGATCTGGCAGTAATCAACGTTCCACACAGCCTGGTCATCCCACACTTTGGAAGCCAACAAGATGGCTCCCAGGACAATGCGCTTCCAGTTGGCGGGGCAGATATCCAGCTCAGCATAGGTCAGCAGGCGTTCCAAGTACACCTTGAAAAAGAGGAGTTTTTACAAGGTAACATTATCAATTGAATGGTCACAAGGTTTTGGTTGTTTAATCTCTAATGTTCCCTCACAAATTCCTTATATACTACCAGGGACAACGTTCACTTTAGCGCTGGCTTATGGCAAAGTCCATGCATCATATACCAATACATCCCACTAGTTACAATACACAGATACGTGTATTACAACAACTACTTAACTATTTTATTAATCAATCTAGTAACACCATTATTCTTCTTCTAATAAGGAATACATTTTACAGTTCTCATCGGATAGCAAAAGCAATCCAAGTGGGCGACATCAGTCCTGTTCAATTGGCAACTCACAGGCAACATCTGGCCCAGAAGTGATCCCCGAGTGGCCAAGCATGCATAAAAATAGTGTAGTAGTAGTGTAATAGTTTTTTTTTTTTTTTTTACCACATTCATTTAAAAGTCTGTCTGGCTCATTTATATTTCCTGGTTTTAAAACTGGGCCAATTGATTTTGTAATTGAGGAGCTCAGGGCTTCATGCTGCTAGCTGCAACAAAGACAGGATGTTGGTGATATTATTTGGGGCTGGATTATTATTTTGACAAGAGAACATTTGTCTTCCACAGCGGCTTTGTATCTGCTCCTCAGTTGGTCTAATAAAAAAAAATCAAAATCAAAATCAAATATTAATGCATCAAAGAATCCATCTAGTCCTGGCCTTTATGCTTTTTTTGTTTTGTTTTTTTGCATCATCTCTGATGCAGAGTCTGTCTTTTGTGATCATAACACAGACGCTCACCTGACAGGGGTCAATTTGTTTAGGGTGACCAGTTGGTTTGATGTGGTGTGCTGCCCTCTGGTGGTCAGTTTATAGTAATACAACCATATTTATCGACATGAACTCCACTATTAACCACACTTTACCATACACTTCACCAAATGTAGTTTCAACAACGTTTTGCTAGATTTCAGAACAACACGGAAAATCTCTCACAGCTTACAGATACAGGACACACTGGATACATATATTAAGTTTGCACTCAGCCACACAGCTAACACTCCAGTGATTCCAACAATAACGTGATTATTACACCAACATATTGTTTTAAGCAAAGTCACGTGTGTGTATACTAACAGCATTGTACAGATACTTACTAAAGTGACAATGGCACATTCTGCAGTGAGCTGTGCAGCACTGAAGAGCGTTCTGACGAAGCGGTAGATCAGTTTGTGTTCTGGGTCTACACGGGAGTAGTCATCTGGTACTGGCTCTCTCTGCATGGGAAGCAGGTAAACGCAATGTTACAGTCTCATCCTGGTCCTTAAACAAAGCGAGTTGAAGGAAACGGCCTACAAATAACAGGTCAAAGTTAGGTCTGATGCAAAAGCTTGTATAAAACTGATGTAAGAGATTATTTGAACACTGTTTTGATGTTACAATTCATTATCAATGCCTTAAAAGTGGAATACGTCCAGCTGTTGTTCATTTTCCTCCACTCTGTCTTCAAGCATGGCAAGATCAAATCCTAAAAAGCTTTATTTAGCTGTAGGATGCTTGTGCAGCTTGTCCCCATACCGAATTACTCTCCACAGGTCCTCGTTTCTCCGAATAGTCACATTTCTGGTTGAAACATATTGGAATTACCATTTGATACACAAAGCTAAAAGCACTCTTGTTGCAAGCAGTCATTCAGTAGTAATGTTCATCTGAGTGTTACTTTTAAAAAGAGACACTTGTGTTTGTCCCAAATGTTCCTCTTAACCCTCCGCTTTATTTGATGTCATCTTTAGTTTGGAGTGACCCTCAACCACCGAGCTATGAAACAACAACTTCACTGTGGAATGACAAAACACTCATCCCTCATTATCACAAGTCTATTACCACAGCTGAATGGAAACCATTAACAAAGACCACGAGAGAGGATGACGAGTTTTTTCCCCTCCCATCATGTGTTGTTTCAACCAGACTCACAGCCATTTTAACGATGCCTTCTAACAACTACTCTTAATGCTTTCTCTTTAAATGTTTGCAGTGTTACAGAAGGGCCGAAATACCAATTCAGCGCTGAATAAAACTGTCAGTGTGAAGTAAGAAAAGAGGATGTACAGAGGAGTAACCCATTGTACAAACTCTCATCTCTGATTCTAAGCATATTGATGGTCAATATTTTTCAGCTATTCAGTTAATAAGCAAGTAAAACCAAATAAATTGCAGCAACATCTTGAGGTTGCTCAGACCCACCGACTGGTTAAATAATGGACTGAATAATGGAAGACTTGATAAAATCAAAACTAATGGAATGAAGGGATGACATTTTGTTGCTCTTTCTTGCTGAAGGGAGCAGGTACTGAGACTCTCTGCATACTCACTGATAAAGGGTGCAACTTCTCATCAAAGATGTCCAGCGACTTGTCAGAGTCCCTAAAAGAACACACAATATATGTACATCCGTCATCATGCATCCGTCACACACACAGAATCACATGATTAAGATCAAATCAAAAAAAATGCACACCTACCTGTTTTTGATGTGGTAGTATATTGCTAATGTGACGCTGGAAAAACACAGAATAAAAATAAAGGTGTGGATTAATTCTTGTATTTTTTGGCTTCAATAAAAACATCTCAAGCTCAATGTGAGAATAATATGACGTCTGTCTGTTTGTGATGTGTGTCTTTGCAGCTGCTACTAATGACTATCTTCATTATGGACTGATCTGCGGATTATTTTCACAATTAATCATTTAGTCAACAACAGCAACAACAACAAAAAATTGCCAGAACCCAAAGTGAAGTCTTCAAATTGCTTTTGTTCAACAGTCCATAACCCAAAGACTCATCCTTTACCATCATAGATGACAAAGAAAAGCAGCAAACCTTTAGATTTAAGAAACTGGATCCAGCAAATGTTTGACATTTTTGCTTGAATGACTAAAAACGATTATTAAAATAACAGAAATAACCAACTGATATATATATACACTAATCGTGGCAGCTCTAAATGTCATGAGTGCTCTAGTCCTGCAACCACTACGTATATAATCAGGCTGCAAAGAGGACAGTACATGTTTGTGTAACTTTCTTACCATTTAATTGTGCTTTTGAGGTTTGGCTGGCTGACGGTGTTGTCGTCTATAAAGATCGTGGAACAGGAGCTGTATTTCTTTGACAGCGGACCAGGAGATACCTGAGGCATTGACATCACATAATCAACATTTTGAGCTTATCAAAGCACAGAATGACTCTTAATGGCTGCGTTTAGATGGGTTTGTACTAACAAATATGACATAATATTTTGTGATTTCTTTGACATAAAAGGAAAAACAACTGAGCTTTATGTTTATATGCTCTAATGTCATTTCATGGGTTTTTCCACACGAACAACAATACAATTCAGGATTGAAACTGAATACTTTGGTCACATTTTGGAAAATTAGCAAATACAAATATATTAAATTCAAACACAAAATAACATCAATTAATTCATAAAACTTCCTTCAAAAACCTGAACTGACATCCAGCTCAGACAAGGCAACATGTAATCAATTCAGCACTAAGATTTATGATCAACATTCACATTTTGACACTCACATGACTGATATGATTTATGTGGTTGCTTTTCCTCTTGTCTCGTACTGCAAAGGAGGAGAAATGTTAAATAAGACCAAGCCAGAAGCAGTGTTCAGTATGAACTCAACTGCAACAGTCACAATCAAATGTAGTGTTACAGTTGTGGTCATTGAAAAAAATTTGCATAAAAAAATCCATGTCCAGGCACTCCAAGGTGGTTTGAAAAGTAAAAGGCCTTTAATTCAATGGGCTAGTCATTAAAAAAACACCAACGCGTGACGTCCAGTGCCTGGACCTGGATTTTTTTAATGCCAATTTTTATATCTCCTTCCAACCTCAATGGGTAACAAAAAACAACGTTTAAGCATGACTAGCCCGAAATCCTGCCTGAAAATCAGTTTAAATGGTTGCATGAAAGCCTATGGTGCACAGGCTTATATAGACATAGTTGTCGAACCTTGTTTGGTACTGGCAAAAGCTATGCTATGACTGGCTAGTCTGAGTTTGAGGGGTGAAGTTAATTTAAGGCATGAAAACACAACCATCTTAATATTTTACACTAAACCATGTGTTCCAGATGAGTGTTTGCTCTTAAGAGGATCTTGGAGAAGACAGTATTGTATTGCATTGCTGCTGTTGCGTGTGTCATGTGAGGATTACTCACTGTCTGTCTGGGACTTGCTAAGGAAGATGGTGCTTGCTCGGGCGTGGTCCGATGGGTTAGACTCCAGGGCCAGTTCTGAGAAAACAAAACAGCGGACAGAAGAGCTTGATTAAGACGATCTGTGAACAGAGGCACTTTGAGTGGTGTGCAGCTCTCACTCCTGATGAAGCCAAAGGAGAAAAGAGGAACCCATTAGTGTATGGCGTATGATCAATGTCTTAATTGCTATTATCCATCATGAAGAAAAAATGTGAACCGATCTAAAAATAAAAAGGCCCTCGTGTCAGAGGAAGAAATGATCTTATTTCATGTATGACTTGAAAAGAATTGACAGATTACTGAGGAAGACTTGAGTAAGTGTTTAGTGGATTGATTGATTGGACTGAGTGTGTAAAACAAGTATATCATTCATATACTATTCATAACATGCTAAAAAAGTCGGGGTTTTATAATTTAATAATGACCCATACAAGTGTTTTGTTCTTTTACTGATCATTTAATCAATCACACAGTGTTAGCATGAAAAAGCAGACATTGATGACTAGGGATGTATTTGCATCAATATTCCAATCACCTGTGGGAGACCGTCTTCTGTCTTTACGAATACATTTGCAAGCCCTTCTTCCAAAACATGCATTACAATTGATAAAGTGTTGCATTATTATTCATACATGGCTTTTTATTTTATGTAAAAGGTTACCTTATTTTGGTAAAAATCCATTATTACATCTAAAAAACTGCAAAGAATGCAATGTACACTAGTACAGTATGATTAGTTTACTTTGTAGACTTGTTGGCAGCTACTGTGGTATGCCAACTACTTGTACACCAAATGCAACTCTAAATTCATGAAGACATCACCGCTCACATTAGCATGACTTGTGTTTTCTGCCCAAATCTGTGAAAACAGCACATTACATCAAGGACAGGGGATTAGACAGTAGACAGCATTTGTTAAGTGAGGACAGCAAGACGAGACACGAGGAATGTAGTAAGGACTGTTGGACGGATTCTGACCCTCACTCTGCCAACAGCTGGTCTTGCCAATGAGCACTCACACACTACTGTCTACGACAACATGGATGGACTGAACATTATGGATATCTCGGCAATGAGGAGTGGCCATCCTAAGACTGATACTACAAAACTGAGCTCAGGCCTACATTACAGAGAAATATCTGAGATACTTTCTCCATCAAGGGCTATCTATCACAGCTGGAACAAAAAAATCTTTGAAGGGTGGGGTTGTCTGAAAATTTGGCCCATTTTCAAAAAGCTTATACTTGAACTCCGTAACAGATTCATTTCACCAAGTACACAATAAGCTCATTGAATATCATATTTGTTGTGATTGAGGCATGATCTCCCTCTATTTCTAATTAATTTGTACCTCTCAATACTATGCCATTGAAATAAATCTGATGATGGAAAGGGAAGACACATGACAATAATAATGAAGGGTTAATTTGGCAAAGAGAAGATGGGAGGGTTGTTACCTTGGCCAAGGAGGTTATGTTTTTGCTGGTGTTTGTCTGTCTGTCTGTCAGCAGGTTAACTCAAAAAGTTATGAACAGATTTTGATAGAATGTTTGCGAGAGGTAGCGAATTGCCCCAGAAGCAACACAAGAGAAACACCATAAGTAAAATTATGTTTTACTTGAAAAACTATCACACTAATAATGATTCTAGGGATTGTTATCATTGTTAATAAGAAATCATAATATGGGGGTCAATCTATCATGAGACTGTTGGTTTTAGGTGTAATGACATAATGGGGAAACTGAACTGCCTTGGTACTGTCTTGGGATGCCTGTGTTAACAACATGATGCTGTGCCCATCTAAAGCGTGCCAAAACTATCATCATCGCCAGTGCACTGGTAGCTGGATGGTAATATACACCTCTGGCAACTTAACAATTCCTGAAAAGGTTGTCTGTGAGTGAATTTCCCTGCAGCTGTCAAAGAGTATAATCATCAAGTTGTTGTACATTGTTACACTAAGTATTGATCCTATTACTGGGTCCATATTAGTGGACGCGCACCTTATAGTATACTGATAATAGTAACTAGTAAGTGTGCACATGTGGAGAAGATATTTGCTAAGTCTATCGTCACATTTAGTTTGTGTGCTTAGCAGTCATTAGTGCTGGTGTCTAGATTCAGATGCTTCATTGGTTCCCTTTACAATAGAGGCAAATCAAGTTCAAGCTAATGCACCTAATCTCACACATGACAGGTGTCAAGTATCAGGAGGATACCTACCATCAGGGACCTCTCTGTCACTTATATGTTGCAGGTAGGGCACGGTGTTATCATCGCTAACTTCGGTGCTAGTCTGGATCTCTTCCAGCCGCTCTGCAGGTTGTCTCGAGGGAAGTTTGGGGCTTGACTCGGGAGAGGCGCAGCATGACACCGTATTCCCCATTCCAAGACCGGATGTAAGCTTCACACTATTTCAGCCAAGTCCAAGTAGTGCAAATATTTGTAGCTATCTAGGATTAGCTTGCCCACAGCCCCATAAACATTACCAATCTATGGTCAGTATTAGCACAACACATTAAAGATTACCAAGCTATGCTCGGTGCTGAATCGCCACTGTCCACCAACTCCCAGGAATCGCGTTCCTGTCCATTTGTGGATATGTAGTGTAACAGTCAAAGAGGAGTTGGCCAGACAGGCTAAACCAATTGCAGAAATAAACGATTTATATGATATTCGACGTGTTATTCTAAAACAAACCCATGCAGTTAAACGAGGGTGATTGTCAATTCATTCATTCATTCAACATGCTAGTTTCACTGCTAGGTAGCTAACTAGCAATATAGCAAGCCAGCTAACTAAATAGCTTGTCTCGTTAAGTTTGTTTTCTATTCCACATTAATTCAACCTTTTATATATCGCGTAAATGCCACTGACTCTAACAAATAAATATGTTATGTTCTCAAACCGCCATATTCTAGCAAATACATTTTACGAGACTTTCCCAACGACCCCACAGATGTCTTCTTGCACACGGATCGATGACTAGCCAAATGTAGTCCGAGGTATCTGAGGCCTCCGGCAGAAAAACGAGATAATAATAGAAAAATCCAAGACTGTGGGTAATAAATTCTTAATATGATCAGATTGACCAGGGTTTATCCCTCTTCCTCATGGGACAACCAACTCTGGTCACTGGCGCATGATCCTCCATCAGTGCCTCCACCCCGACGGATTTGCATTGGATGTACTCCCAGCCACAGCCGCCATCTGTTGAGGGGCTAACAAATGGCATACTTGGCACTGATATGTTGTAGCCACGCCCACTTAAGAATTCCATTTATTTCCATTGGCTCAGAAATCAAAATAAAATCCTTTCAAAGCAGTTCATTGGTTAAAGGAGCTGTCTGTTGGATATGATTTAAACCGATGAAATTTATTTACGCCCTACTATTTTTGAATCACCGCTAATCCACACCCTTTTTTGACAATGAAAATAGACGCACGTCCTCTATTACACTATCTACCTGTCAATCAAAGCATCCCTCCTCATTCATTAAAACTGACAGACAGGTAAACCTGTTGTGTACTTATTTTAATAAATATTTTTGCAATATTTTAAAATATGCTTGATAACATTTGTCTGTTGCAAATATTTTCAATAACTTTATAGTAATCAGAGAAGGAGTACCAAAGATATGGGGAAAATTTAAGTAGAAGTTTGTCCAGGGATAGTTGGCATATTATTTTGGATAAATGTCATTCAATGTAAGAATTGAGCAGTAGCGGAAAGCAGCATAGTACATCTAATTTTTCACTAAAATTAATTAATCTGGCATGTTATTGGCTTTGCAAATATAAAAAAGTTACATTCAAAATACAGGACCACTAAAATAGGATTAATTGCCATAGATTTAATTATGGAACAAAATATACAAAATGTATGTAATTAAAAATTAACCCCACTTTGACCTGCTGCAAAATTAAAAAAAACTGTTTACATTTTTATGTCTAAGCAATACTCAAATAAAAATATCACACCTCGACCGAGACATTCAGTATAGTGAGTATTTTACTTTTAACACTTCCAGCATATTTTACTGGTTATACTTCTATCCATTTATAAGCATTTTTTTAATGTACAACTTTCATTCATGTTGGAGTCTTTTAACTAAATATCTATTAATTTGAACAAATGGTAACCCAGCTTTTCAAAATTGAATTGAACTTCTTTTTAAATAAGAACATTGTACTTATATATAATTACATGTACTCTATTTATGCTGTAAGAAAGAACTAAATACTTAACATTCATCCATTACATGTCAGACAATTGGAAACTCTTTATTAAATACTACACATCTATAAAATTTAAAAATGACTCATCCATTGTTCCTCAGTGTAGATATGAATGCATTGTTCATAAAATTAATTACCAATGAGATACATACAGTAACAATCTCCAAGAGCAGTTTATTGCAACATTGGAAGTGTTTATAAGAGCGATGTATTGTTAGAGTAACAGCACTTTCAGATAATGGGCTGGTATAGTTTTATAATGTGACAATGTTGAAACAAACAGCTTACAATTTATCATTTGGTGACCCGGAAGATACAATACAAGACATGACATGATAATGTTGATACCTTGTAAAAGTCGCAGTATATAAACTGATCACATTAAAAGTTAGAAAAATGTTATTACTGGTCTAGAAATTTATTTATTTACATACATGGATATCAATCTGTTTCATGCACAAATAAGGCCCAACAACAGCTGGAAATTTTTTTTCCAGAATATAATTATCAAAAGTTTTTATCTCGCATATCTGATGGCACTAGTATCTAAAGTCTTTTGAGTGCTACCCTGCCCCACAACATATTGTCAATCCCTTGGCACTGATATTCTTATTCCTTAGCTGTGGTTCTATCAAATTGATTGTTCTCTCTCCTCTAAAATAAATAAGCTTTACGATCAGCAGGGCCAAAGGTGTCGTTGTTTATCAGAATAAAGCTTGGTTCAAATACATTAGGAAAAAAGATTACTTCCACATTTCTCTACACATAACACTGTGACAGGTAGGAAGAGGGCCAAACAGGGACATGTACAGCTATAGTACATGCTAATGTGTTGTGGGTCAATGAGATTCCATATTGTATGAAGTTCCATATGAGTTCTTTAGCTTATCAAACTCTTCAGTCCTCAAGACATTACAAGTAAATACTGTATAATATACAATATTAAAATGTTTTAAACTAGAAAATAAAAGTGGCAGTGACTTATTTCAGACACAAAATATATGTGTAATCAAAATAATGTTAACTTAAAAGTTAAGGTCTACTTACTCGTTTCCGGAGCTTTCTACCAAAACAAATGTTTTTGAACAAAGGCAGAAATGATTACCTTTTGCTCATATATTACATTTTCATGTAAGGACAACTGAGTAAACTCCATCTGCTGAATAAGATTGTGATATGCATTTGAAAATGAGAGATAAAAGCTATTAAGTGGACCTTGAATTAATTTTATTTACTCAAACTACTGTTAACAAGGTCACAAATTCATTTAAGTGCTGCTCAGAATCTGAATATGGCAGGAGGAAATATTAAAAAATTGGAATTTCCATAATAGAATCAAATGATATGGTAAACTAGCAAATAAATTACATATTGTTGTTTAGAGAGAATTCAGGTTACTTTCAAGTTAAAAAGAACCAATACTTGGGTTGAGGATTAACTAGCTCACATGTAGCTCACTACTGGAACCAATCTTGATAAGAAATAAATCTAACGTAGCTTTGTAGTAACTAGAACAACAGTCAAAAGTACAATTAAATACACATAAAAAAAGTCTCCAGTGGAAAGAATAATTCTGCTTTCATTTGATGAAGTGAAAGAAACCAAACATGCTGCTTAAATCTACGAGATTAACATAAACCTACAGTTAAAACATAACCATGTCTGGCTGGGTTGGAAGCCACCAAGGGCTCTACTGAGCAGCTTCCAATTAAAAAAAGAGTTAATTATGAAACAGATATACTGTATGTTGTGGACCCAAACTGCTCTCTTCTCTACTAACACACACAGTCGATTTTAAACAGAGAACAGAACTCCGGATTATAACATCTCCAGCAAAGGCCTTTTCTCATACACTTAGCTGCCATGTCGGTGGTAGGCCTGGTGGATTACATGAACACACGCATATATTGTCCTCTACTATACATTGATGTATGTTACAAATATGCAAAGTTTGTTTCATACGAGCCATAAGAATATCTTTCATATCAAATAAACAGAAATACACAAGGTCTACACATGCTGTAGAGTCTATGTACAGTAATATAAAAAAAATAAAAAAATAAACAGACAAATACGTACATGTATCTTTTCAAAAGCCACCCACAGTCCCATAAAAGGATCTCTTTTATACAGAACATAGATCTGTATGCATCATCAGTGTTACACTCATGTAGCCTACATCTTCCATAGATTTCATAAAGAATCTAACCCATTAAATATTTAAAAAAAATGGCCCTGTAATCTCCCAATGATGCAACCCTTATTTAACACAATTTAACAGACATCGCAAAACAGACACAATATTGCAAAATGCTTAAAAATGAAATGTTACAGAAAATGCCAGTGATCATTGATCATTTACGGTGGCATGACGAGATGGTGCTTGACTTTAAATCTACCGTGAATTGGGTCAGGAAAACATCTCATTTCCTGGTATTACATTTACTCAATAAATGTGCGTTTTTGTACAGTCTGGCTCTTCTATTTATCCTTTTAGACATCACTGTCATCTCTTCCAAAACAACATTTTCCTGACGCAGTTACCTGCTGATATGTGGGGACACACCGAGCTACAGGAGCGATCAGTTCTAAACAAACCACCCATTATCTAAACTATGAAATGTGCATTGAAATTGTGTTATGCCTTAAAATTGTGCACAGGACCACAGTAAGTGCAATGCTCTTTAGCAACAACAAGGTTAGGTAATAACTTATCGATTTGTTTTCACTTCCATATAATTTAGATTAAATGGCTCCTTGCCTTAATGGACTTAAGTTGGTAAGTAAAATGTTACCTTAACTAATAGGAATATTGGCCCTAACAATAAAAAAAAAAGTGACCTCTGGTTATAAAGGCATTTTTTCTTTAAAAACATGCCTCGTCCTGCTAATAATCTCAATTTACTAGCTTCTCTGATAACTGTCTGTGCTGGAGAAGCAGAAAAACAAGAGAAAGTTGAAAAGTGTGACACCACGCTTCAATACGTCCACATGACTGTGGCCATCCACTGTCTGCAGACACTCAATTTCAAGATCACTAGGCAGGAGGCCATATGTTTGATGTGGTGCTTTAAATCAGGATGTGGATCAGGTATAGATTCACTACTCATTCAGAGCCTGTAGCTGCAACTGACTGAGCTTGCCTTATACAGAAATGTATGAACATAATGTAAAATGTAGCATAAAGTAGGCAAAAATACACTGAACTCATCACGGTGAATGTAAGGTTTCACCATTATAATAATTTATAATTATTTGGCAGGTGTCCATAATATCACATATTAGGACTCATTAAACACAGTTCTCATCTACTTCTTCTGAATTGAGCAACTGGGTTGAATTGGAGGGGAAGGTAAATTAAACTACAGGCATCATATCACATCATGCCGATCCTTTAAGGACAGCTTGGCCTTAGCATTTTTTCTTATTAAACAAAAATACTCAACAGGACAAATGAGACCATTTAAATATGAGTCTTGTGCTGCTTTGAACCACATGAACCACAGGGAGGTTCTTTTGTTGCTTACAGACTTACGGATAGCATTTCAATGGCCTCATTGGATTCTGTTGTCAAATATTGTCTCTACATCGGCAGTGATGAATGCAGTGTTGTACTAAATTATATGGATATTAGATAAATCTGTGAAAATAAGGTGTGTGGAGTATCATGTTAACCGTTGTCAGCAGCTGGTTTTACACATTCAATGAAGGTTTTGGACTTTAAGATTCAGTAAGCAGTAAGTAATAAGATACGGGCGTTGGATAGACATTGATAGACCTGGTTACACACAGGCCTTTTCAGCGTGCTGACAGTGGAAAGATTATTTATTTTAAAAGCATTATACTGACACCCTACTGAAGAGAAGGCAGTGTAAGCAGATCTGGATTAGGGTGACCTCATCGAAATCGAGCCAGCCGTGTGCAAACTGTAAGGCAGGCAGAATCCAAAAGGTATTTCAAAAGAACTGAAATGCTACTTTGTCGAGCTTGGTGTTCAGGACAGGAATTACTCAGATTTATGGCAGTAAAGGTCTTTGAGGGCTTTAAGTTCTTCGATTAGTGTCTTGTTTTGGTTCTCCAAGACAGCAACCCTGTTCTCCAGACACTTAACATACTCCTTCTTCTTCCTGCGACATTCACGGGCTGCCTCTCTGGAGAAAGGAGGAGACATTGTTCATTTTAGGTTCATTTGGGACCTACTCCAGGGCCAACTTTTAGACCAGCCTGTCATCCTGAACACTGAGACATATTTAAGTCACAAAGGCACCAGCCTGGATATTGGGAAATTCATGACGCGAATGTAAAGCTACTACTGAGATCAAACACACAAAGACACAGACTCTCCCTCTGTTCATACCTGTTCTTCATGAGGCGGACCTCCCGTTTGCGGGTGACCTCCTCAGTAGCGCCCTGGGTGGGTAGGGCAGGGGATGATGCCATGACCATCCCCTGGCCGATAGTGTTGGCAGGGGCCGCTCGAATTTGATAGGCCTGGACGTCACCGGAGGCAGCTGAAAGGTGTGATTGGCAGAGAGGGGGTGTTAAACTTGACAAAGCCTCTTTTACATGGGGGATAAATATTTATTGCTGTTAATGATAATAGCTTATTTGCCCTCTGAGAATAGCCAAATAACCAACAACAGAAAGTTACCATGATTAGGAAGAAAAAAAGGTTTCATAAAGAAACACAGTGTATATATATTCAAACACAAAGGATCTATGTGCAAAATATCAGATATATATACAAGTTTCAGCCCTAATGCAGATGAAAATAAAAAGCTTACCTTGGACCACTACCTGGTTACTGGGGACCAGTATCTGCTGGCCGTCGCTGGTCTGTGCGTACTGAAGTATGGTGGCTCCAGGTTGGCCTGCTGCATTGGTCATGGTGAGAGTCTGAAGGCCCTGGACGCCATCCGTACCATTATTAGCCAGCTGAATGGCCCCGCCCTGTGTGATTGCAACTGTGTGTTTGGTGAAAGGGACAGATGGCGAGGAGGAAGAAGGGAACAAATGAGAGAGTTAATCAAATCAAAAAGACGAAGAAGAACCAGCACTGAAAATGTGTTTCATTTATATCATGGTATGGTCATATTTAATTATTCGGTTTGGGCAGGAAGTCATCCTGTAACAGAGCAGCCAAGACATAACATGTTCCCCAGATCTTCATTAAAAACACTTTCAACAAACTTTAATGACAAGTTGTTTTGTAATGCCTTATTCAAACACGATGCATCACGTCATGTTTGGATAATTAAGCTTACGTTCATGTGATCCACTGTCAACAGAAAAACTCTCTCTGCCAATGGCTGAGTAAACAACTAAGAAAGAGTCAGAAAGGGGTGGATCCATGATTCTTTTCACTTTCTTTAACTTTATGAGAACCTTGTGTGCAGCTAATTCGATGGCACACATGTCCTGACTGTTGGATATTGGCAGATGCATTCTACGAGTGCTTTTCTAGTTGTTTTAGATTAGTTTATAGGGGGGTATTATTAGTTTAATTGTTACTTTGCTGTTGCAATCATAGCTGTCGCTCCTATAAAAAGAAGATTTTATTATATTTGAAGTACATGTATGTTTGGAATTCATTTTTTTTATTCAAGTCATAAATAAAAATAATATTATTTCGTAATATAGAATAACTGGTAAGGAGCATTGATAAGAGAAGTAGACTTCTATCCTAACAATAACCATCACTGATTGTGACACAACAGTGTAATGTTTGACTAGGGCATGGCGGGTGGAGTTCACCAACCTAGCTCCTCCGAGCAAACTGTCACCTACTGTATTGGCCGCTGCTGGTCTGGTAGATGGGTGTGGGGACAGTAACCGTGGTGATTGCAGGTGTGGCAGCATGAGCAGATGAATCCTCCTCAGCCCTTTCCTCCTCGATACGAGGGACGGCCGGTGCGTCAGATGAAAGATCATTCAGGATTTTCCTGTTGGGTCAAACAACAATGGGAGTTAACTCTCATAACCTATCGGGCATGGTTAGTGTGATGTCATGAGCTGAGGTTGACACGGAAGAAAAGCTTCACATCTATTCACGCGAGACACTGAATCCGTTCTATTATTAACTTTTGATGACCATTTCTCCTCCTGCCACATTGATTTAAACTGATCTTTATCCCCAGATTTTAGATACTAGATTTGTAGATACTAAGATATACTACAAGTACTTACAATGTTCGCTATGATACCACACCAAAATGCAATAAGGTCTTACAAAATCTTCTAGTTATAGAAAGCAAAAAGCCACATAGGGAGAAAAAGAGACGATTTTATACCCTCTATGCAAGTTAAAAGATTAACAAAACAAAACAATTAGTATTATTATTATTCATTATTTTAAATACTTATAGATGCAGTGGAACCATTAAAAAGTGTAAATAAGGAAGCAAAAAAATGTGAAGTTGTGTGGTCAAATGATCTTTACATTTTTTTAATAACCTGTTTAATTTAGTTATAGGGCATCATGACCATAACGATGATCTTGGCAGTCTCTTGAAAGGGTTGTGTGAACGCACACTTACCTGTATGAGGGGCGCCGTGACAGAATCTCTCTGCGCTTCTGACAGTCAGTCACGCTGTCTACCGACTCCTGTGAATCCTCACTTTCTGCTATGGTGGAGATCTGGAACAAACGACCCAATAAACTAGTCAGACATGCACCAAACAAAACTTATAACGACATTTCCATATGTGTGAAACGCCTTAAAATAGGCTTGTATGTGTTTTTACCTGTACAGCCTGGACATGTGGAGACTGGATAACAGATGGCTGGGCAGCCTGGATGACACCATGCACCTGAACTGTCTGCCCATTGGGAAGCTGTACCAGCGTTACCGTGGGACCTGTTGCTGAAGTGTGGCCTGTTGTCATGGATACCTGAAATTCAGAAGTGATGTGACCATGCTGTCTGCCATGTGCACTTTAAGATGAACTGTTTTTTTTTTAAAAACATTTGCGTCATACAAAATTCTTATTTTTCAAAATGTTTTGGAAACCAGTTGCACTTCCTGAACCTCAGCAGCAATGGAATGATGCAATGGTGCAAGACAGCTTCTAAACAAACTAAGCCAAACGTGTGGAGCTTATGCTGGCCACAGCTCACACTGACTGGAAGTGGTAACCGTGTTAACATCAGCTGTCACCTGTGCCAAAGTAGCAATCTGTGCCGAGGTGATCTGATGGCTCTCTATCTCAGTCACAGCATTCTCCCCCGCCTGCTGAACGTCTACTGACTCCATCTTCATCGGATGAGCTAAGGAAAGATTAGAAGAAGGGCTGTTAAAATGTAGTTTTTGGAGCTGAAGCCACAGCATCTGTAGTATCAGGATCACCACTGGTTTGTGTGGCACATCCATACAAGAAAAGGATAAAGGAAACCATAGAAATTGAAAAACACTTAAAAAGAAAAACAATAGAAATGTGCCATAAAAACTCTAAAAGAAAATGTACTAAAAGAAAACTCCTCAAATATTGAGAATTTTTTTTTTTGGTATGTATATCAAGTTGTGAACCACTTTATTTTAGTGATCCATCCATCCTAGGCTGTAAAAGGTTAGTGCTACTGTGGACCAAAACCTATTCAAACTGTTCTTCAGTATGGCTTATATTGGAGCGGATCCAGGTGTCCTCTGTCGGCTCTGATCAGTTACACAATAATCACAGAAGATAATTTATTTTTGTGGCAGTGTTAAATGGCATATATTGCTATCATTTTCAACTGCTGTTTGTTAGTTGATAGAGCTGCTGTCAGTGATGTCGTTTTCTCTCAGTTTGGGAAAATCCCATTTCCGGTCTAACTATCCTCAGGTCTATTTCGGAGAAGGTCTCAGGTCCTTTCAAATACGTTTTCTGTTTTGGAAAACTAACTGCTGAGTTATCCATGCCTGGGTGTTTTCATTATGATCAGCCTACTATCATCACTTCATGATATTGGCAGTATGTCTAAATAAAAAAAAGCCCTATCTTCCAAAGTTGAAGAGAGAGAAAAAGTGATCCAGAATCTGCATCCGTACCCGGATCTGCCTCCAAATTTAATAAATTCTTCCTTCGCCCAAGATCCACCCCAACACAAAACTTCACCAAAATCCGTTGACATCTTTTTGAGATTTATTACAGATAATCATGTGCAATCACATAACCTCCTCCAACTCTGCTAATAATCCATTATCAGTAGCTCAAATTTATTTATTCTAAATGACCAACAGATACCCAAAGCAAATTTATAAGGGATTGGCATTGGGATGGGCATTCTAATAAATACTAATAGATTAGTAGTCGATTAGTGCCGAGCAATTACCAATTAGTATTTCTGCTTAATAAACCCATCGCTAAAGTTTATTTAAACTCCTTAAATCAAATAATTAAGGATATGTAAATAATGCAGCTTTTAATTTTAACTTTAATAATGATATCTGGTTATTATTATTATTATTTTTTTACCAACTAATGACATTTGTTAATTTTGGGATTCAACAATATTCAGACACAGCTTGGCTGACTCTTGGCACATGGGCTGATATAAACTAGTCTGCAACTAATTAACTGCGTACATTATCATTATTATGGAGGAGCCTCGGAGATGTGGTCGCTGGCTGACTTCAGGGTGTGCAATGAGCGCTGATCTGGACGTGTTGTTCACGGTGATCTCACACTGTGCGTAGCTTCTCTCCGCAGCATGATTGGCTTTACACATTTCTCCCTCTGCTTTTCAAAAATCACTTGGATGCTCCGTGTGACAGCAGAGCCACATGGCCGGGCAACGCCCCCTCAACGCACACCGGTCATATATACCAGAGATATTAAACGATCATAACTAAAAAAAAAATAAATAAAAATTACGATCATATGACAAGAAATGTAAGATGCGCGTTCAATCTCCTGGCCGCAGTTCATGATTTCAGCGCACAACCCAACGCGACGGACGGTAATGGCCGATTTCCATCGAGAAGAAAATGAATGAAAACAGAAACAAGATAAATAACCATAAGGCAGCCGTGATATGTGGAGATGTATAACCACAAATGATGTGAAAGAGTGTAAACATCACATTAAGTCACGTAAATGATATAAGCAAACAGACACATCGCGGCGATCGGTTTCAATGCGCCTTTAAGGAAAAAACTGCGCAAATTTGCGCGCAATTAGCTCTGTCTGTCATAGCATCGCGTAATAATTTAGAGCGTAAGAACACCGCTTAAGTTCTGTCACAGCTTCTGATGTGTTAGCCTACAAACTGCCCATCTTCGCTCAGTACCAGAGCCACATATTCGCTCACTTTCTCTAAAACAGCCGCAGCCTCCCCTCCCTCCATCCTGCTACAAACACACCGAGGCGCCATGATCTCTTTGTTTCCTTCGGGCCGAACCCGACCAGACCGACTTTCTGCGGCCGCGTCCCGCCACTATTAGACCCGGACACCACTCCGTCCTTACCGGTACAGACTTCCTTCGTCACTCCCGGGCCTCCGGAGCTCCACTTTTATTCTGGCCGACACGTAAGAGGCCGCGTCAGGCTACACCTCCGCCGCGTCACCGGGAACAACAACACGGAGATTGGTGAAGGACGAGAAAGCAGATGGCGACACTAGCCGGAAATGACCGACATGCGTACGGAGAAGGCCGGAAAATACCGAAGACAAGCGGATAATAACGACACTTGGTTGTTCCGTACAAATAAAATAGAATACAATATAACAATGTTTCTTCTTTTATTTTTAGTTGTATATGGCTAAAACGACAGGTTCGATTTTAATTAGATTTAGTTTTTCAGTCCAAGCAGGATTTTGAGTTTTCATTGGACCACTTTGCAAATTAGGCGGGCGGTTTCAGTGGCAGACATCCGAAAGCTCCACACTAATATCCTAATGGAACCTCTATGCACGAGTAATCAAAATGGACAGTATGTTCCGTGATGTCTGACTGACCCATTCAAAATGTGATCATAACATCTTTTGACATTTTCCCCAATTATGCAAAAACTACTAAACTGATTTCCACAAAGCGTGGGAGTGGATGAGTCCTGGGTCAGTCAAACTAAACAGACAGTGTGGGACTGTTCAGTCTTGCAGAGGTGTGTATACCATTCTAGTTGCATTTCTGACGTTTTCTGACATTTGGAATCATGGTTGTAGGCTATAGAACAGGAAGGAGCCTTGAGGGTTGAACTCGGGACCCTTCATCATTCAGGGTCCTTCTAGAAAAGTCCAGGGAAGTTTCAAAGATATGAAGGATACTCTCACTATGTGGGGTTCTACACTAGTTCTTAGGGAGGATGGAGCCTATCCTTACTCACAAAGGGCAAAAAGCAGGGTCCATCATATTGCAATTATTCCTGGTCACATTCACACCTATGCACAATTTAGTCCCTAGTTAACCATCAGGAGAGGATGCCTGGTGGGTTATCCCTATGACCCTCTGATGTGAGGTGATATTTCTTATCACTGAAACACTATGCTAAGATACTGCACAGATACATGAGCAACTAGAACACTACTTATCCACACAGTGGTGGGCCCAGGCTGTCTGAGGGGCAGGGGCAACAAAAATAAAAAGGGAACCAGCATTTGGAAAGTCATCACATAGGGTATTCATGGTGCAGCAGTTAAAAAATCTGGTTTGTACTGCACCTCTGCATTAAAGAATAACAAACTATTTACTATTTAACTAATTACATAAGACAGAAGACGCATTTTGTGACTATAATGGGTTTTTTTCATGATGTCTTGCATATCGGGCCACCCTGGAGGGAACATTAAAAAAAAAATTCTACCGTAGAAGCATTCAAGAGGCCACCTTTGCAGCTGTTTTTCAAACATGGGGGCACCAGGGACGGTGATTGCAGCCCCTTGCTCTACCTCAAAAATCCACCAGTGCATTCCTTATCTTCCACTTGCATTTTTCTTATAGTCAGTGTCTGCACTAGAAAGCCATTCAACTGTAACCACAAGAGGGAAGCATAAGACTGTTTTAACTCACACAGTAACAGGGCTTTGTAGGTGCATAACTTACATAAGACAAATAAAAATACTCTTGAAAGTTTTGAAGTGATAGAAGATGTATTTTCTAAGAAAATGTAATACCTTAAAAACATAATAACAAAAACCTACAGATTTTCTTGGATATTGAGTTTTATTTGGATAAATGATCACCTCCTCCAACCTGAGACTTAAATCAGTTTTATGCTGCCTAATCCTGGGTAAGACTATGAGCACCAATGTGCCCTTCATGCTGTTTTTTTAATGTCTATCATGTCCTTCAGTGGAAACAAAGTTCGACACACAACAGAGAGGAAACCTGTTTTTTTTACCTCCCCATGTGATGGCGGTGTAGAGCTGTGTAAACTCTCTGACCATGTGCTCCTCGTTCTCTACCTCCCCTCCTCCTCCTCCCCAGCGACAGAGGGAAGAGAGCTGCTGGTGTGTCATCACGCAGATATGTGGAGTTTATCAAGGCAATTCCTTTTATAATCCTCCTGATGCTCGTTGTCAGTGTTTTATCTGTTTAATAGCATTTTACTGCTACACACCATAAAAAACGCCAGTTTTATTGTGACACCAAACACATTGTTTGGGGAATTGACCCAGCCTGAGTAATGAACAGCAGTGAATTTTAAGCCAGTTATAAAAAAAAAAAAAAAGAAGAAAAAAATCTGGAGAGGAGGAGGGTGGAGGGGCTGAAGGGGGGGAACAATTTTGACCCAAACAGGAGAGAAGGAATATTTTATAGGAGGGGGAGGAAGCCTTTTCTCCATGTCCCATTAGAGCTTTCAACATGGCTGGATTTTAGTTGTTTTTTGGTTTTGCAGTCAACATTAATTCAAGTAAGAAAAAAAAAGAAAAAAAACCCACAGCATTGTCCCTCTGCTACAGTGTCATCTTTTAATTTGCAATTTCAAATATAATTTTGAAGTAATAGCTGCAGTAGTATGAAGCTGGAGAAACCTACACATAAAATATACAAACAGGAAACAAATCAAAGGAAAAAATTGAATAAATGAGTGGAGAAACGTAATGAATACAGAGGCCTATAAAGGTCAAGAGGGCCCACTCAATGGTAAAGTGAGTCATGGGCTTCTCCAACTAAATAACTATGGGAAATTTGGGAGCAACATAATAGACAACAGTCTCCATGGCTAACAACGAAACACCCTAACCTAAAGTCTTTGTCACAGGTTCCATATTTATTACCATTGTTCTTTGGAGACGTTTGGGGAACTAAATTTAGTTATTACTCAGAAAGGGATAATAATGTAAGTACTGGATGTACTTCCAGTGCTCAGGTACAACCATACATTAAAAAACAATGCAGAATGTTTGGAGGGAAAATGACAACATGTTCTCCAAATTAATAAAATGCTCAGTTTGTAACTCCTCTCCAGAACTACACATGTAAGAATTTTGGGCAGGAGAACGTCAAATGTTTGAGCTATCCAATAGTGTTGACAAAAAAAAAAAAAAAAAAAAAAAAAAAAATCTGTTTTCTGGATTTGACCCTCCTGAACTGTCTACTGGAGAGAACTAAGTACCTTCAAGGCCATTCACACCACCAGTAGGAATGCTGGAATGACATAAACTCCATTTACGCGGCTTGTTCAAAGGCCTGTAATCCATACAGTCTTTCTGTATAAATGCTACAAAGGAGTAACGGGTGGTCTATGTTGTTTCGCCTCTGTGATGGCAGCAGAGGTAGTAACAGAGTCAAATTGGACACCCGTTTGAATGTGAAGTGGTAAGACAGAAGGGGGATGTGACATTTGGACAACATATTATGTGGGCAGCCTAAAACTGGGAGATTTGAAAAGCAGCTTGTAGCAGTTAGCAGCTAACCCAAGGAGAAAAAGAAGTACAGCTGACCAAACACATTTTTGATTGAATGCAAGGGCGCGTGCAGGGCTGGGGGCGTTGTGGGGTCCTAGACTCTAGGCCCCTCTAGAGTCTAGGACCCTGTTAACATGGCAACAGTTTTGCATTCACACAACAATGTTTTCAAAATGATCCCTGTACACAAGGATCTGCAAAAATGGATGAAAACGCTGTAGTATGCATGCCAGGGCAGTAGTTGGGGGGTGTACCCTTTCAAAATCAGAACTACAGAATAAGCTCACAGTAGTGATGCAGCAAACCTACATTGAAGGAGTTTTAATAAACTCAACAGAGTCTGCAGCAACCAAATAGGACAGTCTGACATTGTTTTAGTTGTTGTTCTGTCCATAGTGTTTTGTCCGCGTGTGTGAATTAGGCTGGAACCGTAATAGGCATCGTTTTCGTAGGAGTTTTGTTTACACAATGGTACTGCAGTGGTTTCAGAAGTTGACGGGTTCAGGCCAAAATGCTGTTGTTCTGTAAGCAAATGGGCAAAACGCAACGTGTTAATGGCCCCAATAGGATCACCACGGCATCTGGTGCACAAAACATCAAAAGGTTTTGGCCAGAGTTAACAATAATAGCCACTGGGTTGATTATTAATCGGAGCCAGGAGGCGAACAGGAAGCGAACAGCATTCTATGATGTGAAAGCCGACGTTACAGCTCAATAACAATGTTGCAGTACCTCCAACTTGCCCCCGAAAAGAAAGAGTCACAACTCCTACAGCTGCTTGTGGGTGTTTCTAGTTAAACATCATTTTTGCATTTTAACTAATTTATTTGTTTTCAGTTTGAAAATCACACAAATGAAGATACATTATTTGCTTTTGGGAAGAGGAAGATTCCTCGGGGTCTGGATATATGATACACAGCAAAGGAGAATATTAAAACAGCCAAGATGATGATGAAATGAGGGCTACCAAGTAGTTATGTGTGCAAGAACCTCAACACCAATACACATTTCTTCTTATCTAAATAAGATCTGCAGATACAGATCATTTGTTTACACCAGGTGTAAAGAGGAGAATATTTCTTTAAATTGCTGCGACTATTGCTGTGTCGTCCCTCAACAGTGTTCTGTTGTCCATAATCAGTAAAATTGGATCATGCATTTGGATAGAATCAGAGTCCTGATACAAGTGCAAACAGGTAGCATTCCTCTGCCAACCCACTGTTTCAAAACATCTTGATGTTTGCCATTTTTCACCAGCAGCATGTCAGTGTTTGTGTTCTGTATTTTAGGCTGACAAGGCTTTTCACTTTTCACTGAATTCAAACAGCTGCTGCTCATTCATACTGTTCTTAGTGACACTTTCACAAGAAACTGTATAAGGTTGCCTTTCCTGTCAAGCTCTTGTTTGTGTGTGTGTGTGTGGTTGAACAGCAAACGTTTTACTTGAAATGTCATTTTAGGTGTTTGTATAAAAAAACCCAAACAGGAATCACAACAAATGAACGGCCTATTAGAATAGAGAGGTAATAAATGTTTTAGACAGTGAGGAGTGTGTGGTGATGTTTTAAAGAGGGAGAGGGATTTATGTTCTTTATGTAGAAATAAAAGTGATTCAACATGCACACACATAGACAGACATGGAGAAAGAATCAATAGAGGCATTTGGTCTATTACCATCTATTATCATAAATACACACAGTTTGCATGTGTGTCTGTGTGTGTGTGTGTGTGTGTGTGTGTGTGTGTGTGTGTCTGTGTGTGTGTGTGTCTGTGTGTGTGTGTGTGTGTGTGTGTGTGTGTGGGTATAGGGAGAATGGTGTTCTTATCTCCAGATGGTTAACTGAGACTTGGCTGGTTAGAGTCAGGGAGAGAAAAGCAGGCAGAAGGCATCTTTTCTACTTGAGCTTGACTAAGTGGGTTTGTGTGTGTGTGTGTGTGAGTGTGTGTGTGTGTGTGTGTGTGTGTGTGTGTGGGTGTGTGTGAGTGTGTGTGAGTGTGTGTGTGTGTGTGAGTGCCATATCTGCCAACCTGCCTGCCTGCCTGTGTGTGTACATGTAGATGTGTGTGTGTGTGTGTGTGTGTGTATGTGTGTGTGTGTGTGTGTGTGTGTATGTGTGTGTGTATGTGTGTGTGTATGTGTGTGTGTATGTGTGTGTGTGTGTGTGTGTGTGTATGTGTGTGTGTGTGTGTGTGTGTGTATGTGTGCTTGACCTTGAGGACGGAGGCTCAGTTGGAGGAGAGAGGGATGAGGAGTCTACCTCCCCCTCCCCCCCCCCCCCCCCCCCTGCTGTGTGCCCCCCCCCGGGAAAGAACGACTGGCTTCTTATCCTCCTCCTGTCCTCTCTTTTCTTCTTCTTTCTTCTCCTGTCCATTTCTCCTCTCTCTTCTTCTTGCTTTCAACTTCCTTTCATGTGCATCCATCTTTTTCCTTCTCCTGCTCTTTTCTCATCTTCTCTTTTTTACCCTTTTATCCAAGAACCTTGTCTCCTCTCCACTCCCCTTTCATATCCTCCCCTTGTTTCCTCTTGTCTCCCCTCCTTTATGTATTCTCATTGCCTCCTTGTCTCATCCTCTTTCATGCCCTTGTTTCCTCTTCTCTCATCTCTTATTTTTTCTTTGTTGATCCTCTTGTCCTTTATCCTCTCTCCTTTCCGGAAGTCTCAGTCTTTCCTTTAGAACTCTCTTCTCTCCTATTCTCCTTGTCTCCTTGTTTCCTTTCCTTTCTCTTCATTTATCTCCTCTCCTATGCCTGCACCTCCTCTTCTCTCCCCCTCTCCCCCTTCCTCTTTGTCCACTCGTCTTCTTGGATCATTTATTCCCTTATTTTATCTCCTCTTCTCTCCTTGTTTCCTTTCCTTTCTCCTTGTTTATCTCCTCTCCTGTGTCTACATCTCCTCCCCTCTCTCCCTCTCCTCCTTCCTCCCTGTCCACCCCTCTTCTTGTATCATTTATTTCTTATTTTATCTCCTCTCCTCTCGCGCACTCTCTTCTCCCCGTTGAAAAACTGTGGATCCTGCCAACAACCCCTTTCAGCAACCAAGGCGTTTTGCATGAAAGAGAAGAAAAGAGAGAGAAGAAAGAAAGAGATACATCTAAAGGAAAGAGGAGCAAAGACTCAAATGCAAAACTAAAAGCTCTTTGAAAAGCGTTGGAGATGTCCAGGGGATAATTGAAAAATTCTGCCACAGGATGCAGTCAAAGAAAAGGTGTAACAGTTTGTCTACAATATAATTCATATTCACAAAGGGTCTGAGAGGAAAGCTTTGATTCCTTGTGTTATCATGTTTCACATGGCTGTGTTCTCTTTCACAGGATTTTTTTCTGTCGTCTTTTCAAATAATGCCATTCCTCTTCCATAGAAGAGAGCAGATATTAATTGACGGCATCTTTTCATTCAGAACAACAGTGAAACCATTCAGCCAGTCAAAGTCAGTCCAAAGCCCTAATTAGTATTCCTGTAAGTTTCTATACATTTAGCTTAAAATGCCCAACCAAGGCACACAGTAAAGTCTAGTCTGGGGTTCCCCCCCCCCAACAATCAGAATCACTGTAAATGTGACTGGCATTGAATAATTTATATTTGAACTAAAGTAGGAAGTATTTATTTCCTAATGAATCCCTTTATAGCCAAGAATGTTTACCTGTTAGCATGTCAAATAGTGAACCAAATTGTCAATTGATTTATTACATCTTGCTGCTTGTTTAAATTAAACATAATAACAATTTTCTGACAATTTGAAGAGCTCAAGGGCCATTTTTAGATGTTCGCTAGAAAATAAAGTCCAACAAAATAAAAACTTAATTAACTAGACATCACTCAGAGAGCACAAACTTCCACCCAAGCAGCTCAGTTTACCAATGTTCTAATTGCACCTGAAACCAATAGTCCCATAATAGTTTGACTCTCAAAATATGACTCTCTGACCATGAAAACCTGCCCCTAGAATTTGGAATAACATTGGTATTATCATTAGTTTGATCGTTGTTCAATGTATTGTTTACACTCCTCTACCTGCACATGCATACTCATTTAATCACATATGGACACACATCTGTTTTATATGTGCATGTGCTGAGGGAATCTAGTGTTAATGCAACCCTTCAAACACATCTTCCATGTGAGGAATTAGAAGTTCAAATATTCTCATTTTGTCTGCTCCATCCATCTTCTCCTTGTTTCCACTGTGACCTTTAAGGGGTGGAGGAGGAGACACAAGAAGCAAGAGGAGACCATTAGCAGTGGAGTATATTCTTATCTCATAATTGTCTCCCTTAAACATGCTGTGCAAGTTCACTAACTCCGCTGGTGTTCCCTGCTGTGTAAAAGCTATTATATCCCATTTATAGTATAAATAGCCATGTTGGGCAAGCTACTGGTGAAGTGTAGTGAGATAAGCAGTTACTCTACCTTAAATTAAAGGTAAATTAATCAACTGAAGCTAACCTTCAGAGAAATGCAGAAAACAAAGCTATAGTAAGCAAATTTTACATTGAACCAACCTCATTCGATGTCAGTCAATAAATGATCAATAAAACAGATGAGCACCCTAAAAATGTCAACCTGAGTTAAACAAGCTGAGCCCTCTGCTCTCACTGCTTCAAAAACCAATTTGGAAAAATAAAATCCTCCACATAAAAACTATCCATCCATTTTCTATGACTGCTTATCCTTTGCAGGATTGAAGCCAATCCCAGCTGACATTTGGCGACAGGCAAGAGTCACAAAATCACCTGTAATGCGTGTTTTTGGACTGTGAGTGGAAGCCGGAGCACCAAAAGAGACGCGTGCAAACTCCCTCCCTCACAACTCTCACATACAGGCCCCACATCTGGACTCAAACACAGAACCTCCTTACTGTGAGGTAACAATGCTAATCACTGTGACACTGTAAAACCCACATAATAACAAATAATGATATAATAAAAAGCTATGTTTTCCATGCATGCATGCAAGTGCCTGTGTTTGCATAGGTATGCTCAACATAGGCACTTGCAGTACCAAAGTAGAAAAAAGAATAAAGATCCTGACTCCATCAGCCCCTCTCCATCCTCACCCTCTGCCATATTTCCATCAAGCTAACCAGAGCTCGCATGTCTGTACTCCCCTGCAGCAGAGATGTCATAGGCATCAGCCCAAGGATTGGAACATGATGTCACCACCACTAAGCGCTTCTTCTACATGTACACATACGGCACTGGTGTCACTTACTAATTCTACTCTTAAGTTTTATGTCAGAACTCAGCAGAAAGGCCGACTATGTTTGAGCTTCACAAATGCTTGGGGAAATGTAGCTTGTGAGGATGCTGCTGCACCATTTAATCAATAAAAGATCTAAGATACTGAAAAGCTAGTTGATTCAGAAAACCTTGATGCTACTACCACACTACTGAAGTAAGTTGTTTCGTGATGAGAGATAAGTGACCCCTGTCTTGAAGATAGAAGCATCAAGTATAAATTTAGGCCAACAATGGATTGTTCCCTACACTCTGTTCTCCTTAGTGTTGCCTGTCAAACTTTGTAGGGCAGTTCATATGCATAGCAGTAATATTTATATTCATAGTAACATAGATTAAGATTTAAATAATGTGTCTTTAACTTAAGACAAAGGTAGATAAATGTAGCTTCTCATTCTTATTCAGGGGCCAGTGATTTAATTTGAAATGACAGCTGTCCCCTGCAGATTTCATTAGCTTTAGGTGGCTACCTATCTGTGAGCTACTTGAAATCTTTGAATCTTAAATTCTTCTCTTCAAGTCAGCTGTACAGCCTACCAATTTATAATTATTTTGGTCATGGGTTTCATAACCTTCCTGTAATAAAACATCTAAAAGTAGAATTTGTATCTGTCAGAAGAACCTGGGACAAAATCCTGTAAAAAAATGTAAGAAAAAAAGGGGAAATGAAACTGATCCATGTCATTTCTTATACCTTATTCTTTAGTATACTATTCACAAAAAATCTTGAATATATTGTAATTAAGTTCCTTGTACTGACAGGGAACTTAGTTGCTGCTTTGCATCCGTAGAGAAGGAGTAAGTGTCTCATTTTTGCATTTGCACATTCTAGTTTCTACATGTAATGTCTGGGAAGAGCAGCTCTACCATTTCCCCTGAGCAGAGACTGAGTGCATGCAGAGGAGGAGTGGAAGGCGAGAGGAAGTGAGCGGCAAAGCCTTAGCAGGGCTATTTTTATGAGGCACATAATAAAGATATGGAGATAAAGCATCCATATGCTATCTGAGGACCTTCTCTCTGCTCCCAGTCTGCCCGACAACCTTTTCCCTTGTTTCTGCTCTCCAGCTCCCGAGGAGGATAGACCGAACAGACTGAGATGAATTAGAGTAATAACCCTACTGTCAGGAGAGAGAGAGAACAGTGGGCTGGGTCATGATGGTGTAAACACCAGAGCGAAAGCTTGCAGGTCTGGGCTTCTATTTTTACTATGGCACAGAGGGGAGGAGGAGGGGGAGGAGAAAATGGGATGTAGGGAGGGAAGAGGAAGAGCTATGAAAATGTAAGTTCTGCATTATTCATGGACCCCGTAGAGGAGCATGGATGGTGGCTGGGACACCGTTCACAGCCTGCATGCACACATTTGTACTTGTATACATTTATGAGAACATTCAATGACATTAAACGTTCCTTAGCTGGGAACCTCAAAGGGGGCTGATTTTACACATTGTGGTATTAAAGAGCCAATGATCATACATTTAGAATAAATCTAATGTGGAATGTGTAAGGGGTCACTTATAGTACAAAAAATGATCCTTTACTCTGCAAGGTCTAATGGGCCCTTTGGCCTCTTTTAGCTTATTGTTTTGGTTCAATGATACATTTAGGTCTACTTATAATTCATTCTTAGCATGCAGCAGCAGCAGACAGACCCACTATACACTCTCATGAAAAGTTAGCAACCAGCCGGTGGAGAATGAAGATATTCTAAGGAGTTGGAGACAAAACTAAAAGGTGAATTAATATTGGATTTTCATTCATTAGGTAAACATAAACACACAACTGCTGGCTAATAAAGTATTTTGTGCTGTACACTTCTTGTTCTTCTGCCCCCAAGTGGCCACATTACAGTCTACATAATGCAGCTTTAAAGTCCTTTCATCAGACCCATGGGTAATTTGCTTAGCTTCACTGGTGAGGTGTGTGCAGAGTTGTGAATTTTATACATTTTCTACAAAAAAAGGGGCTATTAAAATGGAAATCTCCAGCTAGGGGGATACCTGAATTGATGATATGGCAACCGTGCCACTACCAGCGATACAGTATTACATTTACAGTGTTCTGTAGCTCTGAGGATGCTCTGTAAACACCTGTCTGGAACATCCCACAGGTAATCAGGCTAATTGGTGACAGCTGATAGTATCATGATTAGTTATGAAAGGATGCTGTGCATTTTACACAGCATCCAAACTTTTCTAGTGTGAAGGTTGTAGCTTCAAAAAGCTGTTTTTCTCCTCTGTTCTGAGGTCTCTCTCTCTCTCTCTCTCTCTCTCTCTCTCTCTCTCTCTCTCTCTCTCTCTCTCTCTCTCTCTCTCTCTGTGTGTGTGTACCTCATTCAAATTTCATTGTTTTTTTATACCCTAAATAGATACATCTCATATTTCACAGCAAGTTTATGGATTTATTCATGCTCACATCTGATACTGTAGTATCCCTGTGTGTCTTTGTATCACTGTGTGTGTTCATCAGTGTGTGTTTGTTCATAGATTCCATATTATTTACATGGATGGGTGACCTTCATAGGGTGGTGTCACGCTCAGTAAATCCCTCTGTGCTGCAACTGTGCACAGTGTTCATCCCTCTACTCCATCTCTCGGCCTGGCACAAATATCATGTTTCCTCATGTCGCCGCTTCAAGATCCACCACAGCTTTGTGTTACACACAGAGGTCTCACAAACTCACATGACAGTGAGGTTCAGCAATGGATTTGTCGTATAAATAGGCTCTGTCTGCTAATGTGATGTGATGTAGCACCTAAATATACTCCAGGGTGCCATTAAATGACAGTACAGAGGTAGGTGACTTTATCTACACAACAGAGTGCTGATATATCTTTTAAGGAAAATCTTCTGTTATTGTAATAGCTTTTATAGTTGCAGCAATCCATCAAATGTAGATGTTCTAAAATGTCTTCTGCACATTTTAGACACATTTTCTCAACATCCATGACTTATACATTAAGTATTTGGAAAGTTTTGAAACTTTGATTAGAATAGTTGGTGAAGGATGGAGCCAAAAGTTTGTCTTGGAGAGAGAAAGTGCTTAATTAATGCCAAATAAATGAGGTGTTCAGACGATTTTATGAGTAATAATAAACCTGAAATTTTACCTCTCCATCTCGTCAAATTCCTCTTCATCCGTATCTGCTGTCCCTCCACTGTTGCACCACCTGCACAGAATTGCAAATTGACTGTATGGTGAATATGCGTGATTCATGATTTATTGGTGACTCTGGTGAAACTGTGGCTTTGTGCCACCTGTCTCTTCACCTTTCCACTTTGCTCAGCTCCATTCGACCCTGTGGACCTGGGCAAGACAGAGCAGCAGTGTCCTGCAGAGAAGAGAGAAAGATAGAGATAGAGACGGAGTCTGAGGTTGAGACATAGGAGAGATAAACACAGAACATGAATCTATTGGCAGCCGCTCGGCTGCTGGCCAGGATGCTGCTGCTGCAGCGACATCCTTAATCTGACTGGCAAGGCCTGATGTTGATCTGACAGCTCCTGCTGATGGACTGTGGAGAGAAGAGATAGGAACCACACACACACACACACACACACACACACACACCCAGAGAGATTGTGCTATTTGTTTAAGGGCTGGAGTGCACCTCTGACGCGAGTGAGTAACTTGTGACTCGCTTTGAAGGTTATATAACCGCTGTTGTACATGAGTCAACTATAAGTCACAACATGAATGACTATCAGTGGTTTAAACCATCATGATGAGAATATTCTGCAGCAGTCAGCTATTTGCTTAAGCACTATTAGGTGATACCAAAGATGTAGTTAGTTGTATTTAACCTGGTAATACAGGTAATGTAGATGAGGAAAAAGTTTTATTTTATACAAGAGCAAAAAATACAGAGAGTAAATAAACCTCTACTCAGTATTTTGACTGACAGAATAATTGATTCATCTGCCATGTTTTCTTTTAAATAATGACATTATTAAAGCATCGCGTCAGGTGGGGGATATTTAATAGTATCTAAAAGTGAAATCAACTAAATTTCATTAAATTTTCATTGTTGCCAATATATTGGAGTATTTCATGTGAGGAAGAACAATTTCATAGCTTGTGTAGTGATTTTAGCGATACGTCACTTACCCACATCAGCCTCCAATTAAACAGTGAGAATAAAGGAAATTAAACCAACATTCTGTGTAATGAAACTAATGAGCTTCAGAGAGGCTATTGTTCTGACAGTCCCAGGTGGTCACACCACACACACACACACACACACACACACACACACACACACACACACACACACACACACACACACACACACACACACACACACACACACACAAAGAACATGGAACATTTGGAGCATCACTGCCTCCTACTTTTTGAGAAACACGTTTGACATGTGACAATAGTTTGGACGTACATTTGTTGGGCGTCATACTGTACTCCTGCTCTGCACCTGCTCATTGAGTGTGTTGTCATTATCAATTATGCTTGGAAACATAATGTCAGAGTCGACATAGAAGCTGTGTCTCAATTCAGGCACCGCATCTTTGGAAGGCTGTGTTGGGGAACCAAATGCAGCACGACAAGGCGGTCCCATTTGGAAGGCTCCTTCAAATGCAGCCCATAAATGTGTCCTCCTTTTCCAATGCTGCGAAGGATGCAAGCATTGGATCCTTCACCCACCCTATTCCAAGATTCATTGTGCACCGGTGATGTCTAGAGTTTTCTTATCTTATCTTACCTGTTACTACCTCTGCTGCCTAAGCCTTTGTAATGTTTACACAGAACTGTGAAGAGAAATACGTTGAACAGTCAAGGCAAAAAAAAAAAAAAAAAAATCGTGCCTTGAACAGGCTGTGTAAAAGGGGCTGTGGTTTCTTGTTCAGGTGACATTTAAGAAGTAATTTTACTTGAGAAAGCGCAGTGTTTAAGATTTCCTGAAGTTGAAGTGAGGGTCACATGTAAGAAAACATTACTTTTATTTTTTGTAGCACAACACACTCATAATAATGTATTGATAATGTTACATAAAGAAAACAAAATGATCCATAATCAATAGCCCTCTGATCCATGTGTGTGTGTGTGTGTGTGTGTGTGACTGGAATAGCAAGTGACTTGTTTCGGTGCTGAGCCCCATATGTGCGACGTTGAAGGGAATACATATGCATGTGTGTCTGTGTGTGTGTTTGTCTAGTTAATCATGTGTGGCTGAGTGCACTCAGCAACAACAACACCCCATCACCAGACAGGCAGGCTGGCCAGCAGGGACCCCTGTCCACCATCTGTGTGTGTGTGTGTGTGTGTGTGTGTGTGTGTGTGTGTGTGTGTGTGTGTGTGTGTGTGTGTGTGTGTGTGTGTGTGTGCGTGTGCTTGCGTGCGTGCGTGTAAATGACATAGACGAGCACACACACACATACACACACTGACTGGTGGTAGTGATGGTCTGGTTCCCACCTGTCCCCCTGTCATTACCCAGGAGGTGATGGAGGGGAACAGAAAGACATGAGGGAAGAGGAGGTGGGGGGTGTGTGTGGGGAAGGATGAAGGTACTAAACAGGAGAGATAAACAGAAGAAAAGAGACAGAAAGAGCAGAGACCTCAATGTGACACGGTCACAGGTAAGGAAACCACGAAGAGACAGTGAGAGACTGCAGCTAAGACCTGATGTGACAGAGACAGAAAGACAGGATAAGATTGGACCAACTGAGATGTGGAGGGTGAGGGAAAGGACGGTTCAAACAGGAAAGACGAGGGAGGATGAAAGGAGAGAAAGGGTTCTAAAATAGATAAAGAGTCTGTTGAAAGTGAAAAAAACAGAAAAACAGAACAAAAACTTGTGAAATGTTACCAGTGTTACAGAAAGTTATGCTCAAAGTGAATGAATGTTAACTGTAACACGTTATTTTACAACGAGTCCTGTTAAAACTGTGAACGTATGAAGATGAAAATGGTCAAAAGAAATGTTAAATGCCATATTTCTCAGATAGAGTCATGAATGTGAGGATTATGGATGCTGAGGGGGCTGCTGCATCCTCTAAAACATGACAATATGAAAACTAACAATTGATAAAAAAAAAAAAGTCTGGTGCAGACTTGAAGCAGAGAGAGAGAGAGAGAGAGAGAGAGAGAGAGAGAGAGAGCTCAGGGGGATGAGAGAGAAAGAGGGAGTGTGAAAATATGAACAGAAGTGTCGACATGATATAAAAACCGCCTCTGATTATAAAGTCTGTTGTTTATTAGTTGTTTATAAGTATATGAGCTGCACTGCAGACAAAGCCTCTGTTACCAAAGAGGCAGGTCTGTGTTATATCCTCTATGATTCATCTGTGTCCTCACCGCACTGCATTTTTTAAAAACTCAGACAACTCATGATTATGAAGTCTTGATTACAACAGCGGCATAGTTGGAGTTTGTCATCTAGGCTCCGACCTCATCACTCCCCGAAGACATGTTTACACACAGATGTTGGGGAGTGACGAGCAAACATCACAACAAACATCGAACCCCTTTACTAACATTAACAGCTGTAAGTACAACAGATCACATCTGGTTATCGATCTGGACAGGTTCATTTGTGATCGGATCTCGTTTCCTGTCTTAATGCCTTTAATGTAGAACATTTGCAGAATTCACAAGAATGGCCAAATAATAAAGACATTATCAGAGACAGCGTTTCATTAAGTTTACAAAGTTTCTCCTAACTCAACTCACAAAATTCTGCTATTTTATAAGCAAGTCTGGGGAATATCTCAAAAAAGAAGCAGCCTATAATGTTTACTGTTTAGTGTATTTGTAAAAGTTGACATGTTTGCCATAAATAAAATGTTGTCTTCATAGAAATATAGATAGAAATTTATGACCTTTCCATTTTATACACCATTCTATCTTAATTAGAGGAAATAACAAAAAAGAAGCTGTAGCACACTTAGTCCACATTCTGCTGCACAGTTAAAAGCTGATATTCCTCAGTAGCCTCACACAGCTTCACCATATATCAGTGATATACAGTATTATTTCTGTGAAATGTTTACAATATTTGCCCAACAAGTCATTCATTAAGGAAGGTCGGGAAAATCTTATTCTACAGTTTTTCCTGTTGCTGTCATTTTTCTCACACACATAACCAGCATATTAGTTTCTCTTAGTTCCTGCTCAACTGGCCATAGCATACTGAAAAATAAAGTCTGTATAAATATCTCTAAGGAATGAGACAATACTTGTTTCTGTTGTCGGGCTCTGTGTCTGTGGTGGAAGAAACCCATTGCACATATGAATATGGTTGTTACATATTGGTGTGATGAAGCAGTTCATTGTCCATCTGTTTTCTGTTTAACTCCCTCCATCTGGTGCAGCTTCAGAACAGCTAATTCGTTGATTTCTCGTATTCAATCTTGCTTAACTCCTGGGTTTTTCCAAAGTATACCAACGAACCATTTTGCAGTGACGTCAGAAACATTTATCAATTTTAATTCTTACTTTAATGGCAGTAATGAAGGACTATTTAAACATATGCCAACATGTCAAAGCAGAACCTGGCAGCTGAAGAAAGGTAAATGGCTGCTGTGGCTGTTCATTTTTGCAATAATTAACATTAAAAGAATGCCAAGTTTATGGACAATTAACAGCACTTATGTTTTCAGTCTGTTTGGCTCAAGCTTTTAGTTTTTATAACAACTTATAGGAGTAAGAATTAACCTTGAAAAGCCAGTCTGTGTTGCCGTTGTTACCTATGTTTTACAGCTGGAGTGGTAACACGGGCTTAATTTAAAGTTTTCAAAGCTGTGGCATTCTCATCCTCAGGCTCACACCGATTCAGATGTCATGTGCGTATTCTCCCCTTAAAGGGAGGTCACGTTAATTAACCAATTTCACACTCCTCTGCCAGCATACACACGCATACACAAGCACATGCTCCACTGTCACACAGACATGTTAATTAAAGACTTTATACCACAGCAGTGGGAACCAATCAGCATTCATCGTCGAGGGTTAGAGGCCTGTTTATGATAAACTGTTCATCAATGGTGAAAGCTGTTCCAAAAATCCATGGAGGCGATCCAGAGACACTGGGGGAGAGTCAGGGTGTAGCTGGACAGGTCAGCAGTTCATCACAGGGCTGAGGCTTTTTTTTTTTGTACTTCAAAAACAAACATTCTCTCCTCTGGTCTCTCTGTCGGGTCAAAAATCAAGATGTTCAACCTTCCACTCCCCCTAGAGGCCTGGAGAACTTCTGCTGTGTTGACTCATTATGTAGTTTTGAAATTACATTTGTTTTCAGGGTTTGTGTATTTTTTCCATCTTTGCATCATTTCTGTATTTTCTATATTTTTGGCTTTCTGCAGCACATTTGCAGGATGTGTCCATTGTTGTATTTGTTTTCGATGCTCGTATGATTTTTTTTTGAACTGACATCATTTCTGAACTTGCAGCATGTTTCTCATTATGGAAATGTTTTGGGCTGTCGTAGCTCATTTGCCCTTGTCAGCCCCTGTGCTTATACATTATTTGTTAAATTTATTTGTACAGGACAAAGTGCTGTAAAATGTCAATTAAATACAATGTAAGATGCACAAGTTGTTCAAGTTAAAAAATTTCCAGCATATAAAAGGAATTAAAGTTGTGCCAACAAGTGAATTCTGATTATTTATAAAATTATATATTTCTCCAAGTTGAATTACATTGACAAAAGTAAAAACTCTAAGTTACAGAAATTTACAGTCAAGACATTAAATAGCTTGCGTTGTTTAATTTCTGTTAAACAAGTCCATTATTTTCTATATTACAACACCTCACAGTGCTTTGCCACAACTAAATGACTAATTACTGAAGCCAAACACACAGATTGTGTTCAAACAATCATCCATTTGTTAAAGTTTACCTGTGGCTAGTTTGACCCATGATTAGATTTGACTGCTAAAATAGCATCAAGCATCCCTACTGTGGTTATCTGCTGTTTCTTAAACCTTGTGGTTAAAATGACCACTTCATGTGTGGTGCCCTTATATCCAATTTTAACGGACAACGACTAACCAATAAGAAATTAATATTTCTCATCATATACAGTATATAGGGACTAGAAGAATGAATTATGCCAAAACTTATCTATAATTGCTCTTATAGATTTTCATCAGTAGGAATGTGTTTTTAGGTATTTTAACTAAGTACTGGCTTTTAAGTTCATGACAAAGAATTCCATATTTTTTCCAGTATTCTTCAGACAGTAGATAATTCCTGCTGAATGTTGTTGGCTGTTTACACATGTGCATACGAAAGACTCTGGAGACTCTGGCCATCTGTGCATGTTTCATGAGTCACTGCATGTTCCACACACACACACACACACACACACACACACACATACACATACATACACACACACACATACACACACACATACACGCATCTCAGTGTGTATAAGAAACTGCACTTGTATAATATTGACAAATATACAGAGAAGAAAAATATGCCTGACATGGAGGCACAGTTTCAATTGTCCATTTTTAATGTTGATATTATTATAATATTTTAGATTAAAATATTTTCAGATTTAAGATGATATTTTCTGTCTGTGCTCAAAATCACTAAAGGTCACAT
Source organism: Chaunax sp. Z400 (assembly GCA_037577475.1). Taxonomy (NCBI): domain Eukaryota; kingdom Metazoa; phylum Chordata; class Actinopteri; order Lophiiformes; family Chaunacidae; genus Chaunax; species Chaunax sp. Z400. The sequence goes on from CM075196.1 coordinate 8,209,223, forward strand.
GATCCTGTGGTTTGAGGGGGATTAAGTCCATATGAATTAACTGCTTAGTAACTATATTTACATTTCTGACACAGAATCTTCTCCTGCAGCTCTACAGTGACAGTAGAGCTACTCCCATTTCAAGCAACTTGACAGAGAAATCCGCCAATACCAAAAAAACCTATGTGAGCTTGACAAAAACAGCACTTTAACCTTTCATTTCCAAATAACGGCCTCATTAATACATATATTGAATCAGGTAAGATTTGATTTTTATCCATCCAGGTTGGTCCAAACTCTGACCGAAGTCATTGATTCTCCTTTGAATATATTTCTCAAGTCGCTGCCTTAATATCGACATGTCAAGTCAATGCAGAGAGATTTATTTAAAAATAAATTCATGTACAATGGAAGCCATGTGCCCTGATAAGGTGTGTAATGGCACAAAATATAATAAGCCTGAGGCCTGTATATATTTAAGGTAGTGGTTCCCAATGTGGGGGTCGGGATCCCCTGAGGATTTCCCATACAAACCTGATGGGCCAGGAATAAAGAGAAGTTTTACCTCTACAGGACTCTAGAAATGAATAATACGAGTCAATCTGAGAGGAGAGAGGAGTAATTGAACTGCTCACAGCTGATAGACGCAGCCTGTGAGAGGCGATTGTATCTGTCAAAGGCCTTATTCGACTATTAAAGGTTCACAAGCTAATAAGGCTTGAAATCAGTGACTTAGCTTTAGGTCAGGATTAGGGTTGGACTGATACACTGACCTGATATTGGACCTTGATATTAGGGGTGGGAATTGGGACTCTGTCATCCAGTTTCATATGTTAGGATGTTCAACAGAGAATACTTTATATGACTAGGGTTGCAGCTAACAATATTAGCCAAGATAGCGGTGTGGCTCCAGGGATAGCAGTATAGGTTGGTCAGTCCATCACCTTGGTTCAGACTAAAATTGCCCAAACAACTAAAGTATGAATTGCCAGAGGATGAACAATACCAACTTCACCCTAATTTGGAAATAGCTATATTCCTTCATTGTGGGCTGATCTCTCTGTGAGACACACAACTTTGTAAAACACTGAATGAAAAAAAAATGGAATAATATCTGTTGACATTGAGAGTTTCCATTCTCAAAAATGAAATTGTTATGGGACCATGAAAGCTGACATCCACCTAACCCCTCCCTTTTTGGGTTTGCTGCTGAATTCCTAGCTTGCTCCCTCATTGATCGTGCCTTCTCTGCTCTGTCTTCACTCATATTGCTTTGTTAAATTGAGCATAAATGGATGGCGGGGTGCTGTAAGATAAAGGTCAGAGGTCAAACCTCACGATCCTAAACAGCCTGAAGCAGCTGCTGCTCCCTTTGACCTGAGGACCTTGATGAAAGAGGCTCGGAGGATGGAGAGAAAAGAAGGAAGACAAAGGAAGCAAAGGGAAGAATGTAAGGACTAATGGACAACACACAAAAATACAGTACACCTGTCTCTCTGTCATACGTTATGACCATGTACATAATAACACAGATACAATTTGAAAAGATTCTTTTTCTCTCCAATTTGGCCTTGAGCACACTCAGCCAGCAGATTCCACCCACAAGCTTTTCTTCACAGTGAATTCATTGAAACTGCTGCAGCCTTGCTTTTTAATGTCAGCTGGAGAATAGAGCTTTTCAAAAGGCTGTAAACCTTCAAATCCACACACTCATTATTAAATCATTTAGCAAATATAGACACACAGAGATCAGATTTAGCATTTCAGTCATCAGAGGGGATTTTTTTTTTTTAGTTTTTGATTGCACTAATTTTGGATTTTAACAGATTTTCCACATCGCAGATGAGTTTTGTTAAAGACATGATTGTTTGTGTTAAAGGACAGATTTACTGTACTGCCAAACTCACATGACGCATATATGCATCAACTCCTGCATACTTCAGGCAACAACGAAAAGGCCAGATTGAACCATGTATGAATTACTATTTATTTATTCATCAATTAATTACACCTAAATTAACATCATTAATTAATACTGTTAATTCATGTGGTAATTACACCAATGGGACAAAGTCATGGATTTGTGTAAAAAACAATAAGCATTACCACATATGTACTTAGTAATGAGTTAATAGACATGTGCCTCACCAAGTAAAGTCATAACATAATTATATCTTCATAAATCATCAGCTAATGATTGATTAAAAAATGATTCAAACAAAGAATGCGTGACATTTCATTGAATTCTGTCCAGGGGTTTTTGAGGAGATGTGGATAGATGTATGAATTATGTATGGACAAGGGTAAACCTATATGCACCCTTTGGTGGGAGCATAAAAGGATGTTCATCCCCTAGAGGGGAAATTAGTCAATATTATTTTCAATCAATTAAGTGTCGATTCCTGATTTCGGTTTCTCTCCTCAATCTTTGAATACTTAAACCGGATCAATCAAGTATTAATCAAGCTTTCATTGCCATTGAATACAAGTGATATAATAAGTCAGCATTTATTGAATATGTTTAGTATGAACATTTTGTAACTTTGAATGCTGTCTTTTAAAACATTTCCTCATGTCCTTGTGTATTTTAGGGTTGACCAAACAGTAGAGAAAGGCAAAATCTAATAAAGAGAACAACAATATGATAACCACAATAGCATTAATGCATATTCAGCCAAATAATAACAATGATAATAATAATAATAATATGAAGCTTGTATGTGATTAAGGCCTGAGGGTCCGTCCCAAACCTTTCATTCTTTCCTAATATTTCGGGCTGTAACCTCTGATGAGAGTTTTTCCGGGCAGGTTAAACATGGGGTGGATGGTGTGCTATGTCTGACCTTTATGTAATGTTTGGCCATTGCATAGTCCAGATTCTTTTGTCCAAATTCTCAATGCTCAACAACACAAACACTGAAAGCTCTTTGACTCACCACAAGGACGGATCACCATCTTTTGCAGACTGTATATTTCATTTCAAGTGGACGGTGAGATTTAATAAAACAGATTTTGAATTGTTAGAATGTGCTGTCGGACTTCTTTGTGGTTGTTCCGCTGTGGACCAAAGTGTTAGTTCATCCATGACTGCTATGGCAGTGTAGCCGATTAAAGATAGACCTTGTTCACAGCTCTGCGTAGCCTTTAACAGCAGAGTGAGGCAAGGAGTCAGTCAGAACTCAGAACAAGGTTACTGAGCTGCAGGAGTATCAGACTGGTAATTACTGAGGCAGTTACAACACACACACACACACGCACACACACACACACACACACACACATACACACACATCTGTCATCTGTAGGCAACTGGTGCCATGGCACCTAGCAGCTAATTGGATCATTGTCTGGAAAGGAGAGGAGAGGAGGAACGAGGGATGAGGGAAGGGAAAAAAAAGAGAAGAAAGCAGGCAAGGGAGGGAAAACAAGAGATTAATGAGACTAACAGCTCTCAGAAGACTGCCGGGCAAGGTGAAACTCACCAGGGAGAAGTGCTGTACATTTATATGATTTCTACCACATATGCAAAAACAATGCATATGTTGCATGTTTGCTTTTCAAATTCAGTTGATATCCTGCTGAATATAGTGACTCCAAAAAAAAAGAACATGATGATTTGCAAACATCTTTATGATTTATATTCACTTTAACACCGTATGAATTTAACATATATAATGTTCAAAGTTATAGACCATGTACTTTCATTTGTAAATATACACACATTGCGATGCCTGCTACACGTTCCAAAAAGGTCAGATCATATTTACCACTGTGTGACATCACTTTTTCTTTGCGCAGCATTCAGTCAGAGTTTGAGAATTCAGGACATTAACTGTTGAAAGATCTGTCCCATTCTTGTCTGACATACAACTTCATCTGTCCAGGTCTCGCCTCCTAATTCCCCTCACATTTTCAGAGGGAAACAGGTCTGGAGGCTTCAGGCCAGTGTAGTACCCAGACTACAAAGCCACACTCTCGTAAGACATGCTGAATGTGGCTTGACATGGCTTTCTGGAATAAACAGGGACATCCCTACTTTTCAGCATTAATGGTGCCTTCACAGATGTGCAAGTTACCCATCCCGTGGGCACTAACACACCCCATACCATCACAGATGATGAATATTTGACTTTGCGCTGGCAAAAGTCTGGATGATGCATGGCAGTTTCAATTTCTCCATGCACTCTAAACACAACAGACTTATATCAAGTGTTTGCAAGTTCATTATCACTGTAATGGCTTCCCTTTGGTTAGAGATTTCAAATGCAAATGGTTTAAGTCCTATTTAGAACATGGTGCTCTGGAGCATTTGAGCCTCTTGTGACCAAAATTAAAAACTACTGATGAAAACTACAACTAGTTTTCTCACCTGTTTTTCAGGCATAGACAAAGGAGAGAAGATCGGATTTGATCACCACACTTGGAAAAATTTATCGCCAGATTTTCTTTCTTCTCATTTGCCATTTGCCGAAATTTATCCTCATTAGAGTATCCTTGTTTCAATGTCCTACCATCAGCATCTGTTTTCAGATAAAGGCTCTAAAAGCCATCGCCCACTACCTGCCCAGCATCAAATGACAGACAAACACTGAACAGAAACAGAAACTGAAACAGATATTTCCTTGAGGAGTTGGTAGAGATCAAAAACAGAGCCAGAAAAAGAGTGAATACTCTCCAGGTGGAAAGAAACTTTGGAAGAAATTCCAAATCCTTAAATCATGTGTAAATTGTGTTTGTCTTTTTTGGTAAAACTTTCCCATATCAGCTTTAAGATTGCAACTTGTTGCTGATGCCCCCAAATAGACCCCCCAGAACTGCAATGATTTTTAAAATCTGACACTACAACTGCAAATATTCATTTATTAGTGTTAGACTCATTTATTGTAGAAAGGGATCGATGTTCAAACAACAAGTAACCCTTTTCCTGAATGTCTGACCTTTTTTTTTTTTTTTTTGTCTCAACAGGCCGCATGTTTTGATTTTCATTGCTGCTGAATTAAAAGGGACACACTGGTACATGTGTATGAGTGCGTGAGTGTATTTTTACTGGAAGCTGTAGTTAGGGGAAGAATGACTCATACAGATAGTCTAGTGAGACAATGAGGGGCACTGGAGGATATCGCGCTGCAAGTGTGAGCATGTGTGTTTGTGTGTGTGTGTGTGTTACAGATTGAGGGAATGTCACAGAGCAATGGGAAGGAACCAGGCCAGCTGCCACCAGAGCGCTGGCGGTCAATTTGGACGGACTGTCACAGCGGCTCGGCTCATGTCCACGTCGCCTCCCTCCCCCTTGTTGCTCTCCAAGTGCTAACAGCACGCGGTGTGAATGATCAGTGTGTAAGTGAATGCGTCTGTGTGTGTGTTCGCTGGCCTGTATTTGACATCCGTGTAGCCTTATAGCTAGATGGTAATGATGCCCCACTGGCCCCCATGTGGAACAGGAACACTGACACGTTTTGAGCTCTGTGGATGCAAGGCAGCGATGAGCAGTGACAGGACCAAAGCTTCTGCTGTCACTGCTGGACAAAGTGAGGACAGGCTGACAGCACACACACATGCACCAACATCACACATACCCATGTAGGAATTTTTATTCTGAAAGCTTAAGTGTTTTCTTGGCACAATCACTGAATCAAATGACTGGCTGTACTTTGATGGGCGTGCAGATTTTTTAATGAATCTTTGGGTACGTTTTCAAGGAGCTTACAGATACCTACGAGACGGACGAAATGGAGCTATGCCACCGGAAATGGTTGAGTGCAGTGTAGCTACAGTCAAAGCAAGGCATGCAGATGTGTACAGGCACAACCAAGAAGAAAAAAGTGAAGTTACTCGGTACTAGGTTATCACACACCATCGCCATATTTGCTGTTGTCGAAACTTTAGAAACCTCACTGCCCGACTGTGGTTGTATTGATGTCGATGTAAAGGACGTACAGAAGTATGTAGGCGTTGATGGATAGACCATATACAGATGCACGTATCCATTTACGTAGGTAGAGGGAGCATAAATGGGCCTTGAGGAAGAAATGTTTTCACCGCCATCTGTTTGAACAGGACTACACAAAAACCACTTGATGGAGTGTCATGACACTTGCTCGAAGGCTTTGTCATGTTGCAGAGAACAGCCCATTCAATTCTGAAGCAGATCCACATAAAGAGGTGGATCAAAGTTTTTTTTTCACTTTCTTAAATATTGTAAGATAAGGCTTCCCCCCCCCCCAATATTTTCCATGTGTAGCTTGACGGATTTTAATGAAAGTTGTGAAAAGAAAAAAACATTACATTTTGGAATTGATCATGAAAAAGGGGTGGATTCAGGAATGTATTATCCCTTCTTTAACCTCTAAAATTTAATGATCCTCACAGTCGCTACTTTAAATTGAAATATTTGAGTGAATTTTACAAATGCATGCTACCATTATTTGCACTTTTTAGCCCATGGACACCGTTTCCTCTGTTTATAAATGAATAACGTGTGAAGATACAGTAATCACATTCACTGTTGCACCGCGTTCTATTAGAAAGTGTTCTGCTCTTGTGTTGTTGTTGTTCTCTTTGTTCCAGTTTCAGCGCAGATCCTCCAACGATGACATGAGACCTTGAGAAACTAATTGTGTACACGTGTGAATAGGCTATGTGTGTGTGTGTGTGTGTGTGTGTTAGGCCACGCTTCCACTTACTTATCCTCCTTCACAGTGGGCTCCCTCATGCTATCTAAACACACACAGTGAACTGAAGGACACACTGCACACAAGAGAAAACTGAGTGAATGAATGATCCGACCACACGACACCTGTGTCACTCTTTTCTCTTCACTTTCGCTTTTTCAGATATTAGGGAATGTTTGTTTTTTTTAACCCGGATAAGTGGAAGAAAATGGATGGATATTTTTTGTTTTCAAAATTTTCAAATTTCTATTTTAACATTGCTGCACGTTGACTAGCTTTCCCTCTCTGTATCTGCGCCTGCAGGGAGTAAGTAGCAACACATTACAGCACAATAGAGACCATTTAGACCATTAACAATTAAGGTGGAAAATGACTCACAATATTTGTCGGAGCCTTAATTTAGTCGGAGCAGTTATTTGATGTTTGACTAATTTGTTGGGATGTGACAGTATGCCTCCCTCTCCCCTCTTGTGTCCAGTGTTTTGCCCTTCCTTGTGTCTCTGGTCTGTCTCCCGCTGTCTGTCTGTGTTGTATGTACCAGGGCGTGGCTCTCCAGATCACTCTCCACCTGAGATCTATCTGGCTCATCACCTCACCTGACTCCTGCAGTATATAAGCCCTGGCTCTTCACTTCATTCTCCATCAGATTGTCTGTTTATGACTCTTAGGCTATGTTCACACTGCAGGAAAAATGTGGCCCAGGTATGATGTTTTGCTCGTATGTGACTTTTTCATGGCAGTGTGAACAACACAAACCACATGGAATCTGATCTTTACCAATTCCAATTTGATGCACTTCAATATGTGGTCCTAAATCAGACACAGGTCAGATTTACCTTTGATTAATCTTTAATTTCCATCATACTTATGAGAGGGGGATTTCGGGGGTGACACATTTTTTGGACCACTCTCTCTTTTCCTCTGTTCTTTTGTTGTTAAGGATTCTTTTTGGAAATGGAAGCTCTGTAAATACCATTTTTTTTGTGTACAGTATTTGTGTTTCAGTAAACAGTTGAATTTAAACGAGCGGTCCTGTGGATTATTGTGATGCAATATGACGTCTTTTTAGATTATGCTCTACTAGATATTGTTTATACAATATTTTAAATGCAGCAGGGTGCAATTTAAACACGTTATTAACAGTGTCAACTGTTCAAGGTTTCAACTACAGCTAGAAAGTGTTGGCAGGTTGATTTCTTAAAACTACCCTTAACGTCAGCATAAAAAAAACAGAATTTCTAAACACATTTAAACTCAGTGTTGTCAAAATCTATCGATCTGGACGAGGACAGGGCCATATTGTTCTCCTGTAAACACTCACTCACTGTTTTTGTTCGACTGTCTTCCACTGAGGAGAAAAAGCGCCTTCAGAAGCTCTGTTGTTGGCTCTTTTCTTATCGTTTCATGTTTGATGATTACAGACTGACAGGAGGGACACAAAGAGCTCAAGGCTTTTAGCTGCATGGGAAGGAGGAAACCGTGATGCTCTTTCAGGTCTTTCATCAAAGGCTAGAGTACCAGGACAAACTTACATCTGAGGGGAGTCAATGGCTTTTTGATTAAAGGAAAACTGATAGCTGTTCCTTTGGCTTATGATAACTTGCTCAATAATGTCTGCGCATGTAGCGACAATGCTAGAGTCCATTCTAATGGATGCAAATGGTGAGTCAGACACTCCAGAAGCTGGGATGCACACAAGAAAAGTAGATATTAATAATAATAGCATTAATAAAACTCATATATCTCTATATCTCTATGTATAGATATATCTACGTATCTCTCTGTGTACATTTCCATCAAATGTCTGATGTGCCCAATTGTGCAGATTGTGCACGTATAAACTTAATGTTGATGAGACTGACTGCGCTGTTTCTGGAAGCTAATGGATCACAGTGATGAACATGAACTTTACGGATGTCCATTCAGTCTCCAATTAGAGACTTCTGAGTTAAAACCCAGGCAAAGCCTGCTCACATGTGGCTGCTCAGTGCTACTCGATTACAAATGGACTACAATGGACACCAGAACACTTCATACTAAAATCTTGTTCATTGCATTGCCTGCAGAGTCTGCTTCATGAGCAAAGTGGTTTTGAGACTTAAAATCTCAAAATTGAAAATAATGACTCAGGCACTGGAAAGGATAAGTACCAATCTGCAGAATATCATATTTTGCTATGCGTATCAGTCGGTGGTATCTTGTGTTGGATCAGGATCATGGTGTAGCTGCTGAGTAACACCTCTGTCCAGAGCAAACAAGGGAGTGAGCACATTCACAGGACAGCTAAGAGGCTGAAGGAGGCCAGGGTTTATACTGGTAAACACTGTATGAACTGATGTGCAATGAGACGGAAGAGGAGAGAAATAGAGGCTGCTGTCAAAGATAATGTCTCTCCCCCTTACCCTCTCTTTTTCTCTCGATCCGTGCAGGCACTGAATAATTTAAGGCTTTACAGTACAGCTGGTGATGAAGTCAACCAAACGGCAGAAGCTCTGACTGAGGCAGAGGGAGACGAAGGTAGATACATCACTGCTAGATATTTGACTCTCTGTGATAAGCCGAACATGCAGTCCTCTTTTGTCTACACAAAGAGGACAACGCTCTAGATGACTATTTCAGATAAAACTAATGTTACCTGATTACATTTCAGTTCTATGTTGTCATTCGGAGAGGCTGATGCACTGTAACGTAATAAAGCAAGAATGGAAGGAAATACCTCTTCATATTTTAGCGTATATGAGATGGATTTACAATGTCAGTCAGGGTATAATACAAGGACAGCCTTGTCAATCAATAATGTGTAATATGTATTTACGTTACTTGAGGATGCCTCTGCAGTGGGATGACTCTCAGAAATTAAGGTAGAGGAAAGTTTCCATTCCTCTGCACCCTTACACCACACTTACAGTGAGTATTATGCTTTTTAGGGAAATTTTAATATTAAGATTTAAACAATATGAGAAGACAGTTCATATTGTTTAGGCTATGGTGTTTGTTTGGACGCAGTTGCAGACACAGACACAGTGAAGCTTGGTTTTCTAGGTGAATTTATTAGAAAAGGGTTCTTGGGGTGCAGAGGAGTCCTAGGAGTCCCCACGAAGAGAAAAAAGACAAGGAGTAACTCAAGCGTAATTTATACAGAGCAGCCGAGACTACATCTATCAGTAAGCAAGCTGAACAATCAGGTGATCAATGTCTTCTTCTTCTTCCTAGGTGGATTACATCCAAAGTGATGCATTACCACCTACCACCTGATTGAAAATACCCTCACTTCTCAAATGCAAAAACCTCCCCTCCCTCACCTCATTCTCTACCTAACATATCCTGATCAGTCGAGGGTCCGAGAGGACCTGAACGCCTCTCAACAGCCACTGCACTTCCACTCCAGTAACTCCCATAATATCCAAAAACTTTCTTCCAGCATCAACAACTATTTCTATTCTGTCTTTTTTCCTTTCTGCATCAGCAGCATACTTAATCACCAAGAACTTCATCTTGTTCCTGCAAAACCAATATTCATCTGTATTCATCTGGATCACCACCAACTTCTAATGGATTGCTCCTTGGGCTATAGCCTACGTCTTCAAAAAAATCATCAAAATCTGTTGTTAACTTTTTGAGTAATCCTACTAACAGACAAACAAACCAATGGTGAAAGGCATAACCTTGTAAGGCGGGGTTAAATATCTTCTTTCTTTCACTTACTGATGTTTTGTCATGCACATCTGCACATGAAACACCCTGGTTATGAGTCTACATGTATAGAGAAATCAGAAATTTGAGTTAACATATACGCACACACACTTCGTATGTGTTTTGAGAGAGCTATTGAAGAGGAGTGAGGAGAAAGCAGAGAGTGACAGCGAGACAGAGATTAACTGTGATAGCAGGCTAATGTGTGTTTGACCTCCTGAGTGGCTGTAAGCAGCAGATAAGCTAAAGACTTGATTGTCTGTGGACTTCCACAGACACTCGCTGTAATTAGTTCATCTCTCTGAACGTGTAAAGACAGAATTCACACAGAGCGCTCGTCTCTGCTCCACGATGCCCAGGAGTCCGGAGTCTTGGCCTCTGATCTCCGCCCGCTAAGCTGCTGGGATCTCCGCGAGAAGTTCCTGTGCCTTCTTCTCCCCTCAGTTAACATCATCATACAGGCAGACAAATGTGTGAAGAATCTTAACTTTTTTGGGAAAACTGTTTTAGCAAGACTGGAACAAAAGTTGGCTTGAAAGACAACTGACTCACTGACCCCGACTCAACCAAACAGGATTCCTAAATTTAGAGGCTGGCGGGAGCTGTATTGAGTTTGGCAGCCTGAAACGACCCAGAACACCAGTAACAAACAGCAGACGCCTGTCCAAGAGCAACACAGTGGGAGCTCAGGGTTCCTGTATTCACCACAAACATATCACAAGTGCACCAAAACAAACAAGACGGGATATTTATACAGGATTAATAAGCTTCTGGCTGCAGAACATTCATGGTGCTGAGACATTATAAACTTTGATAACTGCAGATGAAAAAATGTCCAATTGTTAAGTCTTAGGAAGTTATGCGGGCCTGCAAATTAACAACCCTATTTGTTTTTATTAATTCATTATTAGGGCCTGAGCACTAAGCGTGCGAGGACACTATTGTTCTGGTGGTGGAACTGGTAATGGAATGGAGTGATTTGGATGTGCCGATGGAAAAGCCTCAGACTTGTTTCCACCCCCCCAAAAATCCCATATTGCCATGTGTAAAAAGAAGAAATTCAAAAAATCTTAATCTGGGGTTTTGTCCAGTATTGATTGTCTTATCTTTGTTGATAGAGTTAGTGAAGTCAGCCCTTTGAATTGGCACTAGAAACAAGGCTATTACAACTATTGCATTGAATTAGCTGGATTCCATTTTTTTTCCAGTCACGATGATGATATTAGAGCTGCTTTTGTTCTTTGCACAGCTGTCCTGACATTTTTTTCTCTTTTAGTACAGCTTTTGTATAGTTGTGATGGACAGTGTGGTCTAAGAGTAACACAAACGAGCTGACATGGTCCTTCCAGTTCTGGGTGAGCGAAAACTTTGTGTATATGGTTTAATTTGTTGAGTGTTATTCAGTTCAGAGTTGCGTTCAATGGAAGCGTATTGTGGGAGTTACTCAATGGGCACGGGTGAGGAGGAGTGAGCAGAGCTGAGGAAAGGGCTTGAGGAAAAGAGGAAGCCAGGGGAGCCTCATAAGAGGGTCACTTAGCTGTAGATGGTCCATCCAGGAAGAGGAAATCCTTACTGTATCCCAGCAGGTCCTGGAGATCCAGTAATTCCAGGGAATCCAACAACACACTAAGTAACTTAGCAACTTTCTTTGTACTAAAGTCAAGTTTTTGTGTACATATAAATGTGTCCTGAAGCTGGAGTTACATATCCACCCCTCTCACTTCACTCTAGTGTCTTCCACACGGCCTCTGAATAGGTGTCTCCTCTCACAGGTGACTCTAATTTATCATTTCTGTGCCACACCCACTTCCTCTCTGGTGTCACCTATTGTTTGTTGTGCAGCAAGGGAGCAGACAGCTGTCTGTCTGTCTGTCTCAGCTGACTGCTACAGTATAAGTATGGAATATGACACAAAGCCAGTTCACAAATCTGTTGAGGAGCGCTGTTGGTTGCTGTTTCTGTTAACACTTCCCAACAGTACACAGACTAATGCTGCAGAATAAGATTAGTCGCCGTCCTTTTCTATCTCTGACAAGAGCTGAATAAGATCGTGAAACTTGAAAATGCCCACGCTAATAATCATTGTGAAGTCCCGTGTTATAGCCGACACAGTCCACTGCTCAGAAATTATAATAATCCTCTTCCTTGGCTTTGCTGGAATGTCTTCATCCAGCATCTTTAGCACTCTCTCTGTAAGCAATGGAAATAATCAGCATGTGCGGAAATGCAGAGTCTGTATTTGCAGAAAAGTCAAGTGAGCAGTTATGATGATTTAAATCTGACGAATGAACATCAAGTCTGTCCTCCCAGAGACATACAATAACAATTTGGTCTCTTTTAATTTGTTAATTAGCAATTTCTATGTAAGAGGACAAACTCACTGAGCAGATATGCTGTGTATGAGCTCTCTTTCTTCTGCTTCATTCATCGCCAATTAGCCATTAATGTCATTGGTTTGTATGCCAGCTCAGTCAGTGACAAGTGAGCTCTAATTAAAGAGCAGGACACTATAAGCAGCCTAGGAGAAGCCATTTACAGGCAGGGGAGAGCAATAGATATTCATGAGATTGTTTTAATCTGTAATAAAGTCCTAAATTACCAGCCGTGTTGAGGACATGAGGTTTTCCGCTGTAGTGGCGCTGGTTCTCCGTACGTCTGTGCTCCTGCCAGCAGCTGGACAGGACACGTCCTTCTGCCTTGAGTCGCCATCACAAGAAGAATAATGTAGCACCATGTGTGGATAATTAAAGTCATCCGTGTGTCCAAATACATTTTGCCAGGTCTAAAGAGGTAAAAATCCAGCAACACTTGCAGTATCAGGAACAACTTTAATGTTACCAACGCATTTCAGCTTGAGGCCTTTATCAGGACCCTTGACAATAAACTTGTTCCTGATGCTTCAAGTGTTGCTGGAATTTTTAAAAACCGATTTAGACCCTTTTCCCCTTCTCCATGCACCTTGGAAGAAGGTGAAGTTGTGCCAGAAACCCCTACTCTGCTTCTACGAAAAGAAGAGCCAGGACCAGATTCTACCATTTATTACACATATTACATTCTTAAATAAAAATGCTCCACTTAACAGGTCTTGCATAGATATCTTACAATACCAATTTAGAAAAGAATTATGAAACAGACCAGTAACAAAAATAAATTTTCTTCTTCCTTAATAAAGAACATTACCATACTAACATCATATAATACAAATAATATTTTAAACAGTTTGTACAGCAAAAAATTGTAAATATAACATGAAAACTTATTTAAAAAAAAAAAAAACTCAACAGAAGCGTCGGTGACAGAGGAGAGGAAGGTGAGTGTGGAGTGAAGGTTGATATGAAAGGTATCAGAGTAATAGAGCCCCTATAGCTAAAAACACATGTGCTGTCTTCACTCTTCTTTACATGTCAACTCATCATAGCAGGAAATGTATAGTTGTGATCCCTCAACAGTTATGTCTGAGTTTATCATGTACCCACACTGGGTGATACAAAGGTGCCAAAATACAACTTTCACTAAATGATGACATTGGATTTGTTACATTTCCCAATATGTGGCACCAAAATCCTGTCTGTGTCCTCCATTGTTGGTCCTTTTTTGGGCCATCATTCCCATGTTATAGATGCATTACAGAGATTTTAAAGATTGGGTCGACATTTAATACAACTTTCACACACATTCCTAAAACTTTAACCAACATCACCCACAACTTTTGTTTGGCACTTGAGCCTGAAGGAAACATTTAAAGTTGACTTATGTCTTTATGTCATGTCCAAGATCTCCGAAAAGCAGCTGGGTCGGGGTTAACGAATACGATCGATGGGTTGAAGGATATAAGAACTTTCTTGTAATTTTGTCCACAAGACATTCTCAATAAAATTAATCCTGCACCTTTATAAAGGATGCAGGTGGTTGACATCGCTTTTAATAAATAGACTATATGGGTTTACACACTGCAGGTGATTATTTTTCATGTCAGGCCTGAAAAATGTAACTTGTTGCAGGGCGGACTGTTGACTGTTCGATAGCCGCACATGCCTGAATATTTTCGAGACTAGTTGAGGATTGTAAATTTTGAAATAACACATATTCCGAGGCCGACGTGATCTGTGATATGTGAAATTTAAGCTTAGCTTTTGTTTGCAGGAATGTAAAATAAGCTCATCATTGAAAAAGTAATGCAGATTCAATCACTTAGTTTGTCAATTGCCTTAAAAACGATACTGCACACTATTAGTTTGACTGAGTTAAAGTATGCACCAGAGACAAACGGAGCATTTTGGATAGCACTGGCCAAACAGCAAATAGTACAGTCCCTCATAAACTCTATGTGGTCCACAAGAACGCATCAGGCATCAACAATTAACTTGGCAGATCAACTCAGAGATGGCAAAGCACCTACAAGGATGGGTCGACTGATCGAAAATGAACCGTATCAGCCGAGGACATTTAGCAGGATAGGTGGAAAAGTTATTGCAGTCTCACCAAAGAACTGCTTGGAGCTCCAAAGTTGCATAGCTCTTATGAATAAAACCCAGTACGGTTGGATATCTGGGCTAAGAGCTTTTTCTGCCCCAGAGGGCTCTGATGGTTGTAGTTTTGGTGGAGATGGTTTGTGGTGAGTGAGGTGAAATATACAGACACAAGGAGAGGGGTAAAGATCTGTGAATCTCTTATATACTGACACATCAAGCATGGACAAACACAGTAGTTACAGGCAGACAGACAGAGTCGCTCCAGGATGCCACTGATACCAAGAAGGTTTAACCAAGTCACAGCGTGACTGAATGTCTCCTCTAGGGTGATGGTGATGAAAAAGGCATTTCATTAGAAGTTGATATGTCACCGATCGTTTGAGAGTGGACCTGAAGTAAATGGTTCTTGGTGGCATCCTGGACGTGTAACAAATGTTTAGTGGATATTTGACAGAGTGCTCCAACAGACTATGCTAGTGGTGCATGCACACGGAGAGTGCAATAGCTAAGTATGACCATGTAGTGCAATGTTTGCGAAAACTAAAGCAGATCTATAGAAACGCTGCAATGTCTGAGATGGTGCCACATACAGTTAGTTTCATACAGAGCAGTCTGAATGTAAGATCTCATGCTATTTACAAAAGCTGCTTAAAGTGACAATCCTTTTTCAGGGTGATATATGGTAGAAACTGAACCCTGGTCCCTATAAAGAATGTGTTCAAACAGCTGTGTGTGGTTAAAGATGGTCTAAAGGCAGTTTTCACACTGGGTTTGTTGGTTTGAGTCCAAACCTGAGTTTGTTTGCCATCCTTCTTCTAACCCCGATGCTGGGCTTTCAACTTGGTCACTGGTTCAGGGAATTTTGTGAGCACTTTACAAGAACATTGCACTTTTTTTTTCTTTTTTTTTGCACATGGTCAGTTGCAGGTATATCTGGAGTTTGATGAGTGAAACATTTCTAAATTAACACAAGAACAAGTCTGATGTTGCAAATTGCAGCTTGGATGTTTCAAATGTGGTGCAATGAGCTGATGGTTGACTTTGCATGTTGTTCTCTGTGCATGCATTTGATGAAAAATGCCCGTAATAATGAACTATACTACATTTAGCCTGCCACTGATTTCAGATGACCATCATTCATGCAGATTTTGGTGCATTTTCTGTTTTTGCACCTGACTTTGGGGGGAAAAACGCTGGTATTTTACGCAAACCATTCCCAGATTTGGACTAACCTGCCAGTGCATAAGCAACTTTAGCAACCGAAATGAACTCTAACCATTTAATGCTTGGGAAAGCCAGACTTTCCACAGTCTACTATTTAACATTTCCAAAGACTCCTCTCTCCCTATGACTTTGAAATATGTAACTAGAAGCTAACTTAAACTCAAACTTCTTCACTCCCGCTAAAGCTGCTAGCGCCCCTATAAGACCACGTGTACAGTAATTTACATTTGCTAACAAAGAGTTCAGTTCCAGCAGACACTAGACAATAGAATGAGAATGTTATGATGCATGAAGAGTTGGAGCATACTGGTAATTAAGATTTAATGGGATGATCATGTAAGAAAAAAACAATCGCTCTCCTTCCATCTTCCATTCAATACCCCTCTTCTGCTTTTCTACTACATTCACAGCAGTTTATTTGCACATCTGCAAATCTTTGGGCAAAATGTGGAATGTGTGCATTCAGCATTCCTGCAGCTGGTAGTGCATGGACAACTGCTGTGGACAGAGAGGGAGGGATGGAGGGAAACAAGAATGGCACTTTAACTATGAAGGAAGGGGGGGGGTAGTGTGTGTGTGTAATAATGTGGATATTCATGTGGGTAAAAAAATTTTAGATCTTTTTTTATTCATCATTTAGACTGACAAATACCGCTAACGGGATCTTTGGATCTTTTGTTTGTTCTACATCAATTTTGTCTATTGGGTACAGAGTGCTGAAATTGGTCCAGCTCAAGGTCCCTGTTGTTTTTTTCTCCAGACCAATCCGTTTCCCTGTGACTCAGAGCTATCTCATTAGCTGAACTCCAACTAGAGAAGAGGGCCCGGTGGTGTTGATGCTAATCAGAGCTGTGGGACGGCTAGCTGGCCTGGAGAAGCCCGGGAGACGACAGAGAGACCCGAAGACTCTCACAGAAACTCCCACTTCAACAGAATGAGAGACATGAAGGAAATGAGATGTGAAATTGTATCAGGAGTGATTTTCAGATTTGTTGGACGTCAAGAGAGATTTTTAATAAAAGAGGACACAAACTATGACTTCTGCTGGCAAGCATCAGGAGTTGATAGAAAACGATATCCGTTTTAAGGCTCGCCATTTTTCATTTTAATTGATTCTCACCTAAAAAAAACAAATACTATAAGGGAACACAAAGTGACAAATGGGGACAGAATCCAAATGAACTGCTGATTATGCCTCTGACTTCCTTTAAGATGCTTGAACTACAGCGTTTGTGCTGTGTACGGTATTTTAAAGATCTCATTTACATCCAGATATTTGTTTATTTTTTCAATAATCAGAAAAAATAATGATGCATTCTAAGATTACTGGGAAGGAGAGGAAGAATTAATGGGCCCTGAATGTAATTTAAGCTGGCAGAGAAGAGTCTGGTTTTAGCACGCGTTAATACGAAGTGCAAGTTCCGCGTCTCTGATTCAAGTCATTTAGCACTATGAATGAATGAATGTATGCAGGAAGGGTTTAAACAAAAACCTAATAAAAGACATTGTCAGCCATTGTGTATTTTAAAAGCATTTTACATTGGCAAATGTAGCAACCAACTTTCGTCCCATGTGGTTGCACGCATGTTCAGCATTAGAAATCTGTTATCGACCTCTTTGCTGAACCACTGCTTCCCTCACAGTATGCTTACATGGGGAAACATACATACATACACTTGTACACATTCATGCCATCAAAACCCTCACAAAAGTGCTACGATCCCCATCCCTCTATGATTGTACGTCCTGTATAGAAGGGCTCTTTCTACATCCCACTGCATGTCTCAACATGTTGGAATGACTTTGCATCATCCAAGCGCAAGAAAACAACTCAGCGTTTGTAACAGAAACCTGGCAATGAAATGAAAAGCGAATCAGTGGATTCATCAGAAATGCTGTTTGCTTTACGTCACAGCAGAAAGAGAGTTAGTAGAGAAAGCTGCCGCTGGATACAGAGACCTCATAGCCAAGGTCTCCTGCTGACTGGGGAGGCTCTGCCGAGGCTAAAAGGCAGCTCCACGCTGGAGGTTTTTGGTATCGATTATTCGAAGCTGCACCACAAACCCCCTTGAAGGGAAACATTTTCACTGTTTCACCTAATGAAGGCTGGCACGGCCAACTGCCATGCTGACTGGGCATGCTGGGATGTGAAATCGCCCACCAGCATCAGGAACCCCGCATCTTCAACCAGCTCCACCAGCGAGTATTAGACTGTTTGTATGTGCTACGGGGCATATAGGTGGTGGTGGGCGGATGGAGCAGTAGTGTCAGTGTCGGTGTTGACGGTGTCAGTAAGTGTCTGATTGCCAGGTGAGTTTTTTTTTTTTTCCTGCAGCGACTGAACAAAGGAAGCAGGCGCTGTTGATGTGTGCTCGTCCCAGTTTTCACCTCTTCATTGATCATTACATTCAGGTCACAGATACAAATCATTGTTTTCATCAAATGTTTAGAATGGCTTTAAAACCCCAGAAGGTGATATAACAGCAAGGCAAAAGAACATTCCTTCATTCTTAATTATTGCAGTTGTACCTGTACGCATTGCTGCAAGCTAGCTAGTAGCGGGCATTACCCAACCTTACTTTGCTTTCTCAGAGTAGGGCTGGTCTTGGCCAATTAGTCATGGGTCTTTGGCATCATAATGTGTTCATTTACTTATTTGTTAGCTAATTAAGTTCAAACCTTGTGCAGAGATTTACTTTGCAACAGCAAGTCAGTTTTCTTACTGCGACGATTGTGTTTAATCTAATTGAATTATATGCAAAATATCACCAACATAACAAATGCTGGTGTAACCAGACCACGAGACTCTATCCTGCAGCAAGAAAAGATGCAATATCACCTTCTTTCCTTGCACATGTTCATTATTTTCAAGACATTTTTGTCAGCCTACAAAGGGTTAATCTTGTGCAAAAGATGAAAAGACAACTATGTTGGTCTGTAAGTATTTCTGAAAAGTTGGTGAAGATATCCTTAACAAACGTTCAATGAGCCAGAAGCAGGAAATTTTGATTTCCCAGGTGAAGCTTATTTGAAAGCTTGAAATTAAAAGAACATTTAGTGTTTGTCACCAAAATGCATGGCACGTTTTTGAAGCCAGTTAACTGGTTAAATATATACACTTCCTGATGAAATATTTGGAAAGTATATATCTATTTTTTTGAAATAGTAAAAGATATGATTACTCTCATTTCGGCAAGCTGCCCTCTTGTTCTTGCCATTGTTGATGCATTAACTGGGTTTACATGGACCCCTTCCGATTAAAATTGGTTTAATTAATTGGTTGCACATTACTATCAACAACAGGAATACTGTGAAACCAATGGCAGAAATGTGTTTTCTGTTTCTTGTGTTTAATTTTATTTGTCAAATCAAAAATGGAGCTGGAATTCGCCGATGCACGGCTCCATCATAGAATGGTTTGCTTGTGATGCCGATGACAGGTCAATAGATTCTTATACATCTTGAGGATTCAAGTTCTCTGTACATGAGAGGGAAGATCTTCACAGACTATTGACACTTATTGAGTTTTGATAGAGGATCTATTGCAACTGTTTTACTTCTGTTTATTTTTGATGAAAACAGCGACTTATACCATCAGCAGTAATCAAACATCTAACCTTTTGGTCTTTGATTTGAGCTGAATAAATGAGAGGAGCCAACTCTAGCAGGGGACACGTGGTTGATTGTTGGAACGGAGAACAAACTTTCTCACCTAAAAGCATTTGGGATCGTTTGTTACCTCCAGTCGTGAGCTAAAATACTCTTCTACAAAACAACAGTTGCTAAATTCTTGCTGTTTAAAAAAAGATCTGGGAGCAGAACATATATTTCCAGGAAAAGTGTGCGTGTGTGTTAACATAAGCTGGCGTGTATGTGTTTGCAATAAAGCCTGCCATGCAGTGTTTTGTTCTCCAAGTCTGTTCATTAGTTCGATAACTATTTTCCTAAATCTTATTAGTCTTATCTCAAGAGGAGCCGTGAACAAAGAAGCTGCGGTGTAAGTCTGTGTGTCTGTGTGTGTGTGTGTTAACGGATATGTGTGCTTGTTCTGTATACAATGTGTAGAGCAAGACAGAGTTGTTTTTGTGTTGTATTTTTTCAAGCCTTTTTATGATTTTTTTTTGTTGGGTTTTTTTTCGCTGTAGAAAAAAAAAAAAGCACAGATAACGTTGACAAAAAGTTAGTGCAGTCAATGGTTACAAAACAGGCAGATTTGACCTGGCAGATGTGACTGTGTCTGTTCAGTACCATCACACAAAGCTTGGTTGATGTCATAAGTCCCATGTGAATAACCAAAAAGCAGCTCTTCAGCCTCAGTTCTGGGCCTGCAGTGCTGCCAAGGAGATGGGATCTAAGAGTCTGTGAAAACGCTCCAGGATGACTTTCAGAATCAACGAAAAACAAAAAACAAAATAGGTTTCCAGTTTTTAGCAAGTCCTCCACCTGACTCTGGTGCTGCGAGACCCCGGAGGGTCATGCAGGGTTTTTCGGATGAAGTGAATCGCAGGGCAGATAGAGCAACACAAAATATTGAAAGACCTCTATGTTTTTAATATAGTCCAAAAAAAAAATACAAATCCCTTTTCAGAGAGTTGGTGTGATTCTGATTTTTTGTTCATCCACTGCTTGCTTCCAGATTGTAGAAGCAGTCGGTCCGCATGGGGATTAAAAGACCGACATGCTCTCCCTCCCATCCCACACATTCTGTTGAAGTCTTCTTAGATTTTCATTTTTTTTTAAATTTCTCAAACACAATTCAGTGACTTTTAAGACATTTTCTCCATGAGAGAAAAAAAACAAAGTGTCATTCTTTGTAATAACAACAATAAGAAGAATTATCGTCTTCTAAGTAGAAAAAAGGGAAGAAAGTGTCGCTGCGCATTTCTGTCAGATGGCCTGCGGAGGCGGCAGGCGTCTCAGTGTAGGTGAGAGTTGCAAACATCCACTGGAGGAGAGCCTGAGAGCTGCAGCAGCACCTCGCTGACTGAGGTCCCAGGGGTGCACCCAAACACCCAGTGTCCCATCCCTGGATTCGATTGTCAGCTATGCTAAGTCATTCTGTACGGTCTCTCTCCTGCAGATTTGGAATTGTTGTTTTCTTCACATTGATTACTGATGCTGACTGCGGCAGATGATGGTTTCCTTTGTTTCATATATGAGTACCATTTCAAAACAAAGAAAAAAGCTGAGTATTTGATTTTAGAAGCCGGTAAAGCACTAACAACTGACTACATGGATATTTAAGTTTCCCACTGAACTATCTTCTCACCCAAAGTGACTTTATGATTAAAACACACTGAATGACGAGAAAGAAAGAAGGCGGCGTAACGTTTCATCAAGCAAGTTAAGTGTATGTTGGTTTGGCAGTGTCCAAGGCCCCAGAGCCACATGAGAGCAGCTGAGGTTCCACCAGGATGATGCGTTCAAAAACGATGTGTGGAGTGTTCACTATTGCAAGTGTGTGGAAGTGTGATTTTAAAGAAAAACAACAATCTAGCTACTCCTCGTTTCCCTCCAATCCCCATCTGCAATGAGAGGGCCGTCAGTCTGTTCGATCTTTATGGCCCTCTCAGATGGATGCGCTGCCCTGCAGGCGTCATGGCCGCCCACTGGGTTATAGACGGGGTGGATGAGGAGGGCAGTCGGTAGCTCGACTGCCCATTCCTCTCTCCTCCTATCTTTCCTCCTCTTCCTCCTCCTCCTCCTTATCCTCCTCTTGCTTCCCTCTCCCACTACTTCTCTTTTTGCCCTCAGATGTGCCTCTTCATGTGCAGAGCCAGGTGGTCTGACCGAGAGAAACACCTGCAGAGAGGAACAGAGAAACTATGTCAGAAATCCCAAATATGCATGAAACATGTACGTAATGTACAGGAAATGAGAGAAAGGCAATGTTAAGATGAAACTTTATGAATTCTTGGAAACTTTGTCAGAGCAGCAGCAAAAAATAAAAACAAGACACAGCAGAGAAAATGCATCTAAATAAGAATAAGACACACACACACACACACTGGCTCTGAGTATTTCTGGGAAACTCTCCCTAATCTCAGGCGCCTTGAACTTCCCACTGGCAATGTGTATTTACTGGAAATGCTCCACACCTTCATCCCCCCCCACAATAGATATTGTGTCTCTGTATTTGAAAAATTCCCAAGTCCACTGAATGCAGCCAGGGAGATTGGTATAATAAGACAGAGTCCACAGCTTAACACACTAATTTATTGATGTAGAAATCAGCAGGGATTTTCAACCATTTCATTATATTTGTACAATAATCTTAGAAGTCTTACATCAGTATGTCACACCCGTGAAACCCACACATAATTCAAGCTCAGTGATTTCCTAAATACGACTCAAACACGACCATAAATCACAGCCAGACCTCCACGGCTCTGCAGTCAGTCCTAAGCTCTGAGTAGAATACTATTGTAGAAACGTATTAGATATGCACCATGAACATGGACACTAATGCACACAGGCTGGTAATACTTTCCAATGCTGGGTCATTTAACTCAGCAGTGACTGCACCTGTTGTGAGAGAGACATAAAACCAGGTGCAGATGTATAATATAGGGATTGCAAAGTCAAGAGCATTTTAATTTCATTGCACCATTGTTAGGACAATAAAGCTGAACATCCACAATAAAATGAATCACAAATGATATGACTAAAGGAGAGGCAAAACTAAATGTGGGTGAGAATAAAATGAGAAATTAAAAATTCAATTTGCCAGAGGCTTTATTCATAATTAATTAGCCAAGGCTATTATGTGTGTGTCAGTGTGTGTGCTTCGGCGAGCTGCTGCTGTATGCAGATACAAGTAGACAGAGCTGAATGCTCTGCACAATAAAAAGTTTGTCTCAGGTGCTTCTGCTGTCGTCCATTCTCTTCATGTCGGTCTTCGGATCCTGCAGGAGACTTCATTCAAAGCACTGTGACGATGGTGCAGCTACACCCTGACCATGGACGTGTCACGGACCGCCCGTGACTTGAGTTATATATTTCTCGTCTTTTGTCCCCCGTCTTCTGCCTAAGTCGCTTTTTCTCAGTGTGTCAAGGAATCCCACGCCACGCCTCCGTTCCACCTCGCTGGCCTCGCCTCCTCAAGCCCGCAACCGAAACTGCTAAAACCAGAACCAGGCCCCAGCTATCATCCTCCCTCCGCCAACGGACTGCCTCCCTCACTTCCCCACAGCACTCCACTCCATTTGAATATTAACTTAACCAGGCTATACATGTTCCTGGGTCCAAACCAAAAGACTTACACCTAACGGGAAAGCTGCAACGAAACCAAGAAATTGTTAAACTTGAGCATTTTCCTTACAACTGAAAGCAAAATCAGCTTAAAGTAGAACCAAGTCACTGTCAAACATGTCAAATAAATATGGATGACGTTGACGTTCAGTCATATAAATGTCCACATCATCAGCCTAGCTAATACTATTCAGAGATTCGCCTGTCTTTCCTGTAGTTGTGGTGTCTCATGTACGTTTTCAGATTTCAAAGCATGATAGTGAACACGGTGTCAGTGTAGAGCTGAACTTTCCTCGTGGTTTAGTGTTTCCCCTCAACCTTTAGCTGGCCATGTGGTACCTACGCTACACCTTCACCAGTCTGTGTGTGTGTGTGTGTGGCTGGACAGATGGCCATGCCAGTTACTGTATCACTGTTGGGGTGCAGAGCAGCCATGCCAGCTGGTAGCGCCCCTCCTTCCCATTCTCCTCCTCTCCTCCTCTGAACTCTCCCTTCTCCTCCTCACTTATTTTCGTCCTCCTCCTAATCACTCCTCTTTCCAGCTCCATGGAAACATCAGGGGGTCCCTGCTTGATTAGGCAGGATTAATGACAGACTGCTCAGTGTGTGTGTGTTTCCCCGGGAGAAATTGTGTCAGATTGAACATTCGATCTAATGTTAACCTCTCCATAGCTGCCACTTTTTGCCATTCTCATGGTAATACTGGTGGGCTCAGATGTGTGTGTCTGCGTGTTTGTGAGAGATTGAGGTGGGCTAGGTTAAGCATATTTTCATCCACCTTGTAATTTCAGCTTGAGAAAGCCTTAAGAGAAATAATGGGAATGTGAAAACACAATTAAAGCTGCTTTCATCGAGTGGCTGTCGCAACAACATCGGTGCTCTGTACTTTGAAAAAGTTGCAGACCTCCATCTATACACCACAGGCTGCTGCTATCCACCTACTGTAGTCTACTCATTAGGCAGCTAAATAATGTTGCAGCTTAAAATAGAGGAAATGGTTTGAAATGTGACACGACTGACAAAGCAAATTTTCCGAACAAGTAGCATTTAAATATTTTGTCCCTGACCACATTTATGCTGTTTCAAACGTTGCATTATTCACTAGAGTGTAAATTCCTGCATAACTGTAAAATCAGCTCCTTTTTAATTCCCTCTGTATTATCTATGTGCCTCCCATGGTCACAGTGGAGATGTGGAGGTAAGCTGAAAGAAATCATTATTATAGCAGCTAAGAACCATGCATGTTCATAAAAGAGGCAGCCACCCTCCACTTACTTGCTGCTGAAAACCAGACTGTTAACTATGAAGCACTCTCAAGTCCTTGATACTGGAGACTTACTCCTAGCATTTAAAACCATGTGTTTATCATCAGTGATACATCTCATCAAGCATCCTAGACTTCTAGCTCCCTGTGTGTTTGTCCCGATATGATTGTCTTCCCCGCCCTGATTAGTGTTACCTGTGTCTCGTTTGCCCTCCTTCCCAGAGTTTTGAGTCTGTGTGTTCCTTCCCATCTGTGCCAGTTTGTTGCTGTACTTCTTTCTCTCACGTTCGAGCCTTTATTTAATGTTTCTGATGGATTACTTGGTTTTTGACTCTGCCTTTGCCTTCTCCTCTGGATGGTTTACCTAATATTGCTCAGCTGTGACCTGAACATGTTGTTTGGTGAGTAAAGTCATGTCCTGTGTTTTTTGCCTCATGCTTTTGAGTTCAATTTCCTGTGTGGCTTCAGTCATAACAATCATAAGTTCAACAGAAATACGATTTTCAATATTGGCTCATCCAGACCTGTTTTTTTCTTTTTACAAAATATAACTTGCTCCAAATTGTAAAAAAAAAAGGCTCCGTCTCACTTCAACCTGATGATGGTGCTAGATGAGATGTCAGGGGTTCTCTAAAGTTCAAAAAGACCATTGCTGTGTCTCAAATCACGTACTTCCGTTAGTATACTCACATGTCGTTTACTACATGTGTATACACACACATATAGTATAATGTTGTCTGAAATTCGATACTGAGGTACTTACCTCAAATGATGGACACAACATTTGACCGCGAAATCACGTCACTTCCAAAAACATCTGCCGGCTTTTCCATTTGACTTAAAATGAACAGTTTAATTCGCTCCCCATTCCAATGTGAAATGGTATTTTGTTGGTATTTACATTTATATGTTGCGTTGTTGTTCTACGCCGTAACCGTTGCTGCCTCGGCTACCATTTTCACAAGCTCGAAAAGTCTTGTTAGGCCTTCCCCTTTCTGCTACGTTGCCAAGATAGCTGTCATTGAGAGTGAGCAGTGTCCATCCTTCCACATTCAACTTTTGGGACATTTTGAGTATGCAATCCGGGTACTTGTATACTGCATTTTGACATAATAGTGTGAATGCACCAATACGCTCAAACTGGAAGCAGATTTGAGACACAGCACATGACTGTCGGCACCAAATTTCATAGCAATACATCTGATTCTTGTTGGATATTTTAGTCTGGACTTCTGTCCTTGTAATTTTATAGACACTGGCTTACACCTAATCGCAGATGTTTATTCTTTGCTTTGCTGTGATGTATCAGTCAGGAGAGTTTCGTGTTCATTTTGAATGCAGAAAAAGCACTCGAGACACAGTCTGTGTCATTGTGTCCAAGTGTGTGTGCTAATGCGACTTTGCATCTTAACGGCTGTGTGTGTGTGTGTGTGTGTGTGTGTGTGTGTGTGTGTGTGTGTGTGTGTGTGTGTGTGTTCCAAAAGGGAGCTAATACAGTCCCAACTCTCAGCAAGGATTAAAAGCTTCCAGCAGGTTTCTGGAGGGTTTTATGTCTAAAACCCAAACTAGAGGGAACCCAAAACAGTCAATTACACTGTCTCTGGGGCAAATGTGTGTGTGTTGTTCATCAGAAAGGCACACATTCAGGCAGATATTGTATATTGTATGTGTATTTTAAAGTTGCTGCAACTCAGTTAGCTTTGACCAGTTTGCCAATAGCCCAAATTGCTTTAACAGCCAACACAGGGGCATGAGTAAGCATTAACACACACAGACCACACACACACACACATGCTCTACCTTGAGAAGCAAACACCAAACAAAGATTATGTAAATGGATTAATGCAGTTTTAATTCAAAACACTTGAATAACGGCACAATGGCTGGTCTGTTCATCCAGAGAACTATGGGGTCTTTTGATCAACATTTGAGCAACGACACATGTAGACAGAAGGAGCCGAGGATCGAACCGCCAACGCTCTGGTTGGTAAACAACTTGCTCTACTTCCTGGGCTGAAGCCACCCACTATGTGACTTCCCTGGCAAAATGGTGTTGTATATGATACGGTGAAGAAATAAATTGACACGGGATCAAAAATCCTCTGCCACTGATCAGATAACATGACTTGAACGCTAACAATCTTCCAAATCTATTTCTGAAAAGAAAGCCATTCCTGTGGCTGCCACATAATGTGAAGCAATGAGGAAGTCACTTCATTTTCAGATAGTAACATTCCTCATCTTTTAACTGATGACGCCACTGTCTTGAACCTTTATCATCTAGGAGTCAGGAGATAACTCACCTGAGCTCCTCTTGTTCACAGCTGCTGAGGGAGGACACATATGAAGGAAACTGTCTTCTTAACTTCAACCTGACTCATTTACAGTATTTTGGCTTATTTCCTGTACGTGAAATTTGTTCTATTTATAGTAAAAACACTTTATTCATCATTTGTCAGAGCCTCTAATGGCCTAATGTTTTGAATGCACTACTAAGCTATGCTACCTTTACTATCTTACCTTTACTCATAGATGAATTTTTCCTTTTCTGTGCATTCAATCTACAATGTGTTAAGCTTAGCTCAGCACAAAGTCTGTAAGCAGGAGGCAACTGCTGGCCATCATTTCTGCCAAAGCATGTGATGCATGACTTGGACCTCTACTCTTGTTGGGGATTGCAGGTTAAACACAGGTCCTTGACAGATATGGGGCATGAATGCTCTGTAGTTGTAAAGTATGCTATATGTTCATAAATACAATATGTTTACCTGTCGCAGTGGTTGCACTTGAACGGCTTCGCTCCAGTGTGTTTGCGGTAGTGTCGTGTCAACTCGTCACTGCGGGCAAAACGCCATTCACAGCCCTCCCATGAGCACTTATAGGGCTTCTCACCTGAGAGCATGTAAGAGAGAGAGAGAGGGAGAGGGAGAGAGAAGGGGGCGGGGAGTGTCACATTTTATTAGAATTTCTGCATCTAATTTCACATGTCTAAACTACAGCTGTTCACTAATATAGAGGTTACCACCCCTGGCTTTTCCAAACCCAGACACACACACACACACACGCACACGCACACACACTTACACACACACACACACACACACACTTACACACACACACACACATCCCAGGGGCCAGGCAGACAGACCGGTTTAACACAACAGCCATTTCAATGAGCCAATACACTCAATTAACTGTAAATTAAGTCTTTGAGCTCTACGGCATGTTAATTTATAATCCCAAATTCACCCTGAAATGAATCTCGTTTGGTTCCCTCTATCAGCCCCCACCCCCCACCCCGCCTGCACGCACCCACACACACACACACACACACACACACACCCTGAGGTGATGGGATCTGAAATGTAAATGAAGTTTCATCCCCCACTTCACCAGATGGGAGAAGTGATGGTCTATTGTTCTCAGCTTGTAGTTATCTCTCCATGAAAGAAAGCCTTCCAGCTGTGTGTGTGTGTGCGTATGTGTGTGCAGTGTACATGTGTCTATTGGCTGGAGGTGTGTATATATATATTTATATATATATATATATATATATATATATATATATATATATATATATATATATATATATATATATATATATATATATATATAAAAATGTACCCGTGTGTCTATTCTGTGTTTAAACCTTGAAAGGTTTCTTTTCTGGCATGGCCTCGTTTGTGTGCATCATTGGTGTGGTTCATTTTATTTTGAGTAGATCACTTTGTTAATATTGGTTCAAAGACTGAAAGTTGTTCTGGGCGAGAAAAGGAAGCTGCATTGTTGCGGGTTGTGTTGCAACAGGTAGTGAGAAGATGAAATGCATGCCAGGCAGTTTAGTTTCTGCAAAGGCAGACTGCTATCAGGCACCAAAAGACGGCACAGAAGTTTCTTAACACAACTGTAGGCCGCAATCATGTATCCTCCATCATGACAACTAAATAATAAGACAACAGTGTTTGCAGAAGTAAGCTACAGAATTTTTTTTACCAGAAATTTGGTTGGCCAAAGCGTTGCTGGATGATGTTGCACTGCTTTTCAGCAAATGTTGAGCCATGTTCGACATTTTCGCTGAAGGCCCTGCATTTTGTTTCACCCTTTTTACACAGCCTGGTCAAGGTGGAACCATCATGCCGTTTGATAACCTCTGAGCAGAGGACTAGAACAACCACCATACCACCATGTCACAGGGAAGATAAATGATATTCTTTTATTTACAAAGCGCTACTTGTCGCCTATGTAAAAGGTCACACTAGACGCCGACGATGCTGTGTTATA
This sequence comes from Chaunax sp. Z400, assembly GCA_037577475.1. Classification (NCBI taxonomy): domain Eukaryota; kingdom Metazoa; phylum Chordata; class Actinopteri; order Lophiiformes; family Chaunacidae; genus Chaunax; species Chaunax sp. Z400. The sequence continues at coordinate 8,238,058 of CM075196.1, forward strand.
CGCCGGTGTGCAAACTAAAACCACACGCTGGAGCGGCGATATGCCATTGTTAGTTTGTTCAGTGTAAATGAACAAAGGTGGTGCAGAGAGGTGGCGCTGCTGTGCAGTTTGTGAACTCCATCTGTCTCAATGCAGTAGCCTCATTTAAATGGATAAATAGGGAGTTTTAAGACACAGCAATCAAACTGCTGTGAATCAGTTTTATTTCACATATTTCAAATATTGATAAAGAGAAAACACTTTAAAAGACAAACCTTTCTACACTGCAAACACTGGGTTGAAAGGAAAAATGGGCAAACCTAACTGCAGACTGCTAATGTGTGCTAGTTGGTGTCGTCTATGTGTGTACGAGTGGACTGGGGGGTGGTAACTATAATTGGGGTCTTAATGACTCTTAATGGGGAGTAATACAGCAGCTTACACTCAGTTAGCCAGATGTCCCAGCAGCCCCTTCGCTCCTGTCAGAGCACACACCAATCTTCCTAAGCAGACGAACACAAAGGCACACCATTCCAAAACAAAGTGGAACTAATGCAAAAAAAAACCAACCCATTTTACAATAGGTTGAAAGCATAATTGGATGCAATAGAAAATGTTCACAAGTATGGCAGAGCCAACAAACCCTGACAGAAAAACAAATATTATAAAGTATAATCTGATTACAGAGCTCTGCATTGCCACTATTTCTTTTTTTTTTTTTCTTCCAGCGAGTTATTCAGGTCTGGTGTTTCACTTAGTGATGCCTCTTAGCCTGGCTGGAAAAAAATGTCATCCTTCTCCTTCTGTGCCAGAGACAGAATGATCACATTTGAATAACATGGAGAAAAACTGTTCATAAACACCACTATCATAGCTTTTTTTTTTTTTTTTCAAACAGTTAGATCACTTGCAAATAATGACCGATTGAAATGAATTGAAATGAAATGAAATGCTTTTTTTAATGGTGTGATTTTATGACATCTTCTTAATATTCAAGGCACTAGTTGATGGTAAGACACATTAATTTGTGCCAGTGGTAGAAAGTACACCTTCACATGAACTAATATTTGACACTGGAGCGAAGGTGATGCAATGACAAGTAAAAGATGATGAGCTACAGGAACATCCGACTGTGAACGATGCCCTGTTCCCCTTTATTTCTCCCTGGTTTCTGTGTCTCTTTGATCAGCCGTCTTTCATCCTGAAACAACATGACTACAAGGTGACACATTTGTTCTCACACTAAATGAATTCCAGAGCATGAGTTGTGTTCTCCTGGATTTGCATATTCAAAGTCTCCATTCAAATCTCGTGCAGTCGGTTGCTGATTTTCACAAGAGGGATTTGGTTTTTGGTGCTGTCTCACCTGCGTGCAGATAGGTTTTCTTCTGCCACCTGATCTACGATTTTTGATTTGTTAGAGGACAAGATCCGAGTTCAAGTGTCCTCTGTTGGTCTAGATTTTGTAATCAATTGGGTTTGGTCATCAAGAGTTACATGAATTGGACTGTTTGAAGAGCTGAAATGTGATCTTAAGGGTTTTCTGTCCATATTCTTTTTTTTTTCTAGTAAAAACTGCTGTATTTAATAATATGGCTGAGTATCCCATAATTACCTCCCCCAAGGAGGTAATGTTGGGATGTAAAGATTGGGAGTGAGCTTGACTCCCAATTAGGTGCATTAGATGCAGTAATGAAGGCTTTGTATCAGTCCATACTAATGAGGTAAGAAATCTTGACCCGTAAGGTTTGAGTGTATGAGTCAGATATAAGGTTCTACCCTGGGCAGCTGTGCATTCAGGAACTCCTCGTTATTGAGTTGCTGCTCGTTCCCATCAAGAGGAACCGCATGAGGAGGTTCAGACATGTGTGGCTGCCTCTCTTTGGAGGAGACGGACAGTCTTTGTGGAACCCCAAGGGTCATGTACCAGAATGTCTCCGATCCCCCTGGAGGAGTTGAGGAACTTCCTGGAGAAAGTATTAAAGCAGCTCTTCAGTGCCCACCATATACTCACTGTGCTCATGACAGGACAAATGACTTGAAAATGGACGAGGTCAGTAGAGAACTAATGCTGGAAATCAATATCAATACTTTACAATTATTACAAAAAAAAAACAAAACTTATTTGTATGAAGTTAATTAATTACAATATTAAAAAACATTAAAAAATATATTTTTCAAATTAAGAAAGTCTGCTTAACTTGATGCGAGAGCGATTCAAGTCAAATATGCAGATAGATTGCTTTTCTACATATGTATACACTAACAGTAGTGCTCATGCAAGTATAACAAGTATAACTATGATAAGTCAATAATGACTCCTAATATTTACCTCCTGGTTTATTGGCTGAAGTCTAATGGTAAAGATTCATTGTTATTTTCTTATTCCTGTTATTTCTAATTCAATTCAACCACTGTAGCTGAAATGAATTCAGCTGGGAGAGACCACAACGTCACATTTAGTGCAAGAATTTTTCAAAATAATGTAGGCTACACATATTTACTTTAGATTGAAGGCATAACAGGAACTTGGCAATTTTTGTAAAGACCCCAAATCTACTGGTACAGTTTGGAAAAAACGGATTTCTTCCTGAACCAAATATCAGCAATGTTAAATCTTCAGCTGTAATATCTGTAGGTGTGAATCCTCCTACTCCCTCCATCATCCCTCTCACCCAGGACTGAATACAGGACCGATATTTTCAACATACAATAGGAAACCACTTGGCAGCTTATCCTGTTGGAGAAATGCTACATTCTCAAACTGCATGTGTGTGTTTGATATGGGGTATAAGTGGGGGCCGCAGGTGCCAGACAGGCGGCCGTTTCACACCCGTCTTCTATAATTGGCCTGACCACCCCATCTTCTTTCAATAGGACCCCCCTCAAACACACACACAAACACACACACACACACACACACACACACACACACACACACACACACACACACACACACACACACACAGTTGGAGGAATGAAGCAAGGCCAGCTCAGTTCTGACGCCACAGCAACCATGACGCCAGCCAATTATAGCACCGCAAGGCAAGGATGCATGATAAAGTCACCTAGCAACTGAGAGAAAGAGAGAAAGGGGGTGGTAGAGAGAGAGAGAGAGAGAGAGAGAGAGAGAGAAAGAGAGAGAGAGATTAACAGGCATGGACAATCAACCAGCCACCAACCAATTATGGAAGAGTGTGATGCAGTTGCTTGGCAACCCAAACTGAATGAGCAAGTGAAAGAGAGAGAGAGAGAGAGAGAGAGAGAGAGAGAGAGAGAGAGAGAGAGAGAGAGAGAGAGAGAGAGAGAGAGAGAGAGAGAAGAGAGAGAAAGAGAGCAGGTTGGAGGTTAGATTCAGTGGGTGTGTTGGGGTATGGAAGTACACAGCAGATGTGTATGGAGGTCTGGGGTTACAGTGAGGTTTTTCCTAAATCCACATGAGGCTGTCGAGGTACCGACTGTGGGTGGGGGAGGAGCAGGGTCAGAGTCTAGCTGGAGTGGCCGAGCCAGTAGTTCATGTTTACTACTATTTCGTGGAGATGGAGCAAAATCTAATGGTAGGATGAAATAAAATGGATACAATATAAACCAGTCAAGCCCTCAAAAGCATACAAATTTGCAAACATTAAATGTGAGAGGATGGATTTAGTCAGATTTTCACTGGTATTTAGAAAATGTTGACCAATATAAGATATTTTAAAAAAAAAGACCCTTTACAAAAATTGAAAATACGTTTGTGTGAACATGGTTTAAATTTGGTGTGTGTCCTCCTGAGGGAGAACATTACTCCTGTTGAGTTCAGACAGTTCCACACTCATTTTTCAGTGTTGGATTTAGTTTTATATAGGTACATATCTGCTTATAACAAATGTCCTTTATTGTTTATTTTAATATATTCTGTTGTTCTGACATGTTGTACCAGAATGTATTAGAAAAATGTCTTTCACAAAAGAAGGGTAAACAGTTTGTACACATTTATATATACAGTACCTAATGAGGGCCCTAAGAGTAAAAAACACTGGAAGAAGTGAAGCATATTTCCAAACATGTTTGTTCCTTTGAGCTGCGATTTAATGTATTCATATATATATTCATATATATCCAAATATTGTATTGAGTACATTTTGCAACAGTCCTTACAAAGATAATGCTCCCCATGTATGCCTACTGAAAGGACAGCTAAGCCTTTTAAACATTCTACACCTTCCAAAACGAGAGCTGGAGGTTTTTTGATCGGTGCCCATTGTTTGTGTTTGTTTGTAAGTAGGATAAGAAAAACTTTAAGACAGATTTCAATGAAACTTTGTTGAAAGGTGGGTCTTGGGAAGGGGAACAGGTGATTCGATTTTGAAGCGTATCCAGAAGATCCAGTTTTACGAGTCCTACTATGACGACGCCATGACCCACACTATTCTGCCTCTTGGCATGACAATGACGTTTTTTCACATAGGCCCTCTGTGAAAGAGCTTCGACAACAACACCGTTGTCATGCCAAGCTAATTAGAGGCAGAGTAGGGTGGGTCATGGCTTCGCCATAATAGAACTCATAAATTTGCTTGGCGGAGGTATGCGCTCTCCAAGTGCCCTCTAATTAAGTATATTGTTTTAGAACGTTGCTTGAATAAAAAAGAGGATAAAGTTATCAGTCATCCACAGTTTTTAGAGATCCAAACAGATCCAAGAGTGAAAACACCACCAGAAAACCAAAAAAACCCCAAAACCCTGGCGCAGTATCAGAGCAGCTCTTACTGGGTTCTTACTTAATCAATTTATACATCTATTGATGTTAGAAACTCATCTCTAGTGGAATATATTCATAATGTATGGTATTGGAAATTAAACCTGGCTCACATCATATAGCTGCAGTGCAGAGACATTATTTTGGATATAAACAGAGGAATATTATTACCAACATTATGTAGGACGGCAGCACACACTGCTGACAGAACTCACTGTAATGATATTTCTAATGGCCTCCATGTGTGCACTATGTGACAGTAAGTGTAATGATGCCATGCAGGTTTTCTGCAGTTACTCCTCCCTGCATCCTCTGCTATGTTAATCTCTCCCTACATGTATGTTCAATGATTTATGGTTATAATAACCAAAAAAGAGGATTAAGCTAATTAAACCACAGTGCTGCGCTCACACTGAACATATCGGGAGGGAATACTCCGCCCCCACATTTTACCACACGCACACGCACACACACACACACGCACACACACACACACACACACACACACACACACACTGTGAAGAAGCTGCAGAGTCTTCAGTGTTTTTCAGTGAGTGATTCTGCCTTTAAGAGCTCATCGTTGGTTAGCATGACTCGACTGTAGAATCATCAGAAGATTAAAGATATTGCAGCTAGTGGCCAGGATAACACACAGCTACCCCATTCTGGATTAGCTACAATAAAGCTACAGTTGTGGGTTCCCCGGCTATGCTAGGGTGCTGCCCTGGAATGTAACACTATCCTTAAAGCCATATGATGGTCGCTGGGATCATAAAAGCCTGTAACATGCTGGATTAATGATTCCAAGGTTGCCAGTATTAGTACAGTGGAGGTCTGCAGGCTATGTACTGTAATCCTCGTGAACACCAAGAAAACATCCAACAGTGCATGATGACAACTGGAGGCCATGAACTACTCCAGATACTGTAAATGATGCTGTGGCTAAAGCTAAAGTTGATTAATGCTAGCTTCAGGTGGTACCAGTCTGCACAGGCCTCATGCTGCAGATTCAGCTTTCTCTGGCAATAGGTGGAAATATATGGATTTATAAGAATGCACAAATCTGTTCCTGCAGGGCTGCACACAAGTGGTGTGCAGGTGTGCATGCATGGTCAAAATAAACGATGTGCGGCATGTATTAGAACAAGAAGTACTTTTGCGTACCACCATTGTGTACATTGTGTATGTACACAACAGTGCCAGAGATGCGCAACCCCCAGTATCTCCGGAGGTGGTTGCAGCAAACACACATCAAGCACACACACACTAATAGGCTTATCCAAACACACAACACGTATTTTATTAGTATGGTTTTATTCTAAATTTAACTACTATCTATCTTTTGTAACAGTTATGGCTAAAAATAGACTATTTCTAATCATTTCTGAATTTTATTTGAGTTCTGGAAATCATCTCCTGACCCCATCACGGGTGTCTCACGACCGCCCCCACTTTGGGAACCCCTGAACCAAAACATGTCTGCTTCATGCAGTGCAAGAGGTGAGCACCAAGCAACATCTTCAGGTGCTGCTTTGAGAACCAGACCAAAAATGTTATGTGCACCCCTGCTTATAAGGTATTGAAGCAACTTTAAGGAAATATCAAACCAACTGAGGCCTTTGGTTACCATCCAAAAACATATATAACCTTTAAGGTTATGTTCAGACAGACAGTATTGCCTAAAAGCAATGCCATTATTGATTGAAATTGATTGAAATCAATCGTATAATGTAGGGCCATCTTTGGTCTAAACACCTGGATAGTTTTTTCTATTCACTTTTCATTCCTTCTTATCATGATGGATTTAAACTTCATGTTCACTTCAACTTCAGGTTACTTGATTCGGTTGAAACTCAACTATATCATGGATTCCTTCTAATCTATACCAGTCAAATCCATCTGCATCTTCTCATGTGTCTCCTTCATTAACCCGAAGCCCGTCTCCACTTGCTTACACTTTGAGAAAGCTCACAGCAAACAGCCCCTGGATTAGCCTGGTGTGTGTTCTGTCTTAGGGTCACTGAGAGGGCAGCTGTAGTTAGCAGCTAAAGCTGAATTTAAGACCCAGTTGGAAATGGCTGAATTCACAATGTCATTTACTACCAGACTATCAATCATCAGGCAATTAGTGAGGCAGAGCCTCTTGGCACTGAACTGGTACCAGGACTAAAGAGGAAATTAATAAATCAAGAGGATCATCAGAGAAGCAAAAGGAGGAGGAGAGGTCCTGCTTTATTAAAATAATCTGATGCTTTCATTGTAGATCTTTTTCTGAAGCTCATTCCACTCACAAGGTGAAGTATCTTTGGGGTTATATATTTTGGGCAAGGTGCTTAGCCTTACGCACAGTTGGAGGTTCAAGCACATTATTTAAAAACTTGTATAATGTAATGACTACCTTCAAATAATAGTTGAGGTCAATACTTTAATCTTATAATCACTATTTCATTTCAAATTCAAAGTGTTGGAGTACCAAGGTGAAGTAATCTAAACATTTTAGCTTCTTAGACTCATCGTAATGAAGATAAGTTAAGACGTAACTTTATTGATTCCCTACGGGAGAAATTCACTTTGACACAGCAGTGCAAGGGAGAGGTAGCAGTATGAAATGTACAACAAATAAAAATACAATAAAATAAAAACTATAAGGGATAGAAAGATAAATAGGATGAAACAGATTGCAAATTGCTATCTAAATGTAATGAACGAAACAAAGGTCTTACCTGTGTGAGTCCTCTGATGTGCCTTCAGGTGGGAGCTCTTGGTGTAGACCTTCCTGCAGCCGTTAAACTCGCAGCGGTGAACTCTCTTTTTGTTCTCTGGTACATCTCCTCCGAGACTTCCCCCTCCTCCCTGCTCGCTGTCACTGAGGGCTCCTCCTCGGTTCGGCGGTGACGGTAGCGCTCGTGCTGCCACCAGTTTAGCCGTGCCTAACCCTACCTTCTTTGCCACAAGTTTGAGTGTTAGTGTACCGTCTGCCGTAGCAGTCAGTGTTTGTGTGGGTTTGATGAGGTGACGGCCCAGCTCTGGTGACGATGGTGGTGTTAGGGATGTAACAGCGGCACTGAGCTGTGCGGCACTGACTCCTGCGAGGACTTGGTCCTTTGGTGTGAGGGTGTCCGTCCCTGCCTCTGCTGGAGTCTTGCTGGGGTTGGGCACCTGGAGGATTTTGGTCTGGATCTTGGGGAGGGTTACCAGTAATGGAGGTGGGCTGGGCTGGTCAGGAAGGCTGGGAAGGAGGGGGTCCATTAGTTCCTCATCACTGTCTCCACCCTGCATGAAGGCCGGTGTCAAGAGACAGTCCAGTTCCTCATCAAACAGCTCTGAGAGTCGCTTGGGCTCCGTCTGTAGATACCGCTCCAACTCTAGACATGTCTGCAAGAAAAGGAATATGCAAAATGCTGTCACTGCAAGATTTAACACAGCTCTCATATAAAATACATGTTATGTTCAGGCAGAACATTGAAATTGCTCCTGCATTCATTGATAGGCAATGAGCAATTCATTCATACTTCAGTAAACATGGCTCATCGATAGAAGTCAAATCAAGCAAAGTCAATTTTATTTATATAACTGGTCACGTCAGCTATAAGGCTGCCACAATATAAACAATGACATTCAAACAAGTGTACAGTATGGCCTTTGTGGATGACAGGCCTTGCTGTACTCCGCTGATACCTCAGCTGCTGTTGAAGCTCCCACCAATACTTTGTGTTTACAAACCACAACGTAAAATTCGTACTAATTTTGCCTTTAAAACTTGTCTCTCAAACAAAGTCGTTATGTCAGTCCACCAAAACTACTAAATAGGTCATTGTTGGTGTCTTCTAATATGATCTAGACGGTAATTCAAACAAGAATTTGTGATTGCAAGCCTCCGAGCACCAGTCATGTTGCACTTAATGTCCATGTCTGTCCAGACTGATCCATGTAAAGAGGATTTTGAACCGGCAAAGTTATCACTATATTGACATGTATGATTTCCGTGAATAATTTCCAGTGAGAACCATGCTGCATTCATTAAGAGACTTTTTTTTTTTTTTTACAGTGGAATATCAAAGGACTGATGGAGAACAATCTCTTGAAGGTCAATATCAGCAAAACCAATGAGAGAAACCAAAAAAAAAGTCAAACTCCTTGAATATGTTCACATGCTTGGCCAATGAAGCTGATTCTGAACACGCAGAACAGAAGATCTATACAAACATCAGAGCTTCAGGGTCAGGACCAAAGATAAGCGTCACCAATTCAGTGCCAGAGCGAATGTGAAATATTGTCACAATGTCCCCTTCTGTTCCTGAGTTATGGCCCTGAATAATGGCTAGAAAATGTTTTTACAGAACATTATGGTGTCACAGTGAAGTTGATCTTGGACCTTATGGATATAAAATGTCATCACTTCATCATTGTTTCCTGTCATTTGTCTGAAGTTTGGCCTTCATTAGGGCATTCCTGAGGTGTGGCCAGAAATGTGTTTTTTGAGACTACAACAACCCTGAACTTTGATCACCAAAATCAAATCAGCTGATCCTTGACTCCAAGATGTTCAATTCAATTTTGAAGAAATCCTCTCAAGGCGTTCTGCAGTTATCACATTCACAAGAATTGGACATACGTACCAATGCTATCATTAACATTTTCTGACCTGACCTCTTGATGGTTTAAGTCTGGTAAAGCTCCATAGTTAAAGATTTAGATTGGTGTTAATGTCTATTGCGTTACCCACAATAAGGATAGAGAAAGACCATGGTGGTGGCTAAAAACAACCAATTAAGACTGTTGGAATTAAAAAAAGAAAACCCATCAGCCATGACAAAGTCAGAATTCTGTTGTATGCACAATCATCCAGTATTTGTCAGAAAATATAAACATAAATTGTTTAACTTTTTAAACAATGCAGTTGTGTTCACATGATCGCCTAGCCTCTTGATTTTTTTCTGTCATTTCCCAAACTGTTGACTTTTCAGAGACTCTGTTTTCCGGTAGATATAAATTAAAATACCCACTGTAGGCTTCATATTTCTGCAGCTGTTGACCATGTCACCTGGCACACAGCAGTCCGGAGAGAAAAAGGATTTAGTCTGTGATTGATTGTTGCTGCCTGGCCAAGCTCTCCAGAGCCCTGAACTGTGGAGGCCTTGCCTGTTTTCCTCTGCTCACCCAAATCAACCAGCCATGGAAGTTATAATGCAAGATGGAAGAAAGAAGGATCGCAAGATCACGCAAGAGAGAAAAAGACAAACAAGGAAATACAAGCAAGTGTTTCCAACACAGACGTGTGTGTACTTTTTTCAACATCTTTACTTGTCTAGATGGCAGCAGAGCAGCAGCACCACTGGCTGTCAGCGCCTCTGTCAATGGTACCTGCCACATTACCTCAAAGGGTTTGAGCAAAGAGATGAGAAACCCTTATGCAACTAATCCAACTTTCTAACCTGAAGGCTACACCTCTCCTCTCCAAAACTTTCTATAATTCCTGCTCCCTCTCATCTACATCTGGACTTTTGAGGCCTTCGTGGTGCTGGGACACGTTTCTTTCTACCTTATTAAAAAAAAAGCCTAATTCTTATTTTTCTCTAAATATAAAGTTCTTTGTGAAAAGAGACAGCAGGCCGGTCGGCAGTTCTGTAACTTTCCATTCAGCACTTTCTTTGCAGGCTACCTGGCTCCAGCTCTAACCTGCAGCCTGCAGCATAGTGCCTTTATTGTAACTACTTGGAAAATGAATTTCCTCTGTTTGACCAAAGGCTTTTGCCATCTGAAGGTTCTCATCCTTATCCTCTGGCTCTTCCCACCTCTGCCATCGGAGCAAATTACAGCCACTATAGAATTTTTCTTTTTTTCCCTTAGCTGCAGCTGCTTGATTTGGTTCATTCAGACAGGCCAGCGCTGGAGCTTTGCTCTGCTCAGTCTCAGTGACGAGACAGACGAACACATAGTCTGAACATCTGTTGAGTGGCGATAAGCTGAACTTCCCTCTCTCTCCTTTTCTCCCTTTCTTCTTCCTTTTAAAAGAATGTCTTTTTTTCCTCAGGATGCTCATTTGCATATGAATACAAATCAAAGATATCTCTTGTGGGGGTTACACTGCTTCATAAGAAAACTTGATAAAGACAAGCATGTATGTACAGACACACAGATGACGAACAGGAACAATGTCTTGTGCAAAGCTGATAGTGCTGTGAAGAGAACCTTCTGGCTATTCTTTTGTCTAGATTGTTGCTATAATTTGTAAGCACCGGTATTCCTTTCAGTAACTGTGTGTGTAAAACAATATCTAGTCAAGCATGCTAAACAAGGCTATTATATCCCTGTTTAAATTAGATCAGTCATTGCAAATACAACTGGAAACCAATACTGTACTTTATCAAGAAGTGAAAAGGTAAAATCCTCTATTTAAAGACAACATAGCTGCAGGGTTTGGAGAGTAGAATGATGAGTAAACTAGATTTTTGTTTTTTCTCACCTGCTCGGGTAATACAAGCTAATTACCTCCGCCAAGGGAGGAGGTTATGTTTTTGCCGGCGTTGGTTGGTTTGTTTGTTGGTTTGTTAACAGGATAAAAAAAAAAGAAGTAATGGACGGATTTTGATGAAATTTTCAGGAGATGTTGGAAATGGCCCAAGGAAGAATCGATTACATTTCGGTGGTGATCCGGATCACCGCCTGGATCCAAGAATTTTTTATAGGATTAAAATGCCACAAGATGGGGCTGTCTGTGTGGTTTTGAGTTTTGTCTGTGCACGTGTGGGGACGAGTGCAGCGTGATGATGTAGGTGCGTGCATGCGTGTTCTGGTAAAAGCCGTATCTTCCTGGATCAGAGGTAACCACTGCTTTGCAGCACTCTGTCAATAACGTTAAGATAACTTATTATTTGTGGTTCAAACTTCATGAAACTGTTGTTTATTGTTCTCAGTTACTATACTTAATGCAACCATGATAAAATGTTTGCTTTATTTAATTGAATAAAGACAGATTATGTGTATTATTTGGTTTGGTAACAACTCTTCAAGTGTTACAAGTGTTACTTACGTGTTGTAGCATTGCAGTTCATTTATGTGAGATGACAATATGAACAACTAACAGCCACAATAAATAAAGATTTTAGTAAATTGCAAAGATTTTGTTTTCATTTTTCCTTTCAAACTTTATGACTTCAGTCAGAGGGTTAAATCATGGGACAACGAATGGGAATGTTGTCGTCGTCGTTATTGTTCAAATCATAACTACAGCATCATGAATATTAGCTCTTTTGACAGAGCAAATTCATTCTCTAGTAGTGAGTGTACTGTATCATTGTTTTCACTTGGACTAGAAATTAAAAATAGAAAGGTCTGTGAGTCTCCTGGCGGGGACTTGACTGATGCTGAGGATTGTGGGAGGTGGGCGGGGAGGACAGAGGGTAGAGAGAGCCAGGGGGCTTTGGAAGAGGACCGAGCGGCAATCAAATCCACAGCTGGCAGTGAACGCACCGCTTCTGACATCACATGTATGACCTTCTCCTTCATCTGTTTCTCCTACACCCCAAGAATATCAGGTAAAAATGACATGTATGGCCTGCAGCGTGCGTGCGTGTGTGTGTGTGTGTGTGTGTGTCAGCGGTTACTGGATAACAGCTCAGACTGATAGCATGTGTAGGGCTCACCTCCTGTCCCCCTGCTCAGTCCCACACCATATGGAGGAAGGTCACATAGAAAAATAGACACACACATAAGGGCAGCCAGTGGCGCTCCTTTTCATATATATATATATATTTGACCCACTGTTGGAGCATTTAACACAAAATTCTTCTGGTTGAATCATCAGTACAAACAATGCTGGAGAAAATCTGCTTCACGAAGAAAGGGTCAAAGATACGGGATAATGGGATCATATCAGTTTTAGCACAGATGTCAACCAAAGTCAAAGCGGCTGCTGCAATATGAAACATCCAATCAGAGAGCCTCGGATTCTGTTGCTGGCAGCTATTGGTGGGCCGAAGTTTGAGGTAAATAAAAATAGAATAAATAATTAATGATGCATTCACGTCATAACAAAAAGCAACTTAATGAATTAAATGGCTGGCTGTTACAAATAAGTAACCTTAAATTATGGTTTCAGGGTTATGAGTTTGATTTTGGATGATGTTTGATTGGGTTAAAATGGACTGTTGGGCCTTGGTGGACGTAAGCTTCTACATCCACCAAGCTTCTGGATGTTATCTTCTAACATCCCCTGTTCCATCAATTAATGTTTTTTTTTTACTTTATATTTAAGTGTTTGATTTAATCTTGGCTAAAATAGCTATAGCAATGATGTGCAGGCCTACCTCTGTGTCTGTTGTCAGCCTGCTGAGGCCCATTAATAATGAATGCAGGGAGCAGAGGGCTCTGGATGGAAACGCTAAGAGCTTCTGACAGACAAAAGACCATTGTGGACAAAGATCAGCAAACAGACTGAAGAGGGTTCAGCAGGACATGGTCCATCTGTGTTTGCATGCACACAGTAATGTGACTATTGCAAACATTTTCATTAAAACAATGGTGAAATTAAGCCATTTATGTGATTCTGTAAAGCGACACTTCCAATGATGATCGGCCTCACGTTATCGCCACATAAATAACTGCCTGAAAAAGATGAGGAAAATCAGCAGCATTCTTTCACAAGTGTTTAGATAATAAAAGGTCTAGAAAACATTCAATCATGAACACATTCAGCCCGTCCCATTGTGTGCTACACCAGTCAGTGAATGTTCAAATCGTGACACAAAGCACGCTTCTGCAACTTTTTGATTTGCATTCTTTATTTTAAAAGATATTTCAATCATTATCTACTCATTCAAATTAGAAAGAGTTACATACAAATCTTACTAAAACTGAGAAAGCTCTGCTAAAAGTTACTTACAGCAACATCAGCTTAGCTAATGCTAACATTATAGTTCATAATTCTTTGACCACGCTCATTCATGAGTTTCCATACAGCGCTGAGTGACTGGTCCTACTCTTATGATTAAGACATCTGTGTAACATCAGTCAGACAGATGAAGCGGCAGCAGCTCAGCCAGAGGGGGAATATTGTGATGTAAAAGTCAGTTTCACCCTTAAAGAAACGCAAATGTTCTCTATCAAAGGTTCAGTCAGGAAGACTATTCCTTACATCATCATCATACTCAGTCTAAATTCCCTGCAGTCATTGTCTGGGGCCTTCAACTGAGATATCAGCTGTTCTCATCAGCTGGTCACATCTATCCAATATAGCACAGTGACACACCTTTATTGTTAGCCAATCATCTTGCAGCTGTCTTAACAATGATTCTCTCTATACCTCTAGTTATTTCATGCTGCCATTATGTGCACCCTCCACCTCCCCATCATTGCCCAGTCCTCACAGATTCACCAGCGTCATAGTTTCATCAGCCTCATCAGTCTCTGCAGAGTCATCAGCCACCACCACCACCACCATCAGTGTCTGGACTCCATGTGGGAGGATTTGTCTTGCTGCGGGTCAGAGCAGATGCCCTTCGATCACAATCTCCCTGCTGCAGTAAACAATAACATTTACTTCATTCACTTGTCTCTCCTGATTGCTGATGAAGCCATTATATCCAGCAAAATTGTCCACTGCACTAAAAACAAAATGTATGCATCGTTACACAATGTTTGCAACACCCAAACCAGTAGCTTTCTAAAATATAATGTAAGACTATTTCGGTAAAAAAGTGTAATATTTTACTGTCTTACCGACATGTCACTAAAATCGAAATAAAGAACACAACACTTCAGTGTAGGTTCTGATTTCCTCAAATTATTTCCACAAACATCAACATAACTGTGACACAGTTACAGTCATGCAAACCTCGTCATGAATACATATAAAAAACGTTCCAGTATTTAGTCAGTTTCCCCTCATACTGCCACAGAAAGCCACCTTGTAAGGATCACATCTCTTTGAGTCTGATCCTTTTAGTTTGTTCCTGTCTCTCTTTATCTGTGTGTGCATTACTGTGTTTATTTTCCCTTCACATTATACAGCTTTTGGCTTCAAATTATGTTGCTCTCTTCACTTTCTCCTACAAATAGGTCCTAATTAAAGCACTTGGCGTCCATAAACTGCTCTTTGAAGCTCTACCTCTTGATGGATCTCGCTCTCTCCATGCAGCGGGCTCTGATGGCTAATTAGCCACTCAAAAGAGAAGGCAAAAAGAGTCTCTTTATTCAGCTAATTTGTTGATGCCGGTGTGTGCATGGCGGATGTCTGTGTTTGTAAGAGCTAAGAGTGAGAATAGCATAATGACAAACTGTTGTGTGACTATGTAATGCCTCATGCTTGGGAGAGTGTAGAAAATCAAACGGGTGCTGTTGGCAGCGAGCTGCCTCCTTTATGTCTGAGCAGGCTTCAGTGCTGCAGAGTGTGTTTGGTGCTTTGTTAGAAATTGAGGCGCATGCTTGTGTGAATGTTTCTGTGAAGATGCTGGAACTGTTTAAGTTACTGCAGCAGCATCTGTGTGGAGTCACACTGACTTACAACTGCACATCCTGCAATCTGATCTAAATAACAATGCCAGATGCATTAACATCTTTCTGGTAGTTTGTTTAAGTTGCTCTAACATCATATTCTCCTTATAAACATGGTGTCAAATTTACACATTTTAAAGGGTAAATTCTCTAAATGATATACATTAAAAATCAGGAGAAATATTGTTCTAATTTTTAAAGACACATTTTTACAACTAGATAATGCTACATATAATTAGGAATTAAAAAATGTTAAAAGCAGCAACTTTTCAACAAAATAAGTAATAGTTCAATCAGAATCACCAGGTATTATTCAGCTTCAATGATGTTATATATGTATACTGATTGGTCGCTTTTACTACATTAACCACAATCCACATATATTTTTAGATAGAGAAATACCCATTAACATAACATATTTATTATGAATAGTATGGCGCCAAAATAATATTCGAGGGACAGTTCACCCCAAAATAATATTAAAAAAAATATTATCTCCTGTAGCGCAATTTGTCCGTCTAGATTGCTTTGGTGTGAGTTGCAAAAAAATGTTGATATCCACTGTTTTTCTTTTTTTTTTGTCTTTCAGACCTCATTACCCAAATAATCTGCAGACCTTGTTATGAGAAGTTCCATGTAGGAGCCATTTTCTTTCACCATACAGAAGAAAGCATGCAGAAAGAAAGATAATTAACCAGAGAGTATATAAGAAGAGTGAGCGCATGAAGAGAGGAGACTCACGCACACACACACACACACACACACACACACAGACACACACACGCACACACACACACACACACACACACACACACACACACAGACACACACAGACACACACACACAGACACACACAGACACACACACGCACACACACACACACACACACACACACACACACACACACACAGACACACACACACACACACACACACAGACACACACACACGCACACGCACACACACACACAGACACACACACGCACACACACACACACACACACACACGCACACACACACACACACACACACACACACACACACACACACACACACACACACACACACACACACACACACACACACACACACACACACACACAGAGCATCACCTCCAGCCTCCAGCCTCAGCCAATGAAATTTTAATCAACAGTCTCTGATGGAGGAGAGCACTCAGATTCTCCTGCTGTGTCACTGCTCTCTCTCCCTCTCTCCATCCTCTCTCTAGTCTCTCTATCTTTTCATGCCTCTGAGCACCACCTCCCCTCCTCCTCCTCCTCCTCCCTCTCACCTCTAGAAACACCTCCCTCCTTTATTTTACGTTGCACACATTTCACATGCTCCTTCCTCATTCTTAAAGCAAAGGTCACCTGCTCCTGTTTCCCCTTCTCTTTCCAATTCACTTTTTTCTTTGTCCTCCTTTTCTGTTCATTTCCTGTCTTCCTCAGGTTCCTTAGTGATACATTATCTTATTATTGTATCACGGCTAGCTATAGACACCATTACACTGCCTAATAGATTATTTTTCTTAATTAAATAATCGTATTAATGCCTGCTGATGATTTTTAGAATTGACTCTTGTGCTTCTGCTTCCTTATTAATATTTTGCTTCGTTGGGTCAAGGGTCCCCAGCCAATAACACACAGGGTTTGAGGTTGAACCATAGTCACCAGGTTACACTAATGTCTCTCTATTCTGCTCTGTTTGCATCATGGATGTATAAAAAAAAAAACTGCATATGTGTGTGTGACATGTGCTTCATCTGAAGTCACCAAAACATCCAGTAGTGTGGCACCTTCATGCATGGTTGTGTGGATCTGTAGGGGTGTTTGTGCATTAGCAAACATAACTTTGCTGCTTTGTTGCTGCCGCTTCCTCTCTTCATTCACGGTCAAGCTCGCTCGCCCACTGCTGCTTCTACTTGGCCCCGGCTCAAGAGGAGGTGCCAAATTACAAGTAAATCCCTCTCATCAAAAGTGAAAAATAATTCATGTATCCGCCCTGTGATTTGGATCCACTCCAAAGTTTAATGGGTTCCCTCTTGGACCAAGCTACATCCTTCCTCCAAGTTCCATGAGAATCAGAAGAATATACTGTATATATTTTTTTCCATTATCCTGCTGACAAATGGACAAACAAACCAAAAACATAACTTCCTTGGCAGAGATGAATAATCACCATATTGTTCAGAACAATGACCTGCACTTCTGTGGGATCCATTAGACTAGATAGAACTCCTCATAACACGATGTCCTGCTACGATTCCAGCTAAAGTCAATCAACGGCAACGTTGAAGCATTGTGCTTCAGCGGCAACCGAAATGTCAATGATGGGAGTTTTAGAAAAGAGAATTTAACATTTTCAGAGACGAATACCTAAAAAAAAAGATTCAGAAAGTGTGTCTGAACAGATTTCTAGTCATGTGGTCTTTCTTTCTTTCTTTCTTTCTCCTCAGACAAAATGTGACACAGACATTATACAGAACACACTCATCCTCACACGCACTCACACACACTCACACCACTTTCACTGTCCATGGTTATTAAATAGAAGAACATAAAATTAATTAACAGCTTAATCACACACAGAGGGAGAGGAGGAGAGAGAGAGAGAGAGAGAGAGAGAGAGAGAGAGAGAGAGAGAGAGCGAGCTCTGACAGGACAAGGCAGGTACATCGTTTTAATTTGAGGAATAATTTAATACTGCTTAACCAGGCTTATGGCCATTCTCTCTCTTTGTCCCTGTGTGTGTGTGTGTGTGTGTGTGTGTGTGTGTGTGTGTGTGTGTGTGTGTGTGTGTGTGTGTGTGTGTGTGTGTGTCCTAGCTAATTCATTAACTGGCAGACTCATCTGTTCCTCTGTCTGTTTGGCTCTCTGTTGATGAAGCTATGCTCTCTCTGTCTCTCACTCAGGAGGTCATTCGTCACGTCGGACGGCCTGTCCTCTACCATGAGGCATTCGTCCGGCCAGGAAAAATGATGGGATTGCTGTCAACACATCACATTCAAATACTTCATACGTGGGTCTCTCTATAGTGCCTGTCTAGTACCGCTGTTTCTTTAAACGTTTCCTCTTCACTGTAATGTCTATGTAAAGAACAAACAGTTCAGTGCATCACCTGGAGTCCTACTTTGCGATATCAAAAACAACTATTTTTATCCCAGCAAAGGAGGTAATATTTATGCAGGAGTTTGTTTGTCTGCCCGCCTGTCTGTTGGCAGGATAACTCAAAAGGATATCGACGGTTTTGAAAATCCATCAGGTTTTGTTGGTGATTCAGATCATCATCTGGATCCAGAATTATTTCAAAGGATTCTTTTACCATTATAGGGAGAATTCCAAGATTTTTTGCATCTAACTTCATGGATGATGCCATCAATGCTTAGACAAAAATTACACAATGACATCCCTATAAGATGTAGCACACGTCAAAGTATGATCTGGATCCAAGTAATATTCTGGATCTGGGGATCCATGGGATTATATTGCTTACAGGTGCAATGATATAATGGGGAAACTGTGCTGCCTTAGGAGGGGTTTGCACTGCTGATTGCTGTCTAGTTCCAATTTTGCAATTATTGACAAAATCTGTCCCAACCGTCTGAGATTTATTGCATATCATTATGTCATTTTTATTTATTTTTTTTTATCTGTATTTACAGCTACAGTACAAACCAACTTAAACAAACCAACTCTCAATGCTTAAATATGAACATTTAGTGTTATAACCTTCATTAAAGGCAGGATTTAATGCAGGGCTGTTGCATTCGGCTGCCTAAGCCAACATTTTTGCGCATGTGAAATGTTAGGTTTATTCAGTTAATTTATAATTAAAAAATCCTCTACAAGAGGAAAACTCTAGTATTGGTTTTGTATCTGTATTGTTTCCAGTATAAAAATACATTTCAAACAATACTTCACCCTTTTACTGTAATAATTATTGTTCCTGGTTATTTGTTCTTTAAGAAATGACCTACTTCCTTTCATGAAAAATGTATAATTTGAGAGAACTGTTTTATTTTCATCATCCAAGCATGTTCTACTGATGTTACTAATTTACTGTGCAAACACTTTTCAAGATGTTCTTGAGTTGAACTGCATTAATGTGATATAATTAATCCCCCTATTAAGCACATTCCTATTTATATTTCATAGTTTTTGCTGTATCTCATTTCGGTATTCTGCTACAATGACTTTATTTCCCCACAGGGATCATTACAGCGAGGTCTTATCTAACATGACGATAAAACGTTTGAATAAATCTCATCGGCGTTTTTCTTCTCATGTAAATACAGTTTATAGCAGCTAAAGTGTCGCTGAGACACTTGAGGCTCTGAGTGGTTTTCAGTCTGAGTACCTTTGTTGCCAACATTTTAACACTTGACTACAGGAACACAATTGACTCCAAAACTTAAATAAGAGCAAATATGAAAGACACGACAGATAAGCGGTTTGATGAAAGATCCATGCAGTTCTTAATAGTGGAGCAACATGAACAATAACTACGTGATGATGTTCCGCATGAATGCTTCCACAAACCACAAACCCATTCACATTTTTCTGTGGCTGCGTCACTAGAGGAAGCTATTCTGTCGCTGCGAGAATGTTTCATCATCATACAGGTTCTCTGAAAAAGTTGCTAAATATTAATTTTGAATTACTGCAGAAGTCTATGACTTTCACAATGGCCCACCGTCATGCCAGGCCGGTCCATCATATGTCGTACTCTATGGACAAATTATAGTGCATCACCAACTATTACATATTACAATACGTACAAAATAAATATAAAATATCATAAGAGATTATTATTGTTATCAGTGATAATGAAGTCACAAAACATACTTATGAAATGTATGCTACCTGCCTGGTATGAAATGACTATAGTTGTATATGATTTACGCCTCGCTGACCTGGTTCCATTGAGCCATTAAGCCAACATATTGACCTATTCCTCAAACCACTGAACCATTTCATTCAAACCCTTGTTTTCCTGTTGATGTATCAGAAGAAAGAGAGGAGAGAAACTGTATTACCTGATTTGTTTTGTGCAACCTAAAAATATCCTCCAATGGCTCTCCCTGCCGCAACTACTCTCTGAGGGAAACAACAGTAATGCAACACAGCGAGTGGAGAGGCGGAGTGTTTCTCTGTATGGAAACAGAGAGCAGCATGTATGACTTGGACAATATGAGAAAGGTGTGCAACATTTTTAGACATTGTTTGTGGCTTTTATGAGCTTCCTACAATAAAAAAAGTATTCTTAACTATTTAAAATCTGTGAATTTAGTCTTGCAAACCTTAAATATGTCTGTAAAGGTTCATGAATGCAAAGAATAACTGTAAAGACCATTGCTGAATGGATGGATGGGCAGATGGCCTACCTTTAGTGACACAGCTAAACAAGTCAAAATAAAATTGATATCTGTATTCCATAAGATGCCTCGGTTTACGCCAAAACATATTGGCATATGGTGGATTATCTAGACATCAATAATCAAGTACCCATCATGCTGCAGTCCTCCAAAATAAGGCAAATGGGCCATAATGCATCACTAAGCTACTTGAGAACATATGAACACTTTGCTTTTTGGTTAGACGTGTCTGGTGCTGGAGTGAAATAATAAACACAGGAAGAATGAATGAAGAAAACTTAACTTGCCCAAAGTACTTTACTGTGGTTCCAAAATCAGACCTCGGTTCATTCTTTGACCAGCTGCTGGCAACTATTGATTTCACTTATCAATGCAATGTATGCCTATGGGAGCGGTTCAGCTTAAACTCATGAAGTATACCATGTGGTTGGGCGACATCGAAGGCTTTATCCCGTTCCCACACCACAAAGGAACCACACCACAACTTGTTTGTGACTGAATAAAGAGCACCTTCCTCGAAAGCGTCTCAGGTCCCATTTACATGACGTTTTTGCTGAAAACTGAGAAGTTTTTTCTTTGCATTTAGAATTGCCTTCACGCGGCAATGTTTCCCCAAACGATCCCCATACCTACAGATCCACAAAAACGCAACAAAAGTGTACCATTTTTGAGTGGAACGGTTGTTGTGTAAACGGCCCCTCGGTGTGGTTGTTTTGCTCTGCGGTGTCAAGATCTGCCTGAACAAACTGTACCTAATGCAGAAAAAGAACTAGAGTCCGATTAAACTGGATTAAACAATAGAGGTTATTAAATGCCCGGTTTAAATGAGTTTGTGAAGTAGAAGTCATTCTAACCTTGACTTCGTCTCTTCAAAAACAACATGATCATTTTATGACAGTGCTAACAGGAGATATTTCCTTCCAGGTCTATAATTAAATCCTTGATGTTACTTGTGCTTAGCCTGAAGTGGCCAACATTATCTCTATGGGTCTGTTCTTTTGTGATTTGATAAAAGACCCTCAAGGGCGGTCATCAAGAAATACTGGACGATGAAAGGACATTCGGCCACACCTGCAGTCAGCTGTGTAAAAAGTATGAATATAGTTCCGTAGGGAAATTCTCCTTTCATAAAAAATAAGGCTAAACTTTATTATTCCGTCTGATATATTGAGGTCTGCAGGATTCCCAGCTGACATTTTGAATGGATATTAGTCGTTCCCTCGAAATGTCCGGTCAGTCACTCATGTCCACCTTGAATATGGCAGATATGACGATGATGATGTCTGATTGACAGCACATTTATTGTGTTGTTAAGTCTTTCTATATGCAGATCAGAATAACACAATCGCAAGTAGTGTCATTCAAGACAATATTGATAAAACAATGTGTAACCCTGTCAAAACGCGCGCGCACACACACACACACACACACACACACACACACACACACGCACACACACACACACACACACACACACACACACACACACACACACACACACACACACACACACACACACACACACACAAAACTCCCATATGAAGCTGCTCTCCTCTTTCTCCCTTCCTAATTGACCATGAAAGTACCCCATAAATCGAGTTACTGCATTGTGCCTGTCTAGTCATATAAAAGTGCTTTAATGGTTTTGCTAGGAGCTCTATTGGGAACATTAGGCAGAACTCTCCACATTCATTAGCCCATTAGCCTGTTTCAATATTGACACTGTCTCATTCATCCCCTCCCCTGTCTGTCAGAGCCGAGACACTCTGGGACCGAGCCTGAAATCTGTCCTCAGACTCTGATTTGGTCCAGATCTATTACTGCTCTGCCATATGCTAACAGGTTCAGCAATATTGCTTTGGAAAATGAGCCGAATATTGATGAGAAACAAAAGGGAAAGCAGTCACTGTTTATTTGTCGTAGCCTGGCGACTCTTCACAGTTTCCATTCAGTATAGTTGTATGATTATAAAAACCAATTGCATCTATAAATCTAGATTCATAATCATCTACAGGTTTCAAATGTCCAAAGTCCTCAAGATGTCATAGAAATCAAACATATACCAATGAATTCTTGAGAAAACCCAGCTGGACAGCATCAACATTTTTCACTTTTATTCACAGTCTTAATCTATTATAATAGTGAAATATGAATGTGCATCCAGAACTACAGAAATCCAGATAGAACTCTGCACAAACAAGCATCGACCTCGGTACAGGTAACCATCACGCATTGTTATGCTGTCATTCTACATTGAAAATGACCTCCAGTCAGAACTGACATTGACAGATTTAACAACAGCAGACAGATTGTTGTTCTTATTGCACAAAGAATGGCTCAAATCCATTGTGTTTTATATCCCGCAAGAAACCTTTGGATTTTCAGGGCAGGAATGTCAAAATGAATTTGGGGGAAACCTGGATTACTCCTGTTATCCTGCCCTTCAAAAGGCAAATATCAAGGGTGGCACTTTAACTTTGTAAAAGCTGCATTGCTGATATGACTGGAGAATGTGCTTCATTAAATCTCTTTAGATCGAAAATGTCAAAGATGAAAGAAGAACGCAGCTGTGGTTTGAAACCGTTTCTTCACACCAACATATATTTATATTGCGATAATATCTGCATCTACATAAAAAACAGATGTCACAGCATTAACACAGGGAAAACACAGAGATCATTCCTGTATCCACCAGCCTTACTCCATAACACTGCACTGGATCCACTGAACCCACTGACGTACATTATGTTAGTCCTCAGATATGAGATTGCAGCCGTGCCAACTGGCCGGAGTGCAGATAAAACGCATGTGGACGCGGATGCACCCACCCTTCACACGTTCTATCTTTATTTCAAATGCACACGGGGTTTCTGGCTTTATTTAGCTGCATGAAAGACGTACAGCTGTGTGTTCACGACAGCTGGTCCAATCACGATAAATATGCAAATGCACCTTTGATTTCTTTTCTGCTTGTGCTTTGTGGAGTGAGGTGAGTTATACTTCAGTATGAGCTGCTGTCAGCAAGTAGCACCGCTTTGAATCCTGCTTTGGAAAATGCTGATATTACTGCTGCATTTTCTTTAACATGTACCCATATGACAGCCCATCTATAACCGAGTGTGTTGGTGAGAGAGAGAGAGAGAGAGAGAGAGAGAGAGAGAGAGAGAGAGAGAGAGAGAGAGACAGTGACAGTGTGTGTGTGTGATGAAGAGCAAGCCTGTTTAAGGTCAGCCTAGCGGTGCTGAGCGTGGCCTTTACTATCCCGCCCCCCTGTGGAGGACACTGGGGGGCGGTCTGCATTGTGTGACCGAGTTGGCGGATATTTTTGTAAGTCATGTCGGTGTCACGGACAAGAAGTGAAAGCATTAGGCTTTGTCACCTGCAGATGCTGCTGTCAGAGGGCAGACACAGAGCTCCATATAACAAAGCCTAACTCTATGACCGTAGCACCGTGCTGCTCCCCGAGATGCTGACTTGGTGGATTGCAGGTTCAGGTATTATTATTATTAATTAATTCCACATGTACTCGTTGGATTGGTGACCCTCGAGTTCACTAGAGGGCTCTCAGTAATTTATATCAACAAAAATTAAAGGGGAGTAGATCAGAATAAAGCACAATTTTCCTAAAACTATTCCTAAACTAGAGAGAACTCAGGCGGTTAAGTTTCCCTGTTATGTTATTGCACCTAAACGTAAAAATCCCACACATAATATGACTCCTTGAACATGAAAACCTACCCCTAAAATTTGCAATCACATCAATATCATTATTAGTTTGATAGCAACTGAAGAAAAACAATATTTCATACAACCTTGAATGACTTATTGGTAATTACATTAAAAGCTTATTGAGATGTCGTGAAAAAACCTGCCTCGTCATGTGTCTCATATTGTAAAGGTGAAATTTCCCTTATATTATAGTGATCCGTAGACGCAGCAAACCTGAGAACACGGTGCAATGAACAGAGTCGGGTGATTTAGCTATTCCTAACTCAGATGTGGTGTAACTAAAAATATAAGTTTTGCTCGCAGGTCGTGCACAGAGCTCAACCTGTGGTGGAGCACGAAGCAACTCCATCCATTAACGTCAAGAACATCCAGCTGTTCGCATCCACAGCTGTCGCGGACCAAAGTCAAGCAGAACATTTTAAAATATTCAAGGCATCCTTCAGAGTTAAAAGACATCATATGGAGCATCTCTGCATTAAAATGTCTAGAATAAGTCGGTCTTTGTGTTAGATTTGATTGAGTTGTGTACTTACATTTTCCCAAATGGCAACAGAATTCAAACCCTGGGAAATTCTAAATTTAGGGGTGCGTTTCATTTATTCACCCGATGCTATAACTTCCGGGAGAAAGTCAGGGAGTGAGGATCATGACCAAAAGTCACATTTAACAAATCTAAAACATTATCTTGTCTGCCTGAGTTATGTCAGATAGACTTTCACCGGCAATTGTGATTATTTCCCAAGAAGACAACAACTCCCATGATCCCACGCGACTTATGTAATTTGTGAAACTGTTAACTAAGTTTTTCCATCACAGAGGCCTTTATTGAACCTATGCAGCAGAAAATATAGTAGACAAATAAATCACGTATTGATAATAAAGCATTAACGTATTATTTATCAGTCTTTTTCCAGCTGCAGCTCCAACTTCCTGTTTTCATCTCCATATTGACGGAGCGCTCATTAGCTCACCCAGCTGTTATTTGGCGATCTGTCGCTCATCGGCCATTTCTCATTCAGTTAAATGAGGTTATTGTTGGTGAAGACCATTTAGTTTAAATGACTCCTACTCCGAAAAACATACTTACTTTTATCACCTACACATCAGTCTGAACACAAACAGACACAACAAGCTGTTAAATGATGTTCCGCATCATGATGACGGTGTATATATATGCTGTCAGCACCATAGTACTCTCTCTCTCTCTGTGTGTGTGTGTGTGTGTGTGTGTGTGTGTGTGTGTGTGTGTGTGTGTGTGTGTGTGTGTGTGTGTGTCTTTATGCTTGTGTGGGACACACTGCCAACGACAGCACACATGCTGACTTTTAACCCCTGATGTATTCCTGGTATAATGCTGACAGCCTGCAGACTGAAGAATACATTTATTTAATGATTGCTGTTTGTGAGTCTACATTCAGTCGATCCAGGCATGGAGGACATTCTGATGGTATATTTTATTGAGAACAGAAGGAGGGGATTAAATAGAATGGATGCAGCAGAAAAAATACCTGAAAAAGAAATGACATCTGTTTACCTTTAACCACAGACTTGACGAGACAATTAACATTTTGGATGTTGGCATGAAAACGATCTGAATAATTAATGTTTTCAAGCTGTGTGAGTGAGATTTCTGTACAGGTTTCTACAGGCAGGCCTGATACAATTCTAAAAGTCTACTTTAATTAATAGATCCATGAGTTTGTGGACTGAGCAAATGTCAAAATACTGTCAATAATCCTCTGGTTTTATAACTATGAATTGCCAAACAGCAATTACTTTATCTCCCACCTTAACAACTGTGAGATGAACTGTATAATCACACTGTTTCCATCATAAAATTATCTGGCATGGTTGTGTGCTTGCACAGTTTTGATTGACTTAAGAGTTGTGGTGAAAATTGGGCAAGGTCCAATCCCATCTCCTTTAGCTGCAGATCTCTCTGCCTTGGTCCCGACACTGTGCCAATACAGAATCAGAAATACTTCATTGATCCCGGAGGGAAATTGTAGAAACAGTACAGAACAGCAATAATCTGGATTTCATTTAAATGTTGAGATCTTTTGCATCGAGGACTATTGTCAGATTGAATACAGCCTAAAGAGGAAAAAAGAGGGAAAAAGTCTTCTGGATAAAGTCCAAATACGGACACATGATTCTGTTTATACTAAACAATCTTACACTGATGTGCTCATACATTCATACACTTACAGTCAACAGGTCATATGTTCAGTGCTGCACGCAAACCCTCATTACAGACAATCGTATTCCATGAATTTGGAAAGTATTTGGGTTTCAAGACCAAATTCAGAGAGACTGTAAACGTATGATTTGTTTTAGCTAAAAAAAACAAAACAACTTCGTCGAGGGTGAATGTCAGGTTTTTAAGCTAAAAATAAATCCATCAGATATTTAAAGGCATTGATGAACTCCACACGACATTTTTCCTGTTCCTCTGTTCTGTCAGGTACCAAAACTTAAAAGGCAAATAAAGGCTATAAAAAGACATGAACAGATTGTGTCTTTTTGTCAGCCTTTTTTTTTTTTTAGTGTGTGTGATCATGAAGAAAACAAAGACGCATCCAAAACAATGGATAATCCAGAAACACAGTTAAAAACAGAAATAGATCAAGAAATGGGAGAGAAGGAGCAAAAGACATCTAGTGGTGACTTTGGTAAAATTTGGTTTCAATTTGTCCTTTTGAAGCACTGCAAACATGTGTGTGTATATGTGTGTGTGTGTGTGTGTGTGTGTGTCCGCGTGTGTGTGTGTGTGTGTGTGTGTGTGTCTGCTTGTAATCTAATCAGGATATGGAGATTACCATTAAATCGTCCGGCAGTGATTACATTCCCTTTCACTGAGCTGATTCAAAGACCACACTTATAAACAGGGTTAACAGCTTGTTATAAGATGTGTGTGTGTGTCTGTGTGTGTGTGTGTGTGTGTGTGTGTGTGTGTGTGTGTGTGTGTGTGTGTGTGTGTGTGTCCTATGTGCCAAGCTAATCTTCACTGCTCCAAGCGATGAGAGGGGGCCAAAGAAAAGCAGCTGAATATACTGAGACAAATATGTGACAAAAGAGGAGAGGGGGCAGAACAATAGAAGACACACACACACACACACACACACACACAGAGAGAGAGAGAGAAGAGAGAGAGAAATGCACTCACCCAGCAATAACAGTGTAGAAGTAGGATCACCACCTTTCTCTGTGTGAGGTTGCATCCACAACGCTGTAACTGTGTGTATGTATGTGTGTGTAAGTGTGTGTGTGTGTGTGTGTGTGTGTGTGTGTAAGTGTGTGTGTGTGTGTGTGTGTGTGTGTGTGTAAGTGTGTGTGTGTGTGTGTGTAAGTGTGTGTGTGTGTGTGTGTGTGTGTGTGTACTGTCTCTGTCAGAACATAAATCGCCACGACTTAAAGCTCACACTATAGAATATATCTCAGAGAGACTCTCTCCAGCATGTAGTCCTGATAAATGTTGTTATTCTTTGTCCAGAATAAAGTTTATTTTTAAATATGTAATAAAAAATAATCTTGTTTAATATATTTAAAGATAAATTCAAGGCAGGTAAACATCTTAGTAACAGTGCCTTGCAGGCATTGCATATCTTAACTTTTATTTTATTCAATGCAAGCAGTCATGAAAACACTACTTAGCATTTTACCATGCCTGTTTGCATCTGCCCATGCGGCATCTCCTCTGCAGACTCATGTGCACTGTGTTTTGTGCACAATGACGAGCCGTTGTCTTTGTGGGTGTTGCACACCAACTCTGTGGTTTGCACTATGAACAAATCTATAAAAAGCACAGCAGATATTTAGATTCTTAGGATTCTGACGAGCCGGTCCTGTTTGAATGAACAAACCGTGTCACTACTTCAGAGGGCTGCACATATTTTGAAGGCCTGGCAATCCCATGAAGCAATGGCATGCAAAGGCATGCAATATATCCAGCGTTCAGCTTGATTAGCATTAGCATTCCCTTTAAAGGACTTTCAAACTGTCTCTTATTGAGAAGCACATGAACATGTGCTCCCAGGCAACAATTTTGTCCTGTGTGATTTCCAGTTGATTTCCACTGATGATCACCATCCTCAGCAAACAGTGAACAAAGACCAAAGTTTCTCTATCACAACATAAAAAGACATGTTGTAGCCATAACTTGATCGAATGGATGGTGATTTTAATAAGAAACATTGATTGTGCTGTGCTCAGCTGATCCTGAAAATGCTGTTATTACTCATTTATTTGAGGGGTGGGAGAGTTTGTTGAGTCAGCAAACGCCTATTTTTCTGTCCCTATTAGTATTTTTTTTTTTTTTGCTGTTATTGCTTGCTGAAGCTTTCCCTGCGCTCATAAAAAGCAATGCTAACAGGGAGAGTGTGTGATCTTCTGATGTGTATCAGAGGAAGAGCCAGCAACACCACCGATTGATTCCCTTTGGTGAATTGTTTACACACCAAAAAGAAGCGGAGAGAGATTCTTAGAATCAGCTCTAGAAAGTAGAAAAGCGCTGGTTTGTAGCTCGACTGCAAATCTGAGTGAATGCATTTCAAACGCAGCAGTCTGTCTCATCATGAGCCACTCAGCTGATTTCAGTGCAGTTTATTGTAAACAAGAAAACAAGTCAGAATCAAGTGTCACATAGACTTTTTTTTGCAGAACCAAAGAAGACAAAACCCTCACTCACTCACTCCCGTTTTAGCTTGTGGAACATTTATGCAAAATTCTCAAAATATTTACAAAGCAAATCACATCTGTACACACATCTGTGTCCTGACTCAAGGCTAAGGCTTCATTACAGAACATCACCTGGCAGACACATGCTGCTGCTAGATGCTTAATAACAGAAAAACAGACTTTCCGTCCAGGTTTCTCATAGTTGCATGTTGATGAAAATGCTTCAGAAACGTGTTGCGCTCCTCTTTCTACCTCCACCAAGGAGGTAATGCTTGTGTTTCTCATTTGTCCAGGTCATGGTAATCTGCGAGGGTTGAATCAGAAGCAACTGGACTTCCATGTACGGTTTGATGATGTTTCATTTGGGAGTTTCAGGTATTCAAACTAGTTAAAATCGTAGTTTAAATACCTAAAAACCCTTTAAGATGAGAGGTGAAACATCTTCAACCCATAAATAGAACTCCAGTTGCTTGTGATTCAACTGTGGAGGATTTCCAATGAGGTAATGCTCTTTGGCCGGTCTGGTTTGTCTGTGTGTTAGCACGATTACTCAAAAAGGCATGAACAGATTTTGATGATGTAAACATGATCAAAAGGTGCCGATTAAGTGACTCACTGATGGTTAACAGAGATGCATGAATAATGTATTTGCGATCCAAAGACACAAAATAAGGCCAGGAAATGAAATGATCTTTTCTGTCATTTCCTTTTAAGCTGAGAAACACACTGACACACACACACACACACACACATGAGATGGAACTCTGATCATAAATAAATACATAACGAATGAAGTCATCCCTTATACACCCAACAGCCTTTGTTTTACACAAAGAGTCACGCATGCTCACAGCAGACAATGACCTCATACCTCAAATCATCCCTCCTCCAACCCATCTCACACACACCCACACACACACACACACACACACACACACACACACACACACCCTAATATACAGAAAGGGTCAATCCATTAAGACCCCACAGCAGCGGATCCCTTCCTTTATGTTCAGCTGGTTTAAACTTATCCATTCATTCCACTGCCTGTAATAAACTCATCTAAATGCATCAAGGAGAGTCAAGTCACTTAATTACGACACTCATAAGAGGAAAAAAACTAAAAAAATCACAGACTCAACAGACTGACTGAACCTCCGAGCTCCAAAACATCAGCCTGAATAATTGAACGTGTGTCAGTTGTTATGACTTCAAGAAGCTCAGGCATCCTGAAGCAGAACCCTTTCATCAGAACCTGGTCCCAGAACACAGGCATTCAGCAAAGTCATGGTGTTCTTCAAGTTCTCCAACACTATCTACCATTGGGTTTACACGTCAGAAAAGGTGCTGATTTCATTTCAAACAAGTGTTATGCGGTGAACACAGTTTTTCAGCTCTGTTTGGATTCTTCAGTTTCACTTCCATTTTTTTTTGTTTCACTAATTACGCTTTTATTTTGTCCCGTGTGTCATTTTCAAGGCAAAGTCTGCACTGCATAAGAGATCTGTGATGGAACTTAACAGTTCGAGCACAAATGTGAGACTGAGGGTCTCTTCCAAATCATATTCCCTTATTCACTGTAACGGTGATGGTGATGAACACCACTGTGTTCAGCTGACTTTGACCTGTGCTGGCTGCAAAAACCATAACATGTAATTAATATCTTTTGTGTTTTTCCTCTTCCCTTTTGTCTGTATGTTGTTAAATTAACAAAATTACATAGCAGTAAATACATCTGAGAAGGTTCAACTTATAAATGAAAAATCTTCATAAATAAAAACCATAAAGGGAACTCAAACATTCCCAAAACACACAAACAGCATGAGATGAAAATGTAGAATTAGTGCAGGCTTCAGTTCAGCCAAGCATTTATGTGAAAAAGATTTACTCTGAAGATGAGCCAGGATAGATGGGTAGGACTGTGTGTGTGTGTGTGTGTGTGTGTGTGTGTGTGTGTGTGTGTGTGTGTGTGTGTGTGTTGTGTAACTACAGGGTGGCTTCAACTGTCATCACACTTCTATTTTTGTTTTTTTGTGTTTTACACCAGAATCTCACTCTCTCTCTCTTTTACCTCCGCAGGTCTTTGTATTTAGAGGAAGCCACTGATCTAATTTGCTTTGCTGCAGAGCAAAACGGGTGAACACATGAACACACACATAATGCGTGTGTGTGTGTGTGTGTGTTTGTTTGGGCGTGAGAGCCCTTTCCAAAGTTGTCTTGGGGGTAAAAGAGAAACACCATCTATTTCTCCAGCCGCTGTGTCCTGCAGTTCAACCTTAAATAATTCAGATGTCTCCTCACTTCCCCTGACACACACACACCCACACATGCACGCACAGACACACACACACACCCACACATGCACGCACAGACACACACACACACCCACACATGCACGCACAGACACACACACACACCCACACATGCACGCACACACACACACACACACACACACACACACACACACACACACACACACCCACACAAATTGTGTCTAGAACTGGCACCAAAGTGACGTTTGCTTTTCATCCAGCTGGAAACTGAGGCCATGTCCACACTAATATGCATAAATCTGAAAGTACATGCATTTTGTCTTTGCTCTGGGCTCCCAGCTACAATCTCTGTGGGAACACTGGTCTCAGTCTGTATCTCAGGATGGGAGAACAATCCGCAGTACAAATAAAAGGCTGATTTCACATAGATATTAATTATCACTTAATCCACACATTATTTTCTTAGTTCCCCTACAAATAAGTTTGTCTATAAAATGGAAAATTCATCCAAGGTGGCCTCATCAAAACTTAAAGTAGCCAACAGTCCATAATCAAACGATATTATATATTGTATCATATCTTTTCACATCTGAGGAGCTATAACTAGAGACTGTTTGGGATTTTAGGTTGAAAAAACAATTGCAAATGCATTTTTATTTTCATGCTACTCCGCTTGCAATGTATAAAAATGTGAATCGATCGAGGGTCTCAAAGCAGCAACCCGTAAACTAACCGTGGCTAGCAGTCAGTATTTATTTATATGTCCCAATCTGATCACTTTAATTTGTGCAGACATCTAGCAGTAATAACAACACCTGTACTGTTGGATTGAATGGAGTTCAAGCTACTTAACCACCAAACAGTCTTTGCTTTAGTCAAATAATAAAGGAGGAAAAAAGAAGAGATTCAGTCATTCCTCCATCACGCTTTTAGAAGATGGCAGACATAAACCACTTTGTCTCTTTTCCTGTGTAACACACTGTTTTTTTCTCTGCTTTGTCTCTGCTCATGCCTGTGAATGTGTGCATATGGACCAGGACCACATTTATACACACACCTAAACCCACACAGATGCACTGACTACAGCGCTGGTCTATTCCCTCAGGTACTCCTTGCCACATTGTGGACTAAAATAGCTTACGACCCACATATCCCAGTATAGCAGGAATGGCACTGCTGTGCCAGACACCACAACCGATTGTCCACATGCAACAGCACACACACTGATGTAGAAATACTGGCATAACATGAAACTATGATAAATATTGTAAAATGATGAGCAATGCTCCAAACAAAAAAACTTAGGATTTCCAAGACTGAAGTGGTAAATTTACATTTTTAAAAATTCCAAATGAAAGAAGAAAAAAACTTAAATATTCTGTGAGATAATGATCCTAAATCTATGAGGGGGAAAAAAAACCTCTAAATATATATGTTTAAATAAAATTTTTTATTTTTGTCAGAGAGCCGCTTCACTTTGCGAAGGCTGGTCAACCTCATCACACCACAGACGCCAACACTTGCTACAAATTATGACTGCAGTGGATGACATTCACTATCAGATTTAGCCATGAGGAAAAATACTTCATGTCATTTTACCCCTCAATTACCATATTATCAGATGAGAAGAGATATCGCAGTGAATTGGGAAAATTCAAATGAAACATACAGATTTAAATGTTTTCTCTTTAAAAAAAAAAAGTGACTTCAAGATCAGAGATTTTTTAATCTAAGATAATTATCCTCCTCCTCTGGTTCTGTTTTTTTTTCTTCTTTTACCTCCAACAGCCCTGAAGCACCAGCATATTAGTCTACATACATGTAAAACAGTCAAGGCCTATCTAAATACATCCAATACATCCATGTGTCCTATCTGGACACACTTATAGAAAAACAACCTTTAAGGAAAAACTTAATGCTACATCATAAACTAAACAACAGTGTGCTTCCAACTTTTTTTTTGGGGGGGGGGGCGACAGCAACCTTTCATTCCCTGTCAATAAATCTATCTTTAGTGCATCTATGGACTCGTTGTCTTTCTACCTTTCCCTTTCTCTCTCTGAGACAAACAACTTTGTCGGCAGACTGAAGAAAACAGGACAAATTCCCAAGGTCGTCCTCCTCCGCTGCATATGACCCATTTACTGTGTCCCGCTCAGCACACACGCAAACATGCACACACACCAGCCATGCATGCATAAAGGCGTATTGGATCGTTGGCACGCTGCATCCTCACTGTGACTCTAATTCTTGCTCTGTCTGCACTGAATATTATGCTCAAGTGCCCTGAAACACTGTGACATCCCTGATGAAACTCTTTACAGTACTCCGGAGTAATCCTTAGAAACATTTTCATTTCTCTATTTTACACATATTCACTTTAAACAGTACTGAGTAGACTGGACGGCTGCTTGTACACCGTTTTATTCACTGTTGTTTGCTCTGTTTGCACTGTTTTGCACATGTTGTCCAAATCCTGCACTTTATGTCGTCTTATGTTTTGCACATATTGCCTTAAACTGTGCACTTAATGAAGTCCCATGTCGATATGTAGCAGCGTGGTTCTGGAGAAACATTATTGCAGACAATTAGAGGTCTCTGCTGTGATGACATATGTAACGACAGTGTCATTAGTTTACACTCTACAACTCTGACTGAATAATTTCATGCATGTTGCAAATATTTCTTCTTTTACAAACCCGCAAGGCTTTATCTGATGCAAAGGTTGCAGCAACATTGGACCAATCTTGTGTACGAAATATATTATTCATTGTCCAATCTTGATTTATACAGATTTAGGGGAAATACTGATTCCAGCCCAATCTCCCAGCAGATGTTACATCTTTATTTTGCTCATCAGTTGCACAAAGATGATTGTTTTGTGACTTTTGTGATAAGAATTCTAGTTAAATAACACATCATTCACAAAACTGAAATTGCTGCTACCTCAGAGTTCATGTAATAAATATGTTGCAGAGCATAAACTTTATAGTTTCAGTATCTCTTTAGTTGTCTGCCAGTTTCCCTTTTCCACCGAGAAGCAGAAAACACAACATAACTCACCATGTCTTTAAAACCAGCCGCACTAATGTGTACTTGAGTCTCCATGCAGAAAATGTTGTGAGTTCCATTTAAAAGGCAGGTTCAAGCTGCTCCCTTCCATTTATTCCAGCACAGAAATAAGTTATTTAAACAAGTCTGGCCAAACTGCACCGTCACTGACGAGGACATTTTCCTGGGACACTTAAGTGATTAGTGAAGCTAAAGCAATATAGAAAACGACAACTGATCAAGGATGATCACTGCTGTTTCCTCATCGCACAGTAAAAAACAAAACAAAAAAGGAACCACAAATGGACCCATGTTTCCATCCTTTGAGTGTCAAATGGTGACGCTGGTCGTTATTAGGATTAAAGTAGCCTAAATGTATTTTTTGGTCTATCTGACTGACTTACTATAGATTTGCTATAATCTTACACACTCCTCTAGACTTCAGTGAAAGCAGCAGTAAATGTGTGTGTGTGTGTGTGTGTGTGTGTGTGTGTGTGTATCCTGGATGGTGTACTGCCAAATGGAGGCCTTGCCAAGCTAACGCGCACACAGACGCTCACTTCATTTGTCCCTATCAACATCCTCTGCTCACCATAAATGATGTCATTACCAAAGCATGGCAAATATGAGTCTGTTGGTTCAGCACAGGAGCTGAGAACAAAAGAAACAGGAAGAGGGTGTATTTCCGGCCAGGTGTGCAGATATTAAACAAATGCAAAGCAAAACAAATATCAGTCAGATTGTTCATTAATTAACCAGAGGAGTGCGGATATTGTGAGAAGATTAAAACACGACATGTTTACACAACATTATTAGTAAACCTCCTCTGGTGCATCATGACATTTAAATGCTCAAACACATTTTTTTTTCTTTTTCATTTTTTTGTGGGGGGGGGAATTCTGATGACTCTATTCTGGCAGCAATAAAGGAGAGGAAGAAGAAAAAGAGAGGAGGAAGTATTGTTTAGTTGCAAAATGTTTCCGTCAGCCTTTTATTGCATCTTCTTTTTGCTGACATGTCAACTAACTTCAGCCTAAGACAAGCCATTAGTCATTTATAGCCATTTCCTTAAATTTCTATCCTTTCTATTCACTTTTTTTCCTTCCAAATGTGTACATTCAAAATGATGTCAGGGAGAGAATGAGGGAGGGAGGGAGGATGATTGAGGGAGAACAAAAGAAAGACAGACAGAGAGAGAGAGAGAGATGGGTGAATAAAGAATGGGAGGCTTTGTCCCTGAGCCAATTGGTCTGCAAACACTGGGTCAGCAGGATGTAGCAACACAAACACACAACGCACCTGTGTGTCGTGTTGTGTGCGTGTCAACACGGCTCAGCCTGTTATCACCCTAATAAAAAGGAATAAAATCAAACACTCTGCTCTCCTATTTTGAAATAACTTCCCAAATACATGAGTATTTGAGCAGAAAAAACCCAGCCTCATAAGAGATAATGGAGAAGTCATAAATAAAACACAACAAATACCGATTAAAGACTCATTATTGCGTCAATAATGTGAGGATGAAGCCTCACAGCGCCAGCAGAACACATTTCTCCCTGTCGCTTTCCTGTAATTCTTATATGTTCATGGTTTAGCTCGGTTCAGTCCAGTGATTTCCTGTTATAGGAGTTGCATCTAAATAACTTGGTATTTCAGAAAGATGGAGAGGGGATTAAAGGGAACTTATGTGTCCTGGCTCAAAAACTGACTGCAGGCTATGAAGCATGTTTGTTGTGGAACAGTTTAGACTCCTGCAGACGCAGAGCAGGGTTATTTAACACAGAAAGCTGAAACACATTGATTCCATTCATTCCTGAATCCGTCCCTTTATCCCGATCCGTTGGATACATTGATTGAGTTCTTCCTGCAAAACGTCCCGTGAATATTACGTCATCCTGCTGAAGGACAGACACACAAACCAACAGACGGTGATAAGAACATGAATTCTTTGCTGGAGGTAAGAAGACGTTTGCTGGAAGTTTCACTTTTGTTCAAGATACAGCAGTTTTCCTCTGCTTCCTCTCAAAGCTCGGCTAAATATTCATCTGCTGAAGCCACACAGGTGAAACTAATCATCAGTTTTCTCACCTGACAGCATTCAACACAGCAAACAAGCACACTTCCTAAAAACGTTAGACTTTTCCTTAATTATGGGAAATGATATGTGTGCATGGGACGCATGACGTACGACTGGATGGCTCACTGCACAATAGTTCATATCCACAGTGTGCTGGAAGCATGAAGAGATGAATGGGTAAATCTCCCTGTAAACTGCAGTAATCAGGCTCCATGGTGAACAGCGCTGGAGAGCTACCCTCCATAGAAAACCACTCATCTTGAAAGATCAAGACTATGGCTTTCACAGTATAAGCTCTCTCTCTCTCTCTACGTTATGAGTGCAGTTCATTTGTTCTGCTTTCCTACCACGGCAGTCTGACTGCTCACTTTCTTATCTAATCTCTGCCACCGTAGACTGAATGCCTTATTCACTTACTGAATTATGGGCTCTCGGGCGAGTGTGTGCATGTGTTAGACTCGAGTGATTTTAAATTATGAGGACGAGACAATAGCCGTGTGTGTTTGGGACAGTGATAAAAAGAAAATGAATGAATGCAGTGATTAGAGCGGCTCATATTGAGGAGAATTCTGGCACCGGCTTCCACGCTGTAAGAAGTGAAGAAGCATGCTTGTGAATAAAGGCTTCTGTTTTTACAAGATCAGACTTTTATAGCATCAAATGTTTTTTCCATCTTGTCATCGGACTATAATATCAACGTATAGTTATCAGTGACAAATGCAAGCATCTCTGACTTATGACGGGAGAATTTTGGTGCCTGGTAATCATGCGGTTATACATCATCCTGCAGACGTCCATCCATCTATCTTTCGTAAAGCTTGTCCTGTTCAGAGTCACAGTGGGCTGTAGTCAGTCAGCATGCAGTCTGCAAAAGGCAGGTCACCCTGGACAGGTAGCTGGTCAATCAGAGGGCTGACACATGGAGGCTGACTGTTCTGCTGATTGACCTGAGCCTGGTGGGTTCAGCTCAAAATTAAATCAAAAATCATGTCAACCTCGTTATTGTAATTCTAGGCTGTTGATAAGGGTAATTTTGACAGCTATGAAAAGTGCAAGCAAAGCAATGGAAATTGGCTGCAAACCCACTTCTACTGGCAGCTACATCTAAATAAAATGTGATGTCACACTAATGCATATTATTAAGCCAAAGAGCAATAAATCACTGGTTAATAAACCTCTGCTTTGGGCTTTATTTCCATTAATCTGGTGTGACTGTGTGCAGCAGCAATCAGAATAATCAACACATGCTCTTTAATCAGAATGATCGATGGTCTGTAGACAACGCAGCAACATTAGCATGGTGGGAGTGGAACCAGTGACCTATTTGTGACACGCGATGAAAAATCAGAGGATCACCAAAGTCTGTAAGATTCATCCTTTAAGTAACAAGGAGGTCACATTTCATGCCAATCCATGTTATAGTTATTTGAACGGAACCATCGTCTGTCAACAATCTGTAGCTAGCAGCCCAAGTTTAAGGGCTTCCAGTGCAGCCAGCTGATATCTGCATAACGGATGTAGCCTACATGACAATACTTCCCCTTTCATGAGCCGGTCATTCTTTACAATTCGATAAGATATTTCAATGCTACTTGGACTACAAGCAGACTACGGTTAAGCTACCAAAATCGTGTCCCTTGCAAACTCTTCATTCATACTCTGTTAATAGAGATTATGACAGAGACTCGACGTTGTTTACAAAATCAACATTCAGAAAAGTCAGAAAGTCACTAATTCATTGCATGTGAGAAGCTAGAACAGGGATATTTTATTTTAGCAAATAGCCTGAGTTACACACAATACAGTACAATAACTGAAGTATTAAAACTATTTATTGTAAACTATTTCTTATAAACTATGTTTCCTGACATTTGGATTAGTTATTACGTAATCAGTGTCTACATTCCTTCCTCTCTTCGACTCTCTGTCGGTCTCACATTTGTTGTCGTCTTCTCTCCATTCCTCTGTTTTTCTTCGCCAACTTCCTCTTTTTTTTTCATCTGCTGTGACTATGAGGAAGCAGCTGCGCACCAAAGACAATTACATAACTCTGTGTGTGCGCGTCTGAGTGCATGTGTGCAATAACACAGGACGAATGGTGGCAAAGATTAAAAAAAATTTAAAAAACCTGAAGTGAAAAATTATGGAAAAAAGGTCTAACTTTCACCTCCATTTAATAATCTGACCTCATGTATTGTGTCTACTGGTGTTTTCTTTCTGTCCCATCCTTTCCTCCAACCCTACACACAGAGTTACTGGGCTGTGAAATGTGAAAAACTGCAGCATGCATGGCAATTCATTATCTTGTCAAACTTCCCAGGGCCAGCCTCGAGCCACGGGGGGGAGAGAAAGAGAGAGTGAGACAAATGGAGAAAACCCAGTTCATGCTATTGTCCCTGCAGAAGGTTAACAGGTTACCAAAATGAAGGGAGGAAGGAGGAAACAAAAGACACTCTATCCTCGCTGTGAGGAGCACTGGGTCTCATTTTTAATGTTCTAACAGTCGTGCCAAAACACACTAAAACACAATGAAAACCTGCTTTAAATACATTAAATGACAAAACCTGCTTTTTACATCACTTTATCATAAACTGTGGAAATATATTCTATCTAATTGTGAGTCCAAAAGATTGAAGAATTTAATAATAATGCTAATAATAATGAAAACAAATAGGTCAAGTGAGAGATAGGCCTGCCACATTTGTGATTATTTGAGCTAAATGCAATTATTTTCTATATGTGGATGAAACAGAAATCATATGACACATAATTTCTGTAAAATACAGTAAATACATACTGCTTCCTGTTTGACTGGCGCTTGTTGATGACATCATCTGTATGCGCTTATTGTTTATCTTTCAGAGAGTTTAACTTTTCGATGAGCATCTATTGACGTGGATATCGTGGATCACTCAGTGTTCACCAAGGCACCGCTTTTAAACATGACCTTTATTATAACTTTTGGAGCATTGAAAAAAGCGTGAGGTCATTTTTTTGACCTGAATTTAACCTACAAGGCAGAATTTCCTCCCAGGCTGTGTAGTACAGTATATCCAAAAAGCCTCATAAGTCAAATGCTTAGGCTGAGATATTGTGTGTTTGTTTCAGGTTGGGTGCAGTTGTGTTAGAACTGGTAAACAGAGGTCTGAAACGATGGAGCTTTTTCTGGTCAACCTCATAGTGAGCTCTGCCTAACAAGACAAATTTAAGGGGAAAAGACCTATTATGAATCTCTTCAGGGCGTTTTGGGTTTTAGCAGCGGATCTGAACTGGATGATTTAATGTGAAGAAAAAGAAGGAGAAAAAAAAGCAGTGACTGGTGAGATTTGTGAGATTTCACAGAAAGTAAATGCAATGGATGAATCTACATGACCACAATCTGCAGCAGGTACAATAATGTAAGTGCTGCAGGCTTACCAGGCCTAATGGAGACATTATATCAGTAACACAGAGCTGGTTGTCTGGCATAGTGCTGTAACAACACTGCAGCAAATAAATCAATCGGCTAGAAAGGAACGACACACACACAGAGTGCGTAATTTACGAGACAAGATGAGGAAGACAGTTAGAGAATGAGCCAGTTTAACGTACTGTTGGGCTTCTGAATGAGGTTGGTTTCCTGCATTCAGTGTCCATTTTCTTTGTAAGTGCAGATCTGTACTCACAACCGCATGAAAACCACCTCTGCTTCAGGTTTTACCTACATTTCCCTGTCTCTCATGTTCCTATCAGACTTTGGCGGGGCTCTGCTATGAACTAAATGGATTATATCTAATTGGGAAGCCTGTGTTTGCCATTTTATGCTTGGACACTCCACACACACACACACACACACACACACACACGCGCAAATCCCTAAAGCCAATCACATCATTCCAAACCTGCAAAGATGCAGCAGTTATATGCAGAACATGGGCTAGTACTGTCAGAGGCAACGAGGCTGAAAGACAGGAAGGATAGAGAGACAGAGAGAGAGAGAGACAGAGAGACAGAGAGAGAGAGAGAGTGCATGCATCTGTGTGTGTTTTCCACATGTTTAGCCATGATGCAAAGCAGCTGATAAAAGAAGCCTGTATGAGGAAACAAAGACCAGGAGCATGATGCAGGGACAGACAGGAAAGATAAACGACACACATAAATCTGGTTGTTTGTTTGTGTGTGTGTGTGTGTGTGTGTGTGTGATTGTGTTCCTCTGTCCGTCTGACAGCAAACGGCCAATTACTGTCGAAAGTGGCGGGATGAGTCCTACCAGACCATAGCTTTCCATTACTCCTTGCCAGCCAAATGTGTGTGTGTGTGCATGTGTGTATGTGTGTGTGTGTGTGTGTGTGTCAGAGAGAGAGAAAGAGAGAGAGAGAGAGAGAGAGAGAGAGAGAGAGAGAATAAATGAATAGAAGAAGACAGAAGGAATACGACTTGAAAAAAGAGGGTGTGTCTGTCTCAGTGTGTTTCTCTGTGTGTTCAATATGTGTGTTTATTTGTTTCTATCCTCTCTCTGAGACCCCCCCCCCCCTCCATCCCCCCACTAGTGTAGATAAATAGCCCAATATTTTCCACTCTGAAAATCTGAGCTTCTCTCTAACCCTCTACCTTTGGAGAGGATGAAAACTCACATGGTAGTTTGTATGAGGGAAACTGAGATTTATCTTAAAGCTGAATTCACAAACATCAAGAGATACAGAACATCATCATGACATACAGCCACACAGTGCTTAAATTAGACTAATATTCTGACACGTTTTATCTATTAACAGGGATCAGAGGAGAAAACTGATATCTGTGTCGTCTCTGGGTGTTCATTACAATCCAGGATCCTGTTAGCCTAGCTTAGCAAAAATATTCAAAGTCGTCGCAGGTCGTTTCCCATGACGGGACAGTACCTCCTCAGGGTAGGTGGACGCCGTGCGAAACACACACCTCTCGTGAACATTTGCAACTCCTCAATATAGCGGCCTCAATTAAAAAAAAAGTTACGGTCGCTCAAGTAGCTTCGCTGTTTGGAGTGTGGTGGACATAAGGCAAGTAGAGTCGAGCCAAGAGCTGAATTGTGCTAGGTAGCCTGATTGGGCCCAGACACAGCTTCCAAGACCAGCAGAGGTCAGTTTGACAGAAGGTCTGTCCAAACTTTTGAGTGTTACTGAACGTTTAACTATATATGTGTGTGTGTGTATATATATATATATAATTATTATATTGCCGCTCATATACAGGCTAAAACTATGGAAGGATATTGCCTCTAGAGGTATGAAGTGGTATTAAGAGTCAGGATGAACCAGGGTTAGCTTGTTTCCATGCTACCTTCAGTGGATATCTCTGCAAAACAATCCATATTTGTCCTTCATAAAATGTCAACAGGGTTGTTTCTTCACATTCTGTTAAACTTAATTTTTGAATGTTTTGAAATGAATTCTAATTACATCTTACAAACTGCTCATTTATTTGTGTTTGGCTGAAATGCAGTAAAACTGTTTTCTGCAAATCAAGCTGCGGATGAATTGAGCGGGGTAACTTTTCCCTCAGGTCTACATTCCTGTCTCTAGGCACCATTTTAAACAGCTTTTTCCATCCCTTCTGTGGAAAATGAGACATGACATCAAAACCTGAAACTCTATGAAACCTCTCAATCAATTAACAATATGCTTACAGAGAGAAAAATAGGCTACAGGGGATGAAATTATGTGCTGTTTGGACTAAAAATAGGACGAGGCGGTGTGAATTTGTGTCAGTAAGACAGTCAGACAGGAGAAATACAGCCTGGGCTTCATTCTGTACTGTATAAACACACCCAGCCCTTTCGTATACACACAATGAGCTGACCCAGCACCATCTGAGTCGATGCTGTCCCACACAGGGGAGACTTTGGGTGTATTTGTTTACTGAACATTAAATAGCAGGTAGCAATACACTGTGACACACACTCACAAATGGGCTGAAGACGTCTCCAATTAACAGCTTATAGTTCTCAAGTTCAACGGTGAAAACATGAGGGGAAATATTTGTGTCGCTTGAATCTTTATTATTAGGTTATTATTGACAGTTAAGTTGTTAAACACGTCCTTTATATCATAAAAAGTGTTTCCACCCCACAGACTACAGATGTGTTTTATGAGGTCCATGTAAAATCACCATAATCTTCTATTGATTTGATTTTCCTGCAAGTGCAGTAAAGATTTACATCTCATGGTTATATATATATATCCTTATACAGGATCTAATAAATGTTCTATAGTGGGTGATGATGCATTATTCAGCAGGATTATCTGCAAACAAACAGCAGCAGATGCGGATATATTATTTAAAGACAAGTCACTAGTTATTATGTCCATCTACCATGGGCTGTGTGTGTGTGTGTGTTTGTGTTTGTGTGTGTGTGTGTTTGTGTGTCAATCCAAACATATCAGGGTGACACACTTGACTATCAATCAGATCAGTCACACTAGAAACCAGCTCCATCATCAGCACTGAAAAAAAAAACAAATCACTCATCTTTCACATTCAATCAGCTCTCAGCTGACAAATAAGAGCAAAAAGTCTCCTTCACTCAATTTAACAGGGCATAAACATTCACACCATGAAGGCGGGTGAAAGGAAATCACTTCTTTGAGACCATGCAACCCATTTGAACTTTCCTTATTCACATTGAGCTAAAACGTGCGTCAAACAGGCAACTCAAAGGGTTAAACAGAAAAATTTAATCCACATCAGATGAACGTGGAGCCCTCAGTGTTGCTCTATCTTTGTCTCCAAGATGTCAAGTTTAAAGGGGGGCTATGGGAAAAACAGCATTTTCAGACTGATCAT
This sequence comes from Chaunax sp. Z400, assembly GCA_037577475.1. Taxonomy (NCBI): domain Eukaryota; kingdom Metazoa; phylum Chordata; class Actinopteri; order Lophiiformes; family Chaunacidae; genus Chaunax; species Chaunax sp. Z400. Next base: position 8,281,250 of record CM075196.1, read on the forward strand.
CAGCAGTTTAGAGTTTCTATCAACACAATAAACGGGTAAACAAATAGGTAAACATGCATAGAATACCAGTGGTAAAACAGCTGAATTTGATCCAAAGTGGAGATGGAAACCTTTAAGGAAAAGCAACATTTTCTTTTAGTCATCATTGGGGATTTCACAGGACAACAGCATCATGTTCCTGCTTTTACACTAATTATTAAGGCGTTTAATTAACCTTTCAGTATGTTTAAAATATGTCAAGATGTTGAGATGAATGTTTTACGCATTTTAAAATGCTGGTTGTCCATTAGTGCTATTAGTGCGTAAAGCTCTATCTGTATCAGCCCCCCAGTTCTCACCCCTCTCCCCCTTTGTGTGTGTATGCGCGCCTGTGGGTGTGTATTTTCTCCTGTCAGCGAACCTCGCTGTGCTCCATGTGAGCGAAAAAAAAAGAAAAAAAGACGCAACTACACGGGGCTGCTGCTGCCGCTCCGGAGCGCTCTACTGATGCAAAACATTAAAAACACAAACAGAACGCACCAACCAGCACACACATGATATTTCATTCCAGTTTCTAACCCCCTCAGTTTCCCGGAAAAGAAGAGAAAAACGCATCATCTCTGACCTGCTGCCAGTTCTCCTCCAGGGAAGGCATCGCAGAGAAATAACCAGTGTCGTGAACGAGTTGGAGTTCTTGGAAAATACTGTAATTCGCCAAAACATCCATGCTTGATGCAAAAAGGAAAAGTCAGTGAAGAAGTCCGGAATCCAAGCGATAGACGTACTTCTTCTTTCCCCTCTTCTCAGACTTGTCAAATAAAATAAAATGCTGGGGAAAAGAACGTAGCTGGTGCAGATGAGCGCACCTAAGCACTTAAAAAAGAAAAAAAGCGAACAGGAAAGAAAATAATTGATTGTTTTATCTTTGTCACTGCAAACCCCGCTCCTGTGCTCGCTCTGTCACGCCTCTCTCCTCAGTCCGAGCTCGGGGGTGCCAGATCTATTTCCGCATTGCCAGATTGCCAATAGGTCCTTTCAAACTGCCAGGTTGCCAGGTTTGCTTCTCCAGCAGCGGAGTGGACCCCGTTGCAATCCAGGCGACCGGCGCGAGAGGGGAGGGAGTCAGGGGAGGAGCCACCTGTCAGTCAATTTCATGCGTGACCTAATAAGGTAAATAGGGTTGATGATGTCACTGACGTCCAATTAAGGAGGCGCTGAGACTGAAGGAGTGGGTGGAGCTTTAAGGGATGCAGAGACGCTATTGGCAGCAGGAAGCTGTCAGTCCGGCCGTACATGGCAGTAAGGCATGAGTTATTTTTAGAGGCCTATAAAAAACAGCAGCATTCCTCTTCCAGTCATTACTGACTGCGCAAGCAGATGGGAGTGAAACCCAGAGCGATACTGAGGAAACAGACTAAAACATGTTCGCAGTTGTATTAATGTGCAGAAGGACTCAGCTGAGTGTCAGAGGCAGCAGGAGTGGTACGGAGACATGCTGTTGGGCTGTTTTTCTGAGGTGTGGCAGCTTCACCTCCTCCATGTGGTTTTCATGTGGTGGTGTCTGTGCAGAGAGTCAGGAGGAAGAGCTCCACATGATCCTCCCACCTGTTTGGTTTACAAGAGTTTATACCCTTTTGGAAGTGCAATTAAATCTGCATTCATTAACATGTTTTTGTTGCCACACTTTTAATATAGGCCATACTGTTGCCAAATGTCTCTGTATAAAATTAAATTAAAAAAAAGTAGCCTGCTATGTATGAAGAAGAGGTCCACTGTAACAAAAATACTTCATAACAAGTTAAAGTAGCTTAAAATCCTACAGTTCATATAACTAAATGCTCTTTTTCATCACTGCTAATGATGACAGTACACTATTAAAAATGTCGAATTGAGTTGTTTTACTATTTAAGCATCCCATGCATACTTAGCTTATTGCTAATAGTGAAACTAAAATTCTGATGGTCGGCCTGAAAATGTTGTTATTCTGCAGCTTTTCATTAAATATGACGTTTTGGAGATAAGAGGTTTTCGGCTTCACTTTGGATCAAACTCAATTGTTTTACCACTAATGTATTCATGCATATTTATCTTATTTGTCTTATGAAGAAGACTTCAGATTGTCTAGTAAAAGTACTGAAGAAATTCTCCATAACAAGTAAAATTAGCTCACAATCCTACAGTATTTTTTTAAAACTTTTCACCACTGCTAATGATGACAGTGGAAAATGATTAAAACATTTCTGAACTATCAGGAAAATATAAGAGATGGGAAACAGTGCAAATTTGAAATTCACAGACAAATGTTTTTTTTAGTTTTTTTAAAGATTAAGTTATTTTTTTCAAAGGGGTTATAAACTGGAACAGATAACATAGTCAAAGCATGATAATTTGTTTAAAACAAGTGTGTAATAACACCCAAAAGCCATTCTGTCGCCCTGTAGGTTCATCCATCAATGCTGAGGGTGACCACTGCAGTGGATCATAACTGGGTAACAGGTAAAAGAGACCAACTGCTTATTGTATTAAAAAGAGCTTCATTTTACATCACTTACATCCTAAGAAGTAGTCCTAAGTCCTAAGAATCTTATTTACGAGATTCACCTCTTTCTAAAAGAAATAAATGTCTTCAAATAAATTGATTTGTACTGGAAACAGTTTGAAATGATCTCATTTAGCTTTCAGTGTTTTTGAACATTTGATTTGGTGGTTTTGGGAGTAAAAACTCAATATTTTATGATTGTTGATGATGCTGATTGTTTAAAGCTTCAGATACATTCTGTGAATATAATGTTGTAGAGAACAAACTGTGATCAATGTTAGTTTGTCTCTGTGCAGAATGTTCTGTAATCATTAATTTATGATATTCGGTGATCTTTTTGATATGAACATATGATCAATGAGTTTTTCTTCAATACCAACCTGAGCCCTGAGGACAGACAGACAGTCAGACAGACAGTCAGACAGACAGTCATGATGGTTCCTCTGTTTGATTTATTATAGAGAATCACAAACCCTTTTAAAGGATCAGATGTCAGATGGATCTGTAGCTTCTCTGCTGATCACTCTCCACACTCACACTTCTTCTCACTATACTCCCATCTTCCCTCCTTTATTCCCACCTCTGTTCCACCTCCCCTTCTTCTGTTGTGTTCCTTCGTTCTTCTCTTCTTCGTCTTTGTTCTTTCCTTTTTCTTTTACTTCTGTTGCTCCTGTCATCTTTCACTTTTCACTTTCACTTTCATGCTCTTTCCCTTTGATTTCACATTAATTATTTATTCGGTTTAAAAAAAAACAACCTTTTTCTCACTTGCTTCTTTTGTTCTTTTTACAATTCACCTTTTATCCACTTCTTGGTAATTACGCTTCATTTCCTGAAACCCACCTCCACCTTTGACACTATTATTGTGACCGATACAAAGCGCAGCACACTTACAGCTACTCTTGCAATTTTAATTAATCGGATTAATGAGGATGCAATAATTAAAGGTCAAAATTTGAAACTCAAATGTGATGTCTCAGACAACACTGGTCTAATTTTGACAAAACCTGTGGCGTGATGCATGTTGGTGCTTTGTTTTGGCATTGAACAGAAAGCTTTAGGTCAAAATGTCATCCAACAGCCTGCTGCTTTAAACTGTCTCAGCTCCACTCCAAGTTTGATAAAAGCTGAGCGAAGTGCTTGTTTTTGGAGAAACTATTATTTAGTTTTTGACTTATTCTAATGGGAATAAGCATGATTCTGTGTTACAGATGGTTATCATATGTTAAATGAAGTCGCTGCACATTATACACCTGGATGAATGAAGGACCTGATCAAACGTTCTTAAAGCAAACTTAAAAACAATGATTTTTTTTTTGGTTTTGGAGCGATACTCCTCTGTCTATCTACTCTATGCTTCCACCTATAGCCACATGATGTGTAACCCACACTGAGCATGTACTAGTTATTGAGTTAACACTTGCTTTGTGTTGTGTGCTTGCCTTCTTCTCGCTCTCTCAGCTTCTTCTCTGTGTGTCTCGTCCCCAGGGGCCACAGGGCTGGTCCCTGTGGACGACAAGGACCAGATGGCTTCTAGATCGACTGTTCCAGGACATTTTCCCCATTGATTTTTACAGCTTAGTCTGGAGGAACAGAGGAAAGAAGAGAGGAAGGAGGACAGAGGTGGAGCAAGGAGGAGGTGGGTAAAGTGCAAGTGTGTGTATGTGTGTGGTGGGGGTGGGGTTTGGAGGAGTATGGATCAATACTAGCACTGATTATCTATAAGAGGCCCTTAACACACTCAAATGCAACATCTCAGTGAGATTCAATATTAAACTATAGTATAAAATAATAATTATCACATTTTAATGTTATAAAACCAGGTCTGTCACTACTATTACTACAGTTGTACTACAAACAGTATGTGTTTTTATACCCACTACTTCTTTATCTACTGTACTACCCCCACCATTACCTCTACTACCACAACCTTTACTTATATGTATCACCTCTTGTATTAATAGTTACCTCTACCAGGGCATATTATTTCACTATTACTGACTATACAATTACTCCTCCTCCTCTTTCTAATCCGCCTCCTACTGCTTCTCTTTCTAGTCCTCCTACTATGAGTCCCTGGACTCATTCTCCTCCTCCTCCTCCTCCTAGTCTTTGCCCTCCTCTAGTCTTAGTCCTCCTACTCAGCCTCCACCTTATTGTACAACCCCGACACTTTGATTTTCTTTTACCTTCAACTCTGCCCAATTTCTGTCTTTGTCTCTCCAGTTGTTGCAAATAAAGATTGAGAGAAGGAGCCTAAGAGATAAATTATTAAAAAAGACACAAAGAGGATTAAGAGAAGAAGGAGAGAAAAGAAAGACAGAGAGAAGAAGAAATTTCACAGTAAAGCTGATTTCTACTTTAATGCCATGTTTTTTGTTTCTGGCTATAACCAGTGAACACGAAGATAAGGAAATATAAAAGCTGTGTTCGTGTGTGTGTGTGTGTGTGTGTGTGTGTGTGTGTGTGTGTGTGTGTGCCACACAACCTTTCAAATCTGTGCATTGCTGTCCAGCTCCACACACAGTCAGTGTTGTAATCTTATTACTGTGTTGTGTTGTTTTGGCACAGAGAATGATCGGAGAGAGCCAGAGGAGAAATGTATAGAGGAAGAGAGGAGAAATTTTATTGCAGTGTTTCCATCGGCTGGACACAGGAAATGCCACATTTTGTACTTATATGTACTCCCAATAAACTAATCACCATACAGACCTCAAATTAAGTCAGAAGAGCTTTAAGACCTTGATGATGCTTCAGTGTGAATATGGTCAGCTGCTGGTAAACGGTAAAGGCGTGACCTCTTGGCGAAGGATGATGCTTCGCCATGATACAGGAAGCTTTTATACTTTTATACTACTATACTGTACTCTATACTACTAACTCCACTGTCAATGCTCTTTGGCCCAAACTTCAAATGTTGAATAAGAGCCCCACCCACTCCTCAGCGCCTTGTCAGCGAACACTCCCAGGTAGTTGTGCGATCTCACAAGAGTGAAGTAAGAGTAAGTAAACATTCAAACCACATTTCTACGGCATTTTACCACCAAGTTATTGGTTGAAAACCCAATCCTTCTCCTTCCACTCCTGCTCCTTATCCTGCAGAGTCTTTTTCAGATCTTCTGTCTCCTGAAGGAGAGACCAGCAGCAGGACGTCTGCTGCTCAAGGTTGGTCTGAACGTTGCACAGCGTCTCACTGAGGGTTGCTTAGCTGTGCTTTCAGACCCTTGACTTCCTCTGAGGAGTTTTCCTGATTGGTCTGAGCCAGCTGGGCTTTGAGACCACATGAGCTCCTTCTCCATCAGCTCCTTCTCTCGGAGCCACACGGTGCCGTTTCTCTGTTGTTCAACCTTGTTGAGGAAAACCATCAGCATCTCTGCCTCAATCTCAATGTGGAGTTTCCCCCACAAGTCTACCTTTTGGAGAGCCTCACTGAACTGTCATGATATCTTGGTTATTCCCAAACAGACAGAGAAATGGTGGCATGTAAATATTCTATCCAGGTTTCGGTATCCGTGCAGGAACTACAATCACTTTTTTAAATCTACGAGACGGATCAGAGCGTTCTTCAGCTCCACTGGTTGGTGCAGAGCCCTGGGCTATGTGAATGTTCCATTTACAAGTCACACACTCAATTATTATTATTTCTATCTTGACATAACCAACACTTGGAGGAAAGTGTGTTTAGAGGCTGACTGGATAGATCTGAGGCATTCAGAGTGTTTGTAGTCAGGATGGCGGCAGGTTGAGGATATTTATGCTCTACTCGAACTTCATTAAGCCGCAGAGAAACTGCCACATAACATACCTGGAGTTATTCCCATTAACATATATACATCTGATTTCAGTCCTGATAATTGAATCGATCAATCAAACAGCACATATTTAACATACAACGCACTGTATGACAGGTAGAGTGGGGTTAGAGTTCTAGAAATCAGCCATGCAAAGCATTTTATCTCGCTAATTTAGAACCCAAGAGATAAAACGGCTGAATTCAGATGAAATAGGGGATGAAGATCTGGGCATGATAAACATTAGCATTAAAATAGCTCTCTGGCTTTGTGACGGTTACTGTCCTGATTCTAGTTTTAAAAATGGCATGTTTTAAATAATCTTAATGGGAAAGGCAATAGTTAGTATCATTTAAGTAAATACACTGCATGATTTTATCTGCAGTGTCAACAACAACAACTGGCTATAGCTGATCTATTCGTTATTTCTGCCAACAACCATCATCTGTATCCCAGCATAAAATTTAAACTTACTATAATATTCAAATGATACATCTGTCAAGTTTTGCAACACAGCATCCCTGTTAAGTTAAATGTTATTTACATAGCCCTGAAATGCAAATCATAATTTGTCTCATGGGGCTTTACAATCTGTACATGGGAGAAACCGCAGGAAGATCACAGGAGGGATCTTTCTCCAAGGATAGGCAGACATTAAAAAAAAGATGTTGTAAGTGGACAGGAGAGACTTTAAGTCCTAAATCTAAACATCAAGATTAGATCAGGCACCGACAGCCAGCTGGTTCCGGGACAGCTGATGGTCCAGCAAAGAGGAGTTGGAGGGTGAAAAGAGAGAGAGGGAAAACAGATAAGAGTGGAACACAGAAAATCAGAAACAAACGACAGAAGTTAGAGAAATGAAGTACTTATTAGAAATGCTACGGTACTCGGGTGAATATATTTTTTGAGACCGACTGAAGGATCACGGTTACAGGTGCAAAGGCTGATCTAAGCCAAGAATAAGCAGTAACTGAAAGCAAAGGTGCATAAATTAGGTCGTAAACTCAGAGCAACCCTAAAAAGTTTTTAAGGCAGTAGCTGAGCTGACTGGGACCCTGACGCCTGAGCTCTTTCCTCTCTCCGGAGAACTGCATCACAAACACAAAGACTGCAGTGCACTTAACCCTGAGTCAAGGTGGACATCACACCAGACAATACAACACAACAATGTCATGTTGTTTGGCTGTATGAGTCACTGCTTGATCACTGAACCGCACATCAGGTTTCAGGAGAGAATTCCTGTGTGACTGAAGTGAAACCACACGCTGTGAACCATGAACAACTAAAGACCTGAAAAAATACAGGAACAACTTTTCACACAACACAATAGCATCGGGAAACAATACAAATAGTGTTCAGTCCAGCTTGAATAGTTAACTACATCCTCGTGCCTCTCAATACGCTCTTATAAGGCATCGGTTTTGAGGGGAAAGTTTGTTTTTACTCTCACATACTGGTTAAAACTGGGACCTCTACCAGTATATTTAAACAGTCTGATTTCTAAACACCACTGACTGTAATTAAATCATAGTATAGAAAAGAATAATTCTGGAAATAAGCACAAAAAAAAGTCTTTGGCCCATCAGACAGTTTATTAAAACACACACTAACAACTTATTTTTAACAACAAAGTTTTACATATAATTGCTTTTAAGTGTCACAGTGTTGTAGTTGAATTCTTATTAAAAATCTGGGCCTTAAAATCTATCAACCATGAATGAAGTATACATGTTAGTTAAGGATACAGCATAGACAAAGATGCATTCAGTCTCCCAAACACAAAGTAACACCTGACTTCCCACCACTTAACAGAACAAGTATGTAGATGTGATATTTTCCTGTTGGCTCCCCTCCTCCTCTCATGTCTGAGATATTTTTAATAATGGAGAGGAAGAAGCAATATATCCTCGAGCTGAGGGAGTGATTCAGGGTTAAGCGTATTCTGGTGCTAATTGCGCTTTCTGGTTTTTAATAAAGAAAAACTATACGCCTGCAGGCCTGTGTGTTTATGTGTGTGTGTGTGTGTGTGTGTGTGTGTGTGTGTGTGTGTGTGTGTGTGTGTGTGTGTGTGTGTGTGTGTGTGTGTGTGTGTGTGCGCGCGCGCGCTTGTGTGTGTTTTCAAAGCACCATGCATGAGCAAATAGTTGAAAAGTGAATATCTTTCTGCTCTGTCTGTGCTGAAATAGTTCTTTATTCAACCATGCAATAAAAAAAATAATCTTTTGTGTTTGTTTATTATGCTAACTGACTCACATGTGTTTGTAGCCACTAGCCTTGCCCACAGCAAAATACTCCTCATGGCATCTAAGACTTCAACTGCAGAAATAAAGATTTATGGGTGTGCATGCGAGTCTTTGTGTGGGTTGTAATGTTGCTGCATTTTCACCTGAAAGGAAACATAAGAGACAATAACGGAGAAAGGCATGTGTGGGAAAGGAAAAGCCCTGAAACTGAATGGTTGGTCAATGTTGGATGGTTGAAGAGCCCGTTGAGACATTATGTTCTTTATGAAGCCGTAAAACAAAAGGCTGCTGCATTTCTCTTCAATCTCGTCGTCACAATGACCTTCGTTTGACGACCAGCGCTCATCACTGGCTCTTTAAAGGTCCAGGTAATGGATGTTTATACATATCAGACATATACTACCACACATAACCACATCATCATCCTTACAGGGTCACAACATGCTTCGTAATAATCTGCCTCAGGCTCCAGGGTTTTATGACTGACAGAACTGAATAAATCTCCTCATTTGGATGTGCTGTGACAGGAATTAATTACCAGGCAATTGTGTTGAACATATTAATTTAGAGGAGATTATACAATACATTAGCCCGGCACTTATTAAGCATGGTTATGTACGCCTGCGTTTATGTGTTGAAATTGCACAGGCAGAAAATTCAGTCCAATTTGCCATGCATGGCTCCCGTTAACACACTGAAAACCTCCCTCCTTCCTCACATTCTGTTCCTTCTCTCCCTCTTCTCTGCTCTCTGTTCTCACTCTATTCTTTCATCTTCTAGTTTCCAATATCAGAGTGATAAAAGTGTGGAGTAACCCTGAGGTTCAAACCAGTGTCATATGCAGAAATACATGATGGTCAGGTCTGTGAAAAAATGGGAAGAACTACTTTTTGTTCCTCCTTTCAAAAGCATCTTACAATTCTCCTCTTAGGAGCTGTCATTATATTTCTTACAGAAGGCACACAACATTTAAACTAAACCTAAACAGCCCTATCTGGCTTTGGTATCAAATTATATTATTAGTATTGTAAAAAGTTTAATTGTGTAGATACATTTCAGCTTTTATTATGATCAGACAACATATACACTAAACAGAGAAAACTCAGGATTGACATGACCTCTAAACATATAATCAACCACAAGTTGGAAAAACAAAAACAAAAAAACAAAAAAAAACAACATATATATATATATATATATATATATATATATATATATATATATATATATATATATATATATGTTGTATATGTTTTGATGACTGTGTTGGAAGTTTAGGACTAAAATTCCCACAATGCAACTATCACTATGACGATGTCTAAACAGCAAAATTCAATATGACGTTAAATTATGGAGAATGCATTGGTTAATGCGACACCCGTGAGCAAGATTTTTTAAAACTGCCAGAATTTGACCAAAATCTTTAAAAAAAGAATCAAAATCTAAAAAAAAAGATAACGGTTCAGATGGCATGTATTTTTCACTCTTTTTCCACTGTATCTCTTCAGTTTAACATACATGCATAGCAAAATGCGTGCATAGCCTTGAAACTAATCAATAGTACAGCCTGACATCACTTGTAACCAGGATTTATACTATCCCTCTGGCCTTAAGTGTTTTGTTCCAAAGAATAAAACCATGTTCTATGATGGCTAAGAAGGGTTTCTGAGGTCTGATTCTGTTCTAAACTGCAAAATGTTGAGCTGCTGGTGATGCTGCTGGTTTTCATGTTGACTACAAAACAAGAGAGAAACAAATGAAGGTATAATTGGAGGCTCTGCTCACACTGAGAGACGAATGGTGCATCACTGAATAGATTAGCTGTTTACAGGCTGTTGCTATGGTGGTTACTCCACTGGGATATGTGTGAGGGTGTGTTTTAGTGTTAGTCTGTTGCCTATTATGGCACAGAATCTTTCCCCCCCCTGGTAATCATTTGTTCTGAATTTGGTGCGTTGTTTATTTGCCTCAGTTCTTGAGTGAATTTTTCTGTCTGTGTGTTTGTGTGTGTGCATGTGTGAGTTTTTCCATCTGTGTGTGTCCCTGGTGAGCTGCTAGTAAAGCGTGGCATGTTGCTCTAACAGGCTTGTCCTCCATTAGTAGCTCAGCACTGGGCTTAAAACTGGCAGGGAAAGAGAGGGAAGGGATGATGGAGACACAAACACAAACACACTTTTAAATATCTATTTATATATAGACCTTAAAAATAAGATTGGGGCAATTGGACCTCACTCAAGTTGAGCACAGCAGCTTTTATTTGTATTTAGACATGATGGGCAACACAGACTGATCAAACGTACCACCCCCCATTCAGGAGGGGCAACAAATGACTTAATCTGAAGACAGATAGTATATTAAGGAAAATGCAGTAGTACCAGTGAGTTTAACTCTTTTCTTGACTTGGCATATGCTTAGATTTAGACATAAGGATACAGGGATGTGGCAATGACTCAAATACTTACTCATTATTTAAAGTAAAAACCATGAGCTTAAATAAAACAGGAAATGAACTGTATCATTTATTTCCTCCTATAATCCACCCACTATCCTTTTCATAAACCATGAAATCCCCCTTCAAGCACCACCCAGTGTGTACTAGTACAGACCTGGAAAATGCTGAATTAGTAAAATAAAAGTCTGTTATTTATTGACAGAACAAAAAAAGCAACCCACACTTTGCATGAATGCTATTCTGCAGAAAGAGGTTGCAAATGAGTTCCAGTTCATATGTCTACAAACAGACAGCTGAATTTTCTTTCAACATTGAGTAAGTTATTAAGTAAGGTGGCACTTTTATCTATTGCCTATTTATCAATGAGGTGCAATATGGGCGTTTATGTGTGTGCATTGGTTATATTGTGTTCAGTGTGTTGAATTGGGTGCAATATGTGTTGATATTTTGTCTTTTATTCTTATGCATCAACAGGAGTGGCACTCTTGACTTTGTTGTATTTTGCATGTGCAATGGCAATAAAAGGCTTTCTATTCTATTCTATTCTATTTCTTTATATATTCTATTTCTATATGTGTGTATTGAAAATAGTATAATTATATTGTGGCATGCACATTATACTGTATAATAGCTACCACGAGTTTATTCACTTTTTTTTTTTTTTATTTACTTACACTGCTAATACATGTTTCCCTTTGTCTCCTCGCTTTATGCTAACCTAGGCTAAAAACATCCTGGACCTCTCTGTGCATAACAAACACATGGAACTGATATCCATCCTCTCATCTGACTGAGTAAGACAAAAACTAAGCCCAAAGCAGGTTTATTTCATCTGTCTGACTATACCTCGCCCTGGGCTCTAGTGGTAGCTGGTTGTACTGTAATCCAGTCAGGCCAAAGCAGTGCATTGTCAGTAACGCTGACACTTAAACATGCTAAACAAAAATATAAGCCTTTGTCTATGCACAAAAAAAGGATTATTCCCCTCAAATTTTGTTCATAAATTTCTTTAAATCCGTGTTAGTGAGCATTTGTCCTTAATAGAGATAATCCATCCACCTGACAGGTGTAGCATATCAAGATGCTGATTGAACAACATAATTATTGCACAGGTGTGCGTTGGGATGGTCACAATAAAAGGCCTCTCTAAAATATGCAGTTTTATCACATAACACAATGCCACAGATGTTGCAAAAAGAAAGTGTCTCCACCACTCTTCAGCACAGAGTGATCCACTTGACAGGTGTGTCTCATCAAGGAGCTGATTAAACAGCATCATTATTGCACAGGTGTGCTTTGGGCTGCTCACAATAAAAGGTTATTCTACAATGTACAGATTGAAAAAGGGCATTTACTGTGTTCTGCAATATCGATCTCACATGACTAGGGCAGATAGAGATACAGCATACAGTACAGCCTTAGGCCAGTTATTGTCCTCCATAAAGCCAGGAAGCTGAAACTCAGATATGCAACAACAGTCCATCACATTATTAGAGATGTATCGACATCGCCTGCTGACAGAGTGCACGTCTATGAATGTATGTACATGTATGAGACTAGAGTCTAGTGTGAGCCTGATGAGAAAGAGGAAGTGTTGTCACCGTAGCTTGTTTTTCCAAGAAGAGAGAAGTGAGACGAAGTAGCAACAAAAACATTTTTATTTATTTTTAGTGATGCGTACTATATTCCACTAAAATCCACTGTTTCCACCAGCACATACCCAACTGTAAAGCAGACATGTCCGCTGTAAATGATGATGATATCAAGTTAGTCACTGGGAGAATATGTAGGGGGTGGTTGTGTGAGGTTTTGGCTGTTGTCACTGTTCCGTTATGTAGGCTACAACAATCAGCCCCTTCCTCATCCTTATATGTAAGCCTGTACATGGCAATCGCACGACAACTTTTAAAAACAACTAATTTGTTACATGTTGGTAGCTGGTTAAATTATTTTAAAAAATATATAAAAGAGAAAAAAAAGAGAAGAACAAAACAACAAAAAAAGAAGATAGTGCTTATTATATGAATTAAGGAGACAGAGAGAGAGAGAGAGGGAGAGGAGAGAAAGAATTTGACCCTTCTCTCCTCTAACTCTGGCTCACGAACACATGCACACGCAAACTTCCCAAAGGTTAATGTGATGCTAATGTGGCCTATATTGAGAGGGTGATCATTATTTTCAGACCTTTGCTGTGCACCTCAGCTGTGTGCAATAACTGTTTGCAGAGGCTGAACATTCTTCACTCAACTAAAAGTAGCAATGTCACAATGGAAAGTAAAAGACAATTTAACTTCATTTTTAAACTTGAATGAATTCATGTGAATGATTTATTGTGACTATTAGTTCATTTGAGTTTTTAACCCCCCGCCCAGGGTTTTAATATCATAGTTTGTCCAGGTGGTGCCCAAATCAAAAAGCAATATTCAATATTGAATATTTTATATTTTTCTTATTCTGTCCTACAAAGGCAAAATGCAGTATCTGCAATTTTTGCAAAATTCACTTTTTTTGCCCCATTTGAAAGTCCTGTGTCTTCTCTTCAATCTGTTCATCATCTGGAAATATTGGGGTTTCTATTTATTTTTTGATGTTTACAGTGAGTGAAAGAAAAAAATGGAAAAAGCTGTTTTTCTCAGTTTGGCATTATTAGTACAGCAGTATTGTCAACAAATCCCATGAGAAAAAAAGAAAAGAACAGCAACAACGAATTCATAAGTATTGTCCCTGTAGCTAAAGCTAGTTTATTTATCAGTGCATAGAAGACACTAGCTGGCTTCAAGGTTGCTGCTTCTTTCATTGGCGTCATAATTACACAATAATAAATAATACATAAATATTTTTCTTCATCAAAAGTGCCTTGTTACTTGAAGTAAAATCTCTTAATCCATGCAACACTTTATCCATCATATCAGACTAATTCAATGGAATAAATTGGTGCAATCAGGTAAAAACGTATCATGGGAATTATGGTAATATTAAAAGTTAATTAGTGTTTGTACAAATTTTGAAATGTGTAATACATTAGGAAAGTGGAGGCAAACAAATACACAATATTCTTTCATTTGACTTAGTAAAACTGTTGGAAGGTGGTCCTATGACAGCTGCAGTTTCTACACTGGATTTAAGTATAATGACTCTGCAGTGATAGCCATGGCTCAAGGCATTATGTCTCCAGGTTGTCGGTCTGTCCCTTTCTTGTGAACGTGATGTCTCAGGAAAACCTAGAGGGAATTTCATTACATCTCACACAAATGCCCACATGGACTCGAAGATGAGCTGATTTAAATCTGGTGGTCAAAGGTCATAACATAGCATAAAATTAAAGTGATAGATCGTATATCCAAAAGGTCAGATGTCAACTTCACTGTTACATCATAACATTCTGCAACAACACTCCTCTTGTCATTATTCATCAGCATAACTCGGGTGCAGAGTGAGATGTTGTTACCATTTCTCACATTTGCTCAGAAAAATGAATTGGTGACCCTAATCTTTGGTGCCTATATTAAAACTGAGGTGATTGTAATGATATTATGTGCTGCTGTTGCAGTAGCTTGGCCTGCTACGCTTTCCAAGAAGCCAAGAACAAGCTAAAAAAGGGAGTCAAGAACACCTACTTTTCTAGGAGAAGTTAAAACATTCTTTATCTACTGTTATGCCACTTAAACCTTAGCTCAAATTTGAAGTAAGTCCCCTCTCCTGGTAGATCTTTACGCAGATCCAGATAGTAATTAACTCATCTGAGTTCGGCTGCTCATTGCATCCTGTTTACTTTTACAAGTAACTTACACAAAACACATATTATAATATGTGTTTTGTGTTCATCTAATTGAATAGCTTTGATGTATTTATGTATTTTCAGATGGCAGAGGGGAGAGAACATTTAACAATGAAGTGTTTTGTTATAGGAGAGGACACTAATTGCCAACTAAGAGCCTGTTAGTGCAAATTTTGAAGAAGAGTAGATTTAACTGGGGAATAGAAAACTAGGTTAAAGCTCAGGTTAAATTGACTCGACTCAGAAATGAACACTGGGTAGTTGAGTTGAACGCACAAACCTGAAATAACTATAGACACCAGTTATACAACGCCATTTGAAACAAAAATATGAATGGATTTAAGAGCCATATGGTAGATCACTGTGAGTCAGCTGGCATAAGAGACGGCCTCAGTTAAATAGAGAACATGAACAGAGCAGTCAGTAGCAGAGAGGACTGTAATGCAATGATGTTCAGGATGAGGATGAAATAACAGTCCTGTCAAAATGCAGCACACTATCTTTCTAGCATCCAACCGGTTTTAAGAGAATGAGGACCCTTCAGTACGACACCCTTGTTTGTTTACACTGAAGTAGAGTAGTATTGAGGTAGATACCTCATTTACAACATACCCAAGTATTAAACAGAAAAAAGATCCTAGACAGGAGGAAACACAAACAGTAAGCTCAGAAAAATATATAATTAAAAGTCAAATATAAGCCAAATTAGTAAAATAGTAAAACCATAGGACTAAATAAAGCAATTAAATTTTAAAGCAGATGAATGAGACAAAACAAGACCAGTTGGAAGTGAAATGAGATGAGATTAAAAATTTAAATCGCCCTAAGGATAAAAATGAGGTAAGCTTTAGATTGTTCTGCATCTTACTTCAATGTCACGAGGGCACAATTAGTAAAAGCAGGCAGCATCTGCAACATAATCCAATCATTAAAGCATGTCTGATAAGGGTCCACATTAAAAGACAGCAACAAAATCATGTAAGAGGGTGAAAAAAAAAGCACAGTAAGTGCCTTTTAAATAAATATAACCCAATGTCTGTCATGCCTTGGAGAGATGATGAGTATCATAGTTATCACCAGTAACATATCTAAGTGCAGAATTATAAGCAGCTTCCAAGGCTTTAGATTGGCAACTGATGCATGCATGTATTAAATGTCATCATAATCCAAAAATAGGAAAGTTGGCATAAGCGTCATTACAATGCAGACGAAAACCTGTTTTATTCCTCCATGATTTTCCCCCTTAATATACAGTTACAATTTATCTACATGGAGAACTGACTTACGGAGATTGATGGAAACGTGTTATTCAGCAAAGCGATGTTGAAATGACTATACAGTAGAAGATGCATTATCTGAAATACAGAACAAAACAGTATCATCAGCATAAAGATGTACTGTATATTAGAACCATTTACAGAAGACGCAACATTATAACAAGTGAACAGAACAGGCCCCAGGACTGAGTCTTGTGGGACACCTTTAGCAGTTTGTACAATTTCAAATTCAACATTTCTAATAGTCAATAGTCCATAAGGTACCTCTGAAACCATTTAAGCATTTCATCAAATCTGATTATGTGATGCATGATCAACTGAAAGATCAATAGAAAGAGATGCACGTCGTTTCTTTCTATACAAACCAGGCTTTTCTATGAAACCTGACTTGTCCATGCTCCGTATGGAGTTTGCTGACAGGAATGATTTAAGTTCATCATTTACTAGAGATTCTGAGAATTTTGTGAGGAATGATATTCAGAAATAGACTTTGTCTAGATTGCCCAAGGCATGAACTGATCATGTAGATGAATGCCCTGCAGACTGTTTTAATTTGGGAGGGTGCAGGTTCAGCCCGCTGACCCACAGCTCTCCTTCGGACAGGCTGCAGGCTTTGCAAGAGGAGCAGCCTGAAGTTAAGACACAGCTGCAGACACTTTGTATAGAAGCAGTCCCTCATTATGATTTGTCTCCTCTTCTCAGCCTGCAGCCTGTCACTCCTCAGGTTTCCTTTAGTGGGGGAAAAGGGGACTTCCCAGTGTTCCTGTCCCAGGGGCTTCCAGATGCTAATTCCACATTGACATGTTAGCTGAAGAATGCAGCCTCTGTCTGGCAACAACTACAAAGCTTAACAACTCTTGACTGTTTCTCCCATTCATCTTTGTTTTCCTTGAATACGTTAGAGAAGCCTGTCATTTTCTGAAAAATAAAGAAATAAAAATTATAATAATAATAATAAAATCTTATTTTGGTACCATCATCTCCAAACCTTTACCCCATCTGACTCCCTGAAATGAGAATTCAGGAGTGATAGCACCTTGGCCTCTCTGAGCCTCTGGGTGCTGCAGAGGCGTTTTGAGTGTTCACCAGGTTGGGGAAGCATCATTAGCATTGACATTAGCAGCTGCCACCTTGCAGCCTCTGAACTTTAAAGACTGCAGCGGTTCAAAGACTCAGCCTCCATAAACAGATCTATGGGAAGGGGGGTTGTCGAGGGAAAATTTGAGATAGATTAGGTGAAGGAGAAAGAGGGCAAAGCTGCAAAATAAAATAGAAATCCCTATGGCAAAGTAGCACAGGGGAATGGTTGTGTTGCTTTTGTATCTCACATCCACATATCCTTTTTTTCTCTCTCTTTCATCTGAACTCCACTACTAATCATTGTTTTCATGTTAGAGAATTTTACTACTTTTTAAACACAAATAAGCACAGATGCATTTTCATCTTCCTCAAGCAGTTTGCTCAAGTGAATGACAATATTTTTTTTCCCCCGAACCCAATGGTGTATTTTCTCCCACACATTCAGCTGAGATGGAAGCACATGAATAACAAGTTTTTCCAGGATGCCCCAGTGGTTTAGGGTTGAGATGCTGATCATGAACCACATTATCAAATCTGAACCTTTGTTGCTCATCTCTCTCCCTCAGTTCCTAACAATAATCCTACAGAGAAGCTGAAGAGCAACAGGCCCAAATGTTTTGCAGCTAAATTTTTGTCTGTTTCTCTCTCTCTTCTCTATACTTGGACTAAATACTCTGTAAATACTCTGTTCTTGATGGACACAGAGAAAACTGATATCAATCTTCTAATCTGAATATGCCATTGCAAGCCAGGAAACAAGCATATTTACAAAAATATCAGCCGTCCTTTGAAGCGGGCAGAAAATGCAACCCGTATGCACAGTGGTAAAAACACTTGTATGTTCCTGCACGGAGCCACAGCATCTGTGAGGAGAAAGTGGGATTAGCAACGCTGATTTAAAGGGATTAGAGGGTCTGAAAGAAAACAGAGGACCACCAGGACACCTTCTGAGCCACATCGGCGTGCACACATACACATTTCGAGTGTCTCCTAATCCTTTTACCCAAGTGCATTGTCACAAATTGTTTGCCCCCTTAAATTCACTGCAATGCAATCCATAGAAGCCAGAGCAATTGACAGATATGAATACAAAGGAGGAAGAAGTCAACACGCATAGAGAGATTACAGTGGTGAACAAAAATAAAAATCAATGTGACCAGAAATGGTGCAAGATGATCACAGAGAGAACAAGTGCTGCTAATCTGACTCATGAAAATAAAGATGCTCAGCTATGGAACTGTCGCAATACCTTTCAGTCTCACAGGATGAATGTCTCAAATGTGAAATCACTCTGCAAACCCAAAGTCACCTCATGGCCCTTTGTCCCCCTCAGGAATCTTATTTAAGCCCCAAAGAACATTTCACAGAAGAGGCATTTGGACTATAGGACACCTTGTGTCTACACTTTTACTATGGCACTGGTTCTGTTATTTCTGCTACAGGATGAATTAATATTTAAGACAATAGTGAGCAACAGTTTGCATTTGTCCTTTTCCCATTTCAACATGACAATGCCCCAACACCAGGTCCACAAAAGTCACGTTTCCACTACGTGGTGCCGCCTCAACTGGACTCGACTCTACTCACCTTTATTGGCTTTCCATTAGGATACAGTAGCCGGTACCTGGAACCTACCTTTTTGTATAACTTCTGTCAAAGTTCCAAAACAGCTGAGCAGGTACTAAAAGGTGACATGAAAACACTGAAGACCACTGATTGGTCACAGAGAATCATCGCTGCGTCAGCGCGTCATCATGGCACGCATGGAATGTCCTGCACAGCACAAACTCATGCCCGCCATGTTCAAGCAGTCAAGCAAGTTCTCCATATCATATATGATGATGCAGTTGTGCAGGTGGGTGGAGCCAGGCCCATTAAGCCCACCCATAACGTGTGTTGTTCTTATTTGTCTGAGTCATTTTGAGCCTTCTTGAAGTGCAAAACCCTCAACTATCTACATGTTAGCAACTTCTTTGCTTGACCATTCTCAGTGATTATTGTGTACTTTGGCAACTCTGTTTCAGTCCACTATAACCAGTCCACTCAGCCTCTCTGTGCCTCTATAACCAGTCCACTCAGCCTCTCTGTCCCACTATAACCAGTCCACTCAGCCTCTCTGTCCCTCTATAACCAGTCCACTCAGCCTCTCTGTCCCACTATAACCAGTCCACTCAGCCTCTCTGTCCCACTATAACCAGTCCACTCAGCCTCTCTGTCCCACTATACCCAGTCCACTCAGCCTCTCTGTCCCATTATAAACAGTCCAGTCAGCCCCTGTCTGATTCCTAGAGAATGTACCGTTTCAATGACAGATACCTGACTGAAACCTTGTATCTGCAGCTTAAAGCCAGACCTTAAATCATTCAGAGTAATCACTACTGTAACGTATGTTCACACAAACACACTTACTCCTCATTGGCTAACTGCTGCTTGACAACTGGGGGGGGACCCGGGGGAAAAATCCCCTCATCGCCATGGCTACAGGGACAAGGGATGGTGGCAACAGCATTAATTATTTTAGCATGAGGAGCGACTGAGGTGGGACGGCAGCAGAGTGCCAACAGTAATTAACCACTGGCTGCTCTCACGTGTCACTTCCTGTGCCCGGGGTGTGTAAGCAGGAGGTTGTGATGTTCTCCTTTAATTACTGCATGTTCAGATTCTCGTCTTTGCACTCATTAGTTTAATTGCTTGATTAAAACGATCAGCAATTGATTGAATGGGTTTAGATGGAAGTTTTCCTGTTTTTGTTTTTTTTCTCCAATTTTTACATTTTTCTTTACATTTTGTGTTTAGTTGGTAGAGGCAGTGATTTCACTTTGCACCGTGACATCTTGGCCTTGAGCGTGATTTCATATCTCTCATGTATAATTTTAGGGTGCCATTGCCAAACTAAAATTAGAGAGCTGCCTGCAGATCTTTCTTCCATGGTTATTATTGAATTTCTGTGAGTGCTGTGTCTGTGTGTGCGTTTAGCAAACAAAAATCATGCAAAGAGCATGTGTTGTAAAGGATGTTTTTTTGAATTTCAGTTCACACAACTTGGAAAAAATATTTTGATTTGGTTACAGCCCTTAATATTGTCCACAAATATACTCTAAGGTCATCGTTGTCAGACAGCAGAGGAATGCAAGCTGGAAATGTGCTTTAAAGAATGAATTCAACATTTTTGGAGATATATGTTCATTCACCTTCTTTCAGAGACTGTGATGAGGAGATCAATAACACACTAATATGTCATTCCGTTCAACATGAAGCTGGAGCCGACTTTAGCTTAGTTTAACAGAAAGGAGCAAATCTAACCTGGTAAGTTTTTTAACTTCACCACGGCAATCAGGGCAGTCTGGGATCATTAAATGGAGTATTTGAATAACAAGCCAATGTGTTAGTGTTATAACAATGACTTTATAGCTTTTTGCGTGTCATTTAATGATGTCTGCATTAAGATTTTCATTTTCATGTCACTTTATGTGCAAATGCCATGTAGAACAAAAGTCAAAAGACATAAAAACATTTTGTCTGATTTTAATCATATGAGTAGTTTTGGAGTAATGAGCTTTTTTATTTTCTTCATTTTGTCTTTTTTTTCTTTTTTAATCCCTGATGATGATTTGGTTTGTGAAGCTTTCATTATGAACCTGCCGATCTATGATTTGGTTTTTAAAAAAACACACAAAAAGCCTAAAATGAACATATATGTCATAAAAGAATGTGGAGTGCTATTTATACGCACTTCCATGAGCTCACATCGATGATGATGTGTATCTTTAAGATTTGATGAAGGGTGATGAGTCATTCTGTTTATGAGTCCATTAACACATCCATTTGAATGAAGCCACAGTATATTTTTTGATCTGATGTGATATGGTGTGGTGACACTGGCATTTAAATACTGTATGTTTTGTACCCAGGATAATATTTTTCCTGTAAAAAGATGAGATCATTCCCCCAACAGAGAACTCTTGCTCTAGTCCAACATGTTTTATTCAGAGATGACATCATGTTACTGGAAGACTCTGCTTCTCTCTTCAGTGAAGGTCATGTGAAGCAGAAAGCAGGCGGAGTACAGAGACTGGGTGGTTGAGAAAAACAGCTAAATTGTATTTTCAAGTCCTGTAAAATCCGGTTTGGGCTTCTGGTGATTTTGTCTTCAACTTCTGAGAACCAGGAACTGTAGCACACATACTGTATCCACCCACACACACATACACTCACACCAGCTATGAGCTCTCCACATGGATGAACACGATGTGAACACACATGCACAGTTGCCCCTCTAGAACTTCGCTTTCTTGTCTGAAAGTTCTCAAAATGCTTTCCGCCTCCTCACCTCCTGTCTTGTGCTTCATCTCCATGTGCATTCCCATCTTCCCATCTTGAATCCGCTCATCCCTCATCCTCCTAAAATTTCATGGCAATTCATGCAAAATCATACCCAAAAAGTAGGGGTAAATGTAGATCACCAAAGTGTGTGTCATAAATACTGTAAATATAACTATAGAAAAATTCAGTCTGGATCAAGATGTTGGAAACAAGATTTTTATATATTGCAGTAATGGAGACAATTTTTCCTCTTGTCCCTATTTGGGTTTTTTTTAGCTTATATTTTAATTTTAAAAAACCCAA
The DNA here is from genome assembly GCA_037577475.1 of Chaunax sp. Z400. Lineage (NCBI taxonomy): Eukaryota > Metazoa > Chordata > Actinopteri > Lophiiformes > Chaunacidae > Chaunax > Chaunax sp. Z400. The sequence goes on from CM075196.1 coordinate 8,303,015, forward strand.
AATGGATAAGATTCTACAGTTCAAACTCTGTTTTTGCATATAACATTGCACTGTATCAGATCAAAAAATTATTACATACAATATACTGTATTATTGTTTAGAGCCAGCAACTTCCAAACCGAACACATTTCAATCAGGAGAGACAAGTGGTTGAAGTACAACGAATGTTTATTACATGATATGTGATAATTAGTATGTTGGAAAGTCGCTTAGACTCTTCAGGGAGATTGAGATCGAAGAACATCTGTCCTGAGCAGCAGCAAGATATATATCCCCCCTTGGAGTCCAGGTGGTGGCTGATGAACCTGGTGAATCTGATGAATGATGAAGTTGGTGAATCTTTGTTTCATTTCATTAGTTGGTGAATTCATTGTTTGTTGATACTGAGTGGTGGAATCAGTAAGAAGGTAGCAAACCCAAAACTGCTGATAATATCACAGCCAACATTATTGAAAATCAGTAATGTTTTAGTTTACTGTTGAAGTTTTTACTTTGTTAAAGAAATGACTGTTTACCACTCAGCTGTATTAGCTGTATTATTTACTGTCAACGTTATAATATGTTCAAAAAACATAGCATTTATGGAATATATTATTTATATGGACTGAAATGTATGTTGTCTGAAGTGTCCACCGATACACTGTGTTTAGATCAGGACACCAGAGTCCAGAGTTTCCTTATCTCTCCTCTCAGCTGCTCCTCTATCTGCTCTGTACCATCTGCCATTCATTTGAATAAATGCCACAGGTAGTTTGTATTTGTTGATATCTCTGCCTGCATATCTGCCAAGGGTCTTTTGATTTTGTCTTCAGGTGCAAACACTCCGAGGAAGACACTATCAGGAAATAAAACGACCATCTGCTGCTTTTCCTCAGATGCATATGAACAAACATGTACATCACACAGTTCAACACATGCGCCATAGTGCCAGTATTGGCTTACGATTACTGATGAGCAGGACTTTTACCAGTCTCATGTTGTTTCCTGGTTTAGGTGATGTTTGTCTATGTTTACTGTTAACACTTATGCCACTTCTCCATCATGCATCTCATTTATTTGCCTGACATTTGCATTAATCTCTTTGTTTGGCTGATATTTAATTAAAAATTTCTGACTTTACAGATTGGCGAGGACCACCAAGGTGAGGGCCTTATCATGGCTAAAGTTTTGTTCTGTTACATCAAGCTGTTTTGGAAGCAGAAGCATGTCCTTCCTCTATCCTAAATTGCCTTTCACAATGTCGACCTTTGAGTAAAGCCTTACCTGCAACACGGTAATTGTTGTCTCACGACTTTGAAGCTGTTGAGTGATTAGAATTCATAACAAAATTGATCATATGTGTCTGCAGTTAATGTGATTATATTTGAGCTATAACCTGGCAGACTGAACATTCATCAGCTCAGCGGTGACGTCTACAGTGTTTGGTAGTCAAAGATTCATGTGTGTGTGTGTGTGTGTGTGTGTGTGTTTGTGTGTGTGCACCTGCTGTGATGAACCACAGGCTACAATATCTGCTTGTCGGGAGGATGGCTGAGTTAAAAAAGAATCTGAAAGAGAAGACAGAAATCTCTTTAATTCCATATGAGCGAAGGCAGGAGTGATATTTTTTTCCACTGTTGTCCCTCAGGACTTCACTATTGTGTGTGTGTGTATGCGTTTGTGTGTGTGTGTGTGTGTGTGTGTGTGTGTGTGTGTGTGTGTGTGTGTGTGTGTGTGTGTGTGTGTGTGTGTGTGTGTGTGTGTGTGTGTGTGTGCAGCCACCTGCTGAGCAGCACATAGAAAATACAGTGGGATTTTGGCATCAATACTTCAGGGTCTGTCTGATAAGCTTGGCCAAAGGGGAGAACCGAGACCAAAATAACAACCCCAGAGATTGAGAGAGCTTTACTGTCAAGAAAGAAAAAATATGTTCAGGGACAAAGATGACAAGACAACACAACAGAGAAAGTATAGTTAGGTCGCAGTGTGCTCACATCATTTTATGTTTTGTCACTCAGAAAAATAAACAATGAAACTAAACCAACAAAACATTATTTTTATAAACTCATTGTTTTCTTTGTTATGTTGGCCCTGCACAACAAAAACCCATCACTCACTAGGGTAGAATGCCTGTCAGTGTATGCAGATGCAATGTCTGTTAGCTCCTCCAAACTTGCAATATTTTGTTTAAATATTGTATTTTTTCAGGTTTATTGCTAAAATACATATTACCCATGAGAGACATGAAGCTATAGTGTAAGTTCAGTCACCCATGGACGAAATAGGATGGGTCATGCAATGCAAAATCAGAAAATGTTTTTCTGACATCTTTATAGAGATTTGTCTCCACCACAACATCCTGGATCAAGCTGTCGCACTGACAGGTGGAACTGTGTGTTTACATCATTGATATTTAGCGCAAAGCTTCCCAGATGTCACATTTATGATTTAAAACTCCAATGAACATCTTCCTGAAGCGGTTCATCCTCAGCAATCTGTTCTTCACAAAGACCAACACTCCCCAGCCGGCTAGAGTCAGCTAGCTGCACAGCTATCCAGCAGCTACAGTTTGCAGGAGTGACAGGTTACTTTCAGGAAATGCCATAAATAACTGAGAGCTGCGACAGCAGGGAAACTAGAAAACATTTTCTCCACTATATTTGATCCAGTTTGTTCAGTAATGGTTGGTGTGTATGATGTAATCCCATATCTCATCTCAAGTGTTTGCCACTGAGTTTCAACTCGCCCACAAAAGTTAGTGCAGTAAAAATCGATAAGGGGTGGTATGAACGCAACAGGGACACCATTCATCTTATTACAAGTCAGCGTTAATGAGCAAATTTAACAATCAATCACATTAAAGGATCAATGAGCTGTAAAACTGCTGATAATGCCCACTGTGATTGACACCTTTCATATTATACATCGTCATTTGATTTTGTGTTAATAAAAATAAATGTATAATGTTGCTGTTTAACAATCAATACTGTTTAAAACACAGCACAGTCTGTAATGAAATGATGATGATGAAATATAACATGAGCTGCCTTTAGTTGTGGTGCAAAAAGGTGACATTTTTGTGCAGACACAGTTGGATGGTTCTGAACCAGAGGCGAGCAGGAGTGATGCTTGAAAATGGAACACATTGTACAGGCTAAAATCTTTCATCTGTAATATGATTCCTAATTTCCACCTCTACTTTAATCTTCACCAGTCCTGTGGAAGACCTGAAGATGGAGGGACAGTGTGTGTGTGTGTGTGTGTGTGTGTGTGTGTGTTTTGGCAGTCGGGATAATACTGAATAATTCAACAGTTCTGCCGAAATTCTGTGGTGAAGCCAGGCAGAAAGAGGACAACATGCATTATGTCTGTGTGTGTGTGTGTGTGTGTGTGTGTGTGTGTGTGTGTGTGTGTGTGTGTGTGTGTGTGTGTGTGTGTGTGTGTGTGTGTGTGTGTGTGTGTGCGCGTGGGGAGAGGCAGCAGAGAAGAGCAGAGGTCAGACATGTTGGATTTAAATGGGATGATGGGATTTCATTTACCTCCATCTCTAAAAACGGTAAAACGGAGACACAACACTGAAAATGGGTCAATGAATTAGGTGAAGGAGAGTGTATCCCCCAAAACACACACCTGTACAAAGGTTCATAGCAATCTATTAAAAATAGCCTTCCATTCAGGACCTATTCATGTCCAGAACCAGGAAAGGGGAAGGTAACATCGCTGCAAACCCATCACACCCTACATACAACCTGTTCCAACTTCCCCACTCTGGTAAGTGCTACAGAGCACTGCACTCCGAAACAACCAGACTCTAGACCAGTTTATTCCCATAGGCCATCACTGATGAAATGAAGCTCTAGCGTTAGTTCAGTCAGGAAGACTAAACCTTTGCACTCGAGCTATACTTTATTTCTCATGCTCATTCACACCTCTCATGCATGCTCAATCTCATTTTCCTGCATCACGGTCTGGGGCGTCAATTGTTATCAGCTGTTCTCATCAGCTGATCACATCTATCCAATAGCACAGTGACACACCTTCATTGTCAGCCTATTGTGTTGCTGCTGTCTTTTTAAATATGACTCTCTTGTTTCCTCTAGTTCTTTCATGCTGCTGTTTTGTACACCCTCCACTTCTACCATTAACTGCCCAGTTTTCAAAGATTCACCAACTTCAACATTCATCAGCTTCACCAGGGCCATCAGCCACCACCACCAGTGTCTGGACTCCAAGGGGGGATATATATCTTGCTGCTGCTCAGGACAGATGTCCTTCGATCTCAATCTCCCTGAATAGTCTAAGCACCAAAGATTTTCTGACAAAGACTTTCTGACACCAACGACTTTCCAACATACTAATTATCACATATCATTTGATGTAATAAACATTCTTTTTACTTCAACCACTTGTCTCTCCTGAATGAACTCAGTCAAATAGTAGCCATAACCCTGTAGAATGTACATACCATCCTACACTGTCACTTTAAATTAAATCCTACACACTGCACATAATGTATATACTCAGATTACAACACTGTATATTCTGTAGATATACACGGATTAGCAGTCCTGTATATTCTTAACTTATTGTCCAGTTTTCTGTTGCTGTGTAAATACCTTGATTGCAATGCAAAAACTGGAGTCAAACTCCTTTTATGTATACACATATAATAAAGCTGATTCTGATTCCAATTGTTCTAATATTTCAATCTGGAACAAACGGTTGACTGACTGACTGACATTGCCGTCCATATAGTCATGCTGCTATATGTTGCTATTGTACCCTGTGAACTAAATACAGGCGTGTGTTTTTGTTAGTTGTGTGTATCTACATCCCAATTGTACATGTGTGTATTAGTATGTATTGTTCCGTGTGTGTGTGTGTGTGTGTGTATGTGTGTGTGTGTGTGTGTGTGTGTGTGTGCGTGTGTGTGTGTGTGTGTGTGTGTGACAGTGACAAATGGAGGCAGTCTCCAGTCCATCAGTGAATTGGCTGCTGCTTTGTGTGGCTGATAATAGCTAACAATAACTGCTATGAGACTTAAAATGACTTGCAATTACATCGTGCATTTCATAACCAGGTCCTGAGCTTGTTACGCTGCATGATTTGTTTTTAAGTCACGTTAACATCATCACTTCTGTGGCACTGACAAATGACCGAGTCTGCAGAACACACAGCACGGCCAGCATCAGCACGAGGTCAAATTCAATTTAGTCCAATTTTGTTCTAGCGAGCTGCTCATTAAGTCGGAGGTTTGTTTATCTTCAGAGGACATTAGCTGAAAGTAGATCTATATGCTGTAATTGAACTCCTGTGTAAACCAGGCGAACACAGACTCATCATTCAGTGTAATGACTTTCATCCATTTCACTGATAGTAATAGATAAGGCAAACAGGAGGGGATACTGGCATATGAAGATAATTAATGTTCCCTCAGAGTGAAGTGTAGTGGTCAAAAACTCCTGCTGAACTGTACGTGTCATCGCCTCCTACAAGCCGCTGCCTCATCACCAAATAAATTAAATTAGGAGAAGCAAGCAAGCAATTAAAAAGTTAATCTGGGAGTTTCTTTTTGGATTACATGGGAAGTTTCAGGTCTGTCAAAGTTCAGGGCTAATGTAAAGTCAGTGCAAAAACCATAACGACAGCCGATAGCATGACTAAATACAGTGCATTGTGGGTAAAAGTTATATTGGTAAATTATGAACATCTTAATGTTGTTGGCCATAGTATTTGTTGTGTGACAGTTCAAAAATAGGACCCAAACGCAGACAACACAGAGGCAGAGAGTTCAGTGCAGGACAAAAAAAAATTAAATGACAGGCAATGTCAAAAATCCACAACAAAGGCAAAATGGTGTGGGAAACATGATGTAACAGAATCCAAAGAATAAACTTTTTTTTTTTTTTGTATTTGTATTAAATTGTGTTATTTGTTGATGAATGAAAAAAAGAAAACAATATGGATGCCCTGATGATTGACCATATCAATGGCCAATCATGTTCACGTCAATACAATTTCAGTAGACTAGTGGGCTAATATCAATTATTACAGGCGTCTTTGCAAAAACTGCAATACAGGCAGCTTCACTAATAAATTAAGAATGCAAACATATCCCATACAACCGCAAATGACTTAAAATCAAGTAAAAGCATTTGTAATATTGTTGTCACCACACACAATGGAGGACGCCATGATTATGACGTCAGATCAGGCAAATTGGGGCACTGACTTCCCACGTTTCTGAGCAAAAACAAAAAAAGTCAGAGCTTGTATTTTCCTAATTTCCAATGTGTCCTGAATGCAGCATTAAACCTCCTGCCAGATCTTTCAGTCTGTTTTTGTGGCGCAGACATTCAGGCCTCATTTATTCCTAGTGACTTCTTACTTTGCCTCTCTGTGCCACTTTAACATGTGTTCTCCTGCGCTACAAGAGCAATCCTACTGCCATCGCTTCACGTGCTTCAGCCCAGTGTCTCCTCCATCTCATCACCTGCTCACCTCTCACTCCCCATTCAGCCACCTCTCCTAGTTCAACCAGCTTCCTCTGTTTATTGCAATAAATATCTTATAAACTGCTCCTCCCATATCCGTGTTCTGCTTCTGGATCCCCCCCCCAAAAAAGAAGTATGTAATAAGCACAGACACATGCATACTGTACCCTGGCCCAATTTGCCTTCATCACTTAGCAGACAATTTGCAAAACAAACTAAAGCCAGCAGCATTAGACCACTCCTCTCCCTCTCTCTCTCCCTCTCTCTCCCTCTCTCTCAGGCTGCTGTTTGTGTCTGCTCGTATTGATTTCTGCTGCTCTCTGTGTCCATTAGCGGCCCAGGAGGCAGACGTTCTGTCTGTCTAAAGTGTGTTTGTCTCTGCATGGAGGTTTATCAGATACTCATCAAACACTGCAGAAGCCTCCAGCACGCTCAGGCCTCATATGGAAAATGTCATAGTTATGACCAACCCTTTGAGCGCCCACCATATCCCAAACATTATACACATGTGCATAAAAATGAGCACAATACTGACACTGATTTATGATTATATTGCATGAGCATGACATTGTGTAAGCGGCACTTGAACTGAAACAGAATTGTGCAGACTTATTACATTGTTCAACGGGTATAACGGCAAAGAAAGACATTTTAAATTCATCATACCCAGCCTGAATCACAGGGACTGAAATGTTATTTTCCTGACTTCCCCTGTCACTAAAATCTCTCACTTGACAGCACGAAGATTGATGTAACTTTAAAAAAGAAAGTGCTATCCGCAGTGTGCATGTGGGGATGTCTCCATAGTCTATAAAAATGTTCATGATAGCTTGGGCCCATGAGTATGATTAAGCAGTAGCCTAAGTAAAACCTGTTTTTCTTGCTAATGATGATAAAAGATCCTGGATTATATGCATTCACCACCACAAACATCTAGTCTTTTTTTTGTTTTTTGTTTTTGTTCTTTGAGATTCTCAGAACACAATTAAGATGAGCAAAGCAACACCCAGAGACCATATACACCACCCCCAAGCTCAACTACAGTGTTACCACAAGTAAGTGTATTTTACAAGTGGCTCTCAGCCAGAAACAAGCAGCCCCTCTTAAGTGGACATGATGTTTTTCCTTGACCTAATATCGCTTGTATCGACCAACTTGTGAATTTATCTGATGCACCAGTAGAGAGAGAGAGAGTTAGATACAGCACTTAAAACACAGCAAATATTCAGAGCGGCTACAAGAGGCTCATTAAAGTTTGATACTCTGCTCTCTCTGGTGCTCTTATCCATGGTAATGGAAGCTAATTAGTGCTCACACATACACAGTATCGTTAATGGGGAGTAACAGAATCTGTCCTCTTGATTTAGATGACACTCGGTGCTTCCTGCACAGGAGGGGGAAAAAATTGTCGAAGTTGAAGAAGTTCTGGATGCAGGATGTATTGATGTTTTCTGCAAGTAAAGAGCATTAAAGCGTGTTCGTTTGAGGCCTTTTTGCAGATAAGTCAGAATGATGTTTGCCCTCAGTCTGTTTGTCATTACTGTGAAATTACACCACAAGCAACAACTCAATACAGCAAGTCTAAGACAGACAATAACATACCACAATGCTGAAGAACAAGCAGGTTACTATGGCTTAAAATCACACTGTCACCAGTAGATCCATGTTCGCCACCTGATGTGATGTGAGCAGAGACTTCCATGTGTTTTTATAAACCAACATTCAAACAGAAATAATATTTAAGTCTCCTCCATCACAGCTTTGACAATTAATCTGACAAGATCTGACATGCAGAGGGTGCAAAGGAGACATGGAATTTAAACCGTTGCGTTCATCTGTTCAATGAGAATCATTCAGAATATTTAAAGATAATTTGATAACACAACTATAAGAGCGAGTGTTGTTGATCTTTTGGGACCCCACAGATAAATGTGTCCACATCTGTAACTTTGACTGTCAAATGCAAGCCATACATAAGTAGTGAAACGTTCTCTGGAAACTGTAATTGGATACCACCAAACAAAGCTCCGACCAGGAGTCGTGCAATTACGTCGCACAATCCTGCCAACAAACAAACGCACACAGGTGAAAACATAACCTCCATAATGACATCACTGTGTGTAATTAGGCACTATGATGTGTTTTTACATCACCACTAGAAGCACCATCCTTGCTTGATCTTTACAGCAGCTTCATCTTTCTTTTTTTCTTTCTGTCTGAGTGAGGAAATTTTGTCAAATGATGTGATGAAGTCATCCAGACAGCAGTTTCACAGTCATTCATGTCTGCTCAGAGCAGCCAGACCTGAGATGTCCAGGAAAACAAATCATTTTAGATTTTGTTTGGCAACTTCTCAACAACACTGGCCATATTTTTTTTCATCTTTATTTCCTACCCCATCTTTCATCCTCATTTTTAGGTTTTTGCTGCCTGACTTTTAACGCCTCTGTCTCCCATCTTGCTATTTCCGTCTAATTACCAGAATTACTGTCATTTTCTGTTCCTGCTTGCCACAACATAATGAATGCACACAGAGCAGAGATCAAGCAGCAGAGGAGCTCATCTCTGTGTTTCCACTGGTGGATACATGTGTACATACAACCCTGTTTATCATTCTGTATCGTTTGTCTTTTGTTGGCATATTTTTGTTTGTGATTTTTGGCTACAAACATGGACATGTGTAATATTATTATTACATACTACATTCTTAATGAACCCACAGATTCTTCCACCTTTATCTTGATATTCAAAGAAACATCCTGTGAGGTTTTAAGATGTGCATCATATTATTTCTCTTATAATTACTTTTATATAACCAATAACTAGGTGTAAATACATCCATTACCACTGTCTGGATTAATATTGTTTGTATTCAGGATATTTAGTAAGAATAAAATGTTTTAATTAATACAGATCATCTAAATGTCAAGCCAATTTTGAAATGTCACAAATGGATTGTGGATTTGTTTCCATCAACATAGCGAATGCATTTGTGACATTCACAAACTTTATTCATTTTTTTATGCATTGGATGCAACATGATGACTGTTTAAAGCTTAACTTAATGGCTCATAACAATATTTTATAGTTAGCTAGTTATTTAGATTTCCCTCTTGATGAACAGCTATCACGTGAGCAACATATTGATAATACTGTAATGACAATAATAATAAACTTTATTTGTATTGCACCTTTCATACAAGAAATGCAGCTCAATCTGCTGTACAACAAATAATTTACATGCACAAAGTGGTAAAAAAAAATAAAAACAGGAATAGAAATTAAATGTAAAGTTGATAATGATAAAATAAAAGAAGAGATGAATAAAAGCAGATAATAGGGGGAAAAAGACTCTAAAAAAGGATGAAAATAAATCATTTAAATTAAGTTAAGAATAGCATACATAAAATATATAAAATTAGGTTCTATTTTACATATATAGTATACATAATAGGTAGAGGAATATCATACATTAGAAGGTGCCCTCCTTTCTTAGCCTGCCTCTAGAGTTTTAGTGACACAGGCATTAGTTTAGTCTCACCTTGATTACTGATCAGCAGTCTACTCGGGTGCAGTTTAAGAGTGTCTAAGCTCCAAATTGCTCAGAATAAAGCTGCAAGGCTCACACTGCCCTGCCTGTTAGGAGTGAGCACAGAGAGATAGCTAGTCTGTCATGGCTCAGAATAGAAGATGTAGTAGGTTGGCATGCAGTCTAATGGTTTCATCAAGACATTTGTTACAGCAAGCAACCTAATTGTCTGCACTCACAAATACATTATGTGAGAGACCAACACAGTCCCTACCAGGCAGGCTAGAGGTTAAATGTACTAAGTATGATATGAATAATAGAGAAAAAATATGAAAAACAACCTTATGTTTCATCCCAATGCTCTAACATGTGTCACCGTCCAGTGACTTGCAGCTCAGGTTTGCGCCTTTAATGGTGGTTGTGATGTGTTGTGACGGGAGAGTGAGACAACGAAACTATCTCACAACACAGAAATAATTCACCTCTCTGTCCTTCTATTTAAATCATCTCTCCTTTTCCTTTCCTGGCTTTCTTCTTCTCTAACCTTATTAAATGTGACTTAATCATGTTTCACGACAGAGCAGGTTGAATTGGTTTAGCTCTCTGTTCATTAGCCGCTCTACTCTAGGATTTCTAAACCCAGCAGAGAGAAATCTTCCTCCTCCTCACTCCTCCTGTGCAGAGATGTTTAATTCAGTGAATTTGAACCTCACAGACTAAACATAAACTAATCACAATGGTAAGACGGTGTTCTGTTCTGTTGCATTCGTTTTGAACTTAAAGGAGTATAGTCTATATGTGGGTTCCACCAGCTGAATTACACAGAATATTAGGAGTCGTTCCTTTAAATCTGTCCACTTAGGACAGCTACAGGGTTTGAGCTCTCCTGTACATAGAATGTCCATTACCCAGTGACCTTCATGATTGATTTACCATGTTCATAGCCCAATAAAAAAGGAAAACAAGACATTCATGCACAGAGACTGAGTGACTCCTGTTACTTGCTATTTACGTGGGACATTTGGAAAGTTCAAACATATCCCTCGGTGCAGAGGGAATTCACGCAGACACGGGGGAGAACATCCAAACTCCAGACAGAAAAGCTCCAGGTCCGGGTTTGAACGCAGAAGCTTCTTGCTGCCAGTGCTGATCACAGCACCACTGCACTGACTTAATTACAATTTGTATTTTATCTATGGTGGTTTGTTGTGAGCCATAAGACACAACCGTACAGTCTACTGTATGTGCCTGAGAACCAAAACAAGGAGCTAAAAGAAGCTAAAACATGCATAACTGAGAGAATTTATCACCACAAGTGATATTTTCACATTACAAAGAGTGATTTTATTCAGTTTTAATATATGACTGTTGGTGCTATGGAGCAGTGTTGTTATGAGCAGGTCCCTGATTTGTTTTTGTTTTTACGCACATACACATGCTTGCTTGTTATACGATAAACCTTACTGCTGCTGGTCTCGTACTATTCCACTTATAAATACATGGTACAAGTAATGGGCTACATAAATGTAATAATGCACCCTAAAGAGGTAAGACCGAAGCTGCTAGTTAGCAGCCCTGAATGTAAACAGTACAGAATGAAATAAAAAACACAAATATACAGTAAAAATAACACATGAAAAAATAATTGAATTGTTGCTTCAATAAAGAAACTTTGCAAATAACCATGAATAACATCTTGAGGATTTAGTTTGGAGGTTTTGTCGACTCCTCCTCCTCCTCCTCTCGCCCACTCTCTCTTTTCTTGTCCATTCTGGACCCCCCTCCCCATCATCTGTCTCTCCATCTCTCCTCCCTCAGCAGCCTGTAATGCTATTCAAGGTGACGAGTTCACATCGTCTTCTAGGAAGCCCTTCTCTCCTGACCTACTTTTACTGGCTGATACACACACACACACACACACACACACACACACACACACACACACACACACACACACACAAATATACAAAGTAGTTATATCCAGTGCAGGGAATAAGATTCTCACTCTTACACATACAAACAACTTTTTTTCTGTAACACATTAACACGAATAGAAACTTTCTCACACACACACTGATGTAATTAGAGACAGTTTGAGCCTCTAATAAAAAACAGAAAATAACTGGTAATTTCATCATCTGGTTGCTTCAAGTTGGTTGTTGTGCAGAATTTTTGTTTTTATGTCCAACCCACGGTCTTGTGAACGTTCTTTGCGTGTCCGTTAACAACACTGAATGGATACTTTACATTAAATTATGCATGCAAATCAAATTTGTGCTGACATGAAGTTACAAAATAATGATTATGCAGGAATAAATTAAATTTTTATATTGAAGTACCATCAACGAACCACTGTTTTGCCTATGCTGCAGTATGCAGAGCAGCCTGCTTATCCACTGTGCAAAGTTAAATGAATATGAGCATGTGCTACAGTGTATCTATCCATAGATTAGAGTCTAGTCTTTTCAGTCACTGTGGTCATTAAAAAAAAACACCCTGTCATATAATAACACAGTTTAAATACACAACAGCGCCTTTAAAATACAGTGTCTCCTGACATTTACAGCAGTCTGGCAGATTAATAGTGTCATAGAATTGATGTCCAAATGTTATCATTAAAACATGTTAATTTAATAAATAGTGATGCCACAAATTTGGTTGAAGGGAAAAAACACAACAAAAAGCATCAATCTGACCCAAGATAAGGGATAATATATGGTATGGGGTGAATGTGTGCACCCTCCTCCCCCTGTAAGCATCACTCTGCTCCAGCTCCAGCCCACACATCAAGGCATAGGACTCAGTCCCTGAGGGACAGTCGGGGCAGGAAAAGCTTTTGCTTCATGGCAACAGAGACACAGCGATACCAGTCTGCAGCAGGCAGGATGAACCAGGCTAGAGCCTACTGGCAGCAGGAAGTGTAGTGAGACGCACTGACCTGGAATCTGTGATGTTAGACTAACACTGCTAAATGATTCATTGGAAACAATGTCGATTAGACCAACACCTTCATCTTTATTTGATTTCAAGGCCAAGGAGAGTGGAAGGGGGCCTTGGTGGGAGGGGGGGGGGAGTGGGTGAATGATGAACAAAGAAGGAGGGAAAACAAGAATGGGTGAGAAAAGAGGCAAGATTGCACAGCTCTGGTCCAAATCCTTCAAAAGACGTGAGTGTAGAATGAGAGAAGCTCTTCATCCACACTGCTCCAGCTCCTCGGCGGCTCACATGGACCACATTACAGGACTGCGGTTTAACACAGAAGCTGCACTGACTAACAGTGAAAGGTTGTGGCTTTATTAAGAAGGTTCTGTTGTGAATGTGGGCAGCGGTAAAATCATTGTGATGCCGGAAGAATCAGTTGAGATCGGTTTCCATTTTATGAATAAGAAAAGACAACTAGAGGTATATGTATTGTAAGTGCAGGTACAGCAGGAACATCTCTGCAGCATTAGTGTTGTTTCTCCCCACCACACACACTCTGACACAGACAGCTGGACTGAGATGAGCACCACATGAATATGGTTATGTACTGTTTACACACACACTCACACAGCCCACCAAGAACACCCTGAACTGGAACACATGGCAGAGCTAATTACAAAAGATTTGATTTGATGACTCATGATTTGATTGAGCCACAGATTGAACAAACAAGCAGGTCTGCTCAGCTCATATCTGCTGATAGTACAGCAGCATCCACTGAGCCACCCGTAATACCTCAGCAGACACACACTCACACACAAGCAGACACAAAAGCACACACAGAAGTATAGACAGTCGTATAGCTGAGGGTGAAAACATCTAAACAAGGTAAAAGCCATTAAGTGGGGAAGCGTAGCAGGATGAGATCAAACAGTGCTAAAAAGAAACTCAATTTGTCATGTTGACTTTTTTATACAAAGAAAAGCAACTGGGTCCATAATTTGAGCTAAAAAAAAAGAAAAGAAAGGTAAAGTTGTTTTTTTCCATGCTGATTGGGAAAGTGAAAACAGATAAGTGATGTTGGATAATAAAATGTGCTCTATGCAGGGTTTTGATCTGATCCTAAAATCAAAAACAGCCAATCTTGACACTGATAGTTTGGACTTTTTAGTTTCAATGAGGGGAAGATAATATTTTAGACAACGCTTCCGTGCACAAAGCTGGGTCCATGTAGAAATTGAACAAACCTCAACCATAGTTTCTCCATGAAGTTCCCCCTGTGAAGCTCACTTTGTAATGCAATGCAAATATCCTTTCCTTTTCTAAACACATTTGTAATGGAGCTCACCTCCACAGGACGCTGGTGCCCTCTCCTGGTAGGAAAACCTCAGATGTCTTCACTAATATCCCTGATGAACACCTTGAGCAGGCAGTGAATCATGAACAGTGCATTGTGGGCCTGTAATGATCCGGATCACCACCAAACTTCAATGGATTTGTCCCTATTTTATGACTTTTTGATGAAATTCTGCGAATAGACAGACAAACAAATGTGGTGATGTAGAACTGATTTCAAATAATCATGTTGTTGGACATACAAATGAGCAAGATGAGGAAATTACTTAGAAATTAGGCCATAAAAGCCGATAAGGTAAATATGAGGCTTTTTTTTGGCAACACCGTTATGTTAACAACCTGTTACCACCGTCAACAAGTACTGGACAAGGTTATGTGATCACCATGTTTGTTTGTTTGTGTGATTGTGATATCTTGAAAAGCTGGCAACAGATCTTGTGATGAAATTATGTGTTGAGGGATCAACATCATCATAGAGTTTGTGGAGATATACTCTCTCTGTGTATTTTCATTATATCAGTAGTTTGAATAAAGCTAGATTGGAGCAATAATAGAACAGAAACAATAAAAGAAGAGGCAGTCAGTCTGAGTCTGGACGGATGATACACAACAGGCAACATGGTACAGAGATAGGACACGTGTGCCAGGCTACATCATGGGCACGGATCCAAGGGCCAAACAGTACAGGAAATGTGACTGTATGGAAATGAGATTGTAGTGATTTCACAGGTGTACAGCAGCTGTAGTCCCAGTTCTGTGCTGCTGAGGGGAATAACAGCAGGTCATATGGTGGAAAAACAAACCCAAACAAGGATGGCACCGACCCAAAGGCTGATAAAGACGGTTCACTGTCACTGCAAAGGTTGACTGTGTCGCCTTGGGTTTAACTCAATACACGCACACACACACACACAACCACACACACACACACACACACACACACACACACACAAACACACGCACGCACACACACACGCACACACCTTGATTTTTGGTGGGTTTATGAGAGATTTGTCAGATTTTCTGCATTCACACCTCAGATCAACACGACGAAAGTGATTCTGACTCCTGATGTCCACCTCCTCCTCTTCACACCTCCTTTTCCTCACTTCCTCCTTCTCCTCTTCCTCACTTCATCCCACACTTTATGTCTCTCTTGTGTTGTTGCTCCTGCACCGTCCTCTCTTCTCTTCTGACTACCCACCATCTTCATTTCCTTCTCAACCTCTCTTTCTCTATCAGTTCCTTTCCTTTCTCCTCACCCATTTTACTCACCTTTTTCTTTGCCCTTATATTTTCTTTTCTCCCACCTCCTCCTCCTTCCTTCCCATCATCTATTTTCATCCACACCTCCTCCTTGATCTCCTCTTTCCTGCCCTCCTTTACCCTCCTAGTCTCCATCACGTCTTATTTGCTTCCCCTCCACTCTCCTCATCTTCCTCCTCCCCTCCTGAGGTTCCTCACCTTGTCTTATTTTTGTCCTCTTTAAGATTTCCTGCCTCCTGCTTTCTCCCCTCTCCTCTAACCTTCCCCTTCCTCCTCATCTCCTGTGCTGCCTGTTGTCCTTATCTTTTCTCCACACTTCCTTTTACTCACCCTCTCCATTTCCTCACCTCATCCTACACCCTGTGCCCTTTCTTTTTGTTTTCACCTCTGCCTCCCCCACTGAGTTCATCTTTTATTTTAATCTCTCTCCATGTTATGCCACCACCCTCTCTTACATCTTCTTCCTCATCCCCTCCACTGCCTGGTTCCTCTTTATTTAGGTCCACATATTTTTCTTCATCCCCTTTAGCTCACCTTTACCTCAACCTTTCTCTACTGCCCCGCCTCCTCTTCCTCCCCCTCATCTCTTTTCTTCTACTTTTGCTCCCATTCTTTCTCCACCTCCTCTTTACTCTTGTCCTCGTTCCTCTTTGGCCTCATCATCACCTTTTCCTGCCTCGCAATCTCTTCCCCTGCCTCTCCTCATACCTCCCCTTCCTCCCTGCCCTTACTCGTCTCTCTTATTCCCTGGTCTTCATTCATAATTTTTTCTGTATCTTTTTCCTCTTTCCAATGTTCTCAATCTTCCTTACCCATCCTATACTTGTTGTTCTTTGTCCACCCTCCCCCTCTCTTGTCTTAATCCATTTACTTCAAACTACTTTGCGACTCCCCTTTGTCCTTCCTCCCCCACCTCACTTAAATCCTTTCCTCCACCTTTACAGTATGTCCATCTAAGACTCACCATCCCCTCTTCTTGAGTCACCTGATTTTCATCCCCCATACTTCTTTCTATATTTCTTATTTTGCTTCCTTGTTCCTGAAAAACAAGGCTGCAACTCTTGCACAAGCCACAGCTCCATAAAGTTACATAATGCATGAACTTACCCCCCCCACCCAACCCTTCCTCTTTCTTACTTAATCAAACACAGAGAGGAAACTGTCAAACAAGCAGCATTGTTAGCTGCAGATGCCGTACACTGGTTTGGTTACACATTACATCTAAGCACCTCCTACCAAAATGTTTGAATATGGAAATAAGTGCTTTGTGTTGTCTTCCGTGTAATGAGCTCGCTGTGTGCCACTGCCACATCTGGGCCATTAATAAAGAATGGGTGAGGACGGGGGAGGAGGGGGAGGAGAGGAGGGTGCTGGGTGGAAAAATAGAGGCTGCATGAAACATGAAGCCATACAGCTCCCATCACAGTGATGCCACTCTTTGAAGCATCTCCCTGTGGGTGTGTTTGTGTGTTGATAAGTTAAGGTACATACACACACACGCGCACACACACACACACACGCACACACACACGCACACGCACACACACATCTAATATTGCCACTTTTTTTTTGCAAACCTTTGAATCTTAAAGGAAAACTTCAGAAAATTAAAGGGAAGTTCTTTGTTGGCTTTGCACCCAAAGTGGCCCAAATAGCTCATCCAAATCTGCTCTAGATCTCTGATGATGAATGACGTGTCAGAATCAGACAAAGATATGGGATGGCACTTGGCCCAAGGCTGGCCTGAGAATTACTGACTGGACTTAATTCTCAGCATGAATCTCTGAAACCCAGTCATATTACAGTCACGTTTGGTCCCCCATTGAGTTTCCACGCTACACCCATCCATCTCCAGCCTCCTCTTGTTGCTCAGGTTTCACAGTCCCAATTCTCTGGGTAGAAATAAAGTTCGTTTACATTTATGGCTTACTAATTATTGCCTAAACATTATTCCTCCAGTGGGATTTATTATAGAGAATGCACTGTCTGGATTACAAGTTGTTTTTGCATGACTCTGCTGCAGTGTTAGTTATTTCTTCACAAGGCAGTCTGTAATGTCTGTCAGGTTTTCTTTAATCCACAGCTGTGGGTCTGGTCGAAGGAGACGTTGATGATGTTGGCCCTCTTCTCTTTTTGACAAGGTCTTCAATGGTCCACTTCAGTTATATTATTGCTTCCTTAAAGGCATAGTTCTGGGAACATTTTGGGAAACATTCCTTCTTTGCGTGAGTTGGTGGATGGATAATACTCTTACGTCTGCACAGTAAATAGCTGCACCAGAAGCTGGATAGCCTAGCTTAGCATACAAACTAGAGACAGGGGGCTAAAAGGTTCATTTGCTATTTATGGCCTGAATGCCTCACTGACCTGAGCTCATATCGTTTGGCCACAGAATGAACTGTGAGCAAGGCCTCAAAAAAGCTTTATACACCAGAACTGTGAGAAAGTTGTTTACATCATTGAAATAATGTTGCGATTGTTTTTGACAATTGCCACCAGGTGTGGTTCCCATGAGGTAAAAAATTCAATTGTGGATAGGTTCCCGTAGGGGTTGCCTACTTTTGGAGGACAAAAAGTGGCGTTTCTAATGACCAATCATTTTTGTTCGGGAACACCAAGGGTGTACACAAGTTCAATAAAACACCCCAAATTTAATACAAATTCTCAAAATGTATTTTGTGTGTTTAGATGCCATGTGTGAACAAAGTCATGGAACCTTATGATAAACAGATGAAATTAACTTAATTTATTTAGAGATAAAACTTTCTAAATCGGTCAGATTTGACCGGAACACAACAGAAGGGTTGGTGAGTTTTAGATTCAGCATAAAGTCACCACTGAAGATCAACGTTTTTCCTGTTTTCCTTTGGACAGTCAATTATTTCTACTTGGAGTTTTCTGCAAACTGCTGACTACGTCTTCATCGTGTCCAACATGTCTAATTTGGTGACAGTGTATTGTCTATAATATGGAGGTGGAAGAAGAATTTGAGCTACACTGCACTATCAGTGCTCTCCTGTGCAGAGAGTCTCTTATCCAGTGATCTTTTGTTGGTATCCTCTCAGTGTGAGATAGCTGGTCTGTGTGTGAGTCTTTGAGTGTGTGGAGGTACTTCCCAGCATGTACAGTATCCAATTAAAGGCCAGAACTCAATTTACATTCTGCTGCTGCTGTGGCCAGGTGGCTAAGGGGAATGGAGCAAGGGAGAGAGGGGCTGAGAGGGAGATAAAGTCCTCCCCTCTAATTAAAACTGAGGCTTCAGTCTGAAGGTGCAGGGTACTTTCTCTCTAAGGCTTTATCTAGGTCAGCATGGTTGTAAAGTGACATTCAGCAATACAACCAATCGGGGTGTTTGAGCTCAAACTTCAATTTAGAATAAGGATAAACATCTATCTCACGATGGAATTCATACAGTCATCACTTCACACAGCGGAGTGGTGGTTCCTTCTTCAGAAGAAGGTTCTGGGTTCTGACCCGTGGCCTTTCTGTGTCGAGCTGAAGTTCTCCGTTCTCCATATCTGCATGGTTCCCTCTGGGTGCTCCAGCTTCCTCCCAAGGCTCAGAAACATGGAATATAGGTGAACTGGGCTACGTATACATTACATGCCTCATTGTTCAATTTTTTGCACAAATCCACAACAGAATTACCATAGAAGAAGATAGTATGAACATTTTCTGCCTGGAGACAACATGATAGTCTTTTCCTCTAGTTTCATCTGCTATTTATTTTATTTTTGTGTATGTGTCTTATGTTTAGAATAGAAAAAGTGACATCCCAATCACTTTTATGAGTAAATCAATGACTGATCATCTTCAAATGTCATTACATGTAACATCTTTTGCAAGTGGTGATTGTGTAGGATCACCTCCTGGATGTACATTTCATGACTATGGGTTTTGTGGCTTCTATCATTCACTACAGTAACTTAGAACTTTCTCCTTACATGATGTAAGGAGACTTCTTTCTAATATTTTATATTTTTATTGATTACATAGCTTTCAAAGTGGTAAATGCACCGTGTTACTTTAAAAGGAACTCGTCTTCCTCTTCAGCACCACGGACAGCAACATTTCAAAGTCGAGTGTCTGCTCTCAGCTTTGTGAACAGGAAAATTCATTGAAAATCTCCTCAGTGCACTTTCATCTATGAAACCGTGGTGATGAAACTCTCCAGGAAATTCCGATCTTGTCAACTTGCATTACATGTATCAACATGTGACGGATCTCCCATCAGAGAACCTGCTGTGAGTGAGTGTTAGGTTTTAACATGATGAAGAAATATCTGTCAGGATTTCAGCTGGTTTCCACCCTGTGATCAGGTCTGTTTTCTGCTTTGTGTATGTGTGTTTAAATGGCTGTGTACTCTACTTAAAAAGCCACGGTGCTGTATTATTCATCAGCCTGGGGAGAGGTGCTGTTCACATTTCATCTCTCACCCCTCATGTGTTCTGATTGTCTCTGCTAAATCTGGATTTTTCTGGCAGGTGAAATGCAAATTCATTTTTTCTTTAAAAAAAGAGGAGAAAGAGGAAATCATTCATTATATGTCAGCTGTGTTACTGTAGTTTACATATGTACCATTTATCTACTTTCTTTTTACTGACAGATATTATTATTAATCATGTTTTTCTCGGCTGTTATGAATAGCTTGAATTGTGAAATGCTTTAACCCTCACTCTTTGTCTTTTAGAATACCCCATAGTCTCATTGTTACTATAGGCCACTGATTCCCAGTCAGGGGTATGTTTACCCCAGAGGGTAACCCAGATTAATTGAGCTATGCGGATTTGCTTGAATCCACATTGTTCATCTGAATTTTGAAGAAAAAAAAAAAAGAAAAAGAAAATGAGGCTTAACTAAAAATATATTCTTATACTGTCGGCTTATTTGTGTTTTGAAGTGAAATAAACAAAGCAAACCAAATTAGCTGGTGGGGTCTTTTGTCCCACACTGCTAACAACCACAACACTGGCAAGCCGAGCAACACAAGCTCACATTTGGCTGGAGATATGTCTAAACAGCCAAGCACATGCACCTGTAGCCAGGTTACAGGTGTATCCAGATGTAGTGTGGATTTATACATAATCTACAGAAAATCCTCAAAAGGAAATGCAAATTAATGTGCTTTCAAATACACTACCAGCAAAGTGTAGTGCTGCTTCACCATTAAACCATTGCAGAGGAAGAAGGCTCAATGAAATATTGTCATTTAAAGAGAACCACTCAAATCTAAAGCAGTAGAATGAAAAAATTCATTCACATGTCTTTTAAGCTTGTCTGGGCGACGCCCCACCCCTCTACAAAGTTTCAAGGAAATGTCAAAACACATCTCACAATGTTTAAGAAAATGTAAACTGGAATTTGTGTCACAGATGCCCCTGCTACTGGAAAAACTCAATTTGTGTTGGTGTAGGATAGACAATTCCTGCGTCTGGATCCACACCAAAATTGAATGGGTTTCTTCCTGGCCCATGCTCCATCCTTCCACCAACATTTGTGAAAATCCATTTAGCGGTTTTTGCATAATCTGCTAACAAACAACAGAAACAGGAAGAAATAGACAGTATCTTCCCTATGGAGGGTAATGAACTCAGAATGATCATGTGACATTTACATCTATCTAGTCCTCAAAGTTTGAATGATTTTTTATTTTTTTTTGTATTCAGTGAGTGTGTGTGTGCATATGTGTGTGTGTGTGTGTGTGTGTGTGTGTGTCTGTGTGTGTGTGTGTGTGTGTGTGTGCATTGTTGACAAGCTAACAAATCTACTTTGATTTTACCGGACACATTGGACACCATGAGGAGCTGAAACATGCTGATATGTTTTTACCAGGTTCTCTTCTCACTTTTTCCCCTCGTCTGAGTGAGTTATGCTCACATCCCTGTGAACACAACTATACACAGCCAAACGCACACAAACACACCTCAGCCTTGGTCAAAGCCCCAGATGGCCGTAAATCGTCTTTTATGAGCAGGACTTGATGAAAGTGTTTCCCTGGACACTGTTTTTTTTTCTTTTTTCGTTTGTTTTTTTTTGCCCTCTGGCAGGCTGTTGGTTTATTTCTCCACACATCACCGCCTTTTTGTGCCACCTCGATCATTCTGCACTGACAAGGACCAGATACAAGCAACAGAGCATGCCAGAATTATATGAATTATTCAGATTTGGCCAAAAGCAGGTGCACAGCTTGATGCAAAGTTTGATACTGTTAAACTAAAAATATATCACAAATTGTGATGGCCAATCCAGTGACACCAGCTAATTCACTGATACAATACTTACCAGTATGTCTATAACATCTTTTAGCTCCTGGATGGCAATACTGTCATATTTAATACCATATATAATACTGTTATATTCAGTTATGTTTTTACTGTATTTTATTTTGACTTACTCACATAAGCTGTCCTGCTGCACTGAAATCACTGTATCAACAAATGCTGAAAATAGTCCATGACAAAT
Source organism: Chaunax sp. Z400 (assembly GCA_037577475.1). Lineage (NCBI taxonomy): Eukaryota > Metazoa > Chordata > Actinopteri > Lophiiformes > Chaunacidae > Chaunax > Chaunax sp. Z400. The sequence continues at coordinate 8,325,023 of CM075196.1, forward strand.
ACACAATTTCCTCCTATTTGAGTAACGTCTGCTAAAATCCTCACAGGCAGCTGTTTTACGAAATAACTGAGCTTCTTTTGAAATGAAACAATATATTTGTGAGATGTTATTTAAAGATTTATCTTATCTTATCTTATCTTATCTTATGTAACAGGGAAGGTAAGTCATTGTTTTTGTCATGTTATTTGATTTTTTTCAAAGTGCTGTTTGACATCACATGGGACGCCAACGCTGCCATGTAATAAGTCACACCTGTTTTGGTTGCGGAATTCCGGCTTCCTATTTAAAAACACATATTGGTGTTTGTGTGGTGTAAATAAACAAAGGCAGCATGAAGAAGGGTCTTCATTGCGGTGCTATTACACAAACTCCCTCCAGGAAATTACAGTCCTACACAACCAAGTTAAACACGCCACTTTAGCAAATGTACATATTCTGGGTTTAAACATTGTTGGAAACATTTGGTATCAGAATAATAGCCAACTCAACAAAAATAAAGCCTTTAAAAGTCTCAACAACATTCTTGAAGAATTTTTTTTTCATGATTCCCTACCTTACCTACTTTAACTTTTGTTCATATAGGCTGGAAAAAACATTTGATGTGTTAACCAAAAATGGAAATAATGATTACTTCCAGTCATGGTGTAATTACCTTACCTCAGACCTCTATAGAGTCATCAAACTACTTCCCATCCAACCAGGTGCAACAAAGCCAAAAGAGTAGATCAAGCACAGTTTGCATACCCACAGAGTCTTGGCAAGAGGTCTGAACAAGCACAAGTGTAAAAAACCCATCTGTTAATTAAGCTGCAACATGAAACAATGGAGATATGAAACCTCAAAACCTATATTTTTTCTTTTAAAAGCATATCTAAACATCTCAACTCCTTGATATTTCTCTGCCTGCAAATCACCAGGCAATGCTTTCTAAAGAAAACACTGAGGCTTCCAACTGCCAATGCAACCATGTAATGTCGCTGCGGCAGATCCTGTAATTTTCGCAATCCGGCTGCCTTAAGTCACTACCATTTGTCATTACTGTGACAGATTTTTGGTCACAATGCGCCATAGTGGGCACGTCGCTTGGAAGACTGGGCTCCCGCTGCTCTCTCTGCTGATGTGACAAGACGAGAAGGAGGAGAATGCAGGAGGGAAGAGGCTGATGGAGACAGAGAGGTCTGCAGTCCCTGGAGACTCAGCTGTGCTTCAGACCAGCTTTCAGAGCGGAGACAGAGATAAAGAGGGGAGAGAGAGAGATTGAGATGGGGGCTGATAAACGCAGAGTTTGGGGGTATGAAGGAAGGAGTTGATTAAAAGAAGAAAATGGAGCAGTGTGGAACACATGCATTTGGAGAGGAGGAGAGAAAAGGGCCCCTAAAACAATTTTATGGTGCTCCTCTTTCTTTTTCTTTAATTTGCCGGCAGCTCTCACTGACATTGACCCAGGGGTGTAAAATAATGGTGCTTTGTCTCTTTCATTCTCCCCCTCTCCCTTCTCTGTTACTTTAACAGACCTAGAAGTGTAGTGTTTTAGATGGTCAACCTTAACAAGACTGTTACTGCAGCGATTGTGGAAATAAATTCTTAAAAAAAGAATAAACCTAACCCAACCTACACCCTCACTTCATGTACGTCTGTCTCTCACTATGTTATCTGCACTGCAGCTGTCGATTGTGAAAAATTATGTTTCCTTTTCTTTTGATTTTTAATTTATTCCCATACAAAGTCACTGACAGCAGTTTTGTGTGTGTATATGAGTCGAATCAACCTCTTGTAAACTCTAATTAGAGCTACTAGAGTTTAAAAGAAAATTCTGAAGGGAAAGAGATCCGTAATTAGATAAAAACTTATAAACTGACTTATTCCTTCAGTCATCACTAAAACGTTGACTCAGCTCATCATCTATGGAGCTCATCTCCTGCCAAAAACCTAGCAAACAAACAAAACACGTTTTCTAAATGCACTACGATTCCCTGACAGACACGTAGTGCTTTGCAAACACAAAACACCATTAACAAGCTAATGCACTTTGTTTCACACATACAAAACGTGCCTATCGAATGAACACACATGTATATTGCTAATATATCATGCATCAGAAATAAGTACAGAGCATCTAAGTGAGTATGAAAAAATATTTCTGATAAAGACAAAAAAAAAATCATGTGACTTTTCTCAAATGTCCAGAGTACTTCAGCCTCCACAATAGCCAATGGCGCTATGAGTCAGTTTGATGTATCTAGTAGTAATAGAATTTTTGTTGGAGAATTGTAGAACATTTGTAAAATATGTTTTGTTTGTTAATTTTGGCAGAAAAAATCATCACCACACCTACAGTTGCTTTGTCAGTGAAAAATGCCACCGGCTAGTGGAAGGACACCAACCTCCTCCCCAAATGAATGGCTGGTATGAACACAACGTCATACTGAATACTGAGGTGACATGAAGTAATATTCAGACTGGGATTGGACAGCCCTCATAGGCTTTAGTGACAACGGCTGGGTTAGATCCTTCCAAGTGTGTAATCTGTGAGGATGATTCCTTCAGAGGATTGAAGGTCAGATGGTTGGATCGGCTTCTCATCCTCACAGAGACCCAAAATAATAAATATTGTGTCAAGGTGATCCTCATCAGCATGTAAAGTTGGAAATGCATGCTAGCCACCGGGAATTTGCAATTAAACCAGTCCTTGGCAAAAGCAACATCAGTGAATGAACAACAAGAGGAAGGGCAGCACCAAGCGCCTGTTTGGTGTCTCCATGTGCCAGTATATGCCAGTGTCTGCACCTGTAAGTGTAAGAATGCATCCACAGTGTTGCAGGGTTTTTTTGTGATGCGTGACCTGTCACAACATGAGGCAAGCAGAAAAGCCTGGGGCTGAAGTTGCAATCCGGTCCTTTTTATCCCATTCTCACAGCACCTCCGGTCTCTAATTTCAACAAAATTATTCCATGAAGTTCCATGAAGCCTATAAATCGTATATGTAATAGCTTTACGGTGAAGGCAGGGTGTTTTTTTTTTTAGCACTGGCTGGAGGCACAGAGAATAGACTGTTTATATATTTTGTGGCTTTTTCTTTGGATCAGTTCACGTGAACGCAAACATCTGGGGAAATACATCATGGTTACATGATGCATTATTTAATGACTGCAAAAGTTATTGAGAGCTGTCTATAAACACACAAGGCACTGTGAATTTTAGCATATTGCCCCTTGACCTTCAAGCTGATCATAAATGGTGCATTTTTCTATCTCACAAATTGGGCAAAAAGCATGTAAATGTAAATGTATAACTCATTTTTAGCATTGGAGCTAGCGTTCCAACAGGGACTGCAAGACACTGCAAACTACCAGCTAAAGCCTAATTTCTGAAGTGCAGCTTCTGGAGCCCATATTGGTAAATTCTGCTGCCTGATGTTCTTTCTATGGGTCACCTCTGCAGAGCCACTGTGTCTAAGCTCTCCCTGCCAGTGTCTGATACCTTAGCATAGGTTCCCCAGCTGTTCCCCACCAATCAAATCTATAATCCATGGCGCCACACATGTCCCCATCTGGCTGTGTAAGCTGTGCCCATCTTTCTGATCAGATTTTGGAGTTGGAAGGAAGAATCTCTGCATGCCACCAAATCCAGGTAGCTGAAGAAGCTGATAGACACCATCATTTTCAAACCAGCACAAACCCAAAACAGCTGTCCCAGAGAGCCTGATTCCTGGCACAGCTCTGGTCATTATCCCTGATGCATGGGTCCGGCTCAGGACTACACCTAGCCCTGGTCCCTGCTCATAGAAAGAGAGGGAGGTGTTCTTTTTGCACATCTCCAAATCTTGACATCCAGCTGGAAAAAATATTTGACATCTTCAAACTGCATGACCTCGTCCCTTTGGATGGGGAATCCATCCATCCTCCATCCCCCCTGCTGTTGTCTGGGTCCCACAGATCACCGTAATCTCTGATTCCTCACCCGGCCCTGCCTGAATGTTCCCAAGGATTCACCACTCCTCACTACGCTTTACACCAGCACCTCTCAGGCTTCTTTCCCCCTCCATGTCACCCTCCTCCATCGATCATAACAGGTGCAATACTTTCATTGACAAACGACATAAATGTCAGGGCCTCGATGGCACAGTTTATGTCTTACATCACAGGTAGAGACAGAGAAATATGACATTCATTGTGAAATACCCTAAAGCTTGATCCTAGAAAATAATATGCCGCCTTGTCAGTGTCAGGAGTCATCATCACAAATCTTCACTGTTAGGATGATGATGTTCAACTCTGTATTGCTGTGATAAGATGAGCCCCATAGATGCCATTTAGTTTAGACATTAATGATCGTATCATTCAGAATTTCTTTCTAGGTATACACACATATAATACAGTCCATAGATACATAATACATTTACAATAAAATGACTGGACTATCAATTGGTTTTTTTCGCACTGTCCAAAGTTTTGTATTTGAGTTATTTTTATTTTTGTTATTTTGTTGTTCCCAGTTCTGAATCTAAGGGTAGAATCAGTGGTGGATTTAGCATTTTTCTAAATCAGGTGCCAGAAACGCTTTAGTTTTAGAATTGATTATAATTAATAATATAATATAAATGGTCTTTCCCACTATCCCTTGTCTGACATGGCTTTTCATGGGTCTGCATCTTTGTACACACACTACCACAGTATCCTCGACTGTAACTCTCAGCAGTATCAGTGTGCTGGTGAGGTACACACATACTTATAGCTGTAACACATTGAATGACATTTACAAATACGTCATTCAATTTACTTTAGATGCTAAATGGTGCTCCCCTACTTCATTAGTACTACTAATGAAATTCTATTTTATTTTACTTTTTTGTACATTGTGTCCTAACAGCTACAGCAGCATTTCTAATATATCCTTAAAGATGTGTTTTCTTCCTTTCAGGAATAAAAATGTAATAACCATATATTTTAAAATGTCTTGGATTAGTATGTGCCATGAATACAAATGCTAGCACTTGTTCGGTTCCATCTATTCTCATCTCTCTTCTGGATATTTCAATTTCTCAGTCGGCTTTCTTTCTCTGCCTTTCTCTCGTGCTGTGCCAACTTGACAATGGGTCAATACATTCTATACAGGACAGAATCTATTCCTCTGAGTCCCTCTTTGTGTTTGTAAAGGCTAATTGTGCCTCTCATTAACAGTACAGCAACTTTCAGTGCTTAATGATGTGGAACTTTTTGATTTGGCTACAAGCGAACAGAGGAGTTGGGAAGTTTGTCTGCGATGTCGGGATCAAATTAGGGAGATGTGGACACAGTGCTGAGGGGGAGGTGGTGCTTCCCTCCTCATTTTGTTGTCTTTGCTGTTTGCTGCCATTAAACCATTCCCCAAAGGAGTTTCACTGAGATGCATTATGCAGGTTGCCCTTTAACAGAGACACTTTTCAATTCTGTACCATCCGCACCAGTCAAATGAAGGTTATTTATGTTAAAATAGGACGAACCTCTGTCTTTTATTATGAGTGCATTGAAGGCAAAGGATATAAATTAGTAACAAAACATTGTCAATTTAAGATATTGAGGTTTTATCGAAATTTAAACCTATAGAGTCTAGTATATAGTCTAGTATAGACTATTCTCCTTCTGGCAGCAGAAGGGCTTCTGTATTGAGACAACTATGGCTTAATTCACATATCTGTGTCTGAGGGCTTTAAATTCCACAATTTATTAGTGACATAAACTTTCTGAGAGTCCACTTAGGATGCAGATTTGGTCGAAAAAGATTACCCATCATCTATAGCAATATGGATAAGATGATGTGATAATGATAAGTGTATGAAAAAAACGCATTTTGTTTTGAGGACATGTCTTTCTTCATTTTCAGTTCTCAATGGATTTTAGTGACATTTTGCAAAGAGCTATCTCTTGGAACGAGTAAGAGGTGACTTGATTTTTAGGCAGATCCTCATCAAAATGAATATTGATTTTTTTTTTGCAGTCTTAGTGGAGGTACTCTCTGAGATCTCTTCCAGTTGATGAGGGGAAAATTGATATCATACACATATAGCATAAGCGCAGGTCTAATAATTGATCAACTCCAGCTGCATTGGACAAAGTCTAAAAGCCTTTTTCACAGCAGATGATTTGACTTATCATAGTAAAGAATTACCTGTTATATTCAAGAGTCCCAGACCGGTGAGCCCTGACAGTGTGACAGTGAGCCAGAGTGTACAATTAAAGGATGATGAAACTAAAGCAGCAAAATGGAATTCAGCCATTCAGCCCCTGTGATTTTTCTACTGTGACATGTAAAAAATGCTGTCAGTGAATAATCTGGTCCTCCCTTTCATTTAGTCCCTGTCAGGTATGTTATTCTGCTTTTCTCATTTATTTTTGTCAATTTGCTACCTTAGATTCCTGCCTTCATCTTCATCATCTGCAGCTATCCTTCCATCAGTGTCCCATCTTCTTTCCCTGCAGCCAGCCAGCCTGCTTCCCCATTCAGTACCTTATTCCGCCATACATTTGGGTATTTTCTTAAATTTCCATCAATTGAAATTCAAAATATGATATTCGTAATGAGTAGCATAAGCACATAAGCATTTTGAAAAGCCCAATTTTCGTGGGCTTAAAACTTTGAACATGTGGGTGGAAAGCAAAAACAGATCGACCAATCACAATGCTCAATCCAAAATTCACCTCTCTTTATTCTGTTTTAATCCTGCAGTACAGTCTGTGGTGTTACCCAGACATCCATCTGTTTGCAGAGCTGAACTGATGCTGATGCCAAGTCTGTTAACACCCATCACACACTTCAGTATGAGCACTCTTCACAAAATGACTGGCTCAGACTGTCGGCTGTAATGACATTTAACCATCCAGCTGAATGGGTCTGTGTGTTAGCGTCTCCATGCAGGTGTGTGTGTGTGTGTGCGTGTGTGTGTGTGTGTGTGTGTGTGTGTGTAGCATCAGTTTGTCGATATAGTGCAGCATTTTTCAAATATTTATTGCATTTAAGTCTATTCTGACATGTGAGAACATACAGAATGGTTCTTGACCTTTTAGGCCAGTAGAATTGAAACCAGCAGCCTATTCATGTCCTTTTTATTGTATGAGGCGTATTGTATCTGTCTTCTTTTATTGTCGCTTGACATTTGGCTGTTTATTCATAGATCAGGTGGTAGAGCTCACTGTGAATATCTGACACAGTAAAAAGGTTTTTCTTATCCATTTCTATTCAATTTTTTTTTCTAAACTTTTGTAATGTATTATTGCAAAGAAATAGTGTTAGTCCTACAGTCTCTGGTGTGTAAAGCAGCTGCAGCTCCTGCTCTTATGTTCTGATCATGTTCTGATGTTTTTATTTCTCTTGTTCAGCCTTGTGAAAGTCACAGTCCTCATTTTACTTACACATTTCAAATCAAACATTGTCAATAATGTCTGATGAACAATCATTTAAACATATACTGATGATTTTATCTGCATTTCTACTCTTACTGCTCCAGACTAAAATACTTCATGATCTGATCAACTCAACACCCAAATCATCACAATTCTGTCTCCTAAAGGTACCATTAAATACACAATGAATTTGGAACAACAAATAATTTTCAAATAAACATAATGCAGATTTTAAAAAAATTTCACCAAGATGAAGTGTCAGGTTTCACAGCCAGAAATGTATGAGGACCCAAGTGCAGACACAGGGCAGAGACACAAAGGGTGCACTTCAGAGATTTAATATTCAAAAAAACAGTAAACAGTCCAGGGTCAAAAAACCAAAAGGGCAGTCAAAAAAACAAGCAACAGTATCAGAGGGAGTCCAAACGTACAGGAAGAACGATTCGGTACACAAGTAATCCTGGAAAACCAGGTGAACAATCCAAAAAGCAAAAGGCAAAGGCAATATCCAGGAAACAGAACCCAAACAGAAAAACCAGACTAAACATAAGGAAATCACAAGGAAAAACTCAGAAAAATGGCTGGAATATGTAAAGGAACATCAACAACAACTAACTGGCAACTAACAACAAGAATCACCCAGACTAAATACACTGGGATAAGGAGGGGATGACAAACAGGTGGCACAGGGAGGAGGAGACAACCACAGGTGGAGAAAATCAGACAATCACACACTGGAGGGGAAAATGTTAAAGGGGAACAAGCAAAGAAAAGTAAAGAGACAGACAGGTAAAGAACACAGAGAACATAAATCCCAAAGACACAAGATGACGTACAAAAATGCAGACACTGAACATGAAACAAGAACAGAGGGTTTAACAAGGCAAAATACATGAAAAAGCAAAGACAGGAAGTGTAAAGCAAATAACACGGCAACCTTTCAAAATAAGAGGAACAAACAAAGGAATGAGATCCATGACATGAAGAAACCTTAAAACCAATACATCTGTAAAATTTTCACTGATAACATATTTCTCTTCATTTGGAAATCTGTTCCTGCCATCGAAATAAAGCACCATTGACAGTTTATAGTTACGTTTTAATAACTCAAACCACTTTGTTGAGGTGAGGGAGCTAAATGTTAAAATAAGTCAAAGGCAGCACGAGGCAGGACATGTACTTTTTCAACATTTAAATCTTTTTCACAATTACTAATATAACCTATAATATTTTTAGGGGACAGCTTTAATAATTAGGCTTGCAATCGTAATTTATTCCACATTTCATGAGCTCTTTGCTCAATGAATCGTATTTATGATGATGCAGGTTGTTGAAGTTGCTGTGGATGGACATCTGCAGGGCAGAGTATTCCTTTATGACACAATTAACATAGTGCTGGTCATGAATATGGAAAACACCAAGATGCATACAAGAAATTAATCAAAGAAAGACCTTGAGAGGTTGAATTTTGTGACGCCTTCTTTCAATGCACTTAAAAACACTTGATGTGGCATGAGCTGGCTCTATTAAGCTTCTTTTTTTTTGGACAACATCAAAATGTTCACTTTTCAGAATTTGCTTCTAAGCCACGTCTTATCTTTCCCCTGAAGCTTGATTATATGTTTGCTGTTGGTCTGCAAAGGAGCTCAATTTAAGTTTAAAGGTAAAACAATTTAGTTTCTCTGCTGCTCACATAAACTCCTAAATTAAACAAAATACCAAAACTTTTTGGGGGGCCATGCAGTTGCAAATTGGTACACACACTGATCCAAACAGTGGACTGTGGCCCCCAGTTTAGCATCTACCACAACTTTATCATTTCCTTTGTAATTTTTTGTTCGAAGTTTGTGGGGCATGTTCAAATTCTCCGACCTGTTCAATGTCATCGGCCCAGCATGTGTGCATTAAACTTGATATGAACTCATCCAAGAACCTGATTGTTAGATTCACACTGATCTTAAGTGATTTAACCTGGTAAAAACCCACAAAGCCAAGACCAAATGTTACAGAATAGACTTGAACACATCTTCAATTTCAGTGTTTTTGCAATCCACTGCCATTTGCAGTTTGTCATTCCCTGTAGATTTTTAACATTTCCCCCTGACCTTTACAAAATTACCAGGAAATGGGAGGTGTATTCATTTCCCTTCTCTCATTGTTGCTTCTTCCTCCAAATTATCATTTGACCTTCACTGCTGTCTTGTTTTCATTCCGCAGCTCAGTAAAGAAGCTCAAACTCAGTCGACACACATAAAGTTGAAAGACTAAACCCTGGGTATTAACTCCAAAAATTTAAATAAATAATTAAGTAGGTGTTGTTTGCAAAAATGTTGGATGTAAAAACTATACTCAATCTAGAATACATAGTATGCCTTATTCTCATTATTAATGCAGCTAACATTTTTCCTAATTTAAAAAAACAATTACATTTCAATTGATTTGAAGTAATTTCAATCAGGAGAGACCAGTGGTTGAAGTAAATAAGAATGTTTATCACATCAAATGGATAATAATCTGTGATAATTAGTATGTTTGAAAGTCTTTGGTGTCAGAAAGTCTTTGGTGTCAGAAAGTCTTCAGCCCTTAGACTCTTCCGGGAGATTGAGATCGAATGGCATCTGTCCTGAGCAGCAGCAAGATATATATCCCCCCTTGGAGTCTAGACACTGGTGGTGGTGGTGGCTGATGACCCTGGTGAAGCTGATGGATGATGAAGTTGGTGAATCTTTGAAGACTGGGCAGTGATGGGGAGGTGGAGGGCGTACAAAACAGCAACATGAAAGAGAGGAATGGAGAGGGTCATATTTAAAAAGACAACAGCAACATGATAGGCTAACAATGAAGGTGTGCAAATGGATAGATGTGACTGGTTGATGAGAACAGTTGATAACAATTGACGCAATTTTGCATCAATTTTGCACAGCAAGCCACGCAGTGAGACATCGGGCCGACATATCAGCAGCCTCACAGTGTGCCGTCATCTTCGGGAGTCTGAGCTCCCTTCGCTAAAATCAGGATGTTTGATCAAAGATTTTTTTTTTTATGTTCCGTTTCCGTAGTAACATTCAGTTCTTGAAGTCATCGCTTGGTTTCCTATTTGTTCCCCAACATTTATTAAATATTTCCAAAACTTACAGGTGATGCGTATTCATTGACTCCATTACATATTCTAAAAAAACATGATCACATTCCTCTGTGGATACACACAAACACACATACAAGCACCAACAAATACATGTATGCATGCGAGCAACATGCACCCATCTCCAACTGTCTCGAGCTCCTCTCCTCTCCCTTGTTTGCCTCCTATAATGTATTTTCAGGCTGTTGTGTCTGCACCCACAGGAATGTAATAACAGCTTGTCAAGGCTCTTTGTGCTGGGAAACATTTGCATATTCAAATGTCTTGAGGAGTGAAGCTCGCCATGGCTGACTCTCTAATGTGTAGATTCACATAGTGGGTTTCTGCTCATGCTCATTTTGCACAGCTAATGCACGCATCAGGCCGATTGTTTCAGCTTTTTGTTCCCTATTTTCAGAACAATATAACAAAGATAGAGCTTGCCTTAATGTGTACACCTCACCTGCATATTTATGCATGTGTTTGTGCATTTCTTAATTCCCTCAAACCTGTGCACAAATACATTTCTGATTTACAGCCCGCTTATCCCCTGCCAAGAGACACTATCAGCCCTCAAATAAAAGATAATGGAGGCCAAGTAAACACTGTGCACACTGAGACCATTCCAACTCTGCAGCTTTATCACATCCACACACACAGATGTTGAGATTTCCTTAAAGGGCTTCCCGAATCAAAGCAAAACCATATTTTACCTCTTAGCCTCAGCGGCTTCCAGTCTTGCAGCTACTTCAATTTGGTTTTCATATAACCGTCTCTGAGACTTCTGCCACTCATTCAATTCAATGGAGCCAAATGTTATTGTGTTTGTAGCATTCAAATTATTCAAAGTGACATTAAACACTCAACAGCGAGTTTTGTCTTTCCCAAGACGATGATCCATTTACCCAGAGTGATCTAACAAAGGCATTTATCAGAATAAATGAGACGCCACGTCTGGAATCACAAGCAGCTGTCGAGTTTCTCAGATTCAACTTGTTTAAGCATCAAACACTGAATTTTATTTTCTCCACTTTTTTGGGGGGGGGAGGAGATTGAAACCTCAGCAGCAGATGTGACAAAGATAAAATGCAGATAAAATCAAACTAGCAAAATGGTAAAATGGTACATATCACTAGGCAAAGAAGTGAAGTGCTCAGAGTTAAAGGACAGGTTGGTTGTTGGTCACATCCCATATGAGTGTTGTAACAACACTTTCAATGAGTGTTACCTCTCACCTGTATATAGTATAGCTGAGGGCTGGTAGAGTTTAATTTACAGTAGGTGACATGAGCCTCCTGTATTGAAAGGGTGGTCCACAAACCAAACCCTCCCCCAAAGGTGCTTCGTACTGAATGTGAAAACAATTACTGTCTCACTTTGGACATCCACTGTACTCACTGCACAGATGGTGTTGCTGCTCTAACACCAAGGAACTCCAGTTCTTATGACCTCAGCCAATGAGGTGAAGTTTTCACCAGTGTCTGTTGGTTGGTTTGTTTATATGTTTATTTGTCACCTATGCAGGATTACACAAAAACCATAGCACGGATTTCCATGAAATGTGGCCATCTTTTCCACTTTCAGCACAGAATTAGACAGTAATGTGCTTCCAACTTGTGGAAACAGTTTTAAGTGAATTACCTTTCCTGTTTAATCATTACAATACCCTCATCCACCAAACCAGGTCCATGAATAAATTGTTGTTTTCTTTTATCACCTCACTGATGATCTTATGGCTGAACTGGGATAAATTCTTGCAGCCAGATTCTAAGAAGTGGTGCAAAAGCTCAAAGCAGAAGAGTGGAAGCTGTTATTTGTCAATGTCAAATGATTAACTTGACGAGAGCTGGAGGAGGTTATGTGATCGTCCATGTTAACTGCTTGTTTGTTTGTTTGTCCAATATCTGTAAAAGTTGTTTACCAATTTTGAAGACATCTTTTTTTTTCTTCATCTCATTCAGTTGATTCTGGTCCATAGAGGGGTCTGTTCTGATGTTGATCCGGTTACGGATGCAGATTCTGAATCGCTCAATCACTTTCTTCAACATTGTGAGATGGGACCTATTGAATAATAAAAATATAATAAAAATATAAAATAGGCAGGGATGGACAACCCAGGATGTTCCACCACTATGTGCAATTGGATTCAGGGAGATTAAATATATATTTGGTGGGGGGCAGTATGTATTGGGAGGCAGTATGGTAACAGAGAGGGGTAGAGATATGACACTGCCACCATCTGTAGATGAGATAATGCAGATTCAGAGTCGTTCAAATGGATTTCAATCATCTGTAAAAGGTAAGAAGTTAAAGCCTGGAAACTATTTCCTGATTGTTCAGATTGGATGGTGTTGGCAGAGGTATGTATGTGCTTCTCTGAGTGCTTCCTAGTTTTAGAATGCAGTCTTCATATATCACACAAACCTTTTTCTATTGTCCACATACTTTTGGCCTCATAAGTATTCAGTGGTGGCCGATGCTGACTGGGCTGTATCTGTTTGAGACAAAGGAAAAATAACAGACCATTATACGAGGAGCCCAGTGTGTCAGCATAACCCTGGTGGGTCGGCTGTTTAGAGAATTAGTTATGGTCTGTCTTGGAAGCTGCTTTAAATTGACTTGTCAATGAGAAGACACAAAAAAAAACAAAAAAACATTTATATTGCTTGAGGCTGAAATATGGGAAGCAATGAGCCTTTCATAAACCCAATTTCTCTTCTAGTGTTGAGTCATCACACACATTAATGACAATTTCAATACACTCATTAGCACACAAACACACACATATACACAAATCAGTGTTACACTTGCTGCCAGTGACCATTATTGAAGGTTGTGTTAATAATGACTTCAACAAACAGTGTGTCTTTAGCTCCAGTCGATAGCTCTAAACACTCACTCATTCCCATTAGGGCAGAAATATTAGAACTGGTGCTATACTATTGCACTCATTGTGTGTGTATATGTATATTTATGTGTGTGTGTGTGTGTGTGTGTGTGTGTGTGTGTGTGTGTGTGTGTGTGTGTGTGTGTGTGTGTGTGTGTCTGTTTAGAAATATTGACTGGAACTGATGACACACTGTTTGTTTAAGTCATCATTAATACAACCTTCAACTAAAGGTCACTTTAGTCTGGCAGCGAATTCACAAATCCTACTAAGCTGACGCCAAAAAAAACAAAAAAACATTGATGTTTTGAGAGCAAATGCTGAAGTTTAAAAGAGTTGTGCATCTGTCCACTGAGTGAATGGTTTGATGTCCAGAGTGGAGGAGAGAAATGTCAATCATAGGTGGTACGTCCTGCTAATGCTAAGGTTAGAACACTACATGCATACTGTAGGTACACTGTATTAAAATTGGATCATGTCAACTGAGGTATGATGGATGGGATGCAGTGTATTGGATTACTGACTACTGTAAAATTGATCAATACTTTGTCATGGAAGACCTTGACCTGATCGATTCAGTGACATTATCAGGTTCCACACACAAAGCATTAATGTTTTATCATTATTAAAATCTGGAGACAACACTGGGTACACTGCAGAATTTTATTGTATAAAAATGTTCAAATGATCTTTATTTTCAGCTTATTTCATTGGAAAAACACAACTAAGGACTTTAACAAATTAAACAAGGTCTGTAGTTTGTGTTTTTATTTCACTCAGATGTGTTGTCCTCATCTTTAAAAGCTGTTTCTACTGATTGAATAAACTGGATTGGAGTTGAGCAGTCAGAGGTTTGCTGGTGGGATTAAGAGTTGGTAACATCTTCTAATGGCAAGCAAGCTAACCTGCTACATCCATGAAAAACAGCTAGAAAATGGAAACAAGGAAGAATGACATTTTTTAAGCAGTAAAACAACTCTTTAATCAGCGTGTTTATCATATGTTTGTACAAAAAAAACACAATCAGAGCTTCTCTGTGGACTAAAAATTAAGCTTTTCCTTCTGTTTGGTACGGCTCTGACTTCACAAACCTTCGGCCCCAGTGGCCAGTGCTCTGCAAAAGACTACAATTTGTCATAGTAAATCTAGAAAGCTAGTTTATTTTTCAACTGAAGCCAAGCATCCCACTATGTTTGCCTTTACCGCCACACTAACATAATTTGAAGCTCTTCTTGGTGATGTTTCACATCAAAAAGTTACTTAAGGACTCACTTTACACTCCTCATTCAGTCTTTTGTCCATAGTCTGGAACCCTCATTATTTCTCACACAGTTATCATCTAATTCTTGAAGGGGGTCTCAGCTGTTAGTCACCTATGTGAATGTAGAAAATGAGTGAGAGTTTTACTTGACATCTGAAATAACTTCTATCATCTAAAAGCTCCCTGCTCTGTCCTCACTCTGCTGTTTTTCGGCCCCATGAACTCCACCGTTCTGATCTTCCTTTCAGCCTCTTTGCTTCCTCCATCGTTATTCTTCTCCATGTCCCAATTCTCTCTCTCCGTAGCTCCGCTCTACTTTCCCTCCACATCTCTTCCTCCCTCCCTCCCACCCACCTTCCCTCCCTCTGTCGCCTCAGGACGAATTCTGCACCAACTGACAGTCTGATTTAGTTCCAATACCAACCTCCCATCTCTGTTTCTCTCTCTGTCTCTCCTTCTCTATTTCTCCCTAGAGAGAGGGTGTTGCACATAAATCTCCTCTGTAGCCATCTATTACTTTCTACATTCGAGCCCTGACCTAATTCCTTCCCGTCTCCAATGTGTCAGTAGGTCCAGAATATAGTGGTGCCAATGTAGACTGTCTCCCTCTCGCTAATCCAGACTAAGTCTCCTCTGTGTTTTATGGTTAATCATTTTACTAACACTATCTCATATTACCTCACACCACTAATGTAATATGACAAATTGCTCATACATAGTTCATTTCCCTGATCACCTCTTTTTTTCTGAGGAGGTATTCAGAAGCACTCTATGTGTGTGTCTCTACAATGATGACAGTAGGCCTATATATCTCTTTAATTCTTATTGAAAATTGTTTCATTAGTACTGTAGTTTAGCAGGATGATAAAAGGGCAAAACTTCAGCCATTTTTAAGATGTCACTATCATTCCTCACCAGATCAAGATTTATTTTCAGTATCATTACTAAACTATATCACCCTCCTTTGGGTCTAAAGCTGAATTTACCGCTAACGTTAATCACTGATAAGAATCTCTCTCCCTCACAGAATCACCATCACTGTCACAGAGCGATGTATTTATACAGGGCATTGTTAGAACCTCTGGTCCTGCAGAAACAGCTCACTTGTGGCCTGAAACAGTAAATACTGCCAGCACTAGAGGCCCAGAGCTGGATCTGAGCCTTATCTGATCTGACCCCTCTGCACGGAGGCATGGATGACTTCTCTTTTTATGACTTTTACTGCATGTCTGTGATTGCATATGCAATTCTAGTTAATTAGACTAGTCATTTAATTAGGAAGTCACCATCAGTTAATCACAGAAGCTTGGTGGCTCGGTAGTTAATCACAGAATGAAGACACGCAGGTCAGATGAGGTGAAAATTCCAATTTTTTAAAACTTTTTTTGTCAGAAACTAAATATAATATAGCCTATAAAGAGGAGAGACCCTGTTAATTTGTTGAGGGCTTTTAAAGCTCTTCTGCATAAAAATTAAAATCAAGTGAATTTATGATATAAGCATCTTCATCAATTATTAGCTGAGTTGTGGGTTCACACTGACCCCAAAGGTCCGTACATAAAAATACAAACCACTAAGAATTATAGGAACTAATCAAACATGGAGAATTCAAAGAAAAGAAAAATATTGAGTTGTCCCGTTTTGCTCCAAACAACTTGCTGCCTTGCTTTGGTTTTCTGTATTTACAGAAAGTTACTTATGAAACCTATTTGTTGTCATTTTGGTTGATGTGTCTCTCAATTCATTTCCATCTTGTTTACTGCAGTCTTCTTTACATTTACAATTACAATTTGCTGTCAAAATGGTGAAATTGTTTTCTTTGTTTACTTGTGTGTTTTTGTTTGTATTTTCTTGTGTTATACTGTGTGTGTGAGCTCTTGTCCATCACACCTAATGGTTCTGACACACAGTGAGACTGGTGGTGAATCTTTGAGCTTTCAGACGAAATAACAACAACTGAAATAACACCATGTCAACAAAAGGCTTATTGCATTGCATTATACAACAATGTGGTTTCGTTCTGCACAAAACAGAGACAGAGCTGCATATATATGGATGGACATGTTTATAGACACATCTTCAGAAGCAGGAGCGATTTCATTTATCCTCTCAAATGTTCTCCTTTCAGAAGGGCAATTATTTCCAAAGTGTCCTTCAAAAGGATTTCATCAAAAGGAAAAGCCAGTATGGACTCAAATGAAATGAAATGACCCATCTCAGGCTGCAGTAACACTGTGTTGGTATGTGCTAGATGGCAAACTGGGCTTTCAATATTGTCGGCAATAAAAGGTTAGCCTGAAGGTGCTTTGAGACATGTAAGCCAATAAACGTTACTGAATGGATGGAGTTAAATGTTTGCAACCGCATTAATTGTTTTCAGTTATCTGGGTCTGCAGTGACGGACTGCCTGCTGTGCTTTCAAATGAAACTGACCAACAGAGATGGAGGTTATACAACCATCAGCTGTGTAGAACTGAGAAAAAAAGCTTTAACTAAAAGTCAAAGTTATGCATGAAAAATGTTTGTAAAGTAAAGAAACATGCTCCCTCTGAGTGCTCTTCAGTATAAAAGAATGAATTTGACCCTTACAAGTAGAGTTTTATCATAGATATTATTATATTTATGGAAATGAGAGGTGGATGGCGACAAAAGGTGCCCATCTGGACCTAAAGGGAAATGCCCAGCGCTGACATTCCTGTTCTTTTTTTAAATTTTTGGGCTCTCTGATGTGTGGAGGCATCTTACAGTCGGAGGCAGCTTAACATGACTGTTTTATCTACAGTGAGGAGGAAGCAGAAGGAAAAATGTCAAGGTAAAAGTACATTCCAAATATCTTTACCGTATCTTTTTCTTCTCAGATGTCTGGTATTTCTCCTCATTTTTCATATGCTCAAAACTGAAAATGTGACTTGAACTTGCATCACTTGTCTGCGGCGAATTTCAGGTAAGGGTAAGGTTGAGCTGACAGGTAATATTTCAGTGGGCGGAGGAGAACGGGAAGTCTTTCTGGACTCTGGCGGAAGTTTTTGAGGTGGTTTGAAGGTTGGCAGATTAGAGGGGAAGGAAACAGGTTGACAGGGACAAGGGGGAGACTGTTGGTGGATGGGAAAAATGAAGGACGAGGAGTTGAAATTATTTAGTTTGGGTGAGACAAGCAGATGGAACAGAGGGGAGCAAAGAGAGAAGGATTTAAGGGAGGAAGGAGAATCAACTCAGTATGGAGCGAAATGTACATAAGGGCATAAAAAAAGCTGATTTAACTCATTACTTATTCCCCTGTGGGTTTTATACCTTTATAATAAGGACATTAAGAACACATTAGGAGAGTGAGAACATTTCATCCAGTCCTGCTAGAGGATCTTGGGTTCGGGGTTCAGGTGAGATCAAAATTAATCTTGTCATTAATGAAGAATATAAGTTCAAACAGGTGTTCCTAACCTGCCAACAAGCAGCATCAGGTCTCAGTTACCTCTACAGCCCTCCCTTCCATCCATCAAACACTCTCCTCTCTGTCTCCTCTCCTCACCCTCTCCTCTGTTTCCTCTCTACTCCCCTCAAACACCTTTGCTTATCTTGTTTCCTGCTGCTTCTTTTTTTTTCCCTCGGTCATTTCCTCTTTTCTCCTCATCTCCTCTTCTTGTTTGTCTCTCCTCTCCATCCTCTCTTTTTTGTGTGTTGCATCATCTTTTCTTCTCCGTCTTTTTCTTCACATTTCCTCTCCCCTTTTCCTCCCTTCTCGGTCCCTCTCTTTGCTTCCTCTTTCTCCTTTTTTCATCTTTGCCCTCCTCACCTCTCCTTGCCGCTACCTCTTCCTCACATCTATTCTCTTCTATCCTCAGTCTTGTTTCCTTTTGCTCCCTTCTTTCCTTTTATCCACTCTTTTTCTTCTCTCCTTTCTTTGTTTCCATTATCTCATCCATTCATCTCTCCTTTCCTTTCCTTAAGTTGTTTCCCCACGTCGCTTCATTTCTTCCATTCCCTCTCTCCCTCTTCCTCTTGTTTTCTCATCTGTCTGCTCCTACGGCTCATTTTCCTCTCCTTTTTGCTCTCTTTTTCCTTCTCCTCTCTCGGTTTCCTCTTTTTCTTAGTTTTTCTATTGGTCTCTCCTCCCTCTCTCTTCTCCTCTCTGCAGGATTATTGATGACCTCCTATTCTCTGTGGCAGGGCAGACGGGAAACAGAGACCCCTGCAACGAGTGAAACAGCATCACAACCCCTCAGGCAGGTGACCAGGTGAGTGTGTGTGTGTGTGTGCGTGTGTGTGTGTGTGTGTGTGTGTGTGTGTGTGTGTGTGTGTGTGTGTGTGTGTGTGTGTGTGTGTGTGTGTGTGTGTGTGTGTGTGTGTGTGTGTGTGTGTGTCATGATAGGATTTGTGCCCAGGTTGGAGTTATGGTGGTTACGCTGACACTGGCAAAAAGGAAAAGGGGGGGTCATTTTCTCCAGTAGGATGAGAGGTTTCTGTGAGGGTGTGTGTGTGTGTGTGTGTGTGTGTGTGTGTGTGTGTGTGTGTGTGTGTGTGTGTGTGTGTGTGTGAGTGGTGTGTGTAGAGTAACAGAGGACTGCTACCTCTGGCCCCACAGGCCTTTCAGAATAAATGGATTTTCTTTTTCTATTCTAGGACACACTGGACCTTATTTCCTTCTCATTCTCCTCTCTCTTTCAATCTCTGTCTTCATCTCTGTTCTTCCGGAGCTGCAAAACATGGTCACAGATGTTTTAACCCCAAGTATCTCATTAAGAGACTTTAATTTAATAACACTTTATTACAGTAGTCTATTAAAGGGACCTTAACCAATTAAATCAAGGCACATAATCAACTCATAATTCTTAAAATAAGGGAGGTAAGAACACACCAAATGGTTAGAGGGATCAACAAAATGATGATAATGGTAAAAGAATGATGAGCATCATTGCAAACTGATTTAGAAAGGTGGTTAAACTTTCTATGCATGCATAAGACATTCAAGTGAATTGTTTTATTAGATATGTGACAGCCAATCAGAGGCAAGTATTCTCTGTGCTCAAGGAGCATGCTAACTCGGCATTTTTTGCAAGTTCAATTCAAGTCTCCAGTCTTTGAGCTAGAGTCAAAGTGAAGTGTGCCACAGCCTGCTTGAAAACACGAATAATGACTATAAATGCACCAACAGACCTAAATCTAAAGCCTCCTCAACCACTTCCTGGTTGTTTTTACTGGGGACACACGTGTTCATATGGAAAGGACTTTTCCCTATAGTAAACCTTATAAGGTTACTTATAGTGTCAAGCTTATTTTAGCCATACTGGTTTAAATTCGCTGTGTTTTATGTTCATTACCTTCTTGTTTGAATAATGGCCCTATCAAAAGTCTTATCAGAATCAGAATCTTGGTTTTCTGGTGGTTACACACAAGTTAACATAAATCTAAGTGTAGATATAAAATAGAATTTGAGGTAAAAAAGAAAAAAAAATCATCAATCAACAGAAACGTGCAATATACAGAACAGTACAAACAGGTTTTTTTTTAAATGATGTGCAGCTGTTTTACGATGTGCATGGAGTATGTGCAAAAACAATTATTATTATTAAAAATTATTATCATTGCTAACACAAAGCTGTTGAGCTGATGCTTATGTCACTTAGCTTTCGCACTATTTCTCATAAGGCATTCTGTTGAAACTCCTGCCCTTGAATCTGTCTTTTTAAATTCTGGTGTAGGCGTTCAGGAGTCCTCCATCTGCTTTGGCTCTCAGCGGCTCTCAAGCCTGAAATCAAATCTGCAGATAGAGAGAGACAGTGAATCTTGACATTGTCCAGAGACGGTCCATCTCCAAGTGATCTCCATGGTGATAACTGCATTATATCAGAGGAAAGCTGTGAGGCAGAGGAAGTAGAAAGGCATGTGTATGTCAGATATGTAAAGATATATTTTAGCTCTGTGTGAATATTTAATGTCAGACTGATATCTAAATATCAGTAACACTAACAATGATTGGCTGTTAATAGCGTTGAAATATTATACATCTAAAACATAGTCATGGTCACCAGTTTGATCAAACCAAAGACGATTCTTATGTCTCATCTTAGTGTGTGCTTGTGAACAAAATATTTGTTCTCTCTTAATGAAGCCTTTCCCTGATTGAACTGTGTATTTCTTGTCACTGTCTGCTGCACAGTCTTCAGCAGCTCGTCTTTGCTCGCCACAGGTTTGCTCAAAGATGCTGACATTCCTCTTTCTTACTCAAAGATGTGTTCATGCAAATTTAATTCAGTAAAGACTTAAATTAACAAGTTGGAAGCCCGACTTCAAAGGGAACCAACAAAATGCTTGAAAGGCTTTCTCCTGCAGCAGCGTATTGACATGCTGATAGTTGTTGTTTGCTTAGGTTTATTTACCATTCTGCTAATTTAAGTACTAAATCTATTTGATATTAATGAGCGTAAAAACTACTTGAAGAGGAAAAGTTAGCCCCAGCGTGACAATTAAATCCAAAAGGCAGGTGTAGGACAATACAGCACAGCAGATTAACACCTCATTCCTTCTGGTTGTGCAGACTAGTAAGGAGTGTGAAAGGCAGTGATATGTGTTACAGTCTAAACCGAGAGGGAGGACAGTGAAAGCACCATATATTTGTTTGTGTGATCACTTTGCTGATGGCAGATCAAATCATCGCTTCCTCACTATTGCATTTCTCCATTTCGTAAATATCTCGGTGTTGTGATCACTGTAATTTATGGCATCATAACATTTGATGTGACCACAAACATCCCTGCACAATTTAATCTTCATTAATGAGATCTTTATCAAATTCCCTCTTATTCACTATTTGCAGAATATTTCTCCTGCCTCTTTGTCTTTTGGCTATTTTCTCCTTTGTTTAAGAAACTCTTAAGCTTCTTTTAAGTCCTCCTCCCTACCCCTAATGCTACGTTAGCACTGAACGCGAAGCTGTTGACTCGGAAATTCACGTGCTTCTATGACGCGAAAGAAATCACTTTTGAGATTCTCCAGACGTCACATGTCTGGACTTCAGTAGGACGTTAAATGCAGAAGAGGAAGACAAGCGTATCGTCGCTGTATGTGGACACCCAGACCTGTCTGTGTGAGCCTCTGGATAATGCTGTGCACCAAGACACAGCGACACTTGGTTTTACTACGCATCTGTGATTTCCACAACAAATGCAAGGCAGCAGTTGTGTTGATTTCGGTCATGGTTGATGACTCTAGGAAATGGCAAAAAATTCGTGTCACATTTGGTGTGACTACAGAATAAAAGTTTTTCACCTTTGAAGGTTTCTTAAGGGCTAAACTTTTATTTTTACCATATAGTCTTAACTCCACAGGGAAATTGTCATAAAATGTTAAAATTCTAAAGGTTTTCTTGAAATTTAATACTAGGATCAACTGTTTGCACTAGGAAAAGTAGAGTACGGTAAGAGAACAGCCACAGAAGTCTCTCTCCAGACCAAACCAGAGCGAAAAGGAGAGTGAAAATTGAATCTTAATTTATAGGATGGACAAGTGGCGCACTTTTTTGAGGGGGGAAGGGTGAAAAGGACAACATCACACAGAAAAGTATAATTCATTTATGATGAAAGGGAACTTTTAACTAGAGTATTTAGCCATTTACAGGCATTCAATATTCACCATAACAGCATTATAAGGTGACAATAGAACAATGCTGCAGCTTTAAAGTGTAGTTTCCAGTAAATTATTGCTGGGACAAAAGTGGATTGTAATGGAGATTGAAAATGTTTAGATTCATTGTAAAAATCATGATCCAAATAGTGGATGACAGCATGGGGAATCAGAAATGATGGACACAGGAAGTCTCTGAATGAAAATTGTCTTCGGGTAAAGGAACAAAGAGAGTTGAAACAAAGCAGTTTTGCAAATGATCCTGAAAGCCTCATTAGAGCACATCATTAGATCCCCGCTAGGCTGATACATGAAGGTATTTAATGAATGTTAATGAGATTGTTGTAATAGTTTAACGAAGATGCCTTAAATGGTGCTGTAAATGAGTGTGAGTTCTGCATATCAGTCTTTATATCATACCTATTAGAGGTATATTCGGTGGTATTTTTGTTGCATGAAAATTGCCAATTGCAAAATAATATCAGAGAAAAATGCAATACATGTGATTCAATTTCTGGCTCAAAATATCATTAGTGTAACATAGGCTTCTGGCATGTTGTACAATCCAAGAGCATCATGGTAGTTTGAGCTTGTTTGACTCTCTTCCTCACTGGACCACTTACATAAGTAATTGTTTTTTTTTACAACTAGATGAAACACATAAAGCCTTATCTTATAGTGTGGTGAAGGAATTAATTTTGTTAATGTTCTGCCTTTCTTCTCCAGGAGAGCTTATTGAGTGAAGGAAAGAGGACCACAAGAGATCAGGCCAGGTACTTCCTTGTTCTTCTGCCTAATTGCTCATGTTTCTACAACAGTTAAATTGGATCGAAAGTGTTTAATTGCTGCTTTGCAGATAAAGGGAAGGGAGGGTCACTGCATGGGCACTGGCCTGACTGTGTCCCAACACTTTGCCGTTTTCGGTAACGGTTAAGTGTGGCTTTGTCAATACAGTATTCCCTGGAGAAATAAAAAGAAAGCAAAACACCCTTTTCTTCTTCAGGGAGCGGACAGGTGATCATCGCCTACTGCCATTTTTCACTAACCTGCAAACCAGACGCAAACCAGATTTTTTTCTGCAGTCAATTTTCTTTCTCTGAGGAGAAATTAATCACTTATTGGTGTGTGTGTGTGTGTGCGTGTGTGTATATGTGTGTGTGCGTGTGTGTGTGTGTGTGTGTGTGTGTTGGCCCAGTTAATATTCAGGCTGTGGAACGAATGCTAATTTAATCAATAATGCTGTAAATCCGATTGGTTGCTTATTCATGCTGGTGTAAGAGTCCCAGCAGGGAAAAACATCACAGAGGTTGTGTTCACCACACACACACACACACACACACACACACACACACACACACACACACACACACACACACACACGAAGTTTAGCCTTTAACAGATCTATATATAGGTCTTCCTGTCTTCGACGTATATCTCCTGTCTCTCTGATTCAGGCTGTTGCTGTTGCTGTGTGTGTGTGTGCGTGTGTGTGTGCGTGTGTGTGTGCTTGTGTGTGTGTGAAGATCTCAAAGTGTTTCCTGGCAGCAATTCTCCTCCATCACCTCTGCCTCAGACAGACTAAAGCCTCATTCAGACAGGATTTATGTCTTCGGGGGACGTTCTGATTTAACATTTCATGTGCATGTGCTGATCAGCGATTTTAATCCTGTTCGGAGCACAAGTGTGAATGATTTTTCTCTTCTTGGTTCCAATGCTGATTAGAATCCAAATACACATTATATATATATATATATATATATATATATATACACATAAATCAAATTAGCAGTATAATTAGCATTATATAAATATATATATATATATATATATATATAATTGATTTTTATGTGATGTCATGGGGAATATAACCCTGTAGCTGATGGGAACAGTAGGAGAACAATCATCCACAGAGTTAATGAGAGTCATCTGATGATGACATCACATCCCCGAAACAATTGTACAACAAATGCATCAGCATATGACATATCCTCCATTCCTTTGGTAAGCTTAGAGTAGTGTATTTCATTTTGGATATATGCTCTGGAGAAGATGACCAACCTTCAGAGTCACCTTAAAATCATCTTTCCATGTAGAGAAATCACATTGTTAATCGGCACAAATACTTATCATGGTTAATTTATGAGTAGATGCTCAGGACAAGATGACCACCCTTCAGACTCACCTTAAAAATCATGTTTCCAATGAAATCATCAAAAACAAAATTGTAGAAAATTCAAAATATCAAAAGGCACTACTTATCATGGTTAATTTAGGTGGCAAATATGGCAAAAACGTCTTTACTTTTGGCTGAAGCATAAACGTTTGCCGTGCTATAATATAAACAAAATGCGCCCAAGTGCAATAGAAAAAGTCTCAGTGCATTAATCATGACATGCATGCAGGCAATCTTTCCTTGAGTAGACAAATAATGTGGACAGACAAAAATTAATTTATACAAATGTAATGTTTTCTACACCATTTTTCATCATTAATTTTGACTTATGCTCTTTTAATTCCATCATCTTATTTCCCCCTATTCTTCTGAAATGGTTTAATGGTATGTGACTGCAGAATTAGTGTCAGAAGCTATTTATCCTGATGCTCTTAACTTCTAATATTTACATAATAGCAGTGAATGGAGATATGCATTCATTTGCATCATCTTTCGCTGGAATTTGATTAAAGTTTGAAACTGCATTTTGATGGATTGGCAATTAAATCAAAAGACATTTAGACTTTTTTTCTTATACACAAATTTAAAACCAGAATGTTCTATGTGGGACAGAATAATAAAATACAGGTATGGAGTTAATCACACTATAAGCTGTATACTACTTTATTTCACATTTTCATTCAGATTCTATAAATTAACAAAAGCCACAAAAAAAAAACATATGAACACATAGCAACAGGAGATCAACTGAATCACCCTCTGGTAATTATTTCAGTGTACTGTAGATCAAGACAGACTTTACTCCTCATGTCAAGCAGTTCTTTCACTGAACAAAAGCCAGTCTTTATAAATGTGGCAAACAGATGCATTAACCTGAAGCAGGTCAGTGACCTTAAGAGTGTAGCGTGTCTGACTGTTTGACTCTATTATTAAATGCTCATTAAAATCATATTTGTGTAAGAATTATGTGAATATGTTAGACTCTATCAGCGTGAAGCTGGAGCTCAGCAGTATGATTTGCAATTAAAAACTACAACTGCCATGGCCCCTCCCACTGTGAACACGCATGCTGTAGTGTCAGGGGTAATGGTGTCACCTCTGTCTGCTGTGTGTCTGTGTATGTGTCCTTGTGAGATGTTGAAGCGAGTGTTGGAGGAGCATGCTGTCACCTCATTACAGGAAACTGCTGGCCACAACTCATGCTGACATCCAGGGGGCATATTCACCGAGTATTTTATCTTTCCACCAGGAGTTCTCCTAAATGGCACCAAAAGTTCTGAGCTAAGAGTTTTTCCTCCTCTTACGACCGATTCATAAAATTGCTGGGACCGGAGAAAACTGCGAGACAGTGCAATAAAAGATGCTTTTTCTATGCTATTATCCTTCTTCTCTGCCAAATGTTTAAAAAAAAAAAAGAAAGGAAAAAAAAAAGATTTTTGAATTCCTGTCTTTTCCTGTAGAAAGTGAGAATATGACTGTCCTGCTCTCATTTGGCATAATCAGCACATAAATTCATCATCAAATCAAATGATTTGATTAACAGCACACTTGATCTTGTTAGTTTTTAGGAATAGTCACTAGCAGAGTGATTTAAGATGCATCTATTTGGATCAAACATCGTCACGGTTTCACTCAGTTCCCAGAAAACGAGACCTGAACCACCTGATTTAGGTCTGATCCAATGTATCCTTGAGGTAGGATCCATTTCTATTGACTATGGTTATCGTCATTTATTGATTATCATTTTGCTGCCAGGTCCCTTTTCTTTCAAAACATACAGCAGATGCACAGCAGATCAGAAAGTAACCAAATGAAATCGTAGTGACTCAGTTTGACAGTTTGACTTGTCTGTGTCACAGATTTGGATTTCAGTGTTCACCAAGTTAAGCTCTATGTTACGTAAACGTGTGAATCTACTTTACCACCTTTAGCAAATCCACTGATCATGATGTTGAACTTACTGATTTGAGTAATTGTTTTGATTTGAATTAATTGGTATAACAAAGCCATAAAAAGGCTGATTTATTCATTTCTTTCCTTTGCAAACCTTCCTGATCCAACGACATTTAATACATAATGTTAATATATGCAATAATATTTAATAAGGAATACCAGATCAGCTGTGGTTTTCTGGACACTTGTAAGTTATGCTAATGTTTGAGAGATTAAATTTTATCCCTGAACATTTAGATTTTGTTTTGAAATAGCCTGGAAACCATTTCCTGATTGTTCATGACATTAACAGAGGTATGCCCTCTCTGAGTGCTGTCTAGTTTTGCTGAAAACACTTTTGGCACAGTGACGCCATGATGCACCGGTTAACATCTGGTTTAGCATACTGTTTAATGCAAATACGTGTTCCAACATGCAAACATGTGTATGTGTGACCGAAAGCATGTTAATGACACAGAGGTTTGTGTTACTAGGCAGAATACACTGAGATTCCATTAGCATTGATTAGGTGACAGAGTCTGTGTGCCAAATGTGACAGAGGCTGTAAAGGGATTAGAAATATGGGAGCCAAGTGTGTGTGTGTGTGTGTGTGTGTGTGTGTGTCAGTGTGTGTGTCAGAGTGCCTATTACTGTACTCACTCAATGTAGCACCGTGGATCAATGGAACGAAGAGTCCTCACTCTCACATGATCATCTGCTCATTTTAAAGGTGCTGTAAGTGGCTCAGCTCAAATCGTCAGTTCTTATTCGCCTTTTCTCCACCAGGGAGATATTCAGACAGACGTCATTCTCACGTCTGTGCGTTCAGAAGGGAGCCGGAGGTGGGACATGTTTAGCCTAGCTTAGCATCATGACTGGAAGCAGAGGGAAACAGATAGCCTGTCTGTCCAGTTCAAGTTCAGAAATACTCCTACATACATTCAATTGAAATAAGATCTGAATTTTATTCTTATTGTCATGCTGATTCTCATTCTTATTCTCATAACTATATAATAGAATATATATATATATATATATATATATATATATATATATATATTTAAATGTATCTATATATATATATATATATATATATATATATATATATATATATTTAAATGTATCATGGAGCCCCACATACACACACACATACAAACATTTCCAGTCCTCACTAAGATTCTGATTGGCTCTGCAGTGGTCATCTCAGCACCTATCCACTGTTAACCATCTATCTCATGCTGAGAGTGGATATAAAGTGAGAGTGACCAGTGGATATAAAGACAGCTGCAGCAGCCAGTCAACTCTGGACTTTAAGCTGAAACCACATTGCCCCCTGCTGGTTGAATATTTAATCTCTCTGTCAAATATATGTAAATCCTGTATGAAAATAAAAGCAGTAACTAGTAAATCATTCACTCACTAATGATTCACTAAATCATTCACTCAAATAAAAGTACCTGAGTCGGACAGCTAGTACTGTTATGTGGGATTTCAAAAATCAATTCATAATATCTCTAGACTCATTTTAAATTCATTTTTACTCTCTAAATCTTTATCCGTGAATTAAAATTACAGCTCCTAGAACGATGTAGTTGAATAAGGGCAATGTTCTGCTCTGAAATGTAGTGGATATTATAATATATACATTTATATGTGTCTTATGTATAAGGTACAATAGTATATATAATCACAATAAAGTAAAATGATCTTAAAATTAGGTTTACGTACAGTACTTGGGTTAATGTGGGTATTTTTCTAACACTTTTTCAAGTTTCTTGTGTTTTTCTTATGTTTCATTAAATAAAATACCTTCCACAGTGATATAAAATAATAATAGGACTTGTTCATAGTGCCTGTTTCCTGGTTTATGGAGAGGCAAAGCAACAGTAGATCCCAATCAGTCCAGCAACCTGATATATCATCACATTTGCTTCTATGGGATGAACTACAAACACACTCTAGCTGCAAAGCTATGGTACTCTTGACAGTGTTGTGTTAACAATTAAATTATGAAATATAAAATAAATAATAATAAATAAAATATATAATAAATATAAAATAATTAAAATGTCACATATATAAGCAGAGGATAAAGAATGAACAGCCAGTGTTTCAGTTAAAGAGACAGGAATAAAGACACTATCTACTACTGATACAGTAGATAGTGCATTGTAGCCAGAGGATAAAGTGGAAATGACTTTGTCTTTGAAAGCAAACAGCCTGAGGCTTCTTCCCTTTGATTTCTATCTCTTTACTTCCTCTTCACCACTTTCTCTCTTTTATCTTTCGTTTCAGTTCAGTCATATTTCACAACAGAGGAGAAGAGGAAAACAATATGATAAAGAAAACTGGAAGCACAATTAACTGGAAGGGATAAAGAAAGAGATGTAAAACGTACAAAACAACCTACATAAGCCACAATACTGTTTTAACATTGGGCATATTTAATTTTTTAACTAATCAACAGATTTTGATGAAATTTTCAGGAGATGTCGGAAGTGGCCCAAAGAAGAATCAATTAGATTTTGGTGGTGATCTGGATCACAGTCTGTATCCAGGAATTTATTTATTTTTTATTATTATAGGATTAAACTGCCACATGTACACTTGTAATGTAGTGTCTCTGTCCTGACAAATGTATCTAATTGATTCATGTCCATATAACAGCTTATGAATTTCAACAATGAAAACAGTGAAAATATTTGGCTCTGGATTGTATTGTGCAATAAAAGTATAAAGTGTCATGATATGGCTATACTTCAGTGCAGTAGTTGAGGAAATATGTTTAGTTACATCCCACCAGTTATTTTCTTTGCAGGCTGTCTGCTGCTCTTCTCCAGCGCCTCCAAATCACAGGGAGTCACGTGACCCACTATTTATGTCGGAGTGTGCGTTCCAGTTGTACTGAGAAGTCAGAATTTTCAACTGGAACGGCCCCCGAAGTCGGACTTCCGTGGCCAATGATGTTCACAAAAAAAGAAAGACACACAAACCTTAGAAATGTTCCTACAAAAACATGTTTTTCAAAGTAATACTGTAAAATAAACCAGTGGAGATATCAATGGAAGAACCTGTGATTCTCTTCTTCTCTCTCTTCCTTCACACCCCAAACTCCGTGTCTCCCACTAATTACCACATCCCGTCAGCCTCTCACGGTTGCTATGGCGACCAGCCGTTGTCATAGCAACCCAGGTGGTCCATCTGGCTCAGTGATGGCAGAGTTGGGGGTGTTATCAGGCAGGAAGGTGAGATAAGATTGTTAACTTCTCCTTCAGTAGATAAGAGTGGCTGGTCTCCATTACTGAAATATTTAAGCCGCAGGAAAACAGGGGTGACATGAAAAGGCCAAGACTTTGTACACGTGTGTGATTATCTGAATCTTTGCTGATGTGAATCAATCAATCAATCAATTCTATCAATGACAGTAAAAGCTTCTATTTTTCCTCAAAAACTTTCAATAAGCAGTGAATGTTATTCTCCAAAACTTACAATTGGCAAATAAAATATGATTGTAATGTTTTTTGGATATATCTAGATATATATATATATATATATATAGATAGATATAGCTTATAGTCTGTTCCAGACTATAGCTTACTAAAGAAAGCTCCACTAAAATTAGTTACTGAAAAAAACTTCTTTCAAATTCAGTCGTCCAGTGTGGTTTTATTGCATTTTTATTAAAACATTTCTGTGATAGCAAACAAATACAAATTTCAAATTCTTTAAAAATCACTGGTTGCAATGAACAGTATACATAGAAAGCAGAATCTATCAAACCAAAAAAAACAATATGAAGACACATTAAGAAACGGAGAATCTTAACTTTGAAACAAGAACTTTAAAAAGAAAAAAAGATGGGCAATTCATAGTCAAGGGATAATCTGAACCGTCCACCAACTTCATCGACACCCGCACTCATCCACCACCATGTCCTGGTAATGCCGAAGCACCACGTTGTCATTGTTGTCGTAATAGAGCATGGAGACTGGGGAGAAGCGGATGGGGACACAGCAGGGTTGTGGCGTGCCGGTCGGGTCCAGGGAGTGCACCAGGGTCTGCAGGATGGCGTGGTTGGTACCGTTTAGACTCTCACTGAGAGGGAAGGGGCACTCGCCGTGGCAGTAGTTGGCCAAGTAGCCCTGCGGAGCGATGATCCAGTCCTGCCAGCCCACGTCTTTGAAGTCAATGTAGAGGCGACGGGCCTTGCACACGTTGCTGGGTGTCATGGAGAGGTGGGTGGTGCTTCTTCTCCGTCTGGAGCGACACTGCTGGGGGTTGAGGGATATGGCCAACAGCGTGGCCTGGATCACTGGCAGGGTGAAGGCTGCTTCCAATGGGAGGGAAGTCCCGGGTTGAAAAGGAAGAAGCTGTTCTGCATCTACATTGAGAGGAAGCAGCTCTAAAGCCAAACCATAGTTACGTCCTGGTTTGCGCCAATTTTCTGCCAGTGAGGTGAGATCTATGTTGATGGAGGTAGGTTCAGCCTTCAGGTGGACTGTCTGGGATAGCAGGAGTCTACGATTGGCCTCGGGATTGGCTCCCTTCAATGTGGTTCGAACCACTTTATGCAAGGACACACTGAGGGCCCGGGGGCCCTGCAGGAGCTCTGTCGGTCTGAGGGGCGTCCTGTGGAACTTGATTTCCAGCTGTGCCAGAGACAACAGCTCCACAGGCTGCAGGACAGACATGTTGAAGAAAAGCTGCTTCTCCAGACAGGCCTGACAGCTGCTACTCCAGCCAGGCAACAGCTGGCCTGCAAAACATCAGCAGGGAGACGAGCACTTTAACAAGGACATTACAGATTTTCAAGGATTTATCAGGGTTTTTCTGTTTTGTTTTTTTATTTAAGAGGGAATTTGGGTGCATGATAACCTAAAGCATAGAGGAGTCATTTGTCAGGACCAATTACTTCTGTCAAATGCCCACTATTGCAGTACAGCTGAGGTTTACTGACATGCATTTACAGCATGATTTAGTGCAGACACTTTAGAATAACAAGCCTTTCTCCATAAGAAATGTGAAAAGTATGTGTTTTGATTGCTGTTCCATTATCAACAAAGAATGCATATTTGATCTATCCCACACCTGTGTGCAAATAACTTTTATTTTGGTTGAATCTGCTTTTCTTCATGAAAATAACAAAATTTTTCCCCTCTAAATGGTCAATTTACACTTTACACCTAAAGCCTGTGAATGTTGTTGGCTAAATGTAAAGGAATATTAGAGATATACATGACAAATACAGTATTTCCAAAACTCTGTTATTTACATTTTCCTAAAAGTTATTGATCAATGTAATCACGGTGTGAAAAACTAGAAAGCACTCAGAACACATACCTACGCCAACGCCATTTACTGTACACTAAAACCAGCACAGTCAGAAAATTGAAGTTCAGTGTGAGATCACTTGTTGTAGCATTGTACCCGGTCATAGCACACGCTATGTGATGCAGCCATGATGATGTTGCTTTACTCAGATTTGCTTTTACTGCCAAATGAAATAATACCACTTAATTCTTTATCTTGGAAAACTCCTAGCATTAGAAATCATGTGTTTATCAGTAGATAATGAGTCATCGACAAAAATATGATTTTCCATGAGGTCGGATCCAGATATATTTTTCAGAACTTTTTACAATATATATTTCAATCTATTATTATGACCAAGAACTGCATCCAACTGTGCATAGAAGTGGAACATCATGAGTTGTCCATACCTGAGTTTTTTTGTTTTGTTTTGTTTTTTTAAATTGGGCTATTATTTTTTTATTGTGACATTGACACAATGTGATGATCCCTCTCAAAATTTAATCAACTCTTCAATGGGCAGATTTCCATCCTTCTGCAAAATTTCCTCAGAATCTGTTGTCAACTTTCTGGGATATGTTGCAGACTAACAAACAAGCAATCATGGGGTGTGGGTGGAGGTCAATATTTACCAGGTGTGTCGACAGTTCTTAAAGCTGTTGACACAAGGATAATTTCATACATATTCAACTTTCAAAGCTGTCTCGAACTTGTGTTTGGTGTAGCTACTTGAGGCCTACAATTTAGTCATGTAAAAAAAAAAGTTAAAATGCGCTATTTCATGTGCGTTTTATTGGAATGAGACATTTTTTGATTTTGTCTGTCTTTATCTGAATAAATCGATTACATCTATCTAAACACTAAGCGTGCAAATTTTCAATTAAGACACAGATGCACTAAATTCATAATTATATCGACTCCACAAACGATCAGACGCTAAATATGATGAAGCTTACCTTGGTCTTGTACGTATCGGATGATGTTACCGCGGACTCCGTACTCAGACACCGTGCAGGCGTCGCTCTCCTGTGCCTGGATGTTCTCTGACCTCCGGAACATTCTCCAGAGCGCGGAGGGGACGCGGTGCCGGCCCTGGTTGCTCCTTGCGGGCCGGGGCCGCCCGGAGAGCCCCATGGAGCTGAGGAAGAGCCTCTCCTTGTCCTTCATCTCCTCCGCACGTGAGAGGGAACACGCACTAAGGAAGCAGGCCGCTATCAGCAGCAGAGGAGCCGTGTTTGGTCTCATGTTTGGCGGTTCTCTGCTCTGTCGGTTCTTCAGCTGTGACTGTCCTCCTCCAGCATGGCGCAGGATTGTTTTAACCTGTGGGACCTCCCGGTGAGCAGCTGAATCATTATGTTAATGAGGAGCGTCAGGGTAGATAAGGTGAGAAGCGGCAGGAAGATAGAGGCTGATCTCAGGTCAGTCCTCAGAAACCAACAAACTAAGATTTCTAAACCCGAACCACAAAAAGTCCGCAAAACATCAGTGAGTAAAAGTGTTTTAACTCAAAAGTTTTTGTAGGGTCTAAATAAACCATTTTATTCTGATTGGTCCTAAAGTTTCTCCTCCATTCATTGGCCCTGTCCTATAAATATTCCCGGTTTAACCCTTAAAGGCCAAGAGTTATTGATGATTGATTAAAAACATAGAATTTAATCCAAATGGCAAATTAAGATGCTTTCATGTGAAATTAGAAAACTAATTAATCATATTACAAATACCGCTGTTGTCTTCAGAGGCTTAATTTTCTGTCCCTACGCCAACAGAGGCCTTGTTAGATAGATAGATAGATAGATAGATAGATATTTATTTACCTCACCTTTATTTTTGCTCTTTGAAATCACAACCAACTTGAGAAATATGTGATTATAAGCATTATCAGTATGATTAGAGTGGAAATCAACATGTTTTTCGGTCAGCATTTGGATTTGTGAGCAATTAAGCTTTTGAAGTCATGCTAAAATCACCTCTCTACTATTAAAAATCCTTTGGTGGGTCCACTGGCTTTGACACCACATAATGGACTAAGACACACATTTTTAAATGGTTTTGGTGTGGTTGTCTGATAGATTCATCTCCTTCTGCTAGACTGTGCTCAGCTTTTTTTTAATCTTAATTGTACATTTCATCTTATTTTTGTGATATGTTGCAATATGTCACCAAAAAGAAAGCCATTAATAGTGTGGAGGCTGTTATAGCAGCTGCTTCATGCTCATGTGAGGCATTTTCTTCTTGGGTGAGGAGACGTAGCTAACATGCAGTTATCATCACAATGCATCAAGTCAGTTCCAATGATTTTTTTTTAATATAGTTGGCAATTAAAGATGATTTAGATTTGAATCATTATTTACAGATAAGTATGTACAGTAGTCAAAGAAGAGCAGGAGGCTGTAGTTACACTGTGTGTGCACCAGGTTCAGAAGTAGGTGACATTCATCCTCTCAATTAAAGGAACGAATCCGATAATGACTTGTCTCATTCATATGTTCAACACCTACCGGTATGTGTGCATAGCTCGGACTCGACTAGGTGATGCACACCCCACCCCCCCACATACACGCAGAATAAATATACACACATTGTATTTGAACAATCCACAGACAATAGACTACATAATGTGCACTGGCTGATCCTTGTTTAAAAGTCTCATCTGATCACACACTCATACAGACACATACATGTAGACCCTCACACATACACAGAACTACGCCTGAACATGACACACACCACTGGGCTGAGCCTCTCATGTCATCAGTGTTTTTATATTTGAGAAATGTATGCAGATGTTTGAGAATATAAGCTACTGTTTTTGTTCAAATAAATAGAAATAAAGTCATTATAAAATCTTGGATTTTTTTTTCTAGCAGGTTCAAAAACTATGCAAACTAGTAATAAAACTGCTATTTAGAACACAATATTTAAGCAATGTACATTTTCATCATTTAGCCTCAAATATTTATTTTTTTTACCTAAACTCCACTGGGGAGGGGGAGCATCATTATTTAGATGCTCAAACGCTTTATAGGTAAAACCTCCCAACAATAAATCTATTCATCAATTTGGATTTGGATTGATAGAATCCATTAAAATTAACTAAAATGTTGCAGCATTAGTTAAAACATGGAAGAATTAGTATTTTATCCATTGGGAACTCTGTTTACATGACGTTCAAACTGTCCCTGTGCTGGGCTGGTGATCATTTTAGGACCAAAGATTGAGAAACGTTTCCATAGACGGACACTAATGACAGTCTGCACATCTCTTCTGTCCTGCAGATCCTAAAAAATGTTCCCACTATTAGAAAGAAATGTCCAATTTTAACCTGTTGGTAGAGATGCAATTCTGTTTATGTGACCCAAATAAAGATGGCAGCCACAAATGATGGTTAGCAGCTGGTTACTCATAAGGAGAAAAGGGACATGATGTGGTCAAACAACACAATACTTTTCCTTTCAACACGGTGACTGTGTCCGATAAGCTGATTATAGAATAATTAACTCTTGCTGGTAGTTGGCCCTGACTAGGATAAGGATCACAGCTTGTCATGTTATGCAACTTCAAGGGTGATATTTTGTAGTCTGATCCCAGAATGAATATAGAACTTCAACAAACACCAGAGGCAATATTTTGTGTATTGGCAGGACAGAAGAGTCTGTGAGGATTATTATTATATGTCTTAAAAGGTCTGTTCACATTTGAGAAGCTGCCTGTTTTGACAGCAGCGTATTTCAGCAAATTCAACGTAATCAACAACGTAAGGTAAAAGTCTCAAAGGAAAAAGTGGTGATGACGTGAGAGGCACAGGAACAGCACTTACATCTGGGCACACTCAGTCAGAGTTACAGTACTTGAGTTGATGATCGAGGCGTACACACATCTAGGGCTTTGGTGCATCATGGGACAATCAGGACTGTTATTCTTCAGTTTAAAGGAGCACAATGGCCACCGATCTGATTCATCAGTCCATATATATTTATATATTTATAACTATAAATCCATCCAATGAGCTATGTACAAAGTATGGCAAAGAAAAATCTTTTATTTAAATTTTATCAGCAGATGTCATTGGCTCGTCACTGTGTCTAGTCCGTAATGTCTCCAGTGTTGTGAACGCTTCATGCCTGAGTCCATAACGGAAACCTGCAGCGGTCTTTTGACATGGACTGCTGCACCTGATTTGCCTCAGAGCGAAAGCTCAACAGAATCCATCCAGGGCCTGGTTTAAGTTCTGAAAGATGGGGGCGGGTGGTCTCGTCACCTGGGTCATGTAGCATTGACCTCCATGATGTGGTCATCGGTGGAAGGTAGCACCAGGACCTGCTGTGTGTGGCTATGGTTGGAGACCTGTCCAGGGCAGAAGGGCTCCAGACGCGGCATAGCTATGCCTCTCTGCTGCTGGTCGCCGCTGCCCACAGAGTGCACGCTGCCCCGGCTGCGGATGCTCGCTGTGTCTGCCTGGTCGTCCAGTGTCTTGTCCAGCAGGGACAGACTGTCGTTCTCCACGCAGCTGTCTGAGGAAATAAATATCAAGTCAGCAGAAGTCTATTTGTTCTAATGAATGGAAAGTTTTCTTGTTTTTATTGCTGTTATGATTGTTGCTTTAAAATCCTGGTTCTTAAGTTTCTAGATATCATTCCTCTCGGTTTGAATCACATTTTTACCCATCACCCTTATTGCTGAGATCTGCGTATGCAGGGATGAACAGTCCAAAAAGTCCATTAACGCAGAAAATCAAATCCACAATTTAAAAGAGAAAACTAAAACGAAAATTAAAACATGAAACTTCTTACCAGGGTCTGGTTGGATGGTCACTGCTGCAGTGTGAGGCAGGTACTTCAGTACTTCAATCTTAGGGAAGGGCAGGTGTCCTGCAAACAGAGGCATCACCTCGATCTGCACCTTGTGGGTGGCGTTGGCCGCCAAGGGCATCGACACCAACCCTGAACTCTTCCCACATACCGCCCAGTTACTGCTGCTGTCAGCCACTGTGGACACACACACACACACACACACACACACACACACACACACACACACACACACACACACACACACACACACACACACACACACACACACACACACACACACACACACACACACACACACACACACACAAGCTGAATTCACTAAGAAATGATCTTCTGTCTGTTCTACAGTTGTTGACTATAATAAAGTATACTTAATATGAACATTTACATACTTAGATGAAAAAGTGATATATGATACAAAGTGATCAATCTACTCCTTCTAGAAATATTTTGGTCTGTATAAATTGTAAAAAATAAAACCTGTTTTGTCGGTTATCCTCTCAGAAAACCCGGATGATGAGGGGTTACCCAGACATACCTTCATACATGAGTTTGGTAGTTTTGAGGCCATCACTGTCAGTCTTGCTTTCCTCTGCCATCTCTCCCTCAGCAGGTTCAGTTAGTCGCGTTATACACACCTCCAGCCCGCAGAGGACACCAGAGCGACAGTGCTGCTCGCCAGCAGGAGGAAAGATCTCTGCTTGCACACTATACAGCGTCTAACAAAATCACATAGAGTTTATTTATAGTAGGGACATCTCTTATTGAGGAGGGAGATAATCTAGAGCTAACAAAACAATACAGCACCTGCATGTTTTAATACAATAACTTCATTGTATTGTCAATTTTTTTCAAAGTTTGACATTGATCCCTTGCTAAAAACATGCTTAAAAATGCCTCGGATATTTGAGCTACTGCAAACACAATTAGTTTCACTCATCAAACTCTTAGGGGAAAAAATGAACTTAATAAAAACTGAAGTGGACTCACAGTAACTCTCTCGAGCTGGAACTGGTAATGGTAGGGTTTGAAGGCAGAGACGTCTTGGTTGAGTGGAGAGAAATTGGTGGAGAAAATACAGTGGAGACAGGAGGGCAGGTTGTCCTTCCACCTCACCTCCCACAAGCAGAACACACTGTGCTTACTGCACAAAAGCTACACACACACACACACACACACACACACACAAAAAACATACCAGACTTAAACAGGAATGTATTGATTGGTTGATGCCGTTTTTGGTTGTATATTGACAGATACTCTGTCTGCTATTTGTCAGTTCTGGCAACAACCTTCACATGGAGGCATCCTCATCACATGCCTGAACCACCTCAGCCTTCAGGACTCCTCTGGATATCTGAGTACCTCACTTTTACTCCCTACTGCTTAGGAAAATGAACAAAACTTAATTTGGATGGCAGTCTTTAATTCTGTCACGAGCCAGAGTTGAACATAGGTCAACTGGTACATCAAGTGCTTCATCGTCACGTTCAAGTCCATGCAAGACCGAATCGAAGAGACAGAAATGTGTATTTTCCTGTTTCGCCTCATTCATGTGACCATGAACCCATCTTTCTACTATTATCCTATAATTACCCATAGCTATTATAAAATGTGTATCAAATAGTGGAGAAATCTATTCATCTATCCTGAAGTTTCTGTTTTTCTTCTGCTCACCTGTTGTGTTTTAGTGTTGAGGGATTCCAGCTCCAGTGATGCATGCTGCTTCTCTGTCAGCTTCACGTCTGCCAGCGTGAAATTCACATCTGACACATTCTGCACACACACCTGGATGTACTTCCTGTGGGGTCAGGTCAAATGTCAGAAGTTAAGATGTACTGTGTGTATGAGTGGGTTGAGAATTGAATTTTGTAAAGAAAGAGTAGATTCAAAACACAAAATGGCACCATTTTGTGAGCAAGACTAGGTAAAAGTTTTATGAATAATGATTTTTTTTTTATTTGTGACGACTCCAAACTATGAAAATGAGGCTCACCTGTTACCAGCAGAAAGTAGTGAGTGTTTGGTCTTGAAGGGGATGTAGAAGGTGAGGGCGAGCAGCGTGGAGTAGATCGACCACGGACAGTCAATAGACATCTGAGGACAGACACCAGCAAGTGTAAATCACTTGAATTATCATGTGACAAACAGACAAATAACCAGCCCAGTTACAAGGAG
The DNA here is from genome assembly GCA_037577475.1 of Chaunax sp. Z400. Classification (NCBI taxonomy): domain Eukaryota; kingdom Metazoa; phylum Chordata; class Actinopteri; order Lophiiformes; family Chaunacidae; genus Chaunax; species Chaunax sp. Z400. The sequence continues at coordinate 8,363,692 of CM075196.1, forward strand.
TGAATCTATTGGGCTGACGATTACGTTTCATAACCTGCAGATTAATTTCAATGAATTGTTAAGCCCATAAAACATTAGAAAACAGTGGAAAACTGACTGCCTGAGGGAAAAGCTCATAAAATAACTAAAAAATTTGTGTCAAAGGACACAGATGCCCTTGCTACGGGAAAAACTCACAGATTGTTAATTTCCGACAGTGTCAATTTCAGCCTATTAGTCATCTATCAGCCATTTCCTGCTCCAACCTATTGTTATTATATTAGTCTTTGATAATTAACTATTGGTCGACCTTTACCCACAGAAGTGACAATTTATCTCAGAAGTGGAGATTTGTTTGCGAGCCTCACCCTCTGGTCGATGGCGGTCATGGGTGTGTCAGGGTGACTGTAGCTACGTGGTCGATGTCGGACCTCCCCGTTGGTCAGTCTCTCGTTGGCAGGCCGGTCAGTCCCAGACGGGATGATACATAAAACCTCCAGCTGGAACTCCAGAGTATGGTAAGGAGGGCTGGGGGGCAGGCTGATGCTGGTCACCTTATCAGATGATTGGATGGACAGGATGCTTTCACCTACCAACTCTGAACACAGGAACGGACAGAAAAGGAAGCCATGAGAACCTCAAAATGTAATCAAGTCAACTCGTGTCAAAGGTAGGTTATTTTAATATTTGAATCCTCTGTACAAGGGATGGGCATTGATTTTCAAATATTCAGATAGTCATTCATTAATAAAAATAAATAAATTTAAAAAATTGAATGGTATACACAATTATCGTTTTGTCATAAAACATGTTTTCCCTTGTTTTTACCTGCGCCTGGTGGTAATGCATCTACAGACTGTTTGCAAACGCTACTAACAAAAGAAGAACGCACTATGATGACAAGGCAGACAGCAGAAGCATGCTAGCATTAACAAAGTCTGATGTGGTTCTCCTTTAAATAAATAAAGGAAAATGAAGTGCAGTACCAACTCTGCCAGGTAAAACAAGTCTACCAAAACTATACACAATCATTTCCGACCGAAGCACCCAGCAGAAGAAGGTCCATCAACAATCAGTGGGTAGTTTTATCAGCAGATGAAGTAACTTTGATGTACGACGTGCAGAATAAACAACGGCCGTCATCTCACAGATGATAGGTGAAGATAAATCTATAAAAACTATCTCCGAAAGACTGGATTCAAATAAACTCATTTAAACGTGTACTGACCAGCAGCAGGGTCGCTGATGCGTGCAGTGCAGCTGGTTGAGGGCAGGATGGGCATGGTGTCCGTGTTGCTGAGCTGCAGGGCGTCTCCTTTCTTCACAGTGTAATGACCAGTCAACAGAGTGAACTTCACCATCTGGGGCAGACCGGCCAACAGTGGCTCTGAAAACACAAACACAACTACAGTGAGCAAAACACACACAAACACACACGCTGCAATGTTGCTCAAATATAATCATGCATATAATGTGATCTGGAGCTAATCAGAGCAGTAGACCCATATGTCTAATGTAAGCATTTGAATTATCAGAGGGTCTGCCAGCTGCATTTTCCGATTATTCAACAAGAGAAAAACTTATGTTTTATTTCAGAGTGTAGAGACTTCAACATTGCAACCATTGTGAGACCCCAACGTAAGATTTAAGCATTCCTGTGACCCGTCATATAAAGATTCAGACCTGAGAGAGGCTCCACAGTAAGCTGGGGCTCCTGAGAATAGACTTCATACTGGACGGATGGGTAGATATGAGGCAGCACAAATTGTACCTGACCCACTGTGGCATACAGCTGGCGTAATGTGTAGGTGCCTGGTTGTCCACTCTACAGAGACAAATAGAGAAAAGATAAGAGTGACAGAGCATTAAAAAGCAATCAGATACATTTAAATTCGCTTGAATGTCAGACAACAATTAACTAGTTAACCATTTCTTTAGGTCACATTTTAGTTTTTCTATTTGAAGCAGAGGCAAAGTGTCTCTTACTGGTGCTGTGAAGATGATGCGGTTATTCCCCGGCTCTAACGTTACATCCTGCACTTTCAGCATCTGTGCTCCTTCATTCATTGTGACAGCAAGAGGGCTGACACAGTTGGGCGTGTCCGGTGGCGAGTTGCTGTCATGGCGACGCATGACCAGATGAGTGTTTTTACACACCACTCCTGTCAAATTGAGAGAGCTGTCCGTAGGGCTCCTGTCCTGAATCTCATCTAGCTCTAAAAAGGGACCAGCAGCTGAGGATGGGGACCCCGTTGATGAGTTACCCGTGTGAAACTCCACTGTCCCTGGATTTGTTTGTCTCTGAGTTCCCTTAAACCTTCCATTAGTCCCTCCACGCTCCAGGTCAAAGTGAATGCTAGCAGCTAGCTGCTGCATACGCACTGACACGGGCATCAAACACCGCAAAGTAAGCTCCACCTGCAGGACAGCTCCAGAGTGCACCGAAGCTGTAGCCGGACAGAACTGTAGACGTGTGAGTTGAGTGAAAACATCCATGTTGAGAGTCACTTTATGAGCTGTGGAGGAAGAAAAGATAATGTGGTGTTAATAAAGTGCAGTTTCTGACTACAAGAAAAACAGTGTGTATGTTTACAGCAAAGGCACGAGTATGTAAGAGATGACACACTATGAGGTGAGCAGATATAAGAAAAAAATGAATAAAGAGAGTAAATCATTTATATACTGAGACACGGGCTGGGCAATTAACCCAAAAAAGGTAACCCTGTACCCTGTGTACACACCCTTTGGCAGGCAGAGGCATAAAAAAAAGACACACTGTTTACATTATTATCCATTCTTTAAATATTTCCAGAAGGTTTGAACAGTCATTACACCAACTGATATTGTAACATACGCAAGTATTGTTGGAGGCTGCAGTTCAGGGTCCTTTTGCAGATTTAGAACAATGGTTAAATGTTAACTGGAAGAGATCAGAGACCAAGTAAATAAATAAAATAAAATATGCCAAATCATCATCAGCTGAAGTAGAAATAGACATGGTAGGTAGGCTGAAATATGAAAAACTTAATGACCCAGAGAAAGCACTGAACATCACAGAGTGATGATATAGAACTGAGTGAGCAGGATGCTTTTTCCCTTTAGACTCCTTGTTGTAAATGTAAACTTGAATCAGTTATCAACATAATCACTTACAGTGATCTCCAAACTTGCCAGCAAAGGTCAGAATTTCTTGACAAAAGTGCTTCCTCTCCTCCATGGTCAGGTTCACATCACCAGCCAACAAGGCACTGGTCTGCAGGTAGCTGCGGTGTCTTGTAAAGGAGTCCAAACACTACGGTGCATTGGTGTAACACCTTTATCACCAGTGGAACAGATGTATGCAATGGTTTCTATCACACTCAAATTTTTAGGAAGTTGATAATGAAAATAAAAATACTCATAGGGTGTACAACCATTTAACAGATATATATTTGAAGGATACTCATCAGTTCTGTCCAGCAGTTTCTGACACTCAGCGATCTGTTTCCTGGTGTGAGTGACAGGGAGGCTCCATCCCTCTGATACGTATGACTTCAAAGCTTCTTGTAATAAGGTTTCTGCTCGCTCAGGGTCCCCCTTCCTCCTGATAAACCCACACAAATATACTCAATTACATCACTTTCTTTTTAATAACTATAGAAATACTGATTATAGACAGTGTGCTTGTCTAGAAGTAACTCCTGATTCAAAGGCCAAAGTAAATGCAACAGATAGAGATAAATCAACATCATCCAATAACAGAGGCCAAGTTCACTTAGTTTTCTTTACCATAAGCAGTCAGACCTGACATGTTTGTTAATACCATTTCAACCTCCAGTGCTGTATGTGTAACTCAGCAAATAGAAAGCGGTCTCTGTATGATGATTTAGACCTCTAATAAATGTGTCTGGAATGTTACTTTCAACTGCACTTTTCTGGCTACATATTAATTTTATCATCCCGTCGCACCAATCATTCCAGATCAGTGTTTTCATTCATTCTACCTGATTAGACCTCACTTCAGGAATGTGTGGGGTGTTAAAAAGCACTGACTAATTAACCATTCTAGAGAAGAGGTCTAATAAGTCAGAATAAATTCAAATACTGGTGTGGATGTGCAGGACCTCAGGACAGTTTTAAGACACCAGCATGAAACTAGCAGGTTTCCTTACATGTAGAACTCAGCCAAGCTTTTTCCCACCAGCCTGGCAGATCTAAGCCGGCCAATGGTCCTGTACATCTCCAAAGCAGCATGAGAGAGATCCTGATGCAAGAAGTGGCCAACAAGGTGGTGGTGGAGGAAGAGGGAGAGAGGAAAAGGAAGAAGGAGAGGAGAAGGATAATCAATTGAAATGTTTCCACTGAGGTTTCCAGGAGATTACATCATAAAAAAATGAAGCTTTATACATTAATTCAGAGAAAATGTGTTTACTTGCTGTTTTGTCAACAACTGAAATCTAACACAAAAGCTGTGGCAAGAACCTGACTTACAAGGTAGTGCTTTTCAAAAGCTTCCACAGACGACAAGGCTTCTTTCAGCTTTTTGTAAGGGCTCTGCAAACTGTTGACTGTAGAGAAGGATAGATGGTTATTTATAAAAGGTAGGAGGTAGGAGACAACCATAGAAAAGGTTAAACCATACCAGGCCCTAAATCACAATCCATGTGTTGGTTCTAAAAACTCACCAGTCTCAGGCCTCTCATCCCCGAGTCCGGCCAGCAGATCCACAGTCCTGTTCAGGTCTTCAGATGTGGGGCCCTTTTCTGACACAAGGCCACAGAGTTCCCCCAGGGACTTCAGCTGGAGAAGCATAAAAGCAATTTTTTTTATTGATTTTAAAACACTTTCATTAATTATAAGAAAAATTGATTAGATAATAATTGATAGAAGCATGAAAAAATAATTTAATAAATGCTTTGGGAACCATCCCAGAATGCATAAGGGCAACAGATTTATAGAAACAAGTCTTATTTTGTGTATTGCTACATTGTTAGATTTGTCATCTTGTATTTCAAAATGAGTTCAAGTATATAGTTCACCATTAGACGTGTTTGTAATGATCCAGCTAACTGTCGATAAGCACAACTTTTGCAGGTTTGAGCTTAAGGACCTGTAGCTCTGCCAACAGGTCCAGTTTTTAAGCCAAAAGATCCAGACTTGAGTCAAACTCTCAACATTATATGTATGCAGAATGGGGCCTGGTCTGCTGATTCAGTTTTTTCTTACCTTGTCAGTCGCGTAAGCCCAGAGCCCGACAGTATGGGAGCAGTTTGCAGCTAACTGGGCCTGATCACAACAGCCTTCGATCCTGTGAAGAACCTCCAAGCAGCTAAGAAACACCCAGCAGTCCAGCGCTCCCTCCAGCACTGACACCTGAACCATAACATTTAATGTGACACATTTAGTTCAGTTCATCAGACATTTTCAGTGTAGGTTTGTTGTCCGTCCACCAAGACAATGATGATTCCTTATTGTTCTGATGAGATTAGGCACCTTTTGTCTTGTAAAATCTAAAGATTCCTGAGCTGAACACTTCTTTCATGTTTCCAAAGATATTTATTTTTAAAGTTTTAGTCTTTGTGAGAGACATTTGATTTTTGATCAATAGTAATACATATTTCAATCCAAGAAATATCCTTTTTTTATATTTATTTTTCTGGCTACATATGAATATTTGTAAATACACTATATAAAATGGCACAGAAATTGCCCAGTACAAGTTGGTGTACCTCCAACAGGCGTAGCTCCTGGACACAGTTGTGCAGCAGCTCCAGGGCTCTCTGAGTGACCTCCCAGGGCCTCTGGAGGAAGATGAGTAAGGTGCATTGGCGCGAGAACAGGTAGCTCCTCAGATCTAACAGGCTGGCCTCCCCACGCTGTATCCCATCCCTCTTCTCCATGTCAATGGGTCGTCGAAGCAGCAGGCCGCTCCAGCTACGCACTGGGGCGCAGAATGAGCCAAGCCAGTTAGCTGTATCTGTGGACAGACAGTGGCTAGTCAGACCAAAACCAATCTTGGAAAATGTTTACTGTCCTTGAGAAGATGGCCAAACTGAAGCCAACCTTAGTAGTAAGTGGTGGTTACTTACCTCCTGCTCCAAAGTTAAGGACATATTGGGTAAAAAGAGCATCTAGTTCATCATATTGGACCAAGGCATCTTCAAACTGCTGCAGCATCTCAAAAACAAAAGCCAGCTCCTCCTGCAAAATTACACAAAGATACAATCATTCATATGTGAGACACACAACTGTACCCTATAATCCACAGCTGCAAACACGCTGTAGAGGACAGGAACACACGAGCGGAAATGTGCAGTTAAAATTATGGGTCATGCAGGCTTTTATGCTCTTCCAGTGCAGTCAGTTTCAGTCATGACTCATGATACAACCTCTACTGATCTTTCTTTGCAGACAATCCAACCACAAAATCAAAGCTCATGTGCCGGTGCTTTGTCAAGGTACCTGGACCATGAAGTATTCACAGAAGCTCCAGCCAGGTTGGGTGCGTTTCTCTCTGAGTGTACGCATGTCGTCTTCAAATCGGCCCAGGTTCTTGGTGAAGGACATGAGGAGAAGAGTTCGCAGCTTGAGCAACAAGGAATTCCAGGATTCCTGAGACCGAGACGAGTCCTTCAGAGGATCTGACAGAACCACACACCTGCATCAAAGAGCAATGAGTTTAATGTGCTCATGGAAGGCTGAATCAACATGGTTTCTTATTTTTACCATACATTGTTTAAGTTGTGACAGAAAAAGAGCAGTGATAAAGGATTCATTTCTTTATCACTTATTATCTAGTCTACAAAATTACATTTTGTATGAGCCAAAGGGGGGAAAAATTCAAAACATTATATTTAATTCAGTTATAAGAGAGAGAAAAGCAGGAATTGCTCATGTTTGTGAAGTTGAAACCAGGGAATATTTGACATTTCATACTTTTGGCTTTTTCCCTTTCCTTTAGTGTGGTTAGCATTTTTGGACATGTATGAAAGTTAGAAAGCTCACGCCAAAGGGAGTTACATTCTCACACAAAACACTCCTTAAAAACTGCCAGAAACATCTTGTCAGCAGTCCAGACTTTACTTCTGTTCCTTACCTACGTCATTATGTAACACAGCACCACCTCCAGCTAAGGGGCCACCCTCCACCTGAGTGAGTCTTGCCGACCTCTCTCTTTGCTGTTATATATTTAACAATAGACCAGTGTTTCAGCATTTGCAAACGTGAAACCATTTTGAACAAGGGACCACATTGTTTGAACTTTTGTAAGCATGAAGATTTTTTTAACGAGACAAGAGCCGGCACAATGCTGGCCCACGATAGGCTGTCAAGACTAAGTATATTAACTTTAATTTGAATGGAAAAGGGATGGAAATGTCCCCACAACGCCTGGAAAACTATTGAATAGTGTACTATTGTATTACTTGTCAATAATGTAACAAGCTCTGAATGCATCTGGATGCTTTGCTGTTTTAGTTAGTTTTTAAGACTGCCTTTGGTTTAAAAGCAGTTCTTGTTGCGATTTTCACAGTAGAAGTGCAGCTAATTGGAATCTAAAAACACTTGCAGAACAGACATGAGAAACCGTGACAGACATAGGGATCCATATGATGATGTAGCAATGGACAATATGCGAAAAATCGTTTTTTTGAATTTTAAAGCATGCAAAAATATTCTATTAGACACCTAAATAAAAATATGACCCTGATAATAAGCATAATACATCCACTTTAAACAACTATCAATCTAAAAATGAATTTACGGTTAGTTACTGCAGCTACATTTACTGTGGCAACAGGAGGAAATGAGGACAGACAATGTCTTGGGAAGGAAGTCACGCTGTAAACAATTCTCATCGCTTTCTACTAGTTCCACCTAAATCAAACTGTAGATAAAGGAGAACTGCCCTCACCTGTCATTCTGCTTGTTGCAAAAATCGCTGCGGATCTTGTCCACAATGGACGACCGAGGCAGGATGTTGGTCTTGTTCTTCTTCTTATTATCATTGGTCTCCACGACGATGATGACCCAGTCTGCAGAGCCATGAGCCCGCAAGCTGTTCTGCCATCGCATCATGTCCTCCTTCACGGAGCTCTTGTACGCCTCTGTATCCTGCAAAAATGTTAAAATATATTTTACTCAGGATCCCCAAAATGATGTTCGAACATGAAAATTAAACATATGAATGACATGTAACAGTCTTGCTGACATTCTTTGAGGTAAACCTACATGTTTCCCCGTGAGGAAGAACCTACATCAGATATCAGAGGATTGACACTATGAAAAAAATGCTGGCCAGAGAAGAGGAGTAATATATTCTCTTGAGTCAGTTATTCTACAACAGTGTGCACTGGCTGGGAAAGGAACTGAAGTCCTGGTGTTGGACAATGTTTCAAAAGTGAAGTTTGATGTAAATCTTTATCAGTTGAATTATTCTCCAAAAGCAATCACATGTTCATAGACATTATTTAATTTAGCTTGTTTTGTTTTTTTAGTGCTGTATATTTTAAACACTGGAAAACTTGTGCAAAACAAAAGGTTTGTCAACAGGGAATATTTAATAAATACACACGTACACGCAAAATTTACAACCAACACAAAATTGAAAAGCTGTGAGTCACTAGATGGTATCAAAGGCAAAGTTAAAGGTGAATGTAAGAAAAATAAATCTGAATTAAACAAATTAATTTGTTGCTGTCCCATGCAGGCTACTCCCTCACTAGAGGCATAGTCCTTAGGAAATGTTGGGAGTCACGAGTTGCTGACAGCACTTCCATAAACTAACCAGCTGCTCAGTCAGCAGCAGCAGGTTCCTGCTTCTCATCATATTTTTCTCCCGGCTTCTTTTCCAAAGCCCTCTTGCGATGAAGATGTCAAGTTAAGTTTAGGCTGCTGACTTCAGGCTCCTAAAAGTGCATGAATTAAGACGATGTGCACAACCATGCAGATACAGTTAGAAATGTGTTCTTTTCTCCTTCTACCAAGCAAAGCTCATATTTTTTACATAAAACTGAGCCCTAAAAAAAAGGCTCTACAATGTAGAAGCATGTAAAATGAGATTTCCAGAATGTTGTGGGGATAGGAGAAAAAAAAGCTTTCCAACGGCTGTATGCCAACATTACGCCACACAGCTCTTAACGCTTCCTTATCTTTTATACCACACATTATGACACACATCACACACACACACACATTATGACACACATCACACACACACACATTATGACACACATCACACACACACACACACATTATCACGTCTCTGCACTGGTTACTTCCTGGAAAGAAAAAGTCAATAGCAGTAACATTAAAATGCAGACTGTGTTGCTGCCTCCCCTCTCTGTGATTTAGCAATGCATGTAAACGTGAGTGAACAGACAATGAAAATGTTCTCATTTACGTGACTCTATATTTACAGTCTCACAAAAAAACTTGAGGTACTCAATGACAAGGGTTGTTAACACAACAGAACTTGAGTCATTGCACCTGATCTGCCAGCATGATAGAGGGGAGTGGAATAGAACAGAAGACGTCTATCATTAAGAGAGCTGTCAGTTGCAAAGTTTTAAATCAAGCGTCTCAGTATCTTAATAAATCCTCATAATGTTGAATGCATGATGCAATAATGAATGTTTCTCAGTATTGTTTATTAAATTACAGAGTGACTGAATGATTGAGGATGGTGTGTGTGTGTCTTTTAAGCTACTTACACAGCAGTCAGTCCAGTAAATGTGGAGGAAGGGGAAGGTGAGGAGAGCCTTGTTGCCCTCCTTAGGGAGTAGCTCCTCTTTAAACTGGACAAAATTAGCTTCAAGGTGGATCATTTTTGGTGCACGGCCGTACGTCCTGTACAGAAAAGAGAGGAGCGTTGTATAGGATCAATTATAAGATGTTTACAATTAATATAATTTTTCCATAGTATTATACCATGGAAAAGGCCATGCTCGATTTATTTTTCCTGGACATTAACTCCAAATTCAACACCATAAACACTGTCAAACTCTACAGTAAACATAAACACTGGCTCTTGAATCTGTAACTGGATCAGCTGATTTCTTAGAGGCTTTGCTTAAAAGTGCAGAAGCTATTACTACAGACAGGCTTTTGCAGCATTTCTAATTTCATCTGTTCTATAAGTATATCCCTTGTTTGATGATCACGTTCACAAACTGCTTTGTTAAATTTCTGTTACTGCAACATGTTGACAATCAGATCCAGGATGTTATTCTTTATTATATTATATTATATTAGAAATAAGTATCTCACCTCCTCCATTCCATTGGCTCCCTGGGAAGTTGCTGGGCAAGCGAAGTATAGAGAGACGCAAACAAGCTCTGGTCTCCAGCACCTGTGATGAAAGGGTCAGCACAAAGAGCACTTAGAAATTTGGGATTCAAATACCATCACCACATTCTCTGGTTTTGTTATATTTCTCCAAATTTTACACACTTGACTATTTCAGCATAAACAGACAAGGAGGATACTTTGGACAAAATTATGTTTTCATATGAACTAAAAAAAACAAAGTGCTATAAAGAATACTGAAAAAATACAACGAACAATGAAGTACAAAATGCAGAAGAACAGATCACACTCTATCGATGTACTGATGTTTTCAGACTCAACACAGTCACGTTCTACACAATGTGAGCCTGGAAGAAATCATGGGATTGTGCGACATTACTGGGGAAAACCTGTGTCAGGTGTTAAATATATGAAGCAGGAGTCCCTGTCATGCAGTGCTCTCTGCCTCTTTATTTGCTCTCTCCTGTTTAACAGCCCTGTGGACATACATGATGTGCTGCCTTGAATAAGTAAACTTGTTTTTAGCACTGTTGGAGGTCAGACTTTGCAGCCTAAATTTTTATCTTTCCTAAACACAAACACACTCTTCTTCTCAAACTCTGTGGAAATGTCTACTTCTCTTTTGTATGCGTTGGGAACTGGTCATCAGAACTCATCTCAATTTTTGGTGTCATTACTGACCTACAAGAAAAGTCCACTATGTAGATTAAGCTTACTTAATGTGTTGTTTTACCCAAATATCTCTCCACATGCCAGTGTTGGAATCACATACGTGAAACCAAAAGTGAAGGTGAGGCAGATCATATATATATATATATATATATATATATTTTGCAGGAAATGCCAAATACAATGACAGTTTCATGAGGACCTTTTCAGTTTCATGATATTTACAACCCAGAGGGTTTTGCATTCTGCACAGCATGCAACACCCTCTATGCTTAGACCCTGTTTCACCACAGTCTCATCTCTACATATAGGATGTATCCAAGTGCAGAGTCAGAGCCATTTTAATGAACACACAGCGTCAGCTATAAAAGAATCAACAGTAAAGATTAGGGTCTCTGTCTCTCGGACACAACAAAATGTTTGCCACTCCTGATAGCCAGACCTTCCAAATATACTCTATTCTCATTTAGTTAACACCAAAGTCATTACTATCACAAAATATGTCTGTATCATTGACACTGCAATGACAAAAAAACAACAGCACAAGGTATTATAGTGCAGTATATTGTCTTATCCTTCATAGAAGCCTTGCAATCTTCCTACGGGAAAGGCAAACATTTGGTCTTTTTCAGGGTAACTTGCTGCCCACGCTTCACCAGCACTTTTAAACAAAAATCCACCCCTCAGTTCATCTCATACTGGTTAAAATAGAGACTAGTTCTCAAGTATTTAACAGTTTTATTGTAGTTATGCACTCAAGCACATTCCACTTTAAAATGAAAATACGATCATGAGATTAAGGTGTCCTTCATTTACATCATAGGAACTCAGCTGGTGAATTTGTGTAAAATTACAGGGCTGAGAGTGATACATTTTTAGACGCATCGCAATACTTCATGTAGCCATTCATGCAGCCATCTATGCATCCATCTTTTTCTGCTTATTCTGGGTTGGGTCGCAGTGGGAGCAGGCTAAGCAGACTATTCCAGATTTCCCTCTCCCTAACAACACTTTTTAGATATCTCCTGGGGGATCAAGAGGTGTTCCCTGACTATAAGTGGTATGAAATCCCTCCAGCTAGTTCTGGGTCCACCCCGGTGTCAGCTCCTAGCTGGAAATGCCTGGAAAATCTGGATCGGAGACGCTCGGAATTCTCTCTTGAAAATGTACGTCTCATTGCAGAAAGTAGTTGGAAGTTAAAAACCAAATTCTCAAGATTATAATCATTTGTAATAAAATCGGGCTTTACATGCCTTAAGGCAGAACCAGTTGTATGAGGAAATGGGACAGGCCAAAATATGTCATGTTTACATTCTAGGCTACCTCTTGACTTCGAGGATGGCTGACCTTGAGGAAAGATAATGCAGTTAAATTCATCTGTTTATGGAATCACAGTTCATTACAAATGTTGCAATGTTTAAAAAGTGGCAAGAAATCACACAGTGAGAAAATCATATATATAGAAATCAAACATTTTGTTGCATCAAGATGCATCAATATTCATTTTATCGCCCAATTGTAGCCCTCTAAATAGGAATCATATCAAGTTGTGAAGTGCCAGAGATTTCCAACCCACAGTAAATGAGAGTCAGCTGGCCATCCCTTCAATATGCCTCCATGCTGCATCAGTCCAGTTTTGAGGTTATAAATCAAATCAACACCAATCACCAGTCCCACTCAAAGATAGCATCTGTAGAAGTGCTCCATTTCAGAAAATGCTCATTGATGCTAGCTGTTGGCATTTTGATAAACTGTGATTTGTAGGATTGGGGTACTTGTTGGCTTCATCCAATGAACTACATTAAAAGTTTGGATATGAAGTTCCGATGCATGGGATATGATATAACTATTATGTTATATGTCAATATTGAGTAGAAGTAATCTGCATGTACAATCAACAAAGTACCAAATGATGTTCAAGCTTCAGTATACTCAAACAAACTGAAATTTGAACATTCAAAATGGCCATCAAAAACAATCCTGAACAGCAAACATCAGTATAAACCCTGTAACCCTGTGGATTCAATCCTAAGGTCAAATAACAATGAAAGTACAACACGGTTCCTCTTGCTGGGTACACAAGGGAAACCAGAGGTTTTTTTTATTGTATTTTAATCTGTTCTAGCTTTCTCCCGAACTTCGGTGCACTATAACTTTTATTCAGTTTGTTTTATTTGGTTGTTTTTAATCGGACCCCAAAAAGAATAGCGACCACTTTGTGGAAGCTAATGGGTATCCTGATTAAGAATAAAGAGAATAAAGAACCATTTTCTATATCAGCCCTAATTTGTGTATTTTATGTAGTTAAGAATCAGCATTAGTATTTTTGTTGGACTCTTAGAAAAAAGCCACTGTTTGAAAGACATTGTACCTTACTTCATTGTTCCTTACCTTCATGTCCATTATCTTAAAACTTTTCTACCTTATGTTAAAAAAATTCTTTAACAATATTGCTATACTACTATATATAATTTATAGAAATGGGCTGAAAATCTGCATCGTCAATCACTATATTTAAAGACTCTTTCAGTAACATGGATATGCCCTACAACTACTAATATTTGGTATACACATTGCAAGTAATGCATATATCTTATATGGATAATACAGATCAGTGCAAAAGTCACAAATGTAACAATGATGATTTCAGAGGCATACACCTGAGCTAGGACACCTGATAACAACGCAGGAAATCCGGGTATTCTCTGGATCCCACTTGGGACATCCTGTTTTCAAGTTCTGAATCTACCAACAAATCCATTTACTGACTGTCACACCTAGGATTTTCTTTTATATTCCAAACTCAGAGTGCATCTGTCTGCTCCTGCACTGGGGCACCTTTGGATTACCCTGTCCTTAAGGGGGAGCTGGAGCTGACAACCAGTAAGGTTACCAGAGTCGACTCCTAAAATAACCCTGGGGGGCTTCAATAAGACTTCAAGGGATTTATGAATGGCAAACTGACCCCGACGCCCGTACATGATTTGGCGACCACTACATGGGCTGCTAGCAGTGTTAACTGTGACTGTTCAGCAGGGAAGGTGATATCCTTCCTAAATCTGCAGCAACCAGCAGTGACGTTATGTCGTTAGCTAGGCCTGTTAATCAGTGAAGCTACCAGCTACCTGAGACAGACACCGTTCTCCATATGAACATTTAGCACCGACAGCAGTACAGTATATGAGTATGAAAATATTATGGCCTTGACATGCAGAAATTAAACCACTAATGGCCACACACACTCGGCGTCTGCATACTTGTTAATATGAGGGTACCTGCTAGCTTAGCTAAAACCAGCTAATGAATCTAGCTAGCTTGCTGTCAAGACCAAAAAATAAGACTGCCCGTTTCATTAAAATAAATACTCACATGTCACAATCGGCTTGTTTTCCATAGTGTATATGATCGGCTTTTCCTCTAGACACTCCATATGTGTTAGGGGTAGTACTCCATGAAAATGACATACAAACAGTGCTTTATTATAACTAAATGCTTATGTGTGCAGTTGTGTTGAATCGATGGGGCCTGTGTCCCCTCTGCACTTCCGGGAAGTGCGTAACTTTGCGTCATTAAAGGGCCAAGCTGTGCTTTTTTTATGACATACACGTTGCAGGTGTATTATTTAAGAGTTTGTCTTGGAGGTGAAAAGACAGTAAATTGTGTTACTAACAGTAATGTAAGATATATTTGGATAAGTCCAACATTCAAAAGCACAGTAGTACAATCAGTAAAGGTAAAAGAACACATCATACAGAAAAATGATTCCTGACAGTGTTAAATTGTTAGAGGTTTGAGGTTTGAGGGGTTATGTCATGGGTTAAATTACCATCCATCAATATTTTTATATATTACACTTCATCAAAAAAAGAAAAGAAAATATCTTAAGACATTCGAAAATTGCTGTTGACCTTTAAATAGAAGTCAGATAATAGAATGACTAAAATCCTTCTTCCAAAGGGTAGCCAAGACTTGGTGTGGGTAACCGACTACAAAAATTTAATATCTGAAAACAAGTGTTTGCATTTCATTTTCTTTTGTGCATTGAACTTTCATGAATATGAAATATTTATAATTGCAATTTGTTAGTCACATAAAGATCTTCTTACAATAAAAACAAGTTATTTTAATTCACTAGCTTTCTGTGGGAAGTTTAGTTGTAGTCTGAGTGCTTATGTTCCACCCTGGATGGGTGAAATAACAGGGCACTGACAACCATTTTACCATATGGGAAAATGAATTAACCAATCATTCATTAATCATTAATGCAGAAACATTGCTCATTTGATACTTTAACATAAATTATTGTCATCTACTCTTAATAATCTATATATTTTCTTCAATATTTTCTCAAGCATGTTTTCTCAAGTGTGAATGACTAATTACACATAACAAATCCCTTGAATTTAAATTAAATCAATTTTAAAATAAATCAGTTTATCAGCATTTAACATAGAACTTTGAAGTATTTTACCAAATTAAGAACAAAAGGTGTACATAAATCAAAAAATTCTAATACCATATCATGCCAAAATTCAACATGTTCTGTTTTGAATGATACACATTTATATGCAGTAGGGGATGCAATGCTTCTATCTGGTGGGACAAAGTTGTATTGCAGAAAGTGTGTCAATGAGATGTTGAGGTTTCCAGTGGACAACTATTGGGAAAGATACACACTTAGATTCTTTTCAAACTCTATTTTCCTTCTCAGTTATTCACAAAGCACTCTATAATTAGGTCCCCTCCTATCTCACCATTCTACTGCACCACCACACTCCCCTGATGCTGACCTCCTCTCTCCACCATTCAGGAATAAGCAGAACCAGAATCAAAAATACTTTATTAATCCCTGCAGGGAAATTGTAACATTGCAGTTGCTCAAATTCAGTATAAGAAGGGAGAGTGAACACTAAACATATGAAAATAGCAATAAATAAAATAAAATAAAGTGCATGATAAAACACAATACAATCCAATGATTGCTATAGTATATACAGTAGTGGAAGCTAAGTAGATGCACCAGACTTGGGGAGATGAGCCTTCGCCGTATAGTAATTTCATTTTTGTTTTTTCATTGTTTTTTTATGCACTTCATTTTTCTGCCCCATCCCTCTTCTCTTCTTTGGCTTGTTCTCTCCCCTCTTCAGATTTTCTCTCTCCACTATGCCCTCCTCTCTCATCTTCTGGTTCAATCTCAGCTCCATCTCCTTTCCCAGGCCTGTCATCCGCCATCTCTCTATCTTTCTTTCCGTCATATTTTATTTTATTTTCCTGATCATGTGGGTCTTTCAGTCCAGTTGTATCTCCGTCTGCCACTCTTTCCACATCCTCCTTTGTACTTTTAGTGCTCTCTCCATCTCCTTCTTTAGTCACACCATCTTCTCCCTGTTCCTGTTTTATTACCTTTGAATCACAACCCTCATCTTCTTCCCCCTCTGCCTCCTCTCGCTCCCACCCAACCTCCCCTCCTGCCCCCTCACCTCTTCTTTCTCCTTCTTCCCAATCCTCTGGCAGATGAGACTCCAGTGCTGCTACCTCCCACTCCAGCTGCTCCACCCTGGCCTGCATCTTGCGGTTGCTGGACTCTAATTCCATCATAAGTCGAGCTAGTTTTGTTTGAAGGATTTCCAACTTGCTCTCTAGTCTTTTTATCTTGGTTTCGACTTTCTCTGCCTCCCCTTCCTCTCCCTCCCCACTGTCCACCAACATGCCCATCTTAGTGAGTATCTGTCTGCCTTTCTCCTCCAGGTGACGTTTGGCTGCAGGGAACTCGGATAGCACTTCTGTCAGGTCCTCTTTAGACAAGCTAAACAGATCAGAGTGGCCAATGCTTCGGATGTTGGCAGTGCGGCGATTGCCTGACTTGTTACCTAAAAGGAAATATGTAGGGATTACTGTAAAAATTTGGTGTGAGAAAAACAAATGAGGAACCAATATGCTGTTATCCAGGGTAAGCCAATTTTAGACTTTGAAAGAATATTGACCATAAACATATTAATTTGATCAGGAAGATTTGAATTTGAATCACAGAGGCCCAAGAATTGAACCATGTGGGACTCCACATATCATGGAGCTTTGTGCAATTATTTTCAAATGAGTACCAACAATAAGACACCACAACCACAATGCACAAATGTTACTTTTGCTTACTTCATACTCCATAATGCCCTCATATTTCAGCATTCTGGTTGTCTAGCCTAGATGTTTTCACCTTTGAGAAATAACAATTTCCCTTAGTTTGCCTTATCCACAAGAGCTTTCCATGCACATTCTTTGTGACTCTGACCAAGTTAAAGTCAGGCATGTCAGGTAAGGACTGACCTTAAAATTGAGCTCAACTACAACCAGACAAATCTTTTTTCTAGTCTTGACATGAATGTCTCACAGCATTTAGTAAGATGGCATTAGACTGACTCTGAGCACTCCTAATCTGACAAACTCCCAGCATGCCTGGCAAGGTCAAAAACCTTAAAAGTAAAGAGTGACTCAACAAAACTTTGTGTCAGTGTTTTTTAAGGTCTGTTCACCACCAACATGAATGTTTTATGAACATGTGCAATGAACTTGACATTTGACTTACCTTTGATGTTGAGGATACTTATTTCCCCAAAGAAATTCCCTTCACTTAACACTGCAAACTCTGTGACTCCATCATCTGCAACAACTGCAAGTTTTCCCTCTTTGATGATGTACATCTCATGACCTATATCTCCTTTCTTGCAAACGTACTCTCCTGGACTGAAAACCTGTGAGGCAAAAGGCATGAGAAATGTTTTCATCCATCATCAGAGATTTTTTACTGAAAGCATTTCTAATGTATTAAATAATAAACTAGGCAAACCAATATGGTGGTATTCAAATTCTCATGACAAGAACACTCATGATTGTGCGGCGAATTAAATGACAGTGATCACAATTAATCTGAGAGGATGGAGACACATCTCATAATTTTCCATACATCAATTGTCCCATATACGTGTGTATTATTCGGTCTTTTTGTTTTATCGACCGAATAATATTGTGTTTTAAAAAATGCAGTCCCCTCGTTCACTTTAATGAGACCACTGCATCAGTGCAGTGAGAGTGTCAATGCACCTTTGAGTTCCATGAACCTAGCTCAACCTTTGTCACAACACAATGTGATGTGATCTGCTTGACCTGATTCCTGGCAGGTTATTGTGTAACATGGACAACCAAATTAATTCCACTCTTTAGATCACAATCGTAATTGTGAAAATAAAGTTTTAAAAGTCACTCTGAATTTCTAGAATTGTAAATGTCCTGTCTAATGGTATTATAAATCACTTTGGGGAATCTATCACGGTTCAAACTCATGGATGTACTGTATTAAACAAACTGGACTTCCTGGCATGGATACTAATTTTTTCATTGATATCTATAGCTACATGGTTACACAACATTATCAACATAGCCCCTTACATTTTTTCACATAATGCTATATTTGTTGTGAATGCTTTATTACTAAATCCCAATGCCGGCCTTAACTCCTTGAGTCACCTGTACCATTTGGCTGCCATCTTTTTCCCCCTGACCTGAGGTGTTAGTTTAAGCACCAGCTCTTCCAGCAGACTTTTCTCACAGCTCTGGAAGATGGTGACTTTGGAGAGTGTGGGAAGATGAACACTGACAGCAATCTCCGTCCTCAGGTGTAGAGGTAGCTGCTGCAGGATTTCATTCTCTCGCATGATCTTCTTGTTGATGTGAAGATGCTGGTACCAGTTGTCGATACGCTGCCGAAGCTCTTTGCTAATGTGATGGCTACGCAAGTATGCTTTCACCTAAAAGAAGAAAAGAAGCTCCTTAATTTCTTAAAACAGATGTAATTAGCACCTAGCCAAAGAATGTAATTAAAAATGGAACTGTCACCTATTCATTTCAATATAGTTTACATCGTGTAATATTATATATGGCCTATATAACAAGAAAAGTTACAATCACAAAAACTGTTACAAAGGGGTCGTCCAACTTGCCAGTTCATGATTAGGAAAGAAGACATTATCACGGTCCCTCAAGCTTGTGATGACATTTCCAACATTGCCAACAATTGATGCAAACACCAGCACAGCGATGAGCAGGTCTGCAATCATAAACAAGTACTCCTCTTCCCTTTTTGGTAAGGGGGTGTCTCCTACTGTAGTGAAAATCTGGGCAGAGAACCAGAAGCAGTAAAAGTACTGACGTCGCATGGAAGCAAACTCTGGTGTGGTGATGTTGGGGTAGACCCAGTGATCACTTCCAAAGCCTATGTAGTTGGACAGTGCAAAGTAGAGACAGGCATTCCAGTGGATCAACACAAAGATGTAGATCATGAGCTTAGAGATGCGGAATGTGTTGGGGTACGAGGTTCTCGTCTCCATGCGATCCAAGGCCTCGTTGAGTCGTGGAAGCCGCAGAAGGCGGTTGATCCTCACCAGCGGAGTTTGGATGCCAAAGACAATGTAGAGGAAGTCAGTGGGCAGCAGGGAAGCCAGGTCCCTTATGAAACGTTTAGAGTGAAGATAATGCTTCTTCAGCTGATTTAGATCCTGGATTAGGATGCCCTGATCCAAGTAACCTGGAAAGGGTAGGACAAGGTTTAAAAAAGCCCAATATGCACTTCATACACTGGCACAATGACCTTGTCAAGGAACAGGTTGGCAATAACTATTTGGAATATCAAATTCATCTTACTTACAGGAATTAATCATATCATTTAGGGAGTGTAACGATTTGAATGAATATGAAGATTTCCAATGTATTTCAAAGACAGCATTAAAATGTGCATATTTACCTGTATGAACCGTGATGACCATGTCAACCACGTACATGAGGTCTGACAAATAATCTAGTGTAAGCCACACAGGTAGGTAGCTCAGAGCAATTGTAGTGAAACACGTCCTGAGAAAACATAACCAATGAAATTGGTTTTCAAGGGTTGTCAGATGATTGCAGGTTATAAACTGATATAGTATATATATGATTACTATTTGATATTCATCATAATTTTATGGCCGTACCTCAAAATTATGATCACTGAGTTGTAGAAAACGGGAAAGATCATGACCTGTAGCCAGACGTAATAAAATTGTTCGGCGGGATCAACCAACCACTCTGTCCAGCTGAGAGGGAAATGATGATGAGGGGAAGAAAGACGAATATGAGGATTCAGGACTATATAAGTCATCATGATCATGTTGATGCGATGTGAGGATAATTGTCACATAGAGACTGTGGGACACGGTTCTCATATCTAAATTAATAATAGGCTAAATTTTACCAAAATCTGTCAAAGCATGATGACTTAAATACTAAGAAAACATGTTGAAAATTGTAGGGTGTTTTTTTAAACATCTGACCAAATGGGAGGACCATAAATTTAACTTTTTACAAGTCACTCTGAATGTTTTCATGCAGATCAAAACTCATCAGTAAAATCAATTTGTAGTAGCTATCAGAATATTTAATGTTGGGTATATGCCTACCCCTGCTTGTTTGTAAGGACTTAAACAAAAGTCTGTCATTTTAAACATTGATATGACAGATACTTATTTAAATCCCTTGATT
Source organism: Chaunax sp. Z400 (assembly GCA_037577475.1). Lineage (NCBI taxonomy): Eukaryota > Metazoa > Chordata > Actinopteri > Lophiiformes > Chaunacidae > Chaunax > Chaunax sp. Z400. Next base: position 8,384,188 of record CM075196.1, read on the forward strand.
AGATTAAAATTGAAAACCATGGACATACATTTTAAGGGAAATGCTCTTAATGTGGATGATGATGCTCTCTTAATAAAGCACGTAAGCTAAAATCAAGACCTTTAGAAGAGGATGAATGTTATCAAACTAAATGTAATTCTCCTACCAGAGGTCCAAATAACTCAATGATTAAGAATATTCATAGAGATCATAAATGCCTTGTTTTTTCTCTTTTGTAAAAATGTAAAACATTAATTACTCACTTAATGTTCAACTTCTTATTCAGAATGGTGTTATGTTTCCCGTCATCCTTGACTCCATCTTCTCGTTCATCATTCACTTTCTGCCCCCGATGCCACCTGAGCAGTCTCTGCCACTGGTTACCTCTAATACTAACATTACCTGTTTTATCCATTCCTCAAAACGTAACCTCAGACTAACACATTTCTTTCTAAATAAATAAGGATGGCCTTTGCTCTTGCTTCTTGTTCCCAAGTTGCACTTTCTTTGACAATAGTTCAAATAACATTGCTGACCTGCATCAGACACTGTTACATGGTTCAACAAACAACAACTGAGATCTACCTGAGCACTGCCTGGTGATGCAGGTCTCTATGGAAGGAAACCACAACAACTGTCATACATCCTTTGGGAATTCCTCCCTCCCCTGAAAATCAGAGAGGTCTTCCTCTGTACACACCAGCACCTGCAAGAGACAACAAACATCTACTGGAGGAGAGAACCCAAACTTAATGTGCCACCATTAATAAACATAGAGGATGCACTGCATATGTATAGATAGGCCTAATATAAGTAGGCCTATGCCAAAACAAAATGATAAAAGCATATTTTATTAAAATAAAAGAATCTGTCCAGATTTCAATATTTTACAATGAGTGTAATTTAATATTTACATTTATATTTACATATTTGTTCCCTTTTCTGCCATCCATTTTTACATTTTGCTCTTTTCTCTTCATTTGGCTGATTTTTTTGTCATTACAGATATTATTTTTATAGGCCTATTGTCTGTCTACCAGGCGACATTAAGCTGTAAAAATTCACTCCATCTTGACTTGTCACTAATTTTATACTTGACAAGCTAAAGCATTAAAACTTTTATATAATTATGCTTGTAATCCCTCTGTACTTTTTCTTAAATGAGATTTTAAATACAACCTTTAAATTTTTATTTTTGCTCATGCTGGGTAGCGTGGCAGTGCAGTGTTGCTGTGGAGTGGACTCACATCAGGAAGGTTGTGGGTTCAAGCTGAGACCAGGGGCCTTTCTTTGAGGAGCTTGCATGTTCCCTGTTTGTCTGCATAGGTTCCCTCCCTCAACATCCAAAGAAATACAAATTAGATGGATTGGTGACTCTAAATTGCCTATAGTTGTGAATGAGTGTGTGAATAGTTGTTTGTCTGTATCAGTCCTGTGATGAACTGGCAACCAAGATATTCCTTCACCCAATGTCAGCTAGAATTGGCAACTGCTTGATTACTGCTGATGGGGACACACTAATTACTGATTGTGTAAAATGCTGTATACTCCAGCTGTGTCACCGAAGAAATTTATAGTGTGATTCTGGTGTTTTTGTTTTGTCGTTTTGTTTTTGTTACTGCTTAAATCAAGATAGTCATTAAAGCTATTAAGGAACAAGATATGGGTTGTTCTTCTTATATGATACAAACTACTCAACCGAATGTGGATATAAACACTGTGGTGTATCCATTGAATGTAGTCAGTAGAGTTGTTGTTTTTTGTCAAACTACTTCTTCCAAGGTCAAGAATGATGCTCAGTCATCATGAGCTGGTTTCAGGTCTGATTTCTCACTTTTCAAATTAGAACCTTATCAACCGTAGTACACAATGTACAATTGGAAGTGTCTGGAATTAGGTCACAGTGTTCGCCTTAATTTTGGCACCTCAAACCCACCATACAGCGGAGTCGAGGACCGTCGCTGTGGGTGTGAGTCAGAGAAGTCGTGTGGGAGGAGTTAAAGTAAGATGGCTGCGGGAGAGAGAGGAGTGTTTGACAAATCATCAAATGGGATGTTTATCTGTCGCTAACAGGATGCACAGCAGCCCGAATGAAGGAGTGGATAATTTGTTAGCTCCGCCGGCTCATTATGGTCTAGTTCATCAGTTGTCTTCAGGTTACTTGGGTAGTGGTCAACCCTTTACTGCTCTGACATTGTGGAATTCATTAGCAGCTAGTCGTTAGCAAGCCACCAGCGCTAACTTACTAGCAACCGGCTAGCAGGTATCCGTGCAATCATCAGCTCAACAACTGTTGAGACTTACAAATATCCAAGGTGAGTAATTTCGGAATTACCCAATATTGACTTCAACTTGAGGAACTGTCTATAAATAGTTGGCATTAATAAGCTAGCTAATTATCTTTGCAACAAACCAGCTATATCATCTCGCCGTTGACTTGCATTGATTGTTGTTTTCCTGCGGACCCTAACGTCAACCCTCTGGTTCGCTAAAATCAAATTTGAGGCATTACAGTGACTTCAAGATCAGATGTGAAGCTAAATTTATATCAAGATAGTGTTCATTAAAAAATCCAAATGCTGTCAAGATAGTTTTAATTTAGCAATTATTTTAAATGCAAGGTCATATTATTCGATGGTTGCTTTCAAGAGCTAGGTTCGCTAACATTGTCCCATGATGGGGACCCAAGACATCTCAGTGATCGATTTCTGCAACAGCGTAACGATACTGAATTAAATTAGGGGATTTTGTTCTCCCTCAAACTTAGCCACAGCTTATAAACGCTTAATTCTGGACAGTAATTTAAATACCTCTTTTATTCACCAGAGCAGTTTTCTTGATCAGAGGCAAATTGCCGATGTTGCACATAAAATACACAGTACTTCCAGACAGGCCACGAATCAATATAATGTTAATAGTATTTATCATAGTATCATTGTATAGTTTGTTGCACAATGATTTGAAAGTTTGCAGTCCAGTTCATGCTACACACATATAAATTATATACACAGATAATTAAATTGGTAATATGATAAAAAAAAATAAAGTAGGGCAGTATACAGTATAAATACTGTATGCACACACCCAGAAAATAATGAATTTGTACATTTAAAATATGCATCTGGGTGAATGTAAACAGCAGCAACAAGACGGTGACGATAATAATATGGTTGACATCTTTTCCATTAAAAGTTGGACAACTGGTAAAAATTGTCCATCAACTTGAACTGCATTAGAGGACAAAGCATCAATGATGTAACCATCGAGTCTGCATCACCTCGTCCTGCCCTCACCGTGGTAATGAAATTAATGAGCATCAGTTTTTGCAAGTAATCAATCTTCTTCTTTTTTTCATAAAAATTGAAGCCTCTCCATTGTGAATATTTACTAGTTTCACCAGTTCCCATGATGATACATTAAACCTCTTTGGATTTATTTGACTAAACAAGCAGTTTTGCTATCTCCCTTACCTTACGTCCTTGGAATTGTGATGATTTTTTTTTATTTTATTTTTTTTTACTATTTTCCAAAATCTTATAAATCAGTCATTTAATTTAGAAAATAATGCACATTTTAATTGATAATAGTCTAGTTGCAACCCTACCCTGTATTTCATGTAGGAAAAACTCTCGAACAGCTGATTTATTTTAATACAAAGCTGTTGCAGTTGAAGTTTGTTCTGTTTGTTTGACTGTTTGAATAAGGGGAAGGCGATATGTGCTAAAATAATATCACAATATTTAAAGGTATTTCTGCAACAAAGCTATTCTTTGTATGACAAAATACTGAAAAATATTTTTGGTTTTGAACTCTACCTGTTGAGCTGTCCTCACAGGATCTCTCCTTGTGCTCAGCTGGGTGGTTCTACTTGAGGTTAAAAAAGTTATGTTGCCCTATTTTATTGTGACAATCTTCTTGCTTGTCTTGCATATTACCGTGCATCTCATCTTTTGTAACCCAACTACTCCCACACTGTTGAAGTCACTCATTGGAGCTGCTAGCAATGTTCCCTTTGCTTACAGCCATACCTGTTATTCCTGCACATGTAGAATGTTTTACTTCAACAAGTTGGGGCATAGCTATTATCCCAATGTTAATATTTCATAATAAAAGTTAAAGTATTATTATCATGAAGAATATTACATGGCACACCCTTGAAGAGAAGTGATTGAAAGAGACACACCCAAGTAAAGCATGACATTGAAGTATCTGATAGATGTCTTGTGTAATGTTTTACTTGATCAGTTCACTTTCAAGCTTTAAATGTCCTCTCTCCCAATAAATTGGGATTATGCATCATAAAAACATGAATTTTTGAAGGTGGGTTAAGACGCTGTCATAGTGTTGGTCGTTTAAGACGGGAATTATTTGTTGATACAAGAGATCATTAAACAAGGTATATGAAATATGCTATTGAATGTACAGGTGGCCACATTTTCTGACTGAAAATACACATTAAGGGAAGTTTTTATAAACTCATATTTGTCCCAGCTGTGGTTCTTAGTTTGCTGATGCTATCACTGCTAACACAAGTGATCTGTGAGGTTCATCGGTAAAAACAGAAAGAGATAGATGCAGAAATATGAGGAATGGGAAGGACAGAGATTTCAGAGCTCGCCTGTTTTCACACCTGTGTACACCAAGATAATTTCTGCAGGAAGCAGGTGTGGCTGTCACCTTGCACATTCTAGGAAGTGACCGAAACTTTGGCAGAAACCCTTCCTCACTCTCAGTCTGTCTAAACGTCTGAGAGAGAATATTGAACTCTAGACTTTGTGGTATGAGATTATAACAGTCAAGACAAGCTGTGGTATGCTGTGTTTGATCATTAACCCTTGACATACTCTCTTGTCTTTATGAAGGCAGCCTCCCTTTAGTGGAATCTGTTGATGAACTTTGAACTCATTTTATTGGTGTTTTTTATGATGCTGGTTGTAACCTGAAAATATGTTTCGAATTTCAGTTTGTGGTATACAGTACTTTACTTTACTTTTCATACTAGCTATATGTGCTTAAAACCCTTATGCAGAAAAGAGCGAACTTTCTCAGAGCAACATGAGTATTATTAACTTAGACTCACCTGCTTAGGGCTTGTTAATTATTAAAAAGATTTGTGTGACATTTTTTGTTCCCTCTTTCAGTGCTGTTTCTATGTAAACACTCATATAGCCTTTTCAACAAAGAAAACATGGAACCTTATTGATTAAGCAAACTAGAGCTATTAAATCTGTTAATCCCACCCAAGTACAAGTCATGTGACTTTAGTACACATCACATGTCCACATATGATAATAAAATTATAAACAGTACAGTAATACTAAGCTTTGGTTGTCTTCATTTTTTCATACCTTTATACTTCCTGATAGTTATATGGTATGATGGTATGGTATGGTATTTGTGTGAGAAAATAAAAGCTGGGCTGCTGGTGATAAACTCTGTAGTTTTCAAAGTGGGCTCCAGGGACCCACAGGGATCCTTGAATGGTTTGCAGAAGGGCCCCAGCAGATAGAGGAAACATTTATTTTCACTATAATTCCATCCATAAGTAGCAGCATGTATGACGATTTTTTTCATGGATTTCATAAACCTTTTGAAATAAAGCTAGAGATATTTTGTATAAATGTGTTTACATATTGTGTCTTCAGATTTGCATGCTGATGTGTTGTTGTATTTTTTTTTGCTTGTTTACACAGAGAGTGCCTGTCTTGACTGGCTATGGAGTGGAGTTGGCTTCAGACTGGATGACAGGGTCCACAGGAAGGACAGGGTCACACAGATTCTTAAATCAGCAGCAGGCTTTTCCTAGACATAGCCTACAATTGACTGGCAGTGACGGCACATTTGCAGCTGACCTCATTCCCCTCCTTCTCTGTTTTGATACACTTTCCCTCCCCCTTCTCCCCCTCTCTTCCTCCTCCTCCTCCTCCTCCTTCCCACATCATCTTTTCCTTTTCTTCCCTCTCTAATTTCTCTTTGCCTTCTGTTGCATCAAAATACTCCGACCCTTTTTATTGGAACTCCTTCTCTGGTCTTTGAGTTTTTGTGACCTTTGACCTGCCTCTCACTGGGTCCAGTATGAGCTGGCTGAGCAGGTTGAACCCAAGGGGTACCGGGAGTCGGTCCGGACACAGCGCTGCCCCCTCCAGCCCCTGCACTGCTGACCCAGAGACCTGCCTCATGGTGTTTAAGAACCATTGGAGACAGGTGAGCTGGAGACACACCACCTCTCTTGAATCTTGATGAAATTGCATGGTGTTATTATGGTGATAATAACACATTGTACACCTTTTACACTCAGCCGTTCATTTTTTACAACCTAGACACATAGGCTACATTCATACTGCAGGAAAAATGTAGCCCAGGTCTGATTTTTTTTTTGCTCATATTTGACTTTTTCATGGAAGAAGAATGTATTTGATAGAAAGAATAAGAAAATGATGCTGTGAGCAGGCTCAACTTGCCAAATCTAAGTTAATTGAGAGGCGTTGGAGGATGAGAAATATCATCATGTGGTGGCTCAAACCGTCTGATGATTCAAATGAGGTGCGATGTATACTTTGACACAGAATATTCACACTTCTGACAATGGTTGGCAAAAGCACTGGATTCGCACATGAAATCCGAAACTCTGTTCCTGAGTGCTGCTAGCATCAGAAAGATACGATTCCCATTGAGTCATTCGCTGCTACTACCAGTGCTAGTTTGGCTGTTACTGCATCATCTCCACTCCAACCTTCAGGGCAGAAGCACTGTTGGTGTTGAAACCAGTTATTCGACACCACTCGTGCTTTTAAAATGACATACATACAGTCCTCAGGGCAATTTTCCTCATTCAGTATGTGCAAAAACATTCACCTGTGGAAGAGACGAGGTCTACTGCCATACAGTTCTATTATTTTCATAAAACTCAATAGCAATGGATACTTTATTCTAGTTCATTGATTTCTTTTGGCACAGTAATGTTATTTTTTTCATTTAAAGGTATTAAAAAGGGTTTAAAAGTCATTAAATTTGCACTTAAAAATGTACAGGTACCCTGCTTTAACTTAAAGCGTGCAGAGTAACACAGGCAGTCAGAAAGGTTTTTTAAACTAGACTCCAGTTAAAAGGTTGATCATCCAAACCACTTACTTGAAAGGACTTACTGTAATTATGTAATCACCTGTGTCTCCCTTCAAAGTAAATGGTTTGGATTATTTTGATAAAAAAAAGCCTTTTTTTATGTAAATATATTACTGCTTGCATAACTCAACTATTTCCCATCTCCAGACTGCAGTAGATTAGAAATAAAGACCAAAAGAAGCAAATCAAAACAGAATGGCTGGTCGCTCTTTATAACTCCATAAATTTACTGAGTACATTTTCTTCAGTATAAAATAAGTTCAGTCGTAGTTGTTTGGACATTCATCGGTACATTACAAACGGGGATTCCAAATAGCTTAGTTGACTTTTAATGTTACCTTGTTGCCATAACACAATACAGGCAAAAAAAATGGACTCAACTACTTTATTGTTTCAAATAATCATTTTGTCTATTTAATGCCAGACTGTGAAAAATGTGATAATCCCAATGTCCAAGGGCTCAAGGTGACTTTTACAAATTTCTTGTTTTTTTAATCCAACCAACAGTCCAAAGGTTTTTAAAATGTATAAAACAGAGAGAAACAGAAACTCCTCACATTTAAGAAGCAAGAACCGTTCAGTGTTCAGTCCATTGATAAACTATTTGTTTAATCATTTGAGCACTAAATGTGTCACACGCCTGTACTGCTAAAGGGATTTAGTATCGTTACAAAATGCTTGCATGTGTATTTTTTGACTTCTGTTGAGCAGCACTCAGATAAAAAGTAAATGTTCACTTGGGGTGAACAGTAGATGATAGTGAGACCAGTTACAGTGTTTCTTTGGTTTAGTGAATCATTATCTGACCAGACACCAGGTGTGAATGTTTGCACAATGACTTAGTTGTACCAGTGTTGATGAGACTTGTCACTCTACTTCAGCAGGGTGACTCGCTTATGTCCAACCGTTGGCTCAAAGTTTTATAGGCTACAGAGTCGTGCCACCGCCTGCCTGTTATGTTTGCTCAGAGGCAACATAAGACTAAGTGATACTTATTGGTCTGTTGTGGGAGATGGAGCTAGGTCGATATGCTTCAGCTGGATGAGGGAAACTAGAGAACCTTTGTCAATATTTAGAAATCTCATCCTCCTCCCTCGTTTTAAAGATGAGGGTAGATGTATAATACACCTCTATTTTCCAATTACATGTAAGTGGATATGAGAGCATAAAAAGTAATAAGTGGCTTTATGAGAAAATGTGTGTGTACATTCACTGAACCGGTTCACAGCAACATAGTTTTTCATTGGGTTCTGTCCTCCAGCTCATACACAGCTGCTAATACAAAGAAGCACATCTCTTATCTGCAAGAGCTGCTCGCAACTTTGCAAATTCCTCATTGCTTTAGTCATGGTGTTTGTTAGACCTCTTGATAAATGTTGTGAAAACTATCATCACCATTACACAACTTCATGACAATAATGTTTTTGTCTTAACAAGTAGCCTTCTTGCTTGGCCAATAATTGTTTTACCACAGTTGCAATGTCTGTCAACACACTTAAGATTTAAGCACATTACAGAATTAGTTTGCAACTAGAAGGGTGATTAGAGAGCGCTTACCTCTGCCAAGGCTCCAAAAAATGTCCTGGATCCACACCTTCATCCTGATCCACATCAAAATCTTATCACCTCTTCCCCATTCCTAGGGCCACTTCTCTACAACGTGTCATCGAAATCCATCACAGATATCCCACTCACAAACAAACAGACAGATAAACAGTGATGAAAACATAACCTCCTTGAAAGAAATAAAAATATAAAGCAACATCATATATAAATTGATATATTTGTCAATATTTGGTTTGTGTGATTTGGCATCCCGCACAGTTTCTGAATGCAACACCACTGTAGCAAATAATCACAGTTTTCTTAATAACTTAATTTTCATAATAACGTTATATCTCGTAAATTTACATGCTCAGACATTTTTTGCCGTGCAGCAGTCAAAGTTGTTCAGTTGCATACTAAACAGTAACCTGAACCAGAGACATTATACTGTTAACGCCTGGCTATAACATTCTTCCTGCTTAAAAATTGTCGAATCTATCATTTGATCACTCCTTATGTATCAAACACCAATAGCCGACTCTGAATGATCATTTTGCATCATCACTAAAGGCTACAATTTTGATGTCCATAAACATTGTATTATGAGAATGTTACCAAAAAGTGTTGTTGAACTGAAATGAAATGAACTGCCCTTTAGATCCCACGTTTAACTCCTCACAGTAAAACAGTGATGTTCAGTGTTGAATGTTAGATTAAAGCTCCTTTACTGTTCCCTCATTCAGGTCTCCTGGGTGTTGGAGCAACAGGAGCCTTCATCCTCCAGCGATGACCTAACAGCAGTGAGGAATCACACCGACCAGATGTTATGTCTGCTGGCAGAGGAACGGCCTGCTGAGAGCTCAGAGGGCGGCACCACCATGCCACCCATGGGTCCCATACTGGAACTGGTGGTCACTGAGAATATTCTTGAGTGCCTGGTTCAGTGGCACCTTCGCCGAGGCCTGGATCCTGACAGCCAAGGCGCGCTGCTGAAACTATTTGAGATGCTCATCGGCCAGTCCCAGCAGCCTCTGCTGCAGTACACAGCGGTCCTCCACCCCCTGCTGAGGCTGCTGGGAGCTTGCGCTGACCCAGAACTCGGTTGTCCTTCAGCGCTTGAGGACAGCCTGGTACTTCTCCTCAACCAGGTACAGAACAATAATGATATGATAGGGGTAAATGAAAACAGAGGTCTGGGTCTGGTCATATATTAGGACACCTTGGAATGTATTATCATATGTAATTTGCTAATATTACAGTCAAACAGATCATCATTTAGTTTTTCCCCTCAAGGTCTTTTTTAAATTTTTTTATCTTCGTTGATAACATTGTGTTATATCTGATTTTGGTGTAACTTATTATAACAATCTACCTAGAATGTATATTCCTTGGTTGGTATACATTTCACTCTTCATTTGATAAGATTTCTCATCACTATTTCATAACTGTTTTACACCTGCTGTTAATTGCGACTGCAAATCCTCCCCAGGTCTGTGTCTCCATGGCTCGGCAGCCTGTGGTTCTCGAGATGTTGTTCCGGGCGGCGCCGGCTCAGCAGGGCTCCACCAATCTGCTGATCTTCTCCCTGCTCGTGCCATTCATCCACCGAGATGGAGCCATCGGACAGCAGGCCCGAGATGCACTGCTGCTGGTCATGGCGGCCTCAGCCAGCCACGAGGCCGTGGCACGTTACATCGCCGAGAACTCGTACTTCTGCCCGGTCAGTGATGGTGCTCATGAAGCTGTTGTATTTTGATGAATGCATACATTCATTGTAACGCAGTAGGTTTCTGGCTTGGGGTTTCGCTTCTGTCTGTTAACTAGCATTCTAAATATATGCAATATCAATCAAACTGCAGATAACCTTAGCATAAGTACAAACGCTTAATGCTATATTAGCAGCAACATCGATCTGTGAATTAAACTGTACAGTGGTTCAAAATTACAAACCTTTGGATTCAAATTAGATGATGATTTTAACATGGTCAATGTAGAATCATAATTTACTCCAAGTACAAAACTATATTTAGAAGGAAGTGCTGCTCACTTGGTGTTGTGGAAGTTCTTTATTTTTCAAAATCCAGGAAACTTATCATTATTGCTCTTATTTTCAACCAAGTATTTTGTTCTCTCCGGCATACGATGGTAGGGCCACATCATACGGTTGATAGCTGAAACTATATGGACAAGATCAGGCTTTAATCAAACCCATTAGAAAACCTGTTTGGTAGAACATCTTGATTCATATTCAAGCATTCATTAATTATCTACCTTATTAAATCACAACTGTTGATGTGATTTTCATTGTTTATTAAGATCCTCATTATCCTGTAAAGTTTTCAGTTTCCATCCACCAGGTAAACTCCACTGATCTTCTTTTAAATGGAAATATTTGGAAATATACATCTTGTCTTTGTCTTTTATGTTACACTATATGGTTATATGGCCCAAAACCTTCACTCTTGGCTGAGCTGACTTCTCTGTATATCACATTCCTCTCCAATGCTATTCATATAATATTAAACAATATAAACTCTCATTATTATGGTCAATTTAGGCTCTTACAGAAAAAAGCCATCTCTGTTACATACATATGAATATGACTTACTCTTTAATCTTGAGATAATCAAGGACTGCTGATTATCTGGCAGTCCTGTCTTGCTTTCAACACTCTGCTTTCAAGAAAGACGTGTGTGTGTGTGTGTTGTCTAATATTGATGCATCAATGATGGCGTGATATTGGAAGTGGAAGGACATGACTATGCACTCTGAGAGACCATTCGTCCTTATCTACATCCTCTCAGCTCTCTCAACTTAGAAGGCTTCCTGTGGTTCTTAATAAATAACCAGCTCACCTACACACACATGAGAAAGATAAGATAAATGGAAGAATGTTTGAAAACTGTATCGCACACGCAAATCAATTAAGTCGAAACTACCAGGATGGATGATCAACTTTAACCGAAACCAAACCACATGTTGAGACATAGGACTTCCTGTAGCATACATGTTTCAGCATGCTTTTTACTTGATAATATATGATTTAAAAATTTCTGCCTGTGTAATCTCCCTCATTGTAATCAGATTTGTTTGATATTTAATGGTGGAGGAATAGATTCTTAGACGACTATAACGGGGCTTTTTTTTACTGTGTGATACTGTAAGCTGTGCTGTCTTTAGATTAATTTAGATTAATGAATAGTTTGCTTGAAATGCATTTGCTCAGTCAAGCGAAAAGGTCCAGATTTCACTGGCCTAGCAGGCAAAAATTTAAAAATACAGGTTCATAAATGCCATCAGCTGTTGTCAAAACGCTACGTTACATGAGGGCTTTTACCTCAAAAGCATGATGGAAACTTCTCTAACATGTCTGCGGACACTGTGATGTTAATTTGTTCAAGACTGCAGTAGGTGATTGATCTGGTGCACACATCTGTAAAGTCAATGGTGGTGTTGTGAACACAAAATGTGTTCCAGCCAAGATACTAGAGAACATTTATTATTATAATGAACACTACATCAGTGTTCCATACAATGGGCTAAAACAGGGAGGGTTAGTAAAGGTTACTGTCTATTTTCTGGTCGTGTGATCTAGTTCAAGATATAAGTTACACTTACTTTAATTATTCATTAATCTGCTGTTTATTATGTTGATTAATCATTCGGTGTATAAAATGTCACAAATATATTAAATATATGTAAAATATCAATTTCTTAAAGCCCATAGTGACATCTTCATTTCATCTCTTATTTGGTGTGAAGGTTTTTTTTTTCTCCCATTGTCACAAAACTGAGTAAATCATCTGCAAAAGCACTGCGTTTTCAGGATCCACACAGATTTTTTCCCACTGTCTGACCCACTGGCCTCCCTGTCTCATCTCAGGTGTTGGCAACGGGCCTCAGCGCTCTCTACTCCTCTCTGCCCAGGAAGATTGAGGTCCGAGGAGATGACTGGCATGCCCTCCGGCGGGAGGATTGGATAGTCGTGTCATCCCTCGTTCTGTTCATGAACTCGCTGGAGTTCTGCAACGCTGTGGTGCAGGTTGCTCATCCCCTGGTCCGCTCCCAGCTGCTGGACTACCTCCACAATGGCTTCCTCGTGCCTGTCATGGGCCCTGCGCTACACAAGGTAGGAAAGGGATGGGTGGCAAAAACACGAATCATGGTTTCTGTAGATAAATGCAGACATTTTTCTGCTAGAAATTAGTTCCCAAGGCATCGAGCTTCACAAACTATCTGCATGACAAGATACCATTATGGCTGTAGGGATTTGCCATAAACTGACCCTGTAAATATAACAGATAAATAATTGTGGACCATATGAACCACCTCTTGAGTAACTGGAAGACATGTTTGTTTTAAGTGATTAAAAGCAAACTTATAACTATAACTTACTAATTGTGTAAAGTGATTTGTTCCCTGGACATTCTTGAAAAGATGAGTCATGGTTTGAGTCAAAGCAAAAAAATGACCAGTCAACATTTACACATTTGATCTTTTTCACTGAACAGTTGTCGTGCTGCCCTCTTTTGCAGTTTTGACTCAAAATTCTGTGTGTGTGTGTCTGTAGTCATCTGTGGATGAGATGATCGCCAGCACCGCCTACCTTGACCTCTTTCTGCGCAGTGTGTCAGAGACTTCCCTCCTGAAAACCTTCCTGCGCTTCATCCTGCTGCATCGTCACGACAATGACACCATCCTGGACACACTGCTCACACGCATCAGCAGCAATTCAAGGGTATAGAAAATCTGAGTGTATGTGTGATAGAGCCTCGAGGCCCTTATACTCAGTTGTGTGGGTGTTGAGTGGGCTGAAAGTTAAATCTTACCGGAAACCAAAAACCACAAGTATTGTGTTGAACATTATTTGTAGTTAGTAAGTCAATCCCCAGTATAATTCCTCCAAATAAATACATTTCAGTTACTCTGAGACGATGGTGGTGTCTGGAAAAAGAAACATGAGAAACGTGGTTTCATCGCTTCACTGTCTCATTTTTCTTGTACTTCAAACATCACATTGGAAAGCTGTGAAACTGAACACAGGCTCCCCACTTTTTGAGTACTGAAAAATCAGAGGAAAATTTAAAAGTGTTCCATTTTTCATAATTTATGATGAGGATATGTGGCAAATGAAAGACCTCGAACATTTGAAAAAAAAAACAACATATTTGTAGCACATCATACATAAATTGACATTCATATGATTATTTGATTAAGTGCTTTCTCACTTTTTCCTTATTTGTGTGTGTTGTAGCTCTGCATGGTATCGTTGAGTCTCTTCAGGACTCTTCTCTCCCTGAACTGTGAAGACATCATGCTGCAACTCGTTCTCAGGTATATCTGCAAATCTAAAGATATCCTCGAAAATGTTATGTTTTTAATAGTCATTAAAATTTTAGAATACAAATCTAGTGGAAAACACTGTATGTTTGTCCTCACTCAGTCATTCAGATTAAATGAAAGTGTGCATGTTGAAAATTTGAACTAGGGGATAGTTTTTTCCCTTTTTTCTGATATAGAACATATTGTCGCCACATTTTTCATTTTTTTAACAAGCATTTTATAATCTTTTATGGCCAGCTTTGCATTTGAAATTTTGTTTTCAGGTCCTTAACAGCAAATTTAGCTGCCTGTGACTTTTTTAGTTGGTATTTTATCCCCAGGATGATTCAGAATTTTGACGAACGCATTAAAGTTTGTAACTGCTGCCTTTGACCAGCTGGCCTGTCGCAGCAAGATAGAATAGCCAACACTGCTAATGAAATTGAGGTATTGAAAATGATCTCACCAAATGAGAAACAAGTCTGCTAAAGTTTCCAAGCAATGATTATGTGTTACAGCCTGAAAAGGGATTGATGATGTAAATCTGAATTAAATGCTGTGTGTGTATGTGTGCATTTTGGTGCCAGGTATCTCCTGCCCTGTACCCATGTAATGCTTAGTCAGCGTCGCGCTATCAGGGAGACTGACATGTACGGAAAGTCAGCAGACAAGTTCCTGTCGCTGATCCCACAGTGCTGCCGGATGAATGCAGCTGAGCGGGATGAGGAGAGTTTATTCTGGGGAAAAGGTGAGCAACAAACGGCTGTGAAAAAGGGAAAAATTACACCTAAAGCTGCTGGTGTTAACATGATGTAATCAACTCCAAATCTTCAGCCTTGTACTGTGAACGTAAATAGATGCATATAGTTTGTGCTGCTTTTGCTGTACTTACTTTGCTTTGTTCTGTGATATTACAAACATACAAGCAGCGAGTTTACAACAACTAGCCATGTTAAAATAATGCTGTCATCGTGACGTTGAAATAGATTTTTGCTTATGAATTGATTTAACAGGAAGTGATGCTACATGTTGTTTTGGCTTATTCTGGTCAATGAGAGAAGAACAGACTGCAAGCAGCAGGCTCACAGCTGTGTTTTGGCCTTTATATTGCCTTGTCTCTATTTTATGCTGATTTTGTGACACTACATTTGAATTTGTTTTCAGCAGTATGACCTGCTTTGACTGCTGGCCGGGGCAGTGCTAAAAATAATCAGGGAAAAAAAAATTTGTAAGAAATGAATAATCTGATTTAAAAGCTGCTGGCATTCAGCTCAGCTCATTTATCTCCGACATCCTCTAAACATATGCTAAAATGTTTACAGTATTCATTGAGTTACATTCATTTAATTTGTACAAGTAAAGTAATTACAGAGTGAAAAATATCAACATTAGAAATTATTATATAAGTGTGCTATTTTTTTTCCCATGACACCTGCTGGGCCCTGTAGAAAGACTCATTTTATACATACATAATCACAACAAATGTAGACAGTAATGTGTGTATATATTTATTTTCTAGCCTTGTGTTCTTTTTTTGGCACTATGACTTTATGAGATAGTGACAGACAGGAAAGGGGATAAGAGAGAAGGGCTGATGTGCATTAAAGGGCCATGGTTGGAAACCAACCCAGGCCATTGCAGTAAAAACTCATTGCAGCATGGCTCATTGCACAATGGCACATGGCACATATGTGCCTTAGCACATGGTATGTGTGCTCTACCCGCTGAGCTACTGGGGCATCCAAAGCCAGTGATTTTGATATGATTAATTTACCAGTGGTATCAAAAAGTTAACTGTTTCTGTCTTTATTTTGTTCTCCTACAGTAATGAACAGTACCAGCACAGGTTCTCCAGCCCCAGTCAGACCCAGCACTCCATCTCGTTTAGCCTTCTTCATCCGCCAACAGAGCAGTGGAGGTGCATCAGGAGGGGGTCCCTCAGCCCACACAAGCATGGAGCAGCTGCAGTCAGGTCCTTCCAGCTCCCACCCCCTGTCCCCAGACAGCCCGATGCACCAGCAACAGGCTCACACAGAGTATCTGGACTGGGATTCAGGTTACTTGGAGTACCTCAGAGATGCCAGACGTGGCATCGAGCTTTGCTCCTGGGCCTGTCGTGACTGGTCAGCGCCCTATGACGGAGAAAACCCCTCCCCGAACACAGTTCCTCAGCCCCCACCCCCACCTCCACCTTCCTCCAACCCCTCCATGGCTATGTTCCCTGAGCACTTCTCTTTACAGCAGGGAGGAAGCAGTAACACCCCTCCAGGACAGCAGAGGGCGGCCATTGTGGCTGCAGCACGATCCGAGTGGAGCAGCTCAGAGCGGGACAGTGGGGAGTGGGACGTTACGATCGGCAAAAACAGTTGTATCAGCCTCACACCACGCTCCAAGAAACGCAGTCTGCAGAAAGAAGAGTTCATGCCAAAGCCTGTGCCTCAACTTGTCCCCTCCTCCTCCTCCTCCTCCTCATCATCTTCAGCCACCCCTTTATCGACTTCTCACCCCGCCTCGTCCCTAGCTCCTCACATTCTGCCCTCTGCCATCACTGTGAGCTACCAGGCCATATATAACGGAACAATGGGGCAGGGGCACGACTGCTCCAATAATCGGGACAGAGGACTTGAGGTAAAGAAAGTCAAGAGAGACTTGGGGGAGCAGCAGTATTTGGATGAAAATGCAAATCAAAATGGATCCCTTGTCACCTGCACCTCTCAAAGCTGCACCTCTCTCCCACAGTCCATTTTTAGCAACAGTGAGATGAGTGATTCAGAATGTCTCTGCCCTAACAAGGCTCCCTCTCAGAGCTCCATCACCCAGCCAACATCTGACACCAAACTGCTGACCAGCGACACCTCAAACTCACACAGTGCATCCTCAGATCTTCCAGAAGCCAACCAGGCACAACAGTCTGTAGAGAATCTTATCCAGGAGCTGCTGGATCAGGCACCAGGAGAACCACAGGTCACCGGAGACTCAAACGGCCAGGGAATCAGCATTGAGGCCTTCACACAGGAACTGAGTGAGCTGGAGGACCGAGTGAAGGAGCGCAGTGGAGCAGCCTACCAGCAGGAGGAAACTACCAGGGAGTCCCCGTCCGCTGAGGGGCAGGAGGAGGAGCAACAGCTGTCCTCGGCCCTGGAGATGAAACTGACGAATGACAGGAAGGGGGAAGGGGCTGTGGTAGGCCTCTGTAGTCCTGTAAGACCACTAAATCAGCCTACCTCTCACCCGTACACAGGTGAGACTCACATTGATGATTTTATTATTTATGCATATATTTTCATCCTGGGCCTTTTATTTGCGCAGGCAGACTGAAACCTTATTTGTTGTATTTTTCCTATCTATGCTTTGTTGTGCAGCATGACGTCATCATTATGGTTGGTATTTTATTTTTAGTGGTGTGTTTCCCCCTCTTTCTGATTATACACAAACAGATCTATGTTCACAGTCCAGGATCCAGTACAAAAATGATACAGATAAATTTGTATTGATGCGATATAATGCTACTCTAAACCATTTACAGACGATACAGTTCTGTCACATTTATAATGTATGTATAATGTATTTTTTATGCCCCATAAAGGAGGCATATAGTGTTACTTTTCTCCATCATGCATACATATGAAACAGAGAACTAATAGGACAAAAAAAATTAGCACTAAGCAAAAAATGAATTGGAATAATGTCGAAGTATTTTTCTCTAAAGCCGTCACCATCACCGAAAAATAAATCAATGATTTTAGCAACCATAAATGACAGGAAAAATCCAATGTCTATTGATTTTTTTTTTTAAATCTGTCAACAACAAACACAACCAATAACTTCTTTATGTAGATAACCTAAGACAGCCATCCTGGTACAGTGAATCCCTCCCATTGACAGTGTGATTTCAATTAGGACCGTTCTTCACCATTCCTGTGTGTATTGAATGAAAACGTTCATTATCGTTTATCCTCTGAGTGAACCTGTCTGTCAGCAGGAATGAAAGGATTAACCTTTTATAGAGTACCCCATTGATTCACCTCGTTCAGTTTTGAAGTTGAGCTGTTTGATGTCGATGGTACGGCACAAAATGCCAATCCAAGTCAATAATTTGCTTTGCGAGCAGAATCTGCCGCTGTGTGTTTCTTTCTTGGCATACTCCGTCAAAGCGCTATAGTCTCTCCATCCATAATTTAGTAGATGATTGCAGGACATACACAAGGCCTTGCTGGTAATGTCTACCTTTCTGATGAATGATAAGAGTTCTGACATCTTTCCCAGTTTTATGATAATTATCACCTTATTTTCTAAACAAGTCCAAAGGAATTTACCTCACTAATAATAATAATAATAATAGTAATGATGATAATGATGCTAATAATCCATGGATAATTAAACCTGTAAAGTTAAAAAATAAAAATAGATCCAAAACACATAAAAACAAAAGTTATAAGACAGCCATTCGATATGAATAGGTGATTTAAAAGAAGATATTGATTTAGAGAGTCGGGGTTCCTCAGGCAGGTCGTTCCACAGCCGAGGGCCTCTAACCACAAGTGCTTGGTCCCCTTTGGTCTCACAGCGTGTGCTTGGAACAGTCAGCAGGTTCCCACCTGAGGATCTCACTCTGTGCACTGGATGGTAAGAGGACATAAGTTCTGAAACGCTGCTGACTGGCTGTCTTCACTTTAGTTCCAGGGTTATTCTACTGAACTTATTTTCAGTAATGCTTTCATAAAACAGCTCGTGGCTTCGGTATAAGCTTGGGGTGTTTAGGGCCAGCTGGAAGTAGCATTAGCTGCCAACGCTAGCGTTACTCATACTGTGTCTGCAATGACGCATATACTGTAAGAAGCTGTGGGGTCTGCGGTGCCATGACAAGCAGATTTTTATCACACCGCTGTGTGTTCAGGAAACTGTTTATGCAAGGCAGTGTTACCGAGCGACGTCAGAGTATCACCTTCATCCTTAAACATTTCTAGCAGCACTATCCACCTCAAGACTGAGCAAGTCTTTTTCTTTGTAATAACCTTTCTTTATTTTCCTAAGTCCTGAAAGGGATTGATTAGACTTTAGGGTTATGATTATCCTCTATAAGCTGTTAAAGTACCCCACTGCCCATTCACAGTTTGACATCCTCTGTGCCAACATGGCAGTAATTAAAAATATCTTTCAAAGGTGCTTCTGATTTTATCCCTAGTTTGTTCACATGCAGTTGAGCAAAATGTTTGTCTTGTATCTTTCCAACCAATGATCTATCGGTTTTGTCTCTGTGCAGGTCCATTCATGGTGGTTCTCTTTACCAAACTGGAGAACATGCTCCAAAACTCCCTTTATGTCAACATCCTGCTCACAGGCATCGTGGCCCAGCTGGCCTGCTATCCCCAGCCTCTCCTACGCTCCTTCCTGCTTAACACCAACATGGTCTTCCAGCCCAGCGTAAAGTCACTGATCCAGGTACACTGCACCATGCAAAACCTTTTACATATTGTTCAAGGAACGCTCTCTTTTGAATCTAACATATTGAAATTAGGTGTTCACTACAAACTGGAGAAAAAAGTTTCTGTATTCATATTTGAAATGATGACTTGATGATGAAATGAAATGATGAATTTTTCCTTCCAAAAGCAAAAGGCTTACAGCACATTTGCACAGTTTATCTTCCATCTTCCATATCAGTCTATATTCTAAGATATCATTTTACGTTCCAAGGGGAACCAGTACTGAACCACGTGGATTTGGTCAAATAAAATTATTTAGTTTTTTAGATAATTGACACAACCAAAAAATGAGACAAATTACAAATGAAAAAGGACCTGTGCACAATGTTCAAATCAATTTACTATAACCAAAATAAATGATTTATCTGAAAATGACTTATACCCTGACCCCCCCCTCAAAAAATGTACAACAAATGCATCAGTCTATGACATATCCTCCATTGTTTTGGCGAGCCTAGAGTAGTGACAGTTGTTCTGGATATATACTATAGAGAAGATGTCCAACCTTCAGAGTGTCCTTAAAATCATCTTCCAATGGAAAACCTTTGTTTAGAGATTCTCATTCATCCAGGTCATGGTAATCCTCCGAAGGTTGAATCAGAAGCAGCTGGACTTCTTTTTTATGTTTGAAGATTTGGAGATGGTTCACTTCTCAATCAAGCAGCTTCTTCAGTTATGAGGAAGCCTCTTGGATGAGAGGTGAAATGTCTTCAACTCCTAAATATTCCAGTTGTTTCTGATTCAACCTTTGAGGATAAAAGAAATTGTTAAAAAAAAATCAAAATATTGAAAAGCACAACTACTTATCGTGGGAAATGTATGTGTTAAGGTTGGTAAAGCTAGAAGGTATAGTTTGCAAGTTATGCACCAGAAAAGAAGACCACCGTTCAGACTCACCTCACTATCTATTACTTAAAAAAATTACCCTGCTCTAGTGTTTCTAAATAAGGGAAAGGAAAAAGGAGCATATACAAAAACATGCCTGTATTTTTCCCTTTCTCACCTCAGGTCTTAGGCTCTGTGAAGAATCGCATTGAGGCGTTTGCAGCTTCCCATGAAGACTTTCCAGCCATGCTGAAAAAAGCCCAGCAGTACTTAGTGGCCCGAGGCAAAGTGGACTGGACTGACTCTGCTGCTGCGGTTCCTCCTCTGCGGCGCTCTGATTCACTAGGTGAGGATGGAAACAGAAGAACCTGCATTTACATATACTGCATACGTGATATGTTTCTGCTATCTGATCAGGCAGAGTAGAACATCTTAGAGTCCACATGAAGAGAATAATATTTCCACAGTAGTTTGACAGAAACCTCTATGATTCACTTGATTATCAAGGCCCATAAATTAATGTTGATATTTCCACAAAAAATCCATTCATCGAGCTATATCTTTAAAAGCATATGGCAATTTATATGACATGATTCATGCACTGGAGTTGTTTCAAAGAGCTTTACATACAATTTACCCTTAAAACTGCAGCAGAGAACCCTTATAAAAATGGGTTTTTGTCATATTTTCTTACATTATCACTATGTCATATGTAGTACACAAGAAAGATAATCTGTGGGGGAAAAAAATCAGACTGCTATAGCCCCACCTAGTGCCCCTAATGCCATTTGCAAGCCTGAATCTAAACCACCAATTAGAGCCAGGAGGATGGTCTGACAGTGTCAATCACTCTCCTTCATGCTGCGGGCAGCCACCCCCCCCCCTGCATGGTCTCACTCTGTCAAACCCAGCAGCCTCCTCTGTGGGGAGGGCTTTTAGAGGAAGGTCATTTTATTTCAACATGCTATCAGCCATCTTTGACAAAAACAAAAAAACAGGAACTCATATCTCTGCTCTGGAAAATAAAACTCATAAGTAAAAAAAAAAAAAAAACTACATATCCTTGTTGTCGCTGTCACAACGTATACATATAAATCTCTTTTTCCAGTGAAGAGTCGTAAGCCATCTCTTGGAGACCTGATCCTTCGTCACACCAACAGCCCGACCCGGGCTCGGCACGCCGCCCAGCTGGCCCTCGCACACGTACGAGATGGCAGCCAGTCACTACACAGCGCTCTGTTCAGGGGTGGCGGAGCAGGAGGGGCCTCCAGCCTGGAGAAGCAGGCCGAGGCGCTGCGAGTGAAGAATGCTGTGTACTGTGCCGTCATCTTCTGTGAGTTCCTCAAGGAGCTGGCAGCCCTGGCTCAAGAGCACTCTGTCACTCTGCCTTTCCCTCACAGCCAGGAGGCAGAGGAATAGACGGCAAACTCCTCAGATCTAACTCGTACCCGCCATGTCTGTTTGTTCTGTAAAAAGAGTTATATAGGATTCTGCCATCATTAGAGGACAGACTGGAGCACTGAGACTTCTCTGTCACTGATGTGGGTCATCTACAATGACACAGACAAAGAAGCAAGATGAGAATAATGGCGTTTTTTTGTTTTTTGTTTTTTGTTTTTTGTTTTTTTGCCAAATCATTACAGGATACCTATAGGACTGGAAGAATTTTCCTCATCTGTAAACTTATGATATTGTGCATATCATGTATTATATTTAGATTCTATACCCAGAAAATCTCTGGAAATGTTTGAGATTTCGGAGCTTGTACAGAAACATACCATGTCATGGTATAATGTAAAGCCACAGATAGAAGAAATAGGTGCACATATTGGTGCTAGTCGATACTCCATATCTTTTAAGTTGAAAGGGTGCTTTCAGGTGGCACAGAGGAGAAAAATGTCTTGTCCTCGAAGAAATCATGGCAAACACCGAAAATTGCTTGTCAGGAAAATGGTGAAAGTACAGTCTGGGTCTGTCAGCTACAAAGTGAGCCAATCATCGTCCACCTCTGTAAAACACGCTCATATTTTCTCCCGTCGCAGAGCTTTCAGTCCCTCCATCAAGGACTGAACAATAATGAAAGCTCACTGATAAATATCAAGTGTTCCAAGTAACATCTCAAGTTTCCAGTTTATTTTGAAGAGGCTGCACTGCTGCAAAGAATAGTCGTCAAATAAATGAGATGAAAACTGGAAGACAGGCGAGTTACTGCCACTTTCTCTCCTGTGAATCAGCAGGACCACCACAAATGTACTGGAAAACTTTGGATCTAATATTTTGTTTGAAGGTCGTTTATCTTTGCACCATTTCCTAGACAAATCATCGCGAGCGGGGTGTGTGTGTGTGTGTGTGTGTGTGCGTGTGCGTGTGCGCACACTGGTGTATGATGCTAGGTGACACAGGTTCCTCAGGCTATCAGTAAGCCATTTCACCTGTTGCCATAAAAGAGGCTTGGGATTGAAAAGACAGCTGTGCTTTACAATTCATACTTTTAAAGAAGGGAAGGAATTATATTTCTAGGGAGCGTTGGCACAATTCTTATTTACTTTGAACTGACATTTGTTAAAGGTCCTCATGAGGCGTTCACTGACTTTCCTTTCAACAGATCTGTGTGAGCTTTGAGCTAAAGACAAAGCTTGTAAGAAGCAATCTCCATTTCCATTTCACTTTCATTTTTGTTTTAGCTTCAAAGTCTCTAAA
This sequence comes from Chaunax sp. Z400, assembly GCA_037577475.1. NCBI lineage: Eukaryota > Metazoa > Chordata > Actinopteri > Lophiiformes > Chaunacidae > Chaunax > Chaunax sp. Z400. Next base: position 8,407,167 of record CM075196.1, read on the forward strand.
TGTTCAGCTTGGAACTTAACATGCTGCTATATTTTAACACTTTTTATTAGTGTAACAGCTCCTATTTCTTCATTTCATTGTTTGGTACAAGGTATAAATGTGTGTGAGAGGATGTGGAGGAGTCCGTGTCAGTGCTATGGTTGGCATTTAATTTATTCGATTGTGTCTGAGGATGAATGAAGTTGCTGCCACACAGTGTTCAAAGCTTTTGCTAAGACACAATTCTCTCAGCTCTTTTTTTTTTTCCTCAGTGTTGAGCGACCGTTTGAGGTTTTTAATTGTTGCTTCTTGTTTTAGTTTGTTCTTTTTTTACGGTTCTGTAATTTCTAAATTCTCTAGTTCTTGTCTGCAAAGAAAGGAAATTAAGAGAACATTTTTAGAAGCTGTCTGACTGCAATCAGTTTAAAAGATTCATCCAATTTTGACGCAGCTTTTTGTGAAAACTTTGGTTTTCTGCACATACTAGCCATTTTCTCTTTAAGCAGTAGAGAAACTGCTAAGAGCTCCTGCCATCATGCAAAGTCTTAACCTTTGAAATTGAACACATTACATTTTGACAGTTGTTCCATCTTTCTCAACTTGTCAAAGCCATAGTTTGTATGTAGTTCTTCATTACTGGTGTAACTCACTTTTCTATGGAATTTTTATATGCATTTCGTAACACTCCGCAGTTTTTTAAATACATTTAGTTAAGACTGTCTGCATGCCAAGTAAGGCCAGGTTTATAATTAAATAATAACAAAGTAGTGTTTTAGAGTAAGTTTTCTTTGGTTTGTGCAATAGTGCTGATCTTAAACCAGCTTCCATGCAGTAGGTTTTAGTGGCTACTGAGTCATCCTCATGTCCGCAGAGATTGGCGATGGCAACAAGAACATGTTTCACTCCGAATGTTTCTTCTCACATTATGGAATTGGTAGAGAAATCATTTGTAAGTTTTACCCACTGCCATCCGTCCAGCCATGCAGGTCTGCTTTACACGGTTAATGTTCCCTTATACAGAGGTTCTCATTCCTCACCAGGTTACTTTTACACTCAAGATTGTGTCATTTAAAGCTAAACCGTTTTTCCCAAACTGCTCTTAAAGATGGGTTATGTTATGGTAAATGTTCAGCATCTCAGCACTATCACTTAGACAGATTGTTAGTCACATTGTAAATTAGCACTTTCAGTCATTTCTCTGTATTTCTGTGATACATTCATGGACACCAAAGACAATCCAATTCCCTCTCTGACAGTACTTTTTATCTTGTGTCTCTGTATAAACAGTCATAGACAGTTTCATGGAACACAATCTGGACAATAATAAACCTTATTATTGGAGCACTTTTTAAATGTTGGAAGTGCTTTCAAATCGCACAAAGACGTGCCAATATCTAATGGAATATAGTTTACAGTAAGAGTTACATAAGGCCAAATACAGGGAGAATGCATTATGATAAACATGACTCGGCATTATTATTGGTGCTCAAACATTGTCCTATAGAACCAATGTCAAGATCCAATCTATAGCAAACCTCAATCATTACTGAAAAAGTCATTTTTGCCAGCTGAAGTTGGGAACGTATGTTTTGAAACTCGATTCATAAAAAGGGATGTTGCTCAGTAACCTTGAGTTGCAAATCTGAAATTGTTGTCATTGGTCCTTTTGAGGCTGAATTTTTTTGAGTTGGAATTTTAGCACATATACACCTCTCTACACTACCCGCAGTCATTTTTCACTGCTTAGTGCATATTTATATATATTTTATTTGTCTTTCATTTTTAAGAATACAAAGACGGACATTGCAAAGGTCGTAAAAGGGGCGTTTTTATAAGGGATTATTTCCTGTCAGATGACAGACCATTACCAGATAAATGTAGTGCAGCATACAGGAGAACACATCTCACACACAGTGAAATGAAATAAGGAATTTGACAACTACGATCAAGGCTGCATGGTTCAAGTGACATATGACTTTACCTTATGAAAGTTGCTGTTCATACCCTTCAAGAATGATTGGTTATTGACAGGGGGACAACTTGTTTAAGGAAACACAGATAACCATAGTGATTTAAAGTCTTTAAATGTCAATTCGGGGAAGGGATTTTGTTTTTTGATAGCAGCTTCCACAACTGAATCCTGACACCAGTGCAGAAATGTCTTAAAATGCAGTTTCTTTAACCAGAAACTGTCAGCAAAAATCTGTAATAAAGCGACAGAAAAAAATGACTAAAAAAGTTCTATGTATTTAATTACCATAATGAGTTGACGCTTCACCTAGAAATCCAGTGTGCATGTGCTGGCTTGATAAACAGGCCTCTCAGCTGTGGTGGCTGCTGTGTTCTTGTTTCACCTCACCTCAGCTATTCACTTTATCAAAGTTTGGTTTTAAGACAAAGATGATGACTTGTGGTGAACCCAAAGCTAAGCTTATCACAATGTTGTCATATCACAGATTTTTTTCTTCTTCTGTGATCTATATTTCAAAAAATGTGCTTGAACACTAAAATTTACATTTATTTAGTAATGGTTAAATTCAGAGGATGTTATGTTTTAAGTTTCTGTGTTTTGGATTTTCAAGGTTACATGTTAAACACTCTGCAAAAACTCTCATTGTCATGTATTTTTATTTCAGGATGGGTTGTGATTGGCTGTTCCATCACCAAAACACAACACAAGTCAAAGTGGATTAAAAAATATTTTCACATTGCAGGCAGCGATGCAGCTCACAGCAGCTAAGTGTGCAAAATGAGGCTCCCACGTTAACTTTACAACACGGTTAAGCTGCAAATGCATAAAGAGTTGATTTCTGCAGTTGATCTTGAAATTAATATCAATGAAATGGTTTCTTCTGATGTTACTCAGTTGATGCTTGGAATTTGTTTTCTGCACAAACTTTGTGCCATGTTTGAAATCGATTTTTCACGTGTTGATTTGTAATGCCTATCACGGCATGCACACTATCTTTTCTTTTTTATTTGAAGCTCTCATTTTTGATTTCTCCCCCGTGATCTATGCAAAACATGCGTTGTTGTCCCCCCTTTGAAGCTGAAAGATGATGTGAATTTAATGTGTAAATACTGTAAAAAGCAATTGGTCATAATGCAGAGGTGTGTGTAATAACCAACAGGACAGAATGGAAACCATGCTAAAAATTAATGTCATGATGAATGTCGTCAGAAATATTTTTCTATATTTTGAAATCATTAGAAAAAAAGGACAAAAATACAAAGTGAGGAAAAAGCTGTCGAAACACTACAAAGGGAATGTTTTTATTAATTTATAAATTCTTTGCCTAGCAATATCACATTTGTCCTGGTGTCCTTTCTTTGTTGTGTTGTGACTGTATGAACTCAACCCTGAGTGAAGGGAGGGTGCTAATCTTTGTAACATGTTTATTTCTCTTTTTTTTCCTTGTGCATTAAGTGATGTCTACTTTTGACCCCTCACTATAGATTATGTACGGCTTTAATATAGTCATAGGAGTTTCATTTTAAGGACTTTAAGAGGCCTGAAAAGGTCAAACTCTCCAGTATATAACAAGTAAAACCCAGTAAAAACTTGAAAAGTCGAGTATTAATAGAGCTTAAGCAATAGAACCTGGATGAGAGGTTGTGTTACTGCTTACTATGTGATAAAGATCAGAAAACATGCAGACCTAGTGAGCATGGTAATGTCCTCACTGTAGAAATACTTAGCAGTGTTCATTTATTATTGATCCATCAGGTGGAGGGGCACACTGGTATCTCAATTTCAGGTTTATTTCAGGAGAACCATTTATTTGGTTTCAGAAACCAGGAGAAGTCCACAGTTTTTAGTTTTGAGAAACAATGTTCTTCGGATAGAAGCCAAGATACTGTGCCAAACGACACCTTAACTGAGTTTATGATCTTTATGGAATGTGATAGATTATTAAATGATAAATGTGGCAGTGTCCAGAAACCTAAATGGGAAGTCAGAACTGAAATTAGAGAGATGCTGGATTTTGAGGAATACTCCTATGATCAGAAACCTAGAGAATGTTTCGAGCTAAAAAGCAGTCATTACAAAAAAGATTAATATTATGTCCAATGTGAAAAGTTGCTGCTTATGTGTATTTAATTTTTATAAGTTGAACATCTTTGGAATATTGGTCTGACAAAACAAGCAATTTGATGATAACATCACCTTATGCTTAAAAAAATACACTATTTCCTTACATTTTAAGGATGAAGCGATAATCGATCAATTGAGAAAATCATCCATAGATTAATTGATAATTTAAATTATTGTTAGCTGCAGCCTTAATCACCAGTACATCCACAGTCTGTGCAGAAAGAACTTGCTCAAACCCAGACCTACCTAATACCACATTAATCAACCCCAGAAATCAATATTTAATGCAGATTGGCCAAGTAAATTATCTAAAATGGGAATCCTTCTGTGCAAAACCAACATGTAGCATATCTTTACAAAAACTGATAGGTGTACATCATTAATATGTGTTGAGTCCTCGTGTATCAGCCCATATGGATTGTGTTATTAATGAATTTAATCCCCACTCTGCCTCAAATACACAGCAGTATTCTATCAAAAGCACAAAGCACACAGCTTGAAGATGTAGGAAAATGTTCATCGTGGAAGCACAGTCTAAGTTTACACGCTGAGGAAACTGGAGCTGGCTTGGCGGTCTCCTAGCAACAGCCAACAAGATGGGAGGCGGTACAAAGGGAGGCCTGACGTTGATGGTAAATGTGAGGGGAGATGCGATAGAGAAGAGCGGGGCATGTGGTCGTAGCCGTGCTGATACATGACTACAGGTAAGACATGGTGATGGGTTTGTGTTTTTGATCACACTACAAAGCCTGATTTGAATGGTTTTATTATAAAGTACAATGTGAGTTCACCATTTCTTTTTTATTTTATATGAATATGTGAACATGAAATGTGCTCGACAAGATAATTTTAAAAATATTTTTTATTTGTTTTACAGTTTAATTACAGCCTTTTCATTAATTCTTGGTTTTATTTTTTGATATATAGAGTAGTAGTAAAACTCCGGCTCACTGACTGTATTTCTAATCTGACCCAGTTATCCCACAGCACTCAAGATGAGTGACTGGACCTTCCTCATCTATAATGTAGTTTGGTAATGTGAGTGGAAACCTTGTCTGTGACACAAAGAGATGGGATTGGCACGGTGCCTCTGATACACCCGTCACTTACCACCATAAATTACCTCACTAGCACTGATGGTGGAAGAAACATTCAAATTCCATCCCTGAAATACAAGTAGGTACTCCACCATAAAAAAAACAACAACTAGAAAACACTCAGAGAGAGCTAACCTCCGCTAACACCATTAAAACTAAAGCAATCAGGAAGTGGTTTCCAGACCTTGCCACAACAACAGCTTATTAGAAATGTTCAGCGTGTCTCACCGTGTCTGTTTGTTTGTTGGCAGGAATAAGTAAAATCTCCTACGTGGATTTCCATGAATGTGGGAGGATGTGTCTTGGGTTAGAATAGACCCCGTTAAAGTTTGGTCTGGATCTAGATAAAGGGAAAGATCTAGAATTGTTTTTTTTTTCCAGTCTCTTTAACACTTTGAGATTTTCAACATATGTTTTTTTTAATTTTTTTTTATTTCTGACTGATGCATATCTAGATGCATTGATCTGGATGGGAAAAAAATCAGGCATATTTAGGAGGCTGGTATCTGTGTGTGTAATATGGTGCAGATCCAACTAAACTATGTTTTCATAGGGGGTGGTCTGCCTTGTAAATTATGGTTACAGGTCTATGAGTTTGAATTTGGATAAGGCTTGATTGAATGTTGGGCCTAGTCGGAGGTAGGCACTCTACTGAGGGCCATTCTAGTTAATTTCTTTTTTTCATTTTTTTCAAAATACTGAAGTAGAAAAAAAATACTTTATATGATATTCATGAACAGGGCAGGCATCCATAAACCATGTAAATTAAAAAATATATATTTGAGGCTATCAACCTCCTTAAGTGGTCCTGGTAAGAATGCTTCTTTCTGATTATTATAAATTATAATACATCACAGGACAAAACATTTTTCACTGCCCTTTCTCTATATCACTTTGCCCTGCTCATGAATAAAATATCAAAGCTGTTTCCAGAAATTTACAGAGCTGAGAAATATAGCAGTGTTGGCTCGTGGGTAGTGTCTTTACCTCCCACTCTCGCCCTCACCCTGGGTGCTTCTGGCTGTCAGCTGCCAATTGAAATGCTAATAGATTCCTCAGTACAAAACTTTTTTCCTCCTCTATGTGAGTTCTTTCTGCACACAGCCTTCTCTCTCTCTCATGGTTTTCTTTCTAGCTGTATTACCTTTGCATGAGCAGCTGTTTACTTGGCAACATTAAAGTATCTCTAATAAAAGACTGGTGTGAATGGTAAAATAAGCGGTTGCTTAGTCGTCTTTGCCAGGCTGATTTAGAGTTTTATGGATGCTGTAAACTACAGTCTTTAAGTCTCTGACACACATTTCCCCATGAAGTAATGTATGATCAAATGTTTTATTTTTAGATATCATAACTCTATTCAATGCTTAGCACAGGTATACAGTATACTATTGCTATTAATATTGATCTTACTGTACTGCATACTATTCTACTCCAAAAGGACAACACCACAAGTTATCAGGTGATAATATGATAACTGTGACAGGCCTAGCAACAGTTGAATAGGCTGTGGAAAAAATGGACTAATGACCCTACACAACGAATACACATAATGATTATATGTGCAAATTTGACATTACCTGACATTCCGGAATTTATTCTGGTCATAATGTTGTTGTTTATCTCTGCATTTATCTTCCCTTTTTCTTAATTTTGTCTTTTTGCAGGAACAACTTAAATTGAAAGCTAAAAAAATAAGTAAAGCTCCATCCACCCATCATAATGTTTGTGGGAACTACTTTGGGCAGCAATCCCACCTCCCCTATGTCAGATCACGACCCCAGTCCCGATCATGATTTAGACAGTCCTTCCCCTGCTCTCCTGCCTCAGCCTCCTCCATGCTGGGCAGCACAGGCACAGTACGACCTTGCCCAGGCAGAGGCAGAGCTGCGTCGTCTACAAGAACGTCATGCAACTGAGACCGACTCTGTGAAGCGGAGTATAGAGCGGGCCATCCTGGGAGCACGCAGTGAAGAGCGCCGCCTGCTAGAAAGGGTGGAACAGGACCACCGGGACACTCAACAGCACCTGGAGCAGGTCCAGAGGGACAACATGGCAGCAGTCAGAGTCAGCCAATCCCTGCTGGACCAAAGATTCCATAAACTGGCTCACCTTCAGCGGCAAATAATGGCGATGGGTCAGCAGTCAGGTCTGCATGAAAGTGGGCCAAACCAGAACCTGATGAAGGAGGTTGCAGAGTTCCTACAACCTTGGGAAATCTCAGTGTCCCTAAAGAAAGTGAATTTCAAACCAAGCTCCCAACCTAATGCTATCGCCTTTGGAGACATTCGTGTGCAAGAGCAAAGTCTGTCCCTGTGTGTTGGAGGTTGTGGGCCACAGGGGCAGTTGTGCGCTCTCCATTCACTTGAGATGCAGAATGAAGACACAAACCATCAAGGTGCTGCGGGAGAAAGTAACACCTTTGGACAGCGGTGGACCTCACCAACAGGCAGGGTTTTCAAAAAGATCAACCTCTCGACCCAGAGTAATCTAGAATCAGAGGAACAAAAGTTCTCTTCCACAAAGATATCACACTGGCTTCCTAAGTGTGAGCAGGCTGACTGGGAGTCATTCCAGGATGATGAGATGGAATCAGCTTCCTTTCTGTCACAAGGGGAGGATACATCTCTGACTGTACCCACAAGCCTTAAAAACATGGATACTGAAGGCACAGAGCAGATGTACAAGATGAATAGTAATGGAAAACACTATTCACCCAGGAATCACAGGAAGTCACTTACTGTGGCCTCCGGGAGGAAACCATCCCCCTCACCTGAACGAAGACGGGAGCATGCTAAGCTGAATTTGAATTTGGACACTCAGGATGGAGGTAAAAGAAAAGTGAGTCATGATTCCAATAAAAGACTTTTGAGACATGGCAACAATGTGATAACATCTCCAAGGATGACTTCTAGAGAGCCACTGACCAGCCGAAGCTGCCTTGACCTCACCTCCAGGAGCCAAACACACTCTTGCCTCAGCCAGTCCTCTGATGAACACTCCCTTGGGACCCATGGTGACTCTGGCCGAGCACCATCCCCAACAGACAGCCTTGACTCCAGCTATACTTTCATTGTTAGCCCAGCTCATGACTACATGAGCAGAGGCTCTTTGAACTACAAATGCCATCTATCAAAGTCTGCAGTCGACTTGACACACAAGACAGAGCCGTTGATCAGTGATAGGACAAATGAGCATGCAGGAGTGTGGAGGCTGAAATGTGGCCACTTCAACTCTATGTCGAACTCCACCTCAACGTCATCAACTCTCAGTAGGGGCTGTCGGGTCTCTGACATGGGACAGAATCTGTCCTACCCTACATGTAGAAGTCATAATATTCTGCACCAGCCGCAGAAACAAAATACAGTAGCTGGCTCAAAACAAACCCTGGTGGCTAGGTCTTTATCCATGTCTGTCATTGATGGTTCCTCTCAAGATCCAAAGAGAGATAGAGGAGAGAGAGCAGAGCCTACCCTGTTGGAGTCAGAGGAGGAGGGAGACCGGTCCTTGACAGTGTTTGACCCCAGAGGAGTTCATCTGATCAGGCAGTTTGGGAAGCAGGGTTCAGGTCGGGCTGACCTTACCCTGCCAAGTGGTATCCATGCCACACCACAAGGCCTTCTCTTTATAGTTGACTGTGGAAATGCACGTGTTCAGGTATGTTGTCTTAAGTGTCTTTCAGTCATGTACAACATACAGTATGTGAAGTATAGTTGGCACTGATGTTAAATCTAAATTTTAACTTCGAAACAGGTAACTGACCCTCAGGGAAATGTCCTCCAGCAAGTGACCTCCCCAAATTCTGATGGATCTGGCAGAAAATGTCGAAACTACTTTGACCTTGCTGTAAATGCTAAGGGTTTGATTGCTCTAAGCTGTGCAGCTGAGAGAGTCTTACTTGTGTTCAGCCGGCATGGTCGCCTGCTTCAGACCTTTGGAGGGTCAGGGTTTGGCTCAGCAAAAGATGAACTTGAGGCGCCCAGGGGTGTGACCGTAACCAGACTGGATGAGTTCTTGGTAGCCGATATTCGGAAAGGCACCCTCATTGCCCTCAAGCTTGACCCTAAGTCAGGCTCCCGTCTTGAGCGTACAGTGGTGACCGGATTCCAACGGCCCTACTTAGTCGCAGCTTGCTTGAGCTCAGGCATAGTAGCAGTGTCTGAAAGGGGCAATGAAACAAGTTGTGTGCCTTGCATCAAAGTGCTGGAGCCAGGTTGGAACACAATAAGAGTTCTGGGTGTATGTGCTGGTATGGGACCTGTTCTATCCTGCCCCTGGGGCATCTGTATAGATTCAGATGGTAATGTTCTGGTAGCAGACTGGGGGGAGCAGCACAGAGTCTTGTTATACCCAGCACAGGGAGTGGGATGGCCCATAGTAACCCAGGGCTTAAGTAGTCCACGTGGCTTGACCCTTCTACCCGAAGGCCAACTAGCAGTGTCCGACAGCATGCACCACTGTATTAAGATATACCAGTACAAAGTCATCCAGGACTAGGAAGAATGCGTTGGTGTTTAAAGAAAACGCTACAGAGGAAATCAATCGGTGTGAGAGTTCCTTAGTGACGGCCCAGCGATAACGGTTTGTAACAGTCTTTATTTTTACACAATGTGAATGAACATAAATACACAAGCTTTGCAGCTTCAACACAGACGTGAATCCATGTCTCTGGGCTTGAGTGTGTAATTAGGGAGTGCAGGGAGAGAGAGTAATCAGCACAACACAAAACACCTGTTGTAATTAACTCTCTCCTGACCCTGAGCTCTAACCAAATTCACGACCATATACATGTATATTTAAAATAATTTAATTAGATCCTGTACATTGTCTGCGTGGGTTGCTGTTGATTTTCTCTGGAACATTCAACCTGTTGTCAGAGTTTCAGCCACAGCTGCAAACCTGATGACTCCAAACATTATATACACTCACATATTAAATAAATTCAGTGAGATCCAAGACAAATATGAATGCACATCCACTATCATAAGTTTTAACAGTTTAATAGAAAATCTCAAATGGGGCAGCAGAGATCAGATTACCTTCTTTTCCAGTTCCATTTTTATTTTGTTGTGTTCAAGTGGTTTCAGTGTTACAGTGGAATATTACAAAGAGTGGCTTCAGTAATTCCTGCCAGCTCTACAATTTCCTCCCACTCCATTATTTCACCAGCAGTTTCTGTCATGTATATCCTCCCCTCTTTGATGGATTCTGTGTAATAACATGTGGATGCTCTGCTGCCAGGCAGTGTAGTATGCTGGGTGAATACTCAGCACTGAAAGCAGACCGTCATCCATTTTCTCCTCTGTAAAGCACATGTCTCATTAAGAGGACCAGGCACAGGTGTGAAGTTATTAAATAGGCTACATTTACACAAGCATAGTATATTTGCAGTAATGTTACTTGAGTATATTTCACCTTTTGAGAAATCAAGTTAATTAATTTGCACTGGGTTGCACAACGACATTACATTTTGTAGTTCCCTTCAAGCTACATAGATAGATTATGCACGGGTAATTAAATTTCGAATAGAATAGGACCAAATTTGCACATGCTATATAGTTTTACATATTATATGTATATATTTACATGTTTATTAATTGGCATTAGGCACTTTTTATTTAACTCCACTACCACTCAGAAGAAATTTATTTTACCTGTACTGCATTACATTTATCTGACTAAACTAGCAAAACTGTTGTTGGGTAAAAAAACTAAAAAAAACTTTTATGTCACCCTTGTTTTAGATTCATGAAATTATTTCTCACATTACCAAATCAATTTTAGAAGTGGAGAAGGTTAGACAGTTTTCTAAACCTCTGAAAGAGCATGTTACCCTTCAATGGAACTGTAAATACAAGAATCAAATACTTGAGATGTGCTTTTTTTTTACCTAGACAATGCTTAACCTTTTCTTAAATACATTTTTAAGGTAACAGGGTTTTTGTTTTTCCATTGTGTTTCTACTTTTACTAAAGTGAGCAGGCACATCTCTATCAACTGGAATACATCATGAATGTCACAGTGCTCTCTTAGATTGAGCCATTACATATAAAGACAGACTTGACATCTAAACAGAGAGTAAAGCTGTGAGTCATTATTTGAAAAGACAAACTGGTTTCATCTGTTGTAACGTTTGTTTTTGTGACTACAGAATGAAGAGAGATTTTTTATATGAAATATGTTTATTCTAGGAAAATGTACTGTTGTGAGGATTTGCATGCTAACGGTAAATAAAAAATGTTTGTGATCTTTCTTTCATGCATCTTGTTTTGTCTCAGAAATACAATGATGTAGTCCCAATATAAAAAAACAGCTCATACAATTCTGCAGTACATCAAACACGATTAGAGTGTTCCGTGCTAATGAAGAGCCATAAAAAGAAAATGAACTTGCACAAGAGTTGAAGGATAAATCTCTCCGGTCTAACACCCACTCACTCATATCTGTTGCCAAGGGAAGAATGAAATAAGAGCTTTGTTTGCATTCAAAGTCAATTTGATGAGGAGATTCAAATCAGCCTCTCCACAGATCAAACTGTTTGATCATCATCCACACCTGTGCTTTTCGGATCTGGACTCATGCAGGGGTATAATAGGAGTTTATAGATATATCTTATGACGACTACCATACACCCTTACATAAAACAGCCATTATCTTAATGAGATTCAGAGCATTCTAAGCTTGTCCTGTCTTTGAAATAAAATAACTAAACCTACACCTGTTAGGGATTTTTAAGGCCAAATACTTGTGGGCATCTGAGTTAGAGGGCCATATTACAAAGTGAGGTAAATGGCTGACAAACTCTGATTACATTTTTATTAATTAACATATTGAATTGACATTTTTTGCATGTATGTAAAAAGGTCTGTTATTTTGCTCCATAATAAACATTTGCAAACCACATATTAACAGGGCCTCTCAGGTGTTGCTGACTGATGCAGAATATTGTCTGCTATCCCAGTAGCTGCTGAAGTTTCACACTTTGAAGACAAGCAGCTCATCTGTCTGGCTGTGTATGAACGATCCACATTCTCATCCTCCAGCTCTTGAGCTGATATTGCATTACATCTCAGGTGCCCAGGATATTCACTATTTGGCTTTGACTGGGTAAAAATGATATTATGTTAGGTAGACAGGTAAGCTATACTGTGAAGAAGGCTAATTTGTTTCTTATTGATTACATATAGCACTAATCTACTGCATCTCTCATGGACATTATACAAACAACAAACAGAAGTCTGATTGTATCAGATTCAAAAAATTAAATACATGAAATTTCGGCTATTCAGAATGTTATCTTTGACTTTTACAATTACTGCTAGGTCACCTCACCTAACCTGAGTCCAATTTCGCTCTGACTCAAATCAAAAGTCACTTAAATAAATGGCCTACTTTGGAAAACCCTTGGGTGATAAGGACAGTAGGCACATTGGAGTATTTTCTTTTGCTATTGCCACTAGATGTTACTAAAGAGGCATGGATGGTAACGGCAACCTGGGCTTCCTCTCTGTAACTACAACTGACCCAAATCCCTAGTTTGTTGTCTGGGATAGGTCATCAGCTATTTGTAAATCACTATAAACTCCATCTCCCTCTCTGCAGAGTAAATCTTCCTGTTTCCCATTTAAAAGGTCCACATGTTTCCTAGCTGACGAGCTATCCTGTTTTTCCATTGTTCTCCAGTCAGCAACATTGTTGTTTCCTAGCCAGCTGCTCATCCTGTCATTCAGTCTTCCTATTCCACTGGCCCTTTATTCCTCTTTTCACTTCCCCAAGTATGCAGTCAGTCTTATATTTTATTTACAAGAGATACAGTTTGCACCTTTCCAGAAAGTTTTATTTTCTTTCTCACCTACCAAACAAATTTAGCTACACTTTACTATCCGTGACACACCTCGGGTATGAAACCTTCTCACAAATATTATGCAGCAACATTTCTACAAGTTTTAGTTTTAGAACTTGTTTAAGTGTGTGGACTAATAATGCTATCAGAGATTAAGGAGAGAGTTTTAAAAGCTACAACCAACAACTACAACTCGGAGCATGACTTGCCAACAAATATGCAGCATGTAAACATGCTTGATGCAGAGAGCATCATAAGAAAAACTTAAAGTCTAACGTGAAGAAAAAAAACAGTGCATATGCCCCCCAAAAATTGCTGATGCGCTAACTGGCATGACATGATCATTGCATGTGTCTTAGACATATTTATAGTTATATGCCTATTATGGTAATATCTCTCATTTCAAATATATTTGCATGTATGCGTTTCATTACACATTGTATGAAATAAATTTCCTTTTATGTAATCAGTAATACAAAGGGAAAGACTGCTATGGTCTCGCAATTTGATGTTTACATCAGCTGCATTTGCTACTCAATAACGTTGTGGGTGGAACATTGATTCTTTGTGGTATTTTATCCTTTTCCTGAGGCTTAATTGTTGTTTGTACTTATCACAGCTGCAGCGTTTCACCACTTTCCCCATTCTGTCAATATTTTTAGTTCATTGTATGAAGCTCTTTCAGAGTAGTTCTGTTGTTAGTCTTCCTGAAAAGCTGCAAGTTTCTGTGGAAGTTTCTATCCATTTAAAAATGGGTTTTTACTAGCAGTGAAAGAAAATGTCAATACGCTTTATAAAGTATAAGTGTATTATGACTTGTGACACTGTATCAACTCTAAATAAAACACATCAAGTTTTATATAACTTGGTTTATATGTTTCATTTAAACTTTTTTTTTGCAGTGAGATTTAAACTGCAAGAATAATTGAATATCTGTGTCAAGTACAACCGAGTGAAAAACTCTCAAATAAATAATTACCTCTGCCAACAAAAGTTGGAGGTTATATAATCTGTGGCGTGTTTCTCTCTGTGGGTGTATTTCTAAGTGGGATCACTACAAAGGTTTTGAATGGATTTCAATAACATTTTTGTCTAGGAGCAGGCTTTTGTTTTCAGTAAGTCCTCACACTGGTGTAAAATGTAAATATCAATAAGGCCCTTTAGGTACTAGATCTTAATCAGGGCAGATGTTGGCAAAATACCTCATAATGGCATTAAATGCAGTTAAAAAGTGTAGTTCTCAAAGTCAAAATGCCCAAACTGTTTCACAGATACAACATATCAATTCCAGGTGGCCACTATCTGCCCGCTGCAGACTTTCATCTCCACATGATGCTATCGCTTCGTTGTAAAGTGCATGAAATAAAACATTTAAACACGTACACACATTCACAAATAAGCAGAGGTAGACAACTTTATCACACTGTTTGCCATTTTAATGAACAAATGTATTTAAATATTAATTCCATAAAAAATTATAAAGAGCTAGACATTTATTTCGGCCTTATACAAGTGTGGAATCAAAAAACCTCCCACATACACTCTCAGTTTTTATGGTCCAAGTTTCACTTTCCTTCCTCCTCACAGACTCACTGTAAGCAAGCCAAGTTGGTTCAGTAAACTTGGCCGTCTTTTACAGTTTGTATCATAAATCTTGCACTGTGTCGAGCTCTGGTAGGCTTGTTTTTCTACAAACTATTCTTGGTTGCCAGTAACGGACCTATAAGGTATGAAGGCTATTTTCTAGTAAATATAAAATGCTTCAATATAGATCAAGGCCACAAGCTTAAAGCTCTTAAAACAAGTTTGTTTACTGCTTTAAAGGGACCATTACTAGCAAAAATAATTTAAAAGAAAACCCGACCTAGACACTTTTGTTCCATAATAGGGAGGGTTATTCACCATAGACCTAATACAGTCCCCAGCACAATGGAAAAAGAAGGTCAAATTTTAAAAAAAGAACAAAGTAATGCTTCAGACTTTAAATGAATGAACATGCTCTTGTCTGAGAGCTCTACTCAACACACGCAACAGCGAACGGAAAGGCAGGAATGTCAAGCTTTCATGTCATTAAGTTCATTTTCCCCTGGATTTCTGAAGAGGGGTGGAGAAAGGAATCACTTCCTCTCTCTCTCTAAACCCACAAAGTCATTGTATATTGTGAAAACAGATTTCTCCTTGAAATACAAAATTGTCCAACTCCAGCTAAAACAAAGATGTTTTTTTTTTTAGATTAGACACTGTATATTTCTATGAATGCTCCCATTAACAATTATTCAATTATTTACTCAAAATAACTAAATGACTAAACCCTCATATATTAATTTATTATTGATGCAAAACAAATAAAACATCAAATCCTCACATTGGAGACACTGGAACCGGAAAGTATATCTCTAAATTACTGAATTTTCTGTTGATAAATTTTCAGAACTAACCCACATACTGTCGCTAAGTAAAAGAAAACGGTTTGTGAAGACAGTGTAGCAATAGCTAATTTTGGTCACATACTGGAGCACCAATCAGAGGGGTGTCTCTCTCTTGTATAAGGCGGCACTGGTGGGACCTTCAAACTGCAGTTTGATGGCCTGTTTCAGGTTGAGCTGTGGGTCTGTGGTTGTCATTGTGACCATAACATCCTCTGGCAAGGCACTACATGGTGGGACTGGCGTATAACTGTAGCAAGCAGGTGATAAAATGTTTTTCTGGGGTACAGAATCCCAAGCTTCCCCTTGAAGTGGGCTCTGAAGCCTACATGGGTAGCCCAGAGGAGGACTCTCTCTGTTTTTAGCACTTAATGCAGGGCCCTCTTGCCCTGGCGTGATCCCAAGGGAAGCCATGACTGAGTGCCATTTACCACCAGCACAAGACATCCTGTCTGCTTTTATTAATTTTGAGGTTTGTTTATTCATTTTGTCATGATATTCAAGTCCAGATGACAAGCCTTTCTGAGACAGTTCGCAGTTGTGCACAAGTGCAGTGACCGTGCAAACAGTGGGAGGACTGCCTTTGGGATACCTCTGGCTGCTTCCATGGAGGCTACCCATGCCTGAGGGGGGGAGGGTGGAGGGACGGCTACGACTGCGGGGAAGTGAGTGCTGTTGGATCTGCTGAATAAAGCTGAGGCTGTCGGCTGGCACTGTCTGCACTGTGGCCAGTGAATGGCAGGTAGATGAGGTTTGGGAGCTCTGCATGGAGTGGAATCGTTCTGCGGTGGAGCTGGGAGAGGATACTGACGAGGAGGAGGTAGTGGCTGTGACTTCACCTCCATTACTCTCTGAGATGCCTGAGAGGATTTTGGTGGCTTTTACAGGGGAGAAAGTACCAGAGTTAGGCAATAGACCTACACATGGCTTGGCTCCGTAGCTCTCCAAAAGCCTGACTATGTTAAAGTGCCCATGTTTCCCAGCCACTTTGACTGGAGTACGGCCATATTTATCTATGTGATCAGGATTTGCACCTCTTTTCAGAAGCATTGCAACAATATTAGCATGACCTTCTTGGGCAGCGATGCTCAGAGCTGTTGCCCCCTGGTGGCAAGCGAGGTCTTTATTGACACCACTGGCCTCTAGGAGACGACATCCTACCTCAGCATGTCCTGTCCAAGCCACTGAATGCAGTGGTGGTCTCCCCTCTGTATCCTGTGCATTGGGGTCTGCTCCGTGCTTTAAAAGTAGGTCTACAATCTCCACAGATCCTTGCCAGGAGGCCACATGAAGCGCTGTGCGACCCTCTGAGTCTCTTGACTCCAGGGGCACACCCCCTTTCTCTATGAGGAGAGTAGCCATTTCAAGGCAACCCTCTAGCACCAGGAGGTAGAGTAGAGGCCTTCCCTCTGCATCCCGCACGTCGGTATCTGCTCCTCGTCTCATGAGCAGCTCTGCAACCTCAGCATGGCCCTCCAGGAGGGAAGCACTCAAGGCAGAATGTCCATCATATGCCCTATGGTCAATGGGGGAACGTCTGTCCAACAACAGCTTGACGGTGCTCCAGTGACCCTCCTGAGCAGCCAGTATAAGAGGGATGCGTCCTTCAATGTCCATCTCTCCAACACGTGCCATGCTGCCTCGCTCTGTCAACGCAGCACACACAGCTCGATGACCATCACAGGCAGCCGCGTGCAGTGGAGTCCAACCAAGATCATCCTTGTGGTTCTCGTCCAGACCTCGGTCCAGCAGGGCACGAACAACTTCAACGCTGCCTCTTGCTGCTGCCAGGCAGAGTGCTGTCCGGCCCTCACAATCAATGGCATCTACAGCTGCTCCCCAGAAGAGGAGCCGTGACACTGTCTTCATGTGGCCCATTGCTGCAGCTGCCAGCAAGGGAGTAACAGCAGCTGCAGCGGAAACAATGCCATCAGTGCCAGCAGTCTCATCTACATCCGCACCAGCTTCTAACAGAAGTTCAATTACATCGTCATGGCCCTCATAGGCTGCAAGAAGCAATGGTGTCATCCCGTCATGGTCTCTGTGTCCTGGATCTGCTCCACGTTCCAGTAACAGACTTGCTACCTCACCATAACCTTTGACCCCAGCTGCTGTAGGGACACAGAGGGCAGCCACTGACAGAGCAGTGCGCCCATCTCCATCTGCTAAGTCAACCTCTGCATTGCGGTCCAGCAATATTTCCACAGCTTCATGATGTCCCATATAGGCAGCAGCTATAAGTGGTGTGCGGCCCTTGCTGTCAGCTTTGTCAACCTTTGCCCCATAGTCCAGCAGTGTCAGGACAATTTCCTCATGACCCCCCCATGCGGCAGCTCTAAGAGCAGTGCGGCCCTCGCCATCGCATCCATCCACATCTGCTCCTGCATCCAGCAGAAGCCGGACAGCCTCGCTGTGTCCTCCCCAAGCTGCAGAGCGCAATGCTGTCCAGCCTTCGTTGTCAACGTGCTCCATCAGTCGCACTGCAGTTTGTGGCTTCTGACTCTTGGCCCATTCCAGCAGCACTCTCAACACATTGACATGACCCTGCCTGGAAGCCAAAGTCAGTGGCGTTTGACCCTGATGGTCACTGTCCAGTGGATCAGATCCGTGAGTCAGGAGAAGTTTGGCTATATTTGCAGAACCCTCATGTGCTGCACTGGCCAGCAAAGTTTGGCCATCCTTGGAACCAGGATGGTTTACTGATACCCCGCTTTCAAGCAGCTTCTTTACAGACAACTCCATTTCAAATGCCTGTCGTGAGTTAGTTTCCTTTTCACTTATACAATTCACTCCAACGGTTGTGTCTGCATCCGTAAAAAAGTCCGCAGAGACGAGCCCACTCCTCATTAACAGCTGAAGAACTTGAGCAGGAGGCTGGGTTAAGCATGCAGTAAGGGCACCACTGCTACTAGGAGTAAAAGCAGGCACACCTGTCCACAGCATCCACAGTGCCAATAATGATGGGTTATTCTTATGGTGACCTGAGCGAACTAAATGTGTGGCTAGCTGACAAGTGTCCTCAATGTCCAGGTGGGGTCCCTGCAAAGACAGAGCCATGGCAAGCATGCTGTGACCCTCTGTTCTGCTACACAGGTACTTCTGTGTGCAATACTTAACATCCGTCAGCCACTCAGCAAAGCTGGCATGAAAAAGTAGTTTAGTTCCCCCAGGGCCGTCATTTAGTAGAGGAGAGAGGGTTCGGAGCCTGTTTTCAAAGTCCTGCAGGCTGAGCAAGGTGTCATGAGTCCAGACTGCTGTGAACAGCTGCTGGGGAGTGAGTGGCCGTGGGGCAGCCAACAGTACATTGAGGAGAGGCCTGATGAAGACAAAGAGACCTCGAGGGAACAGTCTCTGACACAACCACAGGTAGAGGCCACTGAGAGTCCCGGGGATGTCCCGGATCTCCCTGAGACCAACCAGTGCACCTGCCACGCCATCCAGCACACGCTCAAGGAAGAGGAAGCATCCACTGCTCTTGATGTGCAGCAGATTCAGCATGTCAGCTGTATCAGGGGTGAGCTGACGGCGAAGTGCCGCATCCTCATCCAGCCGGGAGAGGATGTACTGCTGCACATCACGGACTGGAGGGGGCTTCCGTAAATCGTCCAGACAGAGCCTACGAAAACCTACAAGACAGAAAGAGATAAGGCCGTTTTTTTAACCCCGATATTTCATATTTCACTGGCATAGCAATCATCTTGTGGTATTTTCTTGCTCTATTTTTCTGTTTCTGTTTTTCTTTTTGTGTCAAAACACAACACAACATAACAGCATGTTGTTCTACTGTTGCTGTAGACAATACTGACTGTATTTATGTATATATTTCATTGTATTTCAATTAAGTCAAGTCTTAAGCAAGTAAAAATGATTTGATCAAACATTTTATCTTGAAAGAAAAACAATTATTCAAAATTATTTGAAGCAAACAACAAACAGCAAAAATGCCTGAGGTAGTTTATTTACCAGTCTGGTCCCACACAGACTTAAATTTGCAAAAATAATAATATCTTAAGCAAGCAAGTGTAGCACACATCAAGAGGAGTTATTCTTTCTTCATACCTGAGAACATTTTGCACACAGCCTTGTTCTGGCGACGGACGGAGCAGACCAGCAGCAGCCAGCTGGGCAGCAGGCGTTGATTGGCAGCCAGGAGCTCTGCAATAGAGCTGCTCTTTCCACCTCCTTCAGCTGCTCCATATCCCACATCCAGGGCATCCACCACCACCATCAGAGTCTGGGCAGGAGGAGGAATGTCCAGCAGGGGTCCCAACACTGCTCTGAGGACATTTAAGAAAGACAGACATGCAAAGATTGAAATTAAATTTCAGATGGCCCTTGAAAAAAAAATGCAGGAGTCGTAGGCAGATGAAGGCTTTGAAAGCAAGCAACAAAGTGAGTGTTTGATTTTACTCTGGCAGCTGTGCAGCAGTTACATCACAGATGAACACAGCGGGTCAAACTCTTTTGCATATAAATCAATGGCACCAAATTAAATCAATGCCTGCCTGACTTGAGGCAACTCCACTTCCAGCATGAAAATGTTTTGTTGAGTTTTATTCCCCCTTTTGTTTCCCATTTCATTTATTTGAGAAATATCTTAAAACGCCCCTCATACACTGTCAATTCATGTTGTGTGTGCAGACCCAGTGTTAATGGATCATCCTGCTTCACTCTAATCCCACTAGCAATAACTTTAGAGGACAGAGCATACACCAAACAGAATATTAGTTACGTACTGTAACTCTAGATTCTATGAGTATAGGTGCAGCCCTCCAAGCTGTGGGCCCCACTAGTTCCTTTAACTCAAAAATTGTCTGGTCTTTGCTCAACTTTACAGAAGATGAGACCAGGATGGGGCCTAAATTGTAAAGGGGCATAGACTAAAGGTCTTCAATCCTGCATGAGTGTAAGTGAAGGATTAACCCACTAGCGCCTATACATTTTGAAAGAGCAATGGTCATTTAGGTGACTAACACTCGATCCACCAATAATGTAACTTCATCAGTCAGTCAAGCATAGACAGACTTTACCGTTTGGTGCTGGCCCTTGGTTTGCTGCAGTCCAACCAAACAGCTTAATAAAAAAACTTTATTAAAAAGATTTTATCTAACTGCTGCAATTTCATAATTTTAAAGTAATAGAGAATAACTTTGTAGCACAAAGGGTTGAATTCTGACGCTGAATCGGATCGGATGCCGATTTGTCTTACAATATTTACGGTTAACCTCAGGAACGTGTGTCATGTTTTCGGAAACACATACAAAAGATAATGAATGATGGATTGCACAGAGTTTCAGATGCTAATGGAACAGACCAGTGAAAAATGCAAAAATAAAAGCTGTCGGGCAGCAAGGCTCAAATTTGGCACCTCCTTCTTTACTCATTTCACTGTGTATTATTAACTATTTACCATAAATCGTTCACAATGTGATAAAGGTGTATCATGTTTACCAGTGTGCTTAAACACCTCAGCCTTAAATCACAGAGTAAGTGTCCATTAAAGAGCTCAGTCAGCACCCACACCTGTGATCAGAGAGTGACTCAGGCTATTGGAACTTCTTAAATGTCCTGCTCCACCCTGAGCACATGTGCCCACACAAATGCACATGCACGCACACATATACACGTGTGTGGGTTGATGTGTGCACACACAAAGCTAAAATACCAGTGCACCTCTCCTTGAGGACCTTTCATTGACCGTAATCATTTCCTGATCCTAAAAACCTGAAACATGTCTTTCATTCCAATTAATTAATACTCCTAAACATAAAAACAATGTTACTAATTCAAGTAATCATTTTATCATAACACCTTTACACGGAGATGCAACCTGAAGTGGTTCACAAACCACACAACATTAAAACATTGCAATATCTTTTTTTTTTTAAATAATAAAAATGCTTGTATGTGTTACATCAGAGAGAATAGAGTTGCAAATATCCACAACAAGTAGCTGAATGCAGCATCGGAGCCCAGATAAGAAAAGGTCTTTTGGACCCAAGATAAACCTCCAGGGTCTCAGTCCTGAAGCAAGACTTAAGACCTGAGGCACGTTTATCTGAGGAGAATGAAATCCTGCAGCTGGCATGACGCTCACGGCTGTTGGAACATGAAAACTTCCCAAAGTGCCAGCTGTATGAGGGAAGTGGGAGAACAAAGTTAATGCTACAAGATGGCTGCAGTAAAACAAAAACAAAATATGTCCAAGACAAAACAGTAAGACAGGACAAACAGAAACCTTTTTCTAACACCCATAATAATGTAATGGTAACTGTAGTAATCCTACTTATTATGGAGACTCGTGTTCACCGTGTCCTAGCAAAGCCAGTCAGTGCCACAGTATACAGTATACACTATACAGGATACACTATACAGTATACACTATACAGTATACACTATACAGTATACACTATACAGTATAGCGGATCCTAAGGGTGTTTGAAGAAGCCATTTTCTTGCATTTTGTGTGACCTCAGATACGGATTATTGCTCTTGCTAACTTTAGCCTTAGCAGAGTATATTCAACCTGCTGCTGATGCGTTTTGACTTTTACTTTTGTGGTCTGACTAATGTGCAGTTTTCGGACACAGAAACTCTCCCCCTGTCTGTGTGTGTGTCTGTGTGCTTATAGTGGACGAGTGTGCATGATCGAGTTAAAAGGGCTTAAATCGTTTTGCCTGAACTCAGAGGCAGTGACCCTAAAAAAAAAAAAAAGGAGTCAGTGCTACTTCCAACCTTAATGTTTTAATAAATACACAATAAATGCTGTCATTAAACCAAGAAACAAACACACACCACTGTGTCAGACAGCGACAAACTGAATCTCCATAAAAAAAACTAAAAAAAACAATCTGAAACTATATTTTAACATGCTGAAGGTCAACAAAAGGTTTAGTAAATATATGTATCAGGTTTAATTCCATGTTAGAGAACTACACATAAAGACAGGGGTCTTGTTGTTCAGGTGACAAACAGTGTTTAACCTGTGACAGCAGTCTGGTATGAACGGGTCACACAGAGGCTGAACTCAAGTCAGTTATCCGGCAACAAACACAGGGTGGGTGTGTTTGTGTGTGTGCTGTTATTAGTCTTAATGTCTATGTTTAAGGATGACCAGAAGCCCCAGTCATCACACGGGTTTTCTTTTGACCTGATTTTAAGGAAAACCTGAATTTTTTTAATATAATCATGAACAGAAAAAAAGAAAAAGAAAAAGACAATCTACACCTTTTCAGCCAACCTCAGCGTTTTTGTGTTTCTGGTGCCAATGACAGCAAAGCAAGCTTCCAATTATATAAAAGCAGAATTTCCCGCTGCTGGGAGGAAAAACAGCTCCAGAAGTGTTTACAAAACACAAGGGGGAGGTCGTTTAACCTGTTAAATGATCCATAATGCCAGCAGGGGATGGAAATTTCTGTTTAATCTGGCAAATCCAGAAGCTTAGTAAATTAAACAAACAGAAGTGTGAAGTTGAAATGCAACCACAAGCAGCAGGGTCAGAAACTAAACGTGATGAGGTCAATGGCTAAGGTATCAGTCTCAGAATTAACATGCAGAGTGAAATTTCACAGGACTTAGTCATCTGTAATGATTCACCTTTGGTATATGATGCATCCGACAAGCTGCTATCATGAAAATGTGCATTTCTACATGTTCTGAAGCACCAAATTAACATTTTTTCCCCCCACAAACTGTCAGTAAATTAATATGGTTGTCCTCACATGAGGGAGATTATGTTCATTGGTTGAAACTGTAGGTTACTACAGGATATTATTTAGCAGAGGTGATAAGACGCCCGCATCCTTACAATTATGGTAAAATAAATAGGGGTTGCTTTTGTTTCGCATTGAACGTATCCGGTAATTAAAAGCAGATTTAAACCCTGCCCTGATCATGACAGCTACGTCTGGGTTAAAGCTTATCTTATCTTTGTGTGCCTTAGTCATCTGATTAAAGAGACACTCCCTCACCGGGCACACTTCAGCTCCGCGGAGGAGGAAGTGAAATTAATCTTTTATCGTCGCTTAAGGTTTTCCATTCCATTTAGCCCACACAGTCCTGGAAACAGGTCTGTGGCTGACCTTTAATCCTGAGCTTTAATTGGACTTGGATTAGTGGGGAGCCTGTCACAATCATACCTCCAATAAAGAGGAGGTCGACTAAAGGAGTCAAACATATTACTCCGGTACAGAAATCACTTAATTGGATTTCTAGCTGGTGTTTTCCTCGCTGTACCTGGTATAAGATCCAGATCTGGTTGCTAGTGGTTACTGTGACATTTGTTTTATTCACATTTATGGAGGTCAAGCCCCTATCATGTGACTCTTTTTAAGACCAAAACAAATGACATCAAGTGGTTAATTTAACAGGGATAAAGAATTCTGAATTTA
Organism: Chaunax sp. Z400; assembly: GCA_037577475.1. NCBI lineage: Eukaryota > Metazoa > Chordata > Actinopteri > Lophiiformes > Chaunacidae > Chaunax > Chaunax sp. Z400. The sequence goes on from CM075196.1 coordinate 8,430,995, forward strand.
TAATGCTATTCCTGCATATGTGCACACCATGTCCAGTGGAATGTGTGTTACTGTGGAGTATTTGAGTTTGTATAGTGATGGAGGGCATGCTCTATTCTACAAAGGGACACTGAAAATATGATGATAGGATAGAATGGCAAAACTCTACAGCATTAAATGTAATAAAATAATGTTTCCTGACTCGTAATTTTGGCCCTGTTTTCAGAAAGAAAATGATCTGCTGTCTCAGTAACAGCCCTGGCACAGTACCTGTAACATACTGTATTAAAAAGGAAGTGAGAGTAAGTAAAGTCAAGAGTGTGTGAAAGTAAAAAAGGTATTCAAAGAATTTTCTGTGACTAAGCAACCAAATGCAAAGCAGACAATCTGCCTCCTATTTCCACTGGCATGCAGTGTGTGTCATCAAACAGGTTTTAAAATGCAGTTTTTTAATGAAAAAAATTGAGTCAAGTGATTTAAAAAGGCACAACTCTTTTTGGCCAGATTTGAGAAAACCTTTTCTCTATTTTAAAACTCCTTGGACTCCTTGGACAGGTTTTGTTCTAAACTAACTCTAAACATACGCTCTGCCTGAAGAGTGGGCCGCCATCGCACGGGATGACATCATCCGGAGGTTGTGCCAGTCCATGAGGAGGAGGATTACTGCTGAAATCAATGCTGATGGGGGACACACTGATTACTGATTGTGTAAAATGTTGTTTACTCCAGTTGTGTCAGCTGTGAAATGTATGACGCTTACATTTTTGGTGTTGTTTTTGTCATCAGTCTAAATTGAGATAATCATTAACACTTAATAAGGAAGAAAATACAGGCTGTTAATTTTGTTATAGCATAAGCTGCCCAAGCAAATTGCAAATAAACACAACGGTGCATTTTTAAATTCACTGTCAGAGGACTGTCAATTCAAGCCCATGTTTCATCCGTTTATCAACGGCTGTTCTCACATGGAAACGTTTCGCCCGCAGCCACTTTCTCTCACGAGAGCTACAAATGCTAACAGGGTCTGGCTGTGAGCCAGTCTGAGGGGAATGTGGAATCCAGCTCAGTACTTTTCACCAGAGGTGAGCAAACAGGAGGAGTGTAAAAGGACTCCGTCTCATCGCAGAGTAAACACGCCGAGAGAGAGAGAGAGAGAGAGAGAGAACAGTCCTGGAGAGAAGGGTGACCTCGCTGACTGGTGCAGAGATGGTCACTTGGGTACGGCATTTTTCACCTCTTTGTTCTTTTTTTTTTTTTCCTCTTCGAAGGATGTTGTGTCATAAATAACACAGTCGCATTCATTCACACTGGAGGCCCATTGTGCGTACAGTGAATGGGCTGCATTATGAGAGGAGAAATAAATATAAGACACGGAAGAATAGGCCCTGCCGTCTTTTTCCTGTGACTGTCTTGGCTTCTCTTTGCTCCAGCGATGGCCACATGGTTTTTTACATTCACGGGCTTTGGAACTCTAAACATGTGCAGAGAACTGTTTAGAAACCAATAGGTGCAACCATAAAACTTCCAAGGATCTTTTTCTTCCCACATCATGAGCAGAAGCTGCTGTGTTTGACACTAAATCACTTTTCTAGAGGCAGATTGAGGATCTTATTATAGTGGCTGTTTTATTACAGTGTTACTGACAGAATGAGCACCTCTGAATATTAAAATAGTCATCTTCATTAAACGAATCTTTAAAAGCGTATTGTGGCTTTTTGTGAACTTCCAGTGGAATTAGATCATAATTTAAAAAGGTTTTCTTTTGTTGTTGTTGCTATTGTACATGTCATACAACAGCATGGAGTATGTAAAACAAGAAAACGATGAAAACGGTTCATTGCATTGAGCATTGATTGCTTCTGCATGTTCATATTATGAAAACAATTTCAAATATTTCCCCGAGCTCTTGTTAGAACTGTGAAAATAATAAGCGAGCTTTTATGTTACAGAACAACAAAAGGGTCATTAATATGTTCCTGATCTCAAATCAAAAATGAGAACAGATCAGATTAGATTCTCATGATGAGGCTAATCATGTGAACAAAGACTACAAACATCAAATGTTTTTGGTCACCACAGTCAAATGTTGAAACTCATCATTTACAAAACAAAAGGAACTTGTGGCACCAGTTCTCACTGGGTTGTTCTCACCAGTGTTTGGATTCTGACTTAATCAGATATTAAGTGTGTTGTCTTAATGTTATGTTTTCCATTTTGGATATAAGTTTGTTTACCTGCTTCTGCTTTAATCCGCAATATCACTATTTACAGTATTTAATACCACACATAAAAATAAAAAAAGAAAGATAATCAGCTGTGAATTCCTTCATTATTTAAAGTTCAAATTTGAAGAAAATTGATACAAACCTCTTGAAGGTTTCATCAGGGTCTCTCTGACATGTGAGAGGCTCCAGAGCAGAGGATACAGTCGGGCTCTTGAGGATCTCTCTGTACCCAGGAGAGAGGAGAGGTGAGGCCATCAGCTGTTCCGCCAGGCCCAGGACGAACCTCCAGAGCACCGAACTCCTGTGGTCCTCCCTTTGGCAGAAATGGGAGGCAAGGCAGCGTGGTGCCAGCCCGACAGCCAGGCCTGCCTGCGAGGTGGGCCACACCACCTCAGTGCACAGGGCTGTCTTCCCTGCACCAGGGCCACCCGTCACCAGCACCCCGGCTGGCTGTCCCGGCATGGAGCGGGTGTCCAGGCAGCACCGCAGCTTGTCCAGGGCCCATTCCCGGCAGTAGAAACGGCGGCCCTGGAGCAAGCTGGGGCTGTTGCCAAATCCACTGCTACTCATTTGTTCCTCGGGTTCTGACATCCAAGGGACAAATGGCTGCTCTGAACCCCATGCCCCATGCTCCTCCTGTAATGTTACTCTTTACGTTCAGGTTGCTGCAGATCGTGAGCCTGAGTATTTTTCTTACACTGTCAGTTCCTGACAGTAAATCAGGGGAATATTCTCAGTGGTTGTCCTTCCCCTGCAGATCTTGAGGTATAAGGCTGACGTACACTAGTCGGAGAAAGGTTCAATCAGATAATGGTTCACCACTGCATTTTTTAAATCCGGATGTGTCATGATTTTTTTGTGCTGGGTTTCAAATGCCGAGGCGAAGGAGGATCCATTCATCGTGCTTCTCCTGGAGATTGGGGAGCTGTTCGGGCACAAATCACAAAGAGGGAACGGGAATGAGTCAAGAGAGGAATTGACAGCATGTTTTTCACAGATAAAACATGACAGCATCTCACCCCTACCATGACTGAGACGTCCCCCGTCTTCTACAGCTGCAGCCTTGCCTCCTCTCAGTTTCTGTGCCCCTTCTCTCAAAATTTCAAGCATTGATCCCAAACTGCAGCTGGAAGCATGAAATTCCCTTTTCCTTTCTCACGCCCACAGCTCCTTACGACCCTCCGTTCACACCACACACCTCCCTCTCTCTACATCGCTGTCTCTTATGCTCTCTGGTTTTTCTTGTTTTTTTTGCTCCTCCCCTCCCTCGGTGTGTCTCGGCATGTCAAGACATGCACAGGTGGGTAGTCAGAGAGGGGAGACGGGAGAGAGGAGAGGGAGGACTAATGTGTTCTACACTTGACAGGTGGGAGGGGTTACCTGGGGTCAAAGTTCAGCCACAGGACAACTCATCACCTCCACACAGCCATTCTCCATACAGACAGATCACTCTCTATCTATTGCATTCTGCATAAATCGGCTGACATCCACCTAGAGGTCGCTGGCGAAGGAGTCCTACATGAATGGAAGAATGGAGCTAAACACCTAAAATAATTATTTTCACCTACTTCTAGACAAAAAAGCCCAGATTTTATTTTAGTTTGTGTTAATATAGCATTGATTATCTGAAGTGAAATGAAAGCACACCAATATTCTTTCGTTCTTCTTACAAGGAAGGCAATTTGGCAGACAACTGCATTCTGCAAACGAATGCTGATTGGTCAGTCAAGGATTTACGACTGATAGCGACCCGACACCCTTCCTCAAAGTCTCCCGGAGTCTACAGACTCCTTTGAAATTAAATCGAATGAATAGGAGGACCTTTTATCTTTGACAAAAGCAAAAAAAACCTTTGTTTTTGACAGCCAAATGAAGATCTGGTTAAGTAAAAGCAGAAATATTCCACCGACTATTAATACCGTGTTAAAGTCCATGAAGTGGCTTGTTTCACGAAAATGAAAGCATCAAAAAAATACCTAATGGACTGATATTTATTGCATCAACCCATTATGTCGAAAACATAATGAACATTGACAGAAAAACATATATATATATATATATATATATATATATATATATATATATATATATATATATGTGTTGTTTTAGCAGGACACTGAGGACAGCAATGAAGAGATCTGACAGCAAGCAGTTAAGTTGTCTACATTCTCTGAGCTCAAGCTCCAGCATTATGTTAATTTGTTAAGTTACAGAAAAATAAATAAAAATAATATGAAAAGTATATATGATGGCGGAGTCATATGAGTATTCTCAAGGCTTCTGTGACAAAGTCAACACGGTGAGGACAGAGCACACACATTTCAAGCCAAAGGCTAATCAGCTACAGCGAGCTGAATCTCTCAGACTGTAGCTATAGAAAAAAAAAACTTTGCTGCAGTGCACATCATTTACAACATGATAGCCTGGTGACAGAGAGCCAACAGAAACCTGATGAAACAGCCAGCTGAATCCTTTAGCTAATGCATCTTCACATGTGCTGCTTTTAACCTATATGATTCACCAATCCCAAAGATTTACCCATCTACAACACACGACGTACACAGTCTAACAAGCACCAGTTACTGAGCAGGACAATGATGTGATGTGTTGAACAGCAATGAGGAGAACTGACAGCAAGCAGTTAAGTTGTCTACATTCTTGTCATTACTTGTTGTATTTACAAAGAGAAACCTGGCATGCAGCCTGTAATGACGCTGATGCAGGAACCAAAGCCGGGAGCAGCGTCCGTGTTGAGATTCGCTGACATTCACTCTAATGCAAGAGTTCATATCAGGTCAAGTCGATTTAATTTCCCAAACAAGAGCCGAGCCATGTGACTTAAGTCTTATGACTACAGAACCTGTATTTACATGCACAAAGACAGCGAGTCAGCAGAGAAAACAGGTTATGTTTTCACCAACGTCTGCTTTCGTTTGTTTGTCTGTTACCAGGATTACACAAAACCTACTGGACAATTTTTTATGAAACACAGTGGGAGGGTTGAGCACCTGCCTGGGAAGAAGATATTACATTTTAGAGTGGACCATTCATTTTTTCACCCCCCTTTAACATTAAGATATAGAGCTTTTTTCAGCATTTTCTCAATTACACATAATCTAATTGATGGGTTTTTTTCATGAAATTTACTAGTTCAGATTAATAATTGGATTTTGGATTAGAGTTTGATTTAATTAAAGAGAGACTGCTAGGCCTTGGCAGAGGTATGAGCTCTAGTTAGTGCCCTTCTAGTGTGAATGTGTTTAATATAACAAACAGTCAAATCTTAAGAAGTGGAAAATAACTCATTTAGACTTCTCGAGGCTACTTGTGCCAGTTTCTATGTCAAATTTATTTCTGCCACCCTGCTGTTGGTAATGCATTGTCTGTCTGACCCAGATTTTGTCAAGCATGTGGACACCAGTAAGGCACATCAGCAGGCTGAAAGACTCAGATTTTTTTTTTTTTTTTGCTTCAATGTGGTACAAATCAGATTTTTTTCCAGGCCTGTGGGAACACGAAAATAACATGTTTTCGACTTAGATTTGAGTCACTTTCATATGTGGTCCTAGATTGGATAAATATCCAATTCATTACCATGTGACATGAATGTGAACGGTCATATCAGATGCACGGTAAAACGAAACGACCAGAGAGGAGAGCAATACAGACAACAATGCAGATCATCAGCTGTTCGCCGCCTACTTTTGAACAGTCCTCCAGAGCAACATGCCATGCATACATTTGCTACTAGCGTCAACGTTTCGATTTGAATACCATGAATTCTCTCACAAATATGATGTCTGTTCTTGTTGGCGATGCAGATGACTCATGCAAACACGTATCAATGTGTTGCATGTCTGCCGTTACAGAGGACAGATGCATTCACATTAGAGCTACATACATGTCACTTATAATTATGAGCGTGAACCATCAATGTTACCTAATCTGATCCGAGCAAAAATCAGAATTGAACAATGAGGCTTGTAATGTGAAGGTATTCTAAAAAAATCTGTCAACACCTAAACACAGGCAAGAAATAGGCATTCTCCATTAGATTTATGTGGATGGATAAATCCGATTTCTCTAATCCCAATTAGGGAAACAGCATTTCTCCTTTACAGGACATTTAAGAATGCAACTTACTAGAGAAAAAAATATTGTACACTTGGATGCAACTAAACGTACAAAATGAAGTTGTTCACAAGTGAAGACACTGGAATAAATTGTTTTGTCCTTAGAGGGAGTGTCACTGCTGGCAACGGGGCTCAGATCAACCAGGCTTAAGAGACCACAGCTGGACACCAGACAGGAACCGAACACAGCCTCTGGGAATAAAGTATGAAGGTGATATACAGCGGTTCAGAGGAGGATTATCACTCTGGGGACAATACACAGTAGGCAGCGTCAGGATGGAGGTGAAGCAGCAAATAAGGGAGAAGAGTTGGGCATCAGCAGTGGGCAAAAATGGTGTGTAGAGCTGGCGAATTTGAGTTTTACTCAAAAGTGATTGTTTAAAGAAAAAAACGACATTTTTCCTGAGATTTAGTTTAACTCTCGTTCAAATGAAATGTGTTTTATGATGAGCTAACAATGCAATGAAGTCATAGACGCTGAAGGTTTATCTTTTGTTATAGTACGAAAAATATGATGTATATCATCTGGATCCAGTTGCACATAGTGGTGGAACATCATGCGATGCCCATGGTATTTTTTATTTTAACTCGCCTATTATTATTATTTTTAAGTTATTGTGAAAATATTGTAAAAAAGTCCCTAAATCGTTAAGTTGAGGAAAGTGAAAACTGATCCAGAATCTGCATCCATAATCAGATCCACTTCAAAATTTAATCGTATCTTCCTTGTCCTAAGATCCACCCCTACACAAAATGTCATCAAAATCTGTACTGGAGGCAACTAGCGGACAAACAAACAAACAAACAAATGTGGGTGATCACATAACCTTCTGAAACTCTTGCTGGTGGAGGTAATAAACGTTTCACAAGCATGGAACAATGCTTTACAGCTTATTTGGCCTCTCTGGGACAATCCAGTCCAGATTTGACAAGTCTACTGTAGGTATACTGGTTTTTGAAAAAGATCTGGTCCAATGTGGTCTACATGTGGGGAATAAAACTATGACATCAACCTTTTTTTTTTTGCATTTTCAGAAAACGAATAAAGGTTTTACAAATTTAAAAATCGGTCTCAGACAGCAGTGATGCTTTATCCGGTGTCCAACAGGCTTTCATCACAGTAAAGGGCGCAGACAACGGATGATTGGTCGCTTAGACTGCAAATTAAGATTCCCTTAACTTTCCCCTTAAGCACCGAATCGTAAGGTAAGTTCAGCGTCGCTCACAGTTTGGTCAACCTCTGGTCTGCTGCAGGCGGTCAATCGGTCTGCCTCTGCTGCAACGATAGGGCTGTGCAATGATAGATAATGAAAACATACTCTACGAGCGCAGTAGTCGACGCCATTGTAAACAAAAACACCAAAACAAACCATTTGTTTGTTTCCGGCAAAGCTTCGAAAGTCACAATTAGTCTACCCCCCATATACTGACTGAGTTTTAAATCCAGCAGACATGATCTTACCTGACGGGTCGCACTCCATCTCCGTCCCCCCTCCGTGCGTGCAAACCACCGACTTCACGGGGTGGAACCACGTGCATCCACTCCCACAATCCTCCGCACCATTCATTTACAGGTGAGATCACTGTTTCACGAGCGGATGTCGTATATAATATAATTTCAAGGAGCGTCGCATTCCTTCAGGCCGTCTCTCAGAGCTCTGCTCCTTCTGTTGCCTTGCAGAAAAATTCGAGGGGAAAAAAAAAAATCGAGAACATCCTCTGCAGGACTGGTTTCACACAGATATGTGAGATGCTACAGATTTGAGGAATGTTCCTTCAAATGTGGAAGGAAGTTATGTCAGTAAGACACACAAGTGCATGAAATGTTGGCAGTGACAACATTTCATGCAAAAATACATGCAAAAAAAACATGCAAAAATACAAAGTCAGGTTATTATTATCCTAAATCAATTTGTTATTTACCATGAAAAACCCATGACATAATCAATAGAATGATGCAGCTACAGCCAAGACTTCCAAAGCACATATTTAGAGAGTATTTTAACACTTTAACATAGATAGATCTCATAATTTTGAAGTTGACTTATGATCTTATATAACATCATTACATAATATCTTAAATATTTGACTTAAGGGGTGAATTTTTGTATCTCATGACTTTTGCTTTGCCTTTGCTTTCATAAAATAGTGATTTAGAACCTCATAAGTTTGATTTTTATGTCATATTATATGATTGACTAAATCAGTATTTTTAGAATATGTCAAAATCATGAAATTATTTTAATCTAGAAAATTTATTTTACCATAATAAGAGAAAAGTCGCACCATTATGAGATAACAGGTCTAAAATATTGACTGAGAAAGTCAAAACTTGCTTGAATCTGATTGCAACTTTTTTTTATAATACCAAAGTGTTCATACTTTTTTCCTTTTTAATGGTATGAATTTGAGCTTTTTAGATAAGAGTCAAATTTACCCCTAAAAGCATGAATGATTCTTAAAGGCACAGTACTTTATCCAAACTATTAACACAAGCCCCACCAAAACATGTAACTTTACATTTTGGTCTTTATTTTTGTAATTATAACATTGACACAGTTTATATTTTGATTTTTTTTTGATGAGTTGCAGCCAATCTACAGCTGAATTGCGCCTGTTTATGGGTCCTTCCAGAATCATTAACATCTGCTGACCAAGAAAAAGAAACTGTGTTTTTGAAAAATTATCACCGTCATTTCTGAATTTTCTGAGTAAGATGCCTTTGGTTCTTGCTTATTTAATCTCCAAACAATCGCAGCACATTTCACAGCTGACATGGAGACATGATGTGTCTCATACAAACAACATAAACTCTGCTTGAAGCTACCAGAGTCCCCAAAATGTCTCAGGATCACAGCTGAGCTCACAGTGAAATGAGAGATGACCTTTTCACCCTGTTAACCAATCCTCCACATTCTAACATACGCTTATAGACTAAGAAGTACCACAGATCTCATGTCTTGAATAATGACTTTTATTTCAAACTAGATTTTGTCATTATATTATATTTGACATGATGAGATGCAGATTATTTCTGTGCAAAGTAGAGCCAGGAAGACACATCCAAAACTAGATGACTAGCATTTTTTGAAAATTATTTTCTAAATTCCTGTTTGCTGCTGTCTGCTTGATAACTTCTATAACATGCTTTAAAGTAAATAATACATTTTTAAATTACTTTTTAAATCAGTGATGTCTCTTCTAAGTGGCCAATCACTCTATTATTATATTTACAAGGGGGACCTCTACTGGATATCTGTGGTAATTACAGGCTTTTGTCAAAACTATACAGCTGAAGACGAATCACAGTCACATCACAATTTTAAACATCTCCCAGAGTAATAATAATAACGTACTTTATTTCCTAGAGCAATTTTAGTCACAAAGAGACAACTTTCAAGCAGAGTCAATGATTGTTAGATATTTCACTTGTACATTTATTACACAAAAAATGCATGTTGTCCCTGTGTCTGCGTGGGTTCCCCCCCCCCGGGTGCATGATATCTGTTGCTAGCTGTAATCAACAGATTGAATTGGATAAGGAGAAGGAAGACCAAAGACATCTACCCCAATGTCACATGAAACTTTGAGAGGTGCATTTATCTTCTACTCCACCTGATTACATTCTTACCCAAGATTAGGTGCTCACCTCAATTGGCAGTTTATTGTGAATCTGGAGGTACACTGGGCCGTGCTCGACAATACAATACAGTGAGCCCTTGACCTTGAAACCTTTTTTTTTTTTGTATTTGTTTTCTTGCATCACAAAGAACAAGATGGCTTTTGCTGAAAAGAAATAAAAAGTCCATTAGAAAATCTACTTATTATTTCAATATTTAAAGAGTAGAAAATATATCTGTGTAAGTATTTAAGCATTTCCACAGCACACTTCAGACTTTATAGTAAATTCCTCGATATTGTCTTTGCAGATGAAAAAGAGACTCAGGGTTAAATTCTGCATGTGTCCTATTCTGTTGAAATAAACCGTAAAGAACAAACTAAGTAAAGCAACCTTTCCTCTGGAGCAAATAGCTTGTGTCACTATTTGTACAGAGGAGTCAGACGAGGTAGTTTCTTTCATAACTTGAGTCAAAGGAAATTTTAACTTGAGCATTTTTAAGCATATTCGACAGACTCGAGGTCTCCGTCTGTCTACCTACCGCAGCAAGATGGTGAAGAGAATTTGTTTGCTCTTTTTTTTCACTCTTCCTGAACCTGTGAGTCGTAAATCTGCTCAGACTTTCTGTCCAATGTTGTTAGAATGACTCACTTTTAGCTCCACATAAAGCAGCCCGCTCTCTTCCACATGGTTGCTCTCATCATTTCTGTTTTATAGATACTTCTATCATATGTTTTAGACTTCATTTTACGTGATCTGTAGAGTTTGAAATGCCTTTTTGGTCATAATTGCAGTGTCATTCAGTCATAAAACCTAATACTGGACCAGCACACATGCACCATTGGGCCTGTTTGAACTGAGCACACAGACAAATATTACTCACATCCTTCTTTTTGTTCAGGACTGTCAACAGTAAAGGAGGCCAATAATCGATGGCTTCAGAGTTCAAATGGTCACAGAAAGAAATAGATTTTTATATTCCGATTGATCCGTATCATTTTTCTCATTATATCATTGCAAGAATTACATGTAATCTGCTTTATAACTTCACATTTCATTTTAAAATGACTTTGCAGATCCAGCCGTTGCATTCAGAGCTGACAGACTGCAGGACTCCGACAGGATGAGGGGAGGGGGCGTCTGTGCATTGATGATTGGAGCTAAAATACAGTGATAGTTGATGGATATTGTTTCCCAGATGTCGTGCTTTTAATTTGAAGATGTCAACCATATTGCTGCTGCTGTTGATATTCACCCAGATACAAATAAATCACAGAAATCATTTCCTGGGTGTATATCCATAACTCTATATTGCTTTCAGGTTAATTATCACATACTACATGAAAGAGTGTAAAAATATTCCCTCTGTTTTTAAATAACTGTAAAATAGCATTACCAATAGAATTTTGTCATTAATGACACAAGAAGATTTCAGAGCTTGGAGAGATTTGAAAGCAGTCAAACAGGTTTAAATTTAAAATCCTCATTTTTGTTGAGGCTCTGTTGACTTGCGGGGTGAAAAATCAGATTTTTTTCAGGATGCTGTTTAAGGTCGCCCACAAATGTTACAAATCTGTCAACAGTAGCTGTGTAAGCAGATTGATTTTCTCTGGATCAACAGTTCTGTTGATAATGATCTTCCATAATTTATAGCTATGATTTCATAACCATTTGTGTGTGTGTGTGTGTGTGTGTGTGTGTTAGAGAGAGAGAGAGTTCTTTTCTGCCTTCTAGATGTATTTTTATTTTACTTATTTTGAAATAACCTGTCTGAATATGTATGTTTTCTTTAAATAAATCATCTCTACAAGAACTTACTGCAGAATATTAACAAATTTACAGGGATTTCTGAGAGGTTTGTTGTAAATAATAGTTCAGATTTTGATGACCATTCTGTTATTTCTATACAACATCAGGAATTTAGAGCAACACTTAAATTAATCGTGCAGTGCAGCGAGTGAAATGAGGCAATGCAGATTAAGCCTATCACAGTTTTTTCTGAATATACCTGAGTTTTTCCCCATTGGCACAACTCAATGAGCAAATTGATTGGTTTGCCAGAGTTGATGAGGAGTAATAGGCTACAGCAAATAGCAGTATTTATTTCAGTTAACTCACAAAGCTTCAGCAGGGAATTTATTTTATTTTCAAGTTTTATATTGTAGTGCACTTTGCTTGCCTGATCTCTAGTGGTGAGTTCAGTATTTTCACTTACTTCACATCAGATGTGTTTTTTTTTTTTTACCCGACTGACTAGAGAATCCCGTCCTTGAAAACTAAAGTGAATAAGCATGCTCTGCAGGTGACTCCTCCGTGGTTCATAAAGCGGAGTCGTTAGAGTTTTAAGGCAGTTTACCTAGAGGGGCTGGCAAAGATGCATACAGTACATGAACATGTGGCACCACACAGGTGGGCGTGAGATGTAGTATTAGATTAAGAGGTTTGCTTTCAGGCTTTCAGACCTTGAAGGGCATGATATTGTTTTTTGTAAGGTGATGGATTTTGGGAATTGGATTATATAAAAGAGTATCTGTTCATAATGAGTTTATATTTTGCAAAAATGAAACAAAATGATGTGCAGAGGGAGAAAGAAATTGTTGGAATGAATGAATACATGAATAAATTCCTTTATCTTTTATCTGCAAAGGACATGAATGAGACACTATTTTTGATATTAAAGGATAAATCTGCTTCTTTACAACTTCTTTACAACTTTTGCTCGTTTTGGCCGACCCGTGTTTTCATACAAACAACTGAAAATCAGCTGAGTGATCTAGAGCATCAATCTCATTCTGATTTTTCTAGAACAGTTGAGCACATCATACTAGAAAACCAGACTCTATGTCCCATGTTTCCTGCTGCTAGAGGATTGTGTTCACTACAATTGACAAGACAAGTGAAACTGTAATGCTGTATGACTTTTTTGTTAAATCAGAATAAAAAAATAATCAGTGCAATTACACAAATGTTTTGCAACAGTTCTGTTTTTCACTGGATGACTTACCTGTTTATTCAATGGTCACAATAAACAATAAATTCCAAGAGAAATAAAAAAAACTAATAATAACACGTGTCCTGCTGTGACTCATCAAATATAACAAATCAAACAGGATTTTTTTGCCATAAATTGAAAAAGCACTTGCCAACCTTTGCTATGCAGTGCGTGCACAACGTGACCGAGTTGACTGTATGGCTTCAAGGTCCCAGCTACAGTCAATATTACTGCTGTGTGGAGAGTTGTCATTGCTCAACAGTGGGACACTGAATGTTACTGTCCTACCTATCCTAACTTGTAACTCCTGTAACCATTTTTAATTGCTTTCAATAAAAACACATCCATCTTCTGGGCAAGAACCTTAGAAAAGATTATTACTGCTATACAATATACTCTTTTAATAGAATCCTGTAAAAAGACAAATCCATTACTTTATTTTGAACATATGGGCACATATAATCCCTGATGGATATCATCACAGCATGAGAAAAAAATAATGGATGCTGGATGGATTTTTCAATGAAAAAATGACACTTGAAATCAAAAGCAACATTTCATTGCAGTTTCATTTATTCTCAATAATCCACAGTACACATTGTGGCTAATTTTACTTTCAGTTATACAATGATGCATAAACCTATAGCACATAAAACCTTGGCTCCTGCTTGTTGGTTGTAAACTACGACGGCCAAACTATCATGGAACTATTGATTTTAAGTTCAATGACATAATGGGGAAACTGAGCTGCCTTGGTGGATAGTTGCACTCTCTGGGTGCTTGGTTTGATGGATATTCAAGTCAAATGAAATATCACTAATGGTGGTTGTCTTCAGGATCTAGCTCAGTAACTTTTGAAGATGCATGAAATTTAACATCTAACTGAATCAGCACAATTTCGGCTACAATTTGAACTTATTTGCAAGTCTGTTATTTGTTTTCTCACAGTAACAACTTTTCTGGGAGCCCTTTACATTTCAGTATTGTGGATCTCCAGATCCGGAATATTACTAATTTTTACCAGAGCTTACAGGGATGTTGGTTGTGTTGTATTGTCGAGGCAATGTAGGCCTTATCCATGAAGTTAGAAGCAAAAAAGATCTTGTAATCGCCCCCTATCCAACAATGGAAAAGAATCCTAAAAAATCTGGATCCAGGTGATGATCCAGATTACCACCAGAACCTAAAGGATTGTTCCTTGGGCCATTCTATTGAAATCCATTCATATCTTTTGGATATATCCTGCTAACAGACTGGCAACAAACCAATACTGACAAGAACATAACTTCCTTTGTGGGGGTAAAAATATATTCACGTCTATTATATTAGATGGTGACAAAAATCTCTGATCTAGAAAAATAAAAACAGGACTGTCTACATTATTGTTCTACAGCGAGAAAGTCAAGAAAACTCCATTTGAAATTGTATTATTGTTGTTTAGCTGTGTTTTAATTTTTCCTAAATTACTTCTTGTTTTAGTTGTTTCAAGAAACGTCTTTCTTCCTGGTTCTCCTCCTCGCTTCTCATATTTCCAGGTTTACATTATTCCTGCTGAACCACTGTCTATCATATGGCACTGAGCCCCTGATGACAACAGCCAATGATTTAGGGCAGCCGGTGCAGTCAGCCCAAATCCAGATATACGGGCCAAGACTTCCTCTTCCTCTGAGCCGGTCACTATTTACAGTCTGATGAGTCAGTCTGATTTTCTTGCAGCCTGGCTCAATTTCCATTCAGGGGGTTCCTTTTAATCGGTCATTCTGAACAGCAGAATCAGGAAACTGGAGAACTCAACTCTGTATATAGTTTAAACTCGATGTATATCTTATTATGTCTTCCTGTGCCTTTTAGAATTTAGCGTGAATATAACAAATAGTATTTTGTTTGAATTCAACACCTACTCAATATTGGCTTACATATTGTTCATTACACTCTGCAAGTCTTTATAAAAAAATCATATCTCATAGTTTATATTTGTACTTAATAGGAAGTATACAGAAAACTAGTTTTAAACTGCAAATGCCAGTCAGCACATTTAATTTCACTGATAAATGTTGCATGCATTAAGGTCAATCCACTATTCTGTTAATGTTCAAACATTATAGACATTAAACAAACTCTCAATGACTGTGAAGTTCAGTGATCGGCAGTTTTTATTTATTTTTGTTGGTACATTGGGTTCAGTTGCCTCTCAGAGTTGCATCAGGTCTGAGGTGCAGATCCAGCTCTGATCAGTCTTGGAAGACTTCTGGAATGTTCTGAAAAGTATTTGTTGGAGATCAGACTTTACATTTCTATGAGCATATTGTACATTGTAATGTGCAGTTAATGTGTAATAATGCAAATCATACTTTATACTACTGGATAGTACTTCTCAAATTTATAACCAAGCTTTTACCCTTTGTCAGCAAACTGATTAAATATAGTAACATATAGACAAATGCATGCATGCATGTATAACAGGTACCAACAGCACCAGCAGTATTGCCACAGATATATTTGATAATGAATCTATAATGCTTTGCATTAATTGAAAATGCATAAAGTGTTGGTATCATATCGAATGTTAAAATGGGTCATCAGTGGATTACAGTGGAAAACAATGCTGGATAAATAGCTACTGTATGTTCAGCAAAGTTCTTAAGTTTAAATGTTACAAATATGTGTGTTCAAGGAATATTGTGTCATTCAACGGGCATCAGATATGCATGTATTGATTAGACTTTTATCGTGAAAATCCTTCTAAATTCTACGAATCTCCCACTCATTATACTTGCAGCTATAGTCTGAGCAATGGGCTGACTGGCAGAGGTCTCTGGGTCACAATTCTGTGGCATTTCAGACATTGTGGGCGTCTTTGACAAGCCCAGTCTGGCTGCACATTATCAGCTCCTCCTCTCTTGGTACCCAATGTGACATGGCCCATGTAAACATGAGAATAATATAAAAAGTGGCTGCAGCAGCAACCAGACTACCTTCGGTCCAGCGCTGCTTTCCAAACAGGCATCTACGGTTCCCCCTTGACCAGAGGACGAATCATCATGAAGCTGATCACCCACATCCTTTGCCTGGCTCTGGCCCTGGCATGGGTTCACTCGTAAGTACTCTTGCACTTAACTGGAGGGACAAACATGCAGCACATACTCTGGAAAATGAGTAGAAGATCTGAAATGAGAATATTTTTCTTTTTCTGTTCAGTTCACAAGATGATAAGCATCACGCAGGTGAGTTGATGAGTTGACGGAAGACATTCAAACTCATTTTGAGATGACTACATTGGCATGTTTGTCATCCAGGAGATAAATCATGATGATTGTAAAGACTTAATTTAAAAAAAAATGTTTTAATTTCATATTGCCATGATATTCAGCAGAGCCCTATGACCGTTGCAACATTGAGATGGATGCTATTGCTGTGAATGAGGATGGAGTCCCATACTTTTTCAAGGGTAAGTCCCTACATATTGTCTGATTATATTCAACATAATATCTTACAATGGGAAGTCGCTTGCCCTGCGTCTTCAAAATTTAACATGTGTTAAGTGATTGCAGAGGCCTAAGCCAATGAGCGTTGCTTTTCTGTAAAATCAGTCTGACGTTTTACCTCTCAAGTCATGGGACAAAACATTCATTGTTGTATCTAAAGGTTGTTTCCTGTATTGTCTGTGTGTCTTCCAGGTGACCATGTGTTCAAGGGCTTCCATGGCGATGCAGAGTTTTCCAATGTGGACTTCGCTGAGATGGATGACGATCATGAACTGGGCCATGTTGACGCCGCTTTCCTTATGCACAATGAGGATGGCAGCGACCATGACCACATGTTCTTCTTCTTGGTACAGTCAAGTTTTTGACTCTTCTGATCATTCTCAGTATTAAGGTTAAAGCCCTTACTAAAGATTATATCCTTGGTTACCTGCAGTGTCTCCTGAAAATATTTGGGGTTAAAGATATTCACTGTGCCAGTGCTGTTTTTCAGTTAATTCCAATATTTTCTAATCTCATCATAGTGCAGTACAAGTTTACTGACGTAATCAGATACTTATTTTAGTCCCTATTTGCGTAATGGCTCAGTGAAACAAAATGACAATATGATAAATATTAATAATAAAAGGGTGTGAAGGGCAATGGTGAGGTCATGTTGTGAGATAAGACTGGTAAACTGCAGGACATGGAAAGACTTGCAGCTTCTAAAAACTAATTTAGAGGCTTCTCGACCCAAATGCAGAGAATAATGAACTTCTGCAGGTGTCAAATTATCCTAAATTTTCATAAGTCTAGTATAAAGAGTATAATGGTGCCACCATAGATTAATACATTTCTGTATTCTGTGCATAAGTGCTTGTATAACCAGGAACGCGCGGCTGTCTTTTGCTACAGGACCACAAGGTTTTCAGCTATTTCGAACACAAGCTTGAAGCCGGCTATCCCAAGAATATCTCTGAAGTTTTCCCTGGAATCCCTGATCATCTGGATGCTGCTGTCGAGTGCCCCAAGCCAGATTGTGCTGAACACTCTATCATCTTTTTCAAGGGTCAGTGTACATTCTTACCTACCTCAATGAAAGAAAACTTTAATCCTTGAATCATAAATACACTTTAAAACACTGGGGTAGGTTTGCCACGACAATTTATGTCTTTTATGTAATTTTATGTCTTAACGTGACAAGATATGATTTTATTTTTAATATATTCTTCTACTTTCAACAACTGCACTTCAGTGACTGTCAGTATGTTAATGCAAATTTCTAAAGTTATTAATATGTGAGAAATAAACACTGAATTTGAGAATAAAATGACTTAATACCTGTGAAATCATCTGCCCATGCAGCAATGTAATTTTACTTGTCAAGAAAGCTTAAAATAAACTGTTCAGTCTAGAAATATGAAGGCAGAGGTAAAAAATCTACAAAATAAGTTTTAAAACAAGATAATCATCTTACTGTATGTTTCCAGATCTGAGATTTTAAATCTTGGCAAGTCATAACACAAAGGTCTAACGTGCAAGAGAACTTGATACAGCGACCTAAAGGGTACCCTACAAATGGAAGGGCTGGAAGAGAAGATGTAGTCTAGTTTGTTTAACAATCATTTTAAAAGGTTATTTCTCAGTATCTAAATCCATCTGAAGAATAACTCCAACATCTCTAAACACCATGTGTCATTATTTTCTGTAGAGCACCACATCTACCACTACAACATCAAAAACAAGTCGTTAGAAAGCACGGAGTTCCAGTCCATGCCAAACTGCACGTCTGCTTTCCGCTTCAACAGCCACTACTATTGCTTCCATGGACATATGTTCTCCAAGTTTGACCCAAAGACAGGCATCGTGAGTGGCAAGTACCCCAAAGAGGCCCGTGGCTACTTCATGAGATGCGAGTTTGGTAAGTGAAAAATCAATGTCAGCGTTCCATCTTTCAGAGATTATTGAAAAGCATACTTATATATTTTTAAAGTCATCAATATATCGAATGTGTCAAATTGATGTGATATCTCCACTATCTTCCATCGATAACACTCCTCAAGTTTTATTTCTGATTATCTATGACTAGCGTGATTTTTATATGAGGAACCCGTTAGCTAACCCAGTGGCACATCAAAATGTAGTTTAAAGGTCCCTGAGATTTTGCTTAAGAATGACATCACAAGTAAGTCAGCATTAATGAAGCAATGTTACAATACTCGGTTAACCACATTTAAGTTAATTAGGAAACCATTCTGACCATAGGCTAGCAGATAAACATGTATATACCGTTTATATTTAACTTTAACATTATGCCTTTTTGCTGTTCAGGTCCAGAAGGCGAACAGGCCATCCATGAGGATAGAGAGCGTTGCAGCCGTGTTCACCTGGATGCCCTCACATCTGACCACCATGGCCACATGTATGCCTTCAGAGGTGAGAAGCGTAACGCTCCTAAAAAATTAAAAATTACTAATTACTGAGCTTCAGACATGCTGTTGCTTTGGAGAGAACCAGGATAGCTGTTTCCCAATGCTTCCAGTGTTTATGTGTAGCTAAGCTAAACTGCCTCCTATTTATAGTTTTTGCTTCATAGTATTCATTAATAGCATCCAGACATCAGAGTGGTATTGATCTTTGCATCTATCTCTTGGCAAGAATGTCAATGAGTGTAGACTGGAGTTCGCTGATTCTCATTCAGATTAATAGTGGATGGGATATGGGTGAGGGAAATAATACATTAATAAGGAAAATATTAACTACATTACCGGCAGCAGCAGAATTTATAAGTCCGCGTCTGCTGTCTGTGCCATTTGGGCACAAGGGACAGCAGCTTAATTTCATTTATCATTTAAGTCTACCGACATAGTGACAGGATTTAATGTTAATAAAGTTGTGTGTTCTTCTACACATCCAAAAGCCCACATACAGTCCATGCAGTCTACGTGCATGGACTCTATTATCTCTGTTTTCAAAACCATTTTCAAACGGGTTGTGTTCTAGAGGGTGTTTGAACTGGGTTTAACTGTCCTTGGTTGCCTTTCGATTGGGAAACAATTTATGCACATTAAGCTTCTGTTTGTGTTACTAGACCAAGGAGATTTCTACCAGCCACCCTGTATTATTAATATTAACACTATTGCTGTTTTGAGCGTTCTAAATGCTTACCTTGTCTTGCAGCCCACTATTTCCTCCATAAGGCTGAGGGCGCTGACGCACTGGTGACGGACCTCATCACTAATACTTTCAAGGATATGCACAATGTAGTGGATGCTGTTTTCTCCTATCAGGAGAACCTTCACATGATCCATGTAAAATACAGAGGCACACTCACACACATCATTTTGGTCCTGCTTTTGCTCGAGGCTAAAACACACATCATTTATGATTCCTTCCCCTTAGGGTGACCAAGTATTTTCCTACAAAGCTTCTGAGCCCCACACCAAGCAGGAGGGTTACCCCAAGTCTGTGAAGGAGGAGCTGGGCCTCGATGGTCCCATTGATGCTGCATTCGTCTGCGAGGATAATCACATTGCTCACGTTATCAAAGGTAAAGACAGAGACAGTTGTTTTCTGACAGCAAAGCACCAAACTGAAGCATACTGCACTGGGAAATAACTTCCCTTCTGTAGATATGACTCTTCTAGAGCATTCCACATTGAATATATACAATATCCACTCATATCTATCCATGCCTGTTGTTTTCCAGGTGACAAAGTCTATGATGTGGAACTGAATGCCTCCCCACGTGTTGCAATTAACATCCGACCGATTGCCGTCTTCAAGCACATCCACGCGTCCATGTGCGATTCCAAAGGAGTGACGGTGGTTGTAGGGCACAACTTCTACCACTTTGACAGCCTCCCGCTGTTCCTTAATAGCACGGCCACACCTGACCAGCATTTAGTGGCAGAGGATCTGTTTGGCTGTGATCACTAAGATGCTTGCTTACTGGATAGACTGGGTTGTGCAGAAGGTCACATACAACACAGTGAAACTTGGAAAAACAGCACCAACAACAACATGCAGGAGGCCCCTTACATCAAGTCGCTAAGCTATGCACTCACAAACAACGATGCAGCGTTACGTTACCTCAAGATAACCTGATGGCTGTTTTACCTCTTTTAGAAAGGGTTACTCTTTTTCACAATTTAGCTTAGGGGTCTCTATGTAGTAGTGTGTCACCGTGAAGTAGTAGGGCACTACATGTTTCTCTGTGGTTCACTTTTTTACAGTGTTGTTGTGAATAAAGTGGAAATGCAACAAATAATGCAAGAGTCTACTTTGTCTGGCAATAAGGGACACGGAGGGAATCTTTTTACAAGGTCATCATTTTCTAAGAAGAGCCCTAGACAGAAAATAGTTTTAATCATGCGGAAAATATAGTCTTATTTTGTAGTTTGGTCATCCATAGCAGGAAAAGAGGCAGACAGATAAGTCATAGCAGACAATATACAATATACATAAACATATCAGCACTTCACTTCATACTGTAGCTCATAGACCACAGCACCACTAAAAAAAAAAAAAGATGCATACTACAACCTTAAAGTGGCTATTTTATTTTAATATCTTTAAAATGACAATGTGTCAAATATGGTTGAAAACAATGTGGTTAAATGTGGCCACGTGAAACTTTCAGCTCATCCTTTAGCTATCAATTGTGTTGAGCTGTTATTGATTTTCAGGGAAGTTTTCCTTAAATACCGTAACACCTCAAATATTTATCTGTTATTTAATTTATCATTGGAATCTGCCTGCAGACAAATTTGGTATTTATTTCTCATTCTGCTGACCATCTGAGCATCGACCGTAAGACCATATGGGCTTATTTAACAATTACTTTGATTTTATCATGCAATTCTAAAAAATACTGTACACTGTTTCCATTAACCACCATATTCAATGTCAGAACAAGCACATTTTTTTTATTTTCACCAGTAGAGGACACTAGAGTTGCACTTCAGGAACCAGCACGACCGTCACAACAGTAAAGCTTCAGGCTCTGAATATCTCCCCGCTTGTTGATTCTCTGCAGCAGAGCAGCAGAGATAAGTCAGTGCAGGTGTGATATAATTTTATTCCTCACACTGAGACTGAGGTTTGAGTTAACCAGGGAGCTGTGGTTTTAGACTGAAATATGAATTCCACCTCATGTGAACCCCAAGTCGTCTCAACAAAATGATAATACTTAACTACTCATGCTGTCAAGTATGTGCCAGTAGGTCCATCTTTACAATCATGATGTATGTTTAGGCATTGGTCAAATCACACAACTCAGTTACTTACACTTCAAATCAAGTCTTCAAACATTTTTGGGAGTCCAAACCTTAAATGTCCAACATACAGCTCTGCTTTCAGTGTAATAGATTTAAGTCACAGACGTTTATTTCAGTCAAGCAGCTTTAAGTGTGTGCTACACGGAAATCACTTTTGAACACAGTGAGTGACTCATAAACAGCAGAAGAAGACTGATCATTAACAACATGGGCTTTGCAGTGATTTCGGGGTTCTCCCTCCTGTCCTCAATGACCTGCTGTGCGTCATGCAGTTCCACACTGAGGCAATGGGGTGATGTCAGCTTCATGAGCAGGGCTGAAGCCTCTGGTAACAGCATGCTTCAATGGATCACACAATCCCTTACTTCACCCAGCTGTCTGCTGGGGTAACAATGGAGGGAGAAACACTGAGGCCCTTCACCAGCCCTGGTATGATGCTACGATCAACTGCAGAGGCTGCCAACCCTAGAACACTCATATGCTACATCAGGGTGATGAGACTAATGAGAAAACATGCTTTGACATGGAAATTTTGAGGCCAGTAGTTTTTTTTGAATGTTAATTAAAATCTTTTAATCTGCATTTGCAATAAAGTATTGAGTCTCATCTTGAACGGGCAGTTCAGATGCCTGTCAGGTGTTTTTATCAGCAGTTTTGGGTATAAAACATTACATACTCTAAGTGTGCTTCCGTAATTTATTACTCTTGGCAGTAACAAAGTGATATATCACATTGCAAACTGAACTTCAGAAGTAGTTCAGAAGTTACATTTACTATGTCAAGTAATGTGTTACCACCAGACCTCGTTGTCTGATGTCAGTGATATTATATACGACATCAGAGTCTGATGTATATGACATAACGTTGCTAAATATCTCTGGAGAGCTGCATGTTAGAGTTTGTGTGATCGTATTACTTTCAAAAAGGTTGTAATCCAGCCATGAAATACTTTATGGGAACTCTGTAAAATGATAAATCCAATACTGAATGTTGAAAACAGTTATTGTTTGCATGATTGTTACCATTTGAACTTGAGCTTCTGTGCTTTGATTACTCGCTGTAACATTGCCTTCTTCCATTTTATGATGTCAAGTTGCAAAAATCAGTAACAGATTACTCTATGTATACAGTAATACAGTAAAGTAACTTATTACTTTCAGTTGAAAGTAACTAGTGTGTCATTAAGTTTTTGCCAGAACATATTTGCTTGCAGCTCAACCTAACTTCTTACAGACGGTTGTCTCAACACAAAAATAAAGACAGAACAGAGGAAAAGGGCAAAATTCGACAAAATGTACAAATTTAAAAAATGAAAAATCTTCTGCTAAAAACATGTGAAGGCCTTAACCTGTAAACAAGTTGTTATTTGTATTTCTATATATTTTGTATTTGCAGATATGTGTTTTGGCCTTTTATTTAATTGATATTGAGGCAGATTTGCACATAGGTTCAAAATTAAACAAAGACATTCAATCTGAATTTTACTTTTAAGTTAGAGTACAGTCTAGATCGCTCAGGTTATAATAAGAACACTCCAGAAAGATTATTTAATCGCTTCTGGCTTGAGATACTTTAAGAAAGAAATGTTTCATTCTTGGTATTTATTTTGAAATTAATCAATCATCTTATTTTTTCAATGTTTCAGTTTCATTCCTATCTGTTAAGTTCAGATACATTTCACTATAAGTAATCATAGATAAAATAAAATCTCTTAATCAATGGCATTAATGAACTTCATTCATAAAATGTAGAATAACAAAATCATTTCAAAGACAGATGCTTGCCTGGTTTAGTTGTTGGCATCTTGTTGCCAGGAGGAAGCTGTCGACTGACTGACTTTGTCTCTTCGGGTTGTATATTTATGATGCAATACATTGTAAAACTACTGCATTACAGCACAAGCCCTCTTTTATTTCCTGCTATCACACGTTACTTTATTTGGCAGGTCACAAGCTAAACCTCCACAATATGTAAAAGTTGGGGGTTTGTTCAACTAAATATTGCTTTAATTTTAAACAGAGTTTAACAAGTTTGCTAAAATGTGTAGCATTTGATATTAACTTTCTATCTATAAGTAAAAGACTATTATAAGACAGAAATGAGCAAATCCCAACATGGAAGTGAATGCTGTGATCCAAATTGCAATTAATTCATACAAAGGATCCAACATTAGAATTATATCTGCATTATATCAAAAACTGATGATAAATAAACATTCTACTAAATATATAAAAGAGAAATGGGAGTCAGAGCTCAACATAAAAATAACAGATGATTGGCTAGACATGTGGAAAACACACCAAACATTCACCAATTCACAGATATGGAGGGAATTCTCTTGGAAAAATCTGGTCTGTTTCTTTATCACATGCAAGGCCAAGGCTAAAATTATTTTAAAAGAATTTGACCGTGCTGGAGAGACTTTGGAACATTAGAGGCCGACCACTCACATATTTGGAAATGTCCTAAATTACTGTGTCTGTGTCTGTGTGTGTGTGTGTGTGTGTGTGTGTGTGTGTGTGTGTGTGTGTGTGTGTGTGTGTGTGTGTGTGTGTGTGTGTGTGTGTGTGTGTGTGTGTGTGTATGTGTGTGTGAGTCCTCTCCTTGATATTTGTTATGCTGCTTAATTAACTGGACTGGGAGGGTTGACGGACATCTGCTCTCAGCCTGTCATTTAGGGTAGCTTGACCCCCAGTAAGTGTGTGTGTGTGTGTGTGTGTGTGTGTGTGTGTGTGTGTGTGTGTGTGTGTGTGTGTGTGTGTGTGTGTGTGTGTGTGTGTGTGTGTGTGTGGAACAAGCGGGTATGGACATTGGCCAAGACTGTGCCAGATAAACGTTGGACCCATGACCAGATGGTGCCAGCTAGCGTCCCCTCTGCAAACTGGTGACCGCTAAAAACAGTCCCTCAGATGTAACCCCGGCGCCCTGCATCAAACTGTCAGAGAGACCGGCAAACCAGTCTGGTAAAGACACACAGACAGGACCAAAACCCACACATAGACACACACACATACACACAGTTGTAGTTCTCAAAGTATTTCAGTGAACAAGTCGTTTGTTTGTCTACATTTAATGTGGGATAGACAGGACTTCTATCCCACATTTAATGATGAGAAAATTGGTATTACAATACTTTTGGGTTGTGGTTGAGAGCCGGAGGGTCAACTATATTTTTTTTTAAAAAGAAAAAAAAGAATACGCAACAAAAAAGTTATTTGGAATATTTTAGCAAAATAATAACAACATTAATGATAATAATGAAAATAATGCAAATGAAAAGATGTTGAGATTTCAGCTGCTTTAAAACACAGCAGAGGTTTCCACAGATAGCAGAAGGAGACTGAAGGGATTTGTTAAATTGACATTCAGCAGAGTTATCAGATGTGTCCATCACTGTTCAGTCACAGTCGGCCGTGTGGCAGCAAAGGTGAGAAAACATTTTAAACACTGATGCTTAAACCTACGCTTGTGTGACCATGAAGCAAAGATTTGGTCAGCTGTCCGTTCCAGTCCTTATTGGATGTTGGCTTCCATGAGGTTTTGTTTGAAACGTTAAAGGAAGATGTCTTTCGGTTGTTCAAGTCTTTCACCGTTGAAGAAGTCCTTTATAAAACGCGTGGAAAAGTGTCGGAAAAGTTTTGTGCCAACAATGTAAATCTATACAGTAAAACGTAGCCGGCGGATCAAGCGAGTAGCGCCTCTCTTTGTAGACATTCAAGCACACGGGATGGAAGGACCAGTCGGTCCGCAGGGCTGGACGGGCCCGTTTTGCATGAATTGTGTGAGCAGGCGGATCATAGTTTGACAGTTGAACAGTATGAGAACATAAATCATGAGCTTTGGCTTCAGATCACAGATGATCATACAGTATGAGGTAGACTTAAAGAACAACATTTCTAGAATCGTATAGTATGTGCCCAGCTTAAAAAACAGGACACAGTGACAGTGTTATTGGTTCTTGTAAAATATTAGTGACTCCATTATTAAAGGGCTGCTGTTTGCTATATTTCAGCAATGCTAAAGGCAGAACCTTTTTGGAGGACAGAAAGCAGTTTATCCAATCAATCAGTCTTCGTTCATTCTGGTCCAGGATGTTCTTTCTTATTCATCTAGAGAAAAAAAAAAAACGCTAGATTTTTAAAAGGACCACAAACGAAAAAACATATCAGCATACTGTGCAAGCCTATACAGAAAGCTTATATCTAAAACCAAACCAATCAGGATCAGTCTCCTTTTTACCCTCGCTCTCTTCTTCTCTCCTTTTTCTCATCACCTCCTTCTGTCCTCTTTGCTCTTCACCTTCCTCCCTCCTTCATTTGTCTGAATATACTTTTTCTCTTCCTTCCTCTCCATCTTAATCTGCCTCTCTGCTGTTGGCAGTGTGCCTGGACTTTGCTCTGCTGCTGTTTTCGCTGCCTTGCTGTGAGAAGTCTCCCACTCCCTCCGTCTCTCTATGAAGTTGCTACCACATCCACATCCTTGCCCATCACCCCCTCCCCTCCCCTCCCCTCCTGTATCTAATCATCTTCCTCCTCTCCTCCTCCTCCACCACAGAGTCTTGTAGACTCGGTTGCTTGGAGCTGTCAGTCCCGAGCTGGGCCTGCCAAGATGCACATCCTGGTCAGAGGGGAGGCCGGGGCAAATGGTCGGGGTGTCGTTATGGGTCCGGTCGACCTCCCACCACTGAGCAGTGGACCCCCTCAACAGATTGAGCCTCCAGCTGGCCGGCACGGGGCCCGTCGTGGCCCCATGCTGAGGGCACACATGCCACAAAACACAAATTCCCACTTGCACACAAACACCTACACTAACGTGTGCATGTATGGAGACACAAGGTTTGTCTGCACAGAGGCACAAACACACAGATACAAACACAAATCTGCTGTGCATTCACTCATTGAATGAAGCTTACAATAGAACCTATGCAGTGCTAAACACAAGGTTATCTTAATTCAACTTCACACAAAGTAAAGAGTACTTCATCTGTACGCCTACTGCAAGTCATTCACATCAATAGTAGGAATGACTTAGATAATCTCTTAAGATCTCTTTAATGCCCTGCTACACATAGCCTGGGTGGAGCATGGCAAGTCTTTTCCACCCTAAAAGTGTTTTTACTGGTTAATTTTCATTGTTATTATTTCCAGTATGACTTTTTTGGGGGAGAAAATTTGTGTCTATCTCAGAAAAAAAAACGGCAAAATCTTACAACTACTGGAGAAATTAAAATTAAAATTGTGTTAATATTTCTCCTAACAAGTTATTAAATTCTCTAGTTGTTCTCACAAACATGGTTAAAAATATTACAACCTTTTAAGTATTCGTGCTCTACTCTATTTTTCAAGCCTACAGACAAGTGTCTCTGAACTAATGCACAGTGCTTCAAGGGGAAATGAGGAATCTGTCTGTACGTATGTAATTACCCTGCCTTGAGAACCATTCACCTGATCTATTTCAAACTTATCATGTGAGTTGCCGGGCGTCCGAGGAAGTGCAGTGTCAAATTTGGTGCAAGTCGGATATGCAACACACTCAATATTAATAAAACAGAGTCCGGCATGTCCTCACCTTCATCTGCAGCTGGTTTCTCAAGAAAGCTGCAACCAGCAATACCACAGGCCAAACAAATGGCTCAGACTGGATGCTCTGTAAGCTCTGCAAACTGCACATCTTACCTAATGAATGCACAGAGACAAAGCTAGAATGGGAAGAACATAGCAGAAACAAATTTGATAATTTGTGATAAAAGTCTGTGTTGATATCATTCATACAGTGGGAGTTGTTTTCTGTTTATGCTCTGTCACTGCAGTATTGTGTTATGATAAACATCGTCATCATTGTTAGGCAGCCACTATATTTATCTGTCCTCCCTTTCTTTTACAGTTCATTCCGTTATATACAGTTTATACATATTGCCTATGCTAAGTTCACTAGCTCTTTCCCTCTCACTGTCTCTTAGCCAGGTAAAATTCTCCTCCTGTCTTCATTAGTTACACTTGCAGAGGGAGGTTTCCTGCCCACAAAGGTCCTCTTGGCCCCCAGACACCAGTGCAGAGGCCTTCAGGGGCCACAGGAGCCAGGATGCACACTGTCGGTCTACAGTCTGTTCTCCAGTTGTGACAGGGAACGCATCCTTATGATGACAATTAGTGGCTGTTAGAGAGCACAGATGAGCAGGGGAGGCGTGTGAGACAGAGAGAGGGAGGGAGGGGGTGGAGAGGATGAGGGAGGGGCAGGTGGTGCAAAAAGCAGGGCACAATTAACAAACATGGGAAAAATACCGGCTAATGAGGACGGGCGAAGCTCAGGGGACCTGGTGAGATGGAGGGTGAGAGAGGGTATGAGGGATTATGAGTTTAACTCTACATCAGGGGAGCAAGGTGGGAGCAGGAGGGGGACAAACCAGGAGTTACTTTGTGACACTACATATATTAGGTTGAAAGACAGACAGACACTCTCCTTTATGGGTCTTAATAGGTTCGCTTGGTGCCTTGTGACTAAGAACTGATCTGGGACCTGAGATGCTCCAGATCCAAATTAAGTTCACTCTAATTTAGTAAGGTTGAAAGTACTGCAAGTGGGTGCAGACATCTGTCTACATTAATTACCAACATTTAAATGAGGAGCCGGCCAGTGACCAAACAAGAGCACTGGAGGAAGTCAGGTGACATCATTGAGCGACACAGTCAACAAAATGTCCAATTTGTTAAAATAAAGCTACTAAAAAACTAATTCAAACAACTCAAAAATTCATATGCTAACAAAAGACACACTTGTTCACAGGTCATCTGTTTATTGTTAGACAAAGAAACAAAGAAATAAACACGTAAACACATAAATAAATAAAAAAAATAGATAAATAGCACCCAGAGGGAACCCATGCAAGACAGATTCAACACAGTCTGGATTCGAACCCAGAACCTTCTTGCTGTGAGGCAACAGTGCTAACCGCCGAATCACTGTCACTTCCCTCCATAAAACCCTTTGTTACCCATGATGAACTTTGCTGCATCTACATTAGATCGCTTTCACAGATTAGCAAGTAACTGTGAGTTCATTGTTTTTATTGACAGAACCAAAATACAAAAATAAGACTTAATTTGTAATAATCTGTAATTAAGGTAAATATAAATTGTTAATCAAGTTTCAAGCAGTCCTAATTTCCCTGATTTTATAGGGGCTACGTGCTGAAGACTGGCATTACAGGATAATGCTAAATGCTAAAATGTAACAATACAATAGCAAGAAGAACGTGTTTATGTGTCCTGTTTCCTGCGTCTGACTCTTCCGACCTTTTGGATTAAACATACATGCAGATTCCCTTCAATCACACAGCACCATCATACCCTGTCTTCTTCCCATGACCCACATCCAGTATGCTTAAGGGCCACGCATCATCACGCACTGCATCTATTGTTTCCCAGCCAACAAAGTAAGAGTTAATAACAGGCTAACATAGAGAGACATGTAGCTAGAATAACAATAACAAAAACAACAACATCTCACAAAGCCCTCCCTCCAAAAAAGAAGAAAAACTGTGACAATGACGCCATCCAGTGAGCACAAGTCCTCCATTGTTGAGGGCTGACGCTCCGTATTGTGCCTGGCGGACTACATTGCCTCATAGCAGCTGGGATGTGCTGGCAGGGGAAACAGGCCTGACTGTCATCAGCTGGGGAGATACAGTGTGATGCAAGCAGCATTACATCACATATGATGTATCGCTTCTACACCGCTCAGCTCTGTTTGACGGGCTGTAAGAGACTCTATGGGTTCATCTGAGGACTGAAATTACAAACCACTTGTTTTCACTGTGAATGTGAATTGTCATAGAAAAGTGGCGGATATACAGGCTTTGTTAAGTTCTTATCTTTTGCTGAGATCAGATTTGGTTATCTTAATGATTCACATTCATATTTACTTGGTGAAAGTGACCTGTATCTATAGCTTAAATGTGAATGCATCTGTCTTCTGAAATAGCACAAGTCAGCTGCATCACCTACAAGAAAATCCATCATATTTGTGGGACAACTCATGAAATTCAAACTGAAATAGATCTGTTAACGAATGTTTGCATTATATTTTGCTCTGGAGTTCAGCAAACACTTCAGCAGCTGTTCATGAGCAGATGGTGAACAGCTGATGATCGGCATCGTTGTTGTCATCTCTCTCTCATCTGGCTGATGACACCGAAAAAGGCACATGAGCTCTGGTCTGACAGTTCTCATTCATGTCAAGTCCTGGGGAGGACTTGACACATATAATGCATTATGTAAACCTGCACTTCAAGCAAGCTTATTGGTTGATCCAGCTACCGTCGGGAGGCAGGTTGTAACAGAGGAGTTCATATTCATATTAATTAAGATTGTCATTTTCTTTTTCTATATTGTTTTTATTTAATGTAATCCTTTATTTAATCAAGTTGTCTCATTAAGATCACTATCTCTTCTTCAAAAGAGACCTGCGTACAAACAGTGAACATATACAAGCTAACACATGCAAATAATTCACACACATTTGAGGTTTGAGGTTTTGTCCCCTTTGGGTTTTTCTATATGCAAGTGGAGGTCTAAGGATAGAAGGTGTCATACTGTATGTTGTACAGATTATAAAGGTTTGTCAGCAAAAACACTTGATTTAACTTTTTAGCTGCATGTTTTGATCTCAAAATTGTTTATAGAAATTAACAAAATAAACTAAAAGAAAGTTCTGTCTTCAAAGGATTAAGTCGTCTTCAAATACAATTTGCAAATAAACATATTACATATGACCAAATTAATAAAACACAACCTTTGAGAAGATGATGTAGAAAATAACTATAACTGATGAAATATTATTAATATTATTCTAATTTAACATACATCTATAAACAAGCCAACCTCATCATAGTAAGGTCACATGTCAGTGTTGGTAAAATTGTCGCTTTATATAAGTCGTGTAAATACACAAGATTTCATGTCTACAAGTCATAATGCAATTAAAATAATGTCTCCCCATTATATGTATGCAAATAAAATTAGTCACATGACTGTTGTGTCCGTTTTGAACTGATAAAAATGTTGACCTAATCGCTAGACTTTCCTCACACACATACAAAGACATGCACAGATGCACACAGACAAACAGACACACACACACTTTTTGCAGGCAGGTCCTAATTGCCTATAAATGTCAGTGTGAGTCAGTGTGCGATTGTCTTCTGGTAAATTAACTGTTGGGACTGGCACCTCCTCATTAGACAAGAGATACACGACACAGTGAGAACACAACACACTGGTCAACACCTAGCAGCTACTAGCTCCCACCCTGAACTCCCCTGGGATTTTATCAAAGATGAAAAGATGTGGCGTGTGTGTGTGTGTGTGTGTGTGTGTGTTTGTGTGTGTTTGTGGCTGAATGCATGTCTTTGTGCATATGTCTGTATGTGTGTATACATTTTGTATTCATGCATTTGTGCTTGTGTGTGCTGCCGTGTCCTCCTGAGGGAAATTAGTCGTCTCTACTCTGCTCCGTCTCCAGGTCCGTCCCTGATGTTTTCTCTCTCTGCCAGAACACTCCCACTCCCATTGGGCCAAACTGTGGCTAATTGCTGAATACACTGGCTGTTGTTTCAGATGTTGGCAACAGTCTCTGTAGGATCACTGCCGTTCCAGCTAATTGGGAAATGATATCCAGACATGGGCCTCTATAGTTTTATGCTGTCTTTTAGAGATCAGGTGCTGATCTATCACTTAAGGGATGATCACATAAACCTGACGATGCTTTAGATTTCTAGGTCCATGTTTGTTGCTCCCATTTGTTTGTCTGTTTTTGTTAATGAGCAGAATAAGTCATTCGTCCAAAGATTTTGTCTGCATTTGATGGACAGCCACGACCAAAGATGCAAGTGACAAATAATGCAGATCGAAGATTTTCTGAACAATTTTGGATTTTCACTATTTACTTTGGAATGAAAAAAGTTCTCCAGGACCAGTCTGCAATGCCAGGAGTCAGCATGACCAGATCTCCTCCTTCACCTCCCACCTGACATACAATACACTCAACCCCAAAGCTTGGGTGGTGGGCCCAAAAGACGACGGGCCCACAAGGCGGCACCTCCATGAAGTTAGTTCAGGCTGTTCCTTAGTTCAGACTGTTCCTGATCAAGCTTAATGGTTAAAGGCCCACCCACCAGATGCTCGCCAATGAGTTCCTCTCCAAGGTCAGGCTCAAGAAGGGGGCCCAGACTTCTATAACCTGGTAGAGGTGTAACAACTACTTTTTTGCAGATTCATTGATGTCTTTGAATCACGCTGAGTCTTGCCCCTCCCCTGAGACCAATTTGCCTGGCAGACCCTAGCAGGGGCGATACACCCCTCCGCCATGTTAAGGTGGTGATTCTTTGGGAGGCTGGACACAGCTTTTGAGATATGGTGAGGAGCTCAGACATGTGGAGGGAGCTTGGAGTAGAGCCGCTAGACCTTTGACCTGAAAATAGCCAGATGAGGTGATTCAGGCTTCTGTTTAGGATGCCTCCTAGGCACCTCCCCTTTTCTAGGCATATTCAACTTACCCGACCCCGGACAAGTGGAAAAAATGGATGGATAGATGGATAGATGGATGGATGGATGGATGGATGGATGAAAAAAAGGTTAATATCTGCAAACTTACTTCATGCTATCAAAATGCAGGGAGAAGTGATCATTATCCAGCTGCAGTGACCACAAACTGATATTTTGTCTGTGAAAACACCGAATTCACTTGTGTTCATTGGATGCTGCCAACTCCACTTCCATCCCCTACAAACCAGTCAAAGCTGCAGTTGCTTCGCCCAACTTTATATCAAATTTCAAGGTACTGCCTTTGCCCGGTAATTTTGAGTTTATCTTTCTTCATGATGAAAGTTTAATAGTTTGAGTTTTGAAAAAGGCTTTAGTAAAAGTTGTCATGATGGGCATGTTTTCCAATATCCCCACTAAAAATTATATCTACATGCAGACTATGAGCGATTTTTTAATCAGCTCATTCACCAAACATTATTCATATCAGGGACTGAATCTGTAGCTTTTCTCCTTGACCAGCATCACTTCACGAGAGCTCACACCGAGCAGAGTGCCACTCTTCACAGCGCTCTGTGAACTTTAGTCAGACTGTTCCCTCTCCAAAGGTGCAAATGGAAAGCTGTTAGGAGATTTTTTCATTCCTAACCAGCAGTCAGCAGGTAAGAGTCTGCAGTGTTCAGAGACCTGGAGAGAGAGATCGAGACCGAGAGACAGAGATGGAATAAGAGAGAGAAGCTCTTTTTACACAAAGGTCAATAGCACTCCGCCACCTGTTTTTATTTACACCGAACACCAACAGCAGCAAAACGCTCCTCCAGTGAAGAATTCAAAACTTTAAAACTTCCTCAATGTTTTGAAGCACTGGGGTATTGTCTGTAGATACAGAAAAAAAATGAGATAGAAGAATTGTTCAAATTCATCAAATAAGTTGCACTCTATCTTGTATATTGGGTGTACAAGATAGAGGGACAACATAGAGGCAGTGATCCGTGTCACATCTCGATCCTAGATCCTAGATGATCTGACTGCAGATTAAATAAATTGCAAATGTATATTGGTTCCAAACACTGATTATTAGTCTCCTTGATTACTAATAAGTGGTATTAGTATCGACCATGAAAAAAACCTACATCTATCAACCCAAAAATCCAACTAATTTTGTTTCCATTTGATGCTGCCAAGGAGAAGATTCTATATATTTTCAACTGAAAATGTTTTCTGTCATCTCTGTATAATGCAAAGACGCATTGAAACAGTGGCTGCTCCTTGAAATGTCTGAGTGTGATAATAGAAGGTTTACAGACCCAGCAGCATGTATGAGCCATCTGTTAGACAGTGAATGTGTCTCTGCTCCCTTCACTGTGACAGCACTCACTGTGATTTACACTGTTACCTCCAACTGTCTCTCATACTGGAAACAAGGACGTCTCTGTATACAGTATGCTGATGGTCCATAGATTATAGTGGTGAGCCTGTTGCTCATAGTCCAAGAAAGAAAGAAAGTAATGACACCATTCAGACTGTCACGTATAAGTGTCTCCTCTATGGGTTTGGATGCAGGTGTGTTTTCGTCTTATCTCTTGTTGTCGTTCTCTTTGTATAACAGTGAATAAGGGGAAAAAAACCACACACATCATGTTGTTCCACCGCTGAACCAGCAGCACTATAGAGGAGTTAAGAAAGTTGCTGCTGTTTTTTCAATGTAAATAAAAACTGTTGGTGTAGAGAAGCGTCTTTGTTGTGTATGCATGTCTTTTGTTAAATCTCATGTCATGTTTTTTGGGGGATTTCACATCTACCTAACATAATAGCATAAGTCATTTATATTTTTTATTAAGTGGTATGTTACGTAAATGAGTCTCATAACTGTTCCGGATAAACCAATTGTTGACTTAGTAAAATGATTGATTTCGAAGAATATTTAAGAATATTTAAAAGGCGCACAAACAAAGTAAGGAGAATGACACGCATGTGCAGTGAGACAGAGGCACGAACACACACACACACACACACACACACACACACACACACACACACACACACACACACACACACACACACACACACACAATGTGAAGCCTCAGACAGAAAATGGGTCTGAGGGCCAACGACTTTCTTTTTACTTTCTCTCTTTTTGTGTTCTCTCTCTCTCTCTCTCTCTCTCTCTCTCCCAGACACACACACATACACACACCTCACACAGAGGAGTCTCTATTCTGAAGCAGCTTTTCAATACTCAACTGTCACAGAGACTGTATGGTGACCCGATCTTATTCTGCTGGTATACACATGCATGCATACACAAACACACCCTTTGTCCCCACTTCTTATATGGTCTCTTTTTAGATTTAAAACTCTTGTTGCTATTTGTGCTCAGTGAGATAAGCATTTGCAGCATTTGCTTCATTTTTCTTCTAAGATGTTTTTTGGAAACAAATTAAAAAAAAATATCTATTTAAGTTAGTTTGTATTAGACGACTCTGCACCATTTTTGCTCTTAAAGATTGTTTTTTTCTAAATAAAATATGAGGACATTGCAGAAAAAAAACCTTCATGATTTCCCAGAATGCACGGTGACATATTCAAACTGCTTGTTTTATCTTAGAAACAGGCTAAAGCCCAGTTATTTTTCAAATAACGATGATAATAAGCAGTGATCCTCACATTCAAGAAGCTGAAACAAATACCTGCTGCTTTGTCACCTGAGCCATAATCACTAATTAATCATATCAATTATTGTTAATTAATATTGTCAATTGAATAAGTGTTAGGAAAATGCAAACCATTAGCGGTATAATGCTAATTATAAGTAATTCAGCCTTATAAAACGACTTGAAAACGTGAAAAGTGGACACCTTTCACAGTGTTGACATTTTTAATATTTGCCTCCCTATTCTGTGAGGATTGACTATTCTGTGTGAGTTGGCACATGCATGACAGTGAGATGGCTGTGTGTTTTGGGGGTGGTGTGTAGCACAATGTTTGTACTATGGGGGTATGCAGACAGATGGCCAGGACACTTGTACGTCTGTGGTGGAACAGTCCCACCATTGTCTGTGTCACAGAGAGAGTGGATTGTTGTGGCGGCCCATCACACTGTAGTGTCTGTAATCTCACATGTTCTGAGACGCGAACCTCCCTCTGACTCCCATGATGCTGCTACCTGCTGAACAATCATGTCAGCTGTTAAATGATGTGGCAGATTTCAAAACATGACCATTATTCTACATTTAAGAACCCAATTTAAACTCAGTCCTATTTTCGACATTAATCACAAACCAGACGTTAATATAATCATTCCTCTCAGTAGAATTCATATAGTTATCACAACAACTGGCTCACCATCAACTGGCACACTACCGACTTCAAGCCAGGTCAGTGTTCTGATCAGATTTTACATTTTTTAAAGCATGAGAAACAATCACTCATTTTAAAGATTTTAAGGAAATCAGATGATTGATTTCTCTTCTTCTTCTTTTTTTTTTTTTTACCAGAATCATTCTTTTATGCTATGCTGATGATGCCCTGCTCTACCATTCAACATCGACCCTCTCTGCCGCTATCTGCTATTTACCTTACTCATAAAAAAAGTCTGCCTCCATGTTTGCAACCTCGAAGAACCCCCATCCCAGAACCCCCCAGCTAACCAAAATCCTTCTCATGAACTACAAGACCCTTACCCTTAGTAGTTTAACAGTAACTGGCTTCTCCACTGCTCTCTGATCAGTCTTTTACCTCCTGTTGTCGCCAAGGCCTTTCAATCATCTTTCTTACCTTCTGCGTCCACAGAAAAAAGTAACATAAATGTCACTTATTAGTATGGTTATGAAATTCATTCATTTACACTAAACTAATCCTTGAGGAAGGTTCATACACTGGCATCCCACACAGATGGACAACATCATTTAAAGTTAAGATAAAAAATTAAGAATGACAAATTCCCCTTGTTTTCCAATGATAATATCACATTACAGTCTTCTGTATGTTTGCTTGTTTGCAAAGAAACAGACAAGTCGAGATTGACACCTCATTCTAAAAGTGTACAGATGGGATCCAACACAAAAGAACTTTGAACTAATTATCATAATCTCTCTCTCTCCCTTCATTTCTCCTCATGATTAAACATGGGAGAGTTAAATCAGACGATTAGCATGCTGTCAGGGAGAAGTCTAACTGCTGTTGTGTTTCACAGTGTGAGAGACAAAGCGCTGGCCTGCACACCGACAAGCCTCCCCGGCCAGCTACAGTAAACTGGTAAACACACGTCTGTTTGGCTCAGCGGGGCATGACAAACACCCGCCGAGGAGGCAGAGATGAGAGGGCGGGAGGAACTGAAAGAGAGCTCACTTTGACTCTTTGGCTTCTATGTCTCTTGGCGCCGAATGTCCAGAAAACTGGGGCCAAACAAGTCACTCTGAAAGGTCCCGACATGACTGCCAAAAGCAGAATGGATGGAGACAGAAGGAAGCAGAAGGAGGGGGGTAAAGGGCGGCTTATTTTAGTGAGGGAGGTTGGGCAGTGGACTCACCTTCAGTTTGTTTTTTAACTTTTAAGCCAGGAGGAGGGGAGTAGGTGAACATGGGAGGGATGAAAGAAAGCCCAGAGAGAGACAACAAACAAACTCTAGTGTTCTTTTCCCAGTGGATGTCTCAACACATTATTTTCATTATTTTTTGCTTGTTTTTGTTTGTTTGTTTGTTTGTTTTGTTTCGTTTTACCACTAGAAAGCAGCTATCAGGGTTAGATTAGAAATAGGTAAAGTACAAAACATGCAGATGTGTCTTGATACATCAAAAACTAATAAAGCAAAGGCATAGTCTACAAAATGCTTATTGTTTTTCTATATCAGGAGAGCTCTGGGATTATTATGACTGTACTTAAACAATTATTTTAAATTTTTAAAAAAACAGATTATACATTATATATTATACATTATACATTATACATTATGATGAAATATTTCAATATTATGATGAAATATTTTCTGTGGCTATGATATGAGATCTATCATCATGCATCTCTGATGAAGCTTGGTCCACGTATGCAAGTACAAAGCCCGAATTATTAACTCCAAAACATCTCTCTCTCTACACGTGAAGTGTCATATAAAACTGTGGACTCTTGAACAGTATATACAATATATACAATACAATATAACATAGCTTATTCCAAACCAGGAACTTCTTTTGAAATCATGATTTTTTTTGTAAGCTTTATCAGATCTTAAGCACCTCCACCAAGGCCCAGCAGTCCCCTTTAATTCAATCAAGTCTTTTCCAGGGCAGACTACCCCTATGAAAACATTATTCAAATCTGGTGGATCCAGATTTTCATTCGGATCTGCACCAAATAGCACCATCCTTCTACATCTTATCAAGCTCCATGTTTAATGAAAATTTAAGAAAATGTAAAAAAAAAAGAAAAAGAAAAAATTCCAATCTTAATTGCAATGTTAAAGAAAGTGAATGAAAATCCAGGATCTGCCCCTTTATCTGGAAAAATTACATTGCTTCATATAGTTGGCATAATTCACCAAATTGGATTTGTTCTTCAGATGTGATGGAAATTGGATAGAGATGATTTTTAGTTTCTACTTTAGGTCCTGCTATTTTTTGGCTAAGAAGGGCCCAATGTACCACATACTCCTATGTTTCATGACCTCACTCAGTGACATTCAGAGGTCGTTGGTAGGAGTAGATGTCCGTCCGCTGAAAGACGTCGTCCTGAACCCCTCATAGACGCTGATTGGCCTGGCCACCACACTTTACCATGCTGTGTAACCATGCCAACAGGATTCGACGAAGGTCCAGGTAGACGGTGGGCTCTGGAGGCTGTCAGAGGTTGATCAGCCTGGCCGTGAGCCTGCAGCACCACGCTTTGCCGTGCCGTGCAACCACGCCGACAGGATTGGGCCAGGGTCCAGGAAGACAGTCGGCTCTGGAGGCTGTCAGCAGCAGCTCTGCTTGACAGCATGCAAATGTATGCAAATGAAGAGGTCCAGCCATGACACCTGCACACAGGAGGAATGGATCATGCCCTTCCCAACAGAGGACTCCGGATGGTGGGTACACTGTTCAACACACACATTCATTTATGCAGAGACATTGGAAACCTTCAGTACTCATTAATTTATGCCTTTAGAGTGAGATTTCTTTGACTAACGTTCAGAAATATAGTCCAAAATATAAAATCTTTAGTAAACAACATCTCTTTAAAACCTTTCAGGGATGCAGAACTTTTTCTTTGAAACAAACAGAAATGTCAAAACCTTTCGCCAACTACCTCACTGTTTTCTAAATGTCTGCATTCTGTATTGCAGAACATTCAGAATCATGGTGCATGCTACTATACAACTATGTCAATCACTTTAGCCTGAAAAACAGTTGTTTCTTTTTAAAGTGTTGCATGTATGACTGTAACTTTGCAAAACACTGCAAAGGGTTTTTCGTTTATCGGTGACGGTAACCTGCTGTAACTTCCTGTAATTGGTCCGAAAGTCTGACCCATCCAAAAAAGTACTTTCACACTGTAAACAAATCAAACCATGGTTCAGTTTGATCCGGAGTGAGACCACCTCTTTTTGTTGGACCCCTTGGTCCAAGGAGGTTTCACGCCTGCAATTTTGATTGGATCAAAGTGAAAAGATAACCTCTATCTGTCATTGAATAGAGGTGTGAAAACCATGATAGAAGTGTGAGTAAAGCTCCAAAGCCAGGTCAAAATCCTGATTAATGATTTGATTGTCCAGGTTGTCGAACCACTGCATCAACACTGCTCTTGATTTATCAGAATTAGTCCAGACTGACAAAACACTTAAAGAAATACATCACAATTCCCTTGTTCCACTTTGACAACACAGACTGTTTATCAGTTTTCAAGTGCATCCAAGTAAGTTTTCTCTCATTCCTGACCTCTAAGGCATCACAACCAAACGCTCGTTC
Organism: Chaunax sp. Z400; assembly: GCA_037577475.1. NCBI lineage: Eukaryota > Metazoa > Chordata > Actinopteri > Lophiiformes > Chaunacidae > Chaunax > Chaunax sp. Z400. The sequence goes on from CM075196.1 coordinate 8,470,165, forward strand.
TCCACCTTTAAACTTAGGGTGGAGCTTTTTACAGGCTTCAAAGTAAAGTCATTTCACTTTATTGTTCAACGGGTCACAATCATGTACCTGTGTGATAAAAATGCACAACACTGCTTGGCCTCTCCGCGGTCCTCTGAAGTGTTGTGACTCCTGCGTTGACCCTGCCGGCTGGTTTTGGCATTCCAGCAGACTGGAGGAGAGGAGGAGCGAGCTGTGGCCGCAAGCTTCTCCTGCACACACGCACACACACACACACACGCGCACACACACACACACACACACACACACACACACACACACACACACACACACACACACATACACACTGTCCTTGGGTTGAGGCATCCTTGCTTTCTGCTGGTCAGCAGAAAGAGAACGGCTGTGTGATGGCACCAGTGTGCCTGGGTGTGTGTTTCGGGGGATTGTAGCTGTCAGAGCATCCCCAAGTTTGTGTGTGTGTGTGTGTGTGTGTGTGTGTGTGTGTGTGTGTGTGGGTGTGTGGGTGTGATTTAAAAGAAAGGAGAGGTGGGGTGGCCTCAGGGAGGGACCTGAAATCTAGTGGCTCTGGTCCAGACCTTGTACCATGTAAACTGACTACACACCCCAACCCTTCAAAAATCTCATATATATTTATTAAACATAAACACACACACACACACACACACACACACACGGAGAGTCTCCCGTTGCCCTTGCCAGTCTGTTTTGGAGTGCATGTGAGCAGATGGACAGGTTCATCGACCCTGAGCGAAGAGCGTGCTTCTGTCACAAAATACAAACAATACACACAACAAGATTAAAGAATAATAACACAATTAAAACAATAGAAGCAATATTGTGTGTTCTTACTTCTCAGCTATTACCATCAGAGTTTTGCTGGAACTTCCAGTCTTGGCAGGGAGATGAATGTAACGATAAATGACACTGATTCAAGTGAACAAAATCTGCATCTCTATTATAAGAGATTTGTTAGATAATGAAATATAATTTTATAAATGAGACACCAACTTGTGGTGGACTGTTGTTGTCTATTTTAGGACAAAAATATTTGATTTCATAGCTTTGTTAAAGCTACCAGTAACTCTGAGTTTTTGTTTGGGTCAGATTACTTTGAAATTAACTGTTATCAAATAAAAATTACATGGCAAGTTTTGTAATTAGTAATAGAATCCATTGGATAATTATTTTTTTTTTTTCCATTACACAAAAAAACAAACTCCACAATAGGTTTTCTCACACTTTCAATGGAAATGCAATGCATTTTGTATATTCCGCTTTTACAGTTCTTCAGATCAAATTACCCTTCCATCAACAGTACTGGTATGAAGTACAAGTTTAGAGTGTGTACTCTGTATGCTGTGTATACTGTGGGTATATACTTTGTGGGATGCTAGGAGCAAAATATCCATGTTCCATTTTCAGCACAAATTAAAAAGGAATAGCAACTCAATTATAATCATTAAAAAAGGTTAAAAAAAAAATTAAAAATTAATTAATAGGACATATTCTCCATATTCATATTAGAGTTTCATGATTTTAAAACGACCTTATTTTAAAGACTTAACCCAAATGTAATCAAAGTAAACCTTGACAAAGTAATTACAATCTAACTACCCAATTTTTCAAATGTAATCCGTGTTGATCATAGTTACTTGTTTTTTTAAATCTGATAATGTAATTCCATATACATGTGACTCATTCTTACTTAATCCCAGTTTTGATGAAGCAAAAGAAGAGAGAAGAAGTGGGTCATAGCACAAAGCTATGGAATCACAGGAATAACTGGAGGTAGAAAGGGGAGAGAATCCTCCCCGACGTCGCTTTCCCTCTCCTCTGGCCTAATGATTGATGACTCTAGACACAGTCAGTGTTTGCCTTCTTCACGCCACTCTACCCTCACGCTCAGGGAGGAGATATTTATGAGTTTGCTGAGCACTTAAAATAGAGGAGGCTCTCGTCTCTTTATGGTCCAAATCTCAATAACTGATGCTGACTAATTTCATTTTACAAAAAATTTCAATTTCTTTGCAAATTCATTTTGCAGTTTTAATACTTCTCACCATGACATTGGGAAAGGTGCAATATGTTTGTTTGTAGAGTGTCATTTAATTTGTAAATTATGGTTACTAATTATGATTTATATGTAAATATTTTTTTAAACCACAGTAAAATTTACAGCAAAATGTCACTAGAACAGAAGCATATTAGAAAAATAGAATAAAAGACATGCATAATATTTCCTAAATTTTCTCCAGCTCCCCCCATCCTAATCTGGGCCATGTTCGCTCATGCAGCAGTAACGGTGAAAAACTAACCCGTCTCTGGGAGCACAATGGTGGGTGCCCCCCAGTCCCTCAGACTCCCCACATAGACGGCACTGTCTGACAAGCCCGCCTGCCAAACAACTCAATTAAGCAGAAAAGGAGGCAAGAAAGCGGAGCCCAAACAGAGGAGCGAGAGAAAGGAAGGGAGGAAAGAAGACAGGAAAACAGAGGAGGGAGAGGGCCGGTGGCTGTCAGGCCATGTCGACACCCAGCCGACGTTTGGCGAGAAGCGACAGAAACACAAAACATGAAGAAAAGAAAACTGATCTGTGATGTGTTAACTGGAATTCCTGCTTCCAAGGCCACCGAGGGTTCAGAGGGCAAACTGAGGGCCAGGGGTTCATTGCCACAGTGACAGAGACACACACTCACACAAACACAGTTAAAAAGACCATACTCGTGTTTTCAGTCATTTGAGCTCATTCTACGTGACTGTGCTGTTTTTTTTTTTTTTACAAAGACTGCTGCAGAGTTTTATTTTTTTTAATTCTCCACTTGCTCCATTCATTGCTGTATGCCATTAAGATCAATTGCAGAGACTTGCAACTTTGTTGAGAAGTTCTACTGTCCAACATTTAGCACATGCCACAGTTTACATAGACCCAAAATTAATCACAAGGGCAATTTTGACCCCAGTGTGTGGCATCTGATCATGCAATCCATAGAGTCAGCAGTGCATGTTTGTGGTCTGGTGACTGAAAACGTATCGAATCGCCTTCATAGAGGTGTGATCAGAATAGAATAGAATAGAATCATCACACATCATCCCCATTAATTAAGTTTTAATTATCAAAAGTAAAATTTGATTAGCAAATAGCGCATGCTAGCACCTGAAACATGTTGTACTTGAGTTAAATTTCATGTATTCAGCCACATAATTGAATAAATGATATCACAAGCATATCATTGAAATGTGCCCTTTTTCACACTCTCAAAAAAATTACAAGTACTCACATGAACTATTATTTATTTTGAGTCTTTCTTTTAAAATAAACAAAACACGCAAAAAACCGTCTTGAAAGAAAATCAAGTTTATACGGACTAACAAAAGATTTTATTCACTTGTATCAGCTGAGGATAAGTCCTTGTCTGGTATCCAACTTTGGCTTTGGATCTGTGATTCAACATTTGATTTTGAAATATTAACTGATTAGACTGTAAGCTGTCCTCTATTCGGTCAGTAAGTGGTTATAATCAGAAAAAAGAGGTTGGGTACATGCAGGTAATTGAGAATGCTTCAAGAAAGGCTACCAGTAAAGTGACAGATTTTAAAACTGCAAAACCAAATCTGGGGGATATGGGATGGTTCAAGCATCAGGCCCTCCTGTACTATCCCACCCTGAAATTCCTCTGGTATTTAGAGGTTCCTCAAGCCCCCAAAAAGAGCCCTAAACATAGGAGAGATTTCTCTTTTTAGTGGAAACTATGTTTACTGAGGTATAATAACCTCTGCCTGGGAAGTTATGTCTTCAATGGTATCTCTCAGGTTTTTTGGGGTTGTTTTTTTTTTGTCAGTATGGATATGGAAAACCTACTGGAGGGTACAAGGATGGGACATAGGCCAGTTTATTTCTTATTTTCATTCAATTGTTCTTAGTTTCTTTCATACTTGTATATTTTTTGAAAAATGCATAATTGCCAATATAATTTTTATTGATTTGAAAAAATACATTTAACTTGATTGAGCTGGAGTTCTATTGCCATTCTTATAATGTATGTGTGTTGCTTGATGTTTTACGGATTCCACCTGCAACATTAACACACAAAAAGAAATTATTCAACCTATTCAACTTAAAATCAGTCTTATATCAGCCCTAAACCAAATAGTTTGCATAGCTTTAGAGATAATTTCAGATTTTGTAAAGACAATACATCTCTTGTGACCACACACCATCTCAGCCCGTCTTTTAGCTGGTTGATAGGGGTAATGAGGTGACGGTTGATGGTGGCCTGTAAAGTTGTAATGAGGGCCGTGGTGTGAATGGGACAGAGGGCTGGAATGGGTTGGAGAGAACACGATGCTTAATGAGCGGGCCGGCCGGGCTCAGCAGTAACCCTGTTGTATCGGCTCGGACTAAGAAAGAAGGGGTGACAGAGGGGATCGGGAATTTCAGGGTGGGACAGCGCAGGAGGGCCTGATGTTATTTAGGGAGGCAATGAATAAAAGCTGGGCTAGAAGGTAAATGGGGGTCCTGACCAGCCCCTGTGCTCTGCTTATTGTGGCGATGAAATTTATGGCTTAAGACTTCCTAAGCCAAGGACTCCCCACGTTGACTGGTTAAGTGCTATGAAACAGTACGACAAAGGCTGGAGGCAAACAACACTCTGAGATGAGAGGCTGTAGGAGAGGGGACAGTGGAAGACAATGTGGACGATCCACGTTAGACACATGTTTAGCATAAAGTGGCTGGACTTCTGAACGTATTCTGAAGATTCTGAAGTATAACTTTAAGATTATACTGTCAAACCACCACACTTGAAAAGAGGAAAGAGCTTAAATTGAAGTTTGAATCTCCCAAAACGTGCAAAAAATTGAGAGTGGTGTAGTCATTATGTATTTGTTATTACTACTATGATATAGTGTTATGAGTGTTTTGAGGACTCAACCTTATTTTACGTTCATTTACACTTCATTTGCAACTTTTTTATTGCAGGGGTAACTTAATTCCATCAGAACTGCAATTTTTTTTATCAACATAATGAGGAAATGGTGTTAATCACCTGGCAAGTCACAAATTGTTGATATCAGTAAAAGGTATTAGTTGACTGTTCACTGAGAATGTATGTCTTTTGTTTTCTACGAATTTTGTCCAAGTTAATTCACACTTGGTTATGAGAAAGATCACCAAAACATTTTATAAAACCATCAGAATATCAAATTCACCCATGAGCTGCAGCCAAGACAGACACTGTCTAAAAACATTAAGCTTACAATACAACCTTAACAACTGATTCAAGTAAAGTGAAAATCACAAATCAACATACCTCAGTTGGCTTTAAATCTGGACACCCTCATTTTGATTAATAAAAACGAAACAAAAAATAGAAGAAATATATATCAAAAATTTGAAAGTATCCTGAATATATACATATTTTGATGACAAAAATACAGACATACTGTATGTAGATTGTAAAACATAAGTGAACCATATGGGGCCTTTAATGGGAAGCCGATTGAGACAAGAACTACAACAAGAACTACAACAACCAGGAGGGAAACAGTTTCCTGGGCAGCCAATGATCCTGCGATGAGGAGCCTGAGTAAAAAGAGAGAAGGAGGAGGTTATATGTATATAATATATGGTTATATTTGCCAACTTGGATGTCCCAAAAAACTGTTAATCTCATCTTATTTTGTATGTCTTGTCACAAGTCATGTCAGCACCAATGCAAGGATTACTTTTACTTGTTTGTGTCTGTATTGTACTTATTGTTTCAACAGTGTTTTCATGCTGCCCTGTCAGATTTCTAGAAAACACAGGTTTTTGATGTAGTATGCCTTTAACGAGTAAGAGTAAGCTTTTAGGGCCAAGTGTGTGTGCTGCGTGTGTGTGTCCATGTGTGTGCATGTGTGTATTGTCTTACGAGATCTCCTCGCCCCATTGAACAACAGTGATGAAATGGAGATGAGTTAAAGTGCTAACACAAAGCCTGAGCAGACCCCTGCGTCGCTGCGACAATGAAACCACCACACAGAAGAAAGTGAGAGCCTCTTTGAGAAACAGAGAGAATGGGCAGAGAATGAGAGGGGGGAGAAATTAAGGGGCAAACTACAAAAAAAAGAAAAGAAAAGAAGACGGGTTGAACCATCCTGAGAGCAGGAGGAAATGGATGGTGGGCAAGGATGACAGAATAGAAAGCAAAACGGAGAAAATAGCAAGGTAGCTAATCCCTCCAGAGATAAAGCAGCTATATGTAAATGAAAGACGTGAAGTTTGGCCATCTTACTTTGATCTATGAATCAGGCTCTCCCTCCCTTCCTCCCCCTCCTCTCCTCCTTCACTCTCACCCTCTTCTCTTTCCTCCTTTTTCCTTGTAAGAAAATCAAGCCTTATTTAGCTTAATCTCACTTAATGGCATCCAGCTCCTCTTTTGTCCTCCTTGATGCTAATAGATTCCTGTCCTTTCATTCCCCACTATTCAATAATCCTCTTATTACGGGGCAGCAATTATTTTGAGTATTTTATCAGCATTATGATTATGATTATTTTCATTATTATTATTCATGCAGGCAGTGCTTAGGGCCAGGTTGCAGTGGAGAATATCCTCCCTCCTGCCGGTGCTTCTCGCTCAGAATGAGTCTGCCTGCTTTCTTCCAGAGGGGTGGCGAGTTTGCAGGAGTGAACCCCATTCAGTGAGACACATTTTCTGGGCGTTTGAACATATTGTGGAGTGAGTGTAATGAGTAGCACCAAATCACCCATCCCAGCTCCTTAACACAGAGAAACATCAAGAAATTGAGGATGGAGGCGAGAGAGGGGGCGAATAATCAAAAGGCCTCCTTTCTGCAGACCAGTAATTACACGGTTGGGTTTTGATCTTTTGCTTGTTGGGGTGATGAATAGGGGGAAAGATGAGGACTGTTTCACTATTTGCGGGTGGCGCAGAGGGTGGAAGAAGCTTTTCAGCTCAGCATCACGTCAGCATCAACAGTCTGAACCCTATGTGGTGAGGTAAATGCATGAGGGAAGGTTTGAATCACTTCATTTTAAATTTTAAATTCATTCAAATGAGGGTAAAATATGCCAGAAATTTCCAAAGTGTTTTGCCAAAAAAAAAAAAAAAAAAAATCGACAAGTAACAGTGTTGTGGTTCATTATTATCATTTTTTTGAGGCATCAACCCTGTCTTATGTTCATGTACAACTAATTTGCAGCATTTTATTTTAGGGGGAAAAAAATGAAACAATAGTTTATAATGTAATTTCTAGGACGCAGAGTTAGTTGATATACGACGCTTTAACACCACAGTTAGAAGTAAAAACATATGTGAGTTTGATGACATCACCCTGTGCCTTCATTATTGCTGCAGAAATAGAAGATTGCTTATTCATCTTGGACCAGAGAAGGGAGGACTCTGCCTGCTGATAGGAGGGACATGACACACATGTTGCATGTTGAATAAAAACGCACGTGGTTTATCTTTATTTTCACCGTCACTTCTCTGCTACATACTATATGCAGCATCATTTTTCCTACCTTTTTAAGCATACTTTTTCTCCCGTGTATTCTAGATATAAATTGACTTAACGTGTTCGCAGAATGCAGTGTACTATTTTGAAGTGATGCAAGATGCAACAGCTGTCAGTTTAGAGTAACTCTGGAATAACACTATTAAACTTCACGGTTTTCCCTAAGATCTAATATCTTTTTGTTTGTATGTTTTCTGTGACATTCCTGCAGCAGTTTCCCTTCAATCCATCATTTGTTTTAATTTTCTCTGTCATTTGCTTTGTGCAAGGTGTTGTAAAACAAAATGTGTCCATCACAATGCAAAACAATTTTAAAAAAATATGCTCGAATTCAAGCATTCTTTAGTCTATAAACTAATTCAGCATTTTAAATTTTGTCACTTTTCTCAACTGGAAGCTCCACTGGAGCAGTTAGGGGTTCGGGGCCTTGCTCAAAGGTACCTCAGTGGGGGTGATGTGGGAGGGACAAGTGCTGCTCTTTCACTTTCTCCACCCAGATTTGTCTCTCTGGTCCGAAGATCAAACCACCAACCGACCTTCCAACTAAAAACCAGCTTCTCTAAACTTTGGAGCTCCATTGTTCTGAGAATTAGAATCAGTATTCAGTCTAGAACAGAGATTTATGTTTTTCAAAACTCTTATCCAACACACAACTGCATGCTGTCTCCCTCACTGAAACAGACACACACATACACCCACAAAGTGAAATATATGTAGCATAAGCAAAAGTTAACGTCAAAGGAAAGGAAAACCAGGAAACAAGCAAACAATTAAAGAACTTCTTAGAGTATAGTGCTAAATTGTAATTAGTGCATGGAAATACTTGACATCAACAAACAGCAAAACACAAATACACAAATACATAAATCTCTCATGTAAAATCACCAAACCTGCTTTGGCAGTTAGTAATGAGTTTCTCTGGATTCCATAATACAAAACTTAGAATAAGTTTTCGGAGCTTTAAAATATTATAATTTTTTTTTAAATTTCTTGACAAGGCTTAATTTGGTCCCTCTTCATATCTTAACTTTCTTAAAGTATCGTCATCTCTCACCTAACAAACAACAATACAACAATCAAACACTGTAATCACCTGCAGGCTTCACATTTCACACTTTCTACAAGAATAATCGAAGCAGTCTTTCTCTATGACATAAGAAAGGAAAATGCAACTTAGCTCTGTGACAAAAATAGGATTATTACATTTACTTCATATAGAAACTCACCAACTACATAATAGATCCATTGGGTTTAAAACATAATAGTGACTAAATGCAGTAAAATATCATAAACATGTTAAAAATGTTAAATAATTCATATAAAAATTGCTGCAACAATCATAAAGTCCAGTCTTCATAAATCATCGTCAACTTCATCCTCATGGTGTCATTTTGGGAATCTTGGAGCTGGTGTGGAGTGGCTGAATCTGGGCAGTCTGCAGACTCCACAGGGGCACAGGGGCCCTCCTGAGGCCCCTGCAGAGCTCCACTGCACAGGGGCCAGTGAGGCCTCCATGGGGCTCGGAGACAACAGGGAACATTTAGCAGCAGAAGATGGTGAAGTGGAGGATGAAGAGGAGGAGGAGGAAGAAGAAGATGGTGCTGAAGTGAGGAGTGACTCCTGAGTGAGGAAAAGCTGTCTGGGGCCAGAGATTAGGGGCCACCCTCCGGTGAGCAGCAGCCGAGGCACCGGCCCTGTATTCACCCCCATCCCCACGCTCACCTCCCCCAGCAGCCGTCTCATCTCCTGCAGAGATGAACCCAGGAGGAGGATGTAGTTCCTGGCCAGAACTAGGGTGGAGATCTTGGAGAGCCGGCGACCTGGAGGAGCCCCGGGTTGGTGGGACTGAGAGGAGGAGGCAGAAGATGGTGAGGAGGCGTAAGGCACCATGACCTCCCTCAAAGCATCCATGGCGATGTTCAAGTCCTGCATCCTCTTCCTCTCCCTGCTATTTATCTTCCTCCTGAGGTCCTGCTGTTCCTCGGGGCTCAGCTCCCTCTGAGGTTTGGTTGATCTTTGGCCACCATGGAGGCCAAGAATGGGTGCAGGGTTTAGGCGGGAGCTCATGTCGAACCTCGGAGGGCAGTGGGGTACATCCTGCATCGACCCGGGGCCACAGAGGGCCAGAGACTGCTCCTGAGCCCTGATCACTGGGTTTGACAGCACATTCATTGTCTCTTCAGAAGTGTGCTACTTGAGTTGTAGTTCAGTGTAGTCTTCTGAAAAGGGTCTAAAGAGACAAACCAAAAGCAGTCTAGAAGTCAAGGAAAAAATATTTAAATTCTGTTTTGAAAAAATCCCCAAACTGCAAGAACAAAAATCTTCATTCCCTCCACCTGGTGATCCCCCTTTGCTTGCAGAATACAGCTGCCATCCAGCACAATAACGAGTCACCAAACGTTTGTAATTTTGGGCTTCAGAGGTTTCTGCCTGCACAAGTGAGTGAGTGAGAGCTTCCTGAAGTGGCAGCTCAGTTTATCTCATTTCCACAGCTGTGTGAGGCGAGAATGGGAGCTCACACAGTGGAAAAGGGAGCTAAATGCTCTCCTCACATACCCCCACCTCAGCTCAACTCCTCCCAGACACATGATGGGCTCTTTGGAAACACAGACATGCATGTCTGACTGTTTGATATCTGACAGTAAAATGAGAAAAAACTGGTCAAAGATGTTAGAAAATCATTAGAAGAAAAAAAAAGAGCAGAGGATTATTTAGTTGAGCCCATAGGTCATTGAGATCAGGATTTCTGTTTGAAGACAGACCTGTATACTACTGTATACAGCATAAAAGCATTGTGCATATCATTTGCAGATTAAACTTTATCCATATTGTTCTTAAATCTTTAGTTTTGAAAGTGATTTGCAATTTTGTTTCCACAAGTAAGGAGCGTCAACATTAAAACTGGTTTCACCAAAGTTTAATTGAACATCTCAAAACTAAAACAGGAAACTGTACAAGACATTCATCAATTCAAGCTATTTTTGCTATGGTAATTTGTGAGAGAGAATTTGAATCTCATCAAGGCACTGTCTGTGAAAGTTACCAACTATAATCAGACAAACCGAACATCGCCTGCACAAACAACTATCTGGTCTAACTGCTTCAGAAGATCTGGAACAATTTGGAACAAAACAGCTACAGCACACCTGGGAGGCATTTTAGGGGCGCGCACACACACACTTCAATTGAGATATGTCTGTATTTTGTATAAAAGCTAATTTAAGGATGAGTTTTTAAATTAAACAGGGTAAACATGAGCATTGTTTGACAAGATGACTTTTATGTCCTTTTGTGCAATTTAACAATCTATGGTGGTGTTGGTCCTTCCACCACTAAATCAGAATTTGACACTGGATAGCCATCACAATTTGTACATTCACGGTCTCCAGATGTTGTTACTTGTAAAATTAATGGTATACTAAAATAAGAGCATGCTTAGCATCTACGAGCTAGCATCACCATTGTGAGCATGTTAGGATTCTGATGTAAGCATTTAACTCAAAGCACGGCTGTGTCTAAATGTTGCTTCGAAAGCCACTTTTACACAGCCTGTTCAAGGCGGGATTGTTGTGCCTTTACTGCACCTCGCTGTTTTGTAAATGTTTGAAAGATCATTGTTGCTCTCCCTCGAGCCGGTAGCGGACGTAGTAACAGCATCAAATCTACATCTGAATAGTGGAATGAGCCGGCAAGGGTGACTTTTTGACCATGCATTAGGTGTACAACCCATAAGGGAGTAATGTATGAAACCAAGCATGGCATTTTTAAATGTTTGCAATGTGTTGAAGGCCACAAGCCAAAACGCGTTGGTCTGGTAATAAAGTTATTCCTAATACTGCAAGTGTTGCTGTAGTTTTTACCTCTTTAGACCATTTTCCCTTCTCCCTGAACCTTGGAAGTTGCTGAAGTTGTGCCAGAAACCCCAACTCTGCTTGTACAACGCATAAGCAAGACAGCAGCAATTAAAGGCTGGTTCAAAGAAGTAGAAAATCAACTAAAAAAGTCTTGAAATTAGGGAAACAGTGCGAGATGCGGGAGCTCCTTACCCTCCAAACAGAGAACGAGATCAACTGCCATATAAAAGGGGAGGCAAATTATTATTTTTGTGATGTTAGTTGATTTTTTAGAAAGCTTATAGGCTCAAATACGTATGTAAAACATCACACATGGATGCCAACACTGCCGGCAGGCTATTTTAAAATCACAGACTGGAGTGGGATTACGCCGCCATTGGTTTGTCCAGTATAAAAAGCAACATAGAGAAGGGTCTTGGTTGCAGCAATATTGTCCTACCTTTGTGTAAAAAGGGCTTAAAAGCCACAAGTGTAATTATGAACCCTTGTTAGTTCCTAATAACATGTATGAAGTTAATTGAAAATAATGGAATGTACCACTACGGTGATCAAACAACTTGTAATTATGTATGTAATGTAACTTGTAAAATTAGGAGACCTTTGTTATGTGATGGAGAGTGGGTATTAATCGTATTAGCATCGGTATTAATCGTGTCAGAGAACAGTTTTGGCAAACAGTGAATGGATACATCGTTGTGTGCAGGCAGTTAATTGATGGTTTTGAGGTGGAGGTTATTGTTGTTCAGTTCTGAGCGCCTTCTAGCAAAATTGGCTGGCAGAGATCTGGGCACGGTTCCAGACAGGCAGACAACAGACCAATTGACTCCAACCACAGGTGAAGCTGGCTTGGGGCACCCAGCAAGGCTGGAAACCTCAAATGTGCCATTCATGAGCAACAAAAAGACCTCAGCATCACTCCATTCGCAGCAGAGTGTGCCTGGCTGTCCTCTTTTTGCACCCCCTCCTTGTAAAGCGGAGGAGTGGGGGGGGGGGAAGAAAAGGAAGGCAGGGAGAAGAAGGGGAGGACAGGGGAAGGACAGCACCATCACAAACAGAAAGCAAGTTGTTTACGATGAAAGCAGAAGGAGATGCGGAGAAGGAAGACCCTCTCTTTATTCCGCAGCCGCTCCTCTGTTGTCATTCAACAAGTGAAAGATGTGTGCGGAGTCGCTTCCCTTCCCTGCCAGTGGTCCGGTGGCGTCCGGCTGGTGCTGTGATTGAAGCTGAATGGACGACTACAGACGGACAGGAAAGGGAGGGCCTCATGAAAAGGGCCAGGCGGATGGCCCTCGCACCTGCAGGAGAACAGAGTGCAGACAGCCACGATGAATGTGTGTGTGTGAGTGTGTGTGTGTGTGTGTGTGTGTGTGTGTGTATGTGTGTGTGTGTGTGTGTGTGTGTGTGGGTGTGGGTGTGTGTGGGTGTGTGTGTGCATGTGTGCCATTTGATTTCTAGTGCCTGTCTAACAATGAGAGGTAATAAACTGAGTAATGAAAGAAAACAAGGCCAGATCGTTTTGACTCTATTTTAGGATCTGATTTCTGTATCAAGAGGGAAAAAAGGACACCTGCAAGGAGCCACACATACAGAAGTCAGAAAAGAGTCGAGAGAAAGAAGCTGGTGTCTACCAGAAAAATGCACCTCCCCCACTCTTTTTATCCACCACTTACAAGGGAAAGAAAAGTGAGCTTGATTTGGGGCTGCAGCCCAGCATATCCGCCTCCCAGCTTCCAGGCTCCTTTTGATGAGGCTGGGCCAGGGCAGGAGCACCGGTGGCTTCAGGCAGGGGAAGACTAGTGTCTTTATGGTGGAAGGAGTACTGTCCATCTGGGCAAGGCCATCCAATGGTGGGTCTGCACCTGGGAACTAAATGCCTCATCTGTGTGGTGCCATTTCCTGCAGCTGACAGACAGGAAGACACCTCCGCCAAACTCCTTGGTCATTTTCTCCCCAGCGCATTGATGAAAAATACACCCAAAGACTGAAAAATATTGTTAGGAATTTATTCCCTTTTTTTGGTATTTGTCAAAAGGACTGATATAAACGTTTTTGGGTTTTTTTTCTTCCTTGTGTGGTTTGCATTCTTTTGAACCCAAAAATCTTCACCATATTTCAGGCCTATCATTTTGTGATTTTTATCACTTTCAACAAATTTACAGTATTTTTTTGAATCTATTTTGAGTTTACACACTCAAGTTTCCAAGCATATGTGTTTATGGTAATAAGGTTTGTAACCTCGATAGTCATCTATTTAATTAGGAATTCAAGGAATTATGAGAATTCACCAGACTCACTTTGAATAAATACAAAATAAAAGCAAAGGTAAACAATAAATATTAATAAAATTCACAATTTTGAGGAAACACTACTAAATCTTCAGTTTTGACCACCAGGGCAGAACACACATGTCCTTATAGAAACTCACACAAAGCCTTTTTTATTCATCGATTGAGCACAAATTGACATAATTATGAACCTCAACGGTTTCACAAATTAAGTCAAGCCAATCTTGATTTAATGGACTCAATTTACATTAAGTGTGTCACTTGATGGTGTGTCGATGTGTTTGCTGCCTCTTGGGAGGACTTATCATGGTATTAATGTCCGAAGACGTCTCTTCAAATTGGTCCAATTACACAGCTATTTATTGTGTCTTTAGCTGTTTGTCACTGACTGCTCAGGATCTCCTGAACAAAACAAAGTTATAAATAGAAAAGACTTTTCCCTTATTGTTTAGCTGTTGGGTTGGTGGGCTGGAACCTATCCCAGCTGTTACTGGGAGAGTTGTGGGGTACACCCTGGACAGGCCACCAGTTCATCACAGGGCTGACACATATAGAGACAAACAACCATCCCTGCTCACATTCAAAATTAAATCACGAATTCACCTTATTTATTTTATTTATTTTATTTATTTTATTTATTGTATTTATTTTATTTATTTTATTTATTTTATTTATTGTATTTATTTTATTTATTTTATTTTATTTTAATACACTTCACCAAGGCTGAAAGACCAATAGGGAGAGACAGGGAGCTGCTCCAAGGCCCCTGAACCACAGAGGCTTCAAGAAAGTTCAGGCCCACTGTGTGACAGCTATGGTAATTTGTTTCATTTGAAATTATCTGTCAATACGTATTACTATGTAATCAGGTCCTAAATTGTTGCCATAGGTAGGTATTAAAAATACAGATTTTTCTGCTTTCTATGACTAAAATACCACATTATTTTTTTGCCCCAAGGCCCCTTACTGATAAACCATTGGTTATCTGGCTCATCTCTGCTTTGATTCATTCTTTCTTAAATCATCATAATTTTACTTACTTTATACTCTAATATTGTACACAAAACTCACATAAAATAACATGTTTCAAAGGAAATAAAACATAAATTATTGAAAAAGTGGCAAAGCTATATCTCAGTTGATGCCAGTACACATAAAAGCAAGACTCATAAAATTTGTAATCTGAGATCTCAATAAATAACAAAAATTCAATCTTTCACAAGCTGTTTGCTCTCACTTTTATTAACTGCTAACAGTTAATTTATTTAGAGTTGCACTAATCACTAAAAAAGCGAAATCCTGTTTGGATTAGAAAATGATATTTCTGGTGACTTTTCCCTCCCATTTCTTTGGGAAGAGTGTCTAACTAGAATGTTTAAGGAGGTATGCACCTGCTGTAAGTCTTAAATCCCAGATTGTCCTCTGTTTGCAATCTGCAGAGAGAGTCTAATGAGAAATTAACAGTTGCAAATGACTGATTTCTTCATGTTTCCCTGCAGGCAACCAGGTGCAGCAGCAACAATGAAAACATAACAGAGCAGGACTTTTCAGAGTGAGAAGGCTGCTCTGCATCAAAGCAGGGACGGCGGACACACTCATCTATTCGCCCTAACTCCTGCTCTGTGAGGCCTGGCCAAAGACATGAGAAGATTACAAGCTGTTAATAAGGTGGAACCAATCGGCTGAAGGTCTGCTTTTGTCCTTCCCAGCATGCTTTGTGAGCGCTGGCCTGGGATAGTCGGCATTTGGCGCTGATCATAGTGTGGCAGGGATAATGAAGGTGGGAGGGGTGTAAGGTTTAAGCCCTTGGGCCGTTTGTGAAAGAGAGCCTAAATGCCTCGCTCTCAATAGCTGCACACGCTCAGTTGGTCACGGTTGTTTAAATACAGATGGACATTTGCCACATTCATATTTCATGTGTCTAAGTGCTCCACTGACACTTTCTGTCATACATTTTTTCCTTGTTTTGTTCTGGCTGAAAGATGTGTCCCTGCCAGATCTAGTTTTGTTGCTACTGTTAAAGGAAAATCCTGAAAATCCTGTCACCAAAAAAATACATATATTGTTGTTTTCTAAAGTTTTACATTGATTTGTGTGCAACAATCAAAAAAGTACTCTAATCCCTCATTGTGTTCATTTAAAATGACCCCAATCACAACCTTACTCTGTGATTGTCTATTGTCATAGCAGATGTTCCTGTCTGAAACAATGCCACCAGGGATTTGTAGGGTGTCTGCTAATAGGAAAGTGTTAGTTATCCCACCCCCCTTAAAGTATCCTTAAAAACCCCCGATCCTATTTAACCGTGACAATGATGGATTTTCAGACACTAAACTTCCACAGGAATCCTTGTCTAAAGTCAAACACAGAGTTCCTTCTTCTTCTCAAGTACAAGTCAAAATGTTGAGGGGGCGGGTTGAGATTTTCCTTTTTGGGTTTCATTAACGGTACAGGGCAAATGGGTTTTCAGAGGTTACACTCATCTGTATGGAGGGCGGTGCAGCTAGACTAAAGTCCATGTTAGAGTGAAAGCTGATAGCAGTATGATGGATGAGGATATACATCCATGACTTCTAAATGTGCAGCAGTTTAGTGAAGGAAAGGGAAACTGACATTGAATGAACCAACTACAACAAAAAAACAACTGAAAATATGAGTTTGTCTATGTGATCTGTTTGCAGAGCACTGATTAAAATCGATAGTCTCAAATTAAATGTTCCATTAATCGACTATTACTAGACTCAACACCCCCTGACTGCATATGAAGTCTGACAGGCGTTCAGATGGAAAGTTTGCTAAAACTTTGGGAGAGAAAATGAATGTTTGACCTTTTTTTCAAATGAAACCTTGTGGCTGTATTTTAAAATACATTTTCTCCTCTGGCCATCTATTCAAACATAACTCAGAGTGAATATTGAGAATACCCTCCAAAGTTGGTGAGATTAAAAATCCTATTACACTTTGAACATGTTAATGTATGATTTTCAGCCTTGACCTACATGGCTTGGTTTGAGCAATTATTAAAAACCCAGCAAATAACAGAATTTTAAATTTTATTCACATTTGTGTGGACATGGTTGCTATAGTTAAGCCTCAGTTTGGATGTGTTTTGCACTTGGCCAACTGGGAGGACACCATGGGGCCGAACCAGGACACGCTGCAGGGATCACATCTCCCAGCTGACTGGGGACCACTGAGGGAACCACCAGGAAGCGAAACATACTGCAAGGCTACAAGGTTTCTATTCCCCCTGTTTGCTGCACTGTGAATGAATGCATGGTCATTTGGTGAGTGGATGATTGAAAACTATGTCAGAGTTTGTCAGATATCCTCTTATCCTCTTATTCATCCTCTTATATCACACTTAATAATAAATGTTAATATTAAATGATTAGTTAAAACATTTCCTGTTTCTGTGTGTCGATATCTTTGTAAACACCCAAATTTCAACTTAAATATGCCCTTAATTGTATTTGAATGAATAAAAAACAATGCAAGCAGATAATAACAAATATATGTTCAATGCATTCCTATTCCAAAACTTCTTTTTATGGCAGCACTATTCCATAATAAAGAAATCTGAAGTTGGTCTGGTCTATTTGCTATGCATGGAAATTTTAGTGCATTGACTAGAACCCTAAATATATCATATAATATATAAGTTTAAAGTGATCCATTCATGGTAGGAAACCCTTTCTCCACTTGCTGGGTGAATAAAGAACATCATTTAGCATTCTGAGAGATTGTTCTTATTTCACAAAATCTTGCCATGTCAGGCTGGCAGATGGATGCAGTGGCTGTAAGATGATTCTTTCAGGCATTGATGGACACATCTGTCAGCCTACACCCTGTATCACACACACAAACACACACCCGTGTTGACCTCCCTGGGACAGCCCAGAATCTCCCTGCAATGCCTTACAGCCTCCTCCTCCTCCTCCTCCTGCAGCTCATTCACCTCCCACTGTGCTCCTGCTCCTCACAGCCTCTCAGCACATTAAAATAAAATCCCCACTAAGACGTCGGAGATCAGATTGAAGCAGCCACCACTCTCCCTTTCTATTCAGCCTCCTCTCATTGAACTGAAGCAGATTTATCACAGATGTTGTCCAAACTCACCACTGGCCTCCCACTAAGGACTGTTAACTACAGACAGCGAGAGAACGATTCTTTTTTAAATCATTATTATTGTAATTAAATGATTAAATAGAGAACTAAAACTGAAAAAAGAAAACATAAATGTGGTTTACTTCTGACCAGCTTACTTGTAAATCAGATGACAGCCATTTCTGAGTGTGGTGCTAATTTGATTTATGAAATAGGGACCCCAGGGGAAGCAACAACTCAGAGAGCAGACATATGTTGCAGTGCAACATGATAGCAAGCTTCAGTAACTTGACAAATTAGGCTTGTAGTTATTAAAACATCTCGTGGCAGCATGGTTACTGTGGAGGCAGGGAGAATCTGTAGTGAGAAAGTGAAAAAGTTCCACCAAGTGCCTTTATAAAGCTGTATATCAGCAAATGTGCTGAGCAAAATGCTGTCGTCAGCATGTCTGCATGCTAAGGTGCTCACAGTGACAATGTTAGCTGTTGATGTTTAACAGCTAAAATGTTTATCCATTAGCAAGCGTATGATTTGGACATGACAGACCGCTGCATGTTAGCAGTTTAAAAGACACTTTCTACCATTTAACCATTTATTTTAAAACCAACCCATGATTCCCAAACCCTCCTCAAGCAGTTTTTGCCTATTCTTAACCAAAACTTACCCCAATATGGGTGGCAAATCAAAAAATGGCACGTTATGGTTTCACAAAGTCAAAATCACCAGGACAATATTGTCAGATTAAGACATGAAAGCAATGAGAAAGATTAGTATAAGTATTTTTACCTCCCCTGAGGAGGTAATGCTTTCACTGTTTATTTGTTGGTTGGTTGTTTGGTTGGTTGATTGGTTGGTTGGTTGGACAGTCAGCAGGTTTATGCAAAACCCACAGAATAGAATTCCATGAAACCTGGCAGGAGGATGGGTCTGGATAAAGGGGCAGATCCAGGATTTATTTTCACTTCCTTTTAAGATTGTTTTTTCAGACATTTTCTTTAATCTCTCATCTTGATGAAAAAAAAATCAGGTATATTTAGGGGGTCGGTATCTATGAATGTGTGCAATTTGGTGCGGATCCAAATAAAGATCCGGATCCTCCAGATTTAAACGGTTGGTCTTTACAAATTCACTAACCTTAGATTATGGTTTCGGAATTTAATTAACTGAATTACAGGAGACTGGTGGACCTTGATGGAGGTATGAGCTGTACTGTGTGCTATTCTAGTTTAAAGATGGAAAGTTTGGTTAGAAAATTCATAATTTAGGAAATAATAGTTACTCCTTTGGTCACTAAAGCACAGATTAATTCACCCATTTCCATGCTTTTAGCATTCAAACTCCTTTATCCAACTCTCGTTCTCTCTCTCTCTCTCTCTCTCTCTCTCTCTCTCTCTATGTGTGTGTGTGTGTGTGTGTGTATGCTTCCACACAAGACTGTAGTTCCTCTGAATCTTGTCATGTTGACTTTCTTTGTCCAAACATCCCAGCTGCCAGCAGTCAAAGCTAGCTGGGCTGCTGCCAGGGGACAGACATGAGCATGAGATGGTCAACAAACCATATGGGACATCATCCGCATGATATACACACGTGTGTGTGTGTGTGTGTGTGTGTGTGTTGGTGTGTAAGAGAAAGAACTACTACATGTTAAGTTACATAAACACGTAGCTTTTCATTGCTGTTTATTTTATTTATTTAGTTTTTAGTTTTTCAACATCAGGTGTACTTGACTGGAAGGTTAATTTTAGTGGTAAAGATGGCCAATGGAAACCTTGTGACCTTGCATGATGCCATTTGAGGTGGTGAAGCATATGCCAAGTTAAAAATATTTAAATATCAATTTAATTAAATGGATTATTAATTTTGGGGCTCCTTGCTAGTTGCTAGCTGATTCCATAAACTAAATTCACAATGTATTGCAATGAGAGAGGAAATCAGAGAAAAATGATGACTCTAAATCTGGACAAATAAAACCCAAAAGAGCTCCCAGTCAGGTCCTTCAACACCAAACTGGGAGAACACTTTCTTTATGAACTTGCAGGGGTGAATTGTCGAGTTGAAACAGGAAAACTGTTGACTAACTGTTGTCTAAAATATTGAATGCTGTAGAAATAAATGTCATTTTACTGGAACTGAGAGACCTGGTCCATACATAAGAAATAGACCCAAAAAGTGTGCAGACAGTGATGTTATATGTCATCACAGCTTTCCTACTCTCCACCTTAACAGAACGAGGGATGTGCAAATGTGTTTTATTAGGACACTTGATGCTTGTGCATATATATGTTTTTGTTGGGGGTTTTTTAGATTGGGGGCAGGTGCACACATCATACCATCTCACTCTCCTGAATGGCCTTCAGGAGGCCCTCATTCAAAATAAATGCTGTCCACCCACCATACAACTGGACCCCGCTGGCCCCCATCACACCCCTCTGAGACCCCTGTGTTTCTGCACTGGTTGATTCACGTCCCAGTCCAGCACTACTCAGATTTACTTTGATGTTTAATCCCATCCTGACTGTGTCCTCCTTCAGTCCGTGGAACCGCTCGGCCAGTCATGAATATCCAAAGGTCTGCTTACTTGACAGGATTATCCCTCCTTTCAAAGCCACTGGGGATGATTCTTCAGCCACAAAAACCACACTCAGTGAATCTTCTGCTCTCTCGCTTTGTTTCTCTCATTCTTCTTTTCTCTCTCGTCCTCCCTTCTGTCTTTGTCCCTCTGGGCTTTTACTTAACACATTGATCCACCCGATCGAGGAGTTCATCTGCTGCTGTTTATAGATTATCGGACAGACACACAAACATGCACTAGTTTTGTTAAGTTGTTACGTATCTAGTGTTGTAGACATGTCAATTTATGAGTGTTGCAGACATATGATGAATTTCTAAATGGTACAAATTACCTGCGTCTCAGATCTTTAACCACATCACCTCACGTAAAGTTGGCACGAACAAATGAGTGAAACAAAAGCAATCCTTTAGTCAAATGAATTCAAAATGCCAGGACACTCAAATAATGAAGTAAACCGCTGTCATTGACCCATTGCAAACTTTTTTTGTGAGCAGCATTGCAAATCAGACCAAAGCTGGATGTGCTGCATGGGTTCAGTTTGCAAAGCTATAAGTGATCAATTACTACTCTGAGAAACAACCATCACATCCTCAGTTCAGCAGAAGGAGTGGAGGTGGAGCACATTCTATATTAGACAATTTTAGAGTTATAACCTGCAGATATGATGTGAGAAGGACAGAGTGCTGTGTAGCTAGAGAACCAAATACTTGTATTCAGTGACCTGGTCTAGAATAGCCCTGTTTCAATTGGTGATACCTCCTGCTGGACGGGGCACAGAACACTTCCTTATCAAACTGCATTACCTTAGTCATGAAGGTGTTGATGGTTGACCCTAACCAGTCAGTGACCATGAAGATGCATACAGGGGAAAACAGCTAGCATGGCATAGCTTTGTCTGAAGGTAACATAATCCACCTATCAGCAACTTTAAGGCTCAATAATTAGGCAGCCTTTACACTGTCTAATTCATAAAAGTTGTTGATCAGTTGCTGCCAGTAGCTCCATAACAGGCAAAGAATGAAATAGGATGAATTTTCTCATTTAACTTCTGGCTATGCTCATCTCAGAAAATGTGAAACTACTCCTTTAACAGTGCGGGACATTAACGTTTGTCAATCCTTAGGTAAGCAACCACTTGTTGTTTAGCCGAGTTTCTGTCTGATCCATACAGTCAGTGTTTCTTTGTGAGTGTTAGAGTCCATCACATTGGTTAATGGTGGATGAGGGTGAGAAGATGAGGCCGTGTTAGAATAGACATCAGTCCCATGGGAACGAGTGACCTCTGAGGTCTCATATTCACCTTAGAGCTGGATCTATTCCCTTGTAAGTGTTAAATCCTGCCTTTGTCTCTGACAGCTTCTCTGTTTGTTTATCTTCTCTCCCTTGTTTCTCCTTTGGACCATCACAGACTCTGTTTCTCTCTCTGTTATTCCGCCACCTTTGATGCATCCCACCAATCTTTAATCCTTTCAGCTAACACAACATGATATGCGGAGCTGAAAGAATGTACATCTGTGCAGTGTTTTCAGTAAGGTTTAAATCCAGTTACAACAGTGTAAGACTGATGCTTCCCTTCTGTCCAAAGTTATGAATATTTAAACTGTCACAGGAGCAACCTCGGACTCTCAGCATCAATGAATAAGTCAGGCTGCCACCAACAGTGGATGAGGAGCTGTTTATTCAAATCCAGTCACAGGCATGTGAAGCCCAGCTGCTATTGGCCAGCATGTTCAGGCAGGGCTTTAACTTTTAGTTAATCTGGTTTATAAAAGAAAAACTCTCATCAGATGTCATAACAGCATAGGCCTACTCCAAAATGTCAAAAAGACAACAAAAAAAGCCTCATCATTTGAATTAATGTAACTACTACCTATTGACCGTTGTTTAGAAGTGAATTATTTTAGTTGAATAAATGAACACTATTAATTAGTCATATATTTTTAAAAGGATCCTATTCCTTACAGTCACTTGTCATGTTATGTTATTACCTTGTTATTACCAACACGAGTTTGAGTTTGCTTGTTTGTCCAAATAATATCTTGAAAAGCTACCAATGGATTTTGGTGCTATTTTTTGTAGGGGTGGATTTTGTGGGCCAAGAAAGAGTTGATTAAGTTTTGAGGGAGATCCAATCACAGATGTGGACACTGTCTTCAACATTGTGTGATAGGACCTTTTCAAACATTATGGCTAATATTATAAATCTAGGTCAATAGGCCAATCAAAAAAAAAAATTATGGACAACTCATGATGTTCCACCTCTATGCGCAATTGGATCCAAATGTAGATTATCATTTGCATCTGGGAGATTAAAATATAAATTTTAGGGGGCTAGTATTTAGTGGGCCACATCATCACCATTTGTCTGTCAGGCTGTTTGCTTGTAATAAATTTTGTAGGGAGATGGCTCATAGAATTGGGATGAGGTCGTTAGATTTTGAGGCAGATCTGGTCAAGGTGCAGATGCAGAAAAAAAATGTTTTCGATTTGACAGAGAGGTATGCCTCTCTGGTTGAGAGAAGAATAGATCAATGCTGAAATTTAGACTGAAGAGAGGGTATCATGACAGGGGGTGGGGTCTAATTATTTTTGCAACACGATACACTTTGTAATCCATGTTAACTAGGTTTTGCTATGATAAATGGTGTTTAAAGCGAATGATGATACAGCTGATGCCTTTCTGCGCCATCAAAATATTGTGTTATTTCTCACAACAGCTGCATGGATTGCTTTGTCTGGAGCCCTCTCTGTATCATCAGTCTGTTATGTTTATTCTGTTCCAAGTATTAGTATATGATGGAGTGAGTTAGTACAGCATGGTGGTGTAGTGGTTAGCACTGTTGCCTCACAGCCAGAAGGTCCTGGGTTCAAATCCCATTTCAATTCAGTTTATTTATATTGCGCCAAATCACAACAAAAGTTATATCAAGGCACTTTACAAAAAGGGCAAGTCTAGACCGACTCTTCGTTATGGAGAGACCCAACAATCCACCATGAGCAAGCACTTGACGACAGTGGCGACGAAAAACTGCCTTTGTTTTATTTTTTAATTTTTAAAAGGCAGAAACATGAAGAAAAGTCCCACTGTGGATCTGGGACTTTTCTGTGTGAGTTTGCATGTTCTCCTCTTGTCTGCATGGGTTCCCTCAGGGCTCTCCAGCTTCCTCCCACTACCAAAAACATGCAATATAGGTATATTGATGATTCTCAATTGACCATAGGCATGAATGTGAGTGTGAATGGTTGTTTGTCTTTCTATGTGGCCCTGTGATGAACTGGTGACTTGTCCAGGGTGTTCCCTGCCCTCACACCCAAAGTCAGCTGGGATAGGCTCCAGCCTCCCCGTGACCCATACAGGATAAGTGGCCACAGAAAATGAAAGAATGAATGAGTTGTGGTCAAATCTTACAAGTGGCCTGTTTGGTGTGCTATTAAATATGAGTCCTCTGCATGCAGGGGAGGAAGAAGTAAGAGGAACTATATTGTCTAAAGTGCTGTTGAAGAGATGAAACTCGTATTAAAAGAATCAAAATATAAAGTGTGTATTTAAAAGGAATTCCTGCTGACAGTTTTTTTTAAAGAATATTTGCCATATAACTGACCTGACTGTACATTTTATATTATTGCACAAATGACCTCCTCCTCTCTGAAACGTCCTACAAAATGATGAAGGACTTTGAATAATTCAATTTCAGTAATGAGACAAATAAACAAATGCATGCATGAATATTCAGGTATCCCTTAGTTCATATCATTCCAGCTTCAAAAGCCTTTGGAAAACATTGCAACAGCATGCACAATCTGCTATGCAGCTGCTACCTTATCCTAAAAAGTATCGGCCTTTACTCACTGGCTTATTTCTGCCATTAGCTTTTCATCTTCATTCACTGTTTATATGGATATTTTCCAAAGCTGATGATTCCACATACATTTATTTAATGGCTGCCTTCTTGTTTTAATAATAGACACTTATTCAATAGCTCTAATTTATCAATCTTTTATTTGATTGCAAAAAAATCTGCAGGTTAAAAGTCCAGTTGGATATAGGCCTACTATGAAATGATACGGATACAGTGGAGGATCATAAACGCTGACTCATTGATCATCTGAATATCATCCTGCAGGAGAGACAAGCTCTCCACAAGTTTGTCTCATGAGGGAACAAAACTTATATCACAAGACAATATGCTTATTTTACCCATTAAATCTAGAGAAGCTGCTATTTTCCAATTGATTTTTTGAGCATTATATGAGCATCATGATTTCAGAGTTAAGATTTAAGTTTCTGTTAATTCCAATGATTCTAAGATGACTCAAAGTATTTTATTTGTATATAGCTACTTTTTTTTTTACTATTTTTATTAATCTACACAGACACTATTAGAATGTTTTGACATAAACTAAATTTAATTTGTTCTAGTTGTCCAGTCTCATATAATTAAGAACCTTTAAATTAAGGTATTCTTAATTTTATCTTGAATGGTTGATTGGCTATATGCAAAGCTAAATGATGCCCACTGCATGTTCTCTTTAAGTTGGAGAATAGTTGACCCATCCACAAGCATTTGCTCAGCTGTTAAAACTTTCTACTATAACCTGTTAGTTTAGAAATTAAAATTAATGATAAAAGTCGATTTTCATGACAAACTGTAAATGTCTGAAGTAAATGTCTAATTCCAATGAATGTAGAGAAAGTGAGCAGCTGCAAGGGTAAGTTACTATTTGATGTGAAGATACTTACTATTTGTAAAACTATTAGTACTGTGTTTCTGTGATTCATAGGCCTGTTTGGGGATCAGTGCTGCTTAAAACCTTGGTGAGACATGTTCATCCTTCTATTGTGTAAGATAAATATAAAAAAAAATACCAAAGACTTTTCCCTTTTCAATTAATCGTCTTTATTTTACATTTCAAATTGCAACACAATCAGAGATTCGTCTGAAATTCCCGTCCAAAATAAGTAAATAAATATCATTTTCATTTTTTATTAAAAAAATAGAGAAGTGGTCATTGCTTGCAGACAGAGAATAACAGCCTATTGAAAGGGAGAGAGGGACGAGCATTGAAAAAGACAGACAGAATAAAGCAGGTGCAACGTGTGCGGGGTGAAGAGTCTCCCCACACCTTAACTCTAATATATAATATATCCCACTATTTTAACTGAATATCCATCTACATATTTACACTCTACATTGTGGTTTGATTTGGGACCTTTTCCCTGCAGGCTCCCAGTCAATCAATCGATCACCAGCGATTCAATTTGATCTTTAAATAACAGAGAGGCCTGGGCCGTCAAAGATTTTCAGTAGGCTCGAGGTTTATTGTGCTTTGGGAGCTCCGTAAAGAAACACCTGTTACTGTTGAGGTTAATTACCATAACACACTAAGTTAGTAGCAAAACCCCCATATCCCATTGAGGAAAATCAATGCATTGGTCGTTGCTTGCTCCGTTGACGCAACGGAATCAGCAACAAAGATAAATAAAAAGCGTAATAATGTGTGGAGATAGAGTCTGTGACCACCACAAAAGTTCGTATCCAGTTAGAGTCACTTGGAGTCGCTGGCCAACCTCGGCATGGTGACGGTGCTCATGCTGGATACATGCGGAGGCGGGACTTGGCACATGCTGCACGGACAAGGCATCCCGGTGCCAACGCCCCAGTGCTGGAAACTGCTGCCCAGCGGCCCTGCGCCAGTGGCGGGCGCTTTGAGGAGTCCGTGATGGGGTCTGACTGACGTGACAGCTGCGATGCCGGGTGCCGACAGAGAGGCGGTGGAGACGGCCGCCGGCGGGAGGAGAGGGTGGTGCACAGCCGGGTGTGAGGCGTGTGAAGCCGCCGGGTGTCCCGGCACGGGCCCCGCGTGGTGTGTCATAGTCCCACATGCTGATGGGTGGAAGCCGCCGTGGTGTCCGCTGCTGCCATAGATTTCACTGACCAGCCGCTTCATCTCCTCCAGTGAGTTGCTGAGCATCAGGATGTAGTTTCTAGCCAGCAGCAGGGTGGCAATTTTGGAGAGTTTGCGCACCGACGGTCCGTGCGCATAGGGCATGACCTCCCGGAGCCCGTCCATGGCTACGTTGAGGTCGTGCATCCTTTTCCTCTCGCGGCTGTTGATTTTGAGGCGGATCGACTGCAGCTCACCCTCTGACAGGAGTTTACGGTCTTTCTTAGCCAGCCGGAGGGCGAGGGACTCCTCATCGGCGGCAGAGAGGCCGCGTAGGCTGGGGATATCTGACGGAGAGTCGCTCTGTGTGGAGGACACGGCGCCGGAGAAGCCGTGCACAGACTTCTTCAGTGTGGACAGAAAGATGTCGTCCACCTCCGGAGATGACGGTCTGCTGGACACGCGGCTGGTATCTGAGTCCATGGTCCTGGTCCAGCACTGTACTCTGAAGAGGAATAAATAACTTTAAATTTTCTGAAGCTTGTGCCACAACCACAACAGACAATATTTAATTTATTATAGGCTATAGGTTACTTATTAATTGGAGACATTGAAGCGGAACATTTATCATGAATTAAACAGAATTTGGAGATACTTTTCTGGCAAATGTCCAATTTAATGTTATCTTTATTTGGATCATCACATAAGGAATAAGGGATAAGTTAATAATGAGTGCCCATATCTTTTCTACTGCATTTCTACTTTCCTGGAGTTTCGATGTAAATAAAGCAGACGGAGAACAGCTATAAGACGTGTACGATTACATTAATTGTGAATTAGAATATAAAAGCACATAATTAAACACCTACCAAGAGTGTTTCCAAGCGCAATGGTGAGAAAACCTACACGTCAAATCCACTTGTTACTCCAAATCGCATCTGACAGTCCATTTGGCACGCCTGCGTGCGACCGCTGGGTTTTATAGCGGGCTGAAGCGCACAGAGGCCGGGTCACCAGGACAACGCAGTATCTGTCCCGTCTGCCTCCCTGCGACCAATCAGCTCCATGCAGGGAGGAGGGGGTGAGAGGGGGAGGAGGGTGACAGAGGGTCCTCCAGCCTGATGTAATTACCAACACACTACATTAAGTGAAATCAGACACACTCCCTCCTACATATGGCCCCTTCTTGGGAAAATGTTGGCGCGCGTGTGGATGGATTTTATTTTTAAGAGAATAAACCATTTTTTCCATTCATTACAATAATGTGTTTATATTAGTACAGGATCCATAAACAGTAAAAAAAAAAAAAATTTAAAAATTAATCAGAATAAATTCTAATGATGTACATATAGCTTATACCATGGTTCGTTTGGTTCCGAAATTATGAGCAAATAAATAAAAAAGAAAGTTCAAACTTCCTATAGGCTAATTGAATTTCTAATGGGTTTAATAATCCACATTTGCGCCATTATTTTGATTGAAAATTCGTTCCTCGTGTCTTTTTTATTTTTTATTTTTGTTGTTGTTGAACCCTCTGAGCCGCAGCCTATCCGACCATAAAATCATGTCGCTCCCTCAAATGAACAGTAACAACGGATCGAAGCCTAATAAGCAGCTCAATATGTTTCCTGCCCTCAGTTTTGGTGCTGTTCTCCCATTAACTGCTGTCGACCAGCAGCTGCTGTTGAAGAGCATTTTATCGTTAATTAATGAAGTGTGCAAAATTGTTTTTAACATTTATGATCCGTAACATTTCAATTAGTCCGCCGTGAGCGATCGCAGTGTGGCCTTCCGCTGGCGCAACGACGGCCTGTGACTGACAGAAGGGCCCAAAGCGGTGGTTTGCTGTCGGACGTAAACTGAAACTGACAGCAGCATTGTCCCGAAATATGACAAGTTGCGCTGCGCAATCAGCCTCAATCAGCGCTAATTGCCTGGCCAAGTTGATCTGTTTTCAGACTGCGCTCCAAAGAGGACACCAGTGTTTGTTCAGGCTGCTGATAAAATAAAGAAAGGTTAACTCTGCTATTCTACAGAGTCAGCCCTGTGTCGGATGGCCTTAAAAGGTGGATTAAAAATAATTATTTGTGACTGGAAAATTTCAGCCTAATCTAAAAAAAAAAATAAAATAAAACTGAGCAGGCCTAATATTCAATTAGGCTACATTTATAAAAAAGAAACGCAAGTAAATAGGCTATTATTAGGCCTAAAATCAAACATTGAGACAAAGTTAATAAAATGTAAATGTATGGGTAAAAAATTTAAATAAAATTATAGATTATTTTCTGTTAGTTTGTTACACTTGACAGGAAATATTTTTGATTGGGGCCATATTCGATTTTAACGGTCACCTGCCAGCCAATCAATCAATCAATCAAACGAATCATTTCCGTGACCATAACCATCAGTCAGGTCAAGTGTCTTATCGATCCGCCATTGACGTCACAAACTCAAGTGTCTACACACGCAGACACGCAGACACGCCCCCCTCTCTCCCCCTCATTGTTATATTTTCTTGTTTTCTCTTTCCTCTGTCCGTTGCGTTCGCGTGTTTACGCCACATAAATAAGATTAGGGTCTATGGTAATGAAGATGGTTAACGTGGCCTTTTTTTAATTTGGGGGTTTGTCGACTGTGCCAACACTTGCTTCATTAGACATTCCCACAACTGCTAGATTAAGACACAGACAACAGGATTTCTCCTTCTTTCACAGTATGCATCATTATTTTAAAAGCCAGTTAAAAAGTTTTAGACATCAGGAATTATGGAGGCTTTGTGGTGATCTGAATAATCAGGTTGTTGCAGGAATATTAATAAATATCCTATTTTTAAACTAAACATTAAAAAAGAGTTTCTCAACTTTTTATGGCACATGAATAATTTTTATCGTCCCATAACTTTGGTTGGTTGTGAAATTCTCTTGAATAGACTTAACTTTCACCCAGTAGCTGTATAAATTGACTACTGATATTATTCCCGACTGAGACGAATGGGATTGTGCTCCATTTTTTCTTAAACAAAGGCTGATGTGGATCTTTAAAAAACACGATTTTCTGTGTTTTGTACAACAGCACTGAGTGCATTTCACCCCTCCATCCAGCAGTTTGCAGTGTAGTCACATCAAGAATGGTCAGAAATATTTCAGCGTGTCAGACAAAAATGCTGCACTGACACAAACGATAAACATCAAACAAACAAACAAACAATTTAATAATAGTAGAGCGAGCCTTCAGTTACATATCATACAAAATCAGTGTGTTATTGGTGGCATTTCCTGACTAAAGGCTAAAAAAAATTCTGTAATTTCAAATTGTTTTCTCAATAAAATAAAAAATAAAAATAAAAACATCATTACACCCAGATTCCCATACCATGGCCAGTCATCTGATGCTTTAACAGCCTCCACTCTTCTGGTATCAGGCTTTTTGAACCTGGCTTCAGGGACTTTCTCCCGTTCAGACACAATAGAATTACAAAGGTCCATCACTGATGTTGGGTGAAAAGGTCAGTGTTCCAGTTCATCTCAAAGGTGTTGGATGTGGTGCAGGTTAGGGCTCTGTGCAGACCAGCCATGTTCTTCTACAAAAACTGCCACGATTATCTATTTATGGATCTGGCTTGGTGCACCGACACTGTCATGTTGTAGCAGGTGAGAGATTTTCCCTTTCCTTTGACTCAACTATAGGGAACTAATGTAAAATAATGAATACTGTACTATTAAAGTTACATTTCATCAGTGCTATTGTGCACAAACCAAACTGAGAGAAACAGCTCTAATCCAATGTGGAAATCAGTGTTTCTAAGATATATTCCCTTCCAACTTTGACTCTCACGAACTACACACTGCCATCATCTCCATCCTTCTTCCTCTCTCTGTTCATCAGTCTGGGTGGCGGTAGGCCCAGTGCTGTGGTGAATACCAATAGTGAGGAGGAGCATATGTGAGCCATACTTAATCCTACTAATCTGCCTCCAAACTAAAAAAGAAAGGGAACAAAACAGCGAAAAAGAGAGGAGGGTGGAAAAACACGAGAGAAGGTTTCTCTTTCTGTCTGGGGAGCTGACCGACGGAGGCCAAATGAACTGAAAGACGTGAATAATGTTCTGTCTCTCCCCCTCGATTCCTTTCTCTGCCAAACCTTGGAACGAAATGAAGCAAAATTCTCGCTTTTGTTGAAATCTAGTGAGGAACGTGAGATGCCGCCTGCCACCACCACTGCTGTTATTGTGCATGTTACTGTGTGTGCAATGTTGTCTCCTTAGATTCACATGCTGCTCTCTTAAACTAGTGATTTACTGTACATTTAATGACAAAGATAAGTGCCAGTAATAGTGATAGTAAAGTGATAGCCTGTTCTTAAAAAAATGTCATTATGTCAGTGTCCTGAGCTTCCAAATTCTTAAATAAGACATGATTTATTTATTTATTTATAGGACTTATTCTTATTTAAAATCAGAATTGTAGCTTTTATTATTTGGAGAGTTGCAGGAGGGAAAACACATCATGGAAAGCAATTTGTTTCTTCTCACTTTACCAATGCAAACTATAAATATGATCTGAGGGAGATACTATCTGCATGTTCCAAGGTCACAGCGTCTGCAAATTCTGATGTCTCGGGTTTCAAGTAAAAAAAATAAAAAAATTTTAAATACAAAAGACCAACACACAAGGTGAAGGAAAATCTCCAAAAGAGGTCATTTTTTTTAAAGGAGCATATGTGCAAAAATGAAATAGAAAAGAGAGAAAAAATTCACTGGCGATGCTCTGTTAGGCCTGTGATGCAGGCAGTTTCACTTCTACTTGTTTCTGGGGTCCCAGTCTTCACCAGGTGAAACAGATCATCAACTAGATGACGGTCATGTGACTGACACAGCTAATCAAGAAGTTGTAAGGCCTAAAAACACCCCATATGTTTGTTCAGAATCAATAGAGCTCATGCAAGAACGTTTTCATATTCTTATCCTGAAACTCTCTTACTTTTTTCTGTGAGGTTTGTTCATTCAGGTTTTCCAAGGCCACAGATGTCTGCACCATCTTTAAAGAGAATCCATCCAATATTTACCAGTGCCAATGTCACTAATCAATTGTTGTATCATCAGGGCACTATGGTGATGTTATCAGACATGAGTTATGAGTTATCAACAGAAAATAAGATTTTCCAGGGGCGTGTTTAGCTTAGTCAGTAGGTACGGAGGCTGAAAGTCCTCTAGAGGCAGCTATGGGCACCGCATGTCATCCCCATTTCTCTCTCCCACATTCCCTGTCGACTCATCAAGCTGTCCCATCAACAATAAAGGATGAAAAATCCCCCAAAAATAACTTAAAAAAAGATTTCCATAATGTTAAATCCGGATCTATTTTCATCTACATAGAACTTCTTACCTCTCACAGATACATGAAATCCATTTGAATGACTCTAAATCAGTGCCTTGTCTCTACACCGCTCTGTTACCATACTGTGATCCAGTACAAATACACCCCCCAGATCCAGATCCAGATCCAGATCATGATCCAGATCTGAATCCAACTCTGCATAGTGTTGGAACATCATGTTGTCCATACCTGGGTTTTGTTTTATTCTGTTTTTTTTGATTGGCCTTTCATTATTTTTCATGATATTGCGAAAATGTTACAAAGACTCTATCTTACAATGTTGAAGAAAGTGAAAAGGTGATGCAGAATTCACCTCAAAATCAATTACCTCTTCCTCGGCCCAAGATCCACCACTACACAAAATTTCATCCAAATCCGTTGACAACTTTTATTTATCTTACAGACAAACAAACACTCGACAAACTTTTATGGGCGATCACATATCCTCCTCCAACTCTCATTGTTGGAGGTGGTAATTCTGTCGGGACCAAAGTGGTTTACTGACGGAAAGCTCAGAGGCTATAAACACAAATGAAAGGTGATCGGTAAGAATACATATGAAGTCTGAATTTTTTTTTTAAATCACCTGGAAATGTTGTAAAAGCAGTTTTTAAAAACTTATCTATAACCTGAGATCCTTGTACTTCCAAAGTCCCTGACACCTCTGATCAACCTGGGGACTAACCAGCTAACCTGCCCTTTGCAGATCTGTTCAGGTGCACATGGGGTGAAGAGGTCACTGATGTAGCCAGACGGGGGCCATCGAACACGTGATGAACCATGTGGATCCTGGCTGCTGAGGGAGTCTTCAGGCCTCTGTGTCTCAGGGGCTGGACAGTGTTAGGTTATCCTGGCTGGGGGCTTTATCTCTACAACAGCTATTAAGAGGTAATTAAGTCCTAACACTACAGAGCCTCCCATGGTTACTATAACATAACTGCAAATGGGAAGCTTACAAGCTCCTTTAGACGGCATGACAAATTGAATGGAACTCATTGGGCTTTGGCTATTATTCCAGCGGCCCCATCTGGCTGGGAAAAGATAAAGGGGATTTGCTGGAGGTTGTGAGGGGTTGAGTCTCCGTGCTTGGTGTGTGTGTGCGTGTGTGTGAGGGATAAGGAACGAGAGGGGGGCCCTGGTCCAGTGTGAGGAGTGTTTTGAGGGTTCCAGGGGGATTTTTTTTTTTTTCCCCTCTTTGGTCTGAGCTTCAATTCAACAGGCAGCCTGAGATTTGCTTTTGCCAAATGTTACAAATGTTTCGACAACCTGGTCTCTGATCCTCGGGGGTCACCCAGGAGGGCACGGGGGTACAACGGCTTTACGCCCAGAGATTTAACAAAGCAGCATGAGGATGAATATATTCACACTTGTATTCACTCCCTTCGGCCTCCAGATGCTTGTTTTAGGGAGACGGAGACTAGACTGAACTGCGGAAAGCATGCCAGCTGGCAGTTTGGGTCCGTAGTACATCCGTGACCAAACTTGTGTTGACAAAAAAGTGTCACGTTCATTGGAGCGATACTTTCAATTGTCGTCAGCGGAAAATAAGGTGAAATTGTTTTTAAGTTTTTTAAAATGTGTTAGAAAGTTCTGCAATATATTTAGACTGTGAGATTTTACCTTTGTGTCCATGGTTTTAAACATTTGCTCTCCAAATAAAGTTTAAGATCATAAGTGGAAACCATTGTGCACCAGTGGACTAATGCTGCCAACCATCACATACTGTATATAATCTGATCTGTCCCCTTTCTATTGAGTCTTGTAGGACATTTTTGTGTCACAGTATACACCAGAAAGATGAAACATACTAGATACACAGAGGCATATGTTCATGAGACATATTTATTTCTGGTATTTTATCCACTTCACTTTTACATTTTTTTTTGATACGATATAATAAAATTTTCTAGTTGCAAAACACATTGAATATATTGTCTTTGGATTGTTTTCAATTGAGTATGTGTCAAAAAGGATTGGAAAATCATCACATTCTGTTTCATGCATGATTTGCTCAGCATTCCACTTATTTTGGAAGAAGGGTTGCATCATTGAGGGCAGGTTAAATATCAGAAACACCTCTCTGTTTGATGCAAAATGGTTCAAGAGCATCACAAACTACAGTACATACTCTAAAATGATCATAACACCGGTGAAATAAGTTGAACAAAACCTGAACAATGTGACTGTCTTGACCTTCGGCTGTATCCACAGTGATGCAGGTGAATTGCCTCTGTGATCAAACCCCTGCAGATTCCCCCAGGGTTTCTTGCTGTTGCTCCCCTTTATGTCTCTGTCTGTGCCTGTGTCTGTGCGTGGCCTACCATCCTCACTCTCCTGGCTTCCTGCTCTTCTCATGCTGCACACCTGACTGCAGTATCACCTCTCCCACTCATGTCACTTACTCCTCATCAGCTCGCAGTATCTTAACTCATTTCTGCAACCACACTGCTATAGCTATCTTCAGATCAAAAATGTTTGCTACTGTTTGTGCTTTCATATGCATACAGTAGTTGTCGTTGACACACGTCTGTTTTTGTTGTCAGGCAGCTGAAATTGTACAAAACTGTAATTTTATCTCAGGTAATTCTTGGGCTTATATGATGTTCGTACATCATAAAAATGCAACTTTGTTTGGCAATGCTTCTATGGAAATAGTCAAAACATTTTAATGTATATGACGTCCTAATTAAAACTATTTTTTTAATCATCTGATGACTGCAATGAATTAATTTTGTTTAAGCGCTTTGAAACGTTGTTGGTCAGGCAAATTGCTTTGGAGCGTGTAGGTAGACATCTTACTGTGCATTGTACCTGGATTATTTTTTACAATGGAGCACTAGTTTTTAAAATGACTACAATGACCTAACAGACAAGAGGCTAATCTATGGATACATCATATTGCTATATTCACCTATCTTTAATAATCAACGAAAGCTGTGGTGTCAGTTTGTGAGAACAGTGGGTGATAAAGGTTTAACATTTTCTCTTTGCATCCTCAGTGAAATGAGTTTCAGGCGTCTATGAGAGGCATCCAAAGGTGGAACACGTTGGCTCTGTGTGGATGGACAGCCTAAACAAAAAGAAAATTTATTTGTGTTTTTGTGGACGTGGCCGCTGTCCTGCTGAAGTCACCGATAGCCCTACAGTATCCTCAACGCTGCATCACAATGGATGTAAAGGGCTCTAATGATGGGGATCTGTCAGGCTTAACAGGCTTTCATTCAGATGGCGATTGTCAGAGGGCCGCAGACAATAGCCTGAGGAATAACAATGGTGTACACAAGCAGCCCAGGCCGTTCCCGTTCTGTTGCAATTAGCGTCATACGGAGAGACTGAGAGGCTGAGTTACATTCCTTCACTCTCACTACCAGCCCGCTGATCCCATCACACACACAAGCTCATCAACCCTAACAAAGGGGCGGACCACTTTATTACCATCCCACTGCTAACCAGCTGTCACACCCCCCAACACATACACATACACATACATGTACGCATATTCAGATATGCACACTCCAAAAAATGTTTTCACATCTTCTGAATGGACGCTGTAAACTGAGTTCACGTTTAGTGTTCTGATCCCTTGTGTGGCCAAGATTCAACAAGACAAAAAGAATTCACAACCATCAGGAATAATGTGCAACTCACTTAATGAACACCATGTTGTTTGACTGCTCAAAGGCAAAACTGGAATTATCAGAAAGATGATAGCATTGAATGCTTGTTCAAATGCTTGGAATAATCCTTTTTACATTTTCCAGGCATCTCTCAGGGATGAGGGAAGACTAGTGTAAACAGATTTCTGTCCATACAGCCTCATAAACTCAAAGGGCGGAGGATGGGGAGGATGGTTGGCATGCATTTGGGTGACTCTGACACCACAGACTTCATCTAATGTCCCATCTCCTGTCACAGGCGTCCCTCTCCAACCAACAGTCAACATTAATTTAACCTTGTGGGTCAACTTTCCCTGAACTTGACCAAATAGTTTTATTCATATGAACTTAACCTTAATCATAGAGGTGGTGGGTCAAAAAAGAACGAAGATGCAGGGTATGGCACAGACCGAGCTAATGCTAACAGATTATGGGGCCAAGAGAATGTACAGGTCTCAAGCGAAGGGCCAAAGGGCCCATCACGCTGGAGGAGGAGGGGTTTGGGTGCACTTGGCATCCCGACTCACCAGCTCTCCTTCAATTCTTCAGCAATTATGCTGTCATCAAGCCATTTTGCCTTTTCGAGAACGAGGAGAGGAACACAAATAAGGGCCATGCTGGTTTATTTAATTAAACTAATACCAATTCATGTTCCAGAAAGCTGCTTGAGGCATCATTAGGAGAAGAAGGACAGAAAGGGTGTGTCCCTGTGTGTGTGAGTGTATACATGTATGCCCATTATGTATGTGAGAATTTTTGAGTATGTGTGTCCATGATTTGTGTGGGTGCGCGCCCTCGCTTCCAGCCCATTGAGCTCTGGTGCCGTTGTATATACGCTGCTGCCCTGGTTTTGGTCCAACAGAACAGAATGTGGAGGGAAGGAGGGAGGCGATGGGAGACAGCAGAAAAGAGGAGGTGGGGGTGTGCTTGGAGGGGGCTGTTTGTCACTGTGAATCGGCTCAGGGTGGTTCACATCATCTGGCCATTGATGGCCGCCCCTCCCCTGTTGTAAAACAAGCTCCTGTGGGCTTGCCTGAACACTGGGGGCATTGTGTCCCACCCTCATAGGAAACATACCACCCAAAGTGCTGCTACCCCCACCGCCGTCCTCCCACAGCATCTCCAATCCTTCTCTCTCGCTCTCTGTCTCGCTCTGTCCATCTCCATCTTTTCCTCCCTAGCCTAACGGCATCCGATGCTAACCTCAAGTTGGAGGTGAAGTTGAAACCCGTCGACGGACACAGGAGGGAGGAAGAGTATGATCGTTTGAAAAGCAACAGGTAGGACTAATGAGGCTGGACTCGAGGATGGAGGGAAAGAGTCTGCAGCAAGTGCAGGAGGCTGAGGGAGGTGCAGAGAGGAAGACAGATTTGAAGGGCTGGTGTAAAGGGGGCGTGCCCCCCGGTTTCCGTAATATGGAGGCCTAATGGGAAGATTGATGGATTGAGACAGCAAAACAAAACAAGGGGTGGTGATAAAATGTAGAGTGGGGGATAGAGCAAGTAGGGATCGAGTTGAATGGTGTCTTGAAGCCTCAATTCTGAGGATGTGTGAGTGTGTGTGTCACAAGGCCAGGAGAACGAGGAAAATTTAGTGCCTTTGGGGGCAGGGAGTGGGTGTGACTCGTTCACTAATTACCAGGGAGGTCTCCGGAGCTGTGGGTACAAGACAAGTGTGAAGAGTGGGAGAATGAGACAGGATACAAGAGGTTAGTGCAGGTCAATGCTGACCACCTAGGATGTCCCTTGCAAAAGACGCATACCCCCATTCCAATTCAACCCTCCCCGAGCGCCCAGCTGAATGCTATAAATAAATATCGTGTCTTCTCCTCTAAAAGCTGATAATTTACTGCTCACCCATTCCGTTCTGCCCATCTCTTCTCCATTTCTCAGCACCGTTGCCAGGAGGTGAATGGAGCTCGTCCTTTGAGTTTGGAGGGCCAGGCCTGTGTTTTTTGGAGGGGATGTCCTCAAAGTTTGGAGCACCCTGGAGTGGAGACACACACACACACATATGCTTATATGTTGAATGCCACACATGCTCCTTTATCAGTCACCTCTTAAACAGCTACCCCACATGGCAAGAATACGAGGGATCCTTAAAGGAATAACCTTCTGCAGGCAAAGAAAGAGAAACTCTTTTCTTTCTTAATTAAATCTAACAGTTCTTCAGGTTGGTGTTAATCAACTGTGGCTCACAGTCAAAGGCAGACATGTTAGAATGTGTGATCTCTCACTTTTCCTTTTTTTTCTTTGCAGATTCTTCTTCTGAGCTTGGTCCATTTATTCAAAGAGATAAAAGAACCTGTTAAAACCTGCTAAAATGTTTGCTTCAGTCTTGGCTATTAATTAAATTTGCTATACCTGTACTTTCCTTATATCATATGCATTTTGTTGGTATTTTGTGTAGATAATTCATGATGTACAGTATGTACCAATACGCATATTTCATCTTAAAGTCTTAAACTGCCTGTGCTGCCATGGTGCCATTCACTAAACTGCTGTAGCTTAACAGAGGACTGAGAATGAAAGAAAAAAAAGGAATTAAAGAAAAGAAGAGTGTGTTGGCAGCTTCTCTCTGCTTTGCTGCCATGGCAGAGTCAAACAGACGCAGCTAAGAAACTGTAAGCCTAACAGGGGCACAGGGAGGGCAGAGCAATGGAAGCCAGAGTGTCTGTTGGGGAAGAAAATGGGGTCTGTATTCCCCAGTAAATCAATGCCGGTAAAGTGAAGAAATGGTGGTGGCAGCTGCACCCAGTTCAGTGCCTGCTGACAGAGAGGAGGCTTTTGTTTGCAACACAGGCAGCGCACTGAACTGCATATAGGGTGACATGGTCTGGGAATGTGACATTATTGTTTTATTAATAGAAAATGGGTCAAAATGGGCCACACTGTGGGGGCAATAACGAGACATATTTTGTTTATGTGCATGTGATTGTGTATAGATGATGCATGTTAGTCAGTTGTATAGCCAGTGCTGACCTACGACCAAGGGTCCTGGTTTTTAAACTTGTTTGCCTAATAATGCCTGTAGCTTGTGCATCAGTGAAATACATGTTAGATTGTTTACACTGTGATGTCAACACTAACTTGAACGTGTGTATCATTCACTTAAAACGGGAGAAAGGGTCATAACTAGTGACAGAAATGAAAAGATCTAATTCATCTGTAACCTCATTAACAATTTTATCAACACATAAAGCATTTCAGCTTTTGGTGCAAGCAACAAATTGATGACAGCGGCCGTTCCCATCTCAAGTGAATGCAACATAAGTTGGACTGAATGCAATATTAAAGACCATGAGCACTACTTGTAAGACTAAGCTGAGGTAAATAATGACCACTGATTACTTTGATGCCATTGACATGCTTATGCACACATACACACACACACACACACACACACACACACACACACACACACACACACACACACACACAGACTATTCTCCACAATTCAACAATTTATAATATGACTTTATAAGTCAGTCTGTCAGCACCTGCAGCATGTGTGTGTGTGCTCTCAACAGCATGTGTGCATGTTTACTCGTTTGTGGGTC
Organism: Chaunax sp. Z400; assembly: GCA_037577475.1. Classification (NCBI taxonomy): domain Eukaryota; kingdom Metazoa; phylum Chordata; class Actinopteri; order Lophiiformes; family Chaunacidae; genus Chaunax; species Chaunax sp. Z400. The sequence goes on from CM075196.1 coordinate 8,508,974, forward strand.
TTTGTTTGTCTCCCTGCATGGATGCATGCATGTGAGTTTAACAGGCAGGTGGTAATGAGGCCAACTGTGCTGTACTGGCTTCTATAATGAGGTGACAGGCAGTGAGGGGTATAGGGCCAATGCCACTAATGGGCCCCTATAGCCTCTAATAAGAAGTAATTAAAGTGTGTGTTTACCAAGTGGCTCCAACACAGTTGAAAAGGCTACCTTCACACATAGCTACTCCACTGCTGGCCCTCCCACCTGGGGACAGTGACAGAACTGGAAAGTGGTTTCTACTATTTGTGTCATGGAATTACTTTTTTAGTTTTGAATTCGTTTTTGGGGTCAATGATCTGCAACTGAATAATGCATCGGTTCAGGTCATTTTCAATATCATATATTTTTGTTCATATACAAAGCTTGAGTTCTGCCACCTGGCTAGCATTTGATTTACACATTTTTTAAATATCTTAAATTTTTCAAATGCCTACAGTTTAGAACTGTCTTTAATTTCAATGTTAGGTGTGTTCTTCTTATAAGCCCTCCTGTTTTTTTTTCATCTGACCGGTTCTTATTCTTTCACATCATTGTATCTTCTGTTTTAATTTGTTGTATGCACAAAAATATATATAAATAAATAATATTAATCAGAAGGTGGGCAGTTTGATTCCTGGCTGCACATCAAAGTGCCCCTAGGGATAGATATGAACCCCAAATTGCTCCTGATGGCTGTTCCATCAGTGTGTGACTGTATGCATGGAAATAACATGGCATACTTTGCAGAGGAAGTGCTGTATTGCCTCTAATGAGCCGGTCAGCTATGCCATTGATGTACGACCGTAAGTGTGACTTGCAGAATGCAACATGTGTTTTAAAGTGCTTTGAGTAGTGGGTAGAGTAGAAAAGTGCTCTTTAAAGGCAATCTATTTTTTATCATATATCACTTCAGACAAAATAAGCTCATTTTAAAAGGTGTTGTATTCCAAGTTAATGGAACGAGGCAAATGCAAACAAAAAGATAAATTTGCTTTAGACGCTGTTCCACAAAATTTAAAAAAAAGTGTTTGATTAAAGTAAAAGTAAGTTAAGAAAATCACAAACTTGTACTTTTTATGTTTTAAACTACTAATTTGTCACAACATTGCACCTTGAACTTTGACCGTCTCTCTCACACAGTGCATAACGTTGCAGTCTGTATAGTACACAATTTGAAGTAAAAAGTAAAAGTATGGCTGAGCTGCCATCTGTGTGTCTCCCTGCAGCTCATTCAATGTGGCGTATCTTTCACTGCAGAGGATTGTGAGTCTGAATAATAATAACACAGGTTGCTACCATACTCGAGCAAAGAAATGTATTTGAACAAAATGCTCCAAATTAAATGTGAATTTGTCCTAAGATATCGTTGACAGTTTGCTTGAGTTAACATTAATGTTAGATATTAGTCTTCAGAGACAGAAAGGAGATGCATAACTTGTGCACTGACATACTTTGGACACGATTGTGGAGAAACAAAAGCAGATGTACAGTATGATTTTGTGAGGAACTCCGTGGCAGCCAACCCAGAGTCACTTTTATATAAAGATTATTATGACATTGTGATGGTCTGATATGTCCTATTGACTGATTTAATCAGAGAGCATACAGTGGCATTAAGGCACAGTGAATACTAGGTTTTCTAAATTTTACTGACATTTGTTTTGGTACTTTCAGACTCTATGTCTCCCCTTTGGTTGCACTCTGACCTCTACCCAACCTCTGACTGACCCAATGAAGACACTGTGCATTTTGGGGAAGCCCTCTCAGTGACCTCATCAATCACAACACCAGCAGCCAGGCAGCAGGTTCACCCTCTTTATCTGGCTGCTGCTGTATTGTTTTCTTTCTGTCTCCTTCTCTTCGTCGATATGTCGCTCTTATTCTCTTGTTCCACTTTGTCTCTCACTGCACCCTCACTCTGATTTTGATTAGTGCACGGCTGCCAAATCTGACAAATTAACACAGTGTTACTAGACGTTGCTGCTCAACAGATTAATATCACTCATGTTAAGTTCCTTTATCACTGCCTTGCATTCACTTGTTCAACCCCTCACCTCTCCACAAAACTGTGATTTGATGGAGAGTCTCACTGTGGCAGTGCAGGACTTATCACTTTGGACCTCCGTGTCAATACTTTTGTGTCCAAGGACTTTGTTCTGGTTTGTACCCTGTGGTCCCAGTTATGAGAAATCTTCATGCCACATCATGCATGTAACAGTTTGTGTTTGTCTCTGTCCTGTTTTAACATGACAATGGCCTCTTGGACAAAGCCAGGTCCGAAAAGAAATGGCCAGACCTTATCACCCAGCATCAGTGCTGGACCACAGCTATGCTCTTGTGGCTAAATGGGAGCAAATCCCTGCAGCTAGGTCCAAAAATGTGATGTTAAGCCTGTGAATAGTTTAGGAATGAAATGTTCTGCATACGCATACTTTTGTCCTTACAGTCTAGGTAATCACTGATGGTTAGCGGTAGCACAACAGAGGCTAAATGAGATGCATTTACTGGGATATTCACATGTGAATCTTGACTGACAAGGATAAGCTCACTTCACTATTACAGTAAGAGGGGGACAGACTGCAAGCCTGACAAAATGTCTTGGATGTATGTTGAAGACAAGACAACTTAGCCTGATCAGATATCAACAGCTGCTCATAAACTCTACACAAGCTCTACTTTCTGCTTTCGGATCTCTAATCCAACACTAGTTGCGAGGTCTTTGCTCCTCGCTACTTTCAGGGTGGTATTCCTCTGGCCGTTGGGCTCATCTTTGATGTGGAGATGAATGTGTCGGATAATGTTGGGCCAATATCTCGCTGGCCATTCATATGTCATGAGAATAGCAAACCAGCTAAAAAGCAGAGTGTCTAATCTGGTGCCCATGCTGGGACAGGGCCACGAGTTCACTCACAGCACAGTGGTCATGGTGTATGTGTGAGTGTGTGTCTGTGTGTGTGTTAATCATAATCATATTACAAGTAAAGTCCCTGCTCTCAAATTTTACTTGAGTAAAAGTATTTAAATATTAATTTAAAAATGTGTTTTGGCATATAGTGTAAAAAAAGTAAAATATTTGTGCACATCATGCACAAAGATTGAAGCATTTGTTTGTTTGTTTGTTTGTTTGTTTGTTTGTTTGTTTGTTTGTTTGTTTGTTTGTTTGTTTGCTTGCTTGTCAGGGACAGTGCACATTAATCAACATTTCAGTTTCCACATCAATGAAAATGTGCCGGAGTTAGCTAATTAGCTCATTTTCATCCGTCGCCTTACCATAGTGGCCTGGGTTCTTCCAGCCCGGGCCCTTTGCTACATGTCATCCTCTCTCTCTCCCCCTCCCCTGTTCTCTCTATACAATACAGGCAAAAAGTAAAATATTGTTGATGAAAAGAACAACTGTTCCATCAAAATATGTAGCAGCAGAAAGTAGTATCACATGGATATTTAATACAATATTCAAGTTTGACTAAACGTATTTCTTTGCTTTCCACCTTTAGGGTTTGTGTGCATGTCCACGTCTTGCCATCATTTGTGAGAAAAACAAAAAATTCGGCTACATGTGAGAAGTTATCACTGGTCCATCGCTGCTTTTCCATGACAATGAAAATAAATCCAGCTTACACTCATTTCTGTTTTCTCTCAGACTCTGTATGTGTGAGAGAAAGCCTCCCTCTGTCCTCCCTCTATAAAGGCTTGATCTCTGCCTCTGTTGAATATGTTAATCCATCTGGTGGTCCCCTTGCTCTTTCTCTCTGCCCACGAGACCCCCACTGCCCCACTCTCCCTTACCAAGTAGGGGAGAGGGGGATCTGGGATCACTTCAGCTGAGGCTTGATGGGCCAGGACTTCATCCCCCGGTTGATTATGTGTGGTAGAGAGAAGAGGGAGAAGGAGAAGTGCACAAGCGTAATCCTATTGACCATCCCTGTCCCATATGGTGAACGCACTGGCCTCTCCAGTGGTACAGTCAGTGGAGTGGCAGGGCCAGCTTGTCTCTCCAATCAGGGCACATTTTCACTAAAGCTTCACATCTCACGCTCTCATGTAGGATCACTGGTGCAGAAAAGACGAGCCTTGTTTCCTTAGTTGGTCACACAGTCTCCACTGACATCTGATTGCAGTTTAATTCCATATGCACAGTGCAATCAGTCATAACCAACATTTGATTAATGATTACAGCTGAAACATTAACAGTCGCTACATATTTGGCTTTATTTCACTACTGAGTGGCTGGTGTACAGTAAAGAACATAGGAACAAAATTCGAAATTTTAGACAGGATTCGTGCTTATTAATATTTTCTATCCAGAGGATTTAAAAGATTGCACAAAGAAGGCTTCATTAATGTAAAACATTTCTTAGGTTTGTCACTGATAAAAATAAAGGGTCTAATTTAATTTTTGAATTGAGTCATTTCTCCCTCTTCTTAGAGGGGGTGCATAGAAAAGGTGTGTTAATAATAATAAATTGTGGAAATGGCTATTTTCATCTACTTTCAACATATAATTACCTTAATTTTGATTTAACGCCTAGTTTTTACATTTACTTTCTTTCCTTGTTACTTTGTCGAGAAAAGTCCTTTCAACTGAAGTTTATTTATATCATCAAAGCAAGAGAGAAATCTTCTTAAGATGATTTTCAAGAATAATTCATGAGTTTTCAGAGTAAAAAAATTAAACAAAAGCAGAAAATGATCAGCAAACATCTACGTTTTTACAATTCTTTGTTTTGTTCATCGTGTAATTTATTAATTAAAAAAAATAGAAAAACAGGAACAGTGAATTTTACTTATATAGTGCCAAATTATGTTTTCCATATAAAGCAGGTCTTGAGCATACAGTACTTATTAAATTACAGAGACCCAGTATTTCCCCATTGGCACTTGGCGACTATATGGAAACAATATTGGCCTGATAATATAATGTGATCCACTACATCCACATAATATTGTGAGGTGTAACTTTAATTTGGTCCAGTCCTTGTATTCCCAACATCATATCAAAAACATAAACACCAGTGTCAGTGGGGGACCGATATTGTCTGGGTGTGTGTGTGATGGTGATGGTGGTGGTGGTGGTGGGGGGTCTGGCGTTGTGTCAGTGGCAGCCTGAACGTCTGTTCAGTTCTGGTGGAGGTGTGGGAGCCCGCAGGGGGCTTTTTGTCCGAGGACCACTGTTACAATCCACGTTGGCCATTCAGCCCCAGCCATGTCAATTGGCATATGGTTGATTCCCCCCCAATGGATTCATGTAACCAGAAAATACTGCTTTTCAGGGACCTGCATTCTCCATCAAGCGAGTGAGATTAAGATGTAATGTTGCTCTCTCCCTCCACAATGGGGGGTCAGTAGAAGTGATGGGGAGAGGGGGGCGATTAGGACAACACCCTTGCAGAAAACACCCTTGGGGCAAAAGAGAGCGAGGCCAGGGGATGCTGGCGATGGTGATGTCAGTGTCATGATTTACACAACACAAAGACTGATAGTTGTACAATTATGTCACTTGTTTTTATTGTGGTTTAAACATTGTCTGTTTCTTTGTATTCTTCAAGTTAAAATATTACTATATATAATGACACAGATGGAGGCGACTGTTTTTTAGTTTTCAGCTGCATCACATGAGTTTGATAGTTGTCACGGAATCGAAACAGTTCAGGTTGTGGAGTATCGCCATTGGCATCACAAACAGTATCATTCATTTGGTGTCATGTCTCTGACCATCTGATAAATGTGACCAAGATAAATGTGTTATTTTCCAGATAATAAACAGATATATAGGATAAATCCTACAATGTAACAATTGCAATAGATGACACATCCCAAATTCAGGAGCTGGGAGGAATACCTATATTAATAAACCAATGCAATTGAGTTATATGCATATAAGTCTACTATATGAGACAATCTGATAATTTGAAAAGTTTAGGAGGAAGGGATGTATTTTTCAGCATTACTGATTAAAAAAAAGATATTACATTTATGTTGACAACTTCAGATTTGCAGGTACTGTTATCAATCAAAGTAGTAGCAGAATTATGTAATTACTTTTTGTGGGGGTTCTTCCATAACTTTGTGACATGAATAATAATTTTCCAGTATGTCACAAACTTCAAACTTCATGATTTTTGAATTTCTAAAACCAGCAATTGAAGACCTATTCAAACTGCAGATGCTTTATTTGTTTGTACTGCTTCAGGTATGCAGTATAAAGCGATTCTCCTGTTTTATTGTGGTAGTTGTGAGATCATATGTAAAAGTTCCTGCATCTTGACTTTTTCCCCTTCTCCTGTCTGTATGTGTATTTAATAAAGTATATTTTCCCTCCACTCAGCAGTCAAATAAGAGAATTACAGCAATGTTACATTGTGAATTGTGGATTTTGCAGCGAGCTGCTGCAGAGGTTGGGAAGCAAGAGTGAAGAAAAGCATTTTCTAATCCAAAAGGTTTAAAAGAATAATCTCTGTGCGATCCTCCCGCTGGTGAACAGCTCCAGGTCAGAGCCAGATCTGGTGACCCTATGTTTACTCCTCTAGAGCTCCTCAGCTGGCTGGCATTCTTTTCCTCCACTTTGGTCAAGCTATATCATTTGCATGGAAAATTCTCCAAAAGGTACCAACACTACAAATATGGCCAAAATGTCAAGTTCAGTGACTCGAATTAGCTCAGATGATGCCTAGCAGACAGTTCATTCTCACTGTCACTCAAAGCGGCCATGGCCTTAATTATGTATAACTTAAAGGCTTAATATAATTGAAAAAAGTGAGTTAAAAATATCAAACCTCCTGTAAAGTTCTCATGAATGGGAAAAATAGTCATGGAGACCAAAACCTTTTTTTTTTACTATGCTGTAAATATGATAATTTCTGCTTTAAAGTTAGGCATTTTAACATGCGGGTCAATGGAGATTGACTCACTTTTCAATTGGCCAGCAGAGGAACTGACGCTTTCTGCACTTCCGCAGTGGCCCAGGTGGTTGCCGCTTGAGAGAAACATAATCCCAGAAAAGGCCAATACCAATCAATCAATTTAAAAATTCTTGTAGCTCCACTTGGGACATACCAAATTTTTACTGACTCACCAAAATGGCAAATGTACTCTCAGCGGAGATGCAGTCAAATTCACAGTATAATACATCATCAAACTGTTTTCATTTCCGTTTCAGGCTCTCTCTCCATCTCTGCTATAATTTTTAGTTCCCACAGTTCAATTTTCTCTTTCCCACCAATAGAGCTGCTAAAGAGCAGCTTATCAGGAAGCCTCAAACCCACACCTGGTAATTCCATTGTCTACTTCATTCACAACACCTCTTACCAGATCCCCTTGGGCTGACGTACCCACACACACACACACACACACACACACACACACACACACACACACACACACACACACACACACACACACACAACTTGTCATTCCCCGTCGACCTAATTTGCTTCAAACGTGGAGAATGGACACGCCCTCCTCTAATGAGAACAAATTGCTCCCTTTCTCCCTCTGGCTCTCACTTTTCCTTTCCTTCCTACATTCTCTCCATCTCCCCACCCCCCCTTCACTCTCTCCAACTTTTGCTTCCTGCCTTTTCATATTGTAGCCATCTCACTCATGCCACCAATTAGCGACATAATAGACCAGCGGGCTGCTGCCTGCTGACTGCTTGGACCTCAATGATCCATTCCTGCTAAAGGGACGCAGGACAGATGTGAAGACAAGAGTGAGGTGTTGTAAAACGGCAGGGCAGACAAGAACACAGGAAAGTGTGGTCAAATAGTTCCCGAATTATCCTTGATTTCCTTCTCTGCCATGAAAAACATCACGAAGTCAGGGAAAAGAAAGCGAGGAAGAGACATGCGAGGATAACATATCCTGTATAATTTTAATCTGTATCTTATTTAAACTGCTGTCCCCTCTCTGACTTTGAGCATGAGTATATCTCACTGCCAAGGTTTGTACAGCAGTCACTGAGCAACATAATCAGTCATTTCTTCCCCCCCCCCATTCATCAGGCGGCCAGTGCGTAAGGCCAATCAGCGATGGTCTTTGTCGATAACTGGTACCTTTTCTGGAAGAAGTTAATGATGGTTGTTGTTGTGTTTTATTATTTGCCATTGTGTCTTAAGCAAATTCAGCCTAGTTTCAAAAGCCTTTATTTGGAATTGAAGCCCATCTTACTAGTTCGGATATTATGTAGCTGCCTCGATTGTCCATTCATCAATATTCTATAATCATTTATCTTTTGCAGGGTCATGTGGTGCTGGATGCTATCGGTGAGAGGCGGGATGAACCCTGGACAGGTCGTCAGTTCATCACTGGGCCACCATAGAGGGTCAAATAAACATTCACAGTCACTTTCACACCTATGGAGAGTCACAAATCCACTTATATTGCATGTTTTAGGACTCTGAGAGGAAGCTGGACTATCGGGAGAATCCATGTGGATACAATGACGACATGCAAACTCCGCACAGAAAGGCCCCATGCAGGTTGGGATTCAAACCCAGAACCTTCTTGCTGTGAGGACCAGTGCAAACCTCCTTCACCGTCATACCTAAATTATATGCTAATTTAATCATACTTTATGATGCAATAGCTTACCCAATTGGCAGATTTGTTTGCCCTTGACAGTGAGCCCTCCTCTGTGCTGTTGGTAACTGTTCTAGTTTAGAGCGTGAGGTTTGAATGGTTTGTATCCCTCCAGCTTGGTTCACATCATCTCTGAGCAGAGGAGGTCTGTTATGTAGGTTAATACCCAGTGAAACAGCTTATTCAGACAAAACACACCTCTGACTGTGTCTGTCTGCAGGCCTGTCTCTGTCTGCCTGTCAATCACTGCCTATCAAACAGACAGCTGTGTTTATTTTTTAATCACATTTTTCCTATTTGATTTTCATGCTAAATAAGCTTATTTTTTTCTCTTCCCACCACTGTTCATAACAGTTAGCATAAAATATTCCATTGATATTGTTTTACGTCGTACTCTGATGCACGCTTACACCAGTCTTCGTCTCCAACGGCAGATATTGTGTCATTAAAGGAGGTCATTGTTGGTGATTAATTAATGAGCATTTTTTTTGTTCATGGTAAACTGGGATTAGCATATTCATAAGGGCAGACATCTTTCAGACAGCTTTGAGCGAAGCAGGCGGGTCTGTTTTCTCACTGTGTTCTTGTTTGCACCCATACATAACCCCGTTTGTTGACCAGAGTCCTACCCCATTAACTCCCATGATCCTCCATGTCACAGACGCAGATATCGAAACACACACACAGAGAGAGAGAGACAGAAACAAGACACATATGCCCCCATTTTCACAGTTGAGAGACCACGCTGCCCAGATTACAGACTAAATTGGTCAGGGTTACAAACTGATTACCATGTTGTGTTACATCTTTATTCTCATATTTAATAAACAATGAGGGACTATTAAAACATGTTGCACACAACGCCCCCTGCCTCCATCACAACTAGACTGATAAAACTAGAATGGAAAATGAATAAAAAAAACTGTCATCACATATACTGCAAATCCTGTGTGGACATCATTTATGCAGCAGCAACTTTAATGTTGTCATTTTTCAGATTTATGGGTTTAAGTGTTGTCAAATCTTTTAGGCCTTTACAGAATTAGGGATGAAATAATTGCAGAATGTTTGCATGTATGTAAACTTACTGCAACTTATTTTGAGCTTGTTTAAATGATTGCTTCTACAACATTTGGTGTTGTTCCTAATGTTTCAATAAAATTCCTAATCAGTACATTAAAAAATATTTATTTTAGCAATTACATATCATTATTGATTAATCCTAACTGTGTATATGCAGTTGATTCAGAGTCCAAGTTGTTACTTTTGGCGTATTTAAGCTCTGGACAAGTGACAGTAAATTCTAAACTAAACTAATGGAATAGAATAGATGCTCATGTGCAGTGTTGGGGAGTAGTGGAGTACATGTAATCTAAATAGTGTTTTAACTAAATATTTTCAACTACCTTTTGTCATCATCAGTAACTTGCTTGTAGTTGAACTGCATTCATATTTGCATCTTTTTGCAGCTTAAATAGTCCACCAGATTGGGAGGGTGTGTTTGATGACGATTTAGGAGGATAATGCATGTCATGTGAGGATTGTGTTTACAGTCGTACAGCTCGAGTTGTCTGCCTGTCTGGAACTATAGCTCTAAGGCCTCTCTCCAAGGCCTTGCTCCATTTGTGCTTTTTGAGCACCTTTATTAAACATCCTGCTGACGAAGGAAAGTTAACAGAGCACAGAAACAGGGAGAGAGACACAGGAAGAGGCGGGGTGGGGCAGGCAGGTGTGTGTGCAGTCAGATCTAGGGCCTCCATCAATAAGGATGTGTGTAGCTGCGTGTGTGCCGCACTCTGGTAACTGTCTATGTGGGATCAAATCATAATAAAGTAAAATTTGTGAGCTCATGTAATGAAGGTAAACGTCACCCAGTGCAACAGTGTGGCTCAATGGTATGTTTTTAACAGTTTTGGGACAATAATTAAGCTCTTTGGTACAGAGCAATGAGAATCACAGACAACACTTGTTGGTAAACATTGTTGATATTTTTTTCTTTTTATGGCATTTGTTGAAAATAAGCAAAATAGATAATATTGTCAGCCTTATTAAAGTCAAACCCTAACTCCATTCTCCTCTTTATACTTTTATTCTTTCTCCTGTTCTCTGGTAATCCCCCTCTTTCAGGGTGGCCTTCAGTCCCCTTTCCTACTTGGCCTCTCTCTCTCTCTCTCTCTCTCTCTCTCTCTCTCTCTCTCTCTCTCTCTCTCCCTTCCCGCCTGTTAAGGCTATGCAGCCTGAGCTGTCAGAACAGCAACAATCCCAGTCCATTAGTATGGTAATGAGTCTGCAGGCCGACAGGTGGCCTGCTAGACAGCTCAATTAAAGTGCTCATTAAAGAGGAAAGTTAACGAAGCTGCAGCCCGGTGCCAGTACGGATTTAACACACAATGTGATGTCACAGGCAACAAATTGCTGGTGAGTAGGGGAGTGTGTCACTCTGTGTGTGTTTATATAAAGTGTGTGTCTCCCTGTCTGTGACCTTGCATGAATGTCTGTGAGTAGAAATAAGCAGTGTGCCTGTGTGTGGTCAGAGATTGAAATGACAGGTCAGAGAAAATTAGATGGACATTACTAATAAGGCAGAGATGGGGCTCAGTGATCAGTGGAGGAGAAAAAAGAAGTCACTCAAACTTGGCCTTTAACTGTCCCACCAGGCTCCCTCTGGCCAACGTCTCTGCATCATTAACTGGACAAGAATATTGTAAAGAGCAGCCAAAAATTGGGCATTATTCCTCGTGTAATGTTCTCAATATCCCAGTGTGGTGTAGGAAAATTAAATTCTCACATCATCATAACATCTTCATAAATATGACTTTTTATAACTATTATAACTATTTAAAACCCTTCTTGGATTAGCTGGAAAATGTCACAAAGCTGAAAAAAAGCTCATGAAAAGTTGACTTTTTGGAGATTAGTGCTGTCTTACAAAGCCAAAGTGCAGTATCTGCTACTTTTGTGAAATTCACTTTTTTTGCCCCAATTGAAAGAACCAAATCATCACTGTCAGTGTTCTTGTGCTATTGCTGCATTTTCCAGAGATATTGAGGTTTTTATTTATTTTTTGATGTTTACGTTTGGTGAAAGAAAAACACAAAAAGCTATTTTTTTCTCAGTTTTATGCATTATCTCAGCTACATATTGGTGGCAGTGCCATGTCTCTAACCCCGTCCAAATATACAGTATATTTTAATCTCACAGATCCAGATTATGATCTTATTATGATTATGATCTGGATCATTCAGATTAACTGGATCTGGATACAATTCTGCATGGTATTGGCCTATTATTATTTTTCATGCATATTGGCAAAATGTTTTTAAAAAAGTGAAAGAGTGATCCAGAATCTGCATCCAGACCCAGATCCACCTAAAAAATGTTCTTTTCCTTGGCCCAAGATCCCCCCTGCACAACATTTAATCAAAATCCATTGACTCTAGATAAATATAGTAACCAACAGACAAACCGTTTCTAAATCTTATTGGTGGAGGTAATTATCATTCTGCAACAAGAAAACACAAATCACCACTGAGCAGAAAAAGCAAAACCCAATGGACAAACTTCCTTTCTTTGAGACTTGTGTGTTGCTCAGTGTCTTGATGTTCACTAATGTGACAGGGGAAGGCTGGCATGAGGTGATCTCAGCACAATGGAGGAAAAGGCACCACACTGGGCCGGCTACTTTGCTCTTTTCCAGGCTCATAGCAGAGACAAGAAGCTGAGTGAAAGTCAACTCCAACAGAAGCAGTATCAGGTCTTCAACAAAATCTAAGTCTAATCAAAGTCAATGGAAATGAGTTTTTAATGTGTCCTCAGACACCTTATAAGAACTGCTGAGAAACATTCACTGTTGTTGGATCACATTTAAATGTGGGGCTAATACAGGGATATAAGCTGCTATTGGTGTTGAGCCTTCCAACCAGTGTCTGACATTTCATTTGTTCCTACATCTAATTATCAAGCTTAATTTGTTTTGATTTCAGGATTCCAGGGACTCTGTTCCAGGCAGCGTGGCAGTATAAAAAGATGAAGGCGACAGAAAAGCAGAAGAAACTGAAAGAAAAAGGAGGCAAAATAGGGTGATTATTGTGAAAGGTGGCCATGGCGATGATGGACAGACTGAGAAAAAAGAGGTGGGGGTATGGTTGTAGTAGTGAAGCAATATGCATTCAAGGATCCAATGAATACACCCCAACTCTACAAAGCCACATGCTAATGATGGCCACCATTTAATGTGTCAAATTCACAATTCTCTTCGTTCCTCCCTCTTTCTTTCCCTCTCCTTTACGGGCCTAATTGCTCCGTCCCCTCCTTTTTGACAGGGAGGCTGTTGGTCTGAATTAAAGCCCATATTGGGACGTCTGTGCCCAACCTGCTGCTCCCAAGGCAGGAGCACATGCACATGGCTCTGCAAGCACACACACAGAGCTAAACCAGCACCAGACCACCTTCCATAAGTCTTGGGCCATGTCCACATTAATTGACGTAAACTTGAAAATGATGTATTGAATGTGGTTCTGTCCACATTTGGCTTTTCAGATTATTTTCTAGAAAACTTATAAGTCTCACTGAAATGCCCAAAACTAGAGGTAAATTTTGTTTTTCCTGTTTAGAGTTGACACTCTAGTTCATCTGTGAAGAAGCAGGGTTTATTCAATAGATTGTTTTGACTAGCGTAAATCAAAAGGAAATACAGAGGGAGTGTCGAAAAGAGCCAGTTGAGGTGTTTTGGGCATCTGATCAGAATGCCTCCAGGACGCCTCCCTTTGGAGGTGCCTCAGGATCCCCCAGGAGAACAGGAGGAATGAGGTCTGGGGAACACTCCAGAAAACCTCTCCATAAAGGAAACCTGCAGCATGTCCTCCTCAGAGTACAATATGAGCCGCTGAAGTCGCCAGATGGTTGTTTTTTTTACTGTGAGTGACACAAGGAAGTACTCGACCATGCCTGCGAAGGTTGGCATCAGTGTTTTAGGGAAGCATAGCTGAATGTTTAGGGGTGATATATTCAGGTTGAATGCAGAAGGAGGACAAAAAAGAAGAATAAAAAGATGATACTCCTGGGTCAGGAGTACGCAGATGCCAACAGTGCAGACTTCTCAGAGTTCTTGTCCTGCTGTTTCCCCTTTTACACACATAGAAGACCCCCCATGACCAGCACTAGAAGAGCCAGCAGCCCCTTGCTGAGTTTAACAAGGTGTCCTGTGAGTGTGTGTGTGTGCGTTTCAGCAGTGAGCATGATCAGAGGGAGGGTCACTGCGGGGGTATACTCAGGAAGAGGCCACACGTTCTTGGCTTAACGTTACGGGAGAACGGTTTGAGAGCTGCTGACCACCTGCCTCCTGATCGGTGGGCAGAACCAAACACACAAAACACAAGAGGCCTGAATGAGCTGCAGTTTGAGGGAGGGAGCGCTTCTAATGACCCTGTTAATTAGTCATTTGTGCAAACTTATGTCAAGATGTGTGTACGTGCATATGTGTGTGTGTGTGTTCCTGTATTTAATTGAAAATGTTGCGTAAAAATGCACACATGTCCATAGTGAATGGATTCGATTTATTTATATAACACTACGGCTATGGCGATGACCACATGACAGCCATACCATGGTCATGTGATGGCTACTGTGGATTGAGCTCATTACCATCATCACCCCAATTCTATTTAATTTTTTTTTGAGGGTCAATCTCATGTAATTCACTTTGTATTAAACATTTGAAATCAGAGCTGCCACACATGCTCAGTCAGGATCGCAGCCCCTGATTGGTCAACAGACTTGGCCCAAGGGATTGTGGGATTGACAGTGGACACTAACAACAACTGTTTTCAAGAGAAATGGATAATGATATTTGGAAATCTATCATTATGGATTCATTATACAAAGTCTCCAAAAAGTCGCTGCAGTTCAAGCTGGGGGGAAAAAAAGGATACAATCACAAAGATATTGATAGCATTTCCTAACTAGCTTCCAGGCCTTATTTAATTTTTTTAGCAGGTAGGAAACAAAAAACAAGACTTTTCTTGGTCTCTCACGAAGCTACAGCCTTTATTTCCTGACACACAGCAGCCCATACTGTACATTTACTGCCAAACTGACATCTTACTCCTATCTTCTTGTGGCAAAAAAGCCCTTTAACAGAATTTTGTCTATTTCATGTCATATTGTTCGTAGCTTCTCCCTTTACGTAGGTCTTCAGTCTGTTTGTGATGGTTGCTGGGTATTATTTGTGTTATGTTTATGTGTATGTTGATTTTATACAGTCTTTTTCCAAATACTCAAATGAATGTCAAAATATTTTTTCCCCAAATACTTCTTTACCCTGTGCAAACACTATGGTGCACTGTGGTACTTACTACTTACGCTACCAGCTGGTGCAGGCAAGTGTGTGTCCCTCATGATATACATCTGCTGGCCTTCTTGTGTGGGTACGTGTGAAACCGGTGTGTACCTCATCGTCCGTGCATGCCTTTCCCTTTCTCTAGGGTGCTCTTGACTCAACGCCACCTCCAGGTCCTAATCCTCTGATCAGCATGCCAGGACAGCACAGAGGGGCCCGGCTGGACCAGGAGGACAGGGGCCTGAGGGGATGCCCGGCTCCAGGCACTTTCTCAGATTGTGTCAGTCACATGTACTAATGCTGTGCAGCTTTAGCTTGACTAAGTGGCCGAGGTATAAGGGGACCCAAATCTGTTGCCCACTGTCCATCCTCCTACCCCCTCTTCCAATGAGCTGAGAGCACGTAATTGAAACAAGGATGACAAAATCGTATATTATATGAAGATAATTTAATTACATTTTAAGACTGAAAAATGCACAGATCCTTCAAAAGACAGATTCTATCATGAAGGAGTGGGAAAAATAACTTTAATTCCACTTTCTCTGGTCCGATGTGTCAGGTTCAAGTTACTTCTCAGACAAAGACCAGGGTGAATAGTGTCTTGAGAGACCAGGGGATTGAGAGGAATTGCTTGGCACACAATTAGCACTCGTCCCTGCATAACTGCTGTGGCCCCAAATCCCCACATTTGTCCAAACAAATTGACTGGACCCCAGGTCTTGTTTGTCTAGCTCTGCTGGCCTGTTGGAGAGGGCTTGAGGGCAGCAGGGAATGCCCCTTCATAGAGTACAACCCATGGGAACAGAGCAAATAACATGTTCTGGTCAGTATTTAAGCCTTCCAACACTTCGGTAAAATGTATTAATCCAACCATTGGTTACATTGTGGTTTGGCTGTGTGACTCAGAAACTGAATTACAGGGGAAAAAAGAACATTGTTTGATTCACACAATGGAAAATGAGATAAAGACTGCACAATTCATTTTCACAATGATGAAATTATTGGTCCACTCTATCTGGACAATATTTCTATGCTTGAATTTTACATGACACAAGGTAGGATGTATGTCGGTATTTGATAATTTGATTACACACATTAATGTAGTTGAAAATTAAGATAGAAACTATGATAACTTACTATAAATGGCTTGTTTGGACCTGGAGACCAGTTCCACAAAGATATTTTACACTGGTCTGCAGTGTTGGAGTACTCTTAATTTTGTATTCAGCCTCGTGCAGTGCTCTAAAAGGTGTATGCTATGTCAGCCAGGTGTGCCTTACTTCAGATTAAAGGAGATGCAAGATTGATCATTTGACTGTTTATTTATTTTTGGTTTATTATAACATTTCCCCACATAAAAAAATGATGACATTAACAATATTTTATATTACATTTTCAAATATATGAAAATTGAAGAAAAAACTAACATCATTGTATTGAAGTGTTTAATGAGCAGTTATGTCACAGCTATTGACATGTCGACTCTGGTGGTCAGTTGCAGCAACAACACACTTTCTGGTTTGGGAGTTTTTCAGGAGTTCAACAGAAAAGCAGTGACCATGGAAAAGTAGTGATTTGACATGGAAAGCGGAGCTCAAAGAAATGCTGATACATCTGAGGTCTGAGTATAATCTGAGCTGAACAAGGAAACTAAAATCAGACTGAAGTCAAATCAGCAAAGGGCTTAAAATCCATTGTGGCATTATGCTCTCCAAACATCATGTGTGTGTGACCTGGCACAACTCATCCCAACTAGACATGAAAATAAGTATCTATCCATAGACTACCCTTAGTCTGATGAGTTATCAGGTGTTATAGCATCTGTTTTTGCCGGCATTGGTTTGTCTGTCTGTTAGCAGGAATATTAAAAAAAGTTATGAAGGGATTGTGAGATGTAGGGTAAGGCCCGAGGAACAATCCATTACATTTTGATGGTGACCCGGATCATTATCTGGATACAGAATTTTTTTAAGGATTATTTACCGTTGTAGTAACCAATGCTCCCTCCATCTAATGGTTTGTCCCTCTGGCCAAAAATAAAGAAAGTATCAAAACAAGATAGGAACAAATTAATAGTGGAAATCCATTCATAATTTTTTGAGTAATCCTTCAAACCAGCCTCCATGGCAAAGGTAATCATTTTAGAAACACTCATTGAACTTGGTCTGAAATTATGCCTCCTTTCTTTCTGCACAGAGGGTTGTTTCTATAACCTACATATTAGAGGTGATTTTCTTGAATATATTCTCCTTAAGACAATATAATGTGTCTTAAATCAAACCACTTTGTTTTAACTTAAGTGTAAGTAAACATCGATTTGTTAGTCTAAATTTGCAGGATGTAAAAAAGCAAAAAGCAATTATTGGTGCTGTAGGAATGTAATACTTAATAAGATGAATAAATAAAATAAAATACCTGAAGTTAATCATATGTAATGAAAGTGGTTTTCTTGGATTTACTTATAAAGTTGACAATTGGTGCTTGTTCTGCTATCACAGTTTTGCCATGGTTACGTCCTGTTAAGGGTCTTGCTTTTAAGAACAGGTGCATTCTTTAAATGTGCCCCTGGACGGCGTCATTCAAACATTGACCCCTAATGCTTACATTAGACTGCCATCTAGTGGGCACATTTTAAATAGTTTGCACAGCTCTGGTGAGGCCAATACCCCTGGGGGGCTTTCAAAGTCCTGTCTCACAATAGTGAAGAAAGTGAAAAAGTGATCCAGAATCTGCATGTCATGATCGGCCTAAAAATTTAATCAAATCTTTCCTTGGTTCAAAATCTGTTGGCAGCATTTCTACAGTAGATATCTTGCAGACAAACATGGGTGATCACATTACCTCCTCAAACTGTGTTGTTAATGTTAGGTGCTAACACTTGGAAATATAACAGTTGCCTCCCACAAAAAGATCAGTGATGAAATTGTTCATCACCCAGTATCTCTTCACACTGATCAAGACACCCATGTTACAAGGTTTTATGGATTATTATTAACATAATCAACATGAAAAGTTATACTTCACTGAATTTACAGGTCGCTAAGGATATTCCTGAATAAAGCACTCATTCTTATGTTAATACTGTATATGCCTTTATCTAAAAAAAATTTAAAAAATGAAACCAAAACATAGAACCATACACTAGGTTGTCTAAATAAAAAGAACAAAAGGTTATGGTAAACCCATGGACAGACTTCAGAAACTTCAACAATGGTAAATGTTTGAGTCACTGGCACAAAACAATGCTGTCAATCTTCCACAGACATTAGGATTAGATTAGAAAATCATTTTCTCTTTAAAATTATTAGCCTACTTGCTGGCAAAGACAACTTTAATGATTTAGTTCTAGGTCTTTAGAACAAATGTTCTGACCCATATATTTCTGATGTATGTTAAATTGGCACATATTGCTCTAAATGGTTAATTGTAGATTTCTGTGTCAAACATGTACATACATAATCTTAAATGTTCAAATTGGATTAACAGTTGTGTGAGGCTCATCGACAAACCCAAACGTTGTCCATTTTAGCCAATTAAAATTTGTCACCAGATCAGAAATGGTCATCTGTAAAGATTAATGAAGGTGTTTTGTTTAAAGATACTGTGGGCAATATTAAAATTGAAGTTTATCATTCCCTTAATTATGGTCCGATACCAAATTGTTCAAATAGAATATATTCTGTACACATTTGGGTTTGACATTTCAATAGATTTAACAAATGTATGTTTCAAACTACAACCAAATTTGTGGCTTTTTAAAATTCAGCCTCGATTCTTTTTTTTCTCTTTTCTTTTTTTTTTTTTAAGTAATTACATAAAGTATTTATCACCCCCACCCACCAACATTTTAAGCAGCATAAACAAAATTAAGATCATAAACCATGTTAAAATTCATCAGCAGAAATGATTCAAATCAAAGTGTGTATATAAGACAAGAAAACTTTTTATTTAATTATGCATTTCATTATTTCAGCAATTAAAACATTACATAAACATATATACAAAAGTCTTTGCTTAGCTTCCATTCTTCAGCTGCACACCATCAATTCCCCCTCCGTTATCTTGCATGCTGTGCCTAGGCTTATGTGGTAGTGGAGGGGCCGGAACCGGTGGTAGTGGAGGAGACACTGCTGGTGGTCGTTGAGCCGGCGCTCACGGTGGTGGAGGGGGAGGCGCTAGTGGTACTGGAGGAGACACTGCTGGTGGTCGTTGAGCCGGCGCTCACGGTGGTGGAGGGGGAGGCGCTAGTGGTACTGGAGGAGACACTGCTGGTGGTCGTTGAGCCGGCGCTCACGGTGGTGGAGGGGGAGGCGCTGGTGGACGTCGTTGAGCCGGCGCTCACGGTGGTGGAGGGGGAGGCGCTGGTGGACGTCGTTGAGCCGGCGCTCACGGTGGTGGAGGGGGAGGCGCTGGTGGACGTCGTTGAGCCGGCGCTCACGGTGGTGGAGGGGGAGGCGCTGGTGGACGTCGTTGAGCCGGCGCTCACGGTAGTGGAGGGGGCGGCGCCGGTGGTACTGGAGAAAACACTGCTGGTGGTCGTTGAGCCGGCGCTCACGGTGGTGGAGGGGGCGGCGCCGGTGGTACTGGAGAAAACACTGCTGGTGGTCGTTGAGCCGGCGCTCACGGTGGTGGAGGTGGAGGCGCCGGTGGACGTCGTTGAGCCGGCGCTCACGGTGGTGGAGGTGGAGGCGCCGGTGGACGTCGTTGAGCCGGCGCTCACGGTGGTGGAGGGGGCGGCGCCGGTGGTACTGGAGGAGACACTGCTGGTGGACGCTGTTGAGCCGGCGCTGGTGGTGGTGGAGGGGGAGGCGCTCACGGTACTGGAGGGGGAGGCGCTGGTGGTACTGGAGGGGGAGGCGCTGGTGGACGCTGTTGAGCCGGCGCTCACGGTAGTGGAGGGGGAGGCGCTGGTGGTGGTGGAGGGGGAGGCGCTGGTGGACGCTGTTGAGCCGGCGCTCACGGTAGTGGAGGGGGAGGCGCTGGTGGTACTGGAGGAGACGCTGCTGGTGGACGCTGCTGAGCCGGCGCTCACGGTAGTGGAGGGGGAGGCGCTGGTGGTACTGGGGGAGGCGCTGGTGGTACTGGGGGAGGCGCTGGTGGTACTGGAGGAGACGCTGGTGGTACTGGAGGAGACGCTGGTGGTACTGGAGGGGGAGGCGCTGGTGGTACTGGAGGGGGAGGCGCTGGTGGTACTGGAGGGGGAGGCGCTGGTGGTACTGGAGGGGGAGGCGCTGGTGGTACTGGAGGGGGAGGCGCTGGTGGTACTGGAGGGGGAGGCGCTGGTGGTACTGGAGGGGGAGGCGCTGGTGGTACTGGAGGGGGAGGCGCTGGTGGTACTGGAGGGGGAGGCGCTGGTGGTACTGGAGGGGGAGGCGCTGGTGGTACTGGAGGGGGAGGCGCTGGTGGTACTGGAGGGGGAGGCACTGGTGGACGTTGTTGAGCCGGCGCTCACGGTAGTGGAGGGGGAGGCGCTGGTGGTACTGGAAGGGGAGGCGCTGGTGGACGCTGTTGAGCCGGCGCTCACGGTGGTGGAGGGGGAGGCGCTGGTGGACGCTGTTGAGCCGGCGCTCACGGTGGTGGAGGGGGAGGCGCTGGTGGACGCTGTTGAGCCGGCGCTCACGGTGGTGGAGGGGGAGGCGCTGGTGGACGCTGTTGAGCCGGCGCTCACGGTGGTGGAGGGGGAGGCGCTGGTGGACGCTGTTGAGCCGGCGCTCACGGTGGTGGAGGGGGAGGCGCTGGTGGACGCTGTTGAGCCGGCGCTCACGGTGGTGGAGGGGGAGGCGCTGGTGGACGCTGTTGAGCCGGCGCTCACGGTGGTGGAGGGGGAGGCGCTGGTGGACGCCGTTGAGCCGACGCTCACGGTGGTAGTGGACGAGACACTGCTGGTGGTTGTTGAGCCGGCGTTCACGGTGGTGGAGGGGGAGGCGCTGGTGGTACTGGAGGAGACGCTGCTGGTGGTCGTTGAGCCGGCGTTCACGGTGGTGGAGGGGGAGGCGCTGGTGGTACTGGAGGAGACGCTGCTGGTGGTCGTTGAGCCGGCGCTCACGGTGGTGGAGGGGGAGGCGCTGGTGGACGTTGTTGAGCCAGCGCTCACGGTGGTGGAGGGGGAGGCGCTGGTGGACGTTGTTGAGCCGACGCTCACGGTGGTAGTGGAGGAGACACTGCTGGTGGTTGTTGAGCCGGCGTTCACGGTGGTGGAGGGGGCGGTGCCGGTGGTACTGGAGGAGACACTGCTGGTCGTTGTTGAACCTGCGTTCACGGTGGTGGAGGGGGCGGCGCCGGTGGTACTGGAGGAGACACTGCTGGTGGTCGTTGAACCTGCGTTCACGGTGGTGGAGGGGGAGGCGCTGGTGGACGTCGTTGAGCCGGCGCTCACGGTGGTGGAGGGGGAGGCGCTGGTGGACGTCGTTGAGCCGGCGTTCACGGTGGTGGAGGGGGCGGTGCCGGTGGTACTGGAGGAGACACTGCTGGTCGTTGTTGAACCTGCATTCACGGTGGTGGAGGGGGCGGCGCCGGTGGTACTGGAGGAGACACTGCTGGTGGTCGTTGAACCTGCGTTCACGGTGGTGGAGGGGGAGGCGCTGGTGGACGTCGTTGAGCCGGCGCTCACGGTGGTGGAGGGGGAGGCGCTGGTGGACGTCGTTGAGCCGGCGCTCACGGTGGTGGAGGGGGAGGCGCTGGTGGACGTCGTTGAGCCGGCGCTCACGGTGGTGGAGGGGGCGGCGCTGGTGGACGTCGTTGAGCCGGCGTTCACGGTGGTGGAGGGGGCGGCGCTGGTGGACGTCGTTGAGCCGGCGCTCACGGTGGTGGAGGGGGCGGCGCCGGTGGTGGAGGGAGAGGCGCTGCTGGTGGACGTCGTTGAGCCGGCGCTCACGGTGGTGGAGGGGGAGGCGCTGCTGGTGGACGTCGTTGAGCCGGCGCTCACGGTGGTGGAGGGGGAGGCGCTGCTGGTGGACGTCGTTGAGCCGGCGCTCACGGTGGTGGAGGGGGAGGCGCTGCTGGTGGACGTCGTTGAGCCGGCGCTCACGGTGGTGGAGGGGGAGGCGCTGCTGGTGGACGTCGTTGAGCCGGCGCTCACGGTGGTGGAGGGGGAGGCGCTGCTGGTGGACGTCGTTGAGCCGGCGCTCACGGTGGTGGAGGGGGAGGCGCTGCTGGTGGACGTCGTTGAGCCGGCGCTCACGGTGGTGGAGGGGGAGGCGCTGCTGGTGGACGTCGTTGAGCCGGCGCTCACGGTGGTGGAGGGGGAGGCGCTGCTGGTGGACGTCGTTGAGCCGGCGCTCACGGTGGTGGAGGGGGAGGCGCTGCTGGTGGACGTCGTTGAGCCGGCGCTCACGGTGGTGGAGGGGGAGGCGCTGCTGGTGGACGTCGTTGAGCCGGCGCTCACGGTGGTGGAGGGGGAGGCGCTGCTGGTGGACGTCGTTGAGCCGGCGCTCACGGTGGTGGAGGGGGAGGCGCTGGTGGTACTGGAGGAGACGCTGCTGGTGGTCGTTGAGCCGGCGCTCACGGTGGTGGAGGGGGAGGCGCTGGTGGTGCTGGAGGAGACGCTGCTGGTGGTCGTTGAGCCGGCGCTCACGGTGGTGGAGGGGGAGGCGCTGGTGGTACTGGAGACGACGCTGCTGGTGGTCGTTGAGCCGGCGCTCACGGTGGTGGAGGGGGAGGCGCTGGTGGTACTGGAGGAGACGCTGCTGGTGGTCGTTGAGCCGGCGCTCACGGTGGTGGAGGGGGAGGCGCTGGTGGTACTGGAGGAGACGCTGCTGGTGGTCGTTGAGCCGGCGCTCACGGTGGTGGAGGGGGAGACACTGCTGGTGGTGGAGGGGGCGGTGCCCGTGGTGGAAGCGGAGACGCTGCTGGTGGTGGAGGGGGCGGCGCCGGTGGTACTGGAGGAAACACTGCTGGTGGTCGTTGAGCCGGCGCTCACGGTGGTGGAGGGGGAGGGGCTCGTGGACGTTGTGCTGGCGCTCACGGTGGTGGAGGGGGAGGCGCTGGTGGACGTCGTTGAGCCGGCGCTCACGGTGGTGGAGGGGGAGGCGCTGGTGGTACTGGAGGAGACGCTGCTGGTGGTCGTTGAGCCGGCGCTCACGGTGGTGGAGGGGGAGACACTGCTGGTGGTGGAGGGGGCGGCGCCCGTGGTGGAAGAGGAGACGCTGCTGGTGGTGGAGGGGGCGGCGCCGGTGGTACTGGAGGAAACACTGCTGGTGGTCGTTGAGCCGGCACTCACGGTGGTGGAGGGGGCGGCGCTGCTGGTCGTCGTTGAGCCTGCGTTCACGGTGGTGGAGGGGGCGGCGCCGGTGGTACTGGAGGAAACACTGCTGGTGGTCGTTGAGCCGACACTCACGGTGGTGGAGGGGGAGGCGCTGGTGGTAGTGGAGGAGACGCTGCTGGTGGTCGTTGAGCCGGCGCTCACGGTGGTGGAGGGGGAGGCGCTGTTGGTCGTTGTTGAGCCGGCGCTCACGGTGGTGGAGGGGGAGGCGCTGTTGGTCGTTGTTGAGCCGGCGCTCACGGTGGTGGAGGGGGAGGCGCTGTTGGTCGACGTTGAGCCGGCGCTCACGGTGGTGGAGGGGGAGGCGCTGTTGGTCGTTGTTGAGCCGGCGCTCACGGTGGTGGAGGGGGAGGCGCTGTTGGTCGTTGTTGAGCCGGCGCTCACGGTGGTGGAGGGGGAGGCGCTGGTGGACGTTGTTGAGCCGGCGCTCACGGTGGTGGAGGGGGAGGTGCTGGTGGACGTTGTTGAGCCGGCGCTCACGGTGGTGGAGGGGGAGGCGCTGGTGGTCGTTGACCCGGCGCTCGCGGCAGTGAAGGCACTGGTGGTTGAGTCAGTGCTCGTGGTAGTGGAGGAGACACTGCTGGTGGTGGTTGAGTCAGTGCTCATGGTTGTGGAGGGGGCGGCGCCGGTGGTGGAAGAGGAGACACTGCTGGTGGTGGAGGGGGCGGCGCCCGTGGTGGTGGAAGAGGAGACGCTGCTGGTGGTGGAGGGGGCGGCGCCCGTGGTGGTGGAAGAGGAGACGCTGCTGGTGGTGGAGGGGGCGGCGCCCGTGGTGGTGGAAGAGGAGACGCTGCTGGTGGTGGAGGGGGCGGCGCCCGTGGTGGTGGAAGAGGAGACGCTGCTGGTGGTGGAGGGGGCGGCGCCCGTGGTGGTGGAAGAGGAGAAGCTGCTGATGGTGGAGGGGGCGGCGCCCGTGGTGGTGGAAGAGGAGACGCTGCTGGTGGTGGAGGGGGCGGCGCCCGTGGTGGTGGAAGAGGAGACGCTGCTGGTGGTGGAGGGGGCGGCGCCCGTGGTGGTGGAAGAGGAGACGCTGCTGGTGGTGGAGGGGGCGGCGCCCGTGGTGGTGGAAGAGGAGACGCTGCTGATGGTGGAGGGGGCGGCGCCCGTGGTGGTGGAAGAGGAGACGCTGCTGGTGGTGGAGGGGGCGGCGCCCGTGGTGGTGGAAGAGGAGATGCTGCTGGTGGCCATTGAGGCGGCGCCCGTGGTGGTGGAAGAGGCGACGCTGGTCATCAGTGAGCCGGCGCTCGTCGTGGTGGAGGGGGCAGCGCTCGTGGTCGTTGAGCCAGCGCTCGTCGTGGTGGCGGGAGCAGTAGATTCTGGAATTTGAGCATCTATTCCAGTGTAGGGCACTTGAGGGATTTCATCAAATCCCCACAACTCATAAATTTGAGCATCATAAACAGTTTCCTCTGTTGTGGTTGTGTCTGTATCAGTTACTGGGCTGGCTGTCGTCTGTAGATCAAATGGCCCATCAGGAATATTCTCAAATCCCCACAACTCATAAATGTCTTCATTATTAACAGCTTCCTGACTTGAAGCCATGTCTGCATTTGCTGGGTTGCCAGCCATCCGTGGTGTCGTCTGAGTCGTTTCTGGATCCAATATTTCAAAAGAATCCTCATCAAAGCCCCACAGGTCAAATAAATCTTCCTCCAGGGATCTACTCACTCGAGGCCTTCCAACTTGGGTCGAAGGGGAACATGCTGCTAGCACCATGTAATGTTTGCCAGTAGAGTCTGTATAAACCAGTTCAAAGGCAGAATCCTGGAAATGTTCCTAGCATTAGTTTCACCAATATACTGTATTTCACAATGCGTTTCAGCTTTTTTTGCTGTTGACTTACTTTGTCTGATAACTTTGACATTTTCACAAATAATGCACTGGAAGTCCTCCGTTGTCTCACCGAGTATCCTTTGTTGGTGAAAGAATCTGCCAAAAAGCAAACTCAAATCTTTCAGATACAAGTTCAAAACTGGTTCAAGCAATTATAAAAACAAATTTCTTCTATTCAAGGATTTCTCCAAGACAAAAGAGAATTCTTGACACCACCCCTTCTGACCCTTCTTTTTACTCAGCATTGCACTGATGGATCTGACAGGCCAGCTTTCAGCCCTAATACAGGTTTTTAGCTACCCAGGTCCTGAAATGATGTAATTTTAAGTCGCCAGTTCCATTTAAATCCTAAATATGCACAAAAGAAAACATTCACAATTGTTTTTGTTTCCACCTGCCATTGAGAAATTTAGATCCAATACTGAACCAGCCAAGTCACTCAGTGAGCCAGCCTGTACATACTGCAGAGCAGAAAGACTGAGTGATTGAGTGATAGTGATTCAAGTAAAAGTGGGTTTGTGCACTGGTGGACTCCAGGTGGCACTGATATTTGTTAAAAAATAATTTCCTCAGTTAAAATGTGAAATATTTATCTAATTCTTATGGCAGTTTTAAGGGGAAATTTCTGTTCTCCAACTCAATGGCTGGAAGCTTTTTTTTTTTAAACCCAATACTCCAAAAGAATAAATCAAAAGTCAATCTTGCACCTCATTTACATACATCATACGGTTAATTGAAATTTATATGGAAATTTTTTGGTTTTGTTCTTATGTTACAAAATTGGCTGTTAAATGAATTTAAAAAAGATTCAATAGTTCAAATTAATTCAGTAAAAATGGACATTTATAACATCAAAGTTGTATAAAAAATGTTTCCCCCTTTTAAAAAAAGGTTTGTAACCATGTCACTATAAATACATTACATCTTTCTGCTTGCTGTTGCCCCAAAGCATACATCTGGTGCCCTTTAATTTTTCAGCCTTTCCCCACAGACAGCCTGAACCCACTGGATTTGTGCATGCTTCCAATGGCTTGCTCCTTACCAAGCTCTCTCACGTTCCTCAGTTTTGTCTCTCGAGGCAGCTTCACGTTGACATGTGTTGTTGTGCAAGTCACCAATGGGGACGCTGGTTGTGGTGACTTTACTGAATTCTCACAGACAGCCATACCAGTCATGTTCTCCTGTAGCAAATGGTCGTAGTAATGCAGTTTCAACTGCTGGGAACCAGTTCCATCTCCCGTCTGGGGATAGAAAAAAAAAAATTGTCATTAAGGTCGAGTGCGCAATCTTGCCAGGACAGACATCCAAAAATTCACAGCAAATAATGATATTGAGTGCATTATTTATGCACAAAAATATACCTCATTTAATAAACATTGAAACACTAGATAAGTCTGAAGTTGAGGAGAGTCTTCATGTCGAATTGTTTTATCATTTTGCAAGGACAAAAACATAATGTTTAACAGGAGTTGCAGTCTCCTAACTGGGAGTTGCAGTCCAGCAGGCATGGGATGGGATCGAGTAAAAATAATCTACTGGCACAGGGTTCAGAGTTCATGGAACATGTCATTCACAAGCAAGGATGGTACAACTACTGAATGTCATGAGCATACAACATGGGCTCTGGAACACTTTGAAAAAAACACCATCAGTGAAAACAGTGGGTTGTGTTTGCAAGAGATTGTATTCTGTTTTTATTCAATGCTGCTTTTTTTGCAATATTCCTGTATTCAGGGATGTGAAAATTCAACTGCTGCTATACCAATTAATTTTCATATAAAAGCTGCTAAATTAAAATTCCTCTAGATTTCTGTTTGAACCACCAATCTCACTGCCTATGCTGAGAATTAGTAACATGCTCATTAGCTTGGACAGTGAAAAATAATTTACCTTGACTGCTGTGTGGCATCCAGTATGAAGCTTCACCAACAACCACCACTTATGAATATGAAGTGAACTGTGACAGCCGTCAGGCAGGGACAACAACAGTGCCCCATCTGTGGAAGAAGATTTAGAGAAACAAGTTTCTGACAGCTGTGATTTCATTCAGAGTCAAAAACACATAGGTGGACAAATCGATCACACCTTCCAGATGCAGATTTGAGTATCGAAGAAGTGAAAAGCGCAGGTAAAAAGTTCCATTATTGCAGCGATACTGTGGCCGGTTGAACTCTGACGTCTCTGGACTCTCTCCAATCCCTGGAATTAGAAAGAAAAAAACGTGGCAAATGCCAAACGTTAAAGGGAAAGGGGACATTTTGACAAATATATACTCATTCATTTTCCTGTCGGGTGTGATATCAATACAGCTCTCATTTGTAGTCCAAGCATGAAGCCAAAGCCAGAAGGCTAGTTTAGCACATAGATTAAAAATGGCTGCAGCTTCATCCTCATTCAACTCTCAACGAGAGAGAAAATAATTAAAATCTACCAAAATAATGAACTTTTCTTCAAATGAGCAAGCATGGAACTACTGTAAATGAAAATGTTAAAGCTTACACACAAAAAAAAACATGAATTTGGAGGAACTAGTTAACCTTCTCATTAAAGTAAATATTCAAGTTTTCCCCAATCAATTCAAAATTTCTAGTTTTTCTATGGAACTCAGGAAGTTGCATCTTTTAGCCGTCTGGTGCTTCATTTCCATCCTTATCTAACTCCACAAGACAGCAAATAATTAAGTCTCTCAAAATGTTGAACTTTTCCTTAAAGTGACAAAGCCAGGAACTACAATAAACAAAAAATTAATTTATATACTTAAAATAAAAAAAAAGGAATTTACAATTCTTTAAAAACTTATTTTCACACCACTTCAGAAGTCAAACATTAGTTTGTCTAATTTGTAGTGTTGATTGGAAATGATGCATTGTAAAAGTGTACTGTAAAGAATTCAATCAGCTTGGTTAGTTTCTAATATCAGCACATGCACTTCTCAGCTGTTTGAAAGTTAAAACTCCCAAGTCTCCAGGCTTTTTGTCAATGTCTGAAGAAAACGTGGGAAACTTGCTGTGTGTCTTCATTTGTGTCAATTCAGTCAAGAGTGAAGTTGAAGCAGCTCAAAATTATTTACAGCGTCTTCACTGATGAAGCAATTTCACCAGCATCAAGATTGAAGGTATGAAGCACATCTAATGATGGGGTGGTAATTTACAAATTAACTGGGAACTTCTATATTTTAATTTCCACGGTTTTTGTACATGCAGTCATGATTCTTGATTTAAATGATCCACCTTCAAAATTACTGCTCATTAACCCAATAATTACACATAGCATTGTTTGAGGGCACTTTAAAATGTGAAGTAGGCCTCAAATTAAAACCTTAAATTGAAGCACACAAAAAAAATGGAAATGCAGTTTATATAAACTAAAAGCTTTATAAAAATGTTGGCATTAGCCTGAAGAGAGCACGTTTTGCCATTATTTATACAGGTTGGAGTTGGCCATGTGGCTGAAAACAAACAGGGTGGTCTTTACCTTGGAGGAAATTCCAAACCGGTGCCAGAAATCTTCGGTCGGTTGACTTTGCTGCAGTCGCGTTGAGGATGTCCTCGTTCGCGTCATGACGCCCGTCATGGCGGGCCAGACGTCCATGTGCATAACGTTGGCTCTCCACGTTGTTGAGCTGGGCTAGTGTTACTACAATCCAAACCCAAGCCATCAAATGAGACGCCATAGTAGCCTTCCTGTCCGCTCGGCTTGTCGCTGCCGCCAGACCAAACTGAAGATGCCTTCTAGAAACCCCTGCACACCTGCGTAATTAAATTGGTTCATTAGACCCAAACGCTGAACAGGTGCGTTTTTAAATTGAAGTCACGTGGTGGGATGGCCTGAGCGTAAACTATTGTGCTCATCAAGGAATTTGAACGTCATCCAGTATGTTCTCTTTACGGAGCCCCTTAAGTTACATAACTATAATTCTTCATCTTGTGCGCGCAGGACATTATACAAATTATTACCTTGTGCGCACACGTTTTGTCGCGTACAAGTTATTATCTTGTGTAGGCCTAGTTTTCTTGTTAGCACACGTTATTTTGTGTAAAAGTTCTTACTCTGGGAAACCTGGCGCGGTGCTCGCAGCATGTTCCCCTGCATGTGAAAAAGTTGGAAGGCACTAAGGCAGCATGTAAGGAGAACCCGGGAAGAAGGACATTTATTTGACCTGTGGCACTTTGAGGTTGTTCCTTTGGAAAAATTTGAACTGACAAATACATTTGGCACCATTGTCATAGTTCATTCGAGGTAACTGTTGCCAGTGTGTGTTCTAAGGAACCTGACAATAGCAAAACAGGTGCGTCACGATAGTCTAATTGGTCTCCCCGTGGAGTCGTGGGTTCGAATCCCACTCCTGACATGTACTTTTTGCACCATTGTCATAGTCGTGCCTCCTTTTTCTGCATTTCACAGGACTATTTGTGTTGACTGAGACACTCATCCTTACCACCCTACCGTACCACTGCACTGGTTACCAAAGTCTTCATTAATTTCTGCCCAACAGGACTGTATTGAATCGGGTATTTATAGCAGATAGTTTAGACAATATAATAGACACAAGAAGAAACTGATTGCTATTCAGTCTGTGACTTCAGCACAGCGGACAGCGCCAAGGATTCACATCATAATTAGACTGCTGATATTTAAAATATTAAAAATATTGTTTGTTAATGGTTTTCAGTTTTATAGTATATCAAAATGTATATCAAGCTGTAAACTACTCCTTTATTTTACTGAGCCATTTCTTTCATATTTCTTACACTTTTCTTAATCATTTTTCAATTCCCTTTGTGTTAGCATACATTTTCCTACTGGGCAGCTGGAACACAGTCACTTCCCAATTTAATTCTTTCTTTGTCTCTTTTTGTTTATTGACTCTAATTACTTTTGTTGTTAAACAAATGCAATTTCTACCTGTATTAGATCTTGATGGAAGCAGAATATACACCAGCAGTGGTCTTTCAGACACTTTTGCACACTTTGTCGGCACTTGCTCGTTCGTTTTGATTTTTCAAGCGGACATCAGAATATTTTTTCGCTGCACTCTGCTTGAGGAAGGCGGACATATTGCACATGTACGCTCTGATGAAGAAGACTGACCTTTAGAGTCACTTTAAAATCATCTTTCCATGGAAAAGTCAAAAAATAAGATTTGTAGAAAAAACTAAATACTAAAAGGCAAAAGTACTTATCATGGTTAGTATGTTTGTACAGTCTGGTGAAGCTAGAATGGATAGTTTGTGAAATATGCGGACCGGACAAGATGACCAACTGGATAATAAAGAACATTTTATTGCATTTTATTTTTACAATAACATACCTTCAGCTGCTTTTCTATAATGTGATCAACAATGCTGTCAATACACTGATGCACTGTATCACAACATGATCCAGTAAGATGGGAGTCAACAGAGAATGTTTGCCTAGTGCACATTGACACTGCAATCATGTACATTTTGTGAGGATCGGGAAGTGCTTATGATCAAGAAAATACTATTACGTTGAGTATTAGTGGCGTCAAGCAAGCTTCAGCACGTCCTGCACCATCGCTCCAATTCCATCAAATATCTCGTGTATGGGAGCATTGCACATGAAGGCAGAGGTGGTGACCAGCTTGTTCTTCTCGTCCACATGGCTCTCGCAGACACTCTTACTCACGTGCTTGCAGCCCAGCTGGTTGATGGCCGCTGCCGTGTCGGTGGTGTCAGGGTACCTGAGAGAAAGAGAGCGGCACCACACAATGTTTTGCAGCTTAATGGGATTCAAAGGTCTATTTGACACATACACAAACAGCGGTGCAGGGAAATTAAATGTCCCCTCCTATCTGAACTCTTGTGTAACTTGTATTGTAAATAAAAATATAGTTTTGTCTTCCTCTGCATCTTTAAAAACCATCCATAGCGGTAACATGTTTAGCTCTACCCAGGCGCACCATTTTGCCATGTGCATGACAACAGAGTGTTGATCGTCATCGTTACAAACGCAAACCTTCGCTTACTGTGTCAAAGTGTGTGGATGCAGCAAGTTGGTTTTGCATGATCGATTATTTTTCCTCGGCTCTAATTTCACGATCGGCCGATTGCCGATTTTTACCTTTGCAGTAATACTGCCAGTAATGCCCTGAGACCTGTCCACAGATTGACGTGTGGAAGTGGTAGAGTTCTCAGAGACTCACTTGTCATCCTTCTCAATGCCGACAGTGACCTCGCAGCCAGGAAACACCTTGGCAGCCAGGACAGGTGAGATGCAGCAGAGGCCGATGGGTTTACTCTCGCCGTGGAACGCTTGCAGCGCGGCCTTAACCTCATCATTGACAGAGCAGTCCTTCCCCTGCACTGCCCATGTACAAAGGTTCTTCGCTGCCCCAAAACCGCCTACAAGATACGGCAAAACTTCATTGATACAACAATCGTGGACATTTTTTTAAATTGACTGAAAAGAAATATACCGTTAAAGTGCTCTCAAATATATTTGAGTGCTTTCAGACAAATGAGAAGGTTTTTAGACAGTAATATTAACGGTGAAAAGGGAGGTAAGAGAGCAAGCTATCATGTTGTTGTGACCAAACCTGGGAATATAACAGCATCGTGGTCTTTGACACTGAGTTTAGACAAGTCCTGGATGTTTCCACGGGCCAGTCTTGCACTCTCCACCA
Source organism: Chaunax sp. Z400 (assembly GCA_037577475.1). Lineage (NCBI taxonomy): Eukaryota > Metazoa > Chordata > Actinopteri > Lophiiformes > Chaunacidae > Chaunax > Chaunax sp. Z400. Next base: position 8,540,645 of record CM075196.1, read on the forward strand.
ACACGTTTCTCTTCTCCTCAGAGGGTTCCCCTTTAAGGTGATTCACCACATGTATCTGGTCAATGTTGGGTGCAAACATGTTGACCTGCAGTAGATAAAGCAAAGGCGGGGGAAAAAGCAGACACCATTAAGACAACAACGAACAATTGACTGATCATTCTTATAATGTGCACTCAAGATGAAAAATGCACCATTGAGTTAATTTGTAATTTGAAAAATAAAAACCCATATTTCAACCTCATTAACCTTTAAGGATAATTTCATTTTACTTAGTCAGAAAAAGAACAACAGCAAAAACATGAGCATCATAAATGTCTCAGGCGACACAACTGGAGTATACAACATTTTACACCATCAGTAATTAGTGTGTCCCCATCGGCATCTATTACAGCAGTAATCCTCCTCCTCATGGACTGGCACAACCTTCAGGTGTCATCCTGTAGGATGGCATAAAGGCACTTTGACTAAAGCTCTAAACATTGTGTTTTCAGACTCAAAAAACAGTTACAAACCTGGCGTGCTGAGAATTATCACATCATTTGCCCAAAACATGTACAAATAATTTTGAAATAGAGAAAAAGTTTTCTCAAATCGAATCAAAAATGAGTGATGCATTCTTAAATCCCTTGCATGTGCATTGTGTGTAATTAATTTGATCAGAGTCAGATCAATGTAAGCTTTCAGAGTCCCCCAAAAATAAGTTATATTTTGTTTGCAAGAATAAAGTAAAGCAGTGAATGTCCTCGTCTATAGCTCAGAAGATGGACAAAGTTGATAATAATATCAGGCCACTATGGAGGCTATAAGGAGACGTTGGATCTTCACAGCCTACTATGTCATCACCACTTAAAGCACCACTCAAACATTGTTTAGTGAACTTACACTTGCACCTCCCCTGCTCAGGTGAACCAAAACAGCGGAGGCCTCGTGGATTTCGCTGCCATCATAAACTCCGCAGCCCGCCAACACCACAGCCACGCGCTTACTCATCTGTGTTGAGTAGTAGCTTCTGTTCACAGCCTGCACTGTCCTGAATGTCAGGCAATTGCGACCACAGTGGTGCAGCAGAGTGATCATGGCGGACTGTCAGCCAAGGGGATATACTCTTTTCTTCTGAACTCAACCACGACGTGAATTCAGGCTTCTTCTGGATTTACCGCCACCTTCTGTACATACCTCGGTACTATTAGCGTGTTATATTAATAGTTGGACTATATGTAGGGGGAAATTATGTAGATTGTCATAAGAAATTTATTATAACAATTAAATTATTATTAAATCTTGGATATTATTAAATCTTTTCTCTCTTTTATCTAGTGCTGTTACTTGTGCCTTTTTACTTTGTGTGTTTTTTCTTTATTTTGTGATGGAGCCAAATGCAACGTGATTTCGTTCTGCTGTGTGCCTTTCTGGTGGATAGCCGAATGACAACAAAGTTAATCTTGAATCTTGAATCTTAAATGTTAAATGTAAGATAGTACAAAAGTAATGAAATAATTAACTGCAGACTGAAACAAATAAATGCCAAGTCAGTACCTTTTAAATCAATAAATAAAACTTAAAACAGGTTGTTTTTTCTTATTTTCAATTTCTCATTCAGCATTCATGCATTTAATTGTTTATTGCGTATAATTTTGTATACGTTTGTCATTAATTATCGGGCCCTAAAATGACGCAGAAAAAACAAACAAACAAACAAGCAAGCAAGCAAATAAATTAAAAATTAAAAATACAAATAGAAAAAAAAAAATTTAAATACCCGGAAGGGCCCATGCCCATGTGATTTCATGTCATCATGTGACTAGCAGTGAGGAAGTCATTATTAGTGACAGACTCTCTGCGTTTTCGTGTGTGTTGAGAGTTTATCATGACTATCACGCAGGCTGTTCTGTGTTTAAACTTGTTCCTTGTTCTTCATGTCGTTGCTCAGTTGAGGAATAATGGACAGCAGCAGTGGCCCGTTCCTTACAGGTATGAACACAGCAAGCCTTCGTCTCTCCATGCATCTCTGCTCTCTAAAATGAAGTCATGTGACAGATGTAAAAAAAAAAAACTATTAGTTTTTGTTTAGTATTTGCATTTGTTTTCCTTTGTTCCACTCTTCACCGTCGGGCATGATGTGAATTTCAAACACAATCCGCACTCAGTCACATTCAAGGATTAGGTTACAACAGACCTTTAGCTGAGCTGAAAACAGCTACCAGGTTATGCATGGTGCGTTCACGGGACCTTTCAAACTTTGCATCTCGCTTTATGAACATGAGAAATGTATTTTTGTAGGCACCATTGTGTGGATTCACAAATTTGGCTCAAGTTGTTAGTTTGTGTCGTATGAAAATATCAGCCTGCATTTTGTTCCTTTTAACTCTTAATGAATATCTCAGTTTAATCAGTAGTAAAAACAGACATTACAAAGCAACACCAAGAACTTAAAAACCATACGTTTCTCAAGTGGCACAACTGGAGGAAACAACTTTTCTTTTTTACATCATCAGAAATCAGTGAGTCTCCCATCAGCATTGATTACAGCAGTAATCCTCCTCATGGACTGGCACATATTTGGAAAATATTTTATTATTTATAAAAACAAAAGGATAAAATGTATTATTGTATCTTACCTATAGTATAAAAAAATGTGCTGGAACCGATCAAACCTGGAATGGATATATGGATTTCAGGGACTAACTGTTGCCAGATTTATGAAACCTTGTCTTTATTTTATTTTCATTTTAAGACCTCATTAAGACCATGGTCGAGATTGTCGTACCCAAGGTGGTCAAAACTGAACTGAACTGGGATCCCAGTGACTTTATACTGGAATAATAATAATATCTTGAATTTGTACAGCACCTTTCAAGGTACCCTTTACAGAGTAAGGAAAGAAATAACTAAAATTGTGATGGTTAATGAACCATTTGACGAAAAGCTTCTGCAGTGGTATAAACTCTCCTTGGTGCTGACGTTGCCTGTATTCCTCTTGTCATCAACAGACGGTTTGATCGTCGCCCTGCCGTGGACTCTTACTGTGAAGCTCTCTACCCGTTCTGTCCCACTGGCGACCGAGGTGGACGGATTCCCTACATGAGAGACAGCGATGTCGTCTCCGTTTATCGCCTGCAAACGCCTGTGTGGGAATTCAAATATGGAGATTTGATGGGGAAATTAGTAAGTACATTAATCCTCTTATGTTCACTTGAAACATGTTGCAGATCTATTTTTGTGCATCACCACACTGAGGTCGCGTTTGGAAGTGCAACTTGCGACTGTATTCATAGAAACACAGCTGTACACCCTTAGAGCCACTCTAATGTCTCTGTTTGATTCACAGCATATAATGCATGATGGAATTGGCTTCAGCAGTCTAGATACGGGGGCCAACTACACCGTGGAGTGGTATGAGCTGTTTCAGCTGGGTAACTGCACCTTCCCTCACCTCAGACCTGACCTGTACCCACCTTTCTGGTGCAACCAGGGAGCTGCCTGCTTCTTTGGAGGCATCGATGATGCACACTGGTCACAGAATGGCACCTTAGAGAAAGTAGGGGAAATCACAGGTAAGACTTCAGGTGTGTTTTTGTAGTCTGATAGCCTGATAGCCTTTTTTTTCCTGTGCCAAACGATCCATTAGGTGAGGACATTTTTAAAGATATACATCTAAAAATGTGTTTAGAAATTAGCTGTTGTTACCGGGTCCAATCATTTCAGACTAGAGCGTGGAACAAGACCTTTCAGACGTATTCTTTATTCCACTTCTTTTGAATCTGGCCGTTCAACTTTAGCTGCCAGCGTTACAAATCACCCGTTTAAAAAGGTATGACTGGACTGGATTTCTTTTCATTGATTGGTGATTTTTCTCTGTATTTGATTGATCCCTCTTTCTGATTACCACCTCTTCTGGAATATGAGAAAATAAACTGCTTGGATGCAAAAAGCAGCTCTGTCACATGACGGTTTTTGTCAACTCTTTGTCTCCAGGCAACAACAACAGTATCGTGACCAGTTCAAACTTGGCCAGAAAAGATATTTTTACTGAGATGGACGTCCTGCCTCACAGGTGTTAAATTTGTTTTGGACTTTCCCTCTTTAGGAGACCAGTTTAATGCCTTGGCCCAGTGGGTCCAGGACGACAATGAGACCGGGATCTACTATGAGACTTGGACGGTTCGCTCTGACCCCAGCCCCAATGCCACAGTGTGGTTTGAATCTTACGACTGCTCCCAGTTTGTCCACCGCACATACAAGAAACTGACTGAACTGGGAGCCAAACTATCCAGCAGAACTCAAACCAATTACACCAAGATCTACCTGTACAGCGGAGAGCCCACCTACCTCGGGAACGACAGCGTCATTTTTGGACAGCCTGCTCTGAAGAATCTGGCGACGGACATCCGTAAGTTTTACCACACATTCAGACCGCACCAGTCGTTTCAAGACCTCGTCATCAGCCTGCTGGACGCTTTCGAAAAGGTTGTGGTGGACAAGAGCTTCTACATCTACTACAACTTTGAGTACTGGCATCTGCCAATGAAGCCTCCTTATGTGCAAATTACATATGAGGAGGTGCCTTTGCCTTAACGTGAAACCTTCACTACAGTGTTTTCATTAAGTGTTATAAATCATTTTCATTAAAGATGAATGGTTTGGTTTTTTTTTTGCTGTCTAAATATATTAATAATAAAAAACAGAAACTTTATTTCAATTTTGCTTGCTTAATAAATTATGAAAACAGTTGTTGGGATTCAAAGTTCATTCTAGATTCTTCTGGGGTAGAAGCAGCAGCTGAGAAAAGTCATAAGACTAGTAAACCTTCATTGTCATAGCAATGGTTTTATCATGTGGTTCAGATTTAATGTATAACCACTACGACTGGAATATGAACACACACTTTAACCATTTAAAGGCACTGCATCATGTTTCTCCACTGGAAACCATAGAGGACTTTTAACATGGTTCCTTGAACACTGGGCCACTGTAGAGGGCACTTTATCATGTCTTATCTACCATAGGAGCATCCATGAGGACTTTTCTTTTTTTTCAAACACTAAGGTGTGATTGCCAACTCTCAACTCTTTTATAAAGAACTTTTAAGAAGGCTACAGATGCATTTTAACCTATATTAACCTCTGGAGCTCTTAGTATGTTTGCATTTTTCTATTTTGTTTTAATTGTTTTTCACTTTTCATAAAATGAGAACTGCAAACGTTTTTATGTCAAGATGTCAGATCTGTATTTTGTATAATATTGTATGTTTACCAAAGAAGTCATAATCACCCAGTTCAAAGTTACAGTTTTAACAGCAAAGTCAAATGAAAAGCAAAACACAAATCATTCTCAGAATGTATTTAAATATCGTATTTTATCAGATGATAAAACTTTGTACTGATACTGATATTTGTTTGTAGTTTATTATCATTATTATGCCGTGCCATACACTGAGGTGGGTCTATATTCATTCAAATGTCCCAACAGAGATTCTGAGATGTTTGATAAACAGACACAAAGTATTGTAAGGCAGGGAGATGATGTTCACCAACGTGACAAGGACACTGTTTCATGCATTCAGTTATTTTTAGCAATATTTGTTGTTTTGTTTTTGTAAAGCTTTCATTTCAAACATAAGAAAATAAAGTATTGCCTTGCAATTGTGAAATTGCAGTTTCCATTTATTTCTCTCCAGACTTGTAATATAGCCTCTACAGTGAAGGCCGTCAGGGAATCTCATTTTAGTTATCAAGTGTTTTGGGGTTGTTGTTTTTTTTCGTGTGAGGAGGCAAAATTATCACTTTTTTTACCTGTATGATGGTCTGTTTTTTACATAGTGCAGCAACTACTGTGGTGGACTACTGCTGTGTGTGTCTATGAGTGTGGAAGTAAGATAAGTAACAAAATCACATTCCTTTATTGCGGTCACAAGCTTGGCCAATAAAACTGATTCTGACGGAGCACAATGAAGCCACACATTTTAAAATGTGGACACACATCTTCAACCTGGCAGCACAGAAGTTTTATGCCACAGCTTCACAGTTGGGCACCGGAGATGATGAGCGGTCCCATTTCTGTTCCTGAGTTAACGTATTGAATTCTTCTCAGTTCGTCCTCAAATCCCAGGAGATATTTGTGCCTGATTTGAGGAAATATTCAAAAGAATGGGATGGACACAAGGACGGATGAACAACCCAGCCATGCCCCCCTCCAGGGCAGGAGTGTAAAAAAAAAAAAAGAAATAGCCTACCTTTTAAATATTTTAAATCTATATTCATGTGACAGTGTAATTGAATCACTGCATCAGGTGTGAAATGTTACCACCTACATTTCACTAGGCCTATTTGAGCTTAGATTTTTATATTTAACTAATTGTGTGCACAACGATTGCAGTTAGGGCCTCACAATATATCATTTCAGCAATGTGTGAATGTGGAACAGCGAATCTAAGGCAAATTCACACAGTCTGTCTTATACAACACTGGAGAGGCATTCAGAAGAGCACATACCTCCACTAGACCCAACAATCCCATGTAATTAAATTAACCCTAATCCAAATTATAACAAGTCATGTGCCATCGAAATGGCTGCCCTCAGGGTTCTGTTGAATCACCTCTTTATCTATGTACTATGTACTCAGAGTGTCATGAAATCTGTCAAGTAGTTTCTGACAAAGATAGTTTGCCATAATTATTATTTGTGTCTAAACCCATTCCAAAAAAAAAAGGTTCTAGAATGATTATTCTTTCCAAATGGAGCTACAGTATTCAAGTCATGTAGTGAAGATACCTGGATTATGTCATATCACAACATATAACGAGCAGAGAAGAAATATCATGTAGTGTCACCTTTTCCCAATATAATGAGGTTCAGTTTGCAGTGAAAATCAATGAAATGACAGGTGCAAAAGGTACATTCACAAATCTTTATTACTGGTATAAGATCACATGTCTAAAACAACTTAAATTCCAAGACAGGTAACCAGTAAAGCAAGATAGACAAAAGCCTTTGCCCCACAGAAGCGAAACAAAAGGACAGTATCATTGTCAACACCAGTTTAGCGCTCTGAGAACAAATGAGGTTAAAACAGCTGTAATTAAGTGAAGCATGTTTAACTCATCCAGCTGAACGTTCCGATGAAGACAACAGAAAAATGATTCAAATGAGTATTGGGACACGACCTTCACTTTAGCCTTCTAATGCACTGCACAAACTCTGAAGAATCAGGAGATGTGTTACTGCACCACTGAGATGAATAGCATACATGAGCACAGAGAATAAGCACAACAACCTACTTCAGTGCTAGATCAACAGATTATATTAGTTCAATCCAATAATAATAAGTGTTTGCTCTTTCTGCAGTCAGTTTTATCCTACATGAATGAGGTCCAAAAAGAAATCTGATCCCACTGACTTGCTGCGTTGTCCAGACGTTTTTATGCACCACTAACTTAACTTGATAAACATTTTATAAAAATACATATTTTGTCCATTTGTCTTTGATACAGTTATGCAGCTTTTTTTTAAAAGACATATTGACATAAACCACAACTTTGATTGTAAATCTGCCAGCAATTTCTCATTATTTCATTGATCCTCTGTCCATTCCTTGCAATCTATCGTATTCCAGCATTAAAGCGGATCCCAGTTAGGTTTCTTCTGATGTTAAATCAACCTCTTCATCTCATTTTAAATATTTTATGACGCAAACCTGTAAGATGAAGATCTATTGACTGTGGACAGAAGGCCATGCAAGCCAACACTGCTTTCTTTTCCTGACAATCAAGCAGGTGTAGCAGTAGTGTTATCGTCCTGGTGGATAACAGATCAACTATCTAACAGTTTAAGACTGAATGTATAGCATCCCTCTGCAGAGACAGCGCAGGGTTTGATGCACCGTCTGGAATGTAACTCTACGTTTTGTTTCGGGTAACAATAACTTGTAAAATTATCCCGTGTGTTGACAAATGATTGTACTGGTGGACTCAAAAAAGTTTGGACCACCGGCATGCAACAACAATCCGCTTGCTGGTCATCATGATTGCTTCTTTTGTATAACTGAAACACACAATTTCATTACAAAAGCAGTATCCATACCAATAAATTACACAGCGCATCCTGTCTAGTGACTAAAGTATGAAAAAGATCCATCTAGTAAAGCATAACTGCACTCTGGTTTTATAAAAGACATGAGCCGTTGGATTAGGAAACTTCAAACCCTGACAGAGGGCGAAATAAAGAAATAAGTACATTTCTATTAATAATGATCAAACACACAGCGTTTTATATACAGATGTATCTGCCTTCCTTCTTAAAGGAAAAAAAAGGTTTGTTTCACTCATCTAACTGGCAAAATCTGTTGCAGCTGAAATGAATGGATAATTTGGACAGAAGAACAAGTCATATCTGCAAAGATGTGTGTGATGAATATTGGTTCCTCTCCTATATGTACAACGTGGCAACACAATACAGAGCAGACGTGGGCTAATAGGAGGGCAGATATTCACGACAGGTTTATAGCTTAAACTGGCGAATAGCAGAAGATACAAATGAAACCTCTTTTGGAAAAATAACTTCATGCACCTGAGAGACACAAAGAGATAGATCAGCATTCCCAGAGTGCATTGTAAGATAATAGACTAGTCTATAGAATTTATATGAGGCAATCTGATCAATGGATATCTATTATACCTTATTACTATGATACTTATTACTAAAATATATTTTCCTTGGTTTCTGATTCAACAGATCCCCAGAGAGAGTAAATAATTCATAAGAATCTGGGTCCAACTAAGAAAAACTGGAGCATTATTAAGAATGTTTCCTTCTTTTGATGAGAGAAAATGACCCTCTCTGTCCTGACTATTATTTGGTATTCTTTTAAGGTGCTTACTGAATCTATGACTGTACAGAAATCTTATTTATACAAAACACAGAAAGTAATTTGTCAAGCCAATTGATGTGTGATGCAGCAAAGAACAAAATCTGCACAACTTGGCCAAAACAAAAAGAACGATGACATTAATCAACACTGTACAAGTTTACATCACTATGACAGAGACCTATATACACATTTCTGGTTCTCTTCTGGCCAACTTCTGACATACTACACAATTTCATCTTCTGATATATGACTCAGCTCTAATGAGGAGTAAAAGCAATACGCCATCAACTCTACTACTGCTCTAGAAATGAGTTTAAAATTAGGGGTAGGACCCAGCCACTCTTCAGCAAAACAAAAGTAACACCCCCCCGCAGACAAAACACATCTGTCACACACTATATACAAATACTATTGCAGACATGAAAAACTTCCAATGCCATATTTTGTTAGAGTGCAGAGCTGCTGATCTCAAACTGAATTTAAGTAGACAAATGGTAGTGTAACAACTTGCAATTGTGCACCTAATCCCAAATTCGGCCCATATTACTCCACAACGTTAAAAACATTAACATGGACTCACATTTGCATATGTATCCACATAGACACACACACCTATCATGATATCCATTATCACAGCCAGGCTACAATGTCCATATAACTTGATTTGCAATTATAAAAACATTGCTTTGTAGTTACATAATTCCATCTGCACTGGTCTGTGGGCTGCTTGTTAATATTTGCAGAAGCTGGTCTGGCGAGTTCTGTCACTGCATTCGGTACAGCAGCATCTCCAGTCCACTTTGAGGCAAACAGGCAAAGATTTTTGTGGTGTTTGCATGTCGCAATGACAGTGTGTAGCATTCAGGTGCCATATTACATCCCCAACCAGCACACAGGAGCTAAGCTAGTTTACACTCTTCATGTTGGCACCAAACATTCCACTACAGCTTAGGATTTTAAAGGCTTTTCAATGCAAGCATGGAGGCCATGAATGATCCACACCACGAACATGACGTGTGCTTCTTTGGCTTCACTTTACCAGGTCGGCATCATGTCTGGGAACCAGACTCTGCCCAGGTGCTTAGAAACCTCCCAGTGGATCTCATCCAAGGAGTACTTGTGATCTGGAATCAGCACTTCTTCCATGATGGACAGCTGGGAAAGCCTTCGGCCGCACATCTTGACAAACTCCACAAACGCGCTACAGGAAACTTCACACTCGCCCAGGCCAATGGCCGACAGCTGAGTGCAGTGTTTAGCAATGCGGATAAGCTCCTCATCTAGAGGACGGAGGCCATTTGCACACACAACCAGCTCCACCAGCCGAGGGCAGTGGAGGCCAACGCGGCCCAGCACCTCCTTACTGACTGAGCGACCAAAGTAGAGGTGCGTGACAGGGACCTCCTCGTTAAAGAAAGGGCCAAACTCGTTCTCATAGAGGAAGAAGTACATGACCAGGTTGAATTTTGGCGAGTGCCGCACCATGGCGTCCCAGCTGCTCTTCTTGATGGTGTGGAAGTGCTGGCCTGGGTTCTCGCTCACCACATCAATCCGCAGGTGTTCCAAGTGGACGTGTTTCTCCGAGGAGAGAGCCAGGAGGAGGTCATCGCTCAAGAGGTGGTAGTTAAGTGCTAGTTCTCGCAGCCCGTGACACTGGTCTGCAACACACAGGATCCCTGCAAATGTGGACAGATTGATTTTAAAAAATCAGACATTTAATTCATGAAAATGTGTGCTTCTAAGCAATAAAAAGTCAATTTCCCAGGCAAGCTGGAATGGAATCAGTCATTATCTTAGCTGGCAATTAGAAGCGTTCCAGGAAAAACGTTCGCTAAAGGGAGGGGAAAACTATTCACAGAGCAGTTGGTTCATAATACGTCACATGAGAGTTAGCGGTCTACTATGTGAAATGACACACTGGAGGAGGGCAGGCAAGAAAATTACTGGCTCTAAATAAGCCACGAGGTGGAAACACTTGTGACTAAAAGAGGAAATAAAAACACTGGACTGAAAGGCAATCATAGGCTGGCTTTAAATGTATTGCTTTGAATATTATTCAACACGCACAATAAAAAGTAGGAAATTTGTGTCCAAGGACACAGATGTCCCTACTACTGGAAAAATTATAATTGTGCTAATGTGGACAGACTATATGCTCTGCAATGTAAGCAAACTGATCATGAAAATTTCTTAAGTTCAAATATGCCTAAAGTTGTAGAAAGAAGCAAACTGAAGAAACCAATTATGAGTTCCACACTTTAATGGCCTTACAAAGCATGTGTGAAATGTCACTGAAGTCTGTCCAGCAGTTTTTGAGGAGATGTGAATGAGCCATACCCTGTTATGTAAAGACAAGGGCAGCACTACATACCTCATTTATTGGAGGCATAAAAGCAGAAAACAGAGGGGGGAAAAAAACACGACAGAGCTGCTTTCTCTCAACTTAAGCACCAAAACACCAACAAGAGTCTTTGCACCCAATGTACCTGCCGGGGAGACGTGAGGGCAGCTGCTCATCTTCAGCAATTTCAGAGTGTCACTGTTGTTGGCAACCAGCACCTTCAGCGATGGATCATCCACTGGAGTGTCGTCGATCTTCAACGAAGACAACGATTTGGAGTTGACAAACACCACAGTCAGAGCGGAGATGAAATGAGACTGTGGAAGGACATAGATGGCACAATTATTCAATTATAATGCAATCAGTTGACCTTTTAGAGGAAGACGCATCACACCTCTCATCTCACCATCCCTCACAGCCAAAAAGGCTACTGTAGAAACACGGTGGTGCAACATGGTCAACTCTGTGCAAGAGGATTGCTCCCTCTGCAGATATAGAGCTCATTTTATTGTTAAAAATAATATAATGATATATAATAGTAGTATAATAATAGTATAATGAAAAGTATACAGAGTTCTTCGAATCTCACGATGCACCCAGAGAGACTAAATATAACTTTAAAAAAATAACATCCTGTGTTCTTTGGAGGCCTTGGAAGAAAGAACCTTTGTCCTTGGCCATGCATATGAAGTAAAACCACTTTTCAGCCCCATCCTCAGATAAGAAGAGACATTAGAGAGAGTTAAATGATTATTAACGCCCTGGCACCATGGAAACGCATTAGCAATGTACAACAAAATTAAATTGTTCGGCTAAATTCTTTGATTTTAACTGTAAATTTGAAGAACAGGATACTATAAAGACACAGACCCATCATATTTATGTAAATTATACCTTTGGAACCTCCATGAAACTGGGCCTGGCTGTAGAGATGAGCCCCAAGGTCTTCAGTGAGCAATTCACCAACTGTGAAAGAATGTCACACGCTGCCTCTGCAGACTCCATGCTACTGTCCACCTGGGAAGTACAAACAAAGACTGATTGTCATTTCAGGAACATAAAGACAAAATTTTTACCAGATCGTACTAGCAAGTTGTAAACACTGAAGCAAAGAACCAGCACGAATATTTCAACACAGACAACTATTTTTGCATCATTACCTTGAAGCTGACATACTGTAGGTGGTTGGAGTGCCTCTTTATGATCTGCTTGATGAGGTCTGGATGTGTGGCTTTCAAGTAAGAGCTTGCTGGCTGATTAAGCTCAAATTCAAAACATCTCCACAGCTCTGGCATATGGAAAGCCTGGTTCCAACCACGACAAACCTGAGAGGCATAAGCCCGATCCAGCAGTGGAAGGTACTGAAAGATGTGTAGCAGGAGTTCCTGAGGGAGTCGCGCCCAGTTACCGTCTGGTAACCTACAGGCAACGACCGCCTCCGGCTCCTCGCTTGTCTGCTTACGCACTTTCTTGCAAGCCTCTGGTGGGCTGTTGCTGGAGGAACTGTTGCTGCCCTCCTCTCCTCCTTTCACCCGCTTCATCCTGAGGAATGGAAATAACAATTGTTATAGTCCTGCATGACAAAACGTGGACATTTTTCCAATGGAACAGCAAAATTACAATTTACCCTTAATTGCTGTGTAAATAGATGCAGTCACTTTGCTCAGGGTTGCCTGTTCCAAACATCTAATCAATTATTCAAACTTCGGAGGATGCACATAAACAATCCTGGGAGGAGATTTGAATTGCTTGTGTATCGATAGGTTCACAGACTTCATGTCGCAAAATGATCAGATATTCAGCCTTGAAAATGAGTATTGCATTTCATGAACTCCTCTAATTTGCATAAAACCCCTACCTTTGATAAGTCCTATACGCACTAATATGCTTTCACTTGTAACTTTGAATGCAGATTAGGTTAAGTGTAGATTTGCTGCACCTTCTTACTTTAACATACAACTGTATCATGTTATTTTCCCTGTATTCATGTTTCTCTGTTGGTTAAGTGTATGCCCATATTCAAGAGGAAATAGGTAATATAAGAGAAATGTAAACTTTATATTTGTTCAATTCAATCAGTTGAAACACAGTTTTTTAATTACACTTTAAGGTTGTTTCTGCCTTTACCACTGTGTATTCCTGATACACGTGTTTTATGTCATGCCGTTATGCTACATTAGCAGGAGGTCATGCTTGAGCAGGTAACCATAATGATGTCGATCATTATGGGCAATACATTTAATTCAGTGATCAATAGCTCAGTGCAACTTGCTTTGCTGCAACAACAGGTTGAATTCAGTGAAGATAAAATTACTTGTATTACTCGCAATCTAGCCAACACAGGTACAACGTCACTAAAGGTAGCTGCTAGCTTAGCTAGCCAGATTGCACGTTATATTTACACCTGAATAAATTCGTATTCAATGCTAACTATGAAGCAAACTCGAGATGGAAACTATGGTTTGCCATAACAACATTCAAGACTTTTGTTAACAGAATGAGCCACAGCACATTTCATTCTGTGACGTGTGCTAGTTAAATCACAACAGAACAATCCCAAATGAGCGAGTCAGTTTGGCCAATCATCGTACCTTGTTGTTTACACTCAGCTAGTTTACTAGCTGTTAGCAGGAAAATCCGACAAATGACACTTCAGCCCGGGCCCACGCTGTAAAAGCTCATTCGCACCAACCAAATAACACGCATCGGAGAACAATAATTACGCCGTTTGTCGATAGAGAAGACTTCATAAATGTTTTCAGTAAAGAAACAGCTAGACCCTGGTACCTCCGCTCAGTTGACCCAATTACTTCGCGGGAGTTACGGCCCCCCTAAGCCTGAAATGGCGAAGTGTTGTTGTGACAGCGGCGGTGCACCATGGGAAATCCAATGTGAAATGGCTGTTGGTAAAGATCGTCTCTGTGAAAGGATGACTTTCCCGCTGTTAAAAGAATATACACATATTCACATGAACACTATTGCAAATACAATGGCTGTTGCTGATTTTTCTACACAAAATATTTCTTTTTTTAATCTTTTTGATGATTTACACATATCGTTTTGTTAACATATAAAAATGTATTCAAATATGATTCTGTTTCTGAGTCTATTGATATCTTCCTCACTTTTACAAGGTGGCCTACTCTTGTTTTTAACACATCGTTTCATATTTCCCTCTCATGTTGCTATTTTATGATGTTTTATTTTACTGTAATCACATTTTTAAAAAGTGTTTTGGTTTTTATAATTTTAGCATTTTATATGCACTTCTATAAATCCACATTACTATTTATGATGCTTTAATCTTATTGTCATTACATATTTAAATTGTGCTTGTTTCAGTAATATTTTTGTACCTCATATGATAATCCATTTAGCATTTTTACTTGTTTAAAGTTTAAGACTTTTATTGCTAATCAATCTGCTTTGTTAGATCATTATCTGACTTAAAATAGACTATCTCCTGTATACAATGGAATTTATTGTTATATGTGGTTATTTCATCTCCTGCATTTCATGTCTATTTCTATGATACACATTTTACTTTATACTTATTTGGAATTCGATCGGTATACATTTGGGCTCAGTGTTGCTTGATACATGTGCTCTTGTGGTCCACATTTTGTATGTGAAACGGGAGACCTATGGGTTTCTACTTTTATTGTGTAAATATTGTAATGTGGGGAGCATTTTGAATCCCTTAGATGTTTACAGTCAACTGGTGTGTAATATAGGCCTTACACAGGAATTGTTGGCCAACAGTAGGGTAGATTTGGACATTTGGTGAAAACTGACTGAATTAGTTTTGCATTTTGGCACCGAGGAAATAAATGGCAGAGTAAGACCTCTTGGTATTTTCTTCATCTCTGCTGAGATACACAAGATTGTTTTTTATTTTGATATTTATAGAAATAATTCAAAATAAATTGAACATAAGTGTTTGGCTAGAATTGGCACTGCCATTTCTTCAACATAAACAGACGATAGCTAAGCAGTTACAGCTGGTAATTTAATGGAACAGTCAACATTCATTAAACAAAGTGATGCGTTTACTTTGCGAAACGGAGAACCTGGTTTATTACCATTCAACTCCATCCACCACAGATATTACAGAGCAGATTCACAAGTATTAAGCTTTTTTTTCATATGAGCAGCTGCTTTCTATTCACACTTTTATTTCCCTGACCCTCCCCCCCCCAATCCCCCTGCCTCCTAGTAGGGAAAAACATTACAGGTGCACAGTTTTATTTGGTGTGAAGCCTGGCCCCTCCAATCATTTAGCTGTAATCAGTCTCACTGCAAGGTTTTTACTTGTTTTTATATTCCTATAGGATTTGGTACTTATTGACAGAACTTCAAATAGGATTTACATCCACCTTGATTCACTGCAGGTGCCAGGCTCCTCCTTTCCTCATTTCCAGACAACACAAGATATCTGATATTTAGAAGAGGGGGCATTTCAACTGTCTACTGTATAAAAATGTACAGTGGCTTTATTGACATACATTCCATGGTTAAACAGCTGCAAATAGGAGGCACACCCAGTATTGCACTTCATTAAAAGTTCTGGCTCAAAACATAACCCAGAATATCAAACAAAACTGAAGTGAGGAGTAGCAACTTCGGAATACAGCTATTTTGAATAGTATCATTATATACAAGTTTAGATAAATCGTACACTATTTTCATCCCAAACATAATATTCTTAACAGTCTTATCCACCAACTCATTTTTTTTCTTCAACCAATGATGCACTTGACAGTGGAGAATACTGTACATGATTACGAAAAAAAAGTTTACATACAACAATATTTTAAATTCATAGTTGGGAAGCTGGAAATACGGCCTGTTCCATTTTTTTTTAACCACGCTGATCCACAGTTGCCTTTAAGTAAATTTATTTCATCATCAATGTTTAATCTGTTACACTTCAATGATAAGAAGGTGTGCAACGTCTGTAGAAGCCGAGGGAATACAACGGCCGCATGCAAACACGTCACAAGTTTTTTTTTTCTTCTTTTTTAAAATTCTATTGTTCTTTTTTGATTTGGATCGCTCTGAATCCAAAGGAGCCACAGCTCTTCATAGCCTGGGTACTGGTGTCTGTAGAGGAGCAGACCTGAGGACTCTTGGCAAAGAGCAGAAACTTGGTCCAGTGTCCTCGAGACTTGACCATGCAAGAGCCAAATTTCACGGCTGGGCTTCAGCAGCAGTCAGAAATCACAGTAGACAAACTGGTTTTCAGTAAAAGTCTTGTTTAGAAGGTGTGGGCATTTCTGCACACCCCACAGCCCAGGGCAAACTCCTCTCCCGTTGGTGGATGGACCACATGTAAAGGGCACTCCGTACCCTCCAGCTGCTTGCCTTTGGGCCCTGTGATAGAGAGGAAAAACACATCGTGTCACTCATTTTTCCTATAGGTAATTTCGTCTGCTATTTCCTGGTAGTCATGTGTACTCAAATTAATCTAATATCCAGAAGAATGTAGTCAATAGAATAGTTAAACACCTGCAGGACAATGAGGCAATTCTTCTTTGGGGACACTGGTCATCCTCTGGAAGTCATCGTGGCAGGCGTTGCAGAAGTGTGTGGTGCCAAAGCAGAAGAAAACAGCCACAGAGCAGCAGTACCGGCATTTGTACTCCAGGAAGTCTGTGCCGTGCTTGGAACACATCTGGTGGAGAGTAAACAAGAATCATCAGGTTTATATTTTTCTGTACAGAGTGCATATAGGCACCAATGTAAAGGAGCAGTTAATACATTTTTGACAAAAGAGAGACGATAATGTTGATTCCAGTCTCGTCGCTGAAATCCAGCGTCTCGGCTGGTTTTTCTGGCAACTTCACAGTGACAGCAAGATTCACTGCTCTCACTCAAGGAACATTAATATTAAGAAATAGAAATAGTCTAGCGAGTGATTCCTCATAAAACCACAGCTTCACAAACAAAACTTTAAACAAATGATTAGATATAGTAACATATTAGATGTTGTTCCCTTCACAGTTAGGCTAGCCGTTTCCAGTCTTAGTGATATGCTAAGCTAATTGAATGCTACATCCAGGTTCGTATATAGTCTAAAGACAGGATATCATCTAACTCTTAGCAACAAAGAGAATAAGTGTGTTTCCTAAAACGTCCACCACTTCCTTTAAATTGTCCATTGTAGTGCCAGTATCCTCAAAGGCATCATTTTCCCACCTGAGCCCTGGAGACATCTGAGCATGCTCCACATATCAGCTCGCTGGGGTCGTAGTCATCTCCCTGTCCTGCCTCTGCATCGCAGCGAGCCTCTCCTCCAAAGTAGGCCTGGAAATAAGGACAATCATTAACTCCCAAACCCCGAACTACATTTAAATGAAAAACAACTTTAGTTTATACGGTACCTTCTTGCACTTGTAGCAGACATAATATGCGTATCTGTTCATGGCGAAGCCTGCAGGATCATTGTGGAAACGTGCTCCTGGTGTAGTTATTGCCTCACTCTTATGTAGACCCTCATACTCCAGCCTCATCAGAGCCTTTCTCCTCACATCATCATAGAGCTCCTTAATCGGATCAAGCAGGTCCTTGATCACGGAGTGATTGATTTTGTTCTAGAGGTAAACAATGAAAACAAACAGCCCAATTTTATAAAGAAGTTTCTACCGAGTTACTGTTAGTATATGAGTACTTGTCATTTGTGAAGAAAGCAGCCAGAGTATGCAAAGGAAAGTCTCCTGGTGCTGCTGGCTTCCATCAGTGTGGCTCAGGCAACATCATACCTTACAAATGGGACACAACATGAACCCAAATGTGATCCGAGGCCCGAGCCATCGATTCTCGAGAACACGACGAGTGCACTGAAGATGGAACACATGAGTGCAGTCCAGCTGAGAAAAGAGCAAAGAGTTGCACATTAAATGAGAAAAATCTCAAAAGCAGCTTTCGCCTAATAGACAAACACTCCTATCTGAGATACCTGTACTGCAGGAGCAGCAGAGAGGGCCTCTGTGAAGCAGATCATACACATGTCATCGGCATCCTGTTTCAGACAGCCAGTGCTCTTGTCACAGCTATGCAGGCATGGAAGGCAGGTCTCCTCATTCTTGACTCCTCCACAGGGGTGTCCACAGGGATGTGTTTTACTGCAGGCTAGTTTAGAATACTCCTGAGAAAGACAACATGAGTGGAACTGGTGAGGCTTATGAACAGTAAAATATATACTTTACTACATAAACTCTACATTGCTAAATGTGTCCTATGGAGGTATTTGTTCCTCTCTGCAGTGGACGGACAATACCTCATCTATTATTTGTGAGGCTCATCACAGATTATTCTCTCTGAGGCATTTCCTGTCAGACTTTAATCCATACTCATCTTCTCAATTAGTATAGACAATTTAAACAATTTCCATCTGTATTCTGAGTTTTAGCAAAACTGATACAGGTTATTTTTCTACACTGATAAAATATATTGATAATTAATTCATATAATTATTTTCTTTATAATATAATTGCAGATAACGAACAAAGAGAAAGGCTTGTGTTTTCACAGAATAAACGGATGTTAGATAAAATAGCATAATAAGTTAGATTAGTTTTGTGTTGCTATTTTATTTTTATATGGTGTAATTATTGTTTTTGTTTACATTTGTATTTTTGTCATATGTGTTTTTCTTAAATAAAAAAGAAAAAAAGTCATAAACTGTCAACATATATAGTAATAGTTGATGATAAGTACCTGGCAGTCTGGGTCTGAGCAGACACTGCCCACTGCAGACAGCTCTGTTCCATTCCTCGTCCCACAGAACCTGCAGGCATCTGAGCTGCTGGAGGCTGGTTTACCTGCAAAAACAATAGGCTAGTCAGAGAAGATGTAGCTGCACTGGGGGAAGCCATGAAGCCATACAGACATACCAAAAAAAGCATAGTGGCATGCTTTGCTGCCATTTTACCTGTGTGCTCTCTGAACTCCACCATAGCCTTCATAGTTTTAGAGTCTGCCAGAGCCATGAGCCAGAAGAGCTTGGTTCTCCCACAGCCTTCATGGAGATCCACCTTTATAGCCTCCTCTTCCTCCTTGAACACCTGAAAGCAGTCACGAAGATAAGATAAGCTCATTCTACGCCACTCTTTTTATAAAATCGTTTCATAAAATCCAACTGATCAGCAGTTAACACAACCAGAGCTGCTGATAAAATGGGAGATGTGCTGAACGGCACTTACCTGTCTCTGGTGAGAGCGCGTGCGTCGGTGCAGGTGGAGGAAGCGATCACAATCGGTGCAGAGGTTTCCACACATGTTACACAGGATGATGGCTGCTGTCTCACCATCATCATGGTTGTCACACATGGGCTGTGGATCGAAGAGCACATCATTTTGTTATTCTTTACTTATCCGTTACTTTCATACAGCGTAGCTCTTAGCCTTTTATGTCGCTCTCACCATCTGCTTCTGCTGTCCATCTTTGCCCATCCAGCGACCAGAGGAAAGCCTGTCGACGTGGTCCTGGTCCAGCACACACAGTGAAGCTAAGGCCAGCCATAACTAAGGGACAGAGTGGGAAAGAATATATGAGTATTTAATACCTAGTGTTTGTGGATATTAACTCTAGTTATGCTTTGCATATAATGACATTAAGAGTCCATACCCTTGTGGTGGCGATACAACGTACAGGAGACCGATGCTCCTCCTCCATTTTGGTCAGGGCTATAATGGTTTCTGCTATTGCATTTTTGGTGACTCTGGACCATGCATCTGACAGGTGACCCTAAAAACAGCAAATGTCTAACCTTAGAGGTACTTTTCTCATTACACATCAAAATGTGAAATTTATGACAAATATGGTCCCACATCAAATTAAGCTCACAGACGGACAAAAAGAAGAGATTAAAACAACTTGAACTTACAGCGGCCATATCTTTAACCAGCTTTATGATGATTTCTGCTATCTGCGGAGGAGTGGAGCCTTTCATCCACCAGTGGCTCTCCCCTCTGCGGATGTAGCTGACCATCACAGAAACCGGCAATCAGTACAAAAATCTAAGGACACTACCGTTTACCACAAACAGTTTCATGTAAATGTGTTTTCAGTCTCACACAACAGCATCTCTTTGACTATTTACATTTTTGAGGACTTGCAGCAACAAACTCACCTGGAGTTGAAGATCATCGGCAGTGTGACGGTGGTGACCCCTTTGCCAGCAGCCATGCCGGCAGTGCCAGAGATGGTGGTGCCTTTGGCTTTCAGCTGCACAGTGAGGGCTTTTGCGATGCAGCCCAGGAACATGTCAAGGATGCAGAGCTTGTTCCAGTCCCCCTTTTCTGTGGAGTGGATGATGTCACTGATGTCTGCTGGCGGCAGAGCCTTCACCCCAATGATGCTGGCAAGTCGCACTGGTGTAACCTCTGGAAGGACGCGTCTCAGCAATGATGTGACCTGAGTTGAGGTGAGATCATGTTAATGTTAATGTTAATGAAATACATTACTTTAAGGAAAGAGCAACCAAATCACAAATGTATTTAAATGGACAAGTCTTGATTCCAATTAAATCTACATCAGGTAGAATTATTTAAAACTGGGCTCATATTCTGTCTATCCAGGCTAATATTCACTATGATAGATGATTTCATCTACTGTACGCTGATTTTAAATACACGTGATGTCATGCTATTCCACTGATTGATGCTCTTTCGAAGTTGAAACACCTTTCAAGATGGTGTGCTGAAATGTGTGTAAGTGTGTTCCTCGCCCACCTGTCTCTGTACTCTTGGGGAAGCTGTGTGCAGCAGAGAAAACAGGTCTTGCATGAGTGTTAGCTGCTGAGCTAGGTACTGGCGGCCAACGTTGGAGCCGCTCAGAGCCAGGACCATCGACAGGAGCTCAAAGCAGTAGGCATCTGAGGAGGCGTCGTCGTCACTGGGCTGTGAGTTGGCGTTCTCTTTGCTGGAGATGGCGTGCTCCCACTCCTCCCTCACACGTGTGGCCTCCATACGGATGGCCTGGACGATGTGTGCACACACCTGGAAATGAATATAATTGGGTGTATTTATTTATATATATTTATTTATATATTAGGTTACAGGGTTGAGATTATATCCTGTTGAATGGTTTAAGGTATTATTTACCTGTTTCTGGAGGTTGGTCAGTTTGCTCCTGCTGAAAATGATTCCCACCATGTGCTCTTTAAGGTCTGCATCAGATGGTACCTGTTTAAAAAAATGTAAATATTATAAAACATTAAGTTGAAGGTATTGAATATTTGAATCAGTTAAACAGAAAATTCATCACAATGTGACAGTGCGGACCTTGTCTTCTCCTTCAGGCGACGAAAGCAGGTTCTTCTCCTCCTGTTCAGGAGTTGGTTCTGCATCTCCACAAATAAGTTTTCCAAAGACCTAAGTAAACAAAACAAAGCAGGGAAATTCAAGTTTCGCAAGAGGTTCCAGCTATTTGCACCAAAAAATGTAATATTTGTAAAAGCTTAAGGTTTCAAACAAACAGTAGAGTATGGTAATAGAGAAATAACTTTAAGGTATATTAAGACATGTGCATGATGTAGTGAGACAGACCTGTGAGGTGATGAGGCGAAACACTCGGAGAGTCTCGGCCTCACAATTCTTTTGCTGAGCCATGCTGGCTGAAACCTGTCCTAGAATCTTGATGCTTTCTCCATCTTTCCAACCAAGGACCTTCACCTGGCGCACCCTCAGGGTGTTCTCGGGACCTTTCAGTTCCACCTTGATCACATGATGGTCTCCTCCAGGAAGCTCACTTGTCACCCAGCCCATGTGACGCGAGTCGAGGTCAACCTTGGATGAAAAGGCATGGAGATGTTCACAGTGCTCTGCCACATGTGCATGTAAATCTGCAATATATTGGAATGCTAGATCCAGTGAGGTGCACTGCACAAAAACAATGTAATAATTTAATATTTCTTTGTTTCTGAATTTAAAAAGGAGTCATTATGATATGAGGAAGAGACAAACGGAGCAATTAATATATACAGATTTATATGGAAAAGAACGGAGATAGCATAGAGAGGCCACAGGTCACCTGTAATGGGTTTTGGAAATGGCTTCGATGTAAAGGGGTCAGATTTAGTTGCATTCAAACACTCATGATTTGGAGTTCTTATTCTTTAAACAGACCCTTTAATTTTAATAAAAGTCAATGTAAGCAATTAAGGTTCAAATTATTGGCTCTCCATGCATTTATTGGGCTTAAGTTTCTTATCAGCTGATACTATATTGAATCAAGATATATATGCATCCCTTCTACTAATGAAACTGACTATACCTGCTTAATTCTGCAGAGGTCCTCTATTGCTTTTCCACATAGGAAGGCAACTGATGTGACTTTGTTCTGTGGATATGACAGAGGAAAAATTTAATTCCCATTAGAAAGATTATCACTACTTTACAATCACCAACTCATTTATACCACAACAATGTTTTATGACCCAGCATCTAAACCCTGGTTTGCTGTCTCCAACTAACCCCAATGTCTCTGGAGTTGTCCACATGAACAGACACATTGGAGGCGTTAATGCCTTTCACACAGCTGATGGTGATGCTCTTGGTTTTGTTCTTGTCCTCATCTCCAGACTCCCAGAAGGTCTCTGTGGAGCTATCTGTTAGGCTGCCAATCATGGCGGGACGACTGGATGTCTTGATATCTACTACACTGGTCAGATCCTTCAGACAGGTCACCAGGCACAGATCCTATCATCACACACAGATATGTCAGGGTTAGGTAGGTGCATATCATAAACACAGATGCATAAAACTACTGACTAACACAAAGACAGATCTGATGGATAAGTAAGTAAGTGGTTGTTTTCTTGCCTGGCTCATTGCTTCGTATCCTGACTGCACGCTGATGTTGAAGCTCTCCTCGCTGTCTCCATCGTCTGACTTGGACAAGATATTGTTGATGTGATGAAAAACGTTGCTCTGGTGGAGAAACTGGTGGTCAGACTGCTTGAATTTGAGACTCCAGCATCTAGAAGAAAGTCACCAAGTTACTTTCACATAAAATGTACATGACGTTTGGACCTGGCAAAAGTGTAAAAGAGGCAGTGATAATTCTAAATTTGATGGAAATTACTGTTCACAAATAACATCAAAATGCGCAAAACAAATTTGTGAGTAGGTTTTCATTTTTCTTATTTTTCTGCGAGTATGAAAAACATTTTAATACAGTAAAAATGTCAAATTCAAAATCAAAAGCCTAAAATTTAGAAAGAAGCAAAAATTGAGGACATGACTATGAAATATTATTATATATTATTATTTCATTTATTTAGAAACAGTACCTAAGAGCCATCTGCTGAAGGGAGCTGCCACTGGGAAGTGACATCATGAGGTCAGAGATGGTCTGAAGGAGGCGGTGGAAGGTGTGGGGGAGAGGATGTGCTGCCTCCCCAGCAATAACTATATCTGACAGAGGGTGTTCACAGACACCGAGGTCTCTTTCCTGTAGGGTGGAGATGTTCATAATTAGAAGATGCAAAAACAAGGCAAATCAATGCTGCATGATTTCTTAAGTTAAATCACTCATTACCTGTTCCACGATTTCTTTGTTTCCCTTGTTCTCATCGTCTTCCTCATCCTCAGGTTCAAAAGGCGATGGGGTGAGAGATGCTACAAAGTGCCAAAGGATGTCATGTAGGGAGGTGGTCTGGATCACATTGCACAGCAGCCAGTTGAATGCCTGACAGGGACATCAAGAGAAAGTCATTGTAATTAGTCTTATATCAATATCTGGCCAACAGACTGTCCGAGTCAATGCATATAAAACCTTGATTTATAGTAATAATTCAAGCAGGACTGAGCTCTTGGATTCAAATATATTTCTGCCTAAACAAATGTACCTCCATGGCAAACACCCTGCAGGCAGACTTCCTAAGTGCATGCCTCATAGCCACCTCCAGGCCTTCCAGGTCATGATGCTGGATAACAAAAGCCAGGACAGGCCACTGGAAGTTCCTCTCCCCCTTACTGAGGGAGCCGTGAGCTGAGATCAGCCTGGATAGCTCAGGAGACGGGTGCCGTAGCAGGGAGGATCCCACCTCTGCATGGAGGACAGAGAAGATTGGGCTTACAGATGATGCAACTCTTATCTTTGAATATCACCAATCACTTCTCAGATTACTATGTGTGATTACCTGCATCACCACTCTGAACCCTGCGTCTGGGCACGGCTTTGACGCGGGCAGGAGAAGGTGAATGTTGTTTGTCATACTCGGATGCTACGACAGAGTAAGACCTCTGAAACACGGTACGCTTCGCAGTATCGCTGTCTGTGATGGGACTGGTCTCAAGACTAAAAGAGAGCAAATCGAAATCAACACTTAGGAGTAAAAATACAGCATAGAAAATGTGGAAATACGTTTACAGCAAAGGAGATACAGTGCAACTGCATATTTTGATAAAAAGGCTAACTTCATACCACAGTTTAGTTTTATTTACTTGACAAAGCACCTAAATTAGTCCTCATCAACTGAGCAGTCAGGCTCTTCTAGAGCGCATGACATGAGGCACTGCATAACATCTAAGGTACATTTTCAGCACAAAAGGCTTCCTATATTTGCATGAAAAAATAGCCTTATCTGCTGGTCTGCTTTGAGCATTCAATTATTAGTGTGGGAAAATAACTCAATAACTTACTCTAAAATATAACTTCCTCAAACTATAATGGCAACCTGATCTGCCACATGCATGTCATGTAGAAGAAAATCTCTTAATAACAGCCACAATTTGTAAGCATGCTAATAAGGGAAAATAAGGGAAAGAAGGGTCACCTGGGGGGCATTGATTTCATGTTGCTCTCTGGTTCCTCAAACACGTTGGGACAGGCATCAGGGGTGACTGAAATGTAGGGCGCAGGAACAGATGTTGAACGCAAATATCTCATCTCATCTTGGAAGAGGTTATCATCTTGGTAGGCACCAAAGTTTTCAGTGTGTTGCCTGAGGGATAAGAGGAGAATGGGAGAAGCTAAAATCACTATGGAAGCGCGTGTTACTGTAGGGGTTTTCTTATCTATAAAAGGCAACCTGCTATTAACTTAGCTGTAAGCTACCTAGCTAGTGTCTGAAGGTAGAGACAGCCCATTTTATTGGGGAGTTCGTCCGACACGCCCTCTTTGAGGCTGGGAAGCAGCTGGGAGTGCAGTGGCCGGGGAGGGTGGTGGCACAGCATGCTGGGCTCAGCAGCACTACTGAGCGAGAGCAAGAACAAAGCGTTTGCACGGATCACCTGGTGGGCCTCCATGGTGGGCAGCGCCCTTGGAGTCTTCACCTGCAGAGGTTTTTTCCTGGATTGTTTCACCTGACAAAAACATGTAGATTGGTTTGGTTCAACTCAAAGAAGTCAACATGATGTAGAAAGCTGCTTCACACAATTAGTCCTGCACCAGTAGGTTACCTTTTCCCTGGCAGCTGTCTGCTTCTCTCTAAGGTATTTTTCCCGACAGCGATCACACACCAGGTACCAGGTGCTGCCTCCTATGCCTCCATCTCCACAGTTCCCAGCCCAACCACCACAGAAGTGGCCAATGCTGTTGTAGCCTTGGCCTCCAGCATAGCGGCCACAACCTGCCAAAGAAATACCGAAGCAGGATGCTGAAGATTAAAAGGACATTTTCGAAAGTTATAAATCACCTTATCAAAGTATCAATCAATCAAAGACTATTTGAATGACAAATTCTCTCCTTCAAAATTACAAACCTTCAACAACAACCTCTTATAATCTCACCTGGGTGAGCCTGTCTCATGTGGTAGGTGACAGGGTAAGGGTGAGATTCCCCACACAGCTCACAGATTGTGTCTTTCTCTGGTCCACCCATGGCGAGTTGTGCCATCTCTCCAAACAGGTTCCCTCTTGGACGCACCTCTGCCTTGTCCCTCTTCTTCTTCTCCTTCTTTGCCTTTTTGCTGTCTTTCTCATGTTCTTTCTTTTTAAGGATAGCACTGGACCCCGGACTGGGGAAGATCATGTTCTGAGTGGCTGCCTTGATGGTGGCCATGGAGATGTCCTCCCAGAATGCCACAAGATGTTGCAACGTTAATGGCAAGATTGACTTTGCCCTCATACAGGGGTGAGACGTTGTCTCATAGGAAATGGCGTCTCCCTTGCCATCTTCACACTTCTCTGGCAGTGGAGGTTCTTTCAGCATGGAGAGCACCTTATTTTTGTTGATGCTTCCCATTTTGGAGATGTCCGGCCCATGTGGAGCAATATTAAACATGTTAAGTGCAGATGAAATCTCTAAGGAGTGGCGGTTCTTTAACTTGCTCTCCTTCTCCTCAGCCCCCTGTCCTCCCAGGGAGCTGCGGATGGGGGCGTGCTCTTTGGTTAACTCTGGGTTAAACTTGAGGAAGGAGGAACAGGCCATGGCATCATGGACAATACCTTCATGCCACAGGAACGCTGCGAAAACCGCTCTTGCACATTCAGCCACAGAGGGTGACATGGCCTGTTTGGCAGGTTCTGTGACCCTTGATGTACTCTCACCTTTGAAAAGAGGTCCAGATTTGTCTTTCTTAGGGCGCGTGTGTCTACTGGAGGTTTTGCGGCTGACTTTGGGTGAAGAGCGGCTCTCTAGTTCCTCTTTGACAGGGGCTTTGCCAATGCTAAAGTGCACCTTGCATGATCCTTCCTCAGCGTTACGGACCTCCACATTCTCATCATTGACATCCTCGTTGGAGAGGAGAGCACTAGAAGAGCACACCTCCACCACTTCACTGTGGAGGTTTTCTTGGGTTACATGTGGAGAGGGAACACGGTTCTCTGCATTACAGATCACTCCTTTGTTTGGATCTTTAGGAGAAAGTTTAGGTTTGGGAGAGGTAGACCTGCCCCTAAGTGGCTCTGTAAGTGGAACCTTCTTCTTTCTAAGTGTGTCGGGGTCCAGAGTGTATGAATCTGATTTGGACCTCTCTCTGGGCGGGTCCAGCCGGGTTTTAGAGGATGGGCTAACTTTAGGTGGGAGGTTCTTGTCATGGTAGGTTGAAGAGGAGTGCTGGGAGGAGGTGCTGGAGGGACTAGATCTGCCTGAGGATGATACTTTTTGTTTAGGAGAGGAGGAGCGAGAGCCAGGGTTCGGCGAGTCAGCCCGAAGTCCTGGAGTTCTCCCATCTGCTTTTAGGGCCTGTAGAGTGTTGTGATTGGGCGAGTGAGAGCGGCTGTGAGAGTCAGACCTCAGTTTGGCAGTGTCTGACCGCAGAATAAGGGATTCACTGGCTGAGAGTCCACCCTCCCCTGTCTTGACCCTGCTCTGTTCGGATGAGCGGATTCCCCGACTCTCCTGTTTGGGCAAGCGATTTTCCTGGCGGTGTTTGGAGGCTGGGGACATTGGGCGTGCACCGGGCATCAGGTTCCCTCGCTCACCTAAACATTAATAATTCAAACAGAGTTATATAGAGGACTAAATCAGTGGTACCAGTATAACCATTTAACTCTAGACATAACCCTCAAGAACTGAGTGAAAAATAAATGTAATGTTAAAAAATATAGGTAGAATGAAATGAATGGCAGAAAGAAAGACAAGTCCCAAAGGTGAAAGATGTTAAACCTCAAAGAGAATGGCAAGAGTTTGTGATGTATTTTCTAAAAAGCCAACTTTTGGGTGTTTCTGCCACAGCTTTGTGTGTCTATTACTGTACCAGAAAATTCTGGTATGGATGAATATAGGCAGTGGACTATGGCAGAGCTGTTGAAAGAGCCCAGTCCTGACCTCTCCTACTAATACAGGATCTAGTTTACTGGAAGCTTAATAGTCATTAGTTAAGTAGTAACCAAAAAACACACCGGGAATCGATTGATTAATAAATACTTGTTGATTATAAAACTTTGGTTTTTCCTCTTTATTATAATATTGCGATTGGCCATGTCCTACTTTAGCCCACAGTTGATAAGGTTGGCAGTAAGACATGTTTTTTCACTTGTTAACATACAAACCCTTTGTTCATCACAGAAGAGACTGTAATTTAATTCCTACCCGCTCTCTGTTCAGTCTGAGGAAGACATGTATGTTGTGATTACGCACCCTTTTGCCTTAGAGCGACAGATGAGAGAGCAGTGCCATGCCCAGCCACGGACACACTGCTTTTGTGCACACGCTCGTGAGAAGCAAGGTTGCGTGATGAACCATCTACAGCGGAAAACAGTTGTGCAGGTAAACGAGCAAGGCATGGAATGCAAGGGGGTACCACAGAGAGAACGAAAGCATAAAGAGGCAGTGGCATGACGTCAACAACTTGAAATAGAAAGAGGCAAAAGGACAACATGTTAAAGTGAAAGGCAAAACAACAGAGAGGTAGAGAAACTGATGATGACAGAAAACCTTATATAAGAGAAAAGGAGAAATTACAGAGCTTTAGAGGAGGTGTGCACAATATTTAGCTATTCTTTATTATGATTACTATTTTTTCTACTCTCTTATAGAGTGGGAGCAACCTTTGGTGTGCTGCATTCAGTCAGCTGGAATTTGAAGAAAACAAAGAAACATCTCTTAAAAACTCCAGAAGTCGGTTTTCATGGCAAAACAGTCCATTATGTTGTAAAACAGTGTTGTTTTAAAACAGCCAGATTTCAAAGTATATCCACATATCTCAGTCCAAGCTCAAAATAAAAGCATCGTATGCTAAAATGAGAGCACAAACTATTAATTTATGCATACATTTTTTCCTCCAAGACACCTCCAGGCTCTACAAGAAATAGACAACAATGTAAAAAAAAAATAAATAAATAAAAACTACCAGAAGTAGAGAGAAATGGTAATAGAGAGGAAAAGACTGTCAGGAAGAGAGGGAGCTTTACAAGCTGAAATGTAACAGATAAACAGTTTGGATATTGTTCTATCATAACCTCTTTTATTGGTGATTTTTATTTTCATCCAGTGACAAGTACAAACTATTTTTAAGTGTTATATGTAATACTGTGATTAGGTTGAATTCTCTAGGAAGTTATTGTTGGCAGAAAACAAAGTCAACGAATGTTTACTGTTGTTATTTATGATTGGGGTGAAGCACTGGGCTGAGGCGAAGCAGAAAATGAAATGAGTTGTTAAAAAGGATTAACAATACAGATGTGAAGTTAAAGCAGCGAAGATGAGAAAAAGAACAAAACACTGACCTAACAAGCAGGCAAATAAGCAAAACTCAGCTTGGTACTCAGCAAATGGCAAAAACATACAATTTAACAAGACTTTAAGTCTAGAATTTAAGTTTGAAATCTTGTTTTCAAATGCAAGAGTGAATACCTGTCAATGTCTATCCATTGAAGGTGTTATTAATGCATTTGGTTTTTTTTAGAAACAAGATTCAAATATTAAATAATAGACAAGATGTCTTGTTAAGGATATTTTGGCACTGTGCAACATCATAACTTCACTGTTATGTGTCACATCGCTCCTGTCCTCCCCAGAAAATCCATGAAGCAGAACAAATACAGAACAAATCAGGAGACAAAAAGCCAGGAGGAAAAGGCTCAACACCGATACTAGCAAGCACTGTCAGAAAGCAAGACAGACTTACTCAGAAGCTGTGGTTGTGGTTGAGACAGTTGGGAGGGGGATTTTCCAAACACAAATGGGCTGTGAACAAGGGAGGAGGAGGAGGGAGGTTGGGCGGCTTGCTCAAATACGGAGGAGGGAGTTGCTGAGAGGAAGGGCCCAGACTGAATGGAATTCAGTATGGCACTCAACCGGTCACCTGCAAACATGGAGACAGAGGATGGGGAAACACTACAGCTTATGCTATGGTTTGAGGTTTTCAAAGGGGGTGAGGATCATTCCAAGTTTATTTCCTGTCACTCATTCATCTTCCACAATGCAACACGTGTGACATGGGAGGGGCCATTTCGAGCCTTCTGGACCAAGAAATAGGAGGCTGCTTTTGTGAGACCGGGATGGGGGAAATCAAACACCACGGGTGAAAAGTGAAGCATGTATATGACCGGTCAGTAAGGTTGCTCAAAGAGCTACTGGCATATAAAGCTGACCAGTCTGAAGGTGATCCATTTCTAATACTGCCTCACGGCATGATGGATCCATCCCATACATCGCGCCTGCTGATTCAAACTCTTGCATTTGGATGGTTCAGATCACCTTCACCGAGAGTTGCAAAGGCCTGCAGCCTCCGAGTGACCGGCAGAAACATTAAACATGCTTGAGGTAGTTCGGTGTTCAGTAGTTACAGGTTTTGCCTGTGTCACTAGCGAAAGTGACAATGAAATTAATCAAGAAAGATACAGACACATTTGGGGCTAGTAAAATTTTTGATGGTGGGGAAGACTGGACTCGTTAATTAAGGTGAAATGCTCAACATTCAACCACATTTTTGAGAAAACGGTGACTATGCAAATGACTAAATGTTTCCGAAGAGACTAAAATTAAGACAACAAAGGGTAAATTGACAGGGCCACTTATCGGTGTTACACTAGCCCATGGCATCCACAACTAAATGGAAACATTGTCTAAATGAATGAAAGCATATTGACTGACCAATGCACACACATACAGGCATATGAATGACATTGCAGAGGTGTTAGGCATGAAACAACAACAGTAGACTGAGGGGAAAGCATGCATGAAAGAAAGCAGATGACAGATCAGATTCTAAAGAGACCGACTGAAGCATGCTGGATCACATACACCTTGTGGATGGACGACTGAAAATTGTGGATGTCAAGTGAAATTCAATTGGTTTGGATAAGAGAAGAAATTAGACGTGCTATTGTGATACAACTACATGAAGAAAAATGGTGAAACTAAAATAATGTATCCAATAATGTATCTAAAGACAAAAGGTGAAAGTCTCAGTTTTGAAGCATGTGGAGAAGCTAAATAGTGTTTAAGATAAACCAGGGAATACTCAAGAGAAGG
This sequence comes from Chaunax sp. Z400, assembly GCA_037577475.1. NCBI lineage: Eukaryota > Metazoa > Chordata > Actinopteri > Lophiiformes > Chaunacidae > Chaunax > Chaunax sp. Z400. The sequence continues at coordinate 8,571,721 of CM075196.1, forward strand.
GTGCAGAGTGAAGTGTGAGATATATATCAGTATTTTTTGATATCTTAAAGCACTCCAAAACCTCAAATGTAAATGTAAAGCACCTGAGATGTTTACAGCATAGTGGCTTGCAGATTAAGGATTTGTTATTGGTGTGTTGTTTTGTCTCTCAAAACCTACACTACACAACGCTGATCTAACCTTTGTTGTTGGAGATGCCATAGTCAAAGCCCTGCGCTCCATTGGATGTTGTAGCTTTGTTGAAGGCCTGCACAGAGAACGGGCTGGGTGGTGGGGTCTGGGACCCATGCTCAAGCAGTGCTTGTTCTATAAGAACAAATGAAATGTTATATTATAAAGGATCACATTTTGAGGTTCACAAATTGTTCTCATTGAGCATGTCTTACCATCATCATGGCGAAGGTACTGATTTCCACCACGGTCTCTGGCCAGTGACCAGGCCTCTCCTTCATCGCTCTCACAGAACTCCACAACACTGTTCTTATCCAGTTGTACCCAGGTTCCCTCTGAGTTGACCACCTAATACACAAGCAACACTCTTTATCCATACTCACACACCACTTTTGAACCATAAACAGTCATAACCATTTTCCATATCAACCCCAGTCCATCCATGTTATTGATATGCAGACAAAACCATGACACAAATTCTACTACAGTAAATCAGTTACATGCAAACATCTGATTGACACATACAAAATCTACAGCAATAGATCACATGAGTTTGATTTTGTGTATCAGCAGACACTGCAGGACAAAACTGATGTAACTAAAACAAAAACAAAAAACTTACTATAACAAAGAGGTAGCTTATTGAAAGGTAAATGCATGAGGTTGTTTTTTCTCATTTCCCTGAAATATTATAATTTTGGAAAACAGACATAGATGGAAGTATTAGTATTTGCAGGCTGCACCTGTCAGATCCAGACAAGGCATTCCAGTACAGGCTCAGAGAGGAAACTATTGAACAGCATGACACACCACAGCAGCCAATGACAGGTCATATCCAAAAGAGGGGAGGCTCCACTTATCACCACGCCAAGGACAATTAGGACAGTTCAAAGTATGATGTTATTGACAGGATTGTTAAAAGTGTAAGAAAGATACAGACGAGGCAAAGACAGGCTCCAGCATTGTGAGGTCAGACTTCCACTGAGAAGTCTTGAAGCAGCTGAATATGACACCCTGAAACTGTAATGAATTTTTAAAACTGAATTTAGGAAGTCAGGAAGCACACAAGAATGTTGCAGCCACAGGAGTTGATACCTCAATGAGCGGAAAGATAAAGAACACACAGCCACACCCCAGAAAAACTTGATGTATTCCCGTTAGAAAGAGACATTACATCCATTACATTCAAAATCAATTCAGTTTGGAAAAATTAGGGAAATTTAATGTCTGAGAATTAAGGCCAGAATCTACTTACATTAGCTACATTACATTACGTGATCTTAACAGACTGATCTATTGAAACCCTGCCACAGAAAACACATTGCATTATTTGGGATGAGTGCGTACCTCGCCTATGGCCTTGACTTTGTTGCCAAGTACTAACATTCCAATGGGGATACCCCTAAGGTTTGGGCAGCTTCTGATGTTGTGACCAGAGGGGCCGGTCTTCACTACCTTATAAAGCCCCGGACCGCCGCCCTGCCCTGCCCTGTTCTGCACCAGAATGGGAGCCTCATGGGAAGGGCAGCTGCTCACCTCCTTTATGTTCTCCTCTGATTGGCCCCTGACCTCCTGCAAGAGGTAAAACCGTGGATTAGAGCCAGATAACAGTAAGACAACAAAAGGCTGCACTAATTTTAAGACCAAAATGAGGTTTAGGCAACTATAAAGTCCTGAAAATTGTGTCCGCTGTTAATAGTGTCATAGGGAGTTGTTGTAAAAAAGTTAAATTCCTATCAAGCAGTTTTAAAACAGATGGCACTTAGATGTATACTGTGAGATCTTTAAAGCTGTAAAGAAACACGTTTTTTTGGGAATTATTTGCCTCATTGACATATGATTTATACAATTCGTATTTTAGATCTATTTGTATAAATTAAAAGTGTTTTCACACATCAGTTTTGTGTGGATTAAACAAAAAAGATATGTTTTA